>CM062804.1:1588161817-1589482650 GCA_031772625.1 Pinus tabuliformis
GAAAAACTACTGAATAAAGATGAAGACAATGAAGAAAAATCCAAAATCTGGAGGCAGAAATAGTCTTACTCAATCATCGCACCTGTTACACAGGGAAAAAGGGATGTGTCTCACCTGCAACACACAGGAGGTGCGATGCATCTAGATTGCCAATGAGAGACAGTGTGATGGTCCAGGGACGAGATTGAGCTTGGTTTTCACTCACAGTTTGCAGCTAAGTTCAGGGATTTAGGCTGAGCTAATGATTGTCAGTAAACACAAAGTATAGGGGCTGATCTAATGAGGTTTTTTGAGCTGCCACCAGGACACTTAGGATGTTGGTAGGTCAGCTGTTCAGTTCATAAACCAACCCGAAGATTGACTGAAACAGTGTTGATCTAGTTTGCAGTTGCATAGAAAAAGCACTTCGAAGGCTAACTGGCTTAACTTTAGGCTCCATCTGTGGTTTATAAAGAAAACACCAATAACAAAACAAACAAACTATTCGTGCCCTAGTGGAGTTTCCATTTTGTTATTGGGAAAACTAGTGTCCATTCAGAGCTGCTAGTCCCACTAAGATGGGTAGCTATCTTAGAAACAAACAAACTAAATTTACTTGTGTTTTCCTTTATGAGAGATAGATGAGAGAGAAGTAGAGAGTACCAACATCAGTCTTTCGTTAGTCTCCTTGCTCATTTCCTCTCTCGCTTGATGGAGCTTTCGCCACTCCTTTCTCTCTTGTCCCACTTCAAAGAACACCTGTAGAGTCAAAGAAGCAAAATACCATCAAAGCATAGAGATCTATAACCATAAACAATGTAGGATCAGATGTACATTGACCATACAAATGCATATACAAATACAATATTCAGAGATACACAAGTATATGGAAGAAAACTCAAATAGCTTTATTGATAGAAGTTGTAGAAGAGAGGATTACAACCAAGCTGTCTGATCCAGAATCATCCTCCCAGCATGAAAGCCCTCTTCACCTCATAAAAAGCAAGATCACCCAACAATATAATGTCTTCAAAGAGAAACCAACAGCACTTCCTTACAAATTACAAAATTCAAGACTCTGGATCTTTAGGATGAGGGATCCATATATAGATATTTGCAGGAGAGTGAGTCAACTTCTGGGATTTTGACTACTATCATTTCACTGATAGTTCTTGGTTCCACTTGAAGATTTCAATATCTCTTACTCATCCCTGGGTGAATTCAGAGAGGCAAGTGTCATATGAGAAGTTTCTGGAAGATTCCATGATCATCCACTTAGCAAACTGTCTTTGCCATTTGTCCTTTCTCACTCATTTCACCCTACAGAAGGCCTTTTCAGTATGCATTGCACCCCTCATGTGTAACAGGTGAGATGCATCACACCCTCAACATGGAGCAGTCTGTATGGTCTAGTTTTGACCAGTTCTGAGAAAATTTTCAGGGAGAACTTCTGGGAAATGATGTAATCAGTTGACCTTGATATTTTAGGGTATGAAACAACACTTTTAGGGGTTTGAGAGCCCTTTTTTTATGGACAGTACCAGGACATCTAGATCTGCGCCGCAAACTCGCTGCCCTGAAAATTGTCTGCAACCCCACTGATTTTTAAATCAGCGATATCTCCTTCATCTGGACTCCGATTCAACCGATTTTTTTTTTTGAAATCAGCTATTTTTTCACAAAGAATACAGATCTTCAATTATATTTTGCAAATCTTACACCAAAACATACAGATCTTATCTGAAAACTCGCCGCCCCCGAAATCCTGCAAAAAATAAAAAAAAAAAAATCTCCACTTTTGTGCCCAAGAAAGTGCTCTCATACCAATTGTTATAGATCTGACTTGTTATAGATCTAACCCAAGAATATTATAGATCTGATATAAAAATATAAGACAATGCAAATAAACCCAGAAATGATATGAAATGATTCTTTATTGATCAAACCCTTATGGTAGGGCAACACCATACATTCACTCCTTAAGGAAGGAGAGCACTCCACAAGCCATATGCATGTTCATACAATATTCCTTGACTCTATTCCTTGACCTGGATTCTCTAGCCTCTATATAGGCCTCATACATACAATACCATGGGTCATTACCATGGTTCCCTCATACCATCAACTAATACCATGGGCCCATTACATTATTACTAACTATTTGTGGTCCCTTACATGATATGGGTTAACCACCTTATTTATTAATATGGCCCATCCCATTATTACATTATTACCTTGGGTACCTCCCTTGGTACCCCATATTATCCCCCATAGGTATATAACATATGTGATTGGGGTTGCAGTGCCCAAATATGTCTATAATAGTGGGCTACAAAGTTCGGTTGCATTTACAGAAGGAACGCCTTAGCAGATCCTATCGTAAACTCAGAATACTCTGATATGGTCCTTACACAATTACCAAGGCTGTGGGAAATAATGCATTTGAGCTCAGCATTCCCCCATTCCTTCACCTACACCCAGTGTTCAATGTGGACTTCCTTCAACCATACTTCCCTCCATTGTTGGACACATCAGACATTGCAGAATAAATCACACCTACAGAGTTAAATCTAGATTGCATGGAACAAAACACAAGTGATCAGATCTTGGACATGCAAATCAAGAACACTCGCTAGTATAAGATCCAACTGTATCAAGTTGTCAAAGTAGGCCAACTCCTTCACTAGGGCAAGTGTCTCACTAGGGACCAAGTTCAGCAGAAGTTTCCTCATCTCATGGAGGAACTCAATGCAATGGGGACCATTTCTTCCTAAGGGGGGAGGAATGATCTAGGTGGATATTCGTGTCCACCTACCAATTCTACTTGGACCCCCACCATGGTTTCTTTCAGTTTTTCGGGTCCTAAACTTCATGAGCCATTTTGAGGCCTTAAACGATGTTTTTTTGGCAATCTACCACCAACAATTTTTTCACTAAAATTGTCTTTTCTATCATAGTCCTCGGAGAGATATTTCCAGTAGGTTATCATGCACATCAAACAGAGATAATATGACCAAGTCACGACCTCGGGAAGTTGGCTGTCCAACTCACCCCAATGGGGCCCATAAACTCTTGGTGTTACATCTCCTCGGGATAGGGTTTTGGTTTTTGAGGGTTTTCTCTTATTGTTCAATAATAAAAAGGCCTTTGAGCCTCATTGTAACATAGTTCAAATGCATGTAGCTGCCACATCTCTTCTCAGAGATAAGCTACCATCACCTGAGCTAGTATTATTTCCATTCTGTTTGTAAGCATATTTCAGTACTTGATATTAATCAAATGAAGTGTTATTTCTATTGCATCTTTGTATTTATGGTTACATCTGTAATTTGTTGCATTTATGTTTAAATCCGGATCACTGCGTAATCTTGTTAATCAATGGCAGTGTAATTAAGTTCAGGTCCTTGCAAGCCGATACTCATCAATGATATAAGTCGTTCATTATCTTGATCATCCTTTTGCATAAGAATGACAAGAGAAGTATTAGAAGAAAAGGTGTACAATAAGAAATATTTGCTAAAATTTGTACTGTATAGTACTAGAGCCTCTATGATTTCTTGCTTAATATGGGTGAATGCATCCTTTTCCCTTTTATCACTCTTATAGGTTTCATCCTTATTTATAATCTCTTGCAACAGTTTCACTATCTTTGCATAGTCAGAGATGAACTTACGAAGGAAATTAATCTTCCCTAAGAAGGACTACATAGCTTTCTTATTTACAGGAAGGGAATTTGGGTGATAGTTTTAACCCATTTAGGGTCCACTTTAATCCCACTCTTTGTGATAATATGGCCCAATATATTTCCCTTGGACACCACGAAAATTATCTTCTTAGGATTAAGAGATATCTCGTATTTGTGACATCGCTCAAAATTTTTCTTTAGATTACGCAAGTGATCAGATCTCATTTTCGAAAACACTGTCACATCATCTGAGTAAACTACAACCCTTTGTCCAATTAAACCATGAAATGAAATCTCCATAGCACATTGAAAAGTAACACCTGTGTGAACAAGCCTAGAATACATTCTTTTGAAGGCAAATGTACCCCACTTGGTTCTAAACATGCCTATCAGGTTTTTCCACCAGAACCTGGTTGTATCCCGAGAAACCATCCAACAATGAAAACATTTCAAACCCTTATATTGTTTGCAAAACTTGTTCCATTGAAGAAACTGGAGAATTATGTTTGTCCAAGGCGTAATTCAGATTGCGAAAATCAATGAACAAGCATATTTCTCAAGACTTCTTCCTAACTGGAAGAAAATTGGAGACCCATGTTGAATGATGAACTTTGAATGATCTTAACATCTAGTATTTTTCTCAACTCTTTCTGAATGAGGGGCTCAAGAATAGGATGAAATTTCCTTAGTTTTTGCTGAAAAAGTCTTGGCCCCTTCCTTAATTGAAATCACATGCTATATTATTCGCATGTCGTAAGTCTTAGGATCATGATATGTCCACATGAAAACATCTATGTACTTCTTAAGGAGGCATATAAAGGATTTCTTCTCTTAAGGTGTACAAAACGTACTGATATTTACAAACTTTATAATTCTTTTGTACCAAGATTTATTTGTTCGTGCGACACAGTAGAGATATAAGCCTTTGCGTTGACTAGTCCCTTGAAGCGATTTTGTAGATCATACAACTTTTCCAATGACACCACACCCTTGGGCATGAGGTTTCATTTGCTTTCTTGAGATGAACCCTTTAAATATCTTACATGCTCATATTCATCAATAACTGCATCTTTGAATACATAAGCATTCGCCATAATGTACATTATCTTCTAGTCATCATTGAAAACATGAAAATTCTGTAATATTATCACGAACATATGCCCTATAAATAATTTCAATAGAAAATCCATCCATTAACAGTAACAACCTAGAAACAAAAAATTTTAACATATCAACAACAACATTGTGGATTCTAGGAACATAAATAATATTAAAATCTTGGAATTGTGAAATCAAATGTCGTACCTCGTGTTGATAATTTATGAGATTATGTGGCACACAATGTATCATATTTTGTACCTGTCATGCAACAATTTCAAAGACACTTATTGCTTTGAGCATTTTAACTTTGAGGTCGATGGATTTATTCAAACCCACAATGAGTGCTTTATATTTATCAATGTTGTTGGTGCACTCAAACCCCAAGGTGCAAGAGATAAAATGTTTTTTATTTTTATTTTTTACCGGGTATATTACAATGTAGCTACTTCCAAATCCCTCCTACTCTTTCGAACCATCAATGCACAATATCCAAATATTAACAATACTAGGTTATGTCCTATACTACTTGTTATTTAACCAGATGAAAAAAGATATAGATCAATGACTTCAAAATTATCCTCTTCGAGGGGGAAACCTCCTTTACATCACATAAATGAACAATTCTTGAATGATACAAATGACAAGACCTCTTTTCTATATATATGAGTCTAAGGAGTCACAATATAATTAGAGCCTACATAACAATAATAATGTAAGGGAACAATAATAACAATAGTGGGTTTCTATGGGACATAACAATAATAATATGGGAACTACATGGGTGGTGAACCCTGGTATTTCACCAAGACTGCTACAACTCCCAAGGGCTCCTCAACTCTATTTATCAATTCAGGGTTCATATAAATTTCAAGGTTATAGTGCTATATACACAGTATTTTTGATTCTAATTATGCCACCCTCAACTAGGACATTTGATCGATAATGATCCAAGACCATTCTTTCTACTAAATTAGAAGGAAACTAAGTGATGAAGGTGCAATTTAGAAGCTATTTCTAATGATAAAAATGAAAATTCTCTTTAAACCTCAACTTGTAAATTCTATTAACTTGTCAATTATATTGAATCAATTCATGAAAAGACATGAGCTGCACTATTTCCAAAAAGGGAACTACATTATCTTGTAATAAACCATCTAGCTACCAAATCTACTTGCAAACAGGAAACTAACCTACCAATTCATAACTCAATATTCCATGCATCATATATCTACCTCACACTTGCATATAAATCAATATTCTATTTGTGCTAAATCTGTGATAAATAAACTAATGTTATTGTATTATGCAGTGAAGGATAAAGATGGTTGGAATGGCCTAGGTGCTTCCCTTGATCATGGAGTCACAATTGGAGGTCAACCTACTTCTAAATGAAGTCAAATTGTCATCACATGTCAAAATATATGGTGAAACAATCTGCTACAGGTATGCTACAGGTGCCCTTTATTACTCCAGTAGGGACTGTAATGCTATAAGAAGGTTGCTGAGAAGGTTTAGGAGGTAGGAATGGTGAGTTAAAGGGATGGTAAGGTGGATGGAGGTCCTGGTAGATGGATGAAAGGTGGCCAACACCCCTAGTCAAGCTCAGAACCTTAGGAAGGTTTGTTTTGAACTAGGAGAGTTGCTCACGAAGACCTAACTGAATGATCTCAAGAACATAATTTGGGATTGATCAAAGAGGGTGAAGAAGTCCAAGGTGGAGATGGTGAAAGGCCCCTTGCCTATAAATCCAAACAACCCTGCAACATCACATGCACATAACCTTTTATCATTGACAAAATGAAACAACTAATAGTGGAAAAGATGAGTTGAATTTAAATGGCATCTAATCTATGCCAAAAAATTTGATCTAGTCAATAAATCAACTCCTAAGCTAAAAAAAGCATATGCAAAAGAAGATGAATAACATAGACCTTCTTCCAAGAAGTCATAAAAATAATGTTTTTGGACTATGATTGTAGATTCTTCCATTCATGCTCCCATGAGAGAGATGAGATAGAGGTTGCAATCAAAAGTATTTTTAGGGGTTATGTTCTAATGAAATGCAAACAACTAATAAGCATCCTAAGCTAAAAAGAAATACCAATACATAAGAGGGGCCTAATCCACTAGGGTTGGGCCCAAACCCAAGAGCCTCAACCCTCTAGAAATAACTCAATTATTAACCAATAAGAAACTTCTCATTACAATTGCATCAGTGTCAAATAGATCACATAACCAGTCAAAATTAACAGTATCAGGTGCTTAAGCTTGATAGCTTCCTAGCCGAAAACAATGTTCGAATCCTAATGAACCCTTTTGCATGTTTATTTATACAAGAGGGTATCTACTAGTATCTCCCTAAAAAATATGAATGCTTGTCTCCCAAAATGCAAGAAGGGATCTTGATCTTCTTTAACTACAATTGTGTGGCTGTCAATGACCTCGTTTTGCTTGGTTTCCAATGACCTAGAGTTGATGAGAGAGAGTCCAGTGATCTTGGTTGATTGAGGGATTTAAGGATTTGGACAACCTCCTAGAATCTCTCCCCATTATCTACTCCAATATCCTGCAATTAAATCATATAAAAAATATTCCATTACCTACATAGAAAAACATCTTTTACCCCTCTCAGTAAGCATAATATAACAAAAAATGTTAATAAATGTGAGAAAGAGATAGTTATAAAGCTATAGGATGGAATTATGACTCTTATGATGTACCTATTGATGAGCCTCATCATAACCCCCCTATTGAAATTGTTTGTCATCCTATGAGAAACTCAGTCATCTATGTCCATGTCTTTCATGGCCCTGGTGGCCTCCCTAACAACCAAAGGTTCCTAAGATGGTGTGCCTCCTTGGGGATAGAAGCCACCATTCTTCTCTATCTTTTTCCACTCCTTCTTCTCCCCTACTTCATCTTTTGCTTCCTGTAGGCCTAGCAACAAGGGTGGGCTAAGTTTGAGTCCAATACAATTGAATTTTAACCTTTGCATGATTATTTTGTATAGGGGTGTCCTCTCCAATGAATTCCTCAGCTTTTCAGGAGAGAGATATTCTCTAATATGGAGACTTTGGAGTAAGGCATTCCATCTCCTACGGTAGGATTTTCGTATTTCTCTTCCCAACAACCTAAGCGTGTCTTGAAAATGTGAGATGGATTGTTCTTGGGTGGAAAGGTATTTGGGTGCTAGGTGAGAATCATTGGAGATGATGCTATAATTTCTAATGAAATCCATTGGGCTCATTAGCTCTGCCCTGATATATAATGGTTCCTTTTATTCCTTTTCCATGAATCTCTTTACTTCCTCAACCTTTCCTCCTCACGAGTCATCAAGGATGCTAGGGCCATCAACTGTGTATCCCCCAATTTTGCATTGGGATCCCAAATATTCATATCAATTAAGGTGAGGTTATGAATGTAAAAATCATCCAATTTCACTTTTTCTTCTATGCTAACTTGGTTGAAAAATTCAATGAACTATTTGTAATCTTGAAATGGTGTAGACCCATGTTGTGCTAAGGTTTTGATTTGGAATTGTAGCCACTGCTATTTGAGAAAGAGTGCATAAGACTTTGATGGTTGTTTGAACTGTAATGCCTCCATGGAGAGGTTTGCCATTGTGGTAAGTTGTGTTTCCTTCTCTTACAAATTCTTATTCTTCTTCCTCTATTTTCCCTCTCTTCCTCCAACATTAGAAGCTGGGGTCTCACCTGGTGTGAGGGTGTGTGTGTCAATGAAGGTTTCTCTATCCATGTCTATGAATTTGGACCAAAGGAATAGGATTCTCAATGTGTTTAAGGAATCCACCACTATCAGTTTAATGAGGTCATGGTGGCCTAGTTGTTGGTGTTTTCCCTCTCTCACTTTTGGACTCATGTCCCTGATGTACTGTAGGAGGAAGTATGGCACACTAAGTATTTAAGCCAGAGGCAATTATGCTTGAAATATAAGTTCATGAAGTAATCGAAAGTGGTAGGTATAGACCACACTTAGCCTTCCTTCACCATAGATGTATTTCAGGATATAGTAGGCCACCTCATCCTAGGGATAAGGTAGGCTTTCCCTCTTAACTCCATTCTTTTCCTCAACAAGATTTTCATTGGAAGTGAAGAAGTTCTTTTTAGTAGTGGCACTAGCGGATTTTTCTTCTTTTCCCCATTTGATCCCTAGAGGTAGGGTTGTCATTCTACTAATTAGTTTGTGGATGAATGAGAATAACCCCCTCTTCTATTTTTGAGTTTAGGGCCATGGAAAATTCAAAGGAAATTTCATCATCATACCCTTTCAACAACTCGAAGAATCCTAGTGTAACACCCTCCTCCCACATCTACCCAAGCAACCATCCATCTAGTGTAAAAATGCGATGATAGGCCACTATGATATGATTCGATCTCGTAAGTCACATTAAGGAAGTGTAACCAACATACACACCATACATACATTCAACATCAACATTAGGACCCTTAGGAACCAATCCAACCTTTCTGCCAACTAGCCCTTGGTTCCCACTGAGATTTTGGACCACTTGACCTCTAGACACTCTCATGATATGGGCATGCCAGTGTCTAGGGACATCTAGATGCTCTCATAGGCTTGCAATCTAGCATCCACAGACTTTTTTGCATAGTGATATGCCAGGATCCATGGGATTTGAGCCACTTTTTGAGGCCCAGACCCCAGGTCATCGCCTAGAATATAATTACGTCTTCAAAATAGTAAGATAACTAGGAAATGACAGTACAAAATAAATTACTTGAATAAGACCTTGACTGGACCCCTACTAGCCATCATAGGAATTTTGTCAAACATATCACAAATATATAATCTACAAGTGTCAATAACAAACCTGAGCATAGGGGTCTCATACTTAGATGAGAATCACTAAGAAGCTTTGATTCCTCAACAAATCAACATCCATTTCATCCATTAGGTCATAGATACATTATTCATTCATTTACAAGTAAAAACATGATGACATCCATACATAGCTATTTTCATAAAACATATGTATAACCAACATAATAGCAACACAAATGGCAATGAAATCATAGCCATATGTCCACATATAAACCAATATAATGCTCATAGAAATCAAAGGAGAAATAACCTCATATTAATGATGCAAAATCCAAACCCAGGATGGGACTTCTACGTTCCACCTGACTGTAGAATGGCTGAGCCAAATCTCTCTTCGGTCATTCACCCCCATGCCATATTCCAAGCATGAATATGGGATCTCATAGAACATATCAATCCAAAACTACCCAGGGATTCCAGAGGCCATCAACCTCAACCCATAAACAATGGTTTCACCTCACCATTGGAAATCACAAAACCATCATTAGGTTTCTCTCCATCCAAGCTTTCCAGAGCATTTGTTATAACCAAGATTTCCAGGACTAGTAACTCAACCCACAACTATCATCGGGCTTCCAAAGCATTTGTCCAACCAAAGCTTCAAGGAATAGTAACTCAACCGACCAAGGTATTCTAGAGTGTTTGTCCAACCAAGGCTTCCAGGACTAGTAACTCAATCCAAGTTGTTATAGGGCTACTAGAGAGTTTGTCCAGCCAAGGCTTCCAGGAACTAATAAATCAACCCAAACTAAGGAAACAAGAGAACCAACCAAAAAAAACAAGGAGATAAACCCACAATCTCCATGGCTATCCAGGAAATGGCAAGGCTAGGAAATCCACTGTCAATCCAGGAATTCCTCCATGTTGGTGATAGATCATGAGCAAAATCCACATGCATAAGCCATGCATGCTAAAACTAGTGAGGAAAAACATACATGCAACTCGGTACCTACCAGAAAATCATGTTTTAGTTGCTGATACAGATGTCATCTTGTGCTTTCCTGCTCTTCCTTTACCTTCTTTCTCCAAAAGTCCAAGTATGCCACACCCTCCAAGAGTGCTCCAAGAAAACTGTAAGTATGCAGGAGTATGCTAGAGAGAGATAATAATGAGAGAGATCTAAAACCGAACTGACAAAAAGATTACCAACTGATCCTCAGAAGCCTCTTTATGAATGAGGCCTCTATTTTCTTCATTTTCCATTATTTTCCTTCATTTACATCCTCACATGCAACATGTGATCTTTCACCTTCCTTTTCTCCTAATTTCCATTATTTTCATAAATAAATGTGCCAAAAATTCCATTTTTCCTTTCCAAATCCTTAGCCATTTCCTTTGCAATTTTCCTTAACCATTAATCAATAATAACTTATACCCATCACTAGGACTTTTCCCAACATTCATCTTGGAATAACTATCCCATCAACAATGGTTATTATGTTTCCTTTATTAACTTTTATTACATGGAATTTTCACCAGGGTTGTTACAAACCTGCCCCCCCCCCCCCCTTGGGGGAACATTTCCCTCGATGTTCAACAACATCTATAGCCACAAAATTGATGTAAGCAAAATATACTTCCGATGAAGCTTTATAACTTAGCTTGATGTAGTATTTACAATGATCAACCTACTAAAAACAAAATCAACATGAAAACATAACAAACATAACATCATAATGACATGACAACCATACCTCTTATTGGAGCTTTATAACTTAGCTCATGCTGATATTTACATCTATATACATATGTACATATACCAAACATCACCCAAACATGTACGAAAACAATACCAAAACATATAACAAAACACCATAACAAAACTACTTTACCTCAACTCGGAAAACAAGGAAGGATACATAGGCGCATTTGATCCACCATCTCCCATGTAGCTTCATCTGGCCCAAAGTGCTTCCATTGCACCATAACCTTCTTGATTGCTCGATTCTGGAGCATGAACACCGTTTTCTGCAATATACATTGAGGCTCTGACTAGAATTCTCCATATGGTTCCACCTACAATGCAAACCAGTCAATCACATGATCAACATCTTTAACATACTTCTTAAGAAATGACATGTGGAAAACATCATGGACTTTCACTATCAGAGGCAGTGTAAGTCGATAGGCTTCTGGCCCAATCTTCTCAACAATATTAAAGGGTCAACAAAACTGTGGTGCCAGCCTGGCACATGATCCAATCTGTAAGGAGCTCTTCTTTGGTTTGATGTGCAAGTACACCTGTTCCCCAACTTGGAACTCCTTAAACAACCTGTTCCGATCTGCATAGCTCTTTTTCCTATCTTGTGCTACCTTTAGATTCTTCTTGATCACCTACATCTCTTATTCCATGTCTGCCAACATTTCTGGTCTAATAAACACCCTGTTAACTGAATCACTCCAACTATTAGGAGTATTGCAACTCTTCCCATACAATTCCTCAAACAGACTCATCTTCAAAGATTCGTGATACCCATTGTTGTAAGCGAACTCTACCAGTGGAAGATAATATTCCCACTTTCACTATCGATGCATCACATGCATCCTATACATGTCTTCCAATATCATGTTGACCCTCTTTGTCTATCCATCTATCTATGGATGATAAGTTGTAATGAAGGCCAACTCTGTGCCCAAACCTACAAACAACTCTTTCCAAAACTTGGAAGTGAAATTTTCATCCCTATCTGACACGATATTCTTCAAAACACCATGCAATCTGACCACATCTTTGATGAATACCTGTGCTACATCGCTAGATAAGAATGTAGACTTCACTGGAATGAAGTGTGCAACCTTTGTCAACCTATCCATAATAGCCATGATGGAATCATGATATCTGATTGTCCTCGAAAAACCTGTGATGAAGTCCATGGAAATGACTTCCCATTTCCACTCTAGAATCATAATCGGCTGTAGCAGTCTACTTGGATGTTTAGACTCTTCCTTCACACGCTGACAATCAAAACACCTAGCCACAAACTCTACTACATCACTTTTCAAGTTTGGCCAATAATAAAATTTCTTCACTATTGTCAGTGTCTTTTGATAACCTCAGTGACCCGAATATGGTTTCACATGAAACTCTTATTGAAAATAGCAACAAGAAATGATAAAAATAGAATCCAGAATATTCCAATTTTAATTTGTCCTTGAATTAAAATTGTGAATTAAAATTCGAATTTAGTCTCACTAGCTACTTGGAAATAATTAATTAATTCATTATGGTTTAATTAGTTGGAGAAATTCAAGTTAGAATCATTTCTGTAGTCATGCAAGAGTTATCCCTTAAATTAAGGAGATTATCCCTTAATTAAGGAGATAAGATTGAGTTATATTTCAATTGTAATTAGTTAACTCAATTTACTGACTTAAGTCCAATTAAATTAGTTCCAAACTGTTTGAGGAACTAATTGTGAGTTATCAGTCAGTTGATGCATGCACTCACTCAACTAGTGTACTCCAGATAACTAAAGATTCCCTCATCAGAAACTCATGCATGTCTATTCTAGGAAATACCCAGTTGAGCTAAATGTGAAGGACAGTGTACTATTAGTTAGATTTTTTTTCCTATAAAGGAAATTCATGCATGCAGTCAAGGAAAGGTTCCTTGAGCTTTGCACAATTCTAACAGTGTGTTAGAGCAATGTGTGATAGCAGTGTTACACTGGGTGAAGGAGATCATCCCAAAGGTAATTGCACAAGGAAATAGGAGCTTGGAGGGCAGAGGAGAAGGCTTGCGAGAAGCTTTGATTGCCTGTGAGCATCCAAGAGGATTGTACTAAGAGCTGGCTAGCTGTGAGAGCTAAGGCTTTTTGTAATTCTAAGATATTTCCACCTTGTATGATAATACAGATAGTGGAGTTTTTAGCTGAGGCTTTCCCATGAGTATTTTTTGTGTTTCATGTGCATTGATTCTTCTTCTTCTGGTTATATGTGTTCAGCTCGATCTTGCTCAATTTTGAGCTTCTGCAAATTGATAGTAGAAGTATATTATAGTATTTTGCTTTGGTATATTGCATTATCGAGTTAATATATAGTTAGATTTTCTACATAGATCTCAAAGGTAGATTTGTAGAGAATTTGCAGCAAATTCTACATGGTATCAGAACCAGGTTTATCAGAGGAAATTTTATCGGAGCTGTAAACGATATACGAAGAATAGAATTTGAAGTTTAAAGTATGGGGTTGTAGGTGCAAATCGAATTCTTATCATACTTCAAGGTTGGCCAAGGGCGTTCTATGACTTGAGACTCGATTATGCCTTGGAAGGTAGCTCGAATTACATAGCATGGAAAGATCACATGGAGGTTGTATTAGAAGACAACGACTTGAAGGATTTCATTGATCAAGAAATCCCAAAGCTAGGTTCAACTAATGCACAAGAGTTGGCTAAGTGGAATAAGTGTGTGGTGAGGGCGAGACAGATCATCCTTGAGGGAATTCGAGACCATATTGTCGCGAGTCTTCATGGGCAGGATACTCCATATTCAATGTCGAAGACATTTAAAGACCTCTACTAGAACAATAGCGACTAGAGGAAATTGGTGCTCAAGGATAAGCTTCGAAGAACTAAGATGGAGAACGGCAATGCTATTTTCACATATCTGAACAAGCTCACCACTTGTAGAGATGAGCTTGGAAGTGTGGGAATAACTATTGCTAATGACGATATGGTGAGCCTCACTCTCCTTGGCCTTCCAAAGAGCTGGAATAGCTACCAGGACTCTGTGAATGGAAAGGAGAAACTGTAGGATTAGGAATGACTATGGTCGGATCTCATGCAGGAGGAGATCATGAGGAGCACTCGAGATGGTTCTTCATCCAAGGATGATGATGAAGAAAATCTGGTCTTAGTAGGTAAGGCAAGGAAAGGGAAGGGGAAGGAGTCCCATTCCGAATCAAATTCTTCTCATGGAGGGAAGAAGGTTGACAAGTATAAAGTCAGATGCTTTAATTGTCATGAGATGGGTCATTATGCAACTAATTACCCATCAAAGAAGTCCAAGAAGGGATCCTCAGTAGGATCGGAAGGTGAGGCATTAGTCTCCCAGTTTGAAATGGACTTCACCCTCATTGCATGCACGGTGTCATCGACTATGGGTTGTGGTTGGTATCTTGACAGTGGAGCCTCATTCCACATGATCGGCAATAAAAGTTTATTCAGTACCTTAGAGGAGAGAGACCTCAAGATTCGCATAGAGATGGGTGACGACTGTTAGTGTCAGTATCTTCACACTTCCATCAATGATCAAATTACTCTTTTACACGCATATTAGGTGTCTCATCTGATTAGCTACATTCCATTAGGTCATGGATCAACTAATGGTAGTGGTTTCATGTCAATTTCTCTCATGACAGTCACTTGCTGACTTGTTTTCACAATTTTTAGGTCATTTATTGTCACATGTTTTAGTTCATTTATAAAAATCAGTTTTAGGGTTTAGTCTCACTAGGTTTTAGGGATTGTCATTGTGGTCATCTTAATTGAATAAAAAGGTCAGCAGGCACATGTGGAGGATTAATAAGTTCATAAAATCATAAATTTACTTCTGATATGCTCAATAAATCTTTTCTACCTCAAAACTCTATTTTGAGGTGAAAACATAGTTTTTCTATTTTTTATAAAAATTTCATGTAATTTAAGTGTTTCTATATGTAATAAGCTCAATAGCTGTTCCTAGTCACCTTGCCAACTCCTGCCACTGCAAAAAACAAAAGTGCTAGAGCATGAGTCCATCAAATTGTCAAGAAAAAGTCAAACTTCAAATGAAAAACAGAGTTTTTGAGAAAAAGTGACTAAGATGTTATAAAAGTGGGTTTACAGTGAGGAAAAATTAAAGTGCATCATTTATAAAGTGAATTTATGCTAGCCATTCATTTCATTGTGCAAAACATCAAGTGGAGAGCCAAAATCGCGATTTAAAGGGAAATTGAGCAAAGGAGGAAGAAAACCCTGTTTTTGCAGCAAGTTTGCCCAGCGCTATGCATCAGAGGGTTGGCACTACGCATCAGACCAGTGCTACACATTAGATAGTTTCTGCCAATGTAAAAATACACAGGCACTATGCATTGGGCCCAGTGCACTGCACATTGGCCAGGGAGGTTCCAAAATCACTCAAATTTATCCTAAACTCTCCCAAATGCTGCATTTCACTCCTACAAGTAAGTTTTCATCGATCTTGAGCTGAAATTAGTTTTCTTCATGTGTTGTTCATGAGTGTTGCTTCTTAAAATCAAAACCCTAGCTTGCCTTCATACATTTTCATCTCATTGCAAAATTTTCACTGCATTACAAAACCACCATCTTTTTCCCCTTTTCCAAAACTTCATTGCCCTTAATCTACCCATTAATTCCATTTTCCCTTTCCCTATTCCCCTAAAAAACTAATTCCCTTCATTAAACCCTTTGTCCCTCATAAGTCAAAACCCTAATTTCCTAAATATGTCCCTTCATTCCCCTACTCCACTTCACATTTGTAAAATCTCTTCATACTCATCTTCTTTGTTCTCACCCATTGTCATTGTCCACCATATCATCATCACATTGCATCATTAAGACAAGAATCATGGAAAGAAGAAGTGAATCATGTTTTGAAGAAGGTACATTTAGTGATAACTCAAGGGAAAGAAATGTGTAGTCTAGGAAACCTCATAAGGGTGGAAAAATAATTAGGGAGGAACCTATTAGCATGAGTGAACTCCTTGCTTGCCCTCTATCCACCACATGTTTCAGATATCAGTCTTGTTTTGAGTTTTGTGAAATGATTGAGAGGGTCAAATATCACCATGAGTTAGCAAGGCAGTTTGTGATAAACATGGAAAATAATGTGGTGCATCTTGATGGGGTCAATTTCACTCTTTCACTAGCTATCATTGCAGAAGCTAGAAGAATGCCAGATGTAGGGGAAAAGTGGAACAAAAGGCAGAATATTATTAAGAAGCATTATGAACCTTATATCAAGGCCAAGTACCATGGTAAACTTAGCAGAGTGTTTCCTTTCAAATTCTCGGAGGACCGGTATGTCCCACTCATGAATCTTATCATCAAATACTTTACATGTGAGGGTAGGTTCTCCAGACTTTATGCCTACCACATCAGATTGCTTATGCACATCACCAGTGTTAGAATGATGAGCATTCCTTATTTCATATGTAAAAACATAGAGAGGATGACAATGATTGCAAAAAGAAAACCATATCCACAGTAGCTCAATAGTATTTATCATTTTTCTATCATCAAAATTGTTTTTTTGCATCAGCTCACTCAGTTGGGAGTGCCATGGGAAACTTTCATTGCCCATGAATGTTTCAAGGGGTCTCGTTTTCTTCACTAGACCATAGCCAAATGCTACCTTCACCAGGGGTGAAAGGGGCTTTTACTTCTTCTCCAGGAAAACAGGTATAGGGCAGAGACAAAGGAAAGCAAAAGATGCATGAGGAGGACCCTACTGAAGGGCAAGACAGGGATTTTATTTTGATTGAGGATGTCACTGATTTGGGCTCCCAAATCTCAAGACTCAAGGACATGATTATCAAAGAGAAGGAGGCTAAAATACAAGCCTTATCACTTAACCTTCCGAGGGCCAAATGGATCATCAAATATCTTGAGCAGGAAAACAAGCAACTGGAAGATAAGCAAGCTATTATGGAGCTGCAAATGATTAGAGAAAATAGGCAAGAGGAAAAGAAAAGAAAGATCAATATGACCTCCCTTGAGCAAGAAATTGAGGTTGACCAAGAATCATGGTTGGAGAGGGTGAACATTCACCTTGAGAAGATGCTTAAGAAGGCCAATAAAGAGAAGAAAATGTCGCACCATATGGCTTATCATTACTTCGCTCGGAATAAGATTTGCAAGACAAGGGTAAACAGGCTAAAAGATAAGTTAAAGAGAGCCTTGAGGGCCAAGAAAGAAAAAGATAAACTTAAAATCTTGACGGAAGCTTCATTAGCTCAGCAAAGCAGTTAATAAGCTTTCCTCTTGCCAAATTTGAGGAAATTTTGGGAAATTTTTGTCATTTTACAATTTTGTAATTAAAAACACAGGAATTTTCAACCGGTGGCGCTGTGCATTGAGTTGGCTTAGTATTTTGCCAAATGGCTTGTAGTTTTGGATTCCTCATGGAAAAAAAATGAAACCTAGAAAGTTTCATAAAATTTGGAGCAGATCTGGGTCACCTAATTGGCAAAAACACCTAAAAAGTGCCCTCTCTGCCACTTTTTGGACCCACAGGAACCAGTCTTGGTAGAAATGATATTTGAAGGGGAAAATCAACACCAAATCAGAAAATTCAAAGTGTTCCAGAAACGAGATAGGCAGAGCTTTCCAACAAGATATCTTGGGCCTAATTTGGTGAAGTGGAAGGCCTCCAAAAGCAACCTTGAAATGGCACTGCGCATCAGGCAAATTTTTGCCAATTTTGCCTAAAACTCAAATTTTCACCCAGTTTGACTACCAGTTGACTTTTTCTCTTCTCCTTGGTAAATTTGCGATGGTAAATGATGTAAATTTGATGAAAACTGACTTGAGAGGGTAGATACATCAGTTATAAGTGGTTTGAGGTTGAATGAATCAATTTCCATGGTTTTTGAGACAAGCTGTTCCACTACCTATATTCCTGTTCTTAGTTTAGATATGGTTGAAACCACCCCTCTTCTCATGGCTTCGACCCCTGATGGATAGCATAGGTGGTTTTATGCCTATATTATGTACTTTCTTAGTCATTTGTAAAGGTTGGACTTTGGTGGAAGTGGTGGCACTCATTGAACATTTGTATCAATAGTTTGGCAAGGAATAAAACCAGGTTTCACAGCTATTTTTGTGGGATTCTTGTGACAGTGAGTTTATGTATTGTTTCTTCTCTGTAATGAGTTTTTCTTATGTTTTATATGTATCTAAATCCATCTTTCTCTTCTAAAACTAAATGAATCAAGGTGAATGGACAAAATACAATACTGTGCTTTGTCTTGGGAATGCATTTGGTTTTCAATGTTTTCAATTGTTTGAAGAGGATTCATAGTTTCTTTATGCCCTCGTCAAATCCTTAGTTGTCTTAATATACCATCTTAATCCATTTATAGTACATAAACCCTTGTCTACCTCACCCCACAGAACATGACTGTATCACTGAGTTGATTTCCCGAACCCAATCTACCTTCTCCAATTGATCCAGCAACCAAAACCTAAAAATTAAACTAGAAACCCTGAGCTACTATACCTAGCCTAAAATCTACATTAAATTCAGTCATCTCAAGCCTTTATTGCCAATATCCTAATTGATATTGACAAGGAGAGAGCCCTCTCCCGACCTGGTAGGGCTAGCTACCAAGTTAAGCGTGGTTTGATGTTACCCTAGACCTGCCTTCCTTCAGCTTGAGGTAGATGCCCTAACATAGTGGTGACTCCGCTGGGGATTGAACGTAGTTTTGTGTTCCTCATCAAAATGTAATCAAGTTCAGATCTGATTGTTGATGGTGAACAATGATAAGACACAAAAAGGCTGAAATCATTCACTTGGCGATTCTAAATCATTTTCGAGATCAGATCCAAGGACTCCACTGGAGGATGAACCTGATTAGCAGAAAGATGAAAGGAAAATATGGAAAGATTAGGTATTCAAGTTGGAATTTCATCCAAGACTTTATGTTCTTTGTTATAAATTATTTCTTCTCTTTTCTCGAGAATGTCAAGAAGGCTTTGCAAAGTACACTGTATTTGAGAAAATATCCTAGGTCTGCATTTGATTCTTTCCCTTTGAAGATTGTGGATACGAAATATTCGCATGCCTTTGATATTGATCAAGACCCTTCCTCCAAATCTTATGATGACAGTGTTCAAATTGATGAGACTAAAGAGACCAAGACTAATTCTACACCTTCTATACATACCCCTATACCTTGTAAAATTCCAGATCGATATAAGCCTCTAATTTTACCTCCTATATCCCATGCTTTCCCTAAAAATCATGACCTTATCTACTAAGATTTGATGGTGAACGCGACAACATCACTACTGGGAGACACGTATTGAATTTTGAGTCTTTTCTTGACCTTTTTGAAGTCGATGAAGAGGATGTCAATATTAGGATTTTTGCTCTTTCTTTGCAAGGCAAAGTCAAGAGTTGGTTCAAAACCCTACCTGATGCGAGCATATCAGATTTCCAGTAGTTCGTCAAAGTGTTCCTCGACAAGTGGGTGGTCAAACAAAAACTTTTCTTGATTCTAGAAGTATATAGCCATCTGAAAAAGACAGCCAGGGGAGACAGTACAACAGTTTTCTGCCAAGTTTAACCAAGTCTATTTTTCGATGCTAGTTAATATAAGACCTCCTCCTGGATCTGCTCTCTTGCACTACCCAGTTTCCTTTGATCTAGAAATGGAATTTCAGCTAAGAGAAATGAACCTTGCAACACTAGAAGAAATGAAAAATAGTGCAGTAGATGTAGAGGCTAATTTTTTGATTAGAAGGACAAAGTTGAAGGAAGAAGAGATGAAGAACATAGATCCAGAGGAATCAACATCTTTAGAGGTAAAGTTTGAAATTTTGGTAAGTGCAGTGGAAACGATGATGCAAAGGATCACCACAAGGAATGAGTATAATGTTCAAGACCATGGCTCGTTGATTGAAGAGGAACAAGTTGTTGATCCAAAACATTTTCTTTCTTATTCCAGTTGTCATAGATAAGATAATGATAGTTTTATAGATCATCTTGGAGAAGAGAGATCTATTGATATGACATGTATGCTTGATGATGTGTTTCTTACTGATGGTTTGCCTCAGTTTGATCAGTATGATGATGATTATGTCCTCCAAACAGAAGCTAGTTTTGCAGATAAATCAATCGCTGGTTTGTGGAAGGAGGAAGTTCACTTTAAGCAACTTGAATATAGTGATCAGCCGATGCATATCAACTATGGAAGTGAGGAGGAAAGTGAAACAAATTTTGAAGTAAGTGAAGGATATTTTCCTTTTTATTTTTCTTCATTTCAGATCATCAGAGACAACTTTCATTCAATCAGAAATCAATCGTCGACAAGAGTTGATCTGGACCATCTAGAGGGCAATGAGATCCTTGTTCAAGACTTCTCGTATCTAGATTTGAAGCCACCGAATGCAATTGATTTTCAAGTTGCAGATGAAGACTTGGAAGTTGGAACATATGATCAAATGATGCAAGATGATTCTGTAACATTCTGTTTCGAATCATTTCAGTTTTTGAAGGGAAATTTGCATAGTATATCTTCCATAAAGGATGAGCAACCTATATAAAATCATGCCATCTCATTAGAACCAATTGAAAATGGGTTCCAACAGTATTTTCAAGTTTTTCACGATCTGGTAGCTAATGTGTTAGATGATGTCTGCAGTCAAAGTCCTTCTCCATTAGCTAACTGTGAGCTTGAAACATGCATTGATACAAACTTGATCTGGCAATAGGTTTCTTTTTCAGTTTCAACAGGAGTCTCGTCACAAAGCTCAGATGAAAGTTTGCATTCATGGTATGAGGAGGAGAAAAGTAATCCATTGGATGAGCTAAGTCCCAGTGTGCATGAATTTCAAGATCCTTATGCAGTGTTTTTGGAGTCAAATAGAGAATCCATATTATTCAACGGATCTGTTTACAAGTTTTCATGGGAGTTGCCTTTCAGTAGTTCTCTCTTGTTGTTCATAAGCAAGCACTTGTGGAGAATGCAAACAACAGCCAAAATGCTTACTTGGTTGCATTGGTTGTTTCATTTCACTTGATCAGGTGATGAATGGAACAGTTAGAGTAGGTTTTATTGAATAAGCTCCATTTTGAGCATATTTTCCAATTTGTCAGTTGTGTTTTAGTCTTGAGTCATTTTTTGTTTCAGTCAGTTTCAAGATAGTTTCGGCTGAGTGTCTAGTTTCAGCTTTTGAGAGTCTTGTTCCAGTTTTGAGTTAGTCAGTTCTTAGACATTTCAGTTATGAGTCTTGATTCATGTGTTTTTGTTGCCAAGATATTGATTCCATATTGCCCAATGGATAAGGCACTAGTCTACTCTCCCAAAGATCTGTGGTTCTTGGCACCTCCAAGGAGCTACCATCCCCATTGGAGCTAATGTTAGTGTCAGTATCTTCACACTTCCATCAGCGATAAAATTACTCTTTTGCACGCATATTAGGTGTCTCATCCGATCAGCTGCATTCCATTAGGTCATGGATCAACTGATGGTAGTGGTTTCATGTCAATTTCCCTCATGACATTCACCTGCTAACTTGTTTTCACAATTTTTAGGTCATTTATTGTCATCCTGTTTTATTTCATTTATAAAAATCAGTTTTAGGGTTTAGTCTCACTAGGTTTTAGGGTTTTTCATCGTGGTCATCTTAATTGAATAAAAAGGTCAGCAGGCACATGAGGAGGATTAATAAGTTCATAAAATCATAAATTTACTTCTGATATGCTCAATAAATTTTTTTTACCTCAAAACTCTGTTTTGAGGTGAAAATAGAGTTTTTCTATTTTTTATAAAAATTTCATGTAATTTAAGTGTTTCTATATGTAATAAGCTCAGCAGCTGTTCCTGGTCACCTTGCCAACTCCTGCCATTGCAAAAAACAAAAGTGCCAGAGCATGAGTCCATCAAATTGTCAAGAAAAAGTCGAACTTCAAATGAAAAACAGAGTTTTTGAAAAAAAGTGACTAAGACTTTATAAAAGTGGGTTTGCAATGAGGAAAAATTGAAGTGCATCATTTATAAAGTGAATTTATGCTAGCCATTCATTTCATTGTGCAAAACATCAAGTGGAGAGCCAAAATCGTGATTTAAAGGGAAATTGAGCAAAGGAGGAAGAAATCCCTGTTTTTGCAGCAAGTTTGCTTGGCGCTGTGCATTAGAGGGTTGGCACTACACATCAAATAATTTCTGCCAGTGTAAAAATACATAAGTGTTGTGCATCAGGTAGGCGCTGCGCATTAGAGGGTTGGTGCTACACATCAAATAATTTCTGCCAGTGTAAAAATACATAAGTGTTGTGCATCAGGTAGGCGCTGCGCATTGGGCCCAATGCGCTGCGCACTGGCTAGGGATGTTCCAAAATCACTCAAATTTATCCTAAGCTCTCCCAAACACTGCATTTCAATTCAACAAGTAAGTTTTCTTCATGTGTTGTTCATGAGTGTTGCTTATTAAAATCAAAACCCTATCTTTCCTTCATACATTTTCATCTCATTGCAAAATTTTCACTGCATTACAAAACCACCATCTTTTTCCCCTTTTCCCAAACTTCATTTCCCTTAATCTACCCATTAATTCCATTTTCCATTTCCCTATTCCCCTAAAAAACTAATTCCCTTCATTAAACCCTAAGTCCCTCATATGTCAAAACCCTAATTTCCTAAATCTATCCCTTCATTCCCCTACTCTGCTTCACATTTGTAAAATTTCTTCATAGTCATATTCTTTGTTCTCACCCATTGTTATTGTCCACCATATCATCATCACATTGCATCATTAAGACAAGCATCATGGAAAGAAGTAGTGAATCAAGTTTTGAAGAAGGTACACTTAGTGATAGCTCAAGGGAAAGAAATGTGCAATCCAGGAAACCTCACAAGGGTGGAAAAATCATTAGGGAGGAACCTATTAGCATGAGTGAACTCCTTGCTTGCCCTCTAGCCACCACATGTTTCAGATATCAGTCCTATTTTGAGTTTTGTGAAATGGTTGAGAGGGTCAAATATCACCATGAGTTAGCAAGGCAGTTTGTGATAAACATGGAAAATAATGTGGTGCATCTTGCTAGGGTCAATTTCACTCTTTCACCAACTATCATTGCAGAAGCTACAAGAATGCCAGATGTAGGGGAAAAGTGGAACAAAAGGCAGAATATCAGTAAGCAACATTATGAACCTTATATCAAGGCCAAGTACATGGAAAACTTAGCAGGGTGTTTCCATTCAAATTCTTGGAGGACTGGTATGTTCCACTCATGAAGCTTATCATCAAATAATTTACATGTGAGGGTAGGTTCTCCAGACTTTATGCCTACCACATCAGATTTCTTATGCACTTCACCAGGGTCAGAATGATGAGAATTCCTTATTTCATATGTAAAAACATAGAGAGGATGATAGTGATTGCAAAAAGAAAACCATATCCACAACAGATCAATAGTATTTATCATTTTTCTGTCATCAAAATTGTTGTTTTGTATCAGATCACTCAGTTGGGAGTGTCGTGGGAAACTTTCATTGCCCATGAATGTTTCAAGGGGTCTCGTTTTCTTCACTGGACCACAGTAAAATGCTATCTTCGCCAGGGGTGAAAGGGGTTTGCCTTCTTCTCCAGCAAAATAGGTACAAGTCAGAGACAAAGGAAAGCAAAAGATGCATGAGGAGGACCTTACTGAAGGGAAAGATAGGGATTTTATTTTGATTGAGGAGGTTGTCACTGATTTGGGCTCTCAAAGCTCAAGACTCAAGGACATGATTATCAAAGAGAAGGAGGTTGAAATACAAGCCTTATCACTTAACCTTCAGAGGGAAAAATGGATCATCAACTATCTTGAGTAGGAAAACAAGCAACTGGAAGATAAGCAAGCTATTATGGAGCTGCAAACAATTAGAGAAAATAGGCAAGAGGCAAAGAAAAGAAAGATTGATATGACCACCCTTGAGCAAGAAATTGAGGCTGACCAAGAATCATGGTTGGAGAGGGTGAGAATTCACCTTGAGAAGATGATTGAGAAGGCCAATAAAGAGAATAAAATGCTGCACCATATGGCTTATCATTACTTATCTCGGAATAAGATTTGCAAGACAAGGGTAGACAGGCTAAAAGCTAAGTTAAAGAGAGCCTTGAGGACCAAGAAAGAACAAGATAAACTTAAAATATTAGCTGAAGCTCCATTAGCTCAGAAAAGCAGTTAATAATCTTGTCTCTTGGAAAATTTGAAGAATTTTGGGAAATTTTTGTCATTTTACAATTTTGTAATTAAAAACACAAGAATTTTCAGCTAATGCACAACGCCACCAGCGCTTCGCATTGAGTTGGCTTAGTATTTTGCCAAATGGCTTGTAGTTTTGGATTCCTCATGGAAAAGAGATGAAACCTAGAAAGTTTCATAAAATTTGGAGATTTGGGTCACCTAAAGGGCAAAAAACACCTAAAAAATTCCCTCTCTGACACTTTTTGGGCCCACAGGAACCAGTCTTGGGAGAAATGATTTTTGAAGGGGAAAATCAACACCAAATCAAAAAATTCAAAGTGTTCTAGAAACTAGATAGGTAGAGATTTCCAAAAATCTATCTTGGGCCTAATTTGGTGAAGTGAAAGGCCTCAAAAATTGGCCTTGAAGTGGCGCTGCACATCAGGCTCAGGGCGCTGCGCATCAAGCAAAATTTTTCCAATTTTGCCTAAAACTCAGATTTTCACCCAGTTTGACTACCAGTTGACTTTTTCTCTTCTCCTTGGTAAATTTGTGATGGTAAATGATGTAATATGATGTAAATTTGATGAAAAATGACTTGAGGGGGTAGATACATCAGTTAGAAGTGGTTTGAGGTTGAATGAATCAGTTTCCATGGTTTTAGAGGCAAGTTGTTCCACTACCTATATTCTTGTTCTTAGTTTAGATATGGTTGAAACCAC
Source organism: Pinus tabuliformis (assembly GCA_031772625.1). Lineage (NCBI taxonomy): Eukaryota > Viridiplantae > Streptophyta > Pinopsida > Pinales > Pinaceae > Pinus > Pinus tabuliformis. Next base: position 1,588,187,064 of record CM062804.1, read on the forward strand.
CCCTCTTCTCATGGATTCCACCCCTGATGGCTAGCGTAGGTGGTTTGATGCCTATATTATGTAGTTTATTAGTCATTTGTAAAGGTTGGACTTTGGTGGAAGTGGTGGCACTCATTGAACATTTGTATCAGTAGTTTGGCAAGGAATAAAACCAAGTTTCACAGCTTTTTTTGTGGGATTCTTGTGACAGTGAGTTTATGTATTGTTTCTTATTTGTAATGAGTTTTTTTATTTTTATTTTTATGTTTTATATGTATCCAAATCCATCTTTCCCTTCTAAAACTAAATGAATCAAGGTGAATGGACAAAATACACTATTGTGATTTGTCTTGGGAATGGATTTGGTTTTCAATGTTTTCAACTGTTTGAAGAGGATTCATAGTTTATTTATGCCCTCCTCAACTCCTCAGCTATCTTAATCTACCATCTTAATCCATTTCTAGTACATAAACCCTTGTCTACCTCGCCCCATAGAACATCACTATATCCTTGAGTTGATTTCCTAGACCCAATCTACCTTCTCCAATTGATCCAGCAACCAAAACCTAAAAATCAAACCAGAAACCCTGAGCTACTATACTTAGCCTAAAATCTACATTAAATTCAGTCATCTCAAGCCCTAATTTCCAATATCCTAATTGAGACTGACAAGGAGAGAGCCCTCTCCTAACCTAGTAGGGATAACTACCAGGTTAAGTGTGGTTTGATGTTACCCTAGACCTACCTTCTTTCAACCTGAGGTAGATCTAGGCCCTAACAATGAAAAAAGGTTTAGTGTTTTAGGAGTGGGCATGGTTGCTTTTTAGAGGGAGCATGGAGCTTCTATTACCTTGACAGATATGAAGTATGTGCCTGGATTGAATAAGAACTTGGTATCGGTCGCATTGTTGGAGGACAAAGGCTACGATGTTGTCTTCAGTAAAGAAAAGGTTTTCCTTAGACACATCACCACGAGACAGTTGAAACAAATAAGTTCACGGGTTAAGAACCTATATACTCTTGAGGTTCAATATGCATGCAAAGCCTTGAGGAGTAAGGAAAATGTTAGAGACTTGGTGGTTGAGAGGGAGAATAAATTACCTCTCAACATGCAGCCCTAGAAGAAGTCTCAGACAATTGTGGAGGAGACACAATTAGAGTCAGCAGAGGGATCACATGTAACCATACCTCCAAGTGTGAGGTGGGGTGATGTGAAGTGATAGTCCTAAGAATGATGAAATTGGGTAGGTTCCATTGAGAGGTTTTATCTCATGGATCATACCTTGCTATGGGAGTCCAAAGTACATATTAGTGAGAGGAATCAGTGGGATTGATGCAGTCAAAAATCAAAGTGACAGAGGCTAGAGCAGTCATATACTGAAGAGCACAAAGAAGGATTGAGAACAGTGTAGAAAGGCTGAGTCAGCAGAAGCATGGATTTTTTAGTCAACAGAGGCAATAGTAGTCAGAGACTTTGATGACAGAGGCATCATTCTGATTTAGATTGGATGTTTTCTTGTTTCTAGAGTTGCTGGAGCAACAACACTAGAGAGAAGTGATACATGCATAACATTCCAAAGGTTTAGGATCAGGTTCGAGTTGAATTCCTTTCTTGTTGAGAGGGAGTGTTGAAAATGGCAACAAGAAATGATAAAAATAGAATCCAGAATATTCCAATTTTAATTTGTCCTTGAATTAAAATTAAAATTTAGTCTCACCAGATGCTTGGAAATAATTAATTAATTCATCATGGATTAACTAGTTGGAGAAATTCAAGTTAGAAGTCTTTTTGTAGTCATGCAAGATTTATCCCTTAAATTAAGGAGATTATCCCTTAATTAAGGAGATAAGATTGAGCTATATTTGAGTTGTAATTAGTTAACTTAGTTTACTGACTTAAGTCCAGTTAAATTAGTTCCAAACTGTTTACGGAACTAATTGTGAGTTATCAGTTAGTTGATGTATGCATGCACTCAACCATTGTACTCCAGATAACTGAAGATTCCCTCATCAGAAACTCATGCATGCAATCAAGGAAAGGCTCCTTGAAGATTCCACAGTTCTGACAATGTGTTAGAGCAGTGTGTGAGAGTAGTGTTACATTGGGTGAAGGAGATCATCCCAGAGGTAACTGTGCAAGGAAATAGGAGCTTGGAGGGCAGAGGAGAAGGCTTGTGATAAGCTTTGATTGCCTGTGAGCATCCAGGAGGATTGTACTAAGAGCTGGCTAGCTGTGAGAGCTAAGGCTTTATGTAATTCTGAGATATTTCCACCTTGTATGATAATACAGATAGTGGGGTTTTAGCTGAGGATTTCCCCTGAGTATTTTATGTGTTTCATGTGCATTGGTTCTTCTTCTTCTGGTTATATGTGTTCAACTCGATCTTGCTCAATTTTAAGCTTCTACAAATTGATAGTACAAGTAGATTATACTATTTTTCTTTGGTATATTGCGTTATTGATTTAATCTATAGTCAAATTTTCTACATAGATCTCAGAGGTAGATTTGTAGAGAATTTGCAAGAAATTCTACAACTCCCTCAAGATCACCTTCTTAAGCTCACTACTTTTTGGCACATATATCCTATCTCTAAACCTAACCAATCCATTTGTAGTAAGGAAACAATCCACAACTTGTGCACTTGCACATGTACCTATACCTATACCACTACCTGTACATTTACATATACTGTCACCTGTACCTATACATGTACTATCACCTATACATGTGCCTATACTCTATTGCAACCTACACATAATCTCCATATATCTGACATCCTACTAACCTGCCTACAAGATCCTATCCTATAAGTCTATCCCATAGGAGCTCATAGTTGCTAAGTGGTTTAGCTGTATTCGCCTACTAAGAGCATCTGCCACTCTATTATCTTTACCTTTGATATATCTGATCTAAAAATATAACACACTAATTGTGGCCAACAACCGAGCCTACCTACCATTCAAATTCAGTTGATCAAATAGATACCGCAAACCACTGTGATAACTCATCAATGTAAACATCCTATCAAGAAGATAGTGTCTCCACATCTTCAACACATGTATAATCGCTTCCAACTCAAGATCATGTGTGGGGTATTTATTCTCATTCTCATTCAGTTTTCGTGATTCATATCATACCACATGTCCATCCTACATAAGGACTCCACCAAATCCTTTATTTCAAGCATTTTTGCATACTAGAAACTCTTTTTCCGGATCTGCAATCTTTAACACCAGTGCATGTGTCAAAAACCGCTTAAGCTGCTCAAAACTAGCCTCACACTCCTCTATCCATTCAAGCTTCTTACCTTTCCTTTGCAATGATGAGATAGCATTAGAAATGTGTGAGAACTTTGTGATGAACCTCCTATAATAATCTACCAACCCCATGAAAGATCTCGCCTCATCTACATTCTTAGGAGCTACCCACTCCATGACGGCTCTTATCTTTTCTGGATCTACAGCATTGCCCTCCTTAGAGACAACATGTCCCAAGTAGGGTACCTCATCCTTGTTGAAAATAGCAATAAGAATTGCTAAAAATAGAATTGCTAAAAATGGCACTACTATAAATAGCAGTTTAGCCAGTGTTGATCTTAGCAACAATGGATGGAAAAATGGAAGTGCTAAAAATAGCATTCTATAAATAGCATTCAGGATACCTTCCTATTTTAGTCAGTCCCTATACTAAAATAGTGAAGTTAACATTCGAATTTGATCTTAGCAGTTGTTTGTAAATTAATTAATTAATTCATCTTGAGTTAATTAGTTAAGGAAAATCAAAGATGAAGTCTATGTGGGGACATGTAACAGTTTCTCCATTAATTGAGGAATTTATCCATGATTTAAAGAGATAAGAGTGAGTTGTAATATTGAGTTGTAATTAGTTGACTTATTTAAGTGAGTCAAGTCCAGTTAGATTAATTCAAATAGTTTGTTGAATTAATGTAAGTTCAAATAGTTAATGCTTGCATGCATGTAACTACTGCACTTTAGATAACTGAGTATTCTCTCATAAATAACTCATGCATGTCAGTTCAAATACAGATCCAGTTGAGATCAGATGGAGGGGCAGTGTACTATTAGTTGCTAGAATATCCCATTGTGAATATTCTTTGCATGCAGAAGGAATTATTTCCTTAAGGATTGTGCAGTTACTTCTTCAGGTTTAGTGAGTGTGATGAGGCCAATTTACACATGTGGCTTCACTGGACCCCAAGAAAAACTGCACAAGAAAATAGGAGGCTTGGAGGGCTTGAGGAGGACATATACTATGTCTATTCAATCTGTGAACTGTATTGTTTGATTGCAAAGAGAGGAGGATAGCTTGAGAGTTGATTCTTTTTGTAACTTGAACAAGATTTCCACTTGTATGGCAATACAGAGTTGGGATTTTAGGTTGAGGCTTTCCTCATGATATTTCTTCTGTGTTATGTGTGATTGATTTCTCATTCTCAGTGATATGTGTTCTCTTGATCTTTCTCAATTTGATTAAGCTTATGTAAAGTGTTGTAGAATTAGATCTTGTATTGTGTTTTAGTATATTGCATAATCTGTTGATCTACAATGGGAATTTCTACATGGTATTAGAGCAAAGGTGATCAAGGTGAAGAACTGTATACAATAAGGAGAAGTTCGAAGTTTCTGTTCCTGAATATAGAAATCGAGTTCTTATCACATCTCAATTTCACCTATGGCGTTCAGTGGTTTAAGACTCCAGTATGCCCTTGATGGTAGCTCGAATTATATAGCCTGGAAGGATCGCATGGAGGGATTATTAGAGGATAACAATCAAAAGGACTTCATTGATTAAGAATTCCCCAAGCCGACTGATGCTACTCAACTGGCAGAATGGAAGAAATGTGTGTCTAGAACAAGGAGAATCCTCCTGGAGGGAGTTCGAGACCACATTGTCTCGAACCTCCATGGGAGGGAGACACTGTTTTCGATGTGCAAAACATTGAAATATTTATATCATAATAGCAGCAATCAGAGGAAGCTGGCGCTGAAAGATAAGCTTCGTAAGATCAAGTGTGAAAAGGGCGACACGATCTCTACATATCTTAACAAGTTGACCACCTGCAGGGATGAGCTTGGAAGTGTGGGGATCACGACTACTGATGATGACATGGTGAGTCTGCACTCCTCGGACTTCCTTAGAGCTGGCATAGCTACCAAGACTCGGTTAATGGAAGAGAAAAACTGTCAGATTGGGAACGGCTTTGGTCAGATCTGATGTAGGAGGAAATAAGAAGAAGCACCAGAGATGGATACTCATCGAAGCAAGAATATGAGGAAAATCTAGCCTTAGCGAGTAAGGAGAGGAAAGGGAAAGGGAGGCATCCCATCCCAAATCTGGTTCTTCCTATGGTGGGAAGAAGATTGACAAATCGAAAGTGCGATGCTTTCATTGTCATGAAGTGGGTCATTATGCTACAAATTGTCCACAGAAGAAATCCAAGAAGGGTTCCTCGAAGGGATCTAATGGTGAGGCACTGGCCTCACAGTTTGAGTTGGATTTCTCACTTATTGCATGCATGGTTTCATCCATGGTGGGATGTTTGTGGTACCTGGATTGTGGAGCTTCATTCCACATGTTAGGTGACAAGAATCTTTTCAGTACCTTAGAGGATAAGGATCTCCAGATGTGGATCGAGATGGGTGACGATGGAAAGTACCGTGTTTCAAGTGAAGGTACGGTACCCTGACTAATGTAAAGTATGTACCAGGTCTGAAGAAGAATCTTGTGTCTATCGCTATGCTAGAAGATAAAGGCTATGATGTAGTCTTTAGTAAAGGAAAAGTATTTATGAGGCATATCGGTACTCGACAGACAAAGCGAATAGGGATTTGAGTTAAGAACTATACAAGCTAGAGGTAGACAATTGTGCTGCTTTGAGTTCCAAAGATGAGTTGGTGCAGAGCCAATATGTTGGCAAGCTATGGCATAAAAGACTGGGCCACTTGCACCATGGAGCCCTAAAGATCATGCAGCAGATTTCTACTGGATTACCCAAGGGAAAACTTGAGCAGACGACTACATGCAAAGGTTTTACCTTGGGTAAGTATGTGAAATATTCCTTTCCGAATCGAGATAGTAGAGTTGGAGCAATCCTGGAGCGAGTTCACTCAGATGTTTGTAGACTCTTCTCTACAGCCTCCACCACTAAACAAAGGTACTATGTTATTTTTATTGATGATTTTTCTCGTAGATGCTGGATCTACTTTATGAAAAATAAGGATCAGAACTTCTTGAGGTTTTGTGAGTTTAAAGCCTTGGAAGAGAAAGAATCTGGAAAGAAAATAAAAGCCTTGCGTAGCGACAATGGTGGAGAGTATGTCTCCCAACAGTTTAAAGACTTCTACATTGCAGAAGGTATTAAACGGGAATTGACAGCACCCCATAACCCATAGCAGAATGGGGTGGCCAAAAGGAAGAACAAATCGATTATGGGAGCAGCTCGAGTGATGTTGCATGACCAAAGCCTACCACTGCATTTGTGGGCTGAGGCATGCAATACAATAGTATACTTGCAGAACAGAAGCCCGCACAATATACTGGGGATGAAGACACCTATGGAGGCCTATTCCATGAAGTGACTTGATGTAATTCACTTCCGAATCTTTGGATCACCAGTTTACTGTCATGTGACCAAAGATGCTACGAAGAAGCTAGACCTAATACCTGAGTTGGGAATACTTGTGGGGTACACGGATACACCCCACAACTATTGGGTGTACCTGCCTTCCACTCAAAGGACTATGGTATGTAGGGATCTGAAGTTTGACGAGAAGAAATCCATGTGCTTATCACTTGAGAGAGAGCTCGAGTTGCATGCAGATGAGGAACTTTCAGTTCCTAAGGAGGATGAGCCTTAAATTTATGCGGAGCAACTGCATGTAGAGGATCCAGGAGTGGAGACATCCACTCATGCTGATACTTCCAGAGATGGGCGAAAACACTCAAGGGAAGCTGACAGGTTGATGTTGGATTCACGGGAGAATGTGGGACAACTATCTTCTCAGCGTAGGTAGAGGAGGTCACCTGAGCAATACACTGGGTACATGGCCCTGGTTAGGGAGTGTGTAGATACCAAACCTTCTTCATTCAAGGAGGCAGTGCAGCAACGAGTTTGGGTTGATGCAATGGTAGAGGAGTACGACTCTATCATTCGAAACAGTGTGTGGGATGTTCTCCAAAGACCTTAGGGCAAGTCAGTGGTGAGTTCCAAATGGCTTTACAAGGTAAAGCAGGCAGCTGATGGAAGTGTTAAGAAACATAAGGCAAGGTTTGTTGACCGGGGTTTCTCACAAGTCGAGAGGATCACCTATGATGAGGCTTTTGCTCCCGTAGCAAGGTACTCATCAATTAGATCGACGTTGGCACTATCAGCTCAGATGGGGTGGAAGATCCACCAGATGGATTTGAAGACAACATTCCTCAATGGGAAGATTGAGGAGGTGTACATTGAGCAGCTAGAGGGTTTCAAGACCTTCGATCATGAGTCACATGTATGCTGACTCAAGAGGGCTTTGTATAGGCTGAAGCAAGCACCCTGTGCTTGGTACACTAGGATCGATAGTTATTTCACTAGTTTGGGCTTCACCAAGATGGAGGTGTGGCAGAAAGCTGGGAAAGTATTTGTGTCTCAAGGCAAGTATGCCAATGAGATACTCAGCTGCTTTCACATGGAGAAGTGCAAGCCCATGCAGAATCCTCTAGATGGGAACTGGAGGAAGGAGGATGCTACTTCAAGTGAGGTAGTAGCTGCTACTGTTTATCGGTAGCTAGTGGGTTCACTTATGTATCTAGTCAACACACGACTCGACTTATGCTTTGCGATGAACCAACTAAGTTAAGCTATGGTTCAGCCTACCAAGTTGTTTTGGAAGGCAGCGAAACATGTGCTAAGATACCCTAGAGGCACATCTTAGTTCAGATTGTGGTACAAATGGACAGAGGGAGTGAAGCTTCAGGGCTTCATAGATGCAGGTTAGGTAGGGAGTCCATTAGACTAGAAGAGCACTTCTGGAGGAATATTCAACCTTGGTTCAGCTGCAGTTTCCTGGTACAGCAGGAAACAGAGATCAATTTCACTTAGCTCAGCAGAGGCTAAATACATGGCTGCTAGTCAGGCTGCATGAGAGGCCATTTGGATGTGGAATATGCTAGTGGAATTGTTTGGTCAGATGATGGATCCTACAGTGATCTACTACGATAACCAGAGTTGTATCAAGCTCTCTGAGAATCCAATTTTTCATGACAGGTCCAAGCACATAGATATCTGGTATCACCATCTTCAAGACTGTGGGATCAAGAGGATCATGTTGTTGCTGTATGTTTCGACTGAGGAACAGGATGCAGATATTTTGATGAAGGCATTGTCAAAATGAAAGTTTGAGTTCCATAGAGACAGGATTAGGGTTACTGATAATCCCTTTCTTGTTGAGAGGGAGTGTTGAAAATAGCAACAATAAATGCTAAAAATAGAATTGCTAAAAATAGAACTATTATAAATAGCAGTTCAGCCAGTGTTGATCTTAGCAACAGTGGATGGAAAAATGGAAGTGCTAAAAATAGCATTCTATAAACAGCATTTTGGGATACCTTCATATTTTATTTAGTCCCTATACTAAAATAGTGAAGTAAAATTCGAATTTGATCTTAGCAACTGTTTTTAAATTAATTAATTAATTCATCTTGAGTTAATTAGTTAAGGAAAATCAAACATGAAGTCTATGTGGGGACATGCAACAATTTTTCCATTAATTGAGGAATTTATCCATCAGTTAAAGAGACAAGAATGAGTTTTAATATTGAGTTGTAATTAGTTGAATTAGTTAACTAAGTCAAGTCCAGTTAGATTAATTCAAACAGTTTGTTGAATTAATGTAAGTTTAGTTAGTTAATGCTTGCATGCATGTAACTACTGCACTTAAGATAACTTAGTATTCTCTCATAAATAACTCACGCATGTTAGTTTAGACAGAGACCCAGTTGAGACCAGATGGAGGGTCAGTGTACTATCAGTTGCTAGAATATTCCAGTGTTAATATTCCTTGCATGTAGAAGGAATTCTTTCCTTTAGGATTGCGCAGTTAATTCTTCAGGTTTAGTGAGTGTGATGTGGCCAATTCACACATGTGGCTTCACTGGATCCCAAGAAAAATTGTGCAAGGAAATAGGAGGCTTGGAGGGCTTTAGGAGGACATATACTATGTCTATTCAGTCTGTGAGCTACATTGTTTGATTGCAGAAAGATCAGGATAGCTTGAGAGCTGATTCTTTTTATAATTTGAACAAGATTTCCATTTGTATGATAATACAAAGTTGGGGTTTTAGGCTGAGGCTTTCCCTATGATATTTCTTCTGTGTTATGTGTGATTGATTTCTCATTCTTAGTTATATGTGTTCTCTTGATCTTGCTCAATTCGATTAAGCTTCTACAAAGTGTTGTAGAAGTAGACCTTGTATTATGTTTTAGTATATTGCATAATTTGTTTATCTATAGTGGGAATTTCTACAATCTTGAAATAAATTATACTTGCTGAGCTTATCATACAAATGATGCTCTCTCAACAATATCAACACTGCTGCTAAATTCTCGACATTCTCTTCCTCATTTTTAGAATATACCAATATGTCATCAGTGAATACAATAAAATTTTTATCCAAATATGAATGCAACAAACTATTCATCAAGCATATAAATGTAGCTGGAGCATTAGTTAATCCAAATGGAACTACAAAAATCTCATAATGTCCATACTTGGTCCAGAAATATGTCTTGTAAATAACCTCCTCTTTAATGTGTACCTGATGATATCCAGATCTCATATCAATGTTAAAGAACACTAATGCTCCCTTCAACTGATTGAACAAGTCATCAATCCTTGACAGCATATACCTATTCTTTATGGTTACTTTATTCAACTACCTATAGTTAATTCATAATTTGAGAGTACCATCTTTCTTCTTCACAAACAATATCAGTGCGCCCCATTGTGATACACTTGGGCTAATGTATCCGTTGTCCAACATTTCCTTCAACTGCGGATTCAACTCTACAAAATCATGTGTGATCATCCTGTAAGGTGATTTTGATGTTCGAGTTTCCCCTCACACCAACTCAATAGAAATGTCTACCTCCCTATGATGTGGAAAATTTGTAATTTCTTGAGTAAATACATCCTTAAACTGCTATATAACTGAGTACCTTCTCAAAACATTTGAATCCTCAACTTCGTTACCCTTGTCACTAGAAATGCGTGCTGAAAATAACACATGCCCTTTTCTGTGACCGCACTTTGCTTGTATAGCTATCACCATCCTAATTGATGCCAATTTATTCTTACCCTATAAGACTCTTGGTTCCCCATTGTCATCCAAGCAGTCAATGGCCTTGTCATAACAATCCACCTTGGTTCTATGAAGGTAAAGCCAATCCATGCCCACTAACATATTGTATGATCCCAACGGTAATAAATTCAAATGTGTTGTGGTAGGCATACCATTTAAATAAAATTCACAAGCTCTTAGCGAATGATGAACTCACTTCTTTGTACTAGTATCCAACTGCACTAACCAAGATTCTACATCCAATTCCCTATTCAAATCACACTTATCCACCAATTCAAGGCTAACATATCTATCATTAGATCCAGGGTAAATCAAAATATGAATAACTTGATCATAAAGCTTACCATCCATCTCAATGATAGATGTGTGATGGTCTGCCTATTTGTTATCTAATGCTGCATAAATACAAGGAATGCTCTGACCAACATCTACAATAGTTTGTGCATCCTGTGCACTATATATCTGAGGCCTACTACCCTGATTTTATGGACAGTCTCTCCTGCAATGATCTTTTCCTCTGTCTGATGCATTAAACTTCTTAAATGGCACCACATTCTCTTTATTACCTGTACCTTAAGGTTTTTGTCACTTTCTGTCCGATTTCCCTTTGTTTTTTTCATTACCTTTCCAATTTGGCTTTGTCTCAAATTTGTGCTTCGATTGTTCATAGAAATGCTTTAACTTTGGAATGGCCTCCTCCAATGATCTAGGTTCATTGAACTCAATCCTGTCTTTGAATGCAACAGATAATCCACTAATGAACCTATGAATCTTGGCCTTTTCCTCTATGTGGTAAGGTATATACCTCAGTAAATCCAAGAACATGCTATTGTATTCTTCATCTGTCATCGATCCCATCTTTAGCTCATAGAATTATTTTTCCCTATCATTAAAGTACCTCTCCGAAAAATACTTCTTCCTGAATAATCGCTCAAACTCACTTCGAGTCAAGTCTTACTCATGAATACATATGACAAGCTTCACATCTTCCCACCAATTGTCTGCTTTACCTTTGAGACTAAATGTAGCTACTCTAGCTTTCATGTTCTCTAAATAGTCATGCAACCTAAAGAAATTCCTCATGTAAAGAAACCATGCCTCTGCATCTTGTGGTTTCTTCATCTCTCCATCAAAAGTAGGTGGATTTTCTTTCTTAAACTCATATGGAGAGTATCCCCTATCACTCCTCATGTAAGGATGATTACGATGATGATCATATTGCCTATCTGAATAAGAACTAGAATAGTACCTATGTCTATCGCCTCTCCTATCTGGAGTGCCCAACAATCTTCCATATCTAAATTTGTCATCTCTATCCAACCTGTGATCACCATGTGATCTACTACCATATGCCCCATTATTTCTATCCTTCTGCTCATAGCTGATCTGACGTGGTCCCTATCATTACAAAGCTAAAATACTTTGAAGTATCATTGCATTTACCTCTTCTTGTTTCTCTTGTTCCTACATGATTATGTCATTACTTGTGTTACAAATCGTTATTTATTCCTTTAAGATTCTCAATGTATCTTCCAAGTCAAAATATTTCCCAACACCATACTTCTCATTTGATTCATAGTGAGAGTCTTTGTAGTGTACCATATTACTAGCCATTTGATATTTCTTCCTGCAAGCTATATTATGTCAACTAAACCAAATCATAATAAACCAATGTACCTTAGCATAACTTGAGGAGGATACCTTGTCTTCAAGATAAAAAAATCAGAGTGATACATGTATAACATAATCATGACAACATATAGAAACATAACACATAATCATATAACAATGCAACCATCATTCTTGTTATAGACATTTTTGGGCACTGCAACCCCAATCATAAATGTCCATAAACCAAGGGCTCTTAAGTCCCTAAAAGTGTTGTTCCAACCTCTAAAATAACAAGGTCAACTGATTACATCTTCTCCCAGAAGTTCTCCATGAAAAACTACTCAGAACTGGTCAAAACTGGACCATCTCACCTGCTCCATGGTCAAAGTGCGCTGCATCCCACCTAAATACACACGGGAGGTGCGATGCATACTGAAAATCCCTTATATGGGGTGCGATGGGCGAGAGTGGACAAATGGCAGGGTCAATCTGTGAGGTGGAAGATCATGGAATCTTCCAGAAACTTCTCCTGTGACACTTGCTTCTCTGCCTTCACCCAGGGATGAGTAAGAGATCATCAATCTCCAAGTGGAATCAAGAACTATCAGAGAGAGGACACTAATCAAATCTCAAAAGCTGACTCACCCCCCTTGCAACATCTATATATGGATCCCTCATCCCAGAGATCCAGGGGGCTGGAATTTTGTATCTTGTAAGGAAGTGCTGCTGGTTTCTTGGTGTAACATCATAGTGTTGGGTGATCTAAGCTTTTCATGAGGTGAAGAAGGGCTTTCTTGCTGAGAGGAAGATGTTGGGTCAGAACAATAGGTTGTAATCCTCTTTGCTATTCTTGATTATTAATAAAGCTATTAGAGTTTTCCTCCACATTCTTGTATGATTGATGATATATACATTTGTGTGGTCAATATATATCTGGTCCTATATTGTTTATGATAGTAGATCTATGTTCTTGGATAGTGTTATGTTGCTTTGATTCTACAAGTGCTCTTTGAAGCAGGGTAGACGGGGAAGCAAGTGACAAAGATCTATCAGAAGAGAGAGGAATCAAGTAAGGAACCAAGTGCAAGACAGAGGTTGGTCTCCTTCTTTCCCCTCTTATCTACTTCTCATAGAGGAAAACGAAAGTGGTTTTAGTTTGTTTGTTTCTATAGTAGCTACTAGCCTTAGTGGGACTAGCAGCTCTGCATAAACACTAGATTTCCCAATAACAATTCTAGCTAGGGTCTAGCCATCAATGCATGACCTTAACAACAACCCATACCATGACCTCATGCATGATGAAAACCACTACATCATTGTACACTTGACCACATGCAAAAATTAACATGCATAAGAAATATGTAACCAACCACACACATTCATAAACACATATAATCAAGAATAAACAAAAAATACTTGAAAACAAACCTACAAGAATGATACATGCAACCAAGCATACAAGAATGTAACCAAACATACAAGAATGTAACCAAGCCTAAAATAGTGATACATACAAGTGACATGTAACAACATGTAACCAGTCATACTCACATGACGATGCGCTCCACAATAATAACATCAACTTCCACATGATGACATCACTACAAACATGATCAACATCATACAAATACAACATGCACATGAAATGCAAGCATAAGAGACATACATGCATGACCCACACATAGCCCATCCAGTTCGAGGGGTGAACCATGCTCTGATACCACTCTGTAACACCCTCCCACATCTACCCAAGCAAGCAACCAACTAGGGTAAACATGTGACGAGAGATCACTATGATATGATTTGACCTCCTATGTCACATTAATGAAGTGGAAATGACAGAAACACACCATACAGACATTCAACATCAGCATTAGGACCCTCAGGAACCAATCCAACCTTTTCGCCAACCATCCTCAGGGTTCCACTGAGCTTTTGGACCACTTGACCTCTAGATGCTCTCATTCTTTGCGCATGCCAGTGTCTAGGGACCTATGCACGCTCTCACAGGCCTACAAGCTAGTGTCCAGGGACTTTTTCGCACAGTGTTGTTCCAACGTCCCTAGGATTTAAGCCACTTTTTTAGGCCCAAAGCCCAGGTCACTACCCATAATAGAATGACATATTCAGAATAGTAAGATAACTGGGAAATTATCATGAAAAAGAAATTACTTGAAGAAGAACTTGACTAAACCCCTACTATCCATGATATGAATTTCGTCAAACATATTGCGAACATGTAATCTACCGGTCTAAATAACATATTTGAGCATCGCTAAGAAGCATTAATGCCTCAACACGTCAACTTCCATTTCATCCAATAGGTCATAGATACATTGCTCATTCATTTAAAAGTAAAAACATGATGAGAGCCATACATAGCTACTATCATAAAACATATATATAACCATCATAATAGAAACATAAATACTAATGAAATCATAGCCATATGATCAACATATGAACCAGTATAATACTCATAGAAATACAAGGATTAATAACATCATATTGATGATGAGAAATCCAAACCCGGGATGGGACTTCCACAATCCACCCGATTGTAGAATGGCTGAGCCAAATCTCTCTTCACCCATTCACCCCCATGCCATATTCCAAGCATGCATGTGGTATCTCATAGAACACATCAATCCAAAACCATCCAGGGTTTCCAAAGGCCATCCACCTTAACCCATCAATAATGATTCCACCTCATGGTCGGACATCACAGAACCATCATCAGATAGGTATCCATCCAAGACTTCCAGGGCTTCCAGATCGTTTGTTCCAATCAAGGATTTTAGGACTAGTAACTCAACTTACAGATGCCATCGAGATTCCAAAGCATTTGTCTAATGAAGGCTTCCATGACTAGTAACTCAACCCACCAAGGTATTCCAAAGCGTTTGTCCAACCAAGGCTTCCAGGACTAGTAACTCAACACAAGCTGTTATAGGGCTTCCATAGAATTTTTCCAACTAGGGCTTCCAACAACCAATAACTCAACCCAAGCTAAGGAAACATGAGAACCAACCAAAAAAAAACAAGGAAATAAACCCACAACCTCTATGGCTATCTAGGAAATGGAAAGGGTAGGCAATCGACTGTCAGTCCAAGGAATCCTCCATGCCAGTGACAAATCATGACCACAATCCACATGCATATGCCATGCATGCCAAAACTAGTGAGGAAAACAATACATCAAACTCGGCACCTGCAAGTAAATCCTGCTATAGTTGCTGATCTCAATGTCCTCTTTCACTTTCCTACTCTTCCCTTGCCTTCTTGCTCCAAAAATCCAAGTATGATGCACCCTTCAAGAGTGCTCCAAGAAAACTCTAATTTTCCAAGAGTATGAAAGAGAGAGAGAATAATGAGAGAGCTCCAAAACTAAACTAACAAAAAGGTTACCAATTGATCCTCAAAATCCTTTTTATGAATGAGGCCTCTATTTTCTTCATTTTCCATTATTTTCCTTCATTTTCCTCACATGCAACGCGTGACCTTTCACCTCCCTTTTCTCCTAATTTTCATTATTTTCATTAAAAAATGTGCCAAAAATTCCTTTTTTCTTTCCAAAGCCTTAGCCATTTCCTTAGCCATTAATCACTCATAAGTGATCCCCATCACTAGGAGTTTTCCCAACATTCAACTTGGAATAAGTGTCCCATCAATTGTGGTTATTATTTTTCCTTTATTAACTTTTATCACATGGATTTTTGACCAGGGATGTTACACCTAGCCACTGGTGTCTTTTGAAAATGTCTATCACAGGAGGTTTTATATGGATTCTTTTGGTATCTAGGGGATACCTTTTGTTAAATCCTCTCCCCATAACTTCTCTATGTTTTTAGCTAAGTCACAGATATATAATTCTTTTAATAGATTTAGTGTATAATTTAGTGGGAATAGTGAGTTAATATTCCTTATTGATGATAATTTCCTACATTCCTTTTACTCTAAAGCCTAAAAAGATCTTTCAATTTCACAATTAGACTGCTACTGCCTATAGAATTTGAAGTGCACTTTGCATACAATCTAATGGATGGATGAAGGAGATGGTGACACTTAATTTTTGTCAAGTGGTCTAGGAAGAAAGTAATAATTTGGTGACCAAATCGACCCTCTATAGTGTTCCTTCACTCTTTCAGTCTTCTTGTAGCAGTCTCTTGGCTCGCCCGTAGCAGTTGTAGGCTTTCCTATACCTTCCTCATGTAGCAATGGAAGAACAGGTTTTGATACTCGTTGACAGCACCCTAAGCTTTTCCTCTGCTTAATTGTTTTTGAAATGAGAAATTACGGAAAATAATTTGATCCCCAGTACATAATATGCCATTTTTGGCTTAGGATCGGAGTGTTGTGGTGACCTGGTAGTCACACAAGGTTTCCTCTTTTAGACTGTTACTCCACTTGGATTAATTAATCCATCTTTCCTCATAATCACCATCAACTATTTGTGATCCCAACTTGACTAATGTGACACCTCCACGTTGCATGAGTTCTTCCCATCAATTTTATTTTAATAGCCAAGGGTGGCCAAGTTAACTGGCCACCTCCATCTTATTAAAACATCTCCTCTTGACATTTACACATTTTCAATAATCACACATAGGGAGGAGGTGAGAGCTTTCCATACTTGTGCCCACCTCATGATCGAGTTGATGTAGGGATCTGCATGCTAGAGTAGGACCACATTATTTGCATCAAGGAAGTTGACTTGTTGGGTTTCTTTCTTGTGTATTTCTTCATTGCTCCTCATGATATTTGATTGTTGTGTTTTCTATATGTACAAGTACCTTATTGATCTCCAAGTTTCTAATGCTAGTGGAGAGTCCTGCTGGGAGTGATATGAATATTGCAGAGTGGCCTTAGAAGTTTTCATCACCCCCT
This sequence comes from Pinus tabuliformis, assembly GCA_031772625.1. Classification (NCBI taxonomy): domain Eukaryota; kingdom Viridiplantae; phylum Streptophyta; class Pinopsida; order Pinales; family Pinaceae; genus Pinus; species Pinus tabuliformis. The sequence continues at coordinate 1,588,203,901 of CM062804.1, forward strand.
ACTAATGAGAAAAAAAAAAGATTATTTCTTTCTGTGATGTGTGCACATGTTGCTATAGGAGGAGGTTTTCGTCCTGTAGTAGTCCTCTCATTTTCCTTTAGGGTCTTCAAGTTGCAAGGGGGTGATGAGAGAGGATTCGAGGAAAATTATAGGACTAAGAAGGTGGTGTATATTTGTAGAAATGAAGAGGATGTGCTTTGTGTGTTTCTCCAAAAAAAAATATATAGGAGAAAGACAAAGTGGAGGAATTTTATGATTTTTTTTTTTTTTTTTATTAAATGAGATGGATTAGTGATGGATGGATGGTGGACCATGGTGGGGGAACCTTATTCATCCATTTCAAGGTCATGTTGGGCTATACTTTTCCTTATATCTCCATCATGTAGCTTTTTGGAACCCTCTTGTAGCAATACAGGACCTTCCTGTAGCACTTAGAGGTCCTTCTTGTAACAATCCAGAGAGGGGGTGAAACATGAATTTTGGGCTAATGGGATGGTGAAGAGGAATGATCACATGATTTTGGATGATGGATATGAAGTGGATATATGGATGAGTTAAGGGAATCTTGAGAATTTTGGCTGTGTAGCTATGGAATCTACCATTATCTTTAATCTTGCAAAATGACAAAAAAATTAGCGGACATGGTGTAGATCCATTTCTTGTGTTTTTTATGTTTGTTTTTACCTCTCTCTCTCTCTCTCTCTCTATCTCTCTCTTTTGAAACACATAGGCTACCTCAGAGGATATTTTTAACTTGTATGCCTACCCTAGTTGCCTTAAGAGAGGTTATCACCTACGGATTTTTACAAAAAAAATTTCTCTTTTTTTCTCTTGGACTGCCTGAGAGAGATTTTCAACCTAGGAGTTGGTCTCAGATGCCTCATAAAGGTTTTCATCCATACCTTTTATTTTTTATTATTTTTTGTTTTTTCAAAAATATATAGAAATCTTGTGGACTGGAAATTATGACAATTCCAATCACATTGACGTCTCTACTGATTATAATGATGAATTCTTCCTTAGACATAGGTTTTTTGTATACCTTCAGCTAGTAGCCATTGACAAGAAAGGGAATCCCTTCCTCATCAATGGTCTTGATTTGAGCAACTCCATTGTCATGACATTTTTCTATCAGGTATGGGCCTAACCATCTTGTCATTAGTTTTCCTTTGAAATTATTGAACCTAGAATCATATAATAATGCCAATCCCCTTCTTGAAAAACCTTGTCCTTGATATTTCTATCATGCCAGACCTTCCTTTTTAATCGTATTAATTCAATGTGTAGGATGGCCTGCATTATGAACTCATCCAAACCATTCAGTTGGAGAATCCTCTCTTGCTATGCTTTGGCGACTTCTAAGTTCAATTGCACTGCCATTCTCAAAGTATTATACTCAAACTCAATAGAAAGCAAAGATTTCTTTCCATAAATTAGGTCATATGGAGTGAGCCCAGTAGTTTTCTTCCAAGTGGTGTTATAGGTCCAAGTGGCCTCCACTAATATGTCTACCCAATCTCTCCTACTGTTGCTCACAACCTTGGTGAGGATGCTCTTCAATGCCCTATTTGTAACTTCTACTTGCCCATTTTCCCAAGGGTGATAAGAAGTAGATTTTTTGTGTTTGATGTGATGTTTCCTTAGAATATTCTTGATTAGATGTGATGTGAATTGAGCTCCCTGATCGGTAACTATCTCCCCGGGGTACCCAAAATTGTAGAAGATATTTTACCTTAATAACTCAGCCACTTTCTCCTCTGTTGTTGCTTTGACATCCTTTGTTTCATGCCACTTTGTCAAGTAACCAATGCACATAATGATGTATATTTTTTTCCCTAATAGTGGATCAATTGACCCAATGAAATTCATTTCCCATGTGTTAAATGGATCCAAGGCCACCTAAGGTTGTAGAGGAATTTCATCGTTGGGTGTGGGTTTTCCCATCTGATCACATCTGTTGGCATACCTTCTTTAATCTTGGTGGAGAGTGGGCCAATAATAGCCAACTTGTAGAGCTTTGAAAGTTGTTCTCTTAGCAGCAAAAATGACCTCCACATGGCCCATCATGGAAGGCTAAGAGGATGTCAAATACTTCATCTTCCCTGAAACATCTCCTTAAGATCTGATATGGTCCTAGCTTGAAGTGATTTCCCCCAATCCAATTGAAAGGGACACTTTTCGTTACAATTCTTCTCTTCTCCCTTTATGGTAGATTTGGGGGAAATTTTGCAGTAACTAGGTAGTTGAATATGTCAGCAAACCATGGATAGAGCACTGAGATAGAAAATGGGTGCTCATATGGGAGCTGATCATCAACCATCCCTTCATCACCTGCAGGAAAACCATGTCTAGACAAAAAATCTACAACTACATTTTCTTTTTCTGGCTTGTTAATGGTAGTTAAATCAAATTGTTGTAAAAATAGCAACCATCTAATGATTCTAGAATTTACATAGGGCTTACTCATCAAATATTTAATAGATGCATGACTAGTATGCACAAAAGTTTGGTATCTAGTGATGTAGTTTCTTAACTTGTTTAAGGAGTGTACAACAACTAAGATATCTTTCTCACTTATAGTGTAGTTCAATTCAGCTTTAGACATATTTTTACTAATGAAATAAATGGCATAGGGTAACTTACCATTTATTTGTCACAAGGCTAAATCCATGCCTTTGTCGGATGCATCAGCATGGATATGGAAAGGCAAAGCCCAATTTGGGCCTCTAAGTAAGGGTGCATTGGTTTCAGGGTTTTCCATATCTGTAAAAGCTACAATCCTCAAGCTAAGAATGATGTATTCCATGGGAATCATGACTTCTCACCTATAAAATAACTTGAATGGTGTCTAACCTGTCAACTTTTTACATGTGGTCCTATAAGCCCAAAAAACTACTAGAATTCTAAGGTCCCAATCATCTCTATTGACATTGCATGCCTTAGTAAGTGAATTTTCCAAAATCTTGTTAAATGATTCTATTGTTCCATTTGCCTAAGGATGATAAGGGGTACTTTTCTAATGATAAAATTGGAATTCCTCATTCATTGCTTCACTATTTTTATTCTGGAAGTGGGAACTTTGGTCACTCATAAAAATCTTTGGACATCCAAATATAGACAATATATACTCAAAAATAAACTTCATAGCATTCTCTGCATTGTAGTCCCTTACTTGTTGTGCTTCAACTCATCTTATCGAGTAATTAGTTGTTGTAATTATGTATCACGTCCCAGTCCTTTTTCCAAGTGGGTTGATGGGTCCAATAACATAAATAGCCCACTTATCAAAGGCCTGCAATGTAAACTTGTGGTACCAATGGAATCTCATATCTTCTTGAAGTTTTTCTTGTTATTTGACACATATCACATGCTCTATAATACTCCTTTGCACATTTATGTTGTTTAGGCCACCACAATCCTTCTCTCAAAATATTATGTGCAACATCTTTTCTTGCATAGTATCTGCCAACTGCGCCACCTTCTGCTTCTACTAGAATGACTTGTCTTTCATATCCAAGAACATATCTACGAAATATTTCATATGTTCCCATCTTATATAACTATCCTGCTATTAATGAAAAGTGGGTTTCCTTAACCACTAATTATTTCTTTTGTTTTGTAGTATAATTTGAAGGAGCCATCCCTATGGTCAAAAACTGAATGATATCCTCAAAATGGTCATCTGCAACTCTGATTGCAAATAACTATGCATTAGGGAGATTATCCTCTATGCTAGTTGGTTCTTCTCCTATTTCTAATCTTAATAGATGATCAGGTCCTGCATTTAATATTCTCGGTTTAACAATGATTTCAATGTCATATTCTGGAATAATAGTAACCATCAAAAAATATTTCCTCCTAAGACAGACTTATTAACCAAATACTTCAGTCAAGAATTATCTGTAAAAATTTTAAAGTGTGATACCCACAAATAGTGTCTACATTTGTGCAAAGTATATACCATGGCCAATCCTTCCCTTTCTATAGTGGTGTAATTTTTTTCTTCTTTAGATAACTTTCTATTTGTAAAAGATATAGGATGATCAATTTCTCCTGCACCAAGTTGTGCCAATACTACTCCCAAAGTTGTATAAGAGGAATCCGCATGGACATGGAATTCATTATTCCAATCAAGGAACACTAATATAGGTGCAACTACCATTTTTTCTTTCAATATGTTGAGGCTCTTATGACATTATTCATTCCACTAAAAATTTATATCCTTCTTTAACAATTTCTCCATAGGAACAATGATATGTACATGCCCCTTAATGAATTTCCTGTAATACCTAATATGTCCCAATGTAGTGCGAAGCTGTCTTACTATCTTAGGTTGAGAAAAATTCACAATGATAGAAATATTAGTAGGGTCCACCATTAATCCTTGCTTACAAAAAATGTGTCCAAACAATATGTCGAAAGGTACACAAAATATGCACTTATTTAGGTTCAATGAGATTTGATATTGTCTACATGTGTTGAGAATAAGTCTAAAAATTCCAATATGTTTTCTCAATAATCCAAATACTATCCAATCATCAAAGTATACTTCTAAAAACTTATGGATGTATTCCTTAAAAGATGCAACCACCGCTCTAGAAAATATAGTAGGGTCATTGTTTAATCCAAAAGGCATTACTATGTATTGATATGAGCCCCATTCTATAGTAAATGTGGTCTTATGACAATCTTCAAGTGCAATCCTAATCTCATGATAACCTAAAAATCCATTTGTAAATGAGTAAGCTTCTTGACCTCCTACATTGTCTAACACTTCATCTGTGAAAGGGGTGGGGGGGGATCATGTAAACATGTATCATTTAACTTCCTCAAATCAACATAGATCCTAATTCCTCCTTGAGCCTTTTTCTCTTGCACCACCATAGGACTCATCCATTTTGATTCTTATACTAGTTCAATCATTCCTATTGTTATCATCTTATCAAGCTCTATCCTTACTTTCTCCTTATACTTTGGGTTCAGCCTATAAATTCTTTGTTTAATTATATTTGCATCAATATTAAGGGGAATCTTCATGACTCCTAGATCTCCTATTATACCCTTCATCTCTAAAAACTTAGTGGGAGATAGTTCTTGGTATTCATGAAGTAACTCTATAACTTTACTGATTGTCTCTTCATCCCAATAGTCTCCTATTGTTGCAAACTTAGGTTCCTTCTCTGATCCTATTTTCACCTTCTTAGTATTTAGTGGCTTCGTTATAATCTGGTATTTTTGGCTCAGGTTCAGTTACTTCATAGTATCCTTCTAATTCTGCTGTGTCGATGTTGTGAGGATCTTCTTCTTCTTTTGCTGTAAGGTTATAGCATTCTAGTGCATTTTATATCTACCCAGCCCAATCAGATTGTTTCCATGTCAATGGGGTTTCATTCTCAAAAATCCTCCTCTTAACTGTCTGAAGGACCAAATCTATATATGGGAAATCATCCTCAAAGCTTAATGTTAATATGAAGCCATAAACCATGTCTACCCAGTTTACTGTACCATGTTGAAGCTCTGTTTCTAAGTACTAGTTCTTAGGGATTGTATCTAATGTATGAACGAATTGATGTACCCATTCTTGTTGTGGAATTTACTTCCATGCTATAGTGCATAACTAGATATGTTTCCTCAGATTAGTTTCACCATCATATTTTATCTCTATCTCTAAAAACGTTATCCACATCAATCTTCGACATTCTTTCTAATCTTCTATATTCTTCTTGTCTGAATTCTACCATCTAGTAGGGGTAGCTTTCAAGGCTATATCCAAGGCTAACAACCTTTGATTCTCCTTTTCTTCATAATCATCAAGAAGAGTATTTACATCACCCAAGCCATCATAAGAAGGAACATTACATGCCTCAGATATCATACAGTGAACTGATTTGTTAATTATTGCACAACACCTTGTGGATACTTCATGAAGCCTATTCTGCTAGTTTTCCAACTCTTCTTCTTAGTTTGAGGTATAAGAACTATTATTCTCCCAACTCAACTTGCCTTCTGTAGTAGGGTTCACCCAATCCTGTTCCTTTTTAGTCATTTTATAGTTATCATCTATATCAACTGTGCAATATTCTTCTCTAACTATTTATGTATATCTTACTCCTTATAATGGACCCAAGGGGAAAATTAATCTCATATTATCCCCTTCAAATATCATTTGTATCTTCTTCAGATTAATTATAGCCATACAATCAAATTCCAATAAAGTATAAGCAATGGAGGATAGGGGTTACTATCATCAACAATCTATATTACTTCAAAATTAGTAGTAGTGAGAACTCCTTCAATGTCCACAGTTGCACTTGGTAGTATTCCTAAGGGGAATATCTTTTGCTGATTTTCGATCCAAAACTGAATAGGTCACCATTGTAGCTTTGACTTGCCCATTAAATCCCATGTAGGCTTTGTTAAGAGATTAGCATTAGATCCCAGATCCAGGAAGACTTGATCCATCTCATATACTCCTCTCTGCACACTAAGCCTCATCTTTCTTTCGTTTTCTTTTTTCGATGCAAATTATTGATTACGGGCATCTCACTTCGCAGTGTTTATTTTGATGCACATGAATTTATCAACTCCTGAAGCCCTTCTACTGCTTTTTGATATCTTATAAATTTACTACAAGTCTGTAGAAAAGGCTTTAAAATACCTTCTTTATTTTTTGAATCTCGGTCATGTGTCAGAGATCGATCCCATGTTGAAGCTTGGTTCTGTGTCAAATCTTGATTATGTTCCAAAGCTGATGACATGTCGCAACTATTTATCTACTTTGGTTGTGCACTAGATACCAAAGCTCCAACATCCATAAAGATTCTCTTTTCTTCCATAAATACTTCTTTTTTCCTTTTGAATATCAAAAATAGGAACTCTCTTAATAGTTTTTCTAACCCATGTAATTTCATATTCTTTCTTCTCATCTTATTTATCACTTCCACTCGCAACTCCACTTCTATTGATAATACTAATTCGAGGTTAGTCGGTCTCCTTTCAGAAGTCATCATTTGAATATTCTGTGTCAGCTGTTGATTCCTTTTTTCTTGCATATTTTCCATAAGTACAGAGTATTCTTCAATTACATGGTCAAATGATTTATAGTACTTACATTTCATTGTAGGGTTCTGACAATCTCTCACAAAATTACCTACCTAGCCATAGTTATAGCAAATGATATGTCCATGTCCTTAACCATTTCTAGCACCTCGACCTCTTCCTTGGAAGCCTCCTCGACCGCCATGTTGTCCACTTCCTTCATGTCCATGTTCTTCTTCTTGCATTCTAAAAGTGTCAGCACCATGCTCCATCATTATTTTATAAGCGCGACAATTATTCTCATCATGTCCTACTTATTTACAGAATTTGGAATATAGGTTCCTTGGGGTTTCCACATATTTCTGTAATAGGTAAGAATATTTTGAGCAATGTTGGCCTCTAGTCTTACATATCTCATACCATAAGTTGGATCCTGCATTTAAGAGATTTGGTGCCCCACTATCTATGTAATCCATAAAGATAGGACATTGTTCTTAGAATGGCCCACCGATCTACCAAAAACACCTTGTCTATTACTGGATTCTAGCTTCTGCGAACTCTTAGGCTGGGGAGGTGAATACTACAAAGTTACCTGGGGTTTATCAGGCTGTTTATCTTCTCTTTGACTTTCAAATTCACTCAAAAGAGGACTATAATTAGCCTATACAAGGTCTCCAGGTCTTGTCCACAAGCTCTTTTTCTGGTATCTACTCTATACAATTTCCACTTCACGTTACTGCGATATCTGGATCAGATTTATTCTCTCTTCTTCTAAACATAAGTAAACTAACAGCCTGACTGCATCCATAAAATTCCATTTTCACACAGAAGCATCTTAATCCAAAGTTTCAAAGACTTTAAATACTTTCCTCATGGTCCTCTAAATAATCATCATTATGCTTCATTATAGGACATATTCAAGTCTACTGCAAACTCAATAATAAATTCTCCCAAGATGCTATCAATCTAGAAATTGACAGCCCTTGAAATCCTATTATCATTTCTCTTGAGTCACTGTATCAGTTCAGGAGTCCATATTGTAGGTTCTCCGCCTTCAAAATAGGTATGTCTTTTAGTCAACCTTGATATCCACTCGTACAGTTCAATGGGAAATGGTGAGAAGAAAATCCCATATTGATATATAAAAATATACTTTTGTAACCAGGATTTAGATTTCAGATGAGGGTTTCTGTTCTCTTTATTTGCAAACTCTCACTCTTTCAGTTCTAGCCAATCTTGAATTTCCTTCTTCAATGGGTGCCACATCTACATATCCCTCAAACAGATCCTGGTCCTGGAAACAAAACTATTTATTGGTTTGGTATGGGTTGACCTAGGTTCGATCTATACTATGCACCAACAAAACCCCCAATCACTAGCCCTTTCGGCAATGACCTCCAAGTAGATCGCAGTCTCATCCGAAGTGACTATGGAAGGATGCAGAACTAGGTTTTGGTAGCCTTGAAGGATGATGAAATTCGGTGTTTTATATTATCTTTTATTCTTAACATTCATAAATCACTTCTCCATATTCATTTAATTACCGAAACATACCATATAAAGCCATAAATCATCATTGTACTGAAATAAAGTGCAATTGTAATCAACTACTATGCCACAATGGATAGTAAGAAAATATACACATGAAGACACCAATTTTACTGTTGTTCACCCCAATGTGGGGCTACATCCATAAGAACTATTGCTTATAATTAGAAATCTTATACAACAAACATTTCTTGACCTGTGCACTAAGATGCAGGTCGTATGCGCAGTCAGTTGCAGAGCCTTGCCTCTTCTTCCAACTACATATCACAAGAATTTGACCATAACATATATCTGGATCATACTATATGATTTTCTTTTTATTATTTGACCCTATATATACAATTACGTCAAGGGTACATCATTACAATACCATGGTCCACATACCATGGTTTCCCTAAAACAAGCAGCTAAAACCATTGATCCTTTACATTATCACATGATTTTACAAAAAGGAGGGTCTTCGACCCACTTTGACACCCTTATACCACGTGGTATATTCCAACTCTTCGCTGCGTGGTCCACTTCGCACTCTTCTACACGTTTCACTACGCGCTCTGCTTCCACAAAACATAGATCCTTTATAAAAAACTAGGCCAAGTTGGGATGCACCCAAAAGAAATAATTTTGTATAGAGTCATTACACCACCTCTGCAAGCCCTATTTCATATGGAAGAATCTCCTATTGAGCTATGGCAAAGAATATATGTTCATCTTCACTACAAAGTCATTCATACTCTTAAACATCTAGTTAATGGCATCCCTGATATCAAAGAAGATCGTCAAGGAGTTTGAAAGGGATGCTCTTTGGTAAAACCTACAAGAATACTATTTTCAAATAAGGAAACAAGGTCTAAAGAAATATTAGACCTCATACACTCTTATGTGTGTGGGCCCATGCCTGAGAAATCACTTGTAGGTCATCTTTACTATGTAACATTTATTGATGCTCACTCTAGAAAGACATGGCTCTATATTCTAAAGAAAAAGGATGAAGTATTTGAGAAATTTAAGGAGTTTAGATGTGAAATGGAAACCACAATTGAAAGAAATATAAAATCTTTGAGATCTAACAATGGTGGGGAATACACTTCTAAATAATTAATTGCATATTGTAAAGAATCCAAAATTAAGAGGGAGCGTATTGTTCCCTAGTATCTTAAACAAAATGGAGTGGCCGAAAGAAAGATTAGGAAAATTGAAGAAGGTGTACGAACAATGCTACTTGATAAATATTTGCCAAAGTTTCTATGGGGAGAAACAACAATGAAATCCATATATATTCAAAATAGAATTCCTCATAGAATTCTCAATAATATGACACCCGAGGAATCATTCATAGGAAAGAAGCCAAGTGTTGACCATCTTTGAATCTTTTGGATTCCTGCATATATCGATGTTCCGAAGGAAAAATGAAAGAAGTTGGATTCTACAAGGATCAAATGATTTTTTGTTGGCTATAGTCCCTCCTCAAAGGCATATAGAATCTACATCAATGAAGGGAGACACATTGAAGTAAGTAGGGACGTTATATTTGATGAGAATCAAGCCTACAAAAGATCAAAGGATATTCCTATTGATTCTGATGATGAATATTTACCCATATTTGAAGATGAAGAAGTGAAACAAAACAACCCTTTTACAATTCAAGAGGAAGAAGAAGGAGCAAGTGATCCTATTCAATTTTTGGTCATACCAAGCACAAGGAAGAGGCCAAATTGTTTAAATGCCACTCTTGAAGATGTTCAAGGGCATGGAGCTGAAAAATGAACCTTCAGGGAAAGAAAAATGTCGAAGAGATATTATGGATATGATGCATATATGACAAGACTAATTGAAGCAGAACCATTTACATTTGAAGAAGTTGCTCATCAAGAAGTATGGAAGAAAGCTATGCGGGAAGAATATCAATCCATCATGAAGAATGGGGTTTGGGAAATCGTTCCTAGACCTAGTGACAAATCGGTTGTCATCTCAAAATGGATCTACAATATCAAACACACTATTTATGGAAGCATAGGTAAATACAAGGCTAGATTTTTTGAAAGGGGTTTCTCTCAAAAGGAAGGCATAGATTGTAAAGAAATCTTTTCACCCACTGCAAGGTATACTACCATTAGATCTTTGGTTTCATTGGTTGCTACAATGGGATGTAACATCCATCAAATGGATGTGAATACAACATTTATGAATGGGACCATCGATGAGGAAGTATACATTGAGAAAACTGAAGGCTTTGAAGAAAATAGCAGGGACACTCATGTTTGTAAACTCAACAAGGGCATGTCTAGTTTGAAGCAAGCTCCTAGGGCATTGGTATGCAAGAATGGATGCAAAACTTCTAGGAATTGGGTTCATGAAGAGTTTTTCTAATCCTAATCTCCACATCAAGGTTGTGAATAATGAGCCAATCATTATTATATTGTACGTGGATGATCTATTCATCACAGGCATGGAGAGAAGAATACAAGAATTTAAGAAGATGTTGGCAGCCAAATTTGAGATGAAGGATCTAGGAATGATGTACTATTACCTAGGTCTAGAAGTAGGGAAAAATCTTGCGGAGTGTTGATGGTGCTAGACCCACCAACATGTAAAGGGGATCTCCCCAGTAAGAAGTCCCAATCAGACCTTAGACCGTTTGGTGTAGGAGTCCCAACACTGGATCGTAAGGTAATGCCTTGACCGCGATGTCGCACAGAGGCAAGTAAGATAACTCTATCATTAGCAAGGGTGTGATTGCTACAGTGAGTCAAGGAAGGTGTATGAGAGGTTCTAACACATAGGGGAGAGATTAGGGTAAAGGTGAATTCTAGGTTGAAAGGGATAAGTCCCAACTTAGCTAGGAATACACAACACAAAAGGACATACATAGCTTCCAGTGGAGCAGTCCACTCGGATGCGGTAGTCACATTATACAAGGTAAGATAACACATACAACACTCACGGATCAATCCAAACGAGTGCAATGGTTGTTGCAGCAAGGTTCATGTGAAAGTTTTGTCTGATGTCTGGCAGGGAAGTCGACATGGATGGGACAACATTAAGAGCATATACAACACATTTGCAACAAAATTCATATAATTTCGTATGAATCAGTTCATACACAAATACATAAGTTAAACAACATATATCATTAAGGCAAATGGAGCAGTCCAACTACAATAACAACATATGCATGAAAATGTGTTGGCTGTTATTATATAAAGAAGTGTAAGTTCCAATCATACACTACATCCATATAAACCTACTTGCCCATCAGTGAAACGTTACAACCACATCTGCCTACTCCTCCAAAGAGATGTACTAGCTCCATGTAGTGAAGAAGCCAAGGCGCATTACAATACTATCCAAGCTTTCTTCAAGGTAGTCTTAATAGAAGCTCGGTTGACCAAAAGCCTATACAATGAGTTATGAGGGACTATTTATAGCAAAGGGTGGGGTGACCCTCGACATTCCCCTTTGTGACAGTTCAACTACCCTCATGACTGTTCACCTACTCTATGACTGTTACATCCAACTATTGACACTTGACTTACACTTCACATGACTCAACATTACAATGCACATGTACTCATGTGAGACAACATGGCTTGAGCAAGCCAAGCAACACATCACTGACACTAGGTCCCTTTTGGTGAGACCAACTCTTTGACATGCCTGTGATGGTGAAGGTGGTGAGCTGATGACAAGCTTGGTCATCCGTGATGGTGTGCATGCACCTCATGGTGACATCTTGCTAAAGCGAACTCTTGACTCCATTGAAACCAGTGCATTGGTTCGGCTCTTTCATCCAACTCATCTGCTAACATGCGCATGGTCTTCTTGGGTGAGGCTGAATCGACAACACACTGATGCATAATGTCCATGCTGATCTCCAAGTGTGTGCTAGTGGTCATGCGCATCAACTTGCTGAAGTACATGTTCAGCTCGAGTTGGACTTGCTTCTTGTCTTTGCCTTGGTGAGTGTGTTGAATGGGTTGGATTGCATGCATGCACTCAATAACATGCATGATGCTGAATCCCTTACATGTGATCAACAACACTTCTCACCATGTCTACTCTGTGTCAGCTGTTGGGATGGATATTTAACTTGTACGGGAACAGTTTCATTTGTGAGTGCATGTTGCACTCACTATTGTTCATGTTCCTGTTGGAACTCATTCGTCTGTCTGTGTAGCTTCATGTTCTTCCTGAGTTGCTGCTTCAACACATGCAACTCCTTATTTTTTCCATTCTTTGTCTTTGCACAATCTTCATGTCATGCCATCACCTCATAGCTGGAGTCTCCAAAGTTTCTTTAATCATCAATGGATCTTCTTGAGCTTGCAACCTTGTTCTGACTCTGTTTAGTCAACAACCCTCCTCTTGCATTCATTGAATTTGGTATGTTGTCTTCAACTGTTGTTCATGATGCCACTCGTTGTGATGTTGCTATTGTTATATCTTGATATCCTTATCTATGAACAACTTGATGTCTTCATGGGTAGTCATGTCCATAGACACTTGATCGACTTCATCCCCAAGTGTTCTTTGAACGCTGTCTTCATCTCTACTCTCCTGGAAACCATTGTACATGTACTGTTTAGAGGGAGATGAACACCTACGATACTTGGAGACATAGAAACACTCATGTCAAGAAATATTTTAGTCGAAAACCAAAATGAACATGAGAACTGACTTGCAACATACCTAGGTGAATGATCATGAAGGTTGCACAATTTCGGCCAGAAGGTTGGGAGACCGACTGCCAAGACTGCACAAGGCATAGTTTGGGTTATTGGGAGACTGACTGACTACTAGAACTGTGCAATTCACAGTCTAGTCTAGCTGCTGACTACTAGGATTATGCAATTCACAATTCCAGCTAGAAAGGACGGTTGACCCAGGGACAGATTTTTGCAATTCCTTGGGCCAAGAAGCCACTGTCCTCCATAAATGCGCAAAACAGTCCTAGAAGCCAGTGCTAGGTAGGAATGTGCATTTCTGGAGAGGAAGGTGAGCCTTGATTCCTCAAATTCTGGAATGCAACATTGGTGGAGGCAGAGTCAAGGCCAAGGTTGGCTCAACTCGCTGACGAGAAAATGAAAGAAAATAATACTGTGAATGCATGGTGACACTAAGTGATAGCAGAAGTGATCGACAGTGCATGAAAAACATGAATGAAAGATTCAGCAAACAGATCAACATGAATGTGGGTGAGGCAATTCACCGATTGGGTGAACGTCCATGCAAAATAGTTTCATGCATGCGACAACAGTGAGATAGCAACGAAAACTGAAATAGAGATAGGAAAAGCTATGATACATGTAAATGATAGCAAACATTCAAATAAATCAAGCAAACAGTACTTGCATAAGCAAAAACACAAAAAGCGAGAGAAATGAAACACAAGGCATGGGAAATGGGCTTACCCCAAAACAACTGAGATAATTGTGTTGACTGCTCCTATATGTGAAGTGGGATGTCAGAGCTGCAAGGTTGATGAGAGGAATGAACTCTGCATCATTCGGTTGATGAGTTTTGATAACATCAAGGTTGTGACACGCATGCCACAAATCTACAAGAAGTGACACTTGGTGGGAGGTTTCAGAATAACTCCTTGCATGTAACCTCCAACTGCTAAAGATAGATCCTTGAGGCAATGGATGCCTTTGCATGCTGCCTTAGGAGAAGCAACCTATGCATGCAAGTCTTCTTTGCTCAGTCCCGGAGGGAACCGGTCAACTTAGCTACACATTCAAAGGTTGTTCGACTACTTGAAGGAAATGTGCATTTCTGGCTGGGAACTGGGCTGACTACCCAGGAGATTTGTGCAATTTCTAGGCAAAGTAGCTGACTACTACCCAGATTTGTGCAAATTCTAGGTTGAGTAGCCTTGTTGGGGAAATTTGTGCAAATCCTGTTAGGAGTGTTGGCAAGAAAGATTCTACAATCCTAGAGCCTAGAAAGCTGCTAGAGAGGATTGTGAAATTTCTAGAGGGAAGGCTGGCTACCCTCCAGAAATGTGTAATTTTCAAGGGGAAGCTAGTCAGCCTATAGCTAGACCAAGTTTGAGTGAACAACCTATGAGGGGAATGGATCAAGTTGTGACCAATAGGCTACCTTTGTGCAAGAAAGCTGCTGAAGCTTGTGAACTTGACGAAGGAAGGAAAGATATTGTGAAGGTTGGGAAGGAGGCTTCAGAACAAGGCTAAGGAAAAATTTTGGAGCATGGTTGTAGCCGCTACAACACTTGGCAACACACTGGTAGAAATCCAGCTCTCTGAATGGACTATGTTTGTGAAAAGCAAGTCTAACACCTCTGGAAGTATTGTTTAGTTCTCAGCTCATCTTGGTTTCACACTAACTTGATTGAAAGATGTAGCATTTTCCAAACCCTTGGTCGACTAACACACATTCCAAGCCAAGGAAACACAATTGTTTCGATTGGGGTTGAGGAGTATATAGGTGCACAAGCAGTATAGTAGTCAGAGTCTTAGTTTCATCTCTAGTGTTGCTCCACTGCCAGCAGGCCTAGACAGTACCCCGGTGGAGTCACATACGAACACAAGCATGGCTCTGCTGCCAGTGAGCCTGGTCAGTACCCTATCAAAGTTACTTGCATCACGTCCCTATGCAGGAAGCCTTTCTCTTGTTTTGCCTCATTCATTTTTCATTTTTCATTTTTTGATTTTCCATTATTTTTTCATTTTCCACTGTGCATAACACTTATTCATTTCAGAGGCGGAAGAGGGATCCTGACTTATTGAGAGCAGAAGAGGTTGTTCTAGCAGAGAAGTAGTTTATTGTATCTCTAAAATTTCTGTTGAGGTTTTCCCCCTCACCTTACTCTAGTTTACTAGGATGACAAGGGTTAACCCAAAAACAACCGACTAGAGAAGGTTGCACTAGTTAGCGTGCAAGAATTGTGTTTTCACCAAGGTTCACTTTGAAGAGTACGTACTTTCCTTCGACGTATCATGGACTAAAAGTAACAAGCTCATCATACAGAGGCAAGATGACAGATAAGCAAGTAGTAATAGCTATACAAGCCCTCTTGTACTTTACCTAGCTCATTTCAAGAGTCATACATTGTTTCATGCAAAACTAACCTACGAACGAAACAAGAGAACTAACAAACAACAAAGCAAAGCAGGAGTGGAAGAAAAGTGAAAGCAAAGCAAGTAGGAAAACAAGCAAGCAAAAAAACAAGAAAACAAAGCATGTAAGCAAACAAGAATGCAAGCAAGCAACTGAAATCAAACACTACTCCTACTCCTACACTAACGGTGCATGGGCCTGATCACATGAAGTGATACTTCCAATGCAGCCACGGGTGCATTGGTAAACCAATGTTGGTGAAGGCTTGGTCTACAAGCAAGCCAGTTGTATAAACCAGCAAACAAGAAAGATACAGCAATGAATACAACCACGCTTCATGTTTCAAAGCACCCACGGGACATAAGTGAGTGCAAGTGCATGACGAGCGGTCTATGGACTTGTCATGGTGTTGTGTGACACTACGTGCAACTTTGAAGCATAAGCACATTCTTGATAGTGACAAGAAAGAAAACTAAATAAACAAACATAACTTGTGTCATGCACAAGTGCTTGCAATGTAAGACTCCTCCAATGCATGAGCAATGAGATCGTGTAGTTCGAGTGGAGAAAGTGTGATCTATGAGTGAGATGGATCTTCAATACATACATATGAGTGATGAGGAGCCTTGGGTGATTGAACAGTTTCATGACCAGAGGTGAGACTAACCCCAAGAGGGTGAGGGCCTGACATAACCATCATCTTGGGCTGAAGTACCTCGATAGTCCTAGGTGTCTCAACTTCATCATCAGGTATACCATCATACACCAGTGGATTTGAAAGATCAACTGCGATAGATTCATGATCATGATAAAAAATGGAAGAAAATGGATCATGACCACCACAATCAGAAAAATCAATGAATTCTTCGGAATCCTCATGATTAGATGAATCGAATAGAGGGGTAGATGAAAAGCAAACAAACTCATCCTATGTGTTTGCAGAAAAGATAGACGAAGGATCAAGTGGATTTTCAAGAAGTAAATTATCCTCTCCGTTTTTGAATGATGGACTAACATTCGGTGAGTCTTGTGAGTGATCAACAATGGGTGACTCTGTGAATGAAGACACACATGCAAAATCATGGATGGTAGGTTCACCAAAGAGGTCAGGAAAGAATGGAGGGGGCTCAGATGGAATGGAGTCATCCTTCCCTGAGTGTTGATGTTCAAGCACCCACTCATACTCTTCATGAATGACAACGCATGTTGGTTGTGCAACACCAACTCCTTCAATGAGTTGTTCCTCGTTCACAACAAGTGAAGAGTCTAGAATGGAAAAACACAAGACAACATCATCTGAAGGAACACCCGAGTGCGAAGACAAAGGTCGAAGAAAAGAATGCATATGAGAGCTTGAAGGACTCACAACTAGATCTGTGCAAAAATTGAGTGAAGTGATGTTGGGAGAGTGTGAAGGATGAACAGGTGTGTGAGCATGATCCTCAACATCACTAGGAAATGGTGGATCTGCTGAATGAGAGGAAGGAAGACAGTCAGTCGAGATAGTCACCACATCCAGATGAGATTACGCAACTCCATCAATGAAGAATGTTGAGTGAGGCTTGATTTCAAACTTTCTCTTGGGACGATCAGATTTCTTAAGGAAATACTCGAACCCATGCCAAAGATAAGAAAATTTCATCCAGATCCTTAGAGCTTGAAACTGCAAATCACAGAGGCGCTACCAAAAATCAATAACTGATTCATGTGGAGCCCTCCATTGTTGTAATAGTTTCTGGTCGAGATGGTCTGGATCAAAATGATAGAATGTGTCTTCAATAAGATCACAAAAGTGCTTGAAAGAGTGCATGGTGTCAGCCGATAGGCTAAGCACCCAACGAAATGGAGATTTGTGAAGTGTATATGCAAGTAGCAAACCAGCCTGTTTGTTAGAAAACTCATCTTCCTCATGAATCATGGAAAGAAAGTTATGTAAGTGCTCAGGCCAAGCCACTTCACCTTCACCATCATACATGTGAGTGGATAAGAGATGGAAAAGCTTCCCCATGATGGAGACATTTTCATGATTCGAAAAACACCGTACGGGAAGAAGATTGTAAGACTCCGTGAAAGATGTGCAAAGGTTCAAAACTGGATGAGAGGACACAACTTGTCATTGAGCCCTCCTTCTAGTGCTAGAAATGTTGAAGGTGCTGGACTTGCCAACATGTCAATGGGATCTCCCTGGTAAGAAGTCCCAATTAGACCTTAGACCATTTTGTGTATGAGTCCTGGTAGTGGGTCATAAGGTAATGCCTTGACCACGATGTCACACAGAGGCAATTAAGATAACTCTGTTAGTAGCAAGGGTGTGACTACTATAGTTAGTCAAGGAAGGTGTATGAGAGGTTCTAACACATAGGGGGAGATGAGGGTGAAGGTGAGTTACAGGTTGAAAGGGATCACTCCCAACTCGGCTAGGAACATAAAACACAAAAGGATATACACAGCTTTTGGCGAAGCAGTTCACTCGGATGTGGTAGTAACATCATACAAGGTAAGATAACACGTATAACACTCACGGATCAGTCCGAACGAGTGCAATGGTTGTTACAACAAGGTTCATGTTAAAGGTCTGTCTGATGTTTGGCAGAGCAGTCGACATAGATGGGAGAGCATTAACAGCATATACAACAAATTTGCAATAAGATTCATATAATTATATATGAATCAATTCATACACAAATGCACAGGTTAAACAACATATATCATTAAGGAAACCAGATTAGTCCAACTACAATAACAATATATGCATGAAAATGTGTTGGCTCTTATTATATAAAGAATTGTATGTTCCAATCATACAATACATCCATTTAAACCTACTAGCCCCATCAGTGAAACATTACAGCCACATCCACCTACTCCTCCAAAGAGATGTACTAGCTCCATGTAGTGGAGAAGCCAAGGTGTGTTACAATACTGTCCAATATTTCTTCAAGGTAGTCTTAATAGAATCTTGGTTGACCAAAAGCCTATGCAATGAGTTATGAGGGACTATTTAGAGCAAAGGGTGGAGTGACCCTTGACATTCCCCTTTGTGATAGTTCAACTACCCTCATGACTCTTCACCTACTCTATGATTGTTACATCCAACTATTGACACTTCACTTACACTTGACATGACTCAATGTTACAATGCACATATACTCATGTGAGACAACACGGCTTGAGAAAGCCAAGCAAGACATCACTGATACTCAGTTCGTTGTGGTGAGACCAACTCTTTGACATGCTTTTCATGGTGAAGGTGGTGAGATGATGCCAAGCATGGTCATCCATGATGGTGTGCATGCACCTCATGGTGACATCTTGCTGAAGTGAACTCTTGACTCCGTTGAAACCAGTGCACTGGTTTGGCTCCTTCATCCAACTCGTCTACTAACATGCACATGGTCTTCTTGGGTGCAGCTGAATCAGTAACACACTGATGCATAATGTCCATGCTAATCTCCAAGTGTGTGCTAGTAGTCATGTGCATCAACTTGTCGAAGTACATGTTGAACTCGAGTTGGACTTGCTTCTTCTCTTCACCTTGGTGAATGTGTTGAATGCGTTGGATTACATGCATGCGCTCAATGACATGCATGATGCTGAATCCATTGCATGTAATCAACAACACTGCTCACCATGTCTACTATGTGTTAGCTGTTGGGATGGATCTTTAACTTTTACGAGTGAAATTTCATCTGTGAGTGCATGTTACTCTCATTGCTATTCCTATTCCTACTGCAACTCATTCATTTGTCTGTGCAGCTTCATGTCCTTCCTGAGTTGCTGCTTCAGCACATGCAATTCCTTCTTTGTTCCATTCTCTGTCTTCACTTGATCTTCATGTTGCACCATCACCTCATAGTCGAAGTCTCCAAAGTTGCTTTCATGATCAATGGATCTGCTTGAGCTTGCAACCTTGTTCCACCTTCATGTTGTCAACAACCTCCTCTTGCATTCATTGCATTTGTTATGATGTCTTTAGCTACTGTTCATGATACTGCTCGTTGTGATGTTGTTGCTGTCATATCTTGATGTCCTTGTCTATGAACAACTTGATGTCTTTGTGGGTAGGAAAGTCCACAGACACATGATCGACTGCATCCCCAAGTGTGCTCTGAACAGTGTCTTCATTTCTCCTCTTTTGGAAACCATTGTACTTGTACTGCTAAGAGGCAGATGAACACCTGTGATACCTAAAGACATGGAAACACTAATGGCAAGCAATCTGTCAGTCGAAAACCAAAATGAACATGAGAACTAACTTGCAACATACTTGGGTGATTGATAATGAAGGTTGCACATTTTTTGTCGAGAGTTCAGAAAATCGATTGCCAAGACTGCACAAGGCATAGTCTGGGCTTCTGGGAGACTGATTGACTACTGGAACTGCACAATTCATAGTCCAGTTTGGCTATTGACCTTTGGGATTGCGCAATGCAAAATTCTAGCTGGGAAGGACTGTTGGCTCAGGGACAAATTTGTGCAATTCCTTGGGCCAAGCAACCACTGTCCTCCAAAAATCTGTAAAATAGTCCTTGATGCTAATGATGCGTAGGAATGTGCATTTCTGGAGAGGAAGTGGAGCCTTCCTTCCCTAGATTGTGCAATGAAGCCTTGGTGGATACAGATTCCAGGCCAAGGTTGGCGTGACTCGCCGACGGCCATGTTATCTCAAAATCAAGCCCTGGAAGGCTGCAAACCAGGAAGACTTCAAGTAACTATTTCAAACCAATCTTTTAGCTAAGGCTTAGCCTCCTCAGCCTGAGAGGGCTCTCTCAAAGGGTTAATGATTTAGATTAAAGATATGAATAGATGGCTAACTCTATGGTTTGTAATTGTGTATGTTTATAGGTTGAAAGATGAAGGCTGGCTACCAATGGGCTATGGAGTCAAAGTATGTTTCAGTACCACAACAAGATCAGCTTAACATGAAGTCAGGGCATTCAGCATTTGAATATTCAGAACACAACACACATATGGAACCACAGCTCATAAGTGCACACAGGAAGTCAGAGCACAATCAGTGAATTCTGAGTGATTGTACACCTATGCAACTGTAAACAAAACTAAGGAAAGGACAACACACATTCTGAATATAAGAAATCCTTCACGAATCCTGAGTAGTGAAGCCAAAGCATTCTACCTAGCATGGAAGTCAAGGCATTATAGAGTTCGAGTGTAGAAATGACAATACAAAACAGTGAAACATAGTAAGTTTATCTATGAAGGAAGTCAGAGCATAAGTGATGAATTCTGAGTATCATAAGTAAACACCACTGCAATGTAAGTATTGGAATATGCCATCATAACAAGAACATACAAGAACTCTTCATGAATCTTGAGTTGTCTAAGTAGAAATCTGCATTAGGTTAAAAATATACACAGTCTGCACATAGAGCAGTAGCTGAGCCAAAACGTCTCCAACCCTTTGCTAATTCGACCTCTTCCTCTATATAAAGCATTTACAATTAGGATTCCATCATCCCTCCTCAAGAGAATTCGAATTTTCCATCAGTGACACCTATTCTAACCATAAAACAAACTATTAAATGTATTTGACACCTAACTAGTAGTCCTAGAGACCTAATACAACTAGGAGTGTAACTCCTTATTATGACTAAAACAACCTTATATATACATTTGAAGCATTATTTGACACCTAACACTCCATGAATTCGAATTTGATGAAGCCTCCCACGTGGTCACCCAACTGTTGATGACAAACCCTAGAAATTAGGGAACATGTTTCCCTGTTTTTAGGTTTAGATTCTTGAAAATTGCAGAGCCTTTATCTCTTCATCCATGACACATTTTACGAAACTGAAGGATATTTTTGTAGCCCATGTTGTCTAGAACAAAAACCTCTCCCGGTTTTTTAAAACATTCCTCCAGATGTTCAGAATCTGTCCTTGAAAAACACGTGTCAAACAGGAAACTGTCCCTTGCTCTGTTCTGGCTGAAAAATAGGTCTTGGGACAGAGGTCGTAACTTCTCGAACAAAATGTATTTGGAAAAACTGAAGGAGGGTTTTGTGAACCAATCCATTCTGAACAAAAACCTCTCTTGGTTTTTTGAAACAATTTTCGTACCGCCGAGAATGCGTCTTTGAAAAACAGGTGTAAAACAGAGAAATAAGCTTGTAGAAAACTGCACCTACAGTAGTTTCGTAGCGAAAGTTTGGTCCTTCATTTCTCCCAGATCATAATGGATTTGAAGAAAGTGGAAGAGGTTTTTGTACTTTAGTATCTTATGAATAAAAACCTCTTTCAATTTTCAGATATGAGTTTTCAACTTCTCAGAAACTCTTCTGGAAGTTGACTAGTAAAAACAGGGAAACAAAACTCCTCCTTTTTAGAGTTTCATTCTTATGTTCATCTTCGAATCCTTCTGCTGACCATGCTGTCTCTTTAACCACATGAAATGCATTAAATCAACCATATTCCATACTCAAATTCTTGTGCTAAGACAAAAATTCTTTAATGGCGCCTGGAGCATTATGAATCAATACTAACTATGAGATAATGACCATTTTCATGAGTTTAGAGTTCATGAATGTCCTTCCTGTCCTTGTTTTTCCTTTGCTTGATGTTTATACCTTGTAAGTAATCCCTTTCAGCTGCCCATCCTCAAAAATATATCCTTTTGTCTTACAAAAATGATCCATCAAATCACAATATGCAGCTACAGCAGTTTCGTAGCGCGCTACAAAACTGCTGTGCATTAGGCATCACTTACAGCAGTTTCGTAGCGCGCTACGAAACTGCTGTGTAATTTCAAAACACGGCTTTAAGACCAAAATTTAACCTTTTTGAGTCTTTCTTTTTCTTGAAATGGCTTTCTCCACATGTCATGAACCATTCTTCAAGGAAAACTTTCAAAATGTAATCTATATCAAAATTTAGGATTACCTTACATGCCTTGCTTGAGCCTTCAAAGAACTCTGATGTATGCTGACCCTGAGTTTGCCAAGTGCTTCTTATGCATGAAAGGAGTATGAGAATAACCAAGACCAATTCTCCCTTACCTTACCCTTTTCCTTTGAAATCTTTTCAGTGATAACAGGCCAAATGAAAGAAAATAAGACAGTGAATGCATGGAGACACTAAGTGATAACAGAAGTGATCGACAGTGCATGAAAAACATGAATGAAATATTCAACAAATAGATCAACATGCATGTGGGTGAGGTAGTTCATTGGTTGGATGAACGCCTGTGAAAAATAGTTTCATGCATGCGAAAACAATGAGATAGCAACAAAAACTAAAACAGAGCTAGCATAAGCTAGAATACATGCAAACGATAGCAATATTTCAAAGAAATCAAGCAAAAAGTACTCACACAAGTGAAAATAGAAAAAGCGAGAGAAACGCGACACAAGGCATGGGAAGCGAGCTTACCCCAAAATAGCTTAGCAAAATGTTTTGACTACTCCTAGATTTGATGTGGGATGTCAGAGCTGCAAGGTTGATGTGAGGAATGAGCTTTGTAGCATCCGGTTAGTGAGTTTTGATAACATTGAGGTTGTGACATGCATGCCACAAATCTAGGGGAAGCGACACTTGGCAGAAGGTTTTTGAATGACTCCTTGCATATAACCTACAACTACTAAACATAGATCTTTGAGACAAGGGATGCCTTTTCATTCTGCCTTAGGAGAAGTAGCCTATGCATACAAGTCTTCTTTGCTTGGTCTCGGAGGGAACATGTCAACTTAGCTGCACATGAAAGAAGTTGTTAAACTTCTTGAAGGAAATGTGCATTTTTGGCTAGGAGCTCGACTGACTACCCAGGCGATTTGCATAATTTATGGGCAGAACAACTGATTGCTACCCAGATTCGCACAAATTTTGGACTGAGTAGCCTTGCTAAGGAAACTTTTACAAATCCTACTAGGAGTATTGGCAGGTAGGATTACATAATCCTAGAGCCTAGGAGGTTGCTAGAGAGGATTGCACAATTTTTGGAGGGAAGGCTGGTTGCCCTCCAGAAATGCGTAATTTTCAAGGGGAGATTTCTCAACATGTAGCTGGACCAAGTCTGGGTGAACAACCTATGATGGGAATGGATCAAGCACTGACTGACAGGCTTCCTTTGTGTAATAAAGACACTGAAGCTTGTGAACTTGATGAAGCAAGGCAAGCAGTTGTGGAGGTTGGAAGGGAGGATCCAAAATGAGGCTAAGGAAAAATTTTGGAGGGTGGTTGTAGCCGCTACAATAGGGAGATATACTTGGGACAAGGAATTTACATCATCAAGTTGTTACAAAAATTTCGGATGACGGATTCCAAGCTCGTGACTACTCCTATGATCACTAATCTTAAGAAGTTGAGGAGCTCTGACTCAAGTTTCGTGGATCCTACCTCTTTGTTGGCTTAATGGGGCCTGACCCAGGTTCAGAAATGTTTAGCCAAACAAATCCAGACACTACTGGCCCTTTCGGCAACAATCCGCAGAGCGCGGACTGAAGTCTCACCCGAGGTAGTATGGTAGGGTTCTAGAACCAGGTTTCCGCACCCTAGGGATGTCTTGATGCGGTCTGGGGTTGCGCGGACCGATCCTATGTGTTTTGTGGCTTCCGCGTAGCTGTCTTCTCAAAGTAACTACCTTAGTCGAGTGCGAATGTAATTTACCCTTTTCTGTGCTTAATATTGTTATATATCTTTTGTTACTTACGAAGGCATAGTATTTTCAGTTATCATTTAACATAAACAAAAAAGCACATAATCATAAATCATGAACAGATGCATAAACCAGAATCTAGAACAAATACATGATATTTGAAAACCACTTATCTTTATTAATGGCTTTATCCATTTACAATCCACTTCTTGCCCTGCGCACTCAACTACAGGGGTCCATGCACACAGTTGCGGACTCTACCAAGCCTCCGCGTACACAGCTGTGGAGCCTATATCTCCTATTATACCCCTCAACTCAGACATACAGACTCAAAATGACTACCGCTACAAACAACCCATGCATTATAGATCTCCTTAATGCCTTTCTAAAACTCTCTTCTACACCTAGAGCCTTGCTTTATTTATACATTCTCATGGTCCATGGACCATGGGTAGGCCGACTCATTTTTTGTTATTTTACCTCATTTTTGAGCGGAATACCCTTTGTCTTGACTCATTACAACTCATGCTCTGTGCACTTTGCGGAGCCTTTACAATACCAATATCCCCAAAATTCTCGGCTTTAAGCCTAAAACCTGTTACGCGAGGGACCCACTTCCCAACAGGTCCCCAACACAAACATCATGACTCGTCCCGACTCACTTGGCCAGCATGGCGATCTTCACTCGAAGACCATCCAACAACTTCTGCGCTTCACGGATGTCGGCCACACATTCCTCCGTTGTCTACTATATCAACTATACACAACTTTCTAATGCATCGTTGTTAGCGGCGTCCACTTTCCTTTTCGTATATGTGTCCTACATCTAGGTCAGCTTGCTCTCTATCGTGGTAGTAACTGTGAATGCTTCCTTGAGCCAAGGATGGGTGCGTGCTTTAAGCCCTACTTCTTTCTGTCGCATAGCATCCACTCGTTCTTTCAAATCCTGGGCCCCTCTTATCTTAGCCAAGCGCTGGGTAAGTGTGACCATTTGTGCAGCTCCTAGAACATCGTCATAAGCCTACTGCAACTCCCACGCTTCTGTCTCTAGCTGATGTAGCATCGGGTCCTCCTGTAGTGAAGTGAGCATTAAGAGGGACTAGTCCAACAAGCCAGTGCATTCTTGTATAGCATGCTCTATCTCTTTCAACCTCGATTGAATGGCTTGGTGGCATTGCTCTCTGACTTCTGGGGTTATAGAGGACTGCACCTACAATCGTAGCTCTGCTATCTGTAAGTTCAGCTCCAACCGCACCTTCACAGCCTCCTCGTGGGTCCTACGAACTCTAGCTACTAGTTGGCAAATCTTTTCTGCTGTGGGGAGTTCTTCTGGTATGACTAACTTTGCAATATTACTATAGGCTTCCTCCACTACCTGTTCAACTCCATGGTTTTGGGAAACCATGCTATCACATTGCGGGTTGAGCTATTCTAGCTTTGTCTTTTGCTCACTCAAGATTTGGAGAGCGCGACCCTCCCTAGCATGAATCTCAGCAATTACCCCTTCCTATAGCTAGTGTAGGGTTTCTTTGGGAAGTGCAGCCAAATTCAACCCCCAACCCCTTATGTCACCTTCGACTACTACTAAGATGGCTCCTTCTAGTAACACCAAAGTGTTTGTTGTGCTTGTGCGTAGCATCTGTTCAGCCTTGGATATACCTTCCGCAAGGTGCAGTGTCATCATTCCTGGGGATTGCACCTGTAATGCCTATAACTGCACTCTGAGCGCCCCCAACACAATCATTTGCTCCATCATCAACTCTACTAGAGCATCCTTGTCAATAAAATTTCCTCCCATGGACTTTGTTGCCTTTGTCCTCTTTCACGTGGAAGGTTGCTCCTGGACGTGCGACCTCTTGAGTTGGGTCACATTTGTCATAAGGTTCGTGCATTCCTGTGTCTCCACCTCCCCCTGTATATTATGCTCCATTGGCATTTCTTGGCCTTCCTTAGCCTGCTTAGTGGGCGCGGTTGTGGTATATGTCATTTGTTCTAGTGTGGCTACCTCAACCGTCATCTGCAGCAAGGCCACTTCCTGTTCCTGACGCTTTCTTTTCGCTAGCTTCGCTAAGCGCAGCTTGGTCTCCTTCTTCTTTTGTTATGCCACGATTTTTTCCAAGTCCACCAAGTCCGGGGTGCGCCACTTCGGAGACCATGATGCCATTACTTCGAAGATTACATCATCTATGGCAATGAACAGTAGCTTTTCCTAGACTCAGGTTGGATCCTTGCATGACCGTATATACAAGTTATGCATATCTGCGTTGAATTCTACCACACTCTGTAAAGTGTTATATACCATTAGGGACAAGCATGGCCTACGATTGATCCATGTTCATAAAATCACCTATGCAAATGTCCAAAATATCTTTATCTCCCAGATCCTTGCCACGTCTTTGGTCGCCTAGAGCGAAGTATACCTCACGGCCTCGGGTATGTTCTACTCCATGGTGGGAAACTGGTTGTCTGCTGGCAGCTCCCCAGCAATCAACATGATGGATAAGAGCACCCACGCATAGTGGAAGGTCTTACCTTGGTCCTATGCTTCCCTACAGTTTGTCAAAAATTCATCATAGAGAAACTGTGCCCAATTGAACTGGACCCCTTCTGCACACTACTCTACCAACGCAATTACAGATGTCGGTACTTCGTCTGCATGGCATTTCCTCATGAACTTGCTGGCTAGTAACTGGGTATTAATGCGCACCCCTTGATTTTTGATACTTGCTATTACGTACCCTCACTTCTTTTTCTCTAGCTTATATTTGGCCTTCATAGCTTCCGCGAGGCCCAAGTCACTACTCTTTCCAACTATGTCTGTAGGATTGCTTCCTTTAATCGGCAGCCGTGAAATTTGGTGAATTAAGTCATCCATGATGGGAATTGGCTTTTCCTGCCACAGATACCCGTCATGTACTAGACATAGTAGCTGCCAGATGTCAAAGATAGTGATAGGCGCACGGTGGTAATGGGGTATCCACTGCAGATGTAGTAACCTTGCCTTCTCCACACCTCACAACCATTTCTGCTGTCATAGTTTTTCTGCAGCCAACTATGGGAACTTCTCACTATCCGCAAGGTCCCAGTCTTTGAATTTTATATTCGGTACCCATCCCAGCAGCAGGTCGTCAAACCTGATATCATTTGGAAGAAGCGGGGTCTGGAGAGCGCTCTTCGTGGCCTCTAGGTCCTTTGGTATCTTGGCTATACCCTTCCATGGGGGAATGTAGGAGGGTAACTCTATCACTGAAGGTGATTGGGAGACATTTTCCTCTTCATCATCTTATTCCTCAATTTGAGCTATCAGGTCTTGTAGATCTTCCTCCTCCTCTTTTGTTTCAATACTGACAACTTTCCCTTTCTGGCCAGCAATATTTTACTAACACTTGGGTGCCGTGGTGACACTCGGATGGGTCCCATTGGCTATTTGTTTCTCTGTGATCGTGACGTGCATGGGGACTTCGGTACCTCTGGTGCACCTGTTGTTGCTCCGGGCTCCTCCTGGGTCACCTGGGGTTCTTGGCTACCTCCCATAATTCGCACTCTAGTTCTTGACATTGTGTTTGTACTGGACTCGGTCAGTCATGCATTTATGAGAGGAAAGGAGGCTAGGTACTCACTGCTCTGTACTACCTCAATGATTAAAAACCATAGTGCTATGTGAAAGCTACCCCGTGGAATTTTATAGTAACAGTCGGATTTGAATTCAGCCCTTCCCTCCATTTTTGAGTCCTTAGTACTTGCTTTGCGGTAGATCTCCCCGAATCTAGCTCGTAATTCATGTCTTAATGGTCCACCGCTCTCTCCTTTCTACATTAAATTAGCCTTCTTTTCATGAACAGTGTCATCAATGGTCACCTCCCAGCCTATCCATGTGGCAGCGCATCCCCCTAAGCACGACTGCAAGCCTTGTGATAGATGGGCTCTACGTGGAACCCCCTTTCCACGTAGATTTCTTGCAGCGTTCTTTATAGACCCGTGCCTTCTTTCAACTGCCTAAAGCACTGAGACTGTGCCTTCTACAGATAGTCAGGTGGTCACATCCCTAGTGCAAGGCTTTTCTTTTCTCGCTAGCTCAGGCTGCTGGCACATTCCACATGCCTTTGCGTCACGTCCCTCTTTGTATGGTACCTTCCTTTGTTTAGTAAGGTGTGGTTACAGCCCTAATAGCAGGGTCGCAATTTCTTCTAATGTAGTAGGAGGGCTAGCTAGACTCGGTCCCCTCATACTCATTTTCTCACGGCTCACTTGCGTGACTTTGTTTTATAATTTGCAGATTTCTTCATCCAATGTCATACTTCTCTTCCTGAGTTGTGCCCACTCATCATCGATTTCACGAAGTTTCAAGCTTCCGCACCGAAGGTTTTCTTGCAACTACCTAATTCCTTTATCCAGGTCCTTGCATTGTGTTCCTACTGCAGGGGCCATAGTCCAAGGATTCTTCTCTGCCCTCCTGATTTCCTCTCTTCTTGTCGTCGTTGAAATTCTTTCCATGCTCTAGTTTGTGCTTATGGTCCTATCATCCCATCAAACCATTGGGACGTGTAGGTCCCCATCCGATTGTCCCACCTAGTAAACTCTCTTTACGATCCCGCATGGCCTTGTGAATGCTCCGTCATGGGGTATTTTTGGTGCGCATCGCTCTTTCTGCTACCACGTACGGTCCTAATGCTTGATCCTTAGCCTAGGTTGTGCCTTCCCAGCATGCGACTACACCCATTGACATAGGTGGGCATGCAAACTTCTTCACCCTAGTTTCCTGGAACACGTTTGACACTGGGAATTTTGAAACTGCAAGTGCATCCTTCTTCTCCATCCACGCCAGCTCCCAATATTTTGCTGGTGCTTCTGCCACCCTTGTGTAGGCATCGCATACAATTCCTAATCCATCGTATCGTACTGCTACTGTTGTGGTCATGACCTTCCAATTTTGTCTAAGAGTTCTTCCCCACCTTTGTCCCCATCATATGTTGGTAATTCCCTAGCTTCGGTCATCACGTACTGTAGTGATCTAGTAATCCTGTTGCAATTTAGCATTGATACCTCATGCAACCGATTCTGCCAATGTTCTACTTTTTCATCAGAATCTGAAGTAAAATAACTGTCGTGCTCCCATGAGATTCTCATCATCTTCAGTCGAGTTTACCCTATCCTAATCTTGCGTTGTTATCTAGTAAATGTACTCCATCTCATCATCATTGTCATCTTCGCGCGTAGGTTCAGTGTATCGCAATCCTTTAGCTGGATCCAGTAGAATGATGATGCATAGAGACTTTTTCTCAAAAGTCATTTTTCGCTTCTTTAGGTTGATGACCCCATTGTTATCCTTAGCCCAATCTATCCCTAATAATGCGGGGTAGGTTGACTTTCATCCACAATATCTATTACCTCAAAATCTGTTTGTGCTCACACCGTCAATATCCATGGTTACCCCTTGTAGCCTTCCCATGGGCACGATCTTTTATTGATTTTCCATCTGTAACTGAATAGGAGACCATTGTAACACAGGATGACCCATTCACTCCCAAGTCTGTTTTGGTAACACATTCGCATCCAAACCCAAGTCGAGGACTACCTGATCCATCTCATATTTTCCAATTTGCTCCGTCAGCCACATTTCCCTCCCAATACGCAAAGTATGCTTCCCCATCTTTCGAACTACGCATGGTTCCCCTAATCCTGCGCACCTAGTGATTAGCTCTTGGAGTCCTTTAACTGCCTTATTGTCTCGTTGCAGCTTAATGCATGTCTCTATCGACCGGATAAATCGTTCTTGCGGACAAGACCGATCTCCCTAGTATCTACAGATATCTAGTGACAAGCAAAACAAGCAAATTCTATCTTTCTCTAAATATTGTGATTTATAAATAAAAGCCAAGAGATGTTTTAGACCCTACCTCAAGTCCAACGCTAGTTTGTGCCAGCCATGCTTCGACCATCCAAGTGAGCTTCTTTTTAAGAATCTGCAAACACAAACAAAAACACATCAGAGAACACCTGCATAGCCAATATAATAAACCATATTTATCATGATGATTAAGGAATTCATGAAATAAACCACATAAGACAACTTATTGAGAAAAATGAACTTGATCGTATTAACTTTAAACAAAGAATAACTTTACAACCTTGGTGCCTTGATGCTGTACAAGCTCCTCCCAGGGTCCAACAAGAATCTTCTCTACTTTGATAAGCTTCACTCTCTTCCCAAAGAGATCAAAAGGTATGTAATCTTTCCTCTTAAGCTCAATTAGGAAGTCTAAATTCCAACAGTATTTACCCTAAAAAATATTCAGCTTTCAACCTCCCTAGCAACTAGCCCAATGCCTCATTTATAGTGTAGAGGAAGGAAGTTACCAGGTCCACCTTCAAAGGGATAGAGTCCTCCTTCAAAGGGATAAGCTCCTCTCATCAAGGGGTTAGCTCCTTTAGTTATGGGATGCATGAACCACCTAGGAGCAAACTTTCCACCTCAAGATTCCTTCTAGAAGCATCCAGAATTAACCCAAAGTGAGTTTTTAATAATAAACTTGCACCTTTTTGACTTTTACAGGGGTCCGCACCCTTTCCTTTAGAGACAGAGCAGGTAGGTCCACATGGAACATGACCAGGGGGTGCGGGACCGCAGGTAATGCTAAGAGAAAGTGCGGAACCAGAGTTTTAGAGATTTTTAAGGGCTTTCTCTCATTTTTAAGGCTTGACATGAAGAGCTGAGGTTTAAGACTTGCATAGGAGGAAAGTATGAGTGGTGATAGACTGACAATGACTACAGAATGTCATGGTGACAATATTTTGTGCAACATATTGCCCCCTAAAGTACGAAGTCTGTAATAGGTAGTATTTGTCATCTAGGAAGAGTGAAGTACTTTATCATTTCGAGGATCATCTTGTGGAGAGCCTGGTTGGAACCTGTAAAAACATTCAATATAAAATATGTATATGAGATCATATCATCGCTGAGGTAGGAATTCCCATACTCAGATCAAAATTGACTAGAAAACTAACTAAACTACTCTGATATAGGAATGATCTTGTAATACATCACAAGTATAGACACATGTAGACACGGTATGGGCACAACAATCTATTTATAAATAGTCCACTATATAATGAATAACAAAATTCCTCGTAGCCTGGATGGTAGAAACTAGATCCAGGGTCTTGATTTCTACTTCCCAAAATAGTACGATTCTATCCATGTGAATGAATGTGTCGAAGTCGAACATGGTAGAAACCACTTGATTACCAGTCAATGATGTAAACTGCTAACAAGTGTGAGGGAAACCACCAGTAATGTCAATGGCTCTCAAAGTACCTAGTACAATCCATGAAATGTGAATAGATGTGTTGATGTCAAACATGTCATGGAATCCTTCGATCGAAGGTCAATGATGCAACCTGTCGTCGAAGGCGAGAAACCTACCATTGAGGCATGCAGATTCCAAGATACTGATGATTTCTAGATCCTCTTTCTAGATAATGAGCTGGAGTCAATAGAAAGCAATCTGTCGTAGGCAAGCCCACAACACGAAATCATAGATCAAGTTTGAAGAAATATGTTTGCAAGGACTGACTCACGGATGGTCAAGATGATGGATGACAGATATTTCGCAAGTGAATGGTTTATTTGCACTGACCTCTTGAACACATAACGACACTGCAGATGGTTTGGTGACAATTGACCCAAAGCTAATACCCAGAAACTGGCTGAAGACTTTCAAAATGGTTTGATTAACTATTAGGCAAAGGATTTCCCAACCCAGGTGAACAAAAAGTGTCGTGTTCAAGAGTGGTTAAATTTTTTTTCTGAGACACAAAGTATAACAAATAGGTTCATTTTTCTCTCTTTTCCCCCACCACTTCTGGAAAGTACCTCTTTATTTTTGACAAGCTTGAGGAGGATAACATTTGCTTGGTTATAAGCTCATCCTTTAGATGAGTCCAACTTAGTTTAAATTAGAACCCTAAGGAGTGGTCCATTCCTATTTGTAATTGAATAGGTTCTTTACTGTTAAATTTTAACGAGTCCAGTATAGGAGAAACTCGGCGTTTTTCAATTTTAAGGAGTTAGAAGAAAAACTTAAGAAAATTCCATGGTTGTCCTTTTTCGCAAATTTGTGTCTTCCAAGCCCGAAAAAGAATAAAATAATACTTGAGAGAATTGCTTGACCATTACGATCAAGGAGTACTTTTCATAATCAGTGTCTCTAATCCGAAAAAGTAAAAAAAGTGATCAACGACACGTCATTTTATAACCAATATCGAATTTGAAACGACAAAAATCCGGCAATCTTTTTAGGTTTATGCGGTCAGAAAAGAGCTGTAAGTGGACCGTCCTTTTAATTCTATTTTAACGAGCTTAAAAAGAAAAACTAGGCAATTTTTTCATATTTTAGGAGTCAGAAAAGAGCTTAAATATGACTCTAATGTTTTTTGTTGAAAATGATCAATTTTGCCTGAAAAAATCGATATCCTGCACAAAAAACTCAAACATTACTCATACCTATTTAAAATAAATAAAAATGCATCGAAAAGTTACCTCTTTAAAGTGAAAAATAAACAAATTAAAAATTCATTTATTCAAAAAAACTTGTAAAAAGGGCTTTTGTAAATTCATTTTTACCATTTGACTTCAGAGTGAGAAAAGAGAGATTTTGGGTAAGAAACTTCCCATGAAGATTGTGGAAAATCCGTCCATTGGAATCGAAAATTGTCACCTCCAGGTAATCCACATCACTTTAATCTTTCATTTCAACTGTTTGAATTTTTTTTTTAGGTTTCTATTTTGATTTTTAGGAAGAATTTTGTTTAAAAGTCCGCTCGTGGGGGTCCGCAGGCACAGCATGTGAAACCTGCGGACCCGCACATGCTTTTCAGGCAGAGTGCGGACCTACGCACTGCCTCTAACTGGAGAGTGTGGTCCCCATGGCATAGGTTTTACAATTCTAAATTCTTCAATTTCCGCCCAAAAACTTTGATTTAAAATGTTTTAATCCGCCTTTTCTTTCAATGTAGGATCTACACCATTCATAGTTGACAGGAACAGGAGCACGAAGATGTGGACCTTGCTGCAATTAATCATCAACCTTTGATAGATACATTGAAGGCATGTGGGTTATTCAAATTCTGGGCCATACCTGGCATGAGAGCCCAAGTGGTCTTTTTGTAGTGGCTGGTGGACAGATGGAATATACAGGACCAGTGTTTCATTATTGGTGACCACCAGCTCGAAATGGAGCCAGAGGACATTTACTTTGACTGGTTTGCCTAAGAGAGGTGAACAATTGACTCTATTCGGGACTAGGCTAGGTGGCCAGTCTGTCGATAGTCTCTGGCTAGAGTTTTGTAACAACCAAACCAAGGAAAAAGGGATTGATATCAAAACCATCTCCCGTCCTGAACTCAAAGTGATTGCATTTACTGTCACCAGACTCTGCAGAAGCACAACACTACATATGGCCACTAGATCCCAAATGCGGATGGTAGTAGACTGTTATCGAGGCACCGTCTTCAACTAGCGTGAAGCTGTGTTGGCTAATGTAAAAGGCCAGTTGACTAGAGCAAAGAACAGACAACTAAAGAACTTTGGATATGGTTTCTTAGTTGTGAGCTTTGGTCTAGAGAGGGTCCCAATGTTGGTCCCACAGCATCTTTCTGTTGAAGCTGGACTTCGCCGAGAGCCCAAGTTGATGCGTTGGGTTGCAGTTATGGCCCGTCATCCTGAGGAGGGTTTAGAGGTTGTTCGATTTCCTCCTGAGTATTTTCATTGGTTAGAGAACCAATTTTTTGCAATTTAGGATTTTCCTTATGCTGGGATGGATTATCGTGGTGACCCAGACATGGCTTTTCCTCCAGGAGAGCAATGGGATGACTCAGGTAAAATTATTTTCTATTTTTTTTTTTTTTTAAATCGTCTCAAAAATGATAGTAAAATGTTTCAAATGCAGATGTAGGTCCACGGTGACCAGCCACTCTCTGAACTTATGAGAGGAAACATCCAGCTGCAGCAGTACCAGCCCCATAGAACGAATCTACAGAGACCTTGGCCGAATTGGAAAACCATCTAGAGCATTTGACAACGGACATTCCAGAGACCAGCATAGATGAAATTCCTCTTAGGCTACAACACTATGTGATTGGGGTCCCAGGACCTTTTAGGAGGTTCCTTTATAGGGTGGCCCGTTCAGTGGTTTCTTATCGTGATCATCTCCAGTGATACGATGATCGCCTTATGTGCACTCATATGACATTTTTTCTTTTTGTAATATCATTTTTGCCTATCATAAGGTGTTTTTCAACCTATGATCGAAGACGATGTATTTTTGACACACTTCTATGCTATGCTATATCACTATTAGTGGCTTTCTTGTAAAGCATGTTATGAAATGTTTTTAAATTTACTGTTCGATTATTGCAAATGTCTACTTAACATTCGAGAAGAAATTGCATCTGCTAATGTATTTAAATATCTTGGAATATGCTGATATTCAATATAGTCAAATTCACGTTCCAAGAGACGAACTCTCAAAAATAATCTTAATAACACTGGATTTCTAATTGCATAAACTCTATTAAGCTGCAATACAATGAGTTCAGAATCTAACCTCACAATCAAACTCCGAATGCCAAATGAAATGGATTCAGATAATAACTCAATCATTGCACTATACGCTGCAATGTTGTTCGTTGTTTGACCGAGGCTTACCCCATGCATAGATACCAACTCATCAGAGGGTTTATAGATAACCCAAGCTGCGGAAAAGATGTTCCGTGTATTACGATAAGCACCATCAGCAAAACCAATGGATGTTTGAAGAGACGTCGACATCTGCAATATCAAGAGTAAAATCAAGATAAGCAGGAATAGTGACAAAAACACTCTCTAAACTAAGCACACTTTTCTAATCTAAAACACACCAACTAGAAAGAAAACTAATCTAGCTAAAATCTCCACACCCAGATTTAAGCATAATATCTTTTCAGGTAAAGACCATCTCTGGGTTTACCTAAAGAGACACTGTCAAAATCTACCAATTCATAGGCCCCTTTTGCTAGCTTTCGCTTAACAACATAAGTACCATGCCACATGGGTACGAATTTTCTAGTGCCTAGCTTATCATTTTCTTGATCGTATAGTAAGACTAGGTCTCCTTCCGAAAAATTACGAGGTGTAACATTTCGATCGTACTGAGCTTAATGCTTTTGGCATGGGTTTCAATTGCTAGTGCAGCATCACGTCAATTCTCATCTAGCTGAGCTAAGTACAACAAATGTTTCTCCTCTTCGGAATTCCCTGGAAGTAATTCTGTGGCTATTTGCAATGATGGGATTTCGCATTCAATGGGTAACATAGCTTCCAAACCATAAACTAGTTGGAAAGGAGTGAAACCAGTTGATGTTTTTACTGAGGTTCGATATGCCCAAAGTGCTGAAAATAACATGTTATGCCAATTCGACCTATGAATCCCAATGATTCGTCGGATCATAATGACTAGAACTTTGTTGATGGCTTCAACGAGACCATTAGCCTATGGGTAATATGGAGTTCAACTATTGTGACACAGGCCAAGCTGATCTATTAGTTCAGTCATCATGATGTTTCGAAAATGACGCCCATGATCAGTGATAATCGCTTGTGGAACACCGAACCTAACAATTATATGATTGAAAACGAAAATCACAGCAGTTTTGCCATCTGCCGAAAATGTAGGCATCGCCTCGGCCCACTTGGTAAAATAATCTACCGCAAGGATGATATATGCATGCCCCCCAGCCAAGTGAGGGTTACATGTAATAAAGTCAATACCCCACTTTGCAAAAGGACCGACGACAATTATAGGGTGGAGAGGAGCAGGTGGAGCACGCATCTTTCGATCAAAAATTTGGCAATTGTGGCATTTTCAGACCGCGTCTATACAATCTTTAAACAAAGACTGCCAAAAATAGCCAGCAAGCAATATCTTCTGGGCTATGGCATACCCAGACGTATGACCACCACATGCTCCAGAGTGATAGTTATTTAGAACCCTTTCAGCTTCCTGATGAGTTAAACAACGTCGGAAAACAGAGTTCGCCCCACGACGATAAAGTGTATCTCCAATGATTTTATATTGTTGGGATTGGAATCGTATTTTCCGATGCTGAGATCGTGAAATCTCAGGCTAAAAAGATTGTGTTTGGAGATAAACTATGATATCCCCAAACCATGGATCAAGAGTGCTGATAAAAAACAAGGATTTGTCCGCAATGGGCTCTTCCACCACAGTTTCAGTATCAGACGCGGGAAATCACAAATCAACTCCGCAAAAACTAAAGATTTCTTTGACTTAGATTTTTCAAACTCCAAGTCAAATTCCTGCAGGATAACAATCCATTTGGAATACTTGGCCCCCAACAATTGTTTAGTCAAAATATAGATCATAGGGTTGAAGTCGGAAATTATGGTAGTTTTGCGTAGTAAAATGTAATGACAAAAACGTTGGACAGCTTGAACAGCTGCCAAGGCCAATTTCTCCACATGTGAATATTTTAGCTCAGTCGGATTTAAAGTTCGACTAAGGTAATAAATCACATGTTCACTACTGAATTCATCTTCCTGAACTAACACCATTCTGATGGTGGAATGAGAGGCGGCAAGATATAAGAAGTAGACCTAGTTGTAGTTGGGAGGATGCAATAACGGTGCATGGGTCAACGCATGTTTAACTGCATCAAAAGATTTTTCAGCTATCTCATCCCAAAAGAATGGAGTATTCTATTTCAACAGCCTGGTAAAACCCTTTGTTATCTTGGCGTAGTTAGGAATGAATCGATGTAGAAAGTTCGCTTTCCCTTGCAAACTTTGGAGTTGGTGAAGAGTCGAAGGAGGAGGCAATTTGACAATAGCTTCAACCTTCGAGGGATTGACATGAATGTCGGATTTCGAAACAACAAATCCTAGTAAACGACCCGTTTCTATATAGAAAACACATTTGTGTGGATTCAACCTAATCCGATAATTCCTACATCTCATAAAGATTGCTCATAAATGAATGAGATGATCAGCTCTACGTAATGAATGAGCAGGTAAATCATCGAGATAAGGTTGCACAATGTGCTTGATGTCATGAAATGCATAAGACATAGCTCTTTGAAAAGTTGCTCTGGCATTTTTCAACCCAAAAGGTAATTTGCAATAAGAAAATGTCCCCCATGGACAAATAAAAGTTGTTTTTGGTTGTTGATCAGGTAGAGTGTTGATTTGATTGTAACTGGAAAAACCATCCATAAAAGAGAATATTTCACTACCGGCACAATCATCAATGATTTGATCGATATAGGGAGTCGGATAATTGTCTTTGGGACAAGCTCGATTAATGTCCCTATAATCGATACATATTCTTAATGTTCCTTGATTTTTGCTAACAGGAACAATATTTGATACCCAATTCGTTAAAGGAATTGGATAAATGAAACCTGCTTTAACTAATTTTTCAACTTCTACTTTAATAGCAGCAGCTTTTCGCGGGTGAATCTGACGCAAACATTCCCAGACGGGTTTAGCATCCGGGTAAGTTTTGATTTCATGAACAACAATTGCTGGATCAATTCTTCGCATTTCTTCATATGACCAGGCAAACACGTCACAGAATTCTCGAAATAGGGCCTTATATGTTTGAAGTTCATTTTCCGTACAGGAGGCACCTATATGAATGTTTTCAACAATTCCAAGTTTAACTGAAATGTCAATAGGAATAGTTCGAGAAATATTTCCCAAATTTAACTCAGAATCAGGATTTTGCAATGGATTATGTGGTTCCTTGACATAATCAGTTGTAAAAATAGATGAAAAATCATTTTCAAAATGATCAATCTCAGGTAAGAATGAAGATCTATGATGAATATCTTCCCATGGTAAATCATCAACAGACAAGATTTCACGGATCTGCTCATCAGTATAAACAAGTTCAGAAAAAATTGTTGAATCTGAGTTTGATTTTGAAAGTGATTCTTCATGGACCACATTCATTAGGTCAATTTTGGTTGAAGAAGGGTCGGAAAACAACTGTACAGCCTAATACATAATTTCATAGGGACTCAAAGGCATAGCATCACCAAATGAATCCATCCCAGATTCGGAAGGTACGATCCAAGGATCATCATAAACAATAGTGTCTGATGAAATCATATGAATGGTTGCAGTAGAAGGCGATACGTTAGGAGGAGGAAAGGAAAAAGTTCCTAGTAAACCAGAATCTTTAACTAATCCTACTCCAACATCCTTATAAGGGATAGTTGTTTTGCTGACATGCTAGATACTTTCAGAAGAGGCTGGGTTGGATGAATAAAAAGTTAGCTAGTCTATAGTTACGATCTTTCCATTATGAGGAAACTTTATAGGTCGAAATACCAATGAAATGACAGCAGTCATAGCGTAAGACCAACTATGACCCAAGAGAAGGTTGTAATCTAGAGGGGCATCAACCACTTCCACATCTAGATTAACAGTTTTGCCTTTAACCCCTATAGGTAAATCTTGTAGAATGCCAAAAGGATGGAACCCACGACCATCAAAAGCCTTTAGAATCGTCGGGGATTGATTAAGTGTAGGAGAACCAAGCGATCTCTAATACTGGATCGACATAATACACGTTGAAGCTCCCTCATCAATTACAGTCCTAAAGTAAGGTCTGTTTTTGACTAACACTGGAATCTGGAAAGCCATTTGATGAGGTACGCGAGGTGTACTATTTTCTAAATCGAAGATTATAAGGTTCGAGTCCTGAATATCAACAGCTCCTATAGCCAATAATAGCAATTTATGTTGTGCTGGACATGATTGCATCACCTCCAAAGCTGACATTGCTGAAGGTGAAATAGCTAAATCTTCAACAATGTTATAGTTCTAAGCAGCTCTCGCATGCGGATTGAAAGCTGACTTTCGAAGTATACCCTTAGCGGGCGGTTTGATTACTAAGTCTGGGTTAGGTTTCTCGATCTGTAGCCGATCGGAACCAGGAGTTGAAGTTGATGGGTTCGAATTAGAAGATTCTACTTCCTTCCCATCAACAGGACCTTTACTTCCATAATCTTGTGATCGTGTCGCAATCCTAACATGGGACATCATCATTATGGGTTCTTCTGATGCGTTTGAGGAAGAACCTATCATCTTACTGCCTTGACTAGGAAAAGGATCCTTCAAGACAAAAGGAATTTGAGAACCTTTGACGATTTTCGCAACCTCAGCGCGATGAGTGCAGTCTCTTGTAAAATGCTCTTCGTCACAAATGAGACAAGGATAACGAGGTTTATGTTTCTCATCAGTAGATTCCGTTTTAGCTGGTTTCTCTTTCGTTTTTTGCTTATTTTTCTTCTTCTCCTTCTTTTTACCGTTGGATTTTGATTTGGCTGTAGATGACTCTACAACATGAATATCGGCAGGAATTTCCACGGAAGAGTCTCCTGTCGGGGAATCTAGTAAAGTTATTATAGGAGAAGAATTCTTTACAGATTTCTTCTTACTTTTGGTGTTAACTGAACCAATCATACCGTCAGCGGCATGAGACCTTGAAGGAGCTGCAGTTATTTGATTTTGTTTAGAAAGGTCACGGATTTTCTTGTGTAAAGTACCCGACTATGTATAAACGAGGTCAAGGTACTAAGCTTGAGCAATTACTTGCTCTTCAGTAACAACTCCTGCCTTAGCTACATCCTTAGTGATTTTAGGTAATAATGATTTAACAAACCATTCTGCTAAGATTTGATCTGGAATAAAAACCTTCACTAAACGTTGTTGACATCTCCATTCATGAATGTGATCTGAAATATAAGTGGACGTTGACTGTTTTAATGAAGTTAATAATTCTGTGCCATTGTCATATATGACCGACAACTGAAAATGAGTTAAGAATGAAGTAGCTAATTGACTAAAATTAGAAAAAGTGGCTTGCGGTAACTCAATGTACCACTTGGCCACAAGATCAATCAAAGTGCGTTGAAAAAGATTTAAATGAATTGAATCATCTGAAATGGAGTTAGATGCACACTAGAGGTGATAAGTCATCACATGGTTTGATGGATCCTCTCTTGATTTACCTTCAAACTTTGGTATATCACTAGGCAACTTATTCGGCATTGCCGGCCAAAATGGAAGATAATTAATCAGATCATTCGTAAGGCACGACAAATCAGGCAAGTCCAAAGTTGCAATGAACGGTAACTGATGATTAGGGTCTCGAAAACCCTGGGTCATAAGACCAGCCCCAGGAGGAGGATATCCAGGATAACTTGGAATTGGAATTGCATTTGGGATATTATATCCTCCCGGAAAACCAGGATTAACCGGACCGTACTGGGGTTGTTGAGGTTGCTGATAAGTATATCTAGGGTACGGTTGATACTAATAAACTAGGTTCTATATAGTAGGACCGAATTGGTACTATCCCTGGTACGGTTGATAAGTAAATTGAGGTTGACTTGTGACAACTGTACTTGGACCAGGTTGTCCTATAGGCATTTGAACTGAAGTCTGAATTGTAGGTCTAGACTAAGGTAAAGATGCTTGAGGAGTTGATGCAAGAACAGTAGAAACCAAAGCTGTCGATACTCCAAAAGTAGGTGGGGTAGATTGAACAGATGTTGCAGCAGTCATTTGAGGCAGAGTTCGAGGTGAACTAGGCCCAAGCTGAGAAACTACACCAGATGCAGAAGTTTGAATAGTAGGTTGGACAGGTTGCTGGGTTGAACCAAAAACCAAGGATTGTCCAGATTGAGATGACAATTGCACATTCGGTTGCGAGATCTATTGGGATTGAGATGGATCCCACACTACGTTCATTCCGGGGTATGGACCCATAGAAGGTTGAGCATATTGAGGACCATAACTGGGTTGAGGGTAGGGTTGATAATTCAAAGGTACATTTCCAGCTCCTTGGACAAATGATTGACTTGAAGGTGGTTGGAAACCTTGGGTTGGGTACTGACCTTGAGGTTGATAACCTTGAGGCACGTACTGAAACTGGGGTTGACCTTGAGGCATATATTGATACTGAGGTTGACCTTGAGGTACGTACTGAGTCTGGGGTTGACCCTGAGGAATGTACTATCCAGAAGGTATGTACTGTCCTTGAGGTTGCCTCCCAGGCAGTAATTTGGTACCTTGAGGTTGCCCCCCTAGGTGATAATTGAGGACCTTGAGGTTGCCCCCCAAGCGGTAACTGACTACCTTGAGATTGCGGATTTGGAATGGTACTGACATCAGTAGAATATCTTCTACACTTAATGGCTTAGTTCTGTTATTACCAGTTAATAACCCATGTTCAACAGGTTGAGGAGATGCTCCCAAAAAAATACTAGTAAGTGACTGATACCCAAAAGGAACAGAAGGACTGCCATATAAAAATGTTTCTGGAGATTGAGAAAACATGGATGACTGTCTCGACATATTCAAAGGAGGATATTAACCTCTAGGTGTTGGATGAAAAGGAATACGAGGTGGCCAAAAACTTAGTCCCGGATTTTCTAAAAAGTTGGTCAATGAAAGATACCAAGCGTCCCTCCTAGGTGGACTGTAAAAGATCGATTCACGCTCCCTAAGTTCTATAGTTGGTTGATTTTCAGGGATAGATATTCCTTCTTCTAGAGTGACAAGTTCTTCAATAGAAATAAGTCCAGAAGGAAGATTTTGAGTAATGATTCTTCCTACCCTGGGTGAACGAGGACCACTGGAAGTTGGAGAAGCAAATCCTGATGGAGTAGCAGCAGGTTCAGTTTTAGGTTCAAAAATTTCAGGTTCCTAGGCTAATTCACTAGTAGAGGAAACACTACCAGTAACTTCGGAAAATGAAATTGGTTCAATAATATACT
Source organism: Pinus tabuliformis (assembly GCA_031772625.1). NCBI lineage: Eukaryota > Viridiplantae > Streptophyta > Pinopsida > Pinales > Pinaceae > Pinus > Pinus tabuliformis. The sequence continues at coordinate 1,588,246,024 of CM062804.1, forward strand.
CTGGTGCTTGAACTTGATAATCAGGATGCACAACTAAAGAAGGTTCTCCTTCTTCTGGTGACCCAACTCTACTGTCACTAGGAGTTACAAGAACTCATAGCCCTTCAAGCTGGCTTGGTGAAAACTCATGAGGTTGGCCCTGAAGTCTATGGGACTATCTCGGTAATTCAGCCATGATTAAATATTTTAATTACTTCACACGCAAACAAAGAAAAATCTCAATGAAAACCACCTAAAGTCTCTAAAGAACCAAACAATTTGAATCACACGCCTAAAGAATCTAGGAGGTCAAACCACACACAAAAAGAAACTTTTCGTACGAAAACACTAGTTGGTGATGAAATCCAACGTCGCAGAATTCAATACAGAAATGGTGGTTGGAACAGTTACCCCGACAACCTGCTTAATGAAACAGAATGGCACAAGTTTCTCCACTAAACCGTCTCGAGTGAAGAGAACCCCCCAGAGAGTCCAAGTGAGTCTAGTCAACGTCTGCTCCAGGTACAGTGGGATCTTCCCTCCACCATCACCTTAGGAAAGAATCCTATAGATTATGGTCACTATGGTTACCAACAGACACAAATATACCTGGGGGAACAGTCCGTGATCCGATACACACGCAAGGGCCGAGTAGCAAAGCTCAATCCCCTTGAAGGCTCCTTGACATAATCCAAGGTTTACCAACAAGTGACCCCAGGCTCCTCGACAATGGTTAATCTGAGGTTTATTGTTTTTAATACGTGTATATCTTCTATCATTCCCAATGAGGAAGGATTGATTACCCCATTGGTTCGGATACGATCTCGTGCTTGAATCCTATAAGAGGAGCTTCCTAGAGCATAGATGTAACAATTCGAATTTATCTCCTATCGCAAGATATAGCTACTTGTTTGTTTTTACTATCTTGGAGAGTTAATTACTCCCTACTCCAAGATACTAGCCTAAGCTATGTTGGTGGTAAAGAGCCCTAGAAATAAAAATCTTGCTAGATAAATTTTACTTTAAGTGCTATTTTTATTGGTTTTTTCTTAAGTCAAAAGGTGTGGAGATGAAACTTTATGGTGTGAAGACTCGACTCCAAAACACTAAAAATGCACCTAAGATGATAAACAATCCTTTTTCTTCAATGAATTTCTGGCTAAAGAAAGAGTTGAGAATGCAAATGCTTGAAAAACAAATCTTTCCTTAACAAACAAATGAAAAGAAGAACCTTTTTGTCTTTTTCAATGAACTCAAAAACGAGATTACAAATTATGTTCACGAAAAATATCCCTTTCTTTTTCCACTCAAAAACTACAAAAAAACTTTTTCAAAAGAGATTTTTTTTTTTTTTTTAATTTCTAGAAAACACTCAAAACTATGAAAAATCTAATCTTGAGATCTATAACTTCTAAAAATCTAATTGAACTAAAAGCTTACAAAATTTCTTTTCAAGGGTGTTTTACTTAGTTATCAGCAAACTAAGGACTAATTCGTTCAGAATAACAAATTAATCAAAAAACAACCAGCTTATGTTTTCTTTTTTCAAAAAATGAAATCCATAACTTTCAAAACAAGTTCTTTCGAAGCTTCGCAAAGAGAAAAATGATATGTATTCCTCACCAAAGGTAGATTTTACAAATCAGTCAGACTCTCAAAGAAGACCAACAAAAACCAAGGTAATCTGAGGTTTCTTAGGCTTCTAAACTCTGAGTTACTACAAATACCAAATGAAATTCAAGCCAGGCACACAAAACTTCTAGAAATTCACCTAAAACCTAAATGCCAATGGAATTCACCTACAAAAATTTCCTGACAAGACGCGTGCAGATCTGGGCAGAGGCTAAAAAACATAAACAAATCCTAAGGTTAACTAGGTGAAAATATTTTAAGTTTTTCAAAATTTGACAGGGTCCGTAGGCATCTAGTATAACCAAATGCGGTACCGCTCTATGTAGTAAAGCAACAGTGCGGGGATGTCTGCACTGTGTTACAACCAGAACGTGCGGTCCTCTTCCAAAAGCGTGAAAAAAAAATAAATTATTTCAAAATCTAAGGAAACTACCCAATTCCACACACATCAAGCAAAAACTAGAAACAGAGAAAAAGTTTCTCAAGTCAAAGTAAAAGTAAAGGCAAAAAACCAAAATTCAAGTCCCCAACCGAGTTGCCATTTTGTCGGCCGAATAAATCGTTCTTGCGGACAAGACTGATCTCCCTAGTATCTACAAATATCTAGTGACAAGCAAAACAAGCAAATTCTATGTTTCTCTAAATATTGTGATTTATAAATAAAAGCCAAGAGATGTTTTAGACCCTACCTCAAGTCCAACGCTAGTTTGTGGCAGCCACGCTTCGACCTCCAAGTGAGCTTCTTTTTAAGAACCTGCAAACACAAACAAGCACACATAAAATAACACCTGCATGGCCAATATAATAAACCATATTTATCATGATGATCAAGGAATTCATGAAATAAACCACATAAGACAGCTTATTGAGAAAAATGAACTTGATTGTATTAACTTTAAACAAAGAAGAACTTTACAACCTTGGTGCCTTGATGTTGTACAAGCTCCTCCCAAGGTCTAGCAAGAATCTCCTCTACTTTGAAAAGATTCACTCTCTTCCCAAAGAGATCAAAAGGCATGTAATCTCTCCTCTTAAGCTCAATTAGGAAGTCTAAAATCCAACAACATTTACCCTAAAAAATATTCAGCTTTCAAACTCCCTAAAAACTAGCCCAATGCCTCATTTTATAGTGCAAAGGAAGGAAGTTACCAGGTCCACCTTCAAAGGGATAGAGTCTGTTATAGATCTAACCCAGGAATATATGATAATAATATAGCTCTGATACCACTTGTTATAGATCTGGCCCAAAAATATGTGATAATATAAACCCAATAAATAACAAGATAGAAATAGATAGAAATGATTCACTTTATTGATCAAACCCTTAAGGTAGGGCAACACCATACATTCACTCCTTAAGGAAGGAAAACACTCCACAAGCCATATGCCTATTCATACAATATTCCTTCACTATATTCCTTGACATGGAGTCTCTAGCCTCTATATAGGCCTCATACATACAATACCATGGGTCATTACCATGGTTCCCTCATACCATCAACTAATAACATGGGCCCATTACATTATTATTAACTACTTGTGGTCCCTTACATGATATGGGTTAACCACCTTATTTATTACTATGGCCCATCCCATTATTACATTATTACCTTGGGTACCTCCCTTAGCACCCCATATTATTCCCCCCTAGGTATATAACATTCCACCCCCCTAAGCATGTTTCGTCCTCGAAACATGGGAAGAACATAAATAATAAGATCTACTCAAAAGAGTAGTCCACTGGTACCATGCACGTGCATCTAGCCATCCAAGAGAAAGGTGAACCCTCGATCTCGCTCGTGCCTCGCTCGCTTGAGATGGAAGTTGACTGTGGTAGCTCTTCTGTGTGGATGTGTAGTCGGTGGATCTTCGCTCTTCTCTATCTTTCCTGCGGGGGTTGTTGTCCATGTGGCTAATTGGTTGCCATCTCGCTGGTTGTCTTGCGGGGTGATGTGGGTGATGATATGTTGAAGTTTGAATCCACGATGGCTTTTTCTTTAATTCACCCCTTACGGGAGCCTGACTGTTATTTGGTGCATGTTGTGGTGCCTGCTGTGGTGTCTTATCTTTCAATATTACTTCAACCACTGAGCCCTCCTCTGATGTATCAACACCTGTAACCTTTTCTTCTTCAGCCTCTGTTTGTGTTTGATTGTCGATCATCACTTGCTCATCATCTAATAAGTCAGTCCCTGGAACATCTTCTGCGTCAACCTCTGTGGACTCTACTTGTTTATTGATGGAAATATCGTGTAATGTAATTTTCTTCTTTTTATACCAGAGCTTCAGGAATTTCTTCTGTACATTAATATTGATAGTACCCACTAATTCCATCCAAGGGTATCCCAAAACAACATCCATGTTATCCATATCTGAAGCATAAAAATCACCATGCAACACATACTTATCCATAGAAATATTCAAATCCTTATACAATAGAACATCCTCATCATCCACCTGTGTGTTTTCAATGTGTTTTTCTAGAACTTGCAATTTTTTTACCAAATTAACATTGATAAAATTATGCTTGCAACTAGGATTTATAGAAACAATGATCTTCTCTTTCTGAATCAATCCATGAACCTGCAATAAGGATATACAGTAGGAAATAGCCCCACATGTTTCTCTTTATCTTTTTTTGTCGCATGAGACCATCTGTCTAAAAGTAATTTTTCAAATTCTTCATCGCGCAGGTCGGAACACTTCTTTTGGTTAAGTAATCCCCACCATGTGGCTGCCTCATCTTCAAAATTAAACACTACAAAAGTTCTCCAATGATGTGTCCATAATAACTTGTGTGTTTTTATGCATTCTTCAATAGTAGGACCATTTTCTTTTCCTGTAAAACATAGAGCCTTGCTAGAAGCCATGAAGAGAGTTTTGAAAAAAAACTTACTTGGCGAAAATTTGAAATTGTCACAGTTTCGTCAATATTTCTCAAAATCCCTATTATGACCTGTTTTCAGAAATGGAACAATCATTCTACATCTACCCATGTGATAGAAATCTTGATCCCGGCACTTAAAATTTCAGATCTGCGCTGCAACTCTCTCGCCATCACCAAAATTTCTGCAAAAAAGAGCTGATTTCAAATCAGCGATATCTCCCTCATTCGGACTCCGATTCGACTGATTTTTTTTTGAAATTAGGTATTTTTTCACAAAGATTCCAGATCTACAATTATATTTTGTAGATCATGCACCAGGACGTCCAGATCTGTGCCGCAAACTCGCTGCCCTGAAAAATTGTCTGCAACCCCACTGATTTTTAGATCAGCGATATCTCCTTCATCCGGTCTCCGATTCAACCGATTTTTTTTTTGAAATTGTCTATTTTTTCACAAAGAATATAGATCTGAAATTATATTTTGCAGATCTTGCACCAAAACGTATAGATCTGATCTGCAACTCGCCGCCCCCGAAATCCTGCAAAAAATTAAAAAAACAATTCTCCACTTTTGTGCCCAAGAAAGTGCTCTGATACCACTTCTTGTAGCTCTGATACCACTTTTTATAGATCTGATACCACTTGTTATAGATCTGGCCGAAAAATATGTGATAATATAAACCCAATAAATAACAAGATAGAAATAGATAGAAATGATTCACTTTATTGATCAAACCCTTAAGGTAGGGCAACACCATACATTCACTCCTTAAGGAAGGAGAACACTCCACAAGCCATATGTCTGTTCATACAATATTCCTTCACTATATTCCTTGACATGGAGTCTCTAGCCTCTATATAGGCCTCATACATACAATACCATGGGTCATTACCATGGTTCCCTCATACCATCAACTAATACCATGGGCCCATTACATTATTATTAACTACTTGTGGTCCCTTACATGATATGGGTTAACCACCTTATTTATTACTATGGCCCATCCCATTATTACATTATTACCTTGGGTACCTCCCTTGGTACCCCATATTATCCCCCCTAGGTATATAACAGAGTCCTCCTTCAAAGGGATAAGCTCCTCTCATCAAGGGGTTAGCTCCTTTAATTATGGGACGCATGAACCACCTAGGAGCGAACTTGCCACCTCAAGATTCCTTCTAGAAGCGTCCAGAATTAACCCAAAGTGAGTTTTTAATAAACTTGTGCCTTTTTGACTTTTACAGGGGCCCGCACCCTTTCCTTTAGAGACAGAGTGGGCAGGTCCATAGGGAACATGACTAGGGGGTGCGGGACCGCAGGTAATGCTAAGAGAAAGTGCGGAACCAGAGTTTCAGATATTTTTAAGGAATTTCTCTCATTTTTAAGGATTTACATGAAGAGCTGAGGTTTAAGACTTGCATAGGAGTAAAGTATGAGTGGTGATAGACTCACACTGACTGCAAAATGTCATGGTGACAATATTTTGTGTAACAGTATCTAAAAAGGTAGTAAGCATAGATGGATCCATTCCTGGTTCTGGTTGATCCTTACTACCTGAAGTAGAGGCCTCCTTGAAGCTCTTCTTAGCTTCCATAACCGTTTCCTTTGCGCATTCTGAGTCTTTAGATTCCTTCGTAGGGGACTTGTGGACACATGTATCGTCCTCAGGTTGCTTTCCCTTAACTTCCCTTGTAGTCATGCCACTTCTAAGTACGATATTCACGTTGTGGTCTTCTTCTCGTGGTTCTGACCTCATCATTTGGATATTTTGAGTTGGAGTAGGCTGTAGCACCCCTTTCTCACACATCTGTGCAATCAACATCGAATAATCTACTGCTTCATGATCAAACTGATAGCAATACGAATAACATATTTTAGTTGGATTCGTACAGTCACGCATGTAGTGCCCAGGTCCTTCGCAGTTGTAGCAGATTAACTGTTCATGCCCTCATCCTGGTCCCACCCCTCCTTGTCCTTGAAATCCCCCCTGCGTGACTACTACAGCTGGATCGAGGCCTTACATTTCCATCTGCATTCGATAAGCTGGGGTCTTATCCATCATTAGCTCATAGCTTTGACATGACCTGTCATCATGACCCACTAATCTACAGAAATTATAGTACAGTTGCTGTGGAGTCCGGGTATACTTCTGCAATAGGTGATAGTTGTCCATCGCATGCTTTCCTCCCACTTGACAAATCGCACACCAGAGAGTGGCAGATGCACTCGGCCCCACTTGTGCCTCTAGTCTCAACGACATCAATTCCCCTCCTGCCAAATAGTTCGCGAATACATGATAGTGATCCTCATTGTGGCCCTGGCCTTTACATTTTATAAACCACACTTCTTCGCGCGCCTCTGGCCTGGGCGCCCTGTCCTGATTCAGACTCTGCATTTCTAAGCATAGGTTTTTTAGTTGCGCTTGGATTTGTTGGAATCCCAACTCCGGATTCTGTATCATTGTTTTGTGCAACCTCATTGCCATTCCAATGCCCCTGCCTGTATTGAGAGCTTTTATTGTGACAATGTCGTCCACAGGTGTGGTGTCAAAAATGCCACAAACCACGTGCAGTGTTGTACATCTGTTAGTGTCATATTAGCCTCACAGATCGTACTTTTCAGCCTTTGATCTACATCCCAGGGGGTTTCACCTGGCAGCATCGCGATCTCCTTGAATCTGATGATCGACTGTGTCTCGGATTTCGACCGGCTAAATTCTCTGTTCAATGCATTCTGAATCTCTGCTATTCTAGCATTCGAGTGCTTGATATACCAAGTCAGTGTGCGATCCTGTAATTCTCTTACCAATGTGGCTTTCATAATGTTATCATCCGTAACCCCATGGCTTCCCACACTACTATTACTACAAACTAAAACTAATGTGGGTCTTCGTTTCCTACTCCTCTAAATACAGCAACTTGATCGCGCTCACTATGCTAAATTTTTGGTTTGGCGGAGGTGGATGGGCGGAGGTGGATGGGCGAAGTTGGAGGTGAAGAAGGTGACAGGAGTGGTGGCATTAGTGGAGATGATAAATACAGAATGCGTTTCCTGATCAGACTAACCGCACTCCTCAGAGAAACCCAAGCACGCTCTTCCTCACTTGATCGTGGTAGTGAAATTAAAGGACTATTTCCTAACCCTTCGATCCCTTTGTAGATCCTCTCGCTCCACGTTGTTTTGCTCATTAATGTATGCGCATCACCCATTTTTCACATAACAACATCTTAATCCAAGTGTTCAAGGACTTGATGTACTTACTTCATGGTCCTTTGAGAAAATGTCTTTCTGCTTCATTGTAGCTGACAGTCGTGTCTATCCCAAATTCAGGGATAAATGTTATAGCTCCAAATCTCACTCTTTATGTTTGTGATGTTGCACTCATGGCCTAGGGCAACCCCTCCTTCTAGACCTGGTCCAAATACTTAAAAATAGTGTTTTACTCCCTATATGTGACATTGCCTTGAGCTAAACATGTGTGTACGTGGGTCTGTGTATACCTAACCCGCGTATATGTCTTAAAACACTTAAAAAAAAAATTAAAACTCCTTAATTTTGGGTGGAGATCGCAGGTTTTACCTGTTGATTACCTATTAGTGCCGGTGGCCCAACTGTTCCCAACGAATTCCCAACTAAAAACTACTTTGGGAGAAGTATAAAAGGGCTTCAATGGGAAGGCCTAAGGGAGGAGAGAATAGAGAGAAAAATCATTCTATTGAGACTATCCCAGATCAGGTCTGAACATCCCTATGCTTCCAGCACTTCCCCCATTACAGGAAACCCTTGTTTCCTTGAGTTATGATGTCTCTCCATTTGTTGAGATATCCTTGAGTGAGTTATGGAAGGAGCTTGTTGAAGGCTTGAGATTGGATGAATCTAGAGGACGTTTCCGCTTGGAGCCTGCGAAAGGAAGACTCAGGTGAAATCATTCCTTTCTATACTTTAGTTATCTATAATAAAAGAAACACTTCTCTTGTTCCTGATATGAATCTTCCTCATGTTTATATTATCAATGTTATGATTTAAAAATGAATGATTATTTCAATTGCATAACTAACTTTCAATATGATATGAAGTTGATTTCTTTGTGATGTTTAGTCCATATATTGTTGTGCTTTCTTGATTTGATTGTTTTGTAGGTTGAAGGAGCAAAAGGAACTCCAAGAGGGTTTGGACCCTAGTTGGATCTTCCCAAAGGAAGGACCCCCAGGTGCACCTCTCTTTGCATAGTTTGTTTATATTAGCATCATGGCTGTGTGGAATGCTTGTTTTTCTTTATAGATAACCCACACTCTGCTAGGGTATTAACCCAAGACCCTAGGGGACATTCTACCTTAACAGAATTGATGACTCCATTGGGGACAACAGTATTGTTGTTCCTAGTTTGGGTTTGTTCAAGCCAATCAGGGCTCAACTATTTATTTACTTGCTATGACTGAGTAGTCTATTCCTATAGGAACTTGAATTGTAAGTTTGATCAGTTTCTTCAGACTATTTTTTGTTTTGTCTTGTAATATGTTATATACACTGTTTTTCTAGTTTAAATAGGCATATGTACACATGTTTCCTCTAGTCAACCCACGTATACGTAGGTTTCCTTGGGCTGAATAGTGTATACATGTAGCTGTGCACTAACACAGTCGCGTATACCCTAAAATTTTCAAGATTTTTCAAATATTTTTGTTTCTGAAGATCTATCTGCTGGTTTGAATCAGTCTTGAACAATTACTTGTTTGCATTAATCTTTATTTTTACAACAAGTATATGATTTCAAACTCTCTCCAATTGTGGAAAGTGTTGGTCTTGTTTTGTTTTGTTGCAAGCATCATCATTTTTGTTTAAGCACACAAGATTTCTTGCTGGGAATCTTGGCTGCTCTGGTCTTCCAGGGCAGAAAGATTGATCTCAATCTTTGTGTCAAATCTTGTTTTGGTGACTTTTTTGTTTGCATGTCAAAACTACATCTTTGTGACCATCTTCTTTTCTTACTTTCTGAAAGTTGTTGATTGACACTTTCTTGAAAGTTGTCTTTTCGATCTTTTTGGTCTTTGTTGCCAAGCTTTTTGTCGCTGCTTTTGATTGTTAAGAGCATCTTGAAACACATTTTTTTGTTGAGTTTTCACCCGTCTTGTGTTGTTAACATGCAAAAGTGTTTTGTTTCCTATTCTTCGATCATAAAGTTTCAATCTTGTTTAAAGCACTTTTTGAAAAGACATTTTTGTTTTCGCTTTGGAAGAAAACTTCTTGAAAGCTTGGTTTTTCTTTCTTGAACATTGTTTTGATTTAGTTTCTTTTTGCGAGTGAAAGTGCATTTTTGTTTGCATTGAAAATTTATTTTAGTGTTTGGACAAAAATGAACATTAGCAACTTATATTCTATCTAAACATCTTAAGTGGAAAACTAGAATTGATAAACAAGTTACTTTCATTTCTTGATTTAGAGTAGTCTTTAGTTTTGCATCAGCATGTACTCATTGCATTAGTATAAATTTGTGCATCTTTTCAGGGCATCCATAGTTTTGTTAATTTTTGTGAGTGTGAAGCTCGAGTAAGAGAAAAGAAAAGAAAAATTTGTTGCTTTCTTAGAAGTTCCTCTGAACCTAGTAGAAATTTCTTTCATTGAAGAACAAAACGAGTGCATTTGCATATAGTTTGGTTTTTATTAATTTCTTTTGCGTCAAAACACCACACATTTCGCTTCTGCCTATCCCTTGACTTAAAGAACAACCCATTTAAAAACAAGCGTTAATTAAAAATACACTAAAACTTTTTTATAATTGTCAAGTTAGACACACCAACAAGTTTTAGGATATTTTAGGGCCTTGGATTAGGCAAGTGGAGAGAAAACTCTTCAAGGCCATTTAAACTATCAAACATAGGAGTTTGACTAGTGAGTGCAAATCAAATAGCATTAGGAAGACTAGGAAAGCTTCGGATCTGGGAGTTAAGCACGAGGGTTTTTGAAGATAAGGAAGAGAGATACCCCCTCTCCTACTTGTCGGATCTTACCTCAAGACTATTTTGCCTGGCTTTTGACATGAGTTGGTAACCTTAGTTGCTTCTCCTAGGGATCTACATAGGTGGTTGCGGAGGGGAATCCCATGCCACCTAAGGTTGACATTGTATCACTCTCAATGGTACTACTGGAGGGCACCCTTGCAAAGCTTGGGGGCTTGCATTGGCACAGGCTGTTGTTAGTAGGTTAGTGTAACTTCCTCTGTTACCTTCGCTAGTAGGACTAGGCTGTTATTATCCCAGACTATCTTCAGAAGGCCCCTTACTTCACTTTCTTGTATTTCAGTGTCCGGTCCTCATCACCTAGAGTGGAAATACTTGAAAGTTATTTGATTGGCTGATATCTTTTAGGGACTTTTTAGTGTGGGCTCTGTGCCCTTAGTTGGCCTAGCTTTCATTTTTTCTTGAGTCTTTAATTAGAGCTTAATAAAAAATTCAATGTGGCTGACCGATTGCCTAGACAGTCTCGAAGACTTCGTGGTCTTTCACCACTAAGTTTAGAGTCTTCTCTTAGAAGGCGCAGAGGTAATATTGTTGGTCGGTTCCATTCCATGGTAGCTGATGCATCGGGGATTGATCCTCCCCTTGAGGGCATTAGTGTTTAGGACAGGACTGGTAATTCCGTAGAACAAGAGAGGAACACTCTGGTTCTTTCTCGAGATCTCTTTCAATGGGAAGATAACATAGAGGTAGAAGAACTCCCAAAGTCATCAGTGGCTCTGAATTCTCCCCTACCTTCTAGCCATCCAAACGTATTACAATACATTGGGACTCCGACGCATAGACCATCAAGTCTAGGTCATATTATGCACTTACCATTGATGACCACTACTGGGAGCATGGCTTGTACCACAAGTGCTACAATTATGCAGACTCCAACATCTGTACAAAGGGGAGGAACGATTTCCATCCCCTCTACATCTTTATTTGGGTTTTTTTCTAGCACATCTTTAGTTGGGTCTATCGCCATTCCTTCTACGAGTGGAAATTCCCAAGCCAATGCTTTTGGTTCTAGATTTTTCTCATTTGGCACCCATTCACAAGGTATTCTGTTAGTTCCTTTCAATGCCTCCACATCCATGATGGGTTGTGGGTTGGCTTCATTCAGGGTTTTCCTTTTGGAAGTGGTCATATACCACATTCTAACCCAACGATAGAATCCATGCCTTTTTCCACTACAGGACAAAGTAGCAATCCTTTTCAAGGTTGGACTAACCCTGCGGTTAGTGGCATGAGAACTGGGAATCTGTTCTTTGGCCAACAAGGGAATAGGCCGTACTCTATAGTTAGCACGTATCGAAGTATTCCTCCATTAGCTTCTACTTGGAATCAGGGGTTATCAACTCCTTATAATCCTTTAGGAGGAAGCTTTGCCGATTATGGAGGTTTTTCGACCGGAGTTGTTCAAACTCCTAGTTTTGTTGGATCACAAGGTCTGCCTTTCGGTTCAGCTGGTTCTGTGGGTAACTTTGAGCAGCCTCGTGCTTTCCAAAATCCAGGCCAATCTTTTTAGAACTTTGGGAGCTCCACCCAGTCTGGGTGGAATCCCCAAGGTCCTCCTAGGCTTCCTTTTCTGCCAACGTTGAATTTGCCAGATCTCATGAAATTAACAAACGATCCAATCAAATACAATTCGGCCTAGCCTCCGATCCCAACCAAACTCCCTTTGGACATTCCGAAGTTTGAGGGGAAGGGCAGGGAAGACCCGAGTGACCATGTAACCACATTCCATTTGTGGTGCTCATCAAGCTCCCTTATCGATGACTCAGTTAGGTTGAGACTTTTTCAACACACCTTGACTGGTAATGTGGCCAAGTGGTATATAGAGTTTCCAGGGCACAACCTTACATATTTTTCCGACTTAGCTAATATTTTCCTAAATCATTTCTAGTTGCCTGTCCGTTATGATGCCAGAATGGAACTTCTGGCCAATTTTCGTCAGGATATGGCAACCCACATTTCTAATCATATTCAAGAATGGAGATGGAGAAAGAGGCTCATTAAAGCCAAAATCCCTCTGGAGTACCATCTCGAATGGTTTTTGAAATCTTTACAACATGAAATCTCTAAGGATGTCTCCTTATCTGAAGTCTATTATGAGGAGAAAGCTATTTTTAGGGCCCAACAATTAGAATTGATTTATTCTCAGTCTGGGATTCTACAAAAAATCTTGCTTGATGCTCCCGGGACTAAGGTTGATATAGCCAATTCAAAGCCAGGTCCCCATGTGGATGGTATCGTTGGATCGGTGGACACAAATGCGGTAAACCTGTTAAGCCAACTACAATAGTTGTCTTTACAAACTGCTCCTAACAACTAGGTCACATCGTCTAACCCTTCCTCTTCCCAATCCTAGTCGGTTAATGTCGTCCAATCTACCAACCCGAAAGGAAATCAAAATTCCAATGGGAAGAAGAAAGGATGAGGTAAGAAAAAGAGTCAAGATGGGAAGACTGATGAAAATAAATCTGGCAATAATGTTGGTGGTGGTAGAAATGAGTCTAAAAAGAAAGTCAAGTTTCTGTGCAAGTTATGCAGTGGAGACCATTTAACTCATCTCTACCCAAAGATTCAAGACGCTCAGTGCTTGTTAGGGCAGCAAGGGACTTCTAGTTCTCAAGCTGTGTTAACCAACCCTTTTCCCCAAGGGCAGCAACTGCTTGTTGGCGCGAATTCAAACCCTAGTACCTCTGCAGGGGGCAACCAGGAAGGGGATAAATCATCAAATGTTTTCATGATGGGTTCTAATGTCCACGTGGCCACTCGGTCGCATGATTACAGTGAGGTTGAAACATCTAAGGATAAAACTGCTCCCGGAAGTACCGACCTTCATATTGAGCGACTCCCTGTCGAGACTATACCATGGATACTGAAAGGTTTTGCTAAACGCGCAACTATCAATCCAAATGCTAGGGCTGCCCAGAATTACTCCATTGTTGAGGATCTAGCTCAGAGTTCTTCAGGGGGCAACTAGGAAGGGGAGAAATCATCAAATGTTTTCATGATGGGTTCTAATGTCCATGTGGCCACTCGGTCGCATGATTACGGTGAAGCTGAAACATCTAAGGACAAAACTGCTCCCGGAAGTACCGACCTTCATATTGAGCGACCCCCTGTCGAGACTATACCACGGATACCGAAAGGTTCTGCTAAATGCGCGACTATCAATCCAAATGCTAGGGCTGCCCAGAATTACTCCATTGTTGAGGATCTGGCTCAGAGTCCATGTGCTATGTCTGCTTTAGAGGTTCTCCAGTCGTGTCCAACTCAACGAAGTGCTTTACTTTCGGCGATAGGGGCAGTTGATCCAAATAACTCTTTAGTGCTCACTTTCGACATGCTAAATGTCAAAAAGCGACTCCCTCATCACATGGCTTTTCAAATAAAGTCTACATATCGAAAAATTAACATTTTTCGCACCATTATTGATGAAGGAGCTTCCATATGTGTCATGTCGATGTCATGTTGGAAGGCCATCAGATCGCCTTCAGTTGTTCCTTCACCTACCCTCGTGACTGCATTTGATGGGAATTCTCATAATCCACATGGGATTATCCCAGCCTTTCCCATATGTGTTTTGGGAAAGGTCGTTAATGTTGAAGAAGAAGTCATTGATGCTAACCTAGACTACAATCTCCTCTTAGGAAGGAACTGGGTATACGAAATGGATGCCATTGTTTCGACTCTGTTTTGTGTCATTTACTTTCCTCATGAAGGGAAAATCATTAAGGTTGATCAATTGGATTATTGTCCAGTTGATCCTCGAGCAACTTCAGACTCTACTATTCCTTTAGTGGATAACCCTTGTCCACCTACCAAGAATCTAGGAGTTGGGATGTATTCTTCATTGATGGGTACCTTTGATCTTCCCTCTCCTATCGCTAGAATCAATGTTGTTTCATCAACCAAGGAATCTTCACAAGAAGGGTTCTTTTGAACTCATTACTTTTCAGATCGTTAGACCTTGCCTTCACCTATGACCACATTAGCTAAAGGACAAGTTGGTGGAATGGCATTTCCTATGTCTGCAGTAGAGCTCAGATATCAGTCTATCGTCAACTCTGTAGACAACCTTTCTACTCCTTTCTCCGAAGAGGAGCTAGATGGTGATGTGGCCGCAACCTGGACCCTTGATTCTGCCTCTGCTATGGACTGTTTAGACATGGTTTTACCATCCGAGGAAGCAATCTTAGAAGTAATTATGGGTGTACATCGACCTTGGGAAAATTTACACCATTATTCGTATTTTCTTCCTCCATTGCAGGAAGTAGAATCTAGGTTCTCCAAGCTCTTTACTAGTGATGTTTGGACGATATCAAATCCTTTGGCTCCAACACAGTTTTGTGCCGAAGGTAATATGTCGGTAATTTCAAAAACGATATCTATAAAAATCTCTACGAACGCTAGCATGATCGAGAATCTCTTCATCGGATCCGAATGTTCCCCTGAAGAAATTCAAATTTACACTGACCTTTTTAAGGAACTTCGAGATGTATTCGCTTGGTCTTATGAAGAAATGCCTGGCATCGACCCATCCATAGTTCAACATGAGATCAAGACGTATGAAAACGCCAAACTGATTTGTCAAAAGCTTCGGCCAGTTAATCCTAAGAAAGTAGCAGCCATTAAAGCTGAAGTAGAGAGGCTGCTCAAGGTGGATTTCATATACCCTGTTCCTCTTACAGATTAGGTTTCTAATCTAGTCCCTGTGGATAAAAAGCAAGGAACAATCCGAGTGTGCATTGACTTTAGGGACCTAAATAAAGCTTGTCCAAAAGATAATTACCCCACGCCATTTATTAATCAGATTATTGATGAATGTTCGGGCAATCAGATTTTCTCCTTCATGGAAAGTTTTTTTGGTTATAATCGGATCTCTATCCGTCCTGAAGATCAGCATAAGATAGCTTTTATATGTCCCTGGGGTACCTTTGCATACAAAAATATGCCTTTTGGTCTTCAAAATGTTGGAGCTACTTTCCAACAGGCCATGTCATATGCTTTCCATGACATTAAACATATTATCAAAGCATATCTGGATGATCTAGCTACTCATTCTCGAAAGGGAATTGATCATCCTAGTCACCTTCAATTGGTTTTTGAGCGACGTTGATTTTACAAGATCCGGTTGAATCCCAATAAGTGCATTTTCATGGTTACATCTGGTCGATTATTAGGGCTCATTGTGTCAAATGAAAGGATTTGGGTTGATCCCTTCGAGGTAGAGGCAATAATTCAGTTGCCTCCCCTATCCTTAATTCGACAACTTCAAAGTCTTCAACGGAAAGCTAATTTCTTAAGAAGATTTATAGCGAATTATGCCAAGATCACTAAAGGATTTATGCGTTTGCTACGTAAAGGAGTCCCATATGTATGGGATGACTTTGCGCAGCAGTCATTTGATGCCTTGAAAAAGGCATTAGTCTCTGCCCCTCTTTTGAGTCCACCGGATTACGGTAGGGACTTCCTTTTATATCATGCTACGACAAAATCAACCATAGGTATGGTTCTCGTTCAAGAATACGATGCTCTCATTGAGCATGTGATTTATTATTTGAGCCGATGCTTAATAGGTCTTGAACTTCGCTATTCCCCTATTGAGAAGTTGGCTTTGGCAGCTGTCCGTGCTGTCCAGTGGCTCTGCCATTATATTTTGCTACGCAAAACTTTTGTCTTAGCAACGATCAATCCATTCCAATTTGTCCTCAGTAGGCGAGTGATTGGGGGCAAATATAATCGATGGATAGTCATCTTACAAGAATTCGATCTCGAGTTCTTGTCTGCCAAGTCTAAGAAATCTATGGTTTTTGTGGAGTTAATCTCTGAGCTGCCTTGTGGAGAGGATATATTTTATGAGGAACTTTTAGTTGATGAAAATTTATTCCTCATCTCTTCACTTGACCCTTGGTATGGATATATCATTGTCTATCTCCAGACTTAGAAGTTACCCTCTACTTTCTCTAAGGATGAACACCGAAAATTATGTCACCTGGCTAAGAACTATCTCATCATCGGTGACACATTATATTGTCGAGGGGTTGATTCAATCCTTCGGCGTTGTTTAACCCTAGAGGAATCAAAGTCAATGCTTAATTATTTCCACAATGGAGCTTGTGGTGGTCATCTTTCAGGGCTTGCTATAGCCCAACATATCTTGTGTGCAGACTATTTTTGGCCTTCACTCTTCAAAGACTGTGTTGAAGCGATCAAACACTGTCACCCTTGTCAAATCTATACTTGGAAGATGCACACACATCCAGCTCCTCTTTTCCCCGTTGTCATTTTCAGTACTTTTACTAAGTGGGGTATTGATTTTACAACTTGTAATCTGCCTTCAGCAACGAATCACAAGTACATTATCGTGGTCGTTGACTACTTCATGAAGTGGGTTGAAGCCATGCCCACTTATAAAAACAATAGTGAAACAACGAAATTATTCCTTTTTAATCAGATTATCTCAAGGTTTGGTATCCCGAGAGAGATTGTCACTGACCATGGCAGTCATTTCTAGAACCAACTAATGTCTGAATTGGTTGTTAAATTGAGTTTCTGGTAGGAGCACTCGTCTCCATATTATCCTCAGGCCGATGGAAATGTTGATGTAGTGAATAAAACCCTTAATATGATCCTGCAAAGGACGATCAACAAAAATCAGTCCAATTGGCATCTTATGTTGTATCCAGCTCTTTGGGCATACCGAACCTCGGTAAAGACTGCTACAGGTTTTACACATTTTCAGTTAGTTTATGGGATGGAATCTATCTTTCCTATTGAATGTGAAATTCCATCTGTTAAGTTAGCTATTGAATGTGAAATTCCATCTCTTAAGATACTAACAACCAGGGATGACCGACTAAAAAATGAGTCAAGAGACACTGCAGAGAGGCTGACTCAGGCTGACTTCCCTTGAACAAAAGCACAACTCAATGTGACTATGTGGCAGCATATGATAACTTTGTATAAGTTTGCCATGTAGGAGGCATGAACGAACCCTCCATATGACTGGAAGAGATAACCAATTGGGGGAGAACTGACTCAATAACAAGGTTGAGGCATACCTAAGTCAAACTAAATCTCGCCCAAAAGGAGGAGAATTTATTTTGAGTGCTTTGTTCAAGGGTGACACAACTGACTCTAGCTACCAATAATAAGTGGAAATACTGTCCCGTTCCCGCTCTTTTTGGAATATATAATTTTTTTTTCTTTTTCTTTAAGCTGGAAAAAGAATAAAAGAATGCTATAGTACAGTGGAAAGAACGAGTGTCAGTGAAACAGATGATCTAGTTCCTAGGATTGGAACATTCCTATGCTTAATGCAGGGAGGTGAAAACTGGTCAAAGACACTCAAAGGCGTGTTCCTTCCATGGGTCAAGGTGTGTCAAGTTGCAAAAGTCAAGGGCATGCAAGTTTGATTTTGCAGTCGTCATGGTCAAAAGTTGGCTTAAACATGAGTCCAAGTGAAGCCGGCTCAAGGCCAAAAGGTGCAAATGGTCAAAATGCAATGCAGTAGTACAACTCAACACAAAGGAGCCTCTAGGATGTAAGGCCAGAACAAAGTAGAGAAGCAAAGAGGAATGAGTCTTCAGCGCATAAGTCATGGCCAGACTACAAAGGACTCCCGAGCCTACTCAGATAGAAGCAACATGGGCAACAAATGTCAATGAGGTGCTAACTACGATGCCCATGAAAAATATGGCTCTACCATCATGTCATGATTTAAAAATTGGCAAGTGAAGGTGGTTTACGAACCATAACATGATGCGATCGACCCTATGGAAAGTATATTGGCAAATGGAGGCTAGTATGCATAATGAAACAGAAAAAATGGCTTCCCTAACCTATATGCCAGTAAAAAAATGATACTTGTCATGACGGGTCAGCAGTCATGGAACCGTCTCGAAACTGTCAAAAAAGCATCCAAAATGTCCTGAAAATCAAACCATTCTCGACATTCCAAGCTCCCAAGTTAAAAGTTACATGAGACAAAACAAAATCAAGATTTGAAAAAAATTTGCATTTTCAAAGCTTATATAATAGTCTTTTGACTCACCATTATCATCATTTGGTTTGAGAGCAAAGAAGTGGAGCAAAAGGAGCAAGCATTGCCATTCGCCAAAACCAACCATTCAAATTGTCCCAAAATCACCAGGTAACCCTTAAACTTATCTTGCATTCAATTGTGATTGGTTTTAGAATTTTTAATTTAAGTTTTACTATTGAATTATTGTCAAAAATTTTGTCGCAGTGTATATGCGGGTTGGATATAAACAACCCACGTATATGCAGGCCCTACACATGACTATGTGTAAAATGGACCCGTGTATACGCAAGCCCTACACGCAACTTTGTGTAAAATGGACCCACGTATATGCCGCGAAAACTTCAAACAAAAAATCTAACGGTCCAAATTCATTTTTTCTTCAGGATGCCAGTCACTTGGAGAGAAAGAGAGCATACCTTAGTGGATGATGAGGTTATGAATGATCCTAATGCTTTGGATGCCTTACAAGGATGTGGTTTGCTAAAGTTCTTTAAAATGCAAAATATGAAAGTAAACACCTGCTTGCTTGACATGCTCATTCACTACTAGAGCATCGAGGATGACGCGTTTATGATTGATCAGATGCTGCTCAGGATAGAGGTTGAAGATATTTATTTCATCACTGGCCTTTCCCGGAGGGGAGAGGTGGTACATTCCACGGGCAGGTCACGAGGCAGTCTCTCCATCGAGGACTACGTACATATCTATTGCCTGGGTCATCCTGAAGGTCACATGTTTTCCTTTGAGAGATTACACATCAAAATATGAAGGCTCAGATGATTGTATTTTAGTTAAAAGGAAGTGCATTGCTATGGTGGAAAACACTATTACTTAGTTGGGGATAAACATTTTAAAGGTAACTTTGGATTTATTTGAATAAAAGTTTTGAGAATGTTAATTGTCAAAGGAGTTCATTGAGACACAACTGAATGAGTTTAATGCACTAAAGTAGGGTATTTAATTAGTTTTGAGTATGAGGCATGATTTATGGAACTACTTCATTATCCTCTGAACTTAAACATGGATAAGCTAAGAGTAAAAAAGTCTATTTATGGAATGAAATTCAATATTCGGGCCAAGGTTCAAATTTTAATGCCTTTTACCTTGAATGGGGTAGTTTAATGGGAAATAATTTCTAAAGAAGAGATATTGAATTATGGAGAAACTAGGCCACCAAATCTTGGAGGGTGGGGAACATCGAGTGGGAATAACATAAAACTCATGAATGTTTAGAAGGGACTGGTTCCCAATCATCAAAATTGGTTAATAGGAACCCAAACGCCACCATATCGACCTCCAGTACAACAATAATGCATTTTATCTTAGAAGGATTTATCTACTACTTCATAAACATGTCAACCACTGTAGTATCATTCTACATAGCAATACTATGTTTCACCATGATGACATCTAACATAGTAGTTTGGTTCATATTAGCAAAGTTCCAGAACAACTTTTAGTTACACCAATGATAGGAGCTCAACTCCAAAGAGGGTTGTTGGATTTGTGGAGGTATAAAATTTGAGAGGGATTGTGCTCAATGAAAAGGTAATTCTAAAACAACTCAAAAAAAAACCACAACAGGGTTTGTGGGAAAGGCTCATCACATCCATCCAGTAGTTAATAATAATCAAGCTTAGCACAAAGTCAGTGTACTAGAGATGATAAGTAATATCGATGGTATGACTTATGGAATTTTCATAGATATAGGAGATGCCAAATATTTTCTTTCTCTAAATGAATTTTCAAATATTAAACATGAATCAATTGCACAATATTATTTTAGGGATGTAGAAATGGATTTTCGAATAAAAAGGAGTGTAGGTAAGTTGTTAGGGGATCGTAAGGTGGATCTAGGTGTGCGAAAGAAAACATTTTCCTTGTATTTTATGGTCTTAGGATTATACAATTTTATCATAGGAATGGATGGGTTGGAATAGCATGAGGTAGTTATAGAATGTAAGAAAAATATACTACATTTCATAGATGATGAAGGTTAAAGGAAATCCTTGACAGGGAAGAACAAAAGGGAGTGCCTCAAGTTCTTTTAGTTGATTACCATGATGAAATGAAGACTAAATGGATGTTGATTTTTCATGATTGCAACACTGAATGGTAAAGTTGATGTTGAGGATTTAGATAGATATATAACTCTTACCAAATTCAATGATGTATTCCAGGAAGAATTACTTGGGATACCTTTGAAGAGGGAGATCAACTTCACGATCAATCTTAAACCTACTATAGAGTCTATTTCAAAGGTGCCATATCATATGTCAACTCCCAAATTAAAGGAGTTGTATATCTAGTTAAAAGAGTTATTGGAATTGGGTTTCAGATGACATAGCATATCTTCATGAGGAGCACCTGCAATTTTTGTTTAAAAGTAGGATTGGTCCCGACAATTATGCATTGACTATCATTCGCTAAACAAGGTGATAAGCAAAAATAAATATTGTTTGTTAGGGATTGATGACTTTCTTGACCAAATAAGGGAATTTTTTTTTTTTTTCTAATATAGATTTGAGGCTGAGATATAATTAGTTAAGAATCAAGGAAGATGATATCCCAAATAAAACATTTAAGACAATATTTGGACATTTTGAGTTTGTACTACTATCGTTTGGACTAACAAATTACCTAGGTGTTTTCATGAGCCTAATGAATGGAATATTATGTGATCATTTAGATATGTTTTCACAATTCTTTATCAATGACCTCCTCATCTACTCAAATACCCTAGATGAGCATAATAAACACTTAAGACTAGTTTTACAGTGTCTTAGAAAGAACCACTATTGGAAACTAGCTAATTTTTCCTTTTACCAATCCAAGATCCATTATCTTGGTCGCATTACCTTCTGGGGAGGTATTGCAATAGAACTTGTAAATATAGAGGCCATCATGTGTGCCCAACACCGAACAATGCTTACAAAGTATGAAACACCCCTACTCATCCCCTAGAATGTAAATGTATATATAGAATGTAGGATGGTGAGCTGATGATTTTTTTTTAGGGTTGTACACCAATGTAAATGTGTGTTTGTGTTTTGGGGATGGTATGCCTTGGTGCACATGTTGTTAATTGTATATGTGTTTTGAGTCTAGAAGTCCTAGAAATGTAATTATGATAATACATGCATGCTAATAAAAATATATATTGGATGCATATTGAGAAGACAGAAATATTTTTGGGGGATGAGACTTCATGGATGAATAAAGAGGGGAACATATGATTTAATAATCATACAATTTCACATCCAAAATCCCATTAATTGGCTTAGGGAAGTTCCAAGGGGCATAAGTTAGTTATTCATATAAAAAGGGGCATGTTGGCACTATGAATAATCATTATTCCTTTCAGAAATTCTAACAGAAATCCATAGAATCATGTAGATCATTATGGAATGGGAGTTTGTAAGGGTACTTGGAAAACGTGTGAGGGTAGTGGAACTCTTGGAACTTGCAAGGCTCTAGAACATTTTTTTGTAACTAACTAAGAAATATTGTAAGGTGGTCGCACATCGCAAGGGATTATAGGTGTAGAGAAAGGTGTGCACCGCTTAGGTATAGGATGATAGGGAATGTGAAACTACCCATTGGAGGATATTGGGTTTGGTACCTTAGTTGTGTAAGGGCTTGGAAGGGTACATGGAAGACTCATGAGGGTAATGGAACTTTTGGAAGCCACACAACTCTAGAAAATTATTTTCGGGATGAGTAAGATTCCTTTGAAAATGGTGGCATAGCTCAAGTGGTTGTAGGTTCAAGGAAGGGTGTGCACCACTTAGGTGCAATTTGATGGGGAATGTGAAATTACTGGTTGGAGGCTATCAGGTTTGGTACCTTTGTCAGTTGATGATACAGAGCATGTCCTAGGATTTGGGTGAGTGAATTCCCTAGATTCAAACCCCCAACTAAGGGGTGACAAACTATTTGAAAGAAAATAAACAACGTGGACTATCGCTAGGTGGAATGTAAATATCTTGTAGCCAATTGGCACATATTAAAAGATAAGTACTTAATTTCAATAATTATTCCACTAATATGATTTATATGTTTTATATGAATTATGTCTTGAACCTTAATTTAGCATATTCATGTTAAAGTATTCATGTGCATATGCATTTCATAGTAACATGCATTTATGCATGTATGACAACATGTTGTAATTCCCAAAAGAAAAGAGGAAATTTTCAGGTCATAGGTTTCCAAGGTAAACTAAACTAGAATTGAGCCTTAATAGGACGATAGAATAAGTTGGTGGTGGGATGGGGGACATTACAAGTGGTATAAATCCCAAGATGCAACATCAAGATTGTATGGTTTGGGTTGTAGAAAAAATGATTGACAATGTACTAGTAGAAGGGCGCCTGCCAAGTGCTTGTAATAATGCCCCAAATAGAATTGGGGAAAATTTTTACAATGAATCCATTCATAGAATTCGATGAGTTAGGGAACTAGGATACACTAGGATTGGAGGGACCAAATATAGAGCTGACCATGGAAGAATTGGGTAAAAGTTTGGAAAAATATGCAACTTTCAGACCATTTATTGTTTTAATTTTTTTATGAAAATTAGTAAAAGGGGGTAAAAGTGTAAGTTATGTGGGTTAATAACCATTGAGATATGGTCATGCTAGATATGACACTTGTTATCAACTATGGGGTCCCCCTCATGGTCAAAGTTTAATAGGTGGGGGGGGGGAGGCATTACATGTGGTATTATTTTGATGGTTTCACCCAACACTTAAATTAGGTTAGAACTCCTTTAAAATTGCATGACATCACTCTAACTATCCTACACACATGGAAGGTAGTATCAATTTTTTTCCAACGATTTTTATGTTAAATTGTGTGCAAGTTTATTGACAAAAATCTATGATAATCATCAAATCAACAAACTCTACATGATTGAGATCTAATAGCAAAGGGTAAAATTGTCCCCCATTTCATGGTCAAAGTTTAAAAAGAAGTGAAGGGTGAAATGGAAAGTTGTTCCCCATTAACTACTATAGATCAGTGGTCGATTATTGCATGTTAATTGAGAGTGATTGTAGGCCCCCATGTTTAGTCAATATTTAGTAGAAGGTGGTGGGCGGGGGGAGAATATTGTCAATAGTTGTAATTTTAACCCAACCCAACTGTGCTTGATCAACGATATGGATTAGTTGTGGGGTTACCATTCCCAAAATGAAAAATCATTATCAAGGGGGCTACATTATCAATAATTTTAGTTAGGGTAGTTTCCCATGACCATTTGGCACATAGAAGGACATATAAAAAACCATGGTGAAGTCACGTAGGCACTGAGAAAGAGGTGATGTTGACATGACAACTGACATTGATATTTGATGTGACATTCCACATGAGTGTGACATCATGATGATGTAACTAATGAAAGGAAACATAGGGGATTTTGAGAATTACACCCAAAAGAGACAAAGGGCCTTGGAAAATGTGAAATGGAAGGATGCATGCATGCTAAGTGTTAAAGGATCTGACACATGGTTAGTTCGAGGCCAATGAGAATTGAAAATGAGAAAATGTGGAAGGCCACATGCACGCCAAGTGTCGAGGGAGGTGACACAGGGAGGTTTGAGGCTAATGCGAATTGGGAAAACCCAAAAAATTAAAGGAAATTAGTTATTTTTCCAATGAAACAAGAGGCACAAAAACCATTGATACATGCAATTTATACATCTCAAATAAAAGAGCTAAGAGAGAGATTTCCAGTGATATACTACAATCATAAAAAGGAGTTAATGTGAAGGAATTGTTACTAAAGTAGTATGAAGGAAAAATAGGGAATATAGTCACTTCAAAAGGCTGTAACTTAGAAACCATGGCTAAGATTAGGGTTCAAAAGTAGCCAATTTAAATATAAAGACTATAAAACCTATCCTTGGAGCGAGATTTGAAAATTTGAATAGATAATTACTCATAAATTGGAAAATATGATAGAATAGGGGAAGTTAGGTTTAATAGGAAAAAATGTTTCGAGGCCATAACTTCCAACTAGGGACTCAAAGTTTGGAAAATAGATAGTTTATAGAAATCTATCAAGAAGGATAATATGCTTATCAACCTGGAATTTATGAATGAGGTGGGAAATTTCCTGAAATTTTGAAAAGAAGGTAATATGTGGCCTTTAAGGTAGGACTAATATGAGGATCACGAGTATGGGGAATACTTTAGGATACTTCAACCATGAATAAGAGGGAATAGCCATGAACAATGACATGAATGGTACCGGTACAAAGTCATATGGTCATGGAAGTGATATGATAAAGAATAGAGACCTAGAAGAGACCATGGGGAGTCTCCTAATGGAGGTACTTATCTATAAAGTTGATAATGAGAGATTGATAAAAGAACATAAACAAATAAATACTCAAATATTATAGATCTTCAATAATTTACATATGATAATAAACTAGAGGTATGATTCTAGAAAATGTTGACGGTGCTGGACCCACCAACATGTCAGGGGATCTCCCCGATAAGAAGTCCCAACTGGACCTCAGACTGTTTGGTGTAGGAGTCCCAACAGTGGGTCATATGGTATTGCCTTGACTGTAGTTGCATGTAGAGGTAAATAAGGTATCCTTGTTGCTAGCAAGGGTGTGACATGTGCAAAAAGCCAAGGAAGATGCATGAAGGGGTCTAACACATGGAAAGTGGAATGAGTGCGCCCCTTGGAAACCTGTGGAAACACGCGACTTGGAAAGAAACAAACAAGAAAATATACATCACAATTTGGAAGGCAAGTGAATCTATGATACCTAGAGACATAGAAACACTCATGGAAAGAAATATATCAGTTGAAAACAAAAAAAACTTGAGGACAGACTTGCAACATACTTGTGTGACTGATTGTTAAGATTACACAATTTTCACCGGGACGCTGGGAGACTGACTGCCAAAACTGCACAAGGAAATGTATGGGTTGTCAAGAGGCTGACTGACTATTGGAACTATGCAATGCACAGTCCAACCTAGCTTACTGAGGACTGAAACTACGCATTGTGCAATTTTAGTCAGCAAGGGAATGCAAACCCAGCAAACTGCATTGCACAGTTTCTGGGGCCAATTGGGCACTACCTCCTAGAATTGTGCAGAGAAAGCCTGGAAGTCAATGCTAGCCAGATTTGTGCATTTCTTGGAGGAAGGAAACACCTTCACTCTCAAAAGTGCACATTTATGGCTAGGCAAGACAATGTTTGGGCCAAGGTAGCTAGACTTGCCGATGGACGTCTGTAAACATGAGAAGGTTTGAATGCATAGTGACACTGAGTTTAAGCAAGAGTGAATGATCATGCATGCAAAAAATGAGTGCAAGATTCAGAAAATGGGAAGGCGAGCATGTGTGCGAAGCGAGTCATCGCAATGGTGACTGTCAATGTATAAACAATGTCATGCATGCGAAAATAGTGATATGTAAAGAAAAACTGAAACGGTGCTTCTACAAGCTAACATGCATCAAAATGATAGCAAGCGTTCATTGAAATCAATCAAACAACACTTACATAAAGAAAAATATAAAAAGCGATAGAAACATGGTGCAAGACATGAGAAGTAGACTTACCATGAAAAATTTGAGATGAATGTGCTGAACACTCCTAGATGTGATGTGGGATGTCAGAGCTACAAGATCGATGTGAGGAATGAGCTCTGCAATATCTAGAAAATGAGTTTTGATAAGATCGAGGTTATGATGTGCATGCCACAAATCTAGGAAAAAGTGACACTTGGCAGGACGTTTCTAAAATAATCTTTGCATGTAACCTCTAGCTGCTCAAAATAGATCCCTAAAATCTAGGGATGCTTTTCCTTTCACTTTTTTTGGAACAATAGGTCATGCATGCAAATCAGGCTTGCTAAGACCTGGAGGGAACCGGTAAAATTGACAGCACATGCAATAGTCTGTAAGCCTGGGGATGAAATTTGCATAGTTTCAGGGCTAAGCAAGGCTGGTTGTCCCTCATGCATTGCCCAATTTCATAGTTGATTAGGGAACTGCCTCCAAGAATTGTGCAATTTCTGAGGTGAAGCCCAGTGTTGCATTGGATTGCACAATTTTGGGAGGGAGGGCTGCTTGGTTGGATTGCACATTTCTGAAGCCAAAAAGGTAGCCCTGCAAGATTGTGCAATTTATGGAGGGAAGGTTAGTTCCCCTACAGAATTATACAATTTTCAAGGGGAGCATCTTAGCTAGAAAAATTCCTATGTGTGGAATGTCATCGCGTGGTTGAGAGACAAAAAAGTTGACATGCATAGGCTTTTGGGCCACTAAAACTTAGTGGAAGTGTATGTACTTGATAGTGCAAGACATGCTGCTAGAGATGGTTGATTGGGAGGCTCCAAAATGAAGCTAAGGAAAAATTTTGGAGGGTATTTGTAGCTGCTACAACACTTGGCAACACAATGGTAGAACTCCTACTCTCTTAATGGACCTTGTTTTGTGAAAATTAACTCTAACTCCTCTGGAAGTATTGTTTAGTTCTCTGATCATCTTAGTTTCTACACTAGCTTCATTTAAAGATGTAGCAACCTTCCATGATCTTGGTCATTCAACACACATTCCAAGCCAAGTCAACACAGTTGTTTCAATTGGTGATGAGGGGTATATTGGTAAAGAAGCAATATGACTGTCAAAGTTTAAGTTTCATCTCTAGTGTCGCTTTGCTGCCAGTAGGACTAGACAGTACCCTAGGAGAGTCACACATGAACACAAGAATCACTCCACTGCCAATGATCTTGGTCAGTACCCCAGCAGAGTTACTTGCATCATCTCTCTGCACAAGAAGCCTTTCTCTTCATTCACCTTATTCATTTTTCATTTTTTTTTAACAACTGTGCATAGCACTTATTGATTTTGGAGGTAGAAGATGGATCCCAACTTATTGAGAGAAGAAGAGGTTGTTCCTTTAGAGAAGTATTTTGTATATACCTTTGACATACTTGTTAAGGTTTTCCTCCTCACCTTACTCTACTTGACTGAGCTGACAAGTGTTAACCCAAAAAACCTGACTAGAGTAGGTGATACTAGTTAGCACACAAGTGTTGTGTTTTCATCAAGCTTCACTTTGAACAGAACATATTTTCCTTTGGCGTATCATGGAATGAAGACAACAAGTTCATCGTATAGAGATAGAATGATAGATAACCAAGTATCGGTAACTGCACAAGTCCTCTTGTAATTTACCTTTCTTGTTTCAAGAGTCGCACATGGTTCATGTGAAACTAACCTGCAAATGTAAACAAGCAATAAACAACAAAAGAATGAAGAGCAGAAGAAAATGTGAAAGCTAAGTGAATAAGAAAACAAGAAAGAAAACAAACAAACAACAAGAAAGCAAACATGTAAGAAAGCAAACCAACAAGAAGAAAACACTACTCCTAATCCTAAGCTAACAGTACATGGGTCTGCTCACGTGAATTAATACTTCTAATGTAGGCACCGGTGCATTGGTCGACCCATGTTGGTGAAGGCGTGTTTTGCGAATTGTGCAATCACACAAACCAGCAAATATGGAAGATATAATGATGAAGATAAACAGACTCTAGGTTTAAGTGCATCCACAGAAAAGAAATGAGTGAAAGCGCATGACATGCACTCTGTGGACTTGCCATGGTGTTGTGCTACACTGCATGCAGATGTTAAGCATATGCATTCTCTTGACTGTGACATGCAAGAAAACGTGAGAAAGGTAGACCACTTACGTCGTGCAAGTGTGCTTACTATGTAAGATTCCTCCAATGCAAGAGCGATGGGATCATGTGATTCAAGTGGAGGAAGCAAAATCTGGGTGTTTGGTTGATCTTCAATGCAAAGCAGAGAGTGATGAGGAGTCTTGCATGTTTTAAAAATTTCTATATTAGAAGTGAAACCAACCTTAGGACAATGAGGACTTAACATAACCATCATCTTGGAATGAAGTGCCTCAATAGCCTGTAGGGTTTCGACTTCATCAACACGTAGATCATCGAAGACCAATGGCCTATACATATTAACAATGAGTGAATCAACATCATGATCAAATGAAGAAGTACAAAGATCATGACAGCCATGATTTGAAAATTCGGGATGTTCGTTGGCATCCTCATGATTTGATGAATCATGCAGAGGGGTAGATGAGAAGAAAGGATGTTCACCCTCTGTGTTTTGAGAAATGATAGATGACATATTGGACAGATTCTCAGAGGAAAATGTTTCCTCTCCGCAATGTAATGATAGAATAACATCCGATCTGTCCTGTGAATGATTGGAAGTAGAAACATCCGGGAATGAGCTTTCATAGGGGAAATCAACGATGGTGGAATCACAAGGGATGTTAGGATAAAGTAGATGAGGCATGGATGGAAGGGAGTCATCCATCACCACATATCCTTCTTTAGATTCCTGCACACACTCATCATTAATGATAACACAGGTTGGCTTCACAACACCAACTCCATCGACAACTTGATCCTCTTTCACAACACGTTGGGAGTCCGTAATGGAAGAACACAAGACAGTACAATGTGGAGGATCAATAGAACATGGGGACAGAGGTTGAGGGAAAGAATCCACATGACAACCAACAGGCTTGCAAGCCAAATTTGCGCAAATGTCAAGAGCAGGTTGTTATCGACATTTTTGTGCCTAACAGCATGAAGCATGAAATGTCAATAATCTAAGGGATCCAAAGTCCCTAAACATGTTTTTCCTGCCCCTAGAGGAACAAGGTCAGCAAACCACAGCACTAAATATCAGTTCTCCACCTGAAAACACTCAAAAACAAGCTAATTTTGGATCATGTCAACTGCTCCACTGAGCATCTGCGCTGAATGTCAACTGCTCCACTCTGTACCTGCGCTGAATGTCAACTCTAATGAAGGCTACCTGCGCTGGGCGAGATTGGCCAAGTGGCACAGTCATTCCTCAATGTGTCAATGCCCAAGAAGCTTCCAAAATGACACTTGGATCAGGGAATTCGCCTTGTGATGAGTAAGAGGATCTAGATCTCCAAGTGGAAGCAAGAACCTCCAAGTGGACTCAAGAACTGAAGAATAACTGAAGTGGGAGAGGACACTAGTCAGCTTCATGCCAGCCTCAAGCTGACTCATCCTTTCTCCAAAACTCCTATATATAGAGCTCTCTCATGAGGTCTAGGGAGGCTGGAATCTTGTGAATGTAAGGAAGTGCTGTTGGTTTGAGTATAGAACTATTGGGTGATTGCTTTGAAGGAGGTGAAGAGGAGATTTCTTTCTACTGGGAGGTGTTGCTGGATTGGTCCTCTTATGGTTGTAACACTCTCAGAACTTTACTTCTTCCATTAATAAAGCATTTGAGGTTCTTCTATATGCATGTGTCTCAATGGTGAATTGTTATACTTGTATATTTGATTTATTCTAATCCTTGAATCAGTTATGAATGTATGTTGCTTGTAGTTTCCCTCTCTTGTGATTTTGCAGGATCTTGGTGTAGCTGGGCCAGTGAAAGAGTAAGGAGCTGGGAACAAGCAGCAAAGAGGGAAGATTGGATCAATCATTAGCGGAAGATAACGGTTAGTGGATCTCTTTCTCCTCTCTCTTACATCTCATAAAGAAGTAATTTTGAATAGCTTTGCATTCGGTTGTTGCTGAGGTACTATCACCCTTAGAGTGGGATAGGGTCATTCCGTATTGGATACTTTTCCCAACAACAAATTGGCGACTCCGCTGGGGAGCGTATCTTGTTGGTTGTTTGTGTTTTTGCTATTCATTTCATAAACATAGGGAGTACCGAATCGAACTGCATTTGGATCTTTCAAATGCAAAGTAGAGGGCAGCTACTCTAGCTCATTTTCTGGGCATGTTTATGATTTGAAGAGCTGATCCACAAGGACTCTGAACAGCTCTTAGTGATAGCTTTTCATCCTCCTTTTCATCCCTTAGAGTGTACTTGATTGATAGCTTCTGATTTGGCCAAAAACTGTGAATTTTTGAGCAATCTGTGACCCGGAAACTGAGAAAAACGAAAGTTTATCTCTTCATTGCAGGCAGTGTGAAGGCAGTCTGCATTTCAGCACAGTTCCCGAAGGGGCTACCTGCACTGAAGGTCAAACTGCCAGTGTACTACCTGCGCTGAACCAGTTTTGCCTAGTGCTACTGGGGTTCCTTGTTGTTCATTGCCCTGTTTTCATCCTTGTTTTTGGAGCCTGTTATCAGTCATTGTACCTATCTGAAACCAACTTTCCTTGCCACTATTCCGCCTCGGTTGTATAAAGAAACTGTGTTTGTTCTTTGTGTATTTCTTATATCATTTGCAGTTTCCCATAACGAAAGTGAACTAGTCTTGCTGTGGCCTCTTAGATCTAGACCTGTGATAAAGTGTCGTTTTGATCTTGAGAGTTAGTTTGTTTGTTGTTCATAGCTGATTGAGCTTTTGCTTTCGTCATATGGTTTGAATTTATATGTTTCTAGTGTCGAAACAAGTAAATCTTAAGGTGTCTTTTGATTTTGGACAAGCTTGTTTGCTTTCACTTGAAATTGAATTCAAAGTTATACAACAGCTTTCTTTTTGTATTACATCAACATTAAGAAAGAGAAAAAGAAATACCTGCATTGTGCATGTGCATTTTGACAGTTTGCATGTTGATTTAGGAAAAAGTGCATTAGTGTGTGCTCTATGATCTGTGTGAAAAGATGATGTCTTTCTTTTCCCTCAGTAGTTAAGATTTTCAAGGTTGAAAGATTGAAAAGCTTGCTTATCATCTTAGACTGCATTTAGGAGTGTTACTATACATCTCGTGGTGATCCATAAAGGCAAACTGCTAAACAAGATCAACCTTAAAATAAATTGAATTTACATAACAATGCATTGAAACATAACGCAAACACATAGAGGTCTAAGCTAGAGACGTGTTCCGGCGTCGTTAAACGTGATATCTTAGCGTTGAGTGGTTGGGTGATTCCTCCACGGTGAAGCGATAAGTATCAATACGGACTTGTGCTCCCACGTACCGTTGCATATATATTGGGAGACCCCTATAGGAACAAAGCCTTTATCCATAGGAAGCCGTGTTGGCCGCCCTACTGATCGCAATGCAGTGAACACAGCATTCACGAAGATCGACCACTCGTACCGTAAAACGTATTCTGTGGTTTTGCGAAAAGCTTGGCACACCCTCTGCCTAGAGCTCCAGAGTAGTTTCTTTTGGCCTTTTTCAAACTCTATAACTGAAAAAGTCCACCCGAGCATTTGTCACTTCGGGCTCGTTAAAACATCGAAGGAGACTAGAGTCATCTTTAGCTTTTTCTCGACTCTTAAAAAGTGAAAAAGCAAGTTGTGTCTAAAGCGTCGTTATAAAATTTATTTTAAACGGAACATAATCACCTCCTATTCCTACGTTGATATTTAGGTTGAGAACATGGAATGCCCCAACCAAGGAATTCCACAGGATGGAAATCCTAGTCCTTTCTCCTCTTGGGGAGAAGTTGGTGCGCCCCACATGGCCACATTGTCGCTTCCAGGACTGACAATTGGCCTGCCTATTTGGCTATTCTCAACCAATGTAGTTCAGAACACCATGGTTCTTGAACAGTCGAGTCAACAGTTAGATCAGTCTAGAGCTGCCCACCAGCCTTCTACTTCCTATAACTCTTCCTCTGATCCTTCATCTTCGCAAGGTAGAGCCGGCAAAAGCCAAGCTCCCATGGAGAAGAAGGAGAAGAAGAAGAAAGAGAAGAAGAAGAAGGAGCCTAAGGCGACTGGGGGCAAGCAAAAGACATCTGACAAAAATCCACACACAGCACAGACCGGGCCTAAATCACCATGTGTCATATGTAGAGGAGACCACTTCCATAGAGATTGTCCCTGTATTCCCCGGATACTAAGGGACTGGTCACCTCGTTTGCACAATTCGAGAGCATCAACCTCTGACAGCCATGTTGAATGCTTACCGTCAACCAGCGAAAGTGAAGGTTCAAGACAAAGAGGGGGAGCAAGATTCCCCTGCAGACTGTGTAAAGGCGATCACGCCATCCACCGTTGTCCCTTCTTAGACGAAGCAAAGAGAGTTTTGGAAGATCGCCCGGTTTCACCGA
This sequence comes from Pinus tabuliformis, assembly GCA_031772625.1. Taxonomy (NCBI): domain Eukaryota; kingdom Viridiplantae; phylum Streptophyta; class Pinopsida; order Pinales; family Pinaceae; genus Pinus; species Pinus tabuliformis. The sequence goes on from CM062804.1 coordinate 1,588,278,650, forward strand.
TGAGACTTCCTCCTGGATACAAAAAACTCGTGCCAAGTCCTTCGTTGGTTGAAAATACAGCTGGCCCGCTCAAGTGGTCAGCTGAAGCGTCAGTCATTGAAAATGAACCTACTGAATCCAGACCAGACGAAAGTCTAAAGGTCGAAACGGAAGTTGACCGGGTTCCGCCTTCAGAGGTTTCATCTTCAAATGACACCGTCACTGAAGATTCATCTTCAAATGACACCCTCACTGAAGAGAATAAGGATGACACCATCCAGATTCTTTTCATCAACACCGACTCTGATGAGCATCAGGGCAATGCGCCCATTCCTTTATCGCAGGAAGGAACATCATCAGGGTCATATCCGGCCGTGTATTTGGTCCCACCACCAAGCAACCTGGTTGTGTCCTTTGATTGGAACCAACTAGGCAGACCCCAGTTACCAGCCAGTATACCATTCAGAATCATCATCCAAATTTATAGAATGGTAATGGCTGGAACTATCATTGATGAAGGGGCATCTGTGAGTATCCTTTCCTCTATTGCTTGGAAAGCACTGGGTTCCCTGGAGCTTTTGCCTGAGATAAGAAATCTCTCGGGTTTTGATAAAGGAACCAGTCGACCATTAGGGATCCTCCACAATGTACCTGTTACATTGAAAGGGAAGACCGTTCAAATGAACGTGATGGTCGTTCAAGGACCCTTGGATTTTAACCTACTCCTTGGACGAGACTATATATATTGCATGGGAGCTATAGTCTCCTCACTCTTTAGAGTAATGTGTTTTCCACACGAAGGAAGAATGGTCAAGCTCGTAGACCAACTTTCATTTCCGGGATCACGCATCGCAAATAGTCAAATACCAACCCTGAATGGTCTATTCACCCAAGAAATGTCTCCACCCCCAGTCCTCCTTCCCGATGAATGCGAGTGATTCGGAAAGATGGGACTGGAACCTAGGGGGCATGCATCCTGGTCTGCTTCGGGCAGAGGAAACCCTGGGTATAAGGTATAATTTCCGCGAAAGAATATGACTAGTCCGTACCCCGTCCGAAAGAAGGAAGAGGGGTTGTTCTGGAACAGGATTCTTTTGTCAAGGTTACTTGTTTGACAAAGGTCATTCACCATTGTCTACTTCGGTAGACAGTGACGAGGAGATGTTTTCGTTTGATGGTGTTAACAAAACAATCTTTGGGTAACCAGAAAGAGGCAAGCCTCCCTCAATAACATTAATGTTTTGTCTTTGAGTAGTGTTCTTCTCTTGTCGCAAGTAGCTGCTCTCTTGTCGCAAGTAGCTGTTCTCTTGCGATCTTGCAAAAGAGCTGTCAAAAGTTGGGCCAACGGGAAGACAAGTACCGCGTAAGACCCGTTAAAAAAATAACGAGAAGACAAGTATCGTTAACATTAGACTGGCAAGACGACAAGTAGCTGTGAACACCCAAAGAAAAACAGAGGTGAGGGAGAGGAGGGGCAGCCTTGAAATTGTATTTTATACCTGGGGGCATGCAAACCTTTTGGAGTGCAAGCAAAACGGTTATTTATCTGCTTTTTTGGATTATTCGTTTCCGAACTTGCATAAAGAAAGGATGAGAGGGAGCATAGCTTATGTGAGGTGCGAGCTCTATAAAAAATGGAATCTTGCAGGAGACATTTCTTATCTTATGACTGGTATATCGAGCAGTTTTACCGCGGAATTTATGCTCGTTAAAAAATAGAAAAGCGAGATCCGAGCAGTTTTAGCACATAGTTCATGCTCGTTAAAAAATAAACATAAGATCGAGCAGTTTTACCATGGAATTTATGCTCGTTAAAAAATAGAAAAGCGTGAGCAAGAGTTTCCTCCAGAGTTTAAGCTCATTAAAAAATGAACCTATTCTGGTAAATAACCATTGTGATCGTAAATTTATTAGCCATAAAAAGCCTTGGTCGTGTTGTGCACCTGCCACCTCCATTCCATTTGGCCAATCGTTCACCTCCATATGATTGTTTACCTATTTTGAGGAACAGCTGCGAAGAGTGATTTCACCTAGCCATCCTTGTGACACTACCGTGATTGGAAAATTCCAACCTGTACCTGGAATCTGCTGCTATCCTTGTTTATCACTCGTTCCTCAAAAGACGAGTCTTCTTTGAGCTCTTTTCTCCTGACTCGTAAAATATGAAAAGTTTGCCAAGTTTTGGCCTTCCAGCTCGTTAAAGTGACCGGAAGAGTTATCCCTCCTCTAGATTTTAATCTTTTTGGACCTGAGGGATTATTGCACAAAAAGGTCGAGCGCTTGTTTTATTCGGCTCGTTAAAGTTATCGAAAACTCATCCCTTTTTGTATTGTTTTATACTTTTTTGGACTTAAGGGATTAAATGACGAAAAAGGAATTTTGGAGTTAACTTTCTGTACCTTTTCAGACTCTCTAAAAATGAAAAGGACCGAGTTTTCTTTGTCATTAGACTCGTTAAAATGATTAAATAGCGACAAACTTGTCTTTAGACGAGAACGAGTTTCCCTATCGCTAGGCTCGTTAAAATATAGCGATGGGCTTGCCCGAAGGGCAGGTTATAGAACAAGCATATGTTATCCTCCTCAAGCTTGACAAAAATAAAGAGGTACTGGACAGAAATGACTAGGGAAAAATTGGGAGAACCTCAAAGCTTTAATGGTAGCAAGTCGCTCTTGAACATGACACTTTGTCCTTCGTATCACATCGGGTTGGGTTGTTTCATTCACCGGTCTCATCACCATGGTCTTCACCAAACCATCCACATTTGGGGTAATGCTACCGATCCATCACATCAGTGTCGTTATATGTTCAAGAGATGTTGTTTAGAAAGAGTCAACCGTGTCCCATCCACTGCCATACATTATCCTTCATCCACCCATGATCGCCACCCTGAATCATATTTCACAGATTGTTTTCACCTCCACTAAAATCATTAGCTCCGTTCCGTGTCACTGATGTGGGATTCATTAAGGCCCTCCTTTGACGGATCGCTTCTTGTCGACTTCAGCTCATTATCCAAGAAGTTGATCTAGGGAAAAACCCCCCAGTACTTTGAAGCTTGCATGCCTCAATGGCAAGTTTCTCACTTCCGGCGACAGGTATACATCAATGACCTTCGACCAGAAGATTTTGCGTGGTGTTCGACGCCAAGTTCTATATTCACACCACGTGAATTGTACTGCAGTACCCTGAGGGTCATTATCATTATCGGTGATTCCTCTCGCGCTTGTTAACGGTTTACATTATTGACCGGTAATCAAGCGATGTCTTTCCATGTTCGACTTCAGCGCAATTCTCACATGGATCGACTTGTACTTAGAGTGAAGATCGAACGAGTTTGAAGACCCCGGATCTAGTTTCATCCATCTGGGCTGCGATATATATTCAGGAAATATAAAGACATTTGATATGTACATCATTGCAGCAGATGATCATCCTACTCAAAGGATGATAATTTCAGCAGAGAATTATCAGTCTATCATCAGACGATCGTCTGTTATATGTACCAAAATGAATTTATAAAGCTGAGAATGGGAATGCCCGCCTCAGCTAGATCATGAAAGTAGAATGAATCATAATGTATTGTATTGTATTTTATTATAGGACACCTCTCAGCGATTGAATGAACTTTGGATCCTCCTGATAAAGCATTTCACCTGATAAACGACCTCATACTTTAGGGGGCAACTGTTATAGACATTTTTGTGCCTAACAGCATGAAGCATGAAATGTCAATAATCTAAGGGATCCAAAGTCCCTAAACATGTTGTTCCTGCCCCTAGAGGAACAAGGTCAGCAAACCACAGCACTAAATATCAGTTCTCCACCTGAAAACACTCAAAAACAAGCTAATTTTGGATCATGTCAACTGCTCCACTGAGCATCTGCGCTGAATGTCAACTGCTCCACTCTGTACCTGCGCTGAATGTCAACTCTAATGAAGGCTACCTGCGCTGGGCGAGATTGGCCAAGTGGCACAGTCATTCCTCAATGTGTCAATGCCCAGGAAGCTTCCAAAATGACACTTGGATCAGGGAATTCGCCTTGTGATGAGTAAGAGGATCTAGATCTCCAAGTGGAAGCAAGAACCTCCAAGTGGACTCAAGAACTGAAGAATAACTGAAGTGGGAGAGGACACTAGTCAGCTTCATGCCAGCCTCAAGCTGACTCATCCTTTCTCCAAAACTCCTATATATAGAGCTCTCTCATGAGGTCTAGGGAGGCTGGAATCTTGTGAACGTAAGGAAGTGTTGTTGGTTTGAGTATAGAACTATTGGGTGATTGCTTTGAAGGAGGTGAAGAGGAGATTTCTTTCTGCTGGGAGGTGTTGCTGGATTGGGCCTCTTATGGTTGTAACACTCTCGGAACTTTACTTCTTCCATTAATAGAGCATTTGAGGTTCTTCTATATGCATGTGTCTCAATGGTGAATTGTTATACTTGTATATTTGATTTATTCTAATCCTTGAATCAGTTATGAATGTATGTTGCTTGTAGTTTCCATCTCTTGTGATTTTGCAGGATCTTGGTGTAGCTGGGCTAGTGAAAGAGCAAGGAGCTGGGAGCAAGCAGCAAAGAGGGAAGATTGGATCAATCATTAGCGGAAGATAACGGTTAGTGGATCTCTTTCTCCTCTCTCTTACATCTCATAAAGAAGTAATTTTGAATAGCTTTGCATTTAGTTGTTGCTGAGGTACTATCACCCTTAGAGTGGGATAGGGTCATTCCGTATTGGATACTTTTCCCAACAACACAGGTGGGGTGAGAGGATGTGATGGTTCAACATATGTGTGTGCATGTTCTCGCACATCACTCTGCAATGGTGGAGCTATTCGATGAGGTAAAGGGGGATAGTCACTTGTGATAGCAACTGTGCCTACCTGCGATTTCATAGCTCCATCACCGAAGTATGGTGAGGGGGATTCAAATGATTTCAAGAATTGCGGATTTTCGGGATATGTAAAAAGGATACTCAAATCTTCCATAGAGAAATTCCTAATCAATTTCATCTTCGGGAAATCAATATGCAATATTACGAAAGTGCATGTAAAATTTTTTAATAGATTCATCAGGTTCTTTCCGTAATTTCAGAATTTCCTTTTTGAGTGTTTTACGGTCAAAGTGATTGAAAGAACTATCTATCTCTACGACCAAATGCGAAAGAGAATGAATATATTTTTTGGGCAGTGTGGCACACCAATGTATTGGGTTCCCTCGAAGTGTGTAGGAAAAAAACACGTAGATCATGTAATCTTCAAAGATTTCATGTCTTTCACATGAGCCTGCAGCAGTAACCGCGTGCGTAGCCAGGGCTACATAGCCTCCACCATTGTATGTTTTATGAGACAAGTTGTTCCAGAGCTCTTCCGATATTTTGAAGTCATTTCCATAAGACATACACTCTTAAAGAGAAAGTTTGAAGTTAGTCATGATAGGTTTGCATATATCGAAAATAGATTATGAGGACTCAACTTGTCATCCAGCCCTCCTTCTAGTGCCAAATTGTTGATGATGCTGGACCCACGAACATGTAAGGGGATCTCGCCGATACAAAGTCCCATCTAGACCTCAGACCATTTGGTGTAGGAGTCCCAATAGTGGGTCGTATAATATTGCCTTGAATGCAGTTGGTCCCAGCAGTGGGTCCTTGTTGGTAGCAATGGTGTGACATGTGCAGCAAGCCAAGCAATATGCATGAAGGGTTCTAACACACGGAAAGTGGAATGAGTGCACCCTTTTAAAACCTAAGGAAACATGTGGCTTGAAAGGGAACACACAGGCAAAGATACATCACAAGGTGGAAGCCAAGTGAACCAACGATCCAAAACGATGGTTAAACCAACAACACATCTCAACAAGATTCATACATACATATATAGAAAGAGTCTATACATACATGCGTAAGAAAACAACTACATATATCATTAGAGTAACCAAGATAACTGAAATACAATAATAACATATGCATGAAATGTGTTGGCTCTGTTATATTAAGAAAGTGAAAGTTCCAATCATACATGCAACCGTATCCAACTAATAGTCCTGACAATGGAACATTACAATCATTGTCGCCTGCTCCTCCAAAGATATATACAAGCTCTACATTGTAGAGAAGCCAAGGCTCATTACAATACACTCCAAGCTTTCTCTAAGATACACATATAGGAAGATTGGCTCCCGAAAGCCTATACAATGAGTTATGAGGTTCTATAAATAGAAAAAGGTGGGGTGACCCTTGACATTCCCCTTTATGACTCTTCACCTACCCTCATGACTCTTCAACTACTACATGACTGTTACATTCAACTATCAACACTTGGTATTTAAATTTTACAACATATTACATTACAATCCACACATGTATCCATGTGAGACAAAATAGGCTTGAGTAAGCCATACAAGACATCACTAAGACTCGAATAGCTGTGGGAAGACCAACTCTTTGACATCCTCGTGATGATCGACAGTGGTGAACTGATGCCAAGCTTGGTAGTTTGTGATGGTATCTGTGTACTTTGTTGTGAAATCCTTCTGGAAGCGAAATCTTACCTCCATTGCTTCGGGTACATTGATTTGGCCCCTTTTTCCAACTCGTCTAATAACATGCACATCATAGTCTTCAGTGCAACCAAACCAACAACATACCAATGCATAATGTCTGCACTGATCTCCAAGTTTGTGTTGGTGGATATGCACATCAACTCATCAAAGTACATGTCCAGCTCTAGTCGGACTTAGTTCTTTATCTTCACCTTGGTGAGTGTGCCAATGGACAGGATCGCATGCATGTGCACAATGACATATATGCTCCTGAACACCCATGCATACGATCTACCATTTTGATCACCCTGTCTTCTTTGTGCCAACTGCTAGGATGGGTCTATAACTTGTATGGGCACGGTTTCACCAGTCTATGCAAGTTGCGCCTCCTGATGTACTTGTTCCTACTGTGCTTCCTTCTCTCGGTTGTACAACTCCTATTCTATCCTTTGTTTCTCTCTTTGCCTTTGTGATCCTCTTGTCACAATATCACCACTTAGCCTCAATCTCCAAAGCTTCTTTCATCTTAGTTGGATTTGCTTTGAACTTGTAGCTTTGCTTCACCTCTGTGCTGCCAACAACCTTCCTCCTGCCTTGGTCATGGTTAGGCCTTCTACCCTCTACTACTGCTGATGGTGCTGCTCTCTACGATGCTACTGCCATTTCATCTTTGATATCCTTGTCTATGAACAACTTGGTGTCTTCATAGATAGGGAAGCTCATAGACACTCTCTCAACTACATCTCCAGTTGTGTTCTTAACGGTGTCCTTTGACTCTGCTCCCTGGGAAGCCATTGTACCTGTACTGCTGAGAAGAAGATGGACACCTGTGATACCTAGAGACATAGCAACACTCATGGCAAGCAATATTTCAGTTGAAAACCCAAAAAAACTTGAAGACTGACTTGCAACATACCTGTGTGATTGATTATGAAGATTACGCAATTTTCACCGAGAGGCTGTGAGACTCACTACCAAAATTGCATAAGGCATAGTTCAGGTTGTAAGGAGGTTGACTAACTACTAAGGACTGAAACTACGCAATGTGTAGTTTTAGTTAGCAAGGACATGCATACCCAGCAAACTGCATTTCTCAGTTTCATGACCCAACTGGGAACTGCCTTCCAGAATTGTGCAGAGAAAGATTGGAGGTCAGTGATGGCCATATTTTCACATTTCTCAGAGGAAGGCAGAGCCTTAACTCTTATATGTGCACATTTTTTGTTGGACAAAGTCAAGGTTTGGGCCAAGGCAGCCCAAACTCGCCAACGAGCAACTAAAAACATTAGAAGCTTTGAATGCATGGCGAGACAGAGTGTAAGAAAGAGTGAATGATCATGCATGAAAATAGTGAGTGCAAGATTCAAAAAATGGAAAGGCCATCATGTGTGCAAAGCGAGTTGTCGCAATGGCGGCCGTAAGTGGAGAAACAATGTCATGCATCCAACAACAGTGAGATGCAAAGAAAAAATGAAACAATGTTTCTATACGATAACATGCATCAAAATGACAACAAGAATTCATTGAAATCAAGTAGATGACATTTACACAAAGAAAAATATAAAAGTGACAGAGATGTAGCATAATACATGAGAAGCAAACTTACCCTGAAAAGTCTGAGTTGAATGTGATGAAGACTCCTAGATGCGATGTGGGATGTCAGAGATGCAGGATCGATGTGAGGAATGAGCTCTGTAGCATTTGGCAAATGAACTTTGATAAGATCGAGGTTATGATGCGCATCACACAAATATAGTAAAATTGACACTTGGCAGAAGGTTTCTAAAATGATCTTTGAATGTAACCTCTAGCTGCAAAAAATAGATCCCTAAAATCTAGGGATTCTTTTCCTTTTTCTTTTTCAGGAACAAAAGGTCATGCATGCAAACCGAGCTTTCTCAGTGCTGGACGAAACTTTTCAAACTGAAAACACATGTAACAGTTTACTATCGTGGGGATGAAATATGCTTAGCTTTTGGGTTGAGCAAGGTTGTATGTCCCTCATGCATTATGAAATTTCTGGGGTCAGCATGGCACTACCTCCCAAAATTGTGATATTCTAAGCTGAAGCCCAATGTTGGGTTGGATTGTGCAATTTCCAGAGGGAGGGCTGCTTGGATGGATTGTGCATTTTGGGAACCCAGTAGGCAGCCCAGGAGGATTGCACAATTTCTGGAGGGAAGGCTAGTTTCCCTTCAGAATTGCGCAATTTCCAAGAGTATCATCTCAGCCAAAAAAATGCCTACATCCAGAATGGAAGCCTGTGGGTGAGAAATAAACAGGTTGACATGCACAGGCTGGTGGGCCACTAAAACTCAGTTGAAGCCTATGTACTTGATAGTGCAAGATATGCTACTAGAGATGGTTGGTAGGGAGGCTCCAAAATGAAGCTAAGGAAAAATTTTGGAGGGTGGTTGTAGCTGCTATAACAAAAAGGTAGGAGCATGACTCAAGAGTTAAGGGAAGAGATGTTGGAAGTTCAAGAAACTCTAGGACTATTATTGGGAAGCCTCATCATGTATCAAGGAAATCCACTAAGAGAGTCCATGTTTCCTCAACACCATAAGGTAGTTCAAACATGTCACTAATAAGGTGGAAAAGAAGGAAACTATACTTGGACAATTGAAAACTAGAACTTAGAAAGATAAATCCACCTAAATTTTATGGTGAGCATAAAAAGGGGGGAGAGGCTAAAGCTTACCGATTGGAAATGTGCAATTACCTTCAGCTACATGATTACTTCTCCAATTTAAAGGCATGAACTGCCATCTATCATTTGAATGGGGAAGAAAATTTATGTTGTGAGGAGATCAAAGAAGATTTCACAGAGGAAATTTAAAAAACATTTCCAAAGGAAGTACCTATTTAAACATTACTATGCGAGAAAAAGTAGGAGTTTTTTAACTCAAATTAGACAACATGATAATAGAGGAATATGTATAGAAGTTCATTGAGTTTTTGAGGTATGTGTACTTAAATAGATATGAAAATATGAATATATAAAGATATATGAGTGGATTACGATCTTTCTATGGTGAATGGATTAAATTTGATGAACCAAAGACTTGGTATGAAGCTATGAGGAAGGAAAAGTACCTATATGAGAAAGGAAAAAATAACCCATCTTTTCAAAGAAATTAGGATGAAAAGAAAACAAGAAAATTAGAACTAGGGAATAAGGGGTTCAAACCATCATATTTCAAAAGAGATTCTCCAGAAGAAAATAAAACAAAACCAGCACATAATGAACCAAAGGGGGTTGATTCATTGAGAAAGAAACCAATATTTCAACCCATTGAGTGTCAAGGTTGTGATGAGAGCACAAGTATAGGGACTTGCCACACAAATAAGTAGAAACAAGGATTTTATATCACACCCAAGGAGATGATATAGTGGAGGAAATGGGAAGAATCATGCCTAGAATTTATGTAACACTCAATAAAAAACAGATTGAGCATTAGGCACACATGGTTGAAGTGCAAGGTAAGTTAAATAATCATCCCATTAATATTTTACTTGATTCTAGAACTATTCATAGTTATCTTGATCCTAGGTTGGCTAAACAAATTAACTTGAAGAAAACCAAACATGGTAGGGCTTGGATAGTTTAATTAACTATAAGAGCTAAAATAAGAATAACACAACTATTAAATAAATGTCTCGTCATTATGAATGGTTTAGATACAAATGCATATTTAAGCATAATACCATTGGGATCATATTATTTCCTAATTGGAATGATAGAAAAGGATCATGCAATACTATATTGTTACAATAAAAAATTTCTTGCCTTGATGAAGAAGGGAAACAAATGTAGGTGTAGGGAATACCAAGGCTAATTTCTGTTAGGGAAAAATTAACTATGCATTTGAATAATAAATTTAGAAAATCGTGCCAAATTTATGTAGTCTACATGGAGAAGATGGCTCAAGATTAGGCACCAATTCTAGAGGACCAGCCAACACATAAGGAATTTGATGATGTGATTTCCAAAATTATACAATTACCTCCTAAAAGAGACATTGAATTCTCTATAGACTTGGTACCTAGAGTTGCACCAATGTCCAAAACAACTAACAAGATGAGCACACTAGAACTAAAAAAAATTATAAATGCAAGTAGAAGAGCTCTTAAGTAAAGGTTACATACACCCAAGTGTGTCATCATGAGGTGCCTTTGTCTTATTTGTTAAAAATAAGGATGGTAACTAAGATTTTGCATTGAATTTCATCAATTGAACAAGGTCACAGTGAAGATAAAGTACCCATTTCCTAGAATAGATGAATTTTTTTATCAACATTGTGAAGCTAAAATATTTTCTAAAATTTATCTAAGGTTAGGGTATTAGTAGGTGAGGATTAAGGAAGAGGACAAAAATAAGACACCATTTCAAACTCAATATGGACATTATTAGTTTGTAGTAGTGCCATTCGGGTTATCCAATGCACTAGGTATTTTCATGTGCCGCGTGAATGGTATCTTTGAAATTTTTTATTGTTTTTTTGGATGATATCTCATATATATCAAATTTGAGGAAGAGCATGAACAACATTTAAGGATTGTGTTATAGGTACTTAGAGAGCTTCAGTTAGATGCCAAGCTTAGTGAGTCCTCATTTTATTAGAGAAAAATTCATTATTGGGGTCATATTATGCTATAAGAAGGGATAACAATAGACACAAAAAACATTAATTCAATTAAGGAGTGGCAATCACCCAAAAATGTGATAGAGGTAAATGTTTTCATGGGCTTATTAGATTATTATAGAAGATTTATTGAAAGGTTCTCTATGATAGCCCATCCCATTACTTCCTTACAAAGGAAAGGCACAAAGTTTGTTTAGTATTATAAACATGAAGAGGCCTTTCAACATTTAAATAGTTTTTTAACAAGTACAATTATATTGAAAATAATTGACCCAAATGAATACTTTCTTATGTGCATAAAATGTAGGGGAGCTGGAGGAATTATCATATACAATGGGTATGTTATATTTTATGAATGCACGAAGCTCAAGGAGCATGAAAAGAATTATGCCACTCATGATTTATAGTTGGAAGACATTATACATTCCCTTAATATGTGGAGGCATCACCTCATCGTAAACAAGTATGAGTTAAGAGCTGACCACAGTGGGTTAAAGCATTTTTTGGACTACCACTTTTAAATGGTAGGAAAATTATATGGCTAGAATTTTTTGTTGTTTGTCTCTTTGAAAATAAACACATAAGGGGTAAGGAGAATAAATCATCTCATGCACAAAATAAAATGTCACATGCAATGTGCCCTACAACCATATGCACATGTAAATCTAATTTAAAAATCATAATTCTAGAGACTAGAAATTCATATCAATGATACATGGAAATAAAAAGCACCTTGTAGTAAGATAAAATGCATCCCAAATACAAAATTTATGAAATATAAGAAAATGAAATCCTATTGTATAAAGGCATGATTTATGTGTGGAATTCTCAAGGTTGAAAATTTTCATGCTGAGTGAAATGCATAGAGTGCCTTATGTTGGGCATCTAGGGTATAAAAAGACAATCTCCACATTAAAGAAATAATGCTCTTGGCCAAGCATGAAGAATGAAGTGGTCGATTATACAATAAACTACTTGGAGTGCCAAAAGGTTAAAAATGAGCATAGACACCCAATAGGGTTGCTACAACTAATACCCATTCCTGAGTGAAAATGGGAAATTGTTTACATTGATTTCATTACAAATTTTATCAGAACAATGAAGCAACATGATTCCATCATGTTGTTGGTGGATAAACTCATACGTCTATCAGACATTAGATAAACCAATGCTCCCCATGTGTTTCGTGACATGGACTAACTACTTCCCATGGATTCTTATCTCTAGCGATGCGATCGTTGACTAACACCTGCAATTTTTGGTCTAACGACAATCGTGATACCCAACAAGTGGTATCCGAGTGTAGGTCATGAGTTTGATACACACCTAGCTCAAATTGGGGGGGAGATTGATGTACATTGGATAAACCAACACTCCATGTGTGTTTTGTGACATGGACTAGCTGCCTCTTGTGAATCCTTATCTCTAACGATGTGGTCATTGAGTAACACCTGCAAGTTTTGGTCTAACGATAATTGTGATTCCCAACAAAGGTTTCCCAATTCATTCCAGTGAATTCAACACATGAGGTAGACAATATTGCTGAGATTTACATGAGATTGATAGGTTGCATGGTGTGCCCAAGGAAATTATTTTAGACAGAGATCCAAAGATGACATATGATTTTTGGATAGGATTATTTAATGGATTTGGTATTTATTTAAATTTTAGTACATCCTAACATCCAAAATTAGAAGGTAAAATGGAAAGACTTAGTCAAGTTTTTGAAGACATGTTGAGAATGTATGTGATGAAAAAACCATCAAAATGAGAGGAATCTTTGCACATGGTGAATTTTTTGTATAGTAATGGGTATCAAGAATCTTCAAAAATGATCTCATTTGAAGCCCCTTATGGTAAGAAATGAAACAAACTAGTGAATTGGGACATTCCATTCGATAGGGCCATTGTTGGTCCAAATTTTCTTCGGGAAATGGGAGAACAAGTAACAAAATTTATATAGAATTTGAAGTTTTCCAAGGACAGAAAATAAATTTATGTAGATAAGAATAGGTCAAACATGGAATTTATAATTAGTGAAAATGTCTTCTTAAGGGTGAAGGAAAGGATATGTTCCTTGAGGTAGGGTAGTCGTGCGAAGTTGGTGGCTAGATACTATGAACCATTTAAAATCTTGGAGAGGATTAATCCAATGTAATATACAATTTCATTTGCAATGTCCATGCACATTCATGATGTTTTTTACTTTTCATTGCTAACCATGTGATTGATTGGAACCTGATTTAGGTGGATCTCAAGGGAGAATTTCAAGTCCAACTAGTGCAAATTTTGGATGAGGAAGTCAAGGTTCTTTAGATTTGATCCATCCCATTGGTTACATTTTAATGGACCCATTTAAGTTATAAATATGCTACATGGGAGAATGAGAATGTAATGAAGAAAAATCACTTGTCCTTTTTTATAAACATGTTGCACATGTATATATATATATATATATATATATATATAGATATATATATATATATATATATATATATATATATATATATATAGATATATAGATAATGCACTAAGGACAATGCCTAAATAAGGGGCATGGGAATATAACACCCCTACTCAACCCATGGAATTTAAATGACATGTATATATGAAAATTAGGATAATGAGCTGAAGATTTCTATTCAAGGCCACTATGCCCATGTACATGTGTGTTTGTGTTTTGGGGCTAGTATGCCAGAGCACATGTTGATAATTGTATATGTGTTTTGAGGACAAAGTGCCTAGAAATGTACTTATGATAATACATGCATGTTGATAAAAATATATAATTTCTATAGACAGATATGGTGTAAATAATTGGGGGCAACAAGACTCCATGGATGAATAAAAATAGGCACATATGATTTAATAATGATAAAAAGTGCACATGCAAGTAATAGAAATCCCATTAATTGTCTAGGGGAAGTTAAAAATGGCATAAGTTAGGAATACATATGAAAATGGGCATGTTGGCATGATTATTTATCATTATTCTTATTCATGCATTATGGAAAACAAGCATGGAATCTTGGAGATCATTATGAAATGGGAAGCTATAAGGGTTTGGAAGACCTGAGAGGATGATAAAACTCCTGGAAGCCACAAGGCTTTATAACATTCCTATCTGGATAATTAAGACACCCTAGAATGTGGTGGCAGAGGCCAAGGAACTACAAGTTCATAGAAAGGTGAGCATCACTTGGGTGCATGCTAATGGGGAATGTGAGTCTATTGTTTGGAGGTTGTCGAGTTTAGTACCTTGGCTATTTAAGGGCTTGGAAGGGGACCAAGAAGACTTGTAAGGGTAGTGGAACTAGTGGAATCCATAAGGCTCTAGAATGTTCATGTCTAGTATAATATTATGTCATGGAAGGTTGTGGCACAACTTGAGGTATTGCAAGTGTAGAGAAGGGTATGCACCATTTTGGTGTAGGCTAATGGGGAATGTGAATCTATTAGTTGGAGGATGTTAGGTTTGGTACCTTAGTTTTGTAACAACTTGAAAGGATAAATGGAAGACCCATGAGGGTAGAAAAATCTTGGAAACCACAAGGCTTTAGAACATTCTTGTACGGCTAAGGAAGTTTCCCTAAAAGGTGGTGGAATAGGTCAAGTGTTGCAGTAAATTATACACGCAAGGATCCATTTCTTCACAATACTAAGCTTGATTAGGATCACCAGAAAGTAACATAATATGGCTAACCCAAGAAAATAAAAATCCCCAATTCAAATGATCATACAAGGAGTCTCCATGCAATCCTTATTGCTACAAGGGTTTGAGCAGGTACCTTGCCTCCTTGCAGGTTGGTGAAGGATTTTGGGCTTGATGCAAATTCCTCTCACTCCAATCAAACGATCTCTCGTGCTCGCTATTGATCTAAACCCTACAAACAAGAACAAATGAACAAATATGAAATGTGACCTTCCATATAAGATCATAAACTCAAGAATAAAGAAATACATGAATGCAAATCACTACAAATATTGATATAAAGGAAGGGAAAATGAATATTCATTAACAATATAAACAACAATACATCAATATACCTTCAGCTTTAGTAGTCTTCTCCTCATTCCGACATAGTCTCCCCACTATAATGAATAGGAAATCAAAGTAGCATGATTTTCTTAAAACTCAATCATGATAGAAACATATAACTCTCTGATTCTTACTCACAAATTCTAACTCTAGTGTCACCCTCTAGAATGGCCTAGTATAAATAGGAAAAGGAAGACTCATAGGAGGATGAATGTAGACATCTAGGATGAAGAGAAATTAGAGAATCTTCTCAATGATGTGTCCTAGCCAACTCGAATAGATGAGATAAGATCATGAGTCGAACTGATCTCCTAGGAACCATAAGTATCTAGAACAAGTCCTCGAACTGTATGGATAAAACTATGAAATTTAAATCATAACTGTATGGAAAAAATGTCCTCTATGCAGTTGGAGTTCCAACCGCACTCACAAGCAAGGATACATGCAGTTGTGGAGATAAACTAGGAAAATGAGTGATCAAGGCCAAAGTAAAAGGTCAACAGCATAATGACCCAAGAGGACTAACCTTAGGGACAAAAATAGGTTGATAACAAATGCCCCTTAATGCATGAGGTTAGAAGAGTAATTGATGGCTGAAATGAGTTACAATAAAGCTAAGAGGTCAAAAGAGGAAGGATGAGACAAAGCCAAGAACTCAGATCAGAAGGTACCAGATTTTGAAGTCTCATATGTGTTGATAAAATTCATGAGGCAGGAATACCCATGCTTAGTAACAAAGAGATACTAAACATGGCTGGCAAGACATACACTGTGAATCCATGTCATGAAATGATAGAACATGGCCACAAATAAATACATATTGAATCCATGTGTCTCATCAAATAGATCATAACCACCAAAAATACAACGTGGATCTATGTCACAATATACATCAGTGAGACTATGGAAACATAACATACAAGAGGTGCAACCCGGATGTGGGTGACACGAATATGCATTCATGGTTTATCTGAAGAATGGTGGTGAGGGGACGGGCCACTTGTCCGATGGCGCCCCTCCCCATATCATCATGAGACGCCCTCATAACTACCTGCAACCAACATTCAATACAAGTTCTGTTCAGTAAAAGGCTATAGTTAGTGTTGGAATATGGAGATACCTCACTTCAGTTCTTTACCGTCTCCTCTGCTCTACAACATTTGTCTGCCTCAGGCCTTTGAGCCCTGCCTTCGCATTGCAACAGGTCAGCACTGTTGGATTATGTGTTGTGCAAATTTTGAAAACGGATATCACCATTCAAATTCGGCTCTCTGATTTTTAATCTTTACCCAAATCAGCCCGGTTTCGCCTCTCATCCCCTCTGCTATTGCTCCCTCTATCTTCGTCCTTTTGGTCTCTACTCCTTTTGAGCGCCCAGCCAGCAAATTCAATATGGTTAGGCATCACATGCGTAGTCACAGGGGAGGAACCTCTCATCCTCCAGTGGAGTGCTCCATGTCCTCTCCTTACCCTGAATTACATCATCCTCAAGATTTCGGAGAAGGTATACATCCCAATTCTAGGCGTGGAAGAGGTCAGGCTCGCTCTTCCGGTGTTTTTCTTGATGAATTCGCTATCCATTCTGACAACTCTCCTCTGTCCCTTCATCCCACTCCTCACTCTACTCACTTCAGGTTCCATAGCTCCCTGAACAGGCCTGTCATTACCGCTTCTATCTCCATCTCCTTCTCTAAAGAAATCGCTCACTCAGCCTCTCAGGTTGATATCTCCAACTTGCCATAGGAAGGTGCTCTCAGATGCAACAATTGCAGTGAATCTGGTAATAATGTGATGGTTGACAGTCTCCTCACCTCCCCTGGTCTGAACTTGGGTGGAACTCTACATGGTGAAGGGGGCAGGTCAGCTGCCACGTGCCCCTTTGGTGGTTTGTGTCACGATGGTTCTGCTATCCAAGATGCTTTTGGCGACAGGGGCGAGCCTCATGGTGGTGGTGGAGTGCTACACGACAACGCCTCCATGGACATGGCAGATGACTGGGCTTGCCCAATCATTGAGGAAGCCATCCATGATGATGATAGCTAAGCTAACGTGGCCTTCGGGCAGTCAAAGGTGGCCGACAGAGTTTCGGCAGAGGCAGACTGAGGTTAGATCTTGGTCGGCTATGGTTGCCTTGGTGTCTTCTATCTGGTTCTTTTTAGATTTTGATAATCTTAAGGTGGATGCTAGTATCCTTTCTGGACCAAATGTCAGGGTATTGTCTTACTGTGTTTTCATGGGGTTTGGTCTCAAAACTGCTATCATTTTTGAAGGCTATGATCTAGCTGGACTGCTTTCCCCAATGTTGGGGCAGTCCATATGTTGATGAAACTACAATAAATTGGCTCGAGGCTCTGTCCTCTTTGTATATTTTCTGTACATATTAATAGACTACTTTTACTTAGAAAAAAAAACATACAAGAGGTGCCCCAGAATAGCCATCAAATTAAATAAATGATACATAACTCCATCAAAACATGGAGAGGGTGCCATATAAGAGTGAAATTCCCCTATCCTAGGGTCTTTGACATAACCCTGATGGTACAAATCTATGACATGTGAATAGATGTGTTGATGTTGAGAATGGTAGAAACTGCATGATTATCTGTTAATAAGGTAAACTAGTAACATACGCAAGGGAATCCACCAACAAGGAGAATGGACCCCAAGGCACCTAGTATAGTCCATAAGTGTTAATAAATGAGTTGACATTGAACACTAGTGAACTTGACTGATCAGGAGTTAGTGATATAAACCCATTGTTGATTGCAAGGAATCTCGCCACTAACGTATGCAAGCTCGAAGGCACTACTAGTTCCTAGATCAAGCTCCTAGATAATGACCTGAAGTCGAAAGAAGAAGATCCATCGAAGGAGGGCCGTGATTCATCCCTCACCAATTGACCTGAAACAAACTAGGATGATCTGCTATATAGATGAAGTCATGAAGAAATGAATTACAACTAACACAGGGATGGCCGACTCAAAAAGGTTAATGTACTACTGTAGATGGCCTACATAGGCTAATACTTCCATTGAATAAATGGTGGAATGACACAAGAGGGAGTTGGAATCATGACTAATAAGCACAATGTTATATTTCGCAACAATGTAGGATGCATTATAACATGATCCATATGAATGGAAGAGTAAACAACTCGAGGATTAAATAAAATCATATGGATGGTACAACTCTTAGGCAAGTTAAAACCCAACAGTGAGATAATGATGCAAACAGGTTCCATGTTCAAGGGCGATGTGACTAATGTTTCTATTTTGATGGCTAATGAAGATGAATATTTCCTTCCCTTTCTCTTTTTAAAAGTTACCTTTTCATAATTCTAGTCCCCCAAGCCCCAAAAAGAGATAAAAGTATACAAGGGAGAACCTTCTAGCCATATTAGACTAGAGTATTCCTTTTTTGTAACTGGCACAATTAACTCAGATTATTTAGCGAATTCATATTTATTATTATTAAAAGATAGAAGATGATTACAATTTGAGGGAGGCCCCTAGCTTTATACCACCCTGGGTGCCTCTTGGTGAAGATCATGCCCTTTGCCTAATAACTACTTAACTAATTAATTTTTATATAACATTTCCTTCGTCATAGAAAATGCTTTGCCCTAAAAGCATACGTAACGACGGATGTTGCTAACGAAATGATTCAGTCTCCCAAGAAGCTTCTTATTTTGGTAAGTCCTTCCACTTAATCAAGTATTCCTTGATTACACGAGATCAAAGCTTCTTTTCTCTGGTGGATATGATACCTTCTAGTTCTAAAATGACCCTTCCTTCATCATCTAATAATGGAAGCATTGTTTGTGCTAATTTATGCTCACCCATTTCTCTTTTAAGGGAGGATACATGGAAGAAATTGTGAACACGACTTTTCTTCAAAAGGCTTAAACTATACGCAACTTGACTGATCTTTTTATTGATCTGGTATGGTCCATAGAGCTTTGGTGCCAAATTATTTTTTCCTTTTTGTTTCAAGGACACCTGCTTATATGGTTGGATCTTGACAAATACCCATTGTCCAACTTCAAATTATCTTTCGGTCCTGTTTCGGTTAGCTTATTGCTTCATATAGTTTCTTGCATTATTTAAAATTTCTTTTAGGGTTTATACTATTTTTCGGGTTGCTTCTTGTCGGTTTTTAATAGCTAGTAGATTTGTCTGGATGGTAGCTAGACTATCCCTTTTTGGAGTTTCGTACCCATACAAAGCTTGGACTGGAGTCATTTTTTCTTACATATGATAAGTATAATTATACCACCATTCAACGAGATGCAACCACTGAGCCCACTTATTTTGTTTTTTTGTAGCTTAACAACATATTAGATAGGCTTCCAAACATTTATTGACAACCTTCATTTGTCCATAAGTTTTAGGGTTGTAAGTGGAACTCATATTTAGGTAGGTTCCTATAAGGTTGAACAATTCCTTCCAAAAATTACCCTTAAAGTTGGCATCTCTATCACTCACAATGACTTTCGGAAAACTGTGTAATTTATAAATATTTTTGCAGAATATCTTAGTGATTTTCTTAGCTGAGTCTGAGTTCTTCATTACAATAAAGTGATCATATTTGGTGAGTCTTTTGACTACTACAAAAATCCTATCCTTGACTTTAGATATAGGTAATCCCTCAATAAAGTCCATTCGTATTTCTTCCCATTTCTAATTCGGAATGTTTAAGGGGTGAAGTAATCCAGGTGTCATAACTCTTATTTCTTTGACATGTGTCATGTTCCGGCACATACTTATGAATATCATGACTCATCCCCTTCCAAAGAAATGATTGACGTGCACTGTAGTAAGTTTTAAAGAATCCTACATGTCTGGATGACAATGAATCATGTAACTCCTTGAGTATCTTGGATTTAAACTTGGATTTTGAATTTAGATAGATTCTTCCTTTGTACCATAGAATGTCGTTCTTCCATTCAAATTTTGATTTGTCTGGAAGTTTATTGATTCTCAGAGTTATTTCTAGATCCTTAGCATACTCACTTCGAATCTCATTAATCCATTCAAGAACAAAAATCGAGACTACAAGTAGTACTAGTTCTTTGTCCTTCCCAAACAGGGCATCTACTACTACATTGTCTTTTCCCCTTTTATGTAGTATCTCCATGTCAAAGGCGACAATTTTTTCAATCCATTTTTTTTGTTCTTCGGAAGGTGTTTTTTATTGAAGGAAGTTTTGGAGACTTTTATGGTCTGTTCGAATGGAGAGCTTACTTCCAAAAAGATATTGTCTCCACTTAGCCAATGTGTGCATAATAGCAAGCATTTCCTTGTTGTATGTGGACTTAAGACATTCTCTTTTATTGAGCTTACTACTTTCAAAAGCTATTGGATGCCCTTCTTGCATTAACACTACACCTTTATCAAATCCAGAAGCATCACACTCGATGATAAATGGTTTAGAGGAATATGGAGTTGCCAATAATGGGGCATTAGACATAACTTCCTTCAGTTCGTCAAAACACCTTCCTGCTTCCTCATTACATTGAAATGACTTCTTCTTTAGGAGGTTTGTTAGAGGTATAGTTATATGTGCATAGTTTTTAATAAATCTTTGGTAATATCCAGTCAATCCTAAGAACCCTCTTAACTTGGATATATTAACTGGTTTGGTCCATCCTTTATATATTTGATTTTATTAGGGTCCACTTTTACTCCTTCATGGTAAATTATGTGTTCGAGATATTCTACTTCTTCCTTCCCAAAGGTGCATTTAGATTTCTTGGCATAGAACTAATGCTCTTTTAGTAAGAACTTTATCCAGATGTTGTAGGTGCTCCTTCCAAGTTTTATTGCAAATTAAAATATCATAAAAGAATACTAATACAAACTTCCTAAGATATGGACATAATAACTTGTTTATAGTGGCTTGGAATGTTGAGGGTGCTTTGGTTAACCCAAAGGACATTACTTTAAATTCATAGTGACCTTCATGTGTTTAGAATGTCATTTTTGGTATGTCTTCCAACCAGATTCTGATGTGGTAATAGCATGATCTTAAGTCCAATTTTCAGAAGTATTTTGTGCCATGTAGTTCATCCAACATTTCATCGATAAAGGAAATTTGGAATTTGTTTTTAATCATTATTTTGTTTAATCCTTTATAATCAATGCATAGCTTGAATGATCTGTCCTTCTTCCTTACCAATACCACTGGAGAACCATATGGACTCTTACCTTTTGAGATGATCCCACATTTTAAAAGGTCTTGGATTAATCTCTCAATTTCAGTCTTTTGGTGATGTGGATATTGATACAACTTGATGTTGATAGGGTCTAATCCTGATTTGACTTCTATTGTATGCTCGATTTTCCTATTAGGAGGCATTTTCATGGGCAGGTCTTTGAATACCTTTTCATGCTTCTAAATTAGCTCTTGGTATTCTGGTGAATTTTGCTGATCATGTTTGCAGATAACATTTCTAATTAGTGACATTGTACTACATAGGCTGGTGCTCCTTTCCAAATCATCTTCATCATCTGGGATGATGACACGATTTGATTTTATGGTGCTTGGAATTCATATAAGTTGTACCTATGCCCTTCCCAGTTAAAGCTTATGAACTGCTCTTGATGGTTCATGGATTATGTGCCTAAGGTTCATAGCCATTGGATACCTATGACCACGTCTACTCCTCCTAATGGTACAATGAAGAATGAGGATTCTAAATTAAAGTCTTGAATCTGCAATTTGACCTTATGGAATTTCCCTACCTTTTCAATCTACTTACCTTTGTCTACCATCCCCTTCATGTTTTGTAAGGGAAATGAGAAAATGTTGAGTCTCTTTGCCACTATTTCATCTAAAAAATTATGGGTGCTACTAGAGTCGATGACAACCACTACGTTGTTCTTCTATATATGTCCTTTTAATTTTAGAGAATGGGGTTGTGATATACCTGTCATAGCTGATAGTGACACTTGTGGAATACTTCCGTCATCTAATTCTGGAGAGAATTGTATGGAATATTCTACTCCTTCTATGTCTTCTTCGTCACT
Source organism: Pinus tabuliformis (assembly GCA_031772625.1). Classification (NCBI taxonomy): domain Eukaryota; kingdom Viridiplantae; phylum Streptophyta; class Pinopsida; order Pinales; family Pinaceae; genus Pinus; species Pinus tabuliformis. Next base: position 1,588,300,881 of record CM062804.1, read on the forward strand.
ATTTGAATCATTAGTTTTTTCATAGTTATATACGTTCTTTGATTGTTTTCCTTTAGCACACCTATGTTTAGTGTCCCATTTCTCGCCATAACATTTTCATTTGCCTTATTTTATCCTTTGCATTTCCACATTAGATTTTTCACCTTCTCGAAGATGTGGTGGAACATATCTTGTATTATCCATATTCACAGACTGGGGCATTCTTCATCTTGAATATACTTTTTCTAGTTTTGACCACATAGTCTATTCAAATTTCTTTTAGTAGCTTTTTATTTTTGTCTTGCTACTTCTATTGATGTAATGTCATGAAGCTCAAGTTCTACCCATAGATGAGTTTTAAGTCCAGAGATGTATGATTGAATTAGACGATATTCTGATAACCCAGGTACTCATGTTGTTAATGTCTCCCATTCTTGAGTGTACTCATCCACATTTCCTTTTTGTCACAATATGATGAGTGTTGAAAATAACTCTTCTTCCTTTACACCTTGGAATATTATAAAGAATGCATCCTTAAATTTTCTCCAACTAATGGACATTGTTGTCTTCTTCCAGCACATATAAAAATTATATGCTTCACCTTCCATATTAATGGAAGCGTGTCTAATATTTTCGTCATCATTGTCAATATCATAAATCTTGAAATATTCTTCTACTTTATCTAGCCACGCAACACCCATTTTTCGTTACCATCGAATTTGGGTAGCTTCATTTTTTCTCTTCGTTGATACGTCACTAATAGTGGAGTGAAAATAGGGTATTGATTGGTGAATGTATCCCAGAGCTGCTTATTTGAAAAAGTCACGTTACTATTTCCTTGATGGTGCATGGATGATTCTTTTGGAGACTCCGCTTTTTCATGAGAAACTGTTGAATTTGTCGAATCTAATGAATTGTCATTAAGGGAATTTTGGGTCTAAAATGGGCCTCCTAAGAAACATGTTCAACCAAAATAAACTTTATAAGAACCAATAGGATTCAAGATGATGATGTCAACCATGGGGATGATTCACCAATTTTCGAGTAAAAATGTAAAAAGATTAAAAATAATAAAATAATAAAACTACTTTTTCAACTCGTACTTTCAACTTATCTCCCTAAGGTTTACTCAAATTTCAAGTGAGTGTACTTGTTGGATGCAAAATTTAATTCCTCATCCAAGGAGTACCCATGTTGCATACTTTTGATGGACTCCGCTACACAAAAAATGAGAAATACAGGAAAAAACATGATTGCAATCACGTTTTTCATGTATTTATCAGTTTTCATGTAGCAGGGTCCATCGAAAGTATGCAACATGTGTACTCTTTGGATGAGAAATCAAATTATGTATCCAATGAGTGTTTTTTCTTGAATTTTGAGTAAACCCATAGGGAGATAAGTTGAAAATATGAGTTGAAAAAATAGTTTTTTCTTTTTTCCCTCTAAAATTTGATGATTTAAACTAATCTTTTTTTATCATTTCCACTATTATTTTATAATTTCCTTAGAAGGCCCATTTTATACCTCAAAACTCCCCTAATGGTTGTTGACTACCTCCATTATTTTGGAGTAGTTGTTCGGGTGTAACTTCCATCCTTTCACACAATGTGTTCAACAACGTAATTGTCTGATTATGATTTATTTCGGATTTGATATAGTTCTACCCAAGCTATTATTCTATTCAACTTTTCGTATCGTGTAGATTCTTGATATCGTCGGAATGTCCAATAACCTTACTCTCGAGATCAACTAATTTTTTGTTGAAATCATCAGAGTGGCTAGTAATCCTATTCTCCAAATCAACCAATTTTTTGTTGAAATCGATCATTGTCATCGATGACATTGAATGGGCTTATGGGGGTGTATATTTTTTTGCTTACCCAACCTCCTCAGTTTCTTTAATTTATAATGTAATTATTATAAACCTTCCAATCTTCCCAACCGATGCAACACACTTGGTTATCTGTCCGTTGACCATGGCCATCGTTGATGGCTCTTATGGCTACAACAACAACAACTAGAAGATACCGCATATCCGTACTGGAGGAATGGGTGACAACAACAGATGATAAGAATGATGCAGAGAATGTGAGGTTGTGGAAATAAGGATAGTAGAATGATTGAACACAGACAATCGGGAGGTGTGGAGGGAGGATGCAGACGGAGTGGATTGAGTCAGCGGATGATACTTTTGTGTAGTGTCTTGCCGGAGAACCCACTTCCTCTGGTACCAGATGGCATAATTAACTCATATTTTTCAGTGAATTCATATTTATTATTATTAAAATATAGAATATGATTACAATTTGAAGGAGGCCCATAGCTTTATACGACCTTGGGTGCCTCTTGGTGAATGGGCATGATATTTGATCATGCCCTTTGCCTAATAACTACTTAACTAACTAAATTTTATATAACAGTAACTAGTCTACTTATTTTGGAAAAGGGTTAAAAATAAACTGAATATATGACTATTCAAGTACTTTAATGAGCGTGAAGGAGACAAGTTCACTCAAAAATATTTTCTAATTTAAGAAGTCTAAAAAGAGCTTAAAGAAAATTACTCCTAGAGGAATGAGTGGTATAGGAGATAGTAACTGGTTCTAGTAATGATGGAACTGCTTTGACATAAAGAATACAAGAGGCTGGCTAATAGGACCACTAATTACAGAAGTTCCTCCAGGAAAGGGTAAAACACCAAGTTAAAGTGAATGGTAGGCCAAGAAGATGATGACGATGGAATTGCTAGTGGAAATCACAAGGGATAAAGGTAGTGGAATCATCTTATGGTATAATTAGAAATATGATGAAGAAGAGGACATGAGGCTCAGATGCTAATCCATGGCAAGTCAGAAGGAGGGATTCCAAAAAGAGGATAAAATAACTTCATGGACACTGGAAAAACAAGGAGATTTTATACTAGGGTATCCATGATGAGGTGAGATTTACTACCAAGCGACGACATGCGTAATGGAAAGTGATTAAAGTCACAACTTGATAGGGCCAGACCTAAGGCATAAATTCAGAATTGATGGTCAAAATGCACTAATGATGATGAAAATGACCTACTCCTATATGCCAAGTCCAAGAGAAATGCACCTAAGATCTAATGGATGTTGCAATAAAATTGCCACCCTATCCTGTAAAAAACATTGAAAAACACTAGACACATGGTTAAATCACAAAATGAATGTAACAAAACATGGGTGAGGTAAAAAAATTATATCTATATATATATATATATATATATATATATATATATATATATTTACTTTTATAATGTTTTTGGATTTTTAGCACATATGATGTACTAGAAAAGATCTTGCATCACACACCAAATAAAAATAGAGATAAAGAATCAAACTCCTATATACAATATGTACAAGAGTAATCTAGTCTAATAGGTCACATGAAAGTGATGGCCTCCTAACTCTCCCCACAGCTTTGGACCTCGCTCAACCTGGATCGATCATCTTAACAACTCGTGGGAGGAAATCAAACCTCACAAAAGCCATTCAAAGGGCTAGGGCAGAGGTTACCTCTGGAAGACAATCCACTATGGAAGGAGTTCTTAGAGCACTGTATACCCCAGGTCGGGTTCCCCCATGAAATGCCTATCATTCAATTGTAGAGGCATGTCCAAGAAACCAGCCCTGCGTCGTCTGTTTGAGGTTGAGCCTTCTGATATCATCATGTTCCAAGAGACCCTAGGAGAGGCCGACATTATTACCAGCACTTTAGCCTCTCTACTTCCTGGATGGCAATTTTCTTCCATTGATGCTTTGGACCGTTCGGGGGGCTTAGCCATTGGGAAAAATCCTCGCTCGATCAAGGTTATGGCATCCTGGGGAGGACCTGGTTTCATTGGGATGGATTTTTTCTCAGCGGAGCTCAGCCTTAACGTAAGGGTCATCAATATATATGGACCTTGCCATTAGAGCTAAACCTTCTGGAAACATTCGCTAAATCTCTCAATTGTATCCCCTGATCACATTATTATTGGGGGTGATCTCAATTTCTCCTTGGGCTTCAGGGAATCATGGGGGTCACATGCACAAGTGGATGCTATTACTGGCTTCATGACAAATATCTTGGAATAGCACAGCCTAGTGGATATTCCCATGAACAAGCCACTACCTACTTGGCGAAATAGAAGGGTGGGGGAAGCTGCATTAGCCAGAAGGTTAGATCGATTCTTGATAAAGGTTCCACTATTGAATCAGTTGCACCACCTAAAAAAATGGGTGGGTTCTGGGGGTATCTCGAACCACTCTCCCATTTACCTTGAAATAAAGGGTCCCCACCCCAAACCAAAAGCTCCTTTCAAATTTAATCATGTCTGGCTATAGGATCCCAGATTCATCAATTTGATCAGTAATTTTTGGAAGGCCAACCATATTGATTGACATGGTTCCTTTACTAAGGGTTTTTTCCACAACTTGGCACAGCTCAAACACCTTTCCATCAATTGGGCCAAAGAGAAAAACCTAAGGGAGGATCACACCTTAGAACAAATTGAGTTTGAGTTGAATGCTATGCTTGATGATCGCAATCTAGGATTTACTACTGCTACAGATAAATCCCATTTGATTGATCTAGAAAATCAAAAGGCTAGGATTTTAAAGGAGAGAGAGGAATCTTGGCATCTCAGAAGTAGGGCTATATGGTTAAAAGTTGGAGACAACAATACTAGATTTTTTCAGAACTTTGCAAAAGGCAAGAAAGTCACAAACACTATATGGATTTTATCCCTTCCTGATGGAGGAGTAGCTGATACCTTCAACAAACTCTCCTATCTTGGATCCACTCACTTCAAGCATCTCTTTCAAAACCCACCGGGGTCAAATGTAGCTGATATTATCAATGTTGCTGGACATTTCCCTCAATTTGTAATCGAAGAAGAGGCAGAAGAGCTCAAATCACTTGTTACTTCTAGAGAACTGGAGGGGACTTTAAAATGGTTCAAAAAAGAGAAAGGCCCTAGCCTAGATGGATGGTCAATTGAATTTTATCTTGCTTTCTATGAACTATTTGGGAATGACCTGTTAAAAGTTGTGGAAGAATGTAGAACATTTGGATCGATCTAAAATGTTGTCAATACTACTTTCATTACCTTAATTCCAAAATCTGATTCCCCCTCCTCTTTCAATGACTTTAGGCCTATTTCCTTATGCAACTATTTGTACAACATCATCTCTAAAATCATTGTGAACCGGATTCATCCCATCCTTTCTCACCATATTCCTCCTGAACAATTTGCATTTCTTGAGCACTGTCAGATCCACGAAACCATTGGCATGGCTCATGAGGCCATTCATTCGATATGGACCAAACACCTGAAAGGAATCATTATTAAGATTGACCTGGCTAAAGCTTTTGACTGTGTAAGTTGGCTCTATATCAAGATGCTCCTTATCCACCTTGGGTTCCCTCATGCTTTTTTCACCTGGATTATGGCATGTATATCTACACCTACTTTTAGTGTTCTTATCAATGGATCCGCCTCCAATTTCTTCCATGCTTAATGGGGCCTCAGAAAGGGTTGTCCACTCTATCCCTTACTCTTTCTAATTGTCATGGATGGGCTGAACAAATTACTAGCCAAAGAAAAAATAGATGGCAATCTATGTGGTCTCAAGATAAATGATTTTTGTTATCTTACGCATCTCCTATTTGTGGACGATGTACTCATTTTCCTTGATGGCAGCATTCATGACTCACTTACTTTCTCAAATATTCTCTCTCTATTCACGAAATCTACAGGCATGTTGGCTAATCATGGGAAATCTACCATAACCTTAGCCCACACTTCCATTCAGGAGTCACAGTTGGCACAATAACACTTCCCTTACTGCACTATCCCTCTAGATCGTGGATTCAAATATCTGGGATTTTGGATAAAGACCCTCAATCAAAAGATAGCAGATTGTGTCTGGCTAGTCATCAAGCTAGAAAAAAATCTATCATTATGGAGCCACAGATACTTATCCAGAGCAGGTAGATTGGTGCTCATCAAATCCATTCTTGAGGCTACTCCTATTTTCTGGATGGCTTTACCTTGGATCCCAAGGAATATACTGACTCGATTTCAACAACTTTGTAGCAGATACCTTTGGAATGGCCAACAAGATAAAAATATTTTTACATGGGTCAGCTAGAACAAGATTTCTTTGCCAAAAAAATGGGGTGGATGGGGGCTCAAAGACCTAGCTCTATTTGCACAAGCCCTGGTTGCAAAAATGGGTTGGATCCTATTGACTAGGTAGAATTTATGGACTAATGTCACATACTACAAGTACTTTTGGCCACAACAAATTATGGATTGGATCCATTTGCCTAGCTAGCCAAGAACTGGTATATCATCTGTCTGGAAGGCCGTACTTCACTCTTTGCCCAGCATCAGGAACAACCTTGTGTGGAGAGTTAATGATGGTTCAAAAGCTCATATAGAGGACTAGGAGTTGGTGGAAGACATAGGCTACCAAGAGATCTCATCCAGCACCTAAACTCTCATGAGATAAAGGTCTTGGTTCACATTGTGGATCAGAAAAATACTACTATATTCTCACAAGGATGGAAATATACCCTACAACTTGATATCCCCCCTCATTGGCACTAGGAATGGCTAGAGTACATAAATGCTCTGAGTGAATCTCACATCAGGATAAAGGAAGGACCCGATGAACTCATTTTGGGCTTAGCATAAAATGGCATTTATATGCCTAACGCCGGCTATCTTCACCTTATATCACACAAACAGCAGGAGCAAACAGTACTGTGGTGGAAAAATATTTGGCAACTTGTTTCGCCTCCGAGAACTAGACTATTCTTTTGGTCCTCAGTAACAAAGTCCCCATGAGGGATACACTATCACACCACTCTTTCCATGGCCCAAACTGGTGCGTACTCTACAAAAACTGCACTGAATCAACTGAGCACTTATTTGTTCATTGCGAAACTCTGATCAATCTCTGGCTAAATGTCACCTCCTCGCTGTAATTAATAGGGAAATGGGGGGGTGAAAATTTATGTCACAAAACCTAATGTAATCAACATCATGGCACAAAACTTATATGTCTTCCCTTACTTATTTGCTAGCATATTTGGCTGGCCCGAAACCGAATCATTTTTTATAATAGGGTGGCTAGCTAGTCGCATATAACAACTCAGATTATATCAGCATTCCACGAGCTACCCAAGCCAATCAGACCTCGGCCTCGTAGGCCATATACACCCACACCTATTGATAAAACAACTCCGTGGGCCTTTTTTGATGGTACTGCATAGCACCATGGATGTGGCGGTGGCTTCATATTATATCTTACTGAACAACACTACTATAAGGTTAAAATGGGATTTGGAGATGGAACTAATAATTATGCGGAATGGATTACACTCCGTCATTTGCTACATTTTTCATTGATTCATAACTGCATGGATCTAAACATATATGGCGACTCAAAATTATCATAAACTGGTTCAATAATAAAACTATCTATCACTCACACACACTCAGTAATATTTTGGATGAAGTTACTCTATTCAAAGCACAGTTTAATTCTATTTCATGCCAACATATTTACAAGGAACATAACTATTGTGTTGAAGGGCTTTCAAAGGAGGCCATGGTGCTTCCCTGAGGAGAGTGGATAATACATGAGCTAAGAGGATCGGATGCATTCCAGTACTACCACAGGCCATACAATGATCAAAATTACCACAGGGCTGATAGCCCAAATGCTTGAGTTTTTTTTATACTTCTGAACTCTTTTTTATTTTTTGTGTTAGAACTACCTATATGTATATATTTATATGACTGTTTATATCATCATGATAATATAAAGACATCACCCTGCATGGTGTATGAAAATATTGATAGCTGATATGTTTATAGTTTATTCTACATAATATCTCTAGACAGTGACTAAGCACCCTGCATGGTGATGGATGATATATGTACCTATTTTGAAAATCAGTGAACCTTTTTTGAACATGGCCATAGAGATCGCAAAGGGACAAACACAACATATGCTAAAAAGCATCTACAACATGTAATTTTTCAATCATAAATGAAAGATTACGATTTTTCCAATGGAAAAAAAGGTCACATGAAAGTATGCCCATTTCCAGGCACATGTCAAGGATTTCTATACATGAGCGCATGGAGGTCAGGGGTACCATATAGCTCACTAATGTGGGGCCATGCCAAAGGAAGTAAAACTACCCAATCCTAAAAGGTTGACCATGCCACGAACATTTGAACATAGTGTTGTAGTGAATGCAACACCCTCCAAAATTTTGGCTTGACTTAAATTTTAGAGCCTTCCTTGGTCTTTCCCTTGATTGTTGCAAACACTTGAGCTCATTTCATGAGCTTTCTTGAGTCCTTTCACCCCTTTTTCTTGTTGGATCAACTGTTGTCTTTCGGCATGTTTGACTACTTTTCTATGCTTGCAGAGCTTTTCTGGTGGTTTCAAATATTGGTATTTTTGTATTCGAGTTTTCCTAGTTATGTATACACTCATCACACTCATACACCAAGTTTTGAGCATGATCACACAAGTGTCATCACGGTCATCCTAAAGTCTATCTCAAGTGTCGCACTTGTTGCTTCTTGTTTTCAGACAGTTGCATAGAGGGTAATTCTTTGCCTTGTTGTTCCAATGGTATATGTTATCATATCATCAAAAAATTATGCTAAGTGTGTGATCACAAGTTCAAGTTTTGCACGAGTTCATCTTCCTCCTACACTTAGCTACCTTTTCGAAAATATTCCTGACCGGGAAACTCAACTTCATTGGACCTCGACTGAACTGTGCACTGTGCAACCTTAATCCTCATTGATGTAATATTTCTAACTATAAATATGCATTTCGTAGTCACTATCCCCCAAGGTAGTTGTACTGCGCAATGCCAGAGCTCAGCAACCTTTCTTCATCCCTAGAATTGTGTAGTAGTTGCTCCTAGTCTGACTAAACTATGCACTTTGCAATCCCAACCCTCAAGCTCCTTCCCTTGGCTATTCAAACCTCATAATTCATAGAGAATGCAACCTCGCTTGGCCTCCAAAACTGTGCAGAAGTGTCGCCTAGTGTCCTAACTTAGATGAAGCTCACCAACCTCATGAAATGCAAAAATCTGCCCTCCAGGTTTCTCTGTTTCCTGCTCTCCTTGCCTTTGAAAAATGTGTAGATCTCTCTCCAGTGTCCCATCCTATATTAGCCATTGACTGTGTCCAATACAAAATCCTGAATCCCAGTGTCCACTGCACAATTTTTTCCATCAAGCTAGTCCATGTCAGCAGTGTCATGTCAAGTCATCTCATGAGTTTTCAAAGGTCATGTATATTGTAAATCAAATGTATTGTAAAGTGGAAGTCTAATGGACACACATGAATATGAATAGTCATGTCAACTGAAAATTCATAGGAAGTTGAACAGTCATGACGGTAGTCAAATAATCAAAAGGGGTAAGCATCACCCCTTTGGTTATATATACCCCCCCATTATATGAGCATGAGACTTTTTCACCTTGGCTCCTCCCACAAGCATAGAGAGTTCAGTCAGTTCTTTGAGGAGTAAGGAGTGGCTCCAATTTCCCACTACTAGGGCTAGTGATGTACAATGTAAATATGTGTCTTGGAAATTTTTCTTAATTACAGAAGCCTTTTAAGGCCAGCATGTTTTCATGTATGACTAATGGGTGTTTGTAAGACTATTGTGTGAGAATTTATATTTCATGCTTACTTTCACATGTACTAAGATAGTTGAACCATTTCAGTTGTTTTAGTGATTATCTTGTTCATAATGTTTTGTAATGGTTGTCACTATTGTCTAATCCTTGTAGACTATTCCATAGGATACTAGACAAAGCATTCCTTACTCTTTGGTTATAATGACCATCAAATCCATTGTGGACTACTCTACTAGATGGTAGATGGATATTTCCTTCTTCATTGATTGTAATGACCATCGCATCTGCTGTGGACTATTCTGCTAGATGTTGGATAAGCCTTTCTAGTTCATGCATGCCTCTTCTTGGGTGGTACTATTACCTCTCACTTAGAGGCTCACTTTCCCCCCCTTTTGCAGTAAGAGAACCTAAACACAGTTGTGTTTCACACTCACCAGGCACACTCACCTTTCTTATCGAAGATACCATTGCACCACTCTCTTGTGCTAATAGGTAGAGTCAAGGAAAACCTTTAGGTATTTGGAAACCAGGACATTATATTGATGGGACCCCTACATGAAACAGTGTGAGATTTGATTAGGAATTCATACCAGGGAGATCCCCTGAATGTTGGCAAGTCCAGCACCGTTAAAATTTTTGGTGCTATGAGGGAAACCAGTATTATATGGCTGATTGTCCCACTGACCCCACTAATCCATCTTCTAGTCAAGGCAGTAACATCCACTCCCTCTCCCTCACTCGAGATTCTAAAGTTGGTAACTTCTCACCACTGATGTTTGAACATGAAATATTGTACCATCCAATTTGGGCTCTCACCTCCATCACCCATCAATATGATAAATTTGTTGGATTGATTCTGAGAGTAATCACTCTTCCATGTTATCAAAAGAAGAACAATACCACCCCCACAGGAGTAGCAGTCACCTCTGTTGAAGTCGTGATCCTCGCCACTCTTGAAGAACTAGCAGAGGCTATTGAAAAGGAAGAGGAGCCTCCACTCATTCACCAAGGAGAAGGAGATAATCCCTTACTCTCAAGTTCAAATTCTGGCGGAGGAGGTGGAGGGGAAGGAAACAAAGGAGAATAAGAGGAAGAGGAGCCAATAGATTCATAAGAGGAAGAGGAGGATAACAAAGAAGATGACGCGGAAGAACAAAATCTATATTGGATGACTTAGGGACCAGTGGCACTTCTGGGTGTCTTGCACAAGATTTCAAGACATGAAGGGAAGCTCTTAATGAAATATGACCTTAACAAGACGGTGCAGGCTGAATATCACTTAGACAATTTTTACCTACATTTGCAAACACTTGAGGTACGTTATGATGACGTTGCATGCATATTGTTTCCATGTACCTTAGATGGTAGAGTAGCTGTATGGTACCACAACCTACCTCTAAACTCTATCCAGAATTAGAGGTTGTTCAAAAGGATATTTCTTGAGAAATTTGTTGAAGATAAGACCCCTACCATGTTACTAAAGGAGTTGGTTAGTCTCAAGATGGAGCAATAAGGCAAGGCTAAATATTTCAAGTAGAGGTTCAACTGCATTTTGAATAAGTTTTCGGACGACACAAAACCTCATGACTCCATCACCATCGACTACTACACTTCTACCTTCCGAACCAGTAATGTGTAGTTTGTCAAATGAAATGCAAGACCAACTCTAACGTAAAACTATGAAGAGGTTATTGTTGTAGAGAAGAACTTCCGCACTATTGGAGTCATCATAGATGATGAACCTACACAGGTAAGAGGTCTCAGGCCTCTGTGAGAAAGGCTAAGGAAAAGGAATCCAACAATCTTGAAAGCCTTAATTGTCTTGTCAAGTCCCTAACCACTGAAATGGATGAACTTAAATAAAGGACAAGTGATACTACCATGAGAAGAATGCCCTGCAGGTTCATGTCTAGAAAGAATGTCGCTTCCGGCAACAACAACAATCAACCGACAAAATCTGGACAGAGTTCCAATATGGTTTTGAACATGAAGAAAATTGTCATGGATTCATATTGTAGGTTCCAAAATGAGCATCATTCAGAGAAGACATGCCCACAATGGAACCAAGGCATGAGAAGCTTTGATGCGTAGTTGTTTGGCTCAGTCATGTTTGAGGAATAGGCTAAGCCTGACAATGAAGAAGCTACTACAGTTTATGAATCTCCAAGAACTGGGCATGTAGTAAATATGTATCAGTGTGTTCTTTCAAGCCATAAAATCACTACCGATAAGGAGCATCCTAGTGATGGTCCAACCTAGAAGCAGAGTAACTACTACAAATTGAGAAGTCAGGGGCCGACCACCATGATTGAGACGCTGAAATAGAAATTCAAAGTAAAATTGTTAAGAAAATTAAGTCCTCTGGTAAACTCAACACAGAACAATCTAAGCAAGGCCAAGAAGATTGTTCCAAAAGAAAGTGTTTCCACCAGTAGTAGAGACAAAACCATTCCAATAGAAACCATAAACATAGTTTCACCCCTGGACACCTCGGTGAGTCTTCCCACAAAAGAATACAACTTTGTAGAATACATGAAGAAGGTTCACGTGAACATCTCCCTATTTTATCATCCTACAACCTTACTCCCCTTGTCAACAATCTCCCCCCACCTTGTTGATCCTATGGACCTAGAAGCTTCATCTTGATATTTTGAAGGTATACCATTTGTCTTTCTTTCTCTTGAAGGAAGTGCTAGTAGAGAGAGCTAAGAGGAAAAATTCCCAAGATTTTCCTCAAGTACTGATGGGCCTCATCATTGGGTAACTATATGGACCTTAATACACCTCCAAGCTTACTAAAATCAACTCTTCTTGTAATTCCATATGTGTTTTAATTATATTTTTCCTAATGAGATGAGTAAAAGTAAGATGTTATGTCTTGTGGTCTAATATGCATTTATTGCATGTTTTTGGGAGAAAATCATGGAAATTTTGGCTAATTAAGGGCATGAACTCGAATGAGACGAGGAGGAGATATTATAGAAGATAGATCCTCATGAAATTCTCACTCATTCGAATATTCCTTAATCAAATCACGCTAGCTCGGAGTTGCAAGCAGCCAAGTCATGGAGATCTTGGGTAGTCAAGCTAGTGACAGTTAAGAACATGTTCATCTTGATTTTGGTAGCCAAGCCTCACTAGATTTAAGTAAGTTGTTGGAGACTTCAGTTGTATAATTAAGGAGGCCTAGAGCCTCATTATGATTCATATATTTTATGTAAGAGCACTACGAATCTTCAAGCTAAAGGATTGTGGAAAAAGATTGTTATGTAATTTTTGATATGATAATGAGAATGAGAATTTCCTTGATCTAGCACTGATTTGACTCAGAGGGCTGAAGCTCTTGGGTTAGGGCCTAGCCATAGCAGCAAAGGCTCCACTTCTTGTACTTATATGCTCAGGTTATTTCATAGATTAATTGCTGAATTGATTTTAGCAATGTTTCATTGCAAGTAGTGGTAAGTTGGATTAGTTTTCTTCCATTTGTGCATATATTTAGCAGTAGTTTTAGAGAGGTAAAGGAATACAAAAAAGGCTAATAGCAGGTGGGTTTGGCCTCACTCCTCCCTTCTGGGACCATGGTTTGAGGAAAAAGATCTTATTCATCCCCAAAAAGACAAAATTATGATTTCTTATGGAATTTAGGGTTTTTGCTACTTAGGCCAACATTTGTTTAGTTTTCAAGAATAGGTTTCAGTTTTTCTTTCTGATATTTCCATCTTTGTATTAGATCTCATGGAATTTCACAATATCCTGCAAGTATTTCCATGCATGAACTAGGAAACTAAATAATGGAATTATGTTTCTTATGTTTATTATAAATCTTCCTTGTTTGACATGATTCATGGGTAAATCCCAGTGATGTATGTATTGCAGGAGCTTTCAATAGTGCAAGGAGATCTCATGTCAGCAACATCAACCTAACCTCATCCATCCATGATCAGTAAAAGCCACTAATTCCATCAACCAATTCATCATTCCATAAGAACAACTTTCTAGGTTTGTTGAGAAAGTCCAACCATCTTACAAACTGTGGTTTGAGCTCTAAGGAAGTCCCATCCACTCCCTTGCCTTGTTTCTTCCATCATTCACCTTCCCTAGGCCCTATACCACCTTCCAAATCACTCCTATTTCTCTCGGTCGGATCCTATAGGAATACAGGGGATCTTGTAGGAGCATTAGGGCATCCTCTAGGAAGCAATAGGACATCCTGTAGGATGACCTGTAGTGGCCTGTTTTGAGGCAAATTTGTGGAAAAAGAATACAAGAAGATAGGGGAAGACCCCCACTTTCCTCCCAAGACATCTGACCTTTCAAAACCACCTCTAACCCACCTACCACATCGCCAAGAATATTTAACATTCACATTTTCCCAAAAATGGACAAAAAGAAAAAAGAGTTATCGTGTTCATTCATATGCACAATATTAAAATGTTTGGTTATTTCAGATTGCATGCCTAGGATAGTTAGGATTACACACATGTTAGCTTAGAATTCTTATAAAGAAATATCTCTTAGCAATTAGTTAGATGAGTGGCGTCTTTAAATCATTTATTCCAGTATTTCATTATTGCAGCAGACAACATTTCCTTTCTTCCAATTAGGGTAAAATTCCCCTTTCTTCCTCAGTAACCAAACTTCTTCTGAATCAATAGAAGGTTGGTTTGATAAACCATAGTGGTCTATCACCAGCTTAGTAGTGACAAAGAGTGGACCCATTTCATTTTCTTGTGTATACAACACCATCGCCTCCAAGTTTGTATGAACTCCGGTTGATAAAGTAAAGTTGGTAGCCCTAGGAGTTGCAACATTCTTGCTACAATACTAGTGCTCATCAAGTACTCAAACTATTCTCTTGGGAGAGCTTTGGTGAAAATATTAGCAACATGTTCTTTGGTAGGTACATACTATAGTTTCACAATATGATTGGCAACTTTCTCCCTCAAGAAATGATACTTGATTAGAATATGTTTTTTCTTGGAGTGGAAAATAAGATTCTTTGACATGTTGATGGAACTTGTGTTGTCATAAATAATGGGTATAGGCTACTCATAAAAAAATTGTACATCTTGCAAGGTCTACTTCATCCACAATAATTGAGTGAAAAAAAATCTCATGCAATATATTCTTCTTCAGTTCTAGATAAAAAGATGGAAGTTTGCTTCTTTCTCAATCATAGAACTAGACACTCTCCAAGAAGGAATGAACCACCACTAGTTCTCTTTTGATCCTCTACATCACCTACCCAATCAACAACAATATAAATGATCAATGAAAAATATTTACCTCCTCGGTACACAGTGCATAGTCCATTATGGCTCTGAGAGATCTGACAATCCTCTTGGCTGCTAGTAGAGGGATCTTTATAGGATAATGTTTGGTTTTGAAGTTGTCAAATATAGTAGGCTGCCAATGATAGATCTATATAAAGTCTAGTCCACTTCTGATGATTCATCAATTTTTCCAAGTTTGCAACCTGTAACCATTGGTGTGCTCACTAAAGATAATTCCTCCATCCCAAAAATCTTCGAAACTTCCTTGATATATTTGATTTATCACATGAATATCCCTTTGGGAGTCTAAACAATCTGTAACCTAAGGAAATAAAAGAGCTCTCCAAGCATAGATATATCAAACTTGGCCTTTATATATGTTGCAAAGTTCCAGGTTAACAAGTCTGAATCACTAGCAAAAATGATATCATAACAATAAACAACCACCACTATGAGTTTTCCATCCTTATCTTTGACATATAAATTGCTATCAGTCACACCTCTTTTAAAACCACACTTGAGAAAGTAGTTTTCCAACATGGAATACCAATCCCATGGGGCTTGCTTGAGACCATACAAGGCCTTATTAAGCTTGCAAACATAATATGGTTTCTCTGTCAATAGAAAACCATCTAGCTACTCTTTGTAAAATTATTCTTTTAATTCTCCATTTACAAAGGTAGATTTGACATCCATTTGATATATTTTGAATTTATTAAAAAAGGAAAATGTTATAAACATTTAGATTTCCTTTAATCTTGCAAAAGGAGCAAACATTTCATCAAAATCTATACCTTCAACCTGAGCATGAAATTTGCATACCAATCTTACCTTGTTTCTTACCACTTCTCCCGAGTCATTTAACTTATTCCTAAAGGCCGACTTCGTGCCAATGGCATTCTTATCTTTTGGTCTTGGAACATTTCCCATGTTTGAGTTTTGTCAACTTTTTCCAATTATTCATGCATAGAATTTAACCAATTTCCATCTTTACTATATTTTGGAACATCCTTTGGTTCCTCCATGGATAACAGGGCTACATGTGCTTGTGTAGGGGGATTTAGCAGCTTCCTTCTTTTCTGAAAACCTATTTTTAAATCACCAACAATATGGTCAGTTGGGTGATATTTTTTCACATACCTTGAAGGATCATTGGCTAGAGGATATTAGGGATCTTCATTTTATTCTTTTTAAAGTGGTTAATGGTCCTCCTCATTATTGTTGACTATTTCATTGGATCTGATATTTGTTTATTGTTTGTCTTCAAATTCAACATATTCATCCACTTAGACATCAATACAATCAACAATCCTCTTGGTATTCTTATTATAACATCTGTATCCTATGTTACTTTTAGAATATCCAAGAAAAATGCCTTCATCATCCCTTGCATCAAACATACAAACCTTATCAACATCCCTCTTGATGTAACACGTGTTGTTGTTATAGCTCCCAACCTCACTCTTGATGTTTGTGATGCTACACTCATGTCCTAAGGCAAACCCCTCCTTCCAGACCTGGTCCAAATATTCAAAAAAAAGTGTTTTACTCCCTATACGCGATATTGCCTTGAGCTAAATGCTTTTGTATGCAGGTCTATGTATATCCAACCTGCGTATATGTCTTAAAACACTTAAAAAAATTAAAACTCCTTAATTTCAGGTAGAGATTACAGGTTTTACCTATTGATTAGCTATTAGTGCCCATGGCCCAACTGTTCCCAATGAATTCCCAACTAAAAAAAGACTTTGGGAGAAGTATAAAAAGGCTTCAATGGGAAGGCCTAAGGGAGGAGAGAATAAAGAGAAAGATGACTCTGCTAAGATTTTCCTTGACCAGGTTTGAAGATCCTTGTGCTTCCAGCATTTCCCCCATTTACAGGAAACCCTTGTTTCCTTGTGTGATGATGTCTTTCTACTTGAGAGATCATGGAGTAAGTCATGGAAGGATTTTGTTGAAGGCTTGAGACTGGACGAATCCGGAGGATGATTCTACTTGGAACCTGCGAAAGGACGAATCAGGTGAAATCATTCCTTTCTGTACTTTAGTAATTTATAATAAAAGAAACACTTGTCTTGTTCCTAATATAAATCTTCTTCATGTTCATGATGTCAATTTTATAATTCATATGTGAATGGTTTCTTTTTAATTGTATAACTAACTACCTTTCCTTATGTTATGAAGATGATTTCTTTATGATGCTTGGTCAATATACTGTTGTAAATTCTGGAATTGTTTGTTTTGTAGGTTGAAGGACTAAAAGTAACTTAAAGAGGGTTTGGACCTGTTGATGCCCTGAAAATCGTTGCATCAACATCGGGGGATAACCACCCGGTCCGGACCTTAATACAACTCATTTTCCGTTTGGGATGGTGGCTCCGACTGGATATAATGGGACCAATTTCCCAATAATGAATATAAAGGGGATGGATGAGTGATTGGTTTTCTAATGAATGATAATGAATGGATGACTTAATCTAAAAGCAAAAGTACAAATGACTATTCTGTCCTGGGAAGCTTCTATTCTTTTAAGTGCAACGCTTGATGATCTCTGTTCATCAATAGGCATATAGATGACTCTACTCAATAAACATAGACATTCATTCACATAATAATTTCTTTGTTCAAATAGTTGAACAAAGTAATTAATAAAACATTGTTACACTTATCCTTTTATATTACCGATACATGTATGATTAAAAGAAAAGCATGTTGTAAACATCCAATAGTGGAAAGTATAAAGAATGTTGTTAAAAACACATGCATATATTCGATAATAGCAAGAGTGATCAAATAACAATTCACATAAAAAGAATGAACTCAGACATAGATAGTAGTACCATATGAGCTGCAAATCATTCCCAACATCAATCGCTATTCGAATTCCTTCTTCCGACTCAGAAATACTTTTAAATAAAGGCAGTAGTGCACATCCACATAAAAGCTTCGTTATCAAAATTGGAATAATTGGCCCAGTCTTTATAAAAAATATGCCTGAAGTATAGTAGTGAAACTTCAGGTTTAATTCATATACAAAAAATTACGACCCTTTCTAATCCATTGAAAGGGTCTATAAATACTTGATTAAAAATAACTAACTATAAAATTAAAATGCTACTTAATTGGTACAACTTGATCTGGAATATCTTCCTCATAGCAATCTGGCAGTCGGCAGCATGATTCATCACTCTGGCTGTTTGCCTTTCAACCTAAGTTGGCATATCGCTATCATTGGTTCCACTTCTTGAGGGTGGCTGAGACGAGAATTGAGTTGAGCAGCATAGGTGGCGTCTTGTATCTCGAGAATGATACACCCGATTACATCTGTTAGGCACTTGAGGGAAGCTCTCTGGCTGTTTAGTTTTACTAGGAACAACTAATAGGTGTCCCAAGTTAAACTGTTAATACCTGCGATCAATCTCCCATTCTTTTCCAGCTCTTGATAACATGACTGCTCCAATGTTTTAGCCGATAGTAATTTACTTGGTGTACATTGAGAGATCATATTAGACAAATAGAGAGTATCATTAATTAATTCAACCAAATTACTTGTGGTTAATTTGCATCTAGAAACTGCTCTCTCTGCCTTCATTAACTGGGACTGCCATTCCATAAATAGGATCTCTTTATGGGATTCTAAGATTTTTGGCAAATTAGCTGCCTGTCCCTCATCAGTGTCCTTCCAATCAAGAAAATTTGTCAAGGTTTCATCGGCCTGTTCCAAGTCTGTTCTAGCATCGACTGATTTATCGATTATTGATGCTGTTATGTCACACAGGGGTTCCACTTGAGCAATTTTCTGACATAATAATCTTATTTGTGTTACCAATGCCTTATTAATCTGTAGTGCCTCTGCTCTGAACTCGGCAGGCTGCGGAAGATTCTTGGACTTCTCTATTTGACCTGATAATTGAGCAATTTGCTCATCTTTCGTCTTCACCATCTGTTCATTCACTGCTTTCAATTTTGCCAATGCTTCCGACAGCTCTTTCTGCTTTTGAATTGCACTTGAATCAATCCTTTGTTTCTCTTCATGCAACTGCTTATTCAATTGATTATTTATTTGTTGCTGCGTGGACAATTGTTGTTCGAGTTGTTCTGCTTTCTGTTGTGCCTCTGATAGCTGTGCTTGTAGCGAAGCGATTGCCTGGTCCTTTTCTTTTAACAGATTACTCACTTTTGATGCCTTGTCCATGGTGGCTGCCGAATAGGCTCCAGCATATTGGGACAATTTTGTTAGGTCATCAGAAGGATCAAACTCCTCTTTCCAAACCACATTGGTTGTCACTGTTTGTTCAGGGAATAGGGAAGGTTGATCAATCCTTCTCCTTTTCCACTGTCGCTTTACTACAGCCCTATGTTTTGGGCTGTAAAAGACATCCAATGGAGGTATATCCTCCACTTGCAAAATGATCTGGTCCGAAGGATCTTTGGGAATTATTTCTATGTCTGTAGTAGGGGGTAGGCCGCTGGTTGCACTTGGAACCTCTTTTGATGTTGTATCCTGTGTATCAGCCGCTTTGGATGTATCGAATTCCTTTGAGCTTTCTAGATTGCTTATGATTGAATCAAATTACTGCCATTCCTGGAGCAACTTTGGGTCAATCTGGTGATCTACATTCACGTCCGTGCTGCTCTGCTCCTACTCTTTCCTCTGTGCTTCTTCCTGCTCTTTCCTCTGTGCTTCCTCCTGCTCTTTCCTCTGCACTTCCTCCTGTTCTTTTGTTTGGATTTCTCCAGCAATTTCTGATGTAGCAGGAGGTTCATTGGTAAGTCGTTGTTCAGGCTCGCTTGACTGTGTCATCGGGGCCGTTGCTAACAAATCTAGAGGTAGAGTTTGCAACCTCTGCTCTCTAAGTCTGTTAAATTCGACTAACCCGTCGTCGTGATATCTCATTTTGGCTAGCGTTTGAACCTGAAATAATGACTTGGCCGAGGAGTACAGGTCATCAAAATCATCATCTTTATGCTCAAATTTAGTGTGTTTTGCCTGTTCAAGTGCATTATAGGTGAATTTGTTTGGATCAAATCACCTGTTAGGAAGAGTGGCGAGATTCAGTGTATTAACCTTTTCTGCTTCTTTCTCTGCATGTTTGTAGTCATGCAGAGCGTAAACGCCACACCTTAGAGGAAAAGGAGGCCAAACCTGCTTCTTTTTATTCCTTAGAGTCTGTGTAACTTCTTCGGATGTAAGCTGATATGCTATCTCTCGAGCCAACAGTTTGTCGGGTGTATACAAGAGGAGGACATGAGGCCTGGAATGACTGCCAAAAACTCTTACATATGTGAATTTTTCTTCTCCGAACCATCTTCCTATGGTTGTCAAGTCAATCTCTGCTTGTGAGTAAATCTTAGAAGCAGGTTTGTCAAAAATGGCATAGTGAATGGGTAACATAAATCCATTGCAAACTTGATATAGGTGGTGTTTATAGTGGGCTTTCCACAACTTCTGGTGGTATATATGAATGGGCATGGGGTCCTGTGGAGTCCATCTCCACCCCAGCATAGAAAATTTGGAATTAAAACAGAGAGTATCTAAGATGTAGGCACTATAGTAAAATGGAGGAATGAACCTTTCAGTAATGCGGGATTTGTTTCTAAATTCAAGAACAGTTGTTGCTAACTTATCAGACAGTATATTCCCCCAATCCATTATTTCGCTATTGCATGCTACTTCCATTAAAGGTACCATCTCTATAGTGAAATTTGAGGAATCATGCAACCCCCAAATCCTATACATCATTACTCCGACATAACAATAAGGAGAACACAAGGAATTGACAAAGTACTTACCCGAAGACTCGTGCTTGTGGTTCGCTGGGTTTTGTCTCCAATCCTGTATAGGTTCTGATTCAATGTCATTTTCATCTCTAAACTTATCCAGAAATGCTTTGTTGTACTTCTTCTCTGGTGCAGGCAAATGGTACATTTGTCTCAAATCATCGGGTTGAAACGAGCCGAACACTCTCCCGTCGATGGTGCAAAATGTTCTGTTTGTAATTGGGATTTCCTCAATTTCCCATCTTACCACATCTGTATATGGAAGAATTTTCTCTCGGGCTGCTATTCGATGCAGGTAAGAGTCGACCAAATCCTTTAGAGTTGCATCAGACTTCCGGGTCGGGTCTGCTGTGGCTTGCATTGTTGTTACCTGAGGCTCTTCGGCCTCAATCAGATTATAGATGCTCAGCCAAGTAGTTTTACCGAGACCTAGACATGTGGTGTCCGAGATCAATCCCTTTTTGCTTGGTCCTAGATCAGCAATGTGTTGTCCTGTTACTGCGGAAGCTGAAGCTGTTCCAGATTTCTTAGACTTCTTCCCCATTTGGCCTGAATTTGTTGCTTCGGAGGAGCTCTGCACAGGAGACAAAATGAACGTAATGTGGAGAATAGGTGGTGCAAACCAAATACGAATGAGGTATATTAATCAATGAATAATGGAGGATTAACTTAAGGTGGCTGTGGATACAATCTTTGAAGAGATTTTGGCCTTACTGTTTCATTTGGCCGTTTAAACCTGTTAATCCTTTAAATGCTCATCGTATCGTTTATTGGCCAAATAATTCATTTAAGCGTGGCTTTGATGTTTTGGCGGTTGGGCGTAAGTGAATCACTATCGGGAAGAGAAAGGCCTTTAATACTAATTAACCATAATATATCCCAGCCTTATCAATCCTTTTTGAAATTTGTGCCTAGATTTATCGCAATCGGCGATCGAGGGAATGCTTAAGTTGTTTATTAGTGTCCTTTCGGAATTCCCTATCACCGATAGTGATATCGACAATTCGCATCGGGAGTTTTTAATCGAGGGATTTTAGATGCATGCATGCTACATTCCCTGATCGCCGATAGCGATATCACATCGGTGCAAAGAGAGGGGCCTTTTATTATGATCGCTTGCCTTCCCCATATCCGATAGTTATTCGCGCATTGTCGCATCAGGGAAAACCAATGGGTCTTTTGTCATGCATCCTTTGCTATTGCGATATGCGATCTTGTGATCGCTTTATCATAATAATAAAAGATTATTCATTTTTCATTATAAGACCGATTATGTGCTTTATCAAAAACGTTTATAATGTTTTATTTCTTTTCGGACCTTTTGAGGAATGATAAGTTGATACCAATTTAATCTAAAAGGGACCCATTTCATATTATAGTTTTGAAAATAAAGATTTTATGAAATGGGGGGTTGTTGTACAGCACAACAGGACCCTAACTGGATCTTCTCAAACGAAGGACCTTCAGGTGCACCCCTTTTTCGTATAGTTTGTTTATATTAGCATCATGATTGTATGGAATTTGTGTTTCTCTCTTTAAATAACCTTTGATATGCTAGGGTATTAACCTAAGACCCTAGGGGAATTTATCCCTTAACAGAATTGGCGACTCTACTAGGGACAATAGTATTGTTGTTCCTAGTTTGGGTTTACTCAAGCCAATTAGGGCTCAACTGACTGTTTGCTCACTGTTACTGTGTAGTCTGTTCCTGTAGGAACATGAATTGCAAGTTTGATTAATTTCTTCAGATTGTTTTTTGTTTTTCTTGAAATCTTTCATATACGTTGTTTTTCCAGTTTATAGAAGTGTATATACACATGTTTCCTTAAGTAAACCTGCGTATACGCATGTTTCCTTAGGTTGAGTCACGTATACACGCAACTATGCATTAACACAGTCGCGTATATCTTGTAATTTTCAAAAAATTTCAAATCTTTTTATTTCTGAAGGTATGTCTGCTAGTTTGATTCAATCTTGAACAGTTACTTTTCTGTGTCAGTCTTTAGTTTTACAGCAAGTATCTGATTTCAAATTCTCTCTGATTGTGAGAAGTGTTGGTATTGTTTTTGTTCTTTTGAAAGCGTCATCATTTTTGTTTAAGCACGCAAGGTTTCTTGCTAGGAATCTTGGCTGCTCCGATCCTTCAGGGCAAAAAGATTGATCTCAATCTTTGTGTCAAATCTTGTTTTGGTGACCTTTTGTGTTTGCTTGTCAAAACTAAATTTTTGTGGCCATCTACTTTTCTTGCTTTTTGAAAGTTGTTGATTGACACTTTCTTGAAAATTGTCTTTTTGATCTTTTGGTCTTTGTTGCCAAAGCTCTTATTGCTGCTTTTGATTGTTAAGAGCATCTCGAAACACATTTTGTTTGTTGAGTTTTCATCCATTTTGTGTTGTCAACTTGCAAATTGTTTTGTTGCCGATTTTTCAATCATAAAGTTTCAGTCTTGTTGAGACCACTTTTGAAAAGACATTTTTGTTTTTCTTTTGAAGAGAACTTCTTGAAAAACTTGGTTTTTCTTTCTTGAAATTTGTTTTGATTTAGTTTCTTTTAGTGAATGAAAGTGCATTTTTGTTTGTCTTGAAACTTGCTTTTAGTGTAGAGACGAAAATGAGCATTAGCAACTCATATTCCATCTAAACATTTTAAGTAGCAAATCATATTGATAAACAAGTTAATTTCATTTCTTGATTTAGAGTAGTCTTAAGTCTTGCAACAGCATGTACTCATTGAATTAGGATAAATTTGCACATCTTTTTAGGACATCCATAGCTTTGTTAATTTTGTGAGTGTGAATCTTGAGTAAAATAAAAGAAAAGAAAAGAAAAATTTGTTGCTTTCTTTGAAGTTCCTTTGAACCTAGTAGAAATTTCTTTCATCGAAGAACAAAACGAGTGCATTTGCATATAGTTTGGTTTTTATTAATTTATTTTGTGTCAAAACACCACAAGTTTCATTTCCACTTATCCCTTGACTTAAGAACAACCCATTTAAAAACAAGCGTTAGTTAAAATATACTAGAACTTTTCATAATTGTCAAGTTAGACACACCAACAAGTTTTAGGAAATTTTAGGGCCTTGGATTAAGTGAGTGGAGAGAAAACTCTCCAAGGCCATTTAAACTGTCAAACATAGGAGTCTGAATAGTGAGTGAAAATCCAATAGCGTTAGGGAGACCAGGAAAGCTCCGGATCTGGGAGTTAAGCACGAGGGTTTTTGAAGATAAGGAAGAGAGATACCCCCTCTCCTACTTGTCGGATCTAACCTCAAGACTTCTCTGCTTGCCTTTTGATACGAGTTGGTAACCTTAGTTGCTACTCCTAGGGATCTACATAGGTGGCTGCGGAGGGGAATCCCGTGGCACCTGAGGTCGGCATTGTATCACTCTCGATGGTACTACTGGAGGGCACCCTTGCAAATCTTGGGGGCTTGCACTGGTGCAGGCTCTTGTTAGGAGGTCAGCGTAGCTTCCTCTATTACCTTCACTGGTAGGACTAGGTCGTCATTAGCCCAAACTATCTTTGAAGGGCCCCTTACTTCACTTTCTTGTATTTTGGTGTCCGGTCCTCATCACCCGGATCGGAAATGCTTGAAAGTTGTTTGACTGGTTGATATCTTTTAGGGACATTTTAGTGTGTGCTCTGTGCTCTTAGTTGGCCTAGCTTTCATTTTTTCTTGAGTGTTTAGCTATAACTTAATAAAAAATTCAAAGTGGCTGACCGATCACCTAGATGGTCTCGAAGACTTCGTGGTCTTTCACCACCAAGTTTAGAGCCTTCTCCTAGAAGGCACAGAGGTAATACTGCCGGTGGGTTTCGTCCCATGGCAGCTGACGCATCGGGGATTGATCCTCCTCACAGGGACATTAGTGTTCAAAATAGGCCTGGTACTTCCGTGGAACAAGAGAGGAACACTCCAGTTCTTTCTCGAGTTCTCTTTCAATCGGAAGATAACATAGAAGTAGAAGAATTTCAAGAGTCATTAGTAGCTCCAAATTCTCCCTTACCTTCTAGCTATCCAGAAGTATTACAATACGTTGGGTCTCCGACGCATAGATCATCAATTCTAGGTCATATTACACACTTACCATCGATGGCTACTACTGGAAGCATGGCTTCTACCACAAGTGCTACAACTATGCAGACTCCAACATCAGTACAAGGGGGAGGAACCATCTCCATCCCCTCTGCATATTTATTTGGGTCTTTTGCTAGCACATCTTTAGTTGGGTCTACCTCCATTCCTTCTACGAGTGGAAATTCCCAAGCCAATGCTTTTAGTACTGGATTCTTCCCATTTGGCACCCATTCACAAGGTATTCCATCAGTTCCATTTAGTGCCTCCACATTCATGATGGGTGGATCGGCTTCATTTCAGGGTTTTCCTTTTGGGAGTGGTCATATACCACATTCCAACCAGAGGATAGGATCTATGCCTTTTTCCGCCACATGACAAAGCAGTAATCCCATTAAAGGTTGGAATAACCCTGCGGTTAGTAGCATGGGAACTGGGAATCCATTTTTTGGCCAACAAGGGAATAGGCCATACTCCATAGTTAGTTTGTTTCAAAGTATTCCTCCCTTAGCTTCTGCTTGGAATCCTTATCAGGGGTTATCGACTCCTTATAATCCTTTAGGAGGGAGCTTCGCCGGTTATGGAGGTTTTTTGGTCAGATTCGGCCAAACTCTGAGGTTTGCTAGATCACAAGTTCTGCCTTTTGGTTCAACTAGTTCTGCAGGTTACTTCGGGCAACCTGGTGCCTTCCAAAACCCAGGCCAATCTTTTCAAAACTTTGGGAACTCCACCCAGTCTGGGTGGAATCCCCAAGGTCCTCCTAGGCTTCCCTTTTTGGCAATGTTGAACTTGCCAGATCTCATGAAATTAACAAACGATCCAATCAAATACAATCTGGCCTAGCCTCCGGTCCCAACCAAACTCCCTTCGGACATTCCAAAGTTCAAGGGGAAGGGCGGTGAAGACTCGGGCGATCACGTAACCACATTCCATTTGTGGTGCTCATCAAACTCCCTTATTGATGACTCGATTAGGTTCATACTTTTTCAATGCACCTTGATTGGTAATGCAACCAAGAGGTATATAGAGTTTCAAGGGGGCAGCTTTACATCTTTCGCCAACTTAGCTAATATTTTCTTAAATCATTTCTAGTTGCCCGTCCGTTATGATGCCGAAACTAAACTTCTGGCCAATTTCTGTCAGGACATGACAACTCACATTTCTAACCACATTCAAGAATGGAGACTAAGAAAGAGGCTTATTAAAGACGAAATTCCCCCAGAATACCATCTCGAATGGTTTTTGAAATCTTTACAACCTGAAATCTCTAAGGATGTCTCCCTATATGGAGTCTATTATGAGGAGCAAGCTATTTTTAGAGCCCAGCAATTAGAGTTGATTTATTCTTAGTCTGGGATTCTACAAAAAATCTTGCCTGATGCTCCTAGGACTAAGGTTGATATAGCCAATTCGAAGCCAAGTCCCCACGCAAATGGTATTGTTGGATCAGTAGACACAAATGCGGTGAACCTGTTGAGTCAACTGCAGCAGTTGTCTTTACAAACTACTTCTAACAACCAGGTAACATCATCTAACCCTTCTTCTGCCCAAAGATTCAAGACACTCAGTTCTTGTTAGGGCAACAAGGGACTTCTAGCTCTCAAGATGTGTTAACCAACCCTTTTCCCCAAGCGCAGCAACTTCTTGCTGGCGTGAGTTCAAACCCTGGTACCTCCGCAGGGGGCAACCAAGAAGGGCAAAAGTCATCAAATGTTTTCATGATGGGTTCCAATGTCCATGTGCCCACTCGATCATATGATTATGGTGAAGTAGAAACTTCCAAGGACAAAACTGCTCCCGGAAATATTGAACTTCATATTGAACGACCCCCTGTCGATACTATACCACGGATACCGAAAGGTTCCGCTAAATGCATGACTATTAATCCTAATGCTAGGGACGCCTAGAATTACTCCATTGTTGAGGATCTGGCTCAGAGTCCATGCGCCATGTTCGCTTTAGAGGTTCTCTAGTTGTGTCCAACTTAATGAAGTGCTTTAATTTCGGTGATTGGGGCAATTGATCCAACTAACTCTTTAGTGCTCACTTTCGACATGTTAAATGTCAAAAAGCGACTGCCTCATCATATGGCTTTCCAAATAAAGTCTACATACCAAAAAATTAACATTTTTCGTACCATTATTGATGAAGGAGCTTCCACGTGCATCATGTCGATGTCATGTTGGAACACTATTGGATCGCCTTCGACTGTTCCATCACCTACCCTCCTGACTGCATTTGATGTACATTCTCATAAGCCACATGGGATTATCCCGGCCCTTCCCATATTTGTTGGGGGGAAGGTTATTAATATTGAGATAGAAATAATTGATGCTAACCTAGACTACAATCTCCTCTTAGGAAGGAATTGGGTATATGAAATGGACGCCATTGTTTCAACTCTGTTTCATGTCATTTGCTTTCCTCATGAATGGAAAATCATTAAGGTTGATCAATTGGATTATTGTCCAGTCGATCCTCAAGCAACTTCTGACTCTACTATTCCTTTAGTGGATAACCCTCGTCTGCCTACTGAGAATCTAGGAGTTGGGATGTATTCTTCATTGATGGGTACCTTTGATCTTCCCTCTCGTATCGCTAAAATCAATGTCGTTTCATCATCTAAGGAGTCTCCTCGAAAAGAGTTCTTTCGAGCTCATTATTTTTCAGACCCTTGGACCTTGCCTTCACCTACAACCACATTAGCTGAAGGACAAGATAATGGAATGGCATTCCCCATGTCTGCATCTGAGCTTAGATACCAGTCTATCATTAACTCTGCAGATGACCACTCTACTCCTTTTTCTAAGGAGGAGCTAGATGGTGATGTGGCCCCAGCCTGGACCCTTGATTCTACCTCCACCTTGGACTGCTTAGATACAATTTTACCTTCTGAAGAAGCAATCCTAGAAGTAATGATGGGTGTAGATTGACCTTGGGAAGACATACACCATCGTTCATATTTTCTTCCTCCATTGCAGGAAGTAGAATCTAGGTTCTCTGAGCTCTTTACTAGTGATTTTTGTACGATATCAAATCCTTTGGCTCCAACACACTTTCTTGCCGAAGGTAACATGTAAGTGATTTAAAAAACGATATCTATAAACATCTCTACAAACCTTAACATGATCGAGAATCTCTTCATCGGAGTCGAATGTTCCCCTGAAGAAATTCAAGTTTACACCGACCTTTTCAAGGAATTTCAAGATGTATTTGCTTGGTCTTATGAAGAAATGCTTGGCATTGATCCATCTATAGTTCAACATGAGATCAAGATGTATGAAAACTCCAAACCAGTCCGTCAAAGGCTTCAGCTGGTTAATCCTAGGAAAGCAGCAACAATTAAAGCTAAAGTAGAGAAGCTGCTCAAGGTGGGTTTTATATACCCTGTTCCTCTTACTGATTAGGTTTCTAATCCAGTCCCGATGGATAAAAAGCAAGGAACAATCCGAGTCTGCATTGACTTTAGGGACCTAAATAAAGCTTGTCCCAAAGATAATTACCCCACACCATTTATTGATCATATTATTGATGAGTGTGCGGGTAATGAGATTTTTTCTTCATGGACAGTTTTTCTGGTTATAATCAAATCTCTATCCATCCTGAAGATCAACATAAGACAACTTTTATATGTTCCTGGGGTATCTTTGCATACATAAAGATGCCTTTTGGTCTTAAAAATGCTGGAGCTACTTTCTAGCGGGCCATGTCATATGCTTTCCATGACATTAAACATATCATCGAAGCATACTTGGATGATCTAGCTGCTCATTCTCGAAAGAGAACTGATCATCCTAGTCACCTTCGATTGGTTTTTGAGCAATGTCATTTTTATAAGATCCGGTTGAATCCCAATAAATGCATTTTCATGGTTACATCTGGTCAGTTATTCGGGTTCATCATGTCAAATGAAGGGATTCGAGTTGATCCCCTCAAGGTTGAGGCAATAATTCAGTTGCCTACCCTGTCCTCAATTCGACAACTTCAAAGTCTTCAAGGGAAAGCTAATTTCTTAAGAAGGTTTATAGAGAACTATGCCGAGATCACTAAAGGATTTATGCATTTTCTACGTAAAGGAGTTCCATTTGTATGGGATGACTTTGCACAGCGGTCGTTCGATGCTTTGAAAAAGGAAGTAGTCTCTGCCCCACTTTTGAGTCCACCGGATTATGGTAGGGACTTCCTGTTATATCTCGCTGCAGCAAAATCAACCATTGGATGGTTCTCCTTTAAGAAGATGATGCTCTCATAGAGCATGTGATTTATTATTTGAGACGAGACTTGATAGGTCCTGAACTTCGCTATTCTCCTGTGGAGAAATTGGCTTTGGCAGCTGTCCATGCTGCCCAGCGGCTCCGTCATATGCTACACAAAACTTTTGTCTTAGCAGTGATCAATCCATTTCAATTTGTCCTCAGTAGGAGAGTGATTGGGGGAAAATATAATCGATGGATAGTCGTTTTACAAGAATTTGATCTAGAGTTCTTGTCCGCCAAGTCTAAGAAATCCATTGTTTTCACCGAGCTAATTTTCGAGCTGCCTTGTGGAGAGGATACTATTTATGAGGAAAGTTTTCCTGACGAACATTTATTCCTCATCTCTTCACTTGACCCTTGGTATGGAGATATCATTTTCTATCTCCAGACTTCGAAGTTTCCCTCTACTTTCTCTAAGGATGAACGTTGGAAATTACGTCACCTGGCCAAAAATTATGTTATCATTGGTGATAGTTATATCGTCGAGGGGTTGATTCAATCCTTCGGCATTGTTTAACCTTAGAAGAAGTAGAGTCAGTGCTCAATGACTACCATAGTGGAGCTTGTGGTGGTCAACTATCAGGGCTTGTTACAGCCCAATGTATCTTACATTCCAGCTATTTTTGGTCTTCGCTCTTCAAAGATTGCGTTGAAGCGGTCAAACCCTGTCACCCCTATCAAATCTATACTCAGAAGATGTGCGCACATCCAGCTCCTCTTTTTCCCGTTGTCACTGTTGGTCCTTTTACTAAGTGGGGTATTGATTTTACAACTTGTAATCCGCCTTCAGTGGCGAATCACAAGTACATTATCATCGTTGTAGACTACTTTACAAAGTGGGCCAAGGCCATGCCCACTTATAAAAACGATAGTGAAATGGCAGCATTGTTCCTTTTTAATCAGATTATCTCAAGATTCGGTATCCCGAGAGAGATTGTCACCAACCATGGTAGTCATTTACAGAATCAACTAATGTCTGAATTGGCTCTTCAATTGGGTTTCTGCCAGGAACATTCGTCTCCTTATTATCCTCAGGCCAATGGACAGGTCGAGGCAGTCAACAAAACTCTCAAGATGATCCTGCAATGGAAAATCGACAAAAATTAGTCCAATTGGCATCTTATGTTGTATCCAGCTCTTTGGGCATACCGAACCTCCGTAAAGATTGCTACTAGTTTTACGCCTTTTTAGTTAGTTTATGGGATGGAATCTATCTTTCTTATCTAATGTGAAATTCCATCTCTTAAGTTAGCTATTGAGCTCCTTCCAGAGACTTCTAGTCTCGAAGAGTGCCTCCTTCATTTGGAACATCTCGATGAGCAGCGTCGAGATGCTGCCACAATCAATGAGGCTCATAAGAAAATGGTTAAAACGCAGTATGATAAAGTTGTCCGCCCTCAATTCTTTTCTGAAGGTGACCTAGTCTTAGTCTACAACCAAGATAAGGACACCTTGGGGGCAGGCAAGTTCAAGCCTATGTGGTATGGTCCCTTCATTATTAAACAAGTTTTAGAAAAGGGGGCGTGAGTTAATTGATTTTGAAGGAAACAAGTTGGCGGAGCCCCGAAACGGGCTCTACCTCAAGAAGTACTTTGCTTAAGTAGTAACTAGGCAATGGCTTCTTTATACATTTTGTATATTTGTACATATCTCATCGAGAGTTTTTGATATCGACACTTTTTGGTCTACTGTGGCAGGAGTTGATGGATGACTTGGTCTATTTTGGATTCATCAACGGTGCTAGTCAGTACACTCGGAACCTCGCTTCCGCAGCTTGGGTACTTTAATATCAAATTAGTCAATTGATGGTGTCAAGGGGAGTATGCATTGGTCCTGCTTCAAATAATATGGCTGAGTACACTGCTGTCATTAATTTACTATCGGAAGCCATTTTTTATGAAATTGATTTGTTGGTAGTCTATCTTGATTCGCAATTGATAGTGTCACAATTAAATAACATTTATCGGGTAAGGGATCCATGTTTATATTGCCAGTATTTAAGGGTGAGGTTGTTGCAAAGATCATTTACTTACATTAATTATTTGCACATTCCAAGATCTCATAATTGGTTAGTTGATTCTATCGCTAATCAAGCATTAGACTGGCACATCAATCATTCATCACAATAAAATCAAGCATCAAAAAGTCAAACTGTATATATATATCATAAAACATCTCGAGTGTACATAAGTGTGTCCAAAATAATATACAAAAATTGGGACTCAAATTTCCATAATCATGTCCAGTACATCTAATGCCTCGGCTCAGGATGAGCGGCTAAGTAGGTAACTATCGCATTGGCCACACGCCTAAGAGTGCGAACCCAGTCATGTGGCATGCCAACCACATGACGTTGCATATCTACAGGTAGATCCTCTACCACCGCCATCGATACTCCGTGAGTGAGTCTCACCAAGTGCCGATGAACTGTGTGTAGCAGTCACTCTGTGTCTGCAGCTGCCTCTTCGGCCCCTCAGCCACAATGCCTATGCCATGGGAACTCATCTGGTCGTACCGGCCTAATATCTGGAACATGATCATCATATTAATCATTTGAATCATATCAAAAATATTTTTCAAATTTCATTATCATATTTGAGAAAACAAAAAAAAATCATAAAATAAAAAAACTTACCTATGTTGCCCCATGCTATGGTCGGTGGTAATACTAGATCAGGATCCCCTCAGAAATCTAACCCATCATAAGGGTAGTCATCTATGGCAATGATCTGCTGCTCCCACTAGGAGAAGAAGTCATCGTCAAATGAAATCCGTGGGATGTCCCCATCTCCTAGATGTTTCATCAAGTCAGCCCACCTGCCCATCCGTGGATCTCGTGGGGTGCTGATTGAAACTGGCACTCTAGGACGAAGTGCTGGGACCCTCTCAAAAAAGAAAGAATACAAAATAGTCCCATATCCGAAGTTTTTGGTCTGCCCTCTCTTGTTGGAAGTAAGCTGGCTTTTCAGGCTAGCCAGAAGAGGCATACACCAGTCAAATACGGTGGTGAGACAATCTACCGCCAAGCTCATGGATGGCCGTGATGCTTGGTGCAGTGAAGTTGATCCATTCACTCTAGCTATAGTGAACAAGATTATCCTCAGTGATAGACTCTCCACATGTTTGATTGGAATTTTACTTCCAACCTTCTTTGGATATCCCGGGCAATATATATGTACGTAGTGCTCGATCGAGAGACTGCCTCGTGTCCTGCCCCTCGAATGTACTACCTCTCCCCTTTGGGAAAGGCCTGTGATGAAATAAATGTCTTCCACTTCTATCCTAAGTGGCATCTGGTCAATCATAAATGAATCATCCTCGATGCTCCAGTAGTGAATGAGCATCTCAAGTAGGTGTGTGTTTTCTTTCATATTTAGTATTTTGAAGAATTTCGGCAAACCACATCCCCGTAAGGCATCCAAAGCACTGGGATCATTCATGAGCTCATCATCCACTGAGGTATGTGTTATAGACATTTTTGTGCCTTACAGCATTGAGCATGAAATGTCCATAATTCAAGGGATCCAAAGTCCCTAATTGAGTTGTTCCTACCCCTAGAGGAACAAGGTCAACC
Source organism: Pinus tabuliformis (assembly GCA_031772625.1). Classification (NCBI taxonomy): domain Eukaryota; kingdom Viridiplantae; phylum Streptophyta; class Pinopsida; order Pinales; family Pinaceae; genus Pinus; species Pinus tabuliformis. Next base: position 1,588,333,514 of record CM062804.1, read on the forward strand.
AAAGACAGCTTCTCCCAGAAGTTCTCCACCAAAAACCACTCAGAAACAGTCAATTCAGGATCAATTCAGAGGCTCCACTAGCTGTCTGCGCTGAAATGCAGAGATTACACTGGCTAGGTGCACTACAACACAAGTAGAAGCACTACCAGGGTGCGCTGAGCAGGAAATGACAAATGGCAATTTCATTCAACGAGGTGGAAAGACCCTGGAAGCTTCCAGAATCTTCTCCAATGACACTTGCCTCAATGAATTCGACTAAGTGATGAGTAAGAGGTTCTCAACCTCCAAGTGGAAGCAAGAACTGACAGAGAGAAGCCACAAGTCAAAACATGAGCTGACTCACCCTCTCTGCTCACATCTATATATGGATCTCTCACCCAGAGGTTCAAGGGGCTGGAATTTTGTTATTGCAAAGAATTGTTGTTGGTTTGAGATTGGAATCATTGGGTGCTTAATGCTTTGAAGGGAGGTGAAGAAAGGATTTCATTCGCTGGGAGGTAGATGCTGGATTGGAACTCTCTTGGTTGTATCTCCTCCTGAACCTTGTTATTCATCAATAAAGCTATCTTGGTTTCTCCTATATACTGATGTATCTTTGATGTATGATTGCATTAGTATGTTTAGTTTATTTCTAATCCTGAACTAGTTATGAATATGAATCTATGTCTTTGTGTAGTGTTCCCTTCTTGTGATCTTACAGGAACCTGTTGAAGCTGGGTGAGCGAGAAGGCAAGTAGCTGGGAACTCTCAAAGAGAAGAGAAACCGGATCAAGGGACAAATGGAAGACACCGGTTAGTCCATCCATCTCTCTTCATTCTTAATTCATAAAGGAAGAATACTAGAATAGTTGTTTCTGTTTGTTGCTAAGGCACTATCACACCTTAGGTGGATAGGATCGTCTTGCATAGGCATTTTTCCCCACAACAGCATGCTCTCTTCCTCGCCAAGTGACTCACATCCTGAAGAAAAAATGATTTTAGACCGTTAGTTTTTTTTGTTTGAAATGTTTGCGGCGTATACGCGGGCCCATTTACACACAATCGCGTGTAGGGCCCGCGTGTATGCGGGTTTCATATATCCAACCTGCGTATACACCGTGGTGAAATTTTTGACAAAATATTCAACAGTAAAACTTAAATTAAAAATTCTAAAACTAGTCACAATTGAATGCAAGACAAGTATAAAGGTTACCTGGTGATTTTGGAAGGATCTGAACAATTGCATTTTATGGAAAAGTTTGCTTCTTTTGCTCCAATCCTTTGCTCTCAAACTCAAATGGTGAAAATGCTGAGTCCAAAAAACTATTTTTAGGCTTTGAAAATGCAAAAAATTTTCAAAACCTGATTTTGTTTGGTCTCATGTAACTTTTAACTTGGGAGCTTGGAATGTCGAGAATGGTTTGATTTTCACGACATTTTGGATGTTTTTCGACAGTTTCAAGACGGTTCCATGACTGCTGACCCGTCATGGCAAGTATCGTTTTCTCACTGGCATATAGGTTAGGGACGCCATTTTTCCATTGCATTATGCATACTAGCCTCCATTTGTCGATACTCTTGCCATAGGATCGACCCCATCGTGTTATGGTTCGTAAACCACTTTCACTCACCGATTTTTTAATCATGACACGATGGTAGAGCCATCCTTTTCATGGGCATCATAGTTAGCACCTCACTGACATTTGTTGCCCATGCTGCTCCGATCTGAGTAGGCTCGGGAGTCCTCTGTAGTCCCGCCATGACTTATGCGATGAAGACTCATTCCTCTTTGCTTCTTCGCTTCATTCTGACCTAATACCTTGGAGGCTCCTTTGTGTTGAGTTGTACTACTGCATTGCATTTTGGCCATTTGCACCCTTTTGGCCTTAAGCTAGCTTCACTTGGACTCATGTTTAAGCCAACTTTTGACCATGACTACTGCGAAATCAAACTTGCATGCCCTTGCTTTCTGCAACTTGAAACACCTTGATCCATGGAAGGAACACACCTTTGAGTGTCTTTGACTAGTTTTTCACCTCCCTGCATTGAGCATAGGAACGTTCCAATCCCAGGAAGTAGATCATTTGTTTCACCGACACTCGTTCTTTCCACTGTACTATAGCATTCTTTTATACTTTTTCTAGCTTAAAGAAAAATACAAAAAAAAATTATGCATTCCAAAAAAAGAGCCGGAACGGGACAATATTTCCACTTATTGTTGGCAGCTAGAGTCAGTCGTGTCACCCTTGAACAAAGCACTCAAAGAAAAGTCTCCTCCATTTGGGAGGCATTTAGTTTGACCTAGGCACACCTTAACCTTGTTATTGAGTCAGTCCTCCCCTGATTGGTTATCTCTTCCAATCATATGGAGGGTTTGTTCGTGCCTCCTTCATGATGAACTTATACAGGGTCATTATATGCTACCACATAGTCACATTGAGTCGTGCTTTTGTTTAAGGGAAGTTAGCCTGAATCGGCCTCTCTGCGGTGTCTCTTGACTCATTTTTCAGTCGGCCATCCCTGGTTGTCAGTATCATGTCTATCATCACGTCAGCTATATTGGTCCTTTACTCTTGCCAGTTTGAGAAGGTCCCCATTGACTTCTTTTTGGCGGGTCTTGTCCTTATCAACGATGACATCTTGCTCTGAGGACAAGCCTAGAGCTGCACCCTGGCCCTATTTTCATTATTGATAGGTCAACTTGTGCTCAGAATCGATCAGTATCATGGGTTTTTGATTGAGTGGTTTCCCTTGTGTTCGACATCAACTTACATTATCACACATGGGATTCATACAGTACCTCGGTTTCCATTTGACCCTATTAGTGGATACCTTGCCTCTGTCTCAGCTTTCATTATTGGTTGGTTCAGAGGGTTTCTATCGTGCACTAGCCACATCTTGTGTACACCGGAAACGTACTTTGGTTGGGTTACTACATCTTTTTTCGTCCTATTCCTTCCACATTATTTGCCTATGGGTTACACTCGCACTAGATTGATGAAGGATGCCTTAATGCCTTCCTTCTAGTGGATCTTTCCCCATCGACTACGACTCATTGCTCTGGGGCAAAGATCTAGAGTCCATTTGGCAGTACCTTGGGGTTTGCAGTCATTAGTGGTAGATCCTTTGCTATCGACAGTGGGAAACCATCATTGTCTCCTCATTGATAGATTCTTATAGGTGTTCGACTCCAGCTCATCTATTCACACTTGTTAGATTGTACTGTGTACTTTGACGCTCATTATCACTATCGGTGAGTAATCTCACATTTGTTAATGGTATACATCAATGACTAGTAATCAAACGATTTCTCACATGGTCGACTCCAGATCATTTATTCCCATAGTGTAGAAATGTACCACGGTGGTCGGTGAAGACCTCAGGTTGCATCAACATTCATTGGGTCACTTGACAGTTGTTCCTGTTGCTACTAGTTGATACCACTCTACCTTATATGTTGCAGTCATTCATGGCAACATTCTATATGTTGGCACCTAAGTTTGCAGTGTAGTACCATCCTACTCCATCATGTCCATTTGGTACCTTTTGTGATCAGTCTTTTCTATCAGTGATCTGGTTCATTCTTTAGCATCATTGACATTCTTATATGTGATATTTAGACATATACTTGTTCGATCGTGATCAGATGATCCATTATGTATTTTCCAGTTTTTTATACTTGTATATTTAGTGGATCTACTTGTACTTGATATGTGGACATTCTTTACTTTCTCTGAGCATGGGTATGCCTGCCTCAGACAATGTTTCTTTCTGATCTCCTCTTGTGGCTTGGTAGGCTGAACTCTGGTGAAGTCCTTCACAGTTTTTGGCAGATTTCCTTTCCATGAACTTACTAAATACATTTCGGCCATCATGTACCCCTTCTGACCTCATATATTAGGGGGCATTTATTATAGCTCCAAACCTCACTCTTGATGTTTGTGATGCTACACTCATGGCCTACGGCAACCCCTCCTTCCAGACCTGGTCCAAATATTCAAAAAACAGTGTTTTACTCCCTATATGTGACATTTCCCTGAGCTAAACGCGTGTGTACGCGGGTCTGTGTATATCCAACCCGCGTATATGTCATAAAACACTTAAAAAAATTAAAACTCCTTAATTTTTGGTGGAGATCGCGGACTTTACCTGCTGATTACCTATTAGTGCCCATGGCCCAACTATTCCCAACGAATTCCCAACTAAAAAAATACTTTGGGAGAAGTATAAAAAGGCTTCAATGGGAAGGCATAAGGGAGGAGAGAATAGAGAGAAAGATCACTCTACTGAGATTTTCCCTGACCAAGTCTGAAGATTCTTTTGCTTCCAGCACTTCCCCCATTTACAGGAAACCCTTGTTTCCTTGTGTGATGATGTCTTTCTACTTGAGAGATCATGGAGTAAGTCATGGAAGGAGTTTGTTGAAGGCTTGAGACTGGATGAATCCGGAGGACAGTTCCGCTTGGAGCCTGCCAAAGGACGAATTAGGTGAAATCATTCCTTTCTATACTTTAGTTATTTATAATAAAAGAAACAATTGTCTTGTTCCTGATATAAATCTTCTTCATGTTCATGATGTCAATGTTATAATTCATATGTCAATGATTGTTTTTTAATTGTATAACTAACTACCTTTCCTTATGTTATGAAGATGATTTCTTTATGATTCTTGGTCAATATACAGTTGTACTTTCTGGAATTGTTTGTTTTGCAAGTTGAAGGACTAAAAGGAACTTAAAGAGGGTTTTGACCCTAACTGGATCTTCTCAAATGAAGGACCTTCATGTGCACCCCTTTTTCATATAGTTTGTTTATATTAGCATCATGGCTGTATGGAATGTGTGTTTCTCTCTGTAAATAACCTCTGATCTGCTAGGGTATTAACCCAAGACCCTAGGGGAATTTATCCCTTAACAGTTGCCAAAAATTCAGAAATGCTTAACCATTGCATATCTACCATACCAAATCTCATACTAGTTTCGTCACTATTTGGCCTTAAATGAGCTGTGTTGAGTATAATCACTACTATGTGAATGGCTTCAGCACAAAATCTCTGTTGAAATTTTCTTTGATCCATCATAGCTCTAGCTAGCTACTGCACATATCTGTTTGCTATTTCTGCTACACCATTCTATTGTGGAGTCTTTGCTATAGTGAATTTCCTTTTGATGTCATGCTTCTTGCAAAACTCATCAAACTCTTTTGAAGCGAAGTCACCTACATTATCATACCTTATGCTCTTGATTTTGCAATCAGTTTCATTTTCAACCATACCTTTGAAATCTTTAAACTTTTCAAGGACTTCATATTTCTTGCTAAGAAAAAAAACCCACATCATCCTACTGAAATCATCAATTATTAGCATCAAATACAATTTAGCTATGGGTTATTATGTTCTTGATGTTCCACACAAGTCCATGTATAGTAGTTTAAATGGCTTTGATGATGGGTTCTCCTTTTACTTGAATGAAACAAAAAATTTCTTACCCAATTTAAAATATTTTCAAATCATATTCTCTGGTTTTGAAAGCATGGGTAAATCCTTGACAACATTCATCTTGTTCACTTTGACTATTTGATCAAAGTTCATATGTCCAAGTCTCCTATGCCACATCCAACTCTCACCAATATTTAGTAAGAAACACCTCTCTATTTTCTCTTTCAAGACATAAACATTACTATCTATTCTCAAAGCTTAATCCATCAATTTCACCTCTGTCTGTAGACTTAATTTGACACTTTTAGCTTTAAATATCACATCATATCCTTGATCACACATATGATACACATTAAGAAAGTTATGCTTTATCCCATCAACATATAAGACATTCTTCGATTTTCCTTTTCCATTTGATAGAATGACAACTCCTTTTCCAACATTACCCTTATACATTGGTTTCCATGTTGAGGAATTACTTCTATCTCCTGATATGTTCTAAGAACAACCATTATCCACATACTAATGACTCCCTTCATTTTGAGCATAAAAAACAATATCACATTGTTATGTTTTCTCATTTTATTTACACACCTTGGTCTTTGTTGTAACCGCTACAACCATCCTCCCAAATTTTTCTCATGCTTCTTTTTGGAGCCTCCCTCCTCAAGCACAACAACTCATCTCACACTGACCTAGGTACTTGTGCTTTTATTGAGATTTATGTTTTGCATGTTGGCTTGTGCTTTCTTACTTGCTTTACTGTCTAACCCAAAATTCGATCTCTTGACTTGGTTTCAACCTAGTTCCGGTCTTGCCTTAGTGAACTTTGCAATCCTTGAGGGAAACTGATCCAGGTGGATGTTGGTGGCCACCCACCAACCCATTTGGACCCCCACAACTGTCTCTTTCAGTCTTTTCAGTTTCCTAAATTGTATCACAGTTTACTATTTTTAGCATTTTTTCGGGTCTTGAACTTCCGGAGCCGTTTTGAGGCCCTAAACGACGTTTTTTTGGGATTTTGGGGCAACATGGGTCCATGGACCGATGTTGCCTCCCAAAGTGGTAGCACTCGGATAGATCTTTCTAACGAGCTATCGTACGCGTCAAACAGAGATCGTATGCCAAAGTTACGACCCCGGGTAATTGATGTACCAATTTACCCAAACGGGGCCCACAATTTGGTGTTTCATCTTCTAGGGTTAGGTTTCGGGATGTGAAGGGTTCTCCATTGTTTCTCAACAATAAATAGGCCTTCGAGCCTCATTGTAATACAGTTCAGAACAGTTCAGAGGCATGTAGCCACACATCTCTTCTCAGAGATAAGCTACCATCGCCCTAGCTGGTTTATTTCCATTTCTGGTTGTAAGCATATTTCAGTATTTTCCATTAATGAAATGAAGCATTATTTCCGCTGCATCTCTGTGTTTATGGTTATTGTATCTCTGTATTTATGGTTATCTCTGTAATCTATTGCGTTCCTTTGCCGCTCGAGCGCTTCTTCGAGCAGGATTTTGATAGGATCTCATGCCCCCTCGTCTTTCTTCTCATCCGCCATGGGAGGCCGTCGGGATTTGCGAGGCTGGTCTTACAAAGGTTCGACCAGTTCAAGCCCTAACTCCTTATATCCTGACCTCGTTGGGGACATGCAAAGAAAAACAGAGAAAACGCAGACCGCTCTGATACCACTGATCCGGATTTAAGCAGGAACGCAATAGATTACAGAGATAACCATAAATACAGAGATACAATAACCATAAACACAGAGATGCAGCGGAAATAATGCTTCATTTCATTAATGGAAAATACTGAAATATGCTTACAACCAGAAATGGAAATAAACCAGCTAGGGCGATGGTAGCTTATCTCTAAGAAGAGATGTGTGGCTACATGCCTCTGAACTGTTCTGAACTGTATTACAATGAGGCTCGAAGGCCTATTTATTGTTGAGAAACAATGGAAAACCCTTCACATCCCGAAACCTAACCCTAGAAGATGAAACACCAAATTGTGGGCCCCGTTTGGGTAAATTGGTACATCAATTTCCCGGGGTCGTAACTTTGGCATACGATCTCCGTTTGACGCGTACGATAGCTCGTTAGAAAGATCTATCCGAGTGCTACCACTTTGGGAGGCAACATCGGTCCATGGACCCATGTTGCCCCAGAATCCCAAAAAAACGTCGTTTAGGGCCTCAAAACGGCTCCGGAAGTTCAGGACCCGAAAAACTGCTAAAAATAGTAAACTGTGATACAATTTAGGAAACTGAAAAGACTGAAAGAGACAGTTGTGGGGGTCCAAATGGGTTGGTGGGTGGCCACCAACATCCACCTGGATCAGAAACCAACTTTTCTCTCTTGAATTCCATAGTCCAAACCGGCAGTAAGCCTTCTGCTCCAGAATTGTGTAGAGCCAGTTGACAGCCGACCTCTAGATGGGAAACTACATAGAGCATGAGAGGAAACCGAAAGTCACTCAACCTAGAAATTGCACATGAAGTCTTTCTGCTCAGAAGTTGCTCAGTGCATAAGCCAGAGGGTTGCACAGTCCTTCCCAGAACTACACAATCTCTCCAAGAAATGCATGATAGCTTTTCCCAAAAAATAAAATGGCATCCCTAGGAAGTAGGGATATAGTATTAGTTTTCTGAAGGTGGCACAATGTTGTCTTTATAAGATTCCGTCAAGTGTCGCTTTTGTCCTTGATCTCAACCATGAACGCCATGAATTCCATTTTTTCTCAATTTGATGTAATAGATGCCTTTAGAGCTCATTTGTATACTTGATCATCAAGCTCTAGCATGTCTGAGGATATCAAAGAACTGTCGAACCATTGTTGTCACTTTTTAGGGTGAGTCTTTCTTTTATCATCTTTTGCTACCTTTTATGTCACTTTCACTTGTTTAGCTTGTGAGAGTGATGTTTCACCTGTTTTTTTGAGTGACTGTTGGCATTTTAGCTTGTAGAATTATTGTTTCAATTTTTTCATTTCCTTTTCTGAGTGTCACATGCATTACCCTATTTTTGCACTAACAGTCATAGTTGCAACGACTCTCTCCACATGCTTCATTATACTTCTGTTTGATTGATATCTGCACTTGTTTTACTTGCATGCATCATCACTCAATCAAATATGCACTCATCATAATACCAACCTTCAGATATGCTTGATTTCACACTCCCCTAACCCAGGTTCAGAGTTAATTTAGCCAAACAAATCCCGATACTACTGGCCCTTTCGACAACAATCCACAGAGCACGGACTGAGGTCTCACTAGAAGTAGTATGGGAGGGTGCTAGAACCAAGTTTCCACATCTTGGAGATGTATGATGAGTTCACATGGTCTGCGGTTTGACCATGCACGCATGTTGCTTCGCACACTTTCCCGTACCTTGCAGCCTGATATACTATTTTCGCGCAGCCCTACCCAGGGGCTGAATGTTGTGCTTCTGTGTTATTCCCTAAGACCTTATGGGTATTTCAATGTTAGTTGATTATCTTAGCCTACTTGTGTGCTTTAAGTTATACTTAACAACATAAACTATTCATACAAGTGCGTGCAGTAAATAAACAGTATATTTGCAAATTATACCAAACATGCATTAACCCAAGAATAGATACATAGAATTATAACAAAAATTCTCTTTATTAATTCCTTCCTTGGTTAGAGACTTGACTTTTCCCTGCGCACTCAGCTGTAGACTACTAGGCCTCTACGCATTCAGCTACAGAGCCTTCTCCTACTCTATGACCCAAAGACACACTTCCACTTTCGACTCAATCACTTAGACTCTTCTTCTAGTTCCCTACTTAAAGACTCGCTCTATTTATACAATCCCATGGTCTGTAGACCATGGGTAGGTCTATGCAGCCGACATTACATTACAAAACTAGGGTGGACAACCCTGTCACTCTATCATACTTTCGTGCCCCGCGCCCGCAATTCGCGGAGCTTTACAACAATATTGGGTCAAAACTTGGGCTTTGAGCCCAAAAACATGCCTTAGGGGGATTCCATGCCCAATAGGCCCCAAACACAAACATCGCAAATCACCGTCGTGTCACTCTGTTAGCACGAGCATCTTGGCACATAGTCCCTCCAACTATTCTCGAACTTCGTGAAGGTCAATAGTGCACTGAGCTACTTCTTGTTGGATCTGTTGCATAGGTTGTCTTGAGACCTCTGTGTCGGGAGTTCTTCTTTGCATCAATGTGTGCACCCCCTATATGTGTGAGAGCTTGCCTTCGATGTCTGCCGTGATGGTGAAGGCCTCGTCAATCCATGGTTGGACGTGTGCTTTTAGGATTGTTTCCTTATGTTATGCCACGTCCACCTGCTCCTTCAGTGCTTTAGCTTGCTACATCCGTGCAAGCATCTGGGTGAGGACCAATGTTTGCACAGTTCCTCAGACACTGTCATACTATTGTTGAAGTTCACTCGCCTCTGTCTCTAAGCGTTGGATGTTGGGGTCCTCCTACAGAGTTCTGAGGACCTCAAATTATTCTTCCAACATGTTGGTGCAGTTTCGCACTGCACCTCCAATTTACTGCCATCACGTTGTGATAGCACTAGCGAGCTATTCTCTGACTTCCAGGGGAGTCGATGGCTGCACCTTTAACCGTAGCTTGGCGATCTGAAGATTTAGCTCCAGCTAAACCTTTGTCATTTCCTCCCTGGCCTCGCGGACCCCTACTAGTAACCTCTAGATCTGCACCTCCACTGGTATATCTGCTAGGATGGCTAGCTCCAGGATGCTTTGGCAAGCGTTGTCTATCACCTGTACTAGCTATTGATTTTGCGACACCAATTCGCTATGCTGCAAGATTAGTTGTTCCACATTTATTTTCTGCTCACTGAGGACTTGGAGCACGTGGCTCTCCCTAGCTCGCATTTTTGTAGTTATCCCATCGTACAACACATCTAATGTCACATGTGGAAGGGCAGCTAAATTAACACTGAGACTTTTCAACGCGCTAATCGAAGGCCTGTCGGCCTTATTTGATGTCACTAGTGCCCCTTATGGTAGCACTATTGTGTTCATCATCCGCACGTACAACATCTGCTCTGCTGCTGTGGATCCGACTACGAGGTTGGTCGAAAGAGTACCAACCTAAGGGGGGCGTGCCTGTAATTCCTGCAACTATGCTCTAGGGGCCCCCAACACAATCTAGTTCTTCTGCATGAAATATTGGAGAGCCTCATTGGTGACATCGCGCACCGTCTCGCTGATGTCATGTAGATCACCCTCAGTTAGCGTGATTAGGTAAATGGACAATTCTAAGACCTTGACCCTCTTCTACAACCCTGCCCACTCTAGTAGGTGTTGGCACTTCAGATGTGTTGATGCAATTCGTGGGTCCACACCTTCTTCTTCTGTTTCCACTTCCTCTGCTTCCTACCCCTCAGAAGGCATTGTTTGGCCCTCGCATGCCTTCGCGGCTGCTTCCTATACTGCTACTGCTACTGTGGCCTTTTCCTGCTTAGCTATTTTCTTTGTTTCATCCCAAGCTGCCCACACTTCTGCTGTTGTTGTTTCCTTCCTTCGTTTTTCGGCCAACTATGCGATGCGCAGCTTGGCATCGTCTTTCTTCTTTTGCGCTACCAACTTCTCAATTTCTGGTTTGTCTGGGGTGCGCCATTCTAACGGCCATGCCTTGAGGAAATTGAAAATAGCTTTGTCAGTGGCTACAAAGGGTAGCTTTGTCCACCTTTTAGTCAGGTCCTTGTGTGCCCTGATATATATGTTATGCATGTCTGTCTTAAATTCTGCAAAACCCTACAAACTGTTGTAAACCATGGGTGACAACCGTAGCTTATGGTTCATCCACATACTGATGTTCATCTCCATGAGCACCCAAAAGATCTTACTGTTGCATACCCTTTTAGCATCCTTCGTGGCCCAGAGAGAAGCGTACTTCGCAGCCTCTGGTAAATCTCTGTTAATTATGGGGAATTGACTATCCTCCAGCAATTCCCTAGCTACGAGCACCATGGACAGCAACAACCATGCATAGTGCAACGTTTTTCCCTATTCCTGGGCTTTGCAGCAATTCTCAAAAAATTCCATGCAAATGAATTCGGACCAGTTAAACTAGACCCCCTCCATGCACTACTCGACCAGTGTGACCATCGATGCAGGTACCTTATTTGTGCGGCACCTTCGCATAACTTTTCCTACAAGGATTTGGGTTTCCATGCGTACTACTTTGTCCTTGATACTGGAGATGGCGTAACCCCTCTTCTTCTTTTCCAGCTTGTACTTCTTCTTCATGGCCTCTGCAATGGCCAAATCACTGCCATTTCCTTCCAATATGTCGTTGGGTCCTCTCCTTTTTATGGATGTTGGGAGAGACGATGAATCAAGTCTGTCATGATGGTGATGCACTCCTCTAGCCATAAGAACCCATCATGTACCAAGCATAGCAGCTGCCTGATGACAAAAATGGTTATTGGGCCATGGTGGAAATGTGGCACCTAGAGTAGGTTCAGCAGCTCGGCCTTTTCCACTCCGCGCATCCACTTCCATGGCTCTAATGTTGTCACCACCCCCACAATGTTCTGCTTCATGAGGTTTCTGGTCTTAAGGTGAGGGAACTTTTCATGCTTAGTGAGGTCCTAATCTTCGAATTTCATGCTCGGCACATGGCCCAGGTGCGTGCCTTCAAACATAATGCCATCTGTAAGGAGCGGGGTCTTGAGTGAGCTCTTGGTTTCGTAAAGGTCCTTGGGCACTTTGGCCTTCCCTTTTCGTTGGGGGACATAGTCAGGTAGTTTTGTTGCAGAGTGTGTAGGCTGAGTATTGACCTCCATGCCTTCATCATCTTCTTCTGTGATGGTAAGATCCTGCAGATCTTCTTCTTCTTCGTCTGTTTCTATAGTCATGGCTTTCCCCTTCTCCTCCATTAACAGTTTGTTACGCAACGGGTTCCATGGCAACATGCATAAAAGAGCCATTGCTTGTTTGCCCTTCTTGGGTCTTGGTGTGTGCGGTGATTTCTGGCTGCCACAATCCTGGCACCTTCTGGAACATCCCCCATAGTTAGGGCCTCCGCAGCCTCCTCGGCAGTCACTTCTGCTATCTCCATACCATCCTTAGTTGTTGCTATTGTGTCTGTGCAACAATCTATCAATCGCAAATTCAGGGGCTTAATCAACGCTCGACTCACAACAATTAGTGTTTTTCTCAACCGCTCAATTTGCAAATGACCCAGTGTTGTTTGTTGGGCAACCCTTTGTATTTTATAGTGTGTCTAGAATTTGAATTCGACCGTTCCCCCAAAATCCCGTTCATTAATGCTCCCTTGGTGGTAGATTTTCCCATATTTTTCCCATAAATCACATCTTAAATGCTCGCCGCCCACTCCATTTGGCCTCAAGTCGAGCATTCCATCATGAATAGTGACTTCAATGGTCACTTTCTGGCCAACCCAAGCAGCAGCGCCACCCCCCGTGTGTGGTCGCAGACCTTGTGACTCTTTGCTTCTGTGCGCATCTCCAATATCGCGCAGCTCCTGGGCATAATATTTTAGAGTCCCGCACTCCCTTCCAACTTCCTGGAGTGCTAAGACTGTCCTTCCCTCGGTTAGTCAGGTGGTCGCACCACCCACGAAAATTTTCGTCCAATTATTCATCATGTTGCCTGGAGAATCTATACCTTTTACTATTATGGTTGGCATCGCGCACTTTATTACTTGCAATGTGCTACCCTTGTCATTATGTTTAGCAATATGCGGTCCAAGCCGAGGCATTAGACTATTCAATTCACGACAATAGGCCTTAACCCTATCATTGTGATCGCACGCACCCTGCCTTACCATTCTGGTCTTTTTGTCGAGAAAATCTTTTTTTTTTTTTTCCTCCATCTTCTTGACTTTTGTGTCCATCAAAGCACTTTTCTTCCTTAACCGTACCCTTTCTTCTTCAATTTTGTGGAGTCTAAGGTTTCCTTGTTGGATTTCTTCCTCAAGTCCCATGCGTTCTGTTTCTTGTGGCTGTGTGATCCCTTCTTTCTGGGCTTCACGAACCATTGTATCTACTGGTGCTACTATGCGTGGACTAGGCTTTGCATGCTCCATAGGGATTACAACATCCACTTCATACTTCATCTCTAGAAGTGCCCGTGCAGTTGGGGTTTTTCACATGGTCCTACAAGCCCAGAGAACTGCTGGTACGCGCAGGTCCCAGTCAGTTCGTTTCACATGGTGGACCGTGTTCAGTGCTTCACGTACTTTGTCAAAAGCTTCTACATGAATATGCTTCCATGTACTTGGCCTTACCATACTTCCTAGTCTTAAATAGAGGGGTCTTTTGCGCCATTGTCTTGCTTACTCCCGATTGTAGGTCATGTTTCCTATCGTGAGGACAATGTGCATTCATGTAGGTTACGCACCATACGCCCGTACCCATTTGGAAAGGTGGGCACACGAACTATTTCGTCCATCATACTCAGCTTTCATCTACATCTGAGGCTTTCCAAATTTCATGTGCATCATCCTTTCACATTCACACCAGTCCTCAAAACTTATTTGATGCGTACCCCACCATCTTGCGGATGTAGTGTGTAGTACCCATTTCAGAGCTTCGAAACACTACTATTCTAGTACTTCTCTTTCAAATTTGTTCAGGAAATCATCCACCTCACTCAACCCATCATACATAGGCAAATATCTTACCTTTGTGGCCATGCAGCGCAGTGACCTTGTCATCATGTTACAGTTGAGTGTGGTTACCTCGTGTAACCAATTTTTCCATCATTCTATTTCCTTGTCCGAATCTGAGGTGTAGGAGCTTTTGCGCTCCCACGAAATCCTGCCATCTACTGTTGGATTTACCTAGTCCTACTCCCGCATGGTTATCTTGTAGATATAGTCTAGATCATCATCGTTATCATAGTCATGCACTAGCTCTGTGTAGTGCAATCCCTCCACAGGGTCTAAAGGTACCACTACACGTAGTGACTTTTTCTCAAAAATCATCTTGCGCTTCTTTAGATTTATCACTCCATTCATGTCAGTGGCCCAATCTATCCCCAGTAGCGTGGGATAAGGATTTCTATCATCAACAATCTCTATCACTTCGAAATCCACTAGTGCGGTTTCACCTTCGATATCTACCATTATTCCCTACAATATTCCCATAGGTAGGATATTTTGCTGGTTCACCATTCGCAATTGAATAGGAGACCATTGCAGCACGGGCCTGCCCATGTGCTCCCATGTCTACTTTGGCAGGACGTTCATGTCTAATCCTAGATCCAAAATCACTTGATCCATTTCATATTCCTCGATCTGCGCGGTCAATCTCATCTCTCTTCCTGTTCGTTTTGTGTGCTTCCCAAGGTTTTGGACTACGCGTGGTTCCAGCACATCTAGTGATGAGTTCTTGCAGCCCCTTCCCAGCTTTTTTGTCACACAATAGCTTCACGCATGTCTCCAAGAATGTAGTGAGCATTGATGGGTCCATTTTCGATTCTAGTTTTCTTTTACTTCCTGAAGTGGAGGCATCTACGAAGCTCTTCTTAGCTTCCATGAATGTCTCCTTAGCACACTCTAAATCAAATTTTGGTTCCTTTATTGGAGCTCTGCAAACCTAGGCACTCTCTTTGGGTTGCTTGCCTTTGTCATATCCTATCGTGATACCACTTCAGAGCATGATATTTACATGTGGGTCTTCCTCGTGTAACTCAGACCTTATCATTTGTAGGTTCTGAGTTGGGGGATGTTGCAGTGCTCCGTTATCGCATAGCCTTGCTATCAGTGTGGGACAGTCCTCTATCTCACGATCAAACTGGGGACAATATAAGCATGATGGTCTCGTTGGATTTGTACAATCGCGAGCATAATTCCCTGGTCCTCTGTAATTGTAACATCTCAATTATCTGCAACCTCTTCCTGGTCTGATTCCACCTCGACCTCTTTCACGCCCCTGAAATCCAGTGTGCGCCATCCTCACATTTTGATCGAGGGCCCGTGTTTCAGTCTGAACTCTATAGGTAGGAGTTTGATCCATCATTAGTTCATAACTTCTACAGGTACACTCATCATGGCCTACTGGCCTACAGAAATTACAGAACAACTGCTGGGAATTCTACGTATACTTCTATAATAGATGGCAATTATATGTAGCATGCTTCCCTCCTATCTGACAAATCGCACACCATAATGTAGGTGTCACACTCGGTCCTACTTGTGCCTCTGGTCTCAATGGAATTGGTCCTCCTCCCACTAGGTAGTTCGCAAATACAGGACAATGGTCCTTGTCATGTCCCTGGCCTTTGCACTTTATGCACCATACCTCCTCACGCACTTCTAGGAGAGTCGTCCTATCTTGTTTCAAACTTTGCATTTCAAGGCACAATTTTTTCAACTATGCATGGATCTATTGAACTACCAGGTTAGGATCTTGTATCAGGGTCTCGTGCAGTCTCATTGCGATCTCAGGGGCCTCGACCTGAGTGGTTAGCTTCTATTGTGACAACGCATTCCGTAGATGTGGCATTACAATGCTACAAACCATGCGCGGTGTTGCCCATCCGTCAAGGTCATATTAGCTTCACGGAATGTACACTTCAATCTCTGATCCAACTCCTAGGGGGTCTCGCCTAGAAGCATCACGATTTCCTTTAATATAATGATCGACTGCGTCTCTGATTTTGGCCTGCTAAATTCCTTGTTTAGTGCAGCTTGGATACCCGTGATCCTTGCATTCATATTGTCATTGGAATGCTTAATTTACCAAGGCAGTGCATGATCCTACAGAGCGCTGACCAACATTTCCTTCTTTATATTGTCATCCGTGACTCCCTGCGCTTCCCATACAACCCTTACCATGAACCAAAACTGGTTCGGATCTTCATTCCCCACTCCTTTGAACACCGGCAACTTATGGCACTTGCCATATTGAACTGTGGTGGTGGCGGAGGTGGTGTTGGCGAAGACAGGGGTGAATATGGTGAAACTGGTGGTGGTGTAGGTGGGAGTGGTATGCATAGAATTCATTTCTTTATCAAACTTATCGCACTTCTTAGTGAAACCTTCGCGAGCTCTTCCTTGCTTTCTCGTGGAGGTGAAATTGAGGGGCTAGTTTCTAGTTCTGCGCTACCGTCGTTTCTATAGATCCTCCCACTTCGCGTAGCCCCAAACATCAATTTATTCACATAACCCATTTTTCACACATAAGCATTTTAATCCAAGTGTTCAAATATTTAACGTACTTACCTCGTACTCCTTTGAGGAAGCATCATTCTGCCTTGCTATAGCTGACTGAAGTATCTACCGCGAACTCGGTGATAAATCCTCCTATAATTCAATCAAGCCAGTGATCGACAGTGCGCGCAATCTTATCTTCCGATGCTTCCAGTCTGCAGACCAACTTTGGAGTCCACATAATAGGTTTCTCTAGCCTACACCTTCCTTGACTGTCTACTAGCTTCACAGTCCACTCGTACAACTCAGAGGGGAAAGATGCAAAGAAAATTTCATGGATTTCCGTATATAAGTTGTGATCTAACCACTCTTCCTTTGATAATAGTGGATTCTTGTTTTCTTGCACCATGAACTCATGAATTTTTCTATCCAACCACTCTTCAATTCCTTTCTTTGTCGAATTCCAGTGATATGACATTAGACATATCTATGCAGACCCCAGTCCTAGCAACAGAACCATTTTTTGGCTTATAGGTTCTTGATCCAGGTTCAGAGTTAATTTAGCCAAACAAATCCCTGTACTACTGGCTCTTTCGGCAACAGTCCATAGAGCGCGGACTGAGGTCTCACCTGAAGTAGTATGGGAGTGTGATAGAACCAGGTTTCCACACCCTGGAGATGTCTAATAAGTTCACATGGTCCACGGTTTGACCCTACGTGTAGGTTGCTTCGTGCACTTTCCCGTACCTCATGGCCTGATATACTTTCTTCGCGCAACCGTACCCTGGGGTTGAACATCGTGCTTCCGCGTTATTCCCCAAGAACTTACGTGTATTTCAATGTTGGTTGATTATCTTAGCCTACTTGTGTGCTTTAAGTTATACTTAACAACATAAACTATTCATACATGTGTGCGTAGTAAATAAATAGTATATTTGCAAATTATACAAAACATTCATTAACCTAAGAACAGATACACAAAATTATAACAAAACTTCTCTTTATTAATTCCTTCCTCAGTTACAGACTCGACTTCGCGCTACGCGCAGGGGTCTGCACACTCAGCTACGGACTACCAGGCCTCTGCGCACTCAGCTGCAAAGCTTTCTCCTACTCTATGACCCAAAGACACACTTCCACTCTCGACTCAATCACTTAGACTCTTCTTCTACTTCCGTACTTAGATCCTCGCTCTATTTATACAATCCCATGGTCTGCAGACCATGGGTAGGTCTATCTAGATGACATTACATTACAAAACTAGGGAGGACAACCTTTTCACTCTATCATACTTTCGTGCCCCATGCCCATAATTCGCGGAGCTTTACAACACGATTGGGTCAAGACTTGGGCTTTGAGCCCCGAAACATGCCTTGGGGGGATTCCATGCCCAATAGCAAAAATTCAAAAATTCTTAGCTATTGCATACCTACCATACCAAACCTCATACGATTTTTTCATTGTTTGGCCTTAAATGAGCTTTTTTGAGTATAACCACTGCTATGTGAATGGCTTCGACACAAAATATCTGTTGAAATTTTCTTTCATCCATCATAGCTTTGGCTAACTACTACACATATATGTTTGCTCTTTCTACTACACCATTCTATTGTGGAGTCTTTGCTATAGTGAAATTCCTTTTCATGTCATGCTTCTTGAAAAACTCATGAAACTCTTTTGAAGTGAATTCACCTACATTATCATACCTTATGATCTTGATTTTGAAATGAGTTTCATTCTCAACCATACCTTTGAAATCTTTAAACTTTACAAGGACTTCATATTTCTTGCTAAGAAAAGAAACCCACATCATCCTACTGAAATCATCAATTATTAGCATTAAATACAATGTAGCTATGTGTTATTATGTTCTTTATGTTCCACACAAGTCCATGTATAGTAGTTTCAATGGCTTTGATGATGGGTTCTCATTTTACTTGAATGAAACACAAATTTTCTTACCCAATTAAAAATATTTTCAAATCATATTCTCTAGTTTTGAAAGCATGGTAAATCCTTGACAACCTTCATCTTGTTCACTTTTACTATTTGATCAAAGTTTATATGTCCAAGTCTCCTATGCCACATCCAACTCTCACCAATATTTGATAAGAAACACGTCTCTGTTTTCTCTTTCAAGACATAAACATTACTATCTATTCTCAAAGCTTAATCCACAAATTTCACCCATGTCTATAGACTTAATTTGACATTTTTTAGCTTTAAATATCACATCATATCCTTGATCACACATATGAGACACATTAAGAAACTTATGCTTTATCCCATCAACATATAAGACATTCTTCGAATTTCCTTTTCCATTTGACAGAATGACAACTCCTTTTCCAACATTACCCTTATAAATTGGTTTCCATGTTGAGGAATTACTTTTGTCTCCTGACATGTTCTGAAAACAGTGATTATCCACATACCAATGACTCCCTTCATTTTCAGCATAAAAAACAATATCACATTGTTATGTTTTTTCCTTTTATTTCCACACCTTGGTCTCTATTGTAGCCGCTACAACCACCCTCCAAAAATTTTCCCGTGCTTCATTTTGGAGCCTCCCTCCTCAAGCACATCAGCTCATCTCACACTGACCTAGGTACTTGTGCTTTCATTTACATTTATGTTTTGCATGTTGGCTTGTGTTTTCTTACTTTCTTTACTATCTAACCCACAACTCGATCTCTTGACTTGGTTTCAACCTAGTTCCGGGCTTGTCTTAGTGAACTGTGCAATCCTTGAGGGAAGCCAACTTTTCTCTCTTGAATTCCACAATCCAAGCCAGCAGTAAGCCTTCAGCTCTAGAATTGTGTAGAGCCAATTGACGGCCGACCTCCAGCTGGGAAACTACGTAGAGCATGAGAGGAAACCTAGAGTCACTCAACCTAGAAATTGCACATGAAGTCTTTCTGCTCAGAAGCTGTTCAGTGCATAAGCCAGAGGGTTGCACAATCCTTCCTAGAACTACACAATCTCTCTAGGAAATGCATGATAGCTTTTCCCATAAAATAAAATGGCATCCTCAGGAAGTAGGGATATAGTATTAGTTTTCCAAAGGTGGCACACTGTTATCTTTAGAAGTTTCCGCCAGGTGTCGCTTTTGTCCTTGATCTCAGGCATTCGCGTCACGAATTCCATTTTTTCTCAATTCAATGTAATAGATGCCTTTAGAGCTCATTTTCATACTTGATCATCAGGCTCTAGCATGTCTGAGAAGATAAAAGAACCTTTGAACGATCGTTGTCACTTTTCAGGGTGAGTCTTTCTTTTATCATTTTTTGCTACCTTTTGTGTCACTTTCACTTGTTTAGCTTGTGAGAGTGATGTTTCACTTGTTTTTTTGAACGACTGTTGTTATTTTAGCTTGTAGAATTGTTGTTTCAATTTTTTCATTTCCTTTTCTGAGTGTCACATGCATAATCACTCAATCAAATATGCACTCATCATAACACCAACCTCAGATCTGCTTGATTTCACACTCCGCTTAGGTAGATCTAGGATACCATTGCTTGGATCTCACATTCACTTGCATGCAATATGCAATCTGGTAGCTCAAGGCGCCTTCCTTGGCCTTTGGAATTATGAAACAGTTTTCTTCGCTTGGCTCCAACTGCACACTACATAGTTCCAGGAGCCAGTCTACTAGCTTGGTCACTGAGACTACACAGTGCGCAATCTCTCCCAAGATCTACCCCAGATTGAACTTCGAATTGTAGAGTTCCAATCATCAAGCTTTCACTCTAACAGGTGGGGCTGTACAGTGCATAGTTCCCATAGTTAGTCAGTCACCCCTGTTGGTCAAAATTCTGTAATCACTGTTATTATACGCCCTGGTTTCTACATGATCATGCTATGATTTTAGATTTGTAAGAAATAATGCTTGTTTTACATGAGTGACTTTTCTTCCCCAGAGGTACCACACTCTTGAAGCACTTCTCTTCTGTAGTACAGGTAACATGGCTTCCAATAAAGATGCATCAAATGATATTGTCGAGAGCAACACTGGAGAAGTAGTTGAATAGGTGTCAATGAAATTTACAGTCTATGCAGACACAACTATTCATAGAGAAGGACATGTAGATAACATGGAAGGAAATCAAGGATATATCTGTAGGGAGCTTCACTAAAGATCTAGAAGATCGGTAGGTATATGTCAACATCCACTAGTTAGGCTTATATAAGTTTGCATGCAGGTACCCCACCTTCCCATGTGTGTACATCATTCACTGGATTGTCTCACATATCGATCCCGAGATGATGAAATTGAACAGTGCCATTGGAACACAACTTGCTACCTTCACGACGGAAAACTATCATTAGATGTATCACTTACCACAATTGTTGAACCGCATGGATGCACTTTTCTATGTCGCCCATAGTAATGTGAACACTAGAGACATCATAAAGCATTGGGTGAAAGAGTCATCGAAGTTTAGATTGATACCTAATCATGTTTACAAGAATAAGTCAATTAGAAATGCGTACCAACTCTTGATCATCTTTATCTGTCGATTATATGGTCAAGAGAGCACATATAAGTTTCTGCATAATTGGATGGTTGTGTTGGACCAAATGGTGAATGGTGGAAGGCCATTCAAGTGGTCAGATCTATTGGTAATTTAGCTGAAACTATATGTATCTAAGTCCTAGAATCAACCCAAGGATGAGCGAGAGATATTCTATATGTCCGCATACCTACTTGATGAAAGTTGTGCCCAACATTAGCATCCTAGCATGGGTTGGACATGGACACAATAAGAGACTACCGTGAATATTTATTGCAAGTTGCTTTCCAAGTGCAGCTACCAAGGAGTCATGGCGAGGCTATCTGACCACTTCATCATCTTGGTTTACAAGTTTATCTTTGAGCAAGATCCACCCTACATGTGTTGAAAATAGCAACAAGAAATGTTAAAAATAACATCAAGAAATTCCAATTTAATTTGTCCTTGAATTAGAATTGTAATTCTTTTCTCATAACAACTTGTAATAGTTAAATAAGTTAATTTGACTTAGCTAACATAGGAATTTCGAGTTGGAGGTCTTTTAGAAGTCATGTAAGTGTTCTCGCTAAATTTTAGGGTTCCATATTGAGTTTAATTGAGTTGTAATTAGATAACTTAGTTTGACTAAGTTATAGACAGTTAAACTAGTTCTAACCATTGGTGGAACTAGTAGAGGATGAATAGTGAGTTGGTGCACTGATGCATCCATAGGTGCTATCTATTTAACAGAATATTCTCTAATTGAAAACTCATGCATGTTAGTTCTGAGAAATACCCAGTTGAGACTAGTTCAGGGGCAGTGTACTATCCATTGTATGATTTACTGAGTTGTAAATATAATGAATACAATCATGAAGAGGACCTAATTAGGATTGTACAGTTTTGGAAGCATGAATTTCCTTTAAATACGGGCTATTCATCCTAGGAATTGTGTAAGGAAATAGGGGTTTGGAGAGCTTCTGAATAGGATAAGGACTTGACTTGAGCTAGCTTGTGAGTTGAGAGTTGATTATACTTGTGCAGGGATTGTTCTTATGAGAACAAGCATTGTATTCTCATCTTGGATTTCTGATTAATAAAATATATATATTAGAGGTTTTGAGCTATGGTTCTCCCTGGATACATATTGTGTTATGTGCCACTGATTATCTTCCTCTTGTCAATTATTGTTTTCATGATATTTATGGGCTTCCGTTGTAAAGAGTAGAGTATATTCTTGTCTTGTGTTTTAGGAAATTACATGAGTTGTGCATCTACAAGAAAATATACATGGTATCAGAGCTGAGGAAAATATACTAGAGGAGATTTCGAAGTTTTCGAGTTTAGGGTTATAAGTGAAATTCGAATTTTCAATACATCCTTTAGGATCGATATATGTGATTCTACGGTTTGTGCTCGAGTATGCCTTGGATGGAAACTTGATTTACATATCATGGAAGGACATGATGGAGGCTATGTTGGAGGATAATGGATTGAAGGAATTCATTGATCAAGGTATTCCTAAGCCACAAACATCGAATGCAAAAGATTTGGACGAATGGAAGAGGTGTGTGTGAAAGCCGAGGCAGATAATCCTTGAGGGAGTTCAAGACCACATTGTCTCAAGTCTTCATGGGAAGGAGATTTCATATGCTAGGTGGAAATCATTGATAGACATTTTCTAGAACAACAATGACCATAGGAAGTTGGCACTAAAACATAAACTTTGAAAAATCAAGATGGAGGCGGTCGCTTCAATTCCAAATTACTTGACCAAGTTCACTCATTGTCGAGATGAGCTTAGAAGTGGTTGAATCATTGTTTCTGAGCATGATATGGTGAGCCTAGATCTTCTAGGACTTCCCAAGAGTTGGAATAGTTATCAGGACTCTATTAATTGGAGGAAGAAGCTACAATATTGGGAATGACTGTGGTCAAATTTGGTACAAGAGAGGTTTTCATAGAACACCAGAGATGGGACCTCTTCCAAGGAAGTGGAAGAGGATTTTTCCTAAGAAGGTAAGGCAAATAAGACCAAGGGAAAGAAGTTCCAAGGCAAGGCAGGCGACAAGAAGATGGAATTTTGTAAATTCAAGTGTTTTAACTTTCACAAGCATGGGCACTATGGCACAAATTTCCCATAGAAGAAAGCAAGCAAGAAGGAGCTTGCAGTAGTTACAGCAAGTGAAGCTCTAGCTTCACAATTTGAACTTGATCTCACTCTCATTGCATGCATTTCCAACACTGTAATGGGAGGCGTGTGGTATCTTGACAATGGTGCCTCGTTCCATATGACAGGGAATAGAGATCTCTTTAGTGATTTTGAGGAGAAAGACCTCAAGCAGAACATAGAGTTTGGAGATGATGGGAGGTATAGTGCTACCGAGTTGGGTACAATTACCTTTCAGAGGGAGTTTGGATCCCGTCTTAGGATCATATATGTGATGTATTTTCTAGGACTAAAGAAGAATATTGTTTCAGTCACGGTATTAGAAGACTGTGGATATGATGTGATTTTTAGTAAGGGAAAGGTTTTCCTTAGACACATCGCCACGAGAGAGGTGAAACAGATCGGTGCATGGGTCAAAAACATGTATGCTCTTGAGGTACAAGATGCATGAAAATCCTTGATGAGAAAGTAAAATTTTAGAGACTTGGTGGTTGAGAGGGAGAGAAAATCACCTCTCAACATGTAGCCCTCGAAGAAGCCTTAGAAGCAGCTTCAGGAAGTTGTGGAGCAGCCACAACTAGAGAAGCTGAGAGGAGGTCGAGTGGAGGCATCCAATCATGAAGAGACTTCCAGTAGGGGGAATTTTTGAGCCAAGTGGATAGAGGGAAAACATACATCCATACCTCCAGGGGTGAGGTGGGGCAATGTGAAGTGATAGACCCAAGAGGGATGAAATTGGGTAGTGTCCATTGAGAGGTTTTATCTCATGGATCATACCTTACTACAGGAACTCGAAGTATATAGTAGTAGGAGGAATTAATAGCAATTGATGTAGTCAGATATCAGAGTGACAGAGGCTAGAGCAGTCAGATACTGAAGAGTGCAGAGAAGGGTTGACAATAGTGCAGTAAGGTAGAGTCAACGTAAGTGCGGAGTTTTCAGTCGACAAAGGCAGTAGAAGTAAGAGACTTTGATGACAGATGCATCATACTGATTCAGGTTTGAATTTTTTTTTTTTTTGAAGTTGTTGTAGCAAAAACACTAGAGAGAAGTGTTGCATGTAGAATATTCCAAAGGTTTAGGATCGGGATAGAGTTGAATTCCTTTCTTGTTGAGAGGGAGTGTTGAAAATAGCATCCAAAAATTCCAATTTAATTTGTCTTTGAATTAAATTGTGAATTAAAATTGTAATTATTTTCTCATAGCAACTTGTAATAGTTAACTAAGTTAATTTGACTTAGTTAACTTAGGAATTTCAAGTTGGAAGTCATGTAAGTATTCTCACTAAATTTGAGGGGTCCAGATTGAGTTTATTTGAGTTCTAATTAGATAACTCAATTTGACTGAGCTATAGACAGTTAAACTAGTTCTAACCATTGGTGGAAATAGTAGAGGATTAGTAGTGAGTTGGTGCACTAGTGCATCCATAGGTGCTAATCTAGCTAACTGAATATTCTCTCATCGAAAAATCATGCATGTCAATTTTGAGAAAGTCTCAGTTGAGACTAGAGTGCATGGATAGTGTACTATTAATTGTATGATTTACTGATTTGCAAATATCAGGCATGCAATTAGGAAGATGATCTAATTAGGATTACATAGTTTTGGAAGCATGAATTTCCTTTAAATACATGCTATTAATTCTAGGAATTGCACAAGGAAATAGGGGTTTGGAGAGCTATTGAATAGGCTAAGGATTTGGATTGAGATAGCTTGTGAGCTGAGAGTTGATTATATTGTGTAAGGATTGTTCTTGGAAGAATAAGAATTGTATTCTCATAATGGATTTATAATTAGTTAAATATAGATAGTAGGGGTTTTGAGTTGTGTCTTTCCCCAGATACATATTATGTTATGTGCCATTGATTATCTTCCTCTTGTCGATTACTATTTCCATTTATCTTTATGGGATTCTGCTGTAAAGAGTAGAGCATATTCTTGTCTTGTATTTTAGGAAATTACGTGAGATGTGAATCTACAGGAAAATTTACAACATGTCCCAAGAAGTGATGGAGGAAATAATTAACAATGCAGATTGGTATGCCTCCTCGGGTGGCAAGTTCATTAGGGTGTTTAGCAGAGAGAATCCTTTGCATGTGCTACCACGGATAATTTGGTCATGCAAGAGGTTTCATATCACATCTCCACAGGGTTATCAACAGGGATGCATAGGAGGAAAAGGCACCATGTCATGCTCTTCCTTTGCGTATTGGATTGTGTAAGATCGGGAGTTTGAAGGATGCGGATGTCGAGGCTAAGGACTCAGAAAAGTTTGAGTTTGGAACCAAAGACTAGAATTCATATAATCTCCATTGTATATGGAAGAACCACTGTGTGAACGTGTATGATCCATGGATCCACGGGACATTTCATTGGGCAAAGGAGTATCCTTGGAGGTATTGTTACAACTCTTCCAAGCTCAATGAAATGGTCAACATGGCTATAGAATGGAAAGTTTCTCAACAAGCAGCAACATTGCAGGAAGCAACAAAAATAGCAGCAATAAGTAGCAAACCACCGCAAGAAAAAGGAAAGAGGAAGATTTTCGAGAACCCAAAGGCTGAGAAAAGCTACAAGTTTAAAGAAGATCCTCTCATTGAGAAAGTAGCTTTGGCAGTGGAGACAAAGAAAAAACAACACATAAAGAGAGAAGAATAGAGGAAAAGAGAGAAGCAAAGGTTGGGTGAAGTATAAAGGAAGTTGGAAGAAAAAAAGAAGAAGCTGAAAGAAGAGAAGGATCTAAGAAGGAGAGAGAGGGAAGAGAAGAATAAATAGGAACAAGAATAAAGGCATGGTGTGATCATAGAGAAACATTTGCAAATATAGGTTGAAGAGTCAGAACAACCAACATATGAAGAAGAGGGTGAGCAGTTGGAGGATTGGGAACTTCTATAGGAGATTGAACAAATGGTTGAAGAGATGGACACGGAGTTGGCACAAGAACCATAGGACCAAGATATCGACCTCATGCCAAGAGCATCTAAGATCACCCCACAGTCTCCACCACCTCCAGTATTAGAACTAGTCTCGAGCGAACAAGGAGAGACTATTATCCTTAATGATGATCCGTTGATGGATGTGTACAATATATGAGTTGTAACAAAAGATTGTATAGATGCAAACAAATCATTTCCTGGATGATCATGCATCACATTCATTTATGAAAGAAGGGGTGATAGTGTCAGATGTTAGAAAGAATTGAGTTTCCATGGCCAATGCCACTAAGGCTTATGCAGAAGCCATGAGCTCAGACATCAGGTTCTTTTTAGCAGAGGATGATCAGATGGAAAAGGACTTGCAAGCGGCCAGGAAGAGGGTAGAACAATATATAGGATCCACTATGGGAGAGATGGTGAAAGCGATACTTGCTAAAGTATCGACCCTTGAGACCACCATGCAGAAAATTTATGATGGATTTGTCACCGTGCACAAGGCGATTGTCCATCTATATGATTTTTAGCAGTGATGCATGAAAATCAGCCAAACACTCAAGGACATACATGATGCTATTGCACAAGTACATGAATGGACAATGGGATACAAGGTATCCCCACTTTACTTGCATAAGATAATGAAGCCACACGCAGAGCTAGACAAAGCACAGATCTGGATGTTGATCCATAACTACGAGTAGGTCCCTTTGCTCATCAGGAGCATTGAGGCTTCCTATTCACAGTTGTTCAAGAGTCTAGATATCATGGTGAGGACACATAAGATCCCTTCAATCTATTCCCTCACCCAAGCCATTGAGAAAAGCCAAGCTAGGTTGGAGGTCAATAGGTACATGGAGTAGTTAATGTGAGAGGCCACCAGCAATGACTTGCAACTGAGCACAAAAAAAATGAAGAAGTACATTGGTGGTCCAACCACACTCAAGACAATGCTACACATGCTTGAAGATGAGTTTGACAATGCTCTGGGATGATATACCCATATGCCATGGAGGCAAGATTTTGCTTCCAGGAAGACATCACCAAATAATATGGCTACAATATCGTGCAATAGTAAGCTTGGTATGAATTCGTCACCAAAGATCATCAAAAGGATGTTGTTGAGATGGTCTTTCCCCAAGCTTCTGAGTCATAGTGTTTGTCTTGTTAGGCTGACTCTAGCCTATTTTGTCCCACATGGGTCTATGTGGAAATTCTATATTATTTGTTAATATATTATAAGTGAAATTCCAAGTGTCATTTGTGGAATGTGAACAGTCACTATGTAAAGTAGTGAGTTATCTATAAAGAAGTTGAAGAGTCATGAGGGTAGTCAAAGAGTCAAAGGGGAATGTCAAGGGTCGCCCCACCATTTTTTATAAATAGAAC
Source organism: Pinus tabuliformis (assembly GCA_031772625.1). NCBI lineage: Eukaryota > Viridiplantae > Streptophyta > Pinopsida > Pinales > Pinaceae > Pinus > Pinus tabuliformis. The sequence continues at coordinate 1,588,361,060 of CM062804.1, forward strand.
CTAATAACTCATAGAAAGGGCTTTTACGAGCCAAGCGTTTTCCTAGGCTTAGGCATATGAAGGCCTGGGAGGATTGTAATGAGCCTTGGCTTCTCGACACCATAGAGTGAGTACACTTCTTTGGAATAGAAGTCGATGTTCACTGTAATGTTCCATTATTTTGTCTAGTGGTTGTCAATAGAATATGTATGGATGGAACTTTCATTTAATAATATAACTAAGCCAACACGTTTTCATGCATATGTTGTTATTGTAGTTTGACTATTTTGGTTACTTTAGAAATGTAATTAGTTTAACTTATGCATTTTCTTATGAACTATTTTGCATGAAATTGTATGAATCTTGATGAATCCATGTTTTTGGATTAACCCATCACTTTGGTTTGTGGACTATTCCACTTCCAACTCATGATGTCATTCCGCTTGTGTGTTCCTTTCAGGCTACGTACTTGTTGTAGAAGCTACAACCACCCTCCAAAATTTTTCTATATCTTCGTTTTGGAACCTCCCTACTAACCATCCCTAGCAGCATGTCTTCCATGGTCAAGTACATAAACTTCATTGATTTTTCAGCAGCTTGCCAGCCTGTGCAAGATGGTTCACTTCACCCCCTTCATAGGTTGCCACTCCAGACTTGGTCTAGCTACTCGATGAGTAGCTCCCTCAGAAATTTGCACAATTCTGGAGGGGAACCAGTCTTCCCTCCAAAAATTACACAAATCTGACTAGCAGCCTATTGGGCTCGGAAATTGTAAAATCATGTCAATAGCCTTCCTCTAGAAAATTGTGCAATCTGGCCCAGCAGTGCAGCTCAGCCTAGAAATTGCACAATTCTAGACAAGAATCAGTGCTCCTCCCATAAATTGCACAATCCATCTAGACATCTTCCAAAAATTGTGCAAAAATCCCTCTCAGTCAAGCAAGCTATTGCATGTGCCTTCAAGTTGACCAGTTCCTTCCAGGATCGAGAAAAATTGACTTGCATGCATGGGTTGCTTTTTCCCGAAATAGAGAAAAGAAACATGTAAAAAGCATCCCTAGATTTTAGGGCTCTATTTTTAGTAGCTAGAGGTTACATGCAAATATCGTTTTAGAAAATTCCCTCCAAGTGTTGTTTTTTCCTATATTTGTGGCATGTGCATCATGAGCCTCAAACTTATTTATTTGATGCTTTATAGCTCATTCTTCACATTGGTATTGGAGCTCTGACATCCCACAACACATCCAAGAGTCTTCGACACATCCAGCTCAGTTATTTCCGGGTAAGTCTACTTTACTTGTTTTTGCAGCATTTTTGTCGCTTTTTGTGTTTTGGCTTGTGTGAGTGTTGTCTGCTAGCTTTTTGTGAATGCTTGTTGTTGTTTGCATGCATGTTAGCCTATACAAGAATTGTTTCAGTTTTCTTTTGCATCTTATTGTTGTCGCATGCATGACATTGTTTTGCATGAATGGTTGCCGATTCGGTGACTCATTTCACACACATGCATGTTGTTCCATTTTCTAAATCTTGCATTCACTGTTTGCATACATGACCATTCACTCTTGCTTACACTTAGTATCGCCATGTATTCACATCTCCATAGGCTTTTAGTTACCCATCAGCAGGTCTGGGCAACCTTGGTCCAGACTCTACGTTACACAGATAACATTGTGCAATTCTGAGAAGGAAGGCTCTTCGCGCCTCCCAGAAAATGTGCAAATCTGGCTAGTCAGTGCCCTCCAGACTTTCTTTGCACAATTCTAAGAGGCAGTGACTGTTGGCCTAGAAAATTACGCAATGCAGTTCCTGGGCTTCCATCACTTACCACTTGAAATTGCACATTGCACAATCTCAGCACCAAACAGGCCAGATGGGATTGTGCCTTGCACAATACCAATAGTCAACCAGCCTCTGGATATTTCGAACTACCTTTTCCACAGTTCTAACAGTCAGTCTCCCAGCCTCCTAGTGAAAATTGCGCAATCCTTGCCAACATTTCCCTAGGTATGTTGCATGTCATCCCTCAAGTTTGATTTGTTTTTAACTAATAGATTTCTTACCATGCATGTCACCATGTATCAAGATATAGTAGGTGTTCGTCCGTTTCTCATTAGTTTAGGATCAATAGCCTCCAAGCGAGCAGGGTGAAAGGACACCGACAGAAGTGCAACTAGAGCAACAGTTGAGCGAGTGTCTACGAGTTTCCAATTTATGAAGACACCAAGCTGCTCATAGACAAATACATCAAGCTGATAATAGAAAAATACATCAAGTTGAAATCGAAAGAGGTCAATGATGCATTCTCAGGCACATTTGGGGAAGATCTTAAAGACTGCCAAGTCTATGTCAACATTCACAAGTATGACTTGTACCAAATTGCATGCAAGTATCCCGTGTTCCCATCCATGGACATGATACACTGGATCATCTCACACACTCACCCCGAGATGATGACATTGAGTAGTGTTAGCGAGACAGAGATTGCTACCTTCAGGGAACAAGACTATTAGCATATGTACCACTTTCTGAAGCCAGTGATCACCATGGAGACATGCTTCAGCTTACCCAGTAGCAATGCCAACTCCAGGGATATCTTAAATAACTGGGTGAAGGAACCAACCAAATTCTAGATGACATCCAACCAGATTTACAAGAAGAAGATACTGCAAAAGGTTTCTCATTACTTGGTCATATTTTCATGCCACTTGTATGGCAAAGAGAGCACGGAGACCTTCTTATAGAGTTGGGTGATTGTGTTCGACAAACTAGCCAGTGAAGGAAAAGCATGCTATTGGTGCAACATGTTGGCTCATAGGTTGAAGGAACAGGCAGCAGGAGCTCAGCAGCAGCACAAAGGTTAAGAAGTAGAAATATACATGTTCACTTACATATTGGATGCAATCTATGCCTGTCAGGAGTTCCCAGGTTTGAAGTGGGTAAGGACACTAGTGGAAACCTCTGTCAATACTTATTGCAAACTGTTTTCTAAATGCAGCTTTCGAGGAGTCATTACATAGTTGTCAGGTCATTTTTTCACCCCAGTGTATAAGATGATATTTGAGCAAGATCCACCTTGCATGTCGAAGGAAAAAATGGAGGTGTTGGAGAGGTAAATCCCCTCTACGGATAGAGGCGATCCCTACTAGCCCAGAATGGGTCTAGCAACAATCAATAAATGCTACTGTGCAAGTTCCTAATTGCAAATAAGAGATAGGCAATGAACACCTACTTGGATTCCAACGCTATTGTTTGATGAAGAGATGTCGTTCTCACTCCTTCGCTTTGGCCGGTCACGATCTTCCACGATCCCCGTAGATAGATACCTGCACACACGAAGAGAAATACAAACACAAGCGTGAAATCTAATAAATGAAATTATACATCGGTCAGAAAGGATGTAATTCACATTAACCATTACAAAGACAAATGAGAATGGAACCATAACAGTAGTCATCTATTATTAATCAATAACAGAGAAAGGTACAACCAAAGTTCTGACGCTGAGTCCTTCTCTAGAGGGTCCAGCGAGCAAGTCCCTTAAGCATTCACCCTTGGAGGTAGATTCTCCCAAGACAAAACTCTCTCTCACACAAGAAATACTCACAACCTTCCTTAAGCTTCCTCTAGCAAATCCACACTTGTCACACCAACTACCTACTAGCAGCAGCACTCTAAGCACTATGAATTCCACACTATCCAAAACTAGCTGCTCATGGCAATGGTGGAGGTTTAAATAGGAGAAGAAGTCTCCATGACTGGTGGGAGGATGAGCTTATCTCCAAGGAAGGTGGCTCAAATGACAAACAGACATGCCATAGAAGGTAGGGCGACATTCACAAGGCCAACAACCAGGTCAGGAGTCATCTGGAAGGTTGGCTGTTAGAACAAACTCGCCCAAACAGGATTAGCGCGGGTGCATAACTTGACTGGAGCGCTGACGTCGCATCTTAATAACGGAGCAGGCTGTGTCAGCGCGACTTAATACAAGCATAGGATGCGCTGGGTCATGAAATTCGACCCGCGCGGAAAACCCATGTGCTTCCGCGCTGGCAGCGCATCAGTTGCACTATGAGCCGCCAGTCAGCGCGGTTATTTTAATAACAGTCACGCTGCTGAAATAAACTTTGGCAAAGTGGGTCATTTGGCCAGTTCAGAGAGCATGAGCATGGTTATTTTGAATTCATGATACAATAGGGAGACTGACAAGGAGACAGTGACAAATTACTGCATAACAGATGCCCCCTAAAGCATGAAGCCCGAGAGAGTGGGAGGAGTGAAATGCTTTACAAAACTGCTGAACTGGAACATCACCAGGAAGAACCTGCACGTATGTACAACTGATATCTTGATTACATGTAGTCTAGGCATGGGCGTAGCCATCCAAAAGACATACGAAGAAGGTCTGCGTTATGGACGCAGCCACCGAGCTGAACAGACCATGATGATAAAAAGGTATGGTCGTAGCCATCCCAAAGACTCAGGTATGGGCGCAACCATCCATCAATGAGTCATGTAATAACAATCCACAAAATCGCAGCCTGGTTCGCAACAGACAAAGACCAGGGTCTTGCGCTCCATCGCAACCCGAACAAAGTACAAGTCCAAGCATGTGAATACATGAGCTGAAGTCGAACATGCATGAACATCATCTGATTACCAGCCAATAATGAAAACTGTTAACAGACGTGAGAGGTGCCACCAATAATGACAATGGTCCTCAAGGTACTTATAGGTACAATCCGCGGCGTGTGAATCAATGAGCTGGTGTCGAACACCCGCAGAATCATCCGATCGGAGGCCAATGATGAAAACCTCACGTCGAACACGAAGAACCTGCCATTGAGGCATGCAGGCTCTAAGGCACCTGAAGGGAGTCTCTAGGTCACTTTCCTGGATAATGAGCTGAAGTTGACAGGAAGTAACCTCGATCGAAGGTGGGCCATAACGTTTCCCACATCATCGACACGAGATAGAGAAGGATAAAAAGTTTTGTGTGAGACATCAGAGGGAGGTGGTAAGCTTGCAGAGGTCAACTTCTCTTGAACATATCGGCGGCACGACAGTGGATTTGGCAGTATCTGACATCAAATGAGCAGAGGTCATGGTGACAAGGCAATGAGCAGATGAGAGGTCAAATAGGATATCCCAAACCCACGGAGGCTAGTGTAAAACAAGATGAGAAATCCCCACCCAGACACGAATGCAGACGAGTGCCATGTTCAAGAGCGACATACTGCCGACATGACCATTATTACAGTTTCATTTTCCCCACCATTTCTGGCAGGTACGCCGATTATTTTTGGATGACAAGCTTGACGAGGATAGCATATGCTTGGAAGGCGTCATTTCGACGATGTCCGATGTCATTAAGTTTTAACGAGCCTGACAAAGGAAGAACTCGGCGTCTTTTCCTGTTTAGAGAGTCTGAAAAGACAGCGAAAAAGAAAACTCCAGGGGGGTCCTTTTTCGTAAAGTTGTGTCTCTCGAGCCCGAAAAAGTATAAAACAATACTCGAAAGAACCGCCCGACCAGTATGATCGAGGAGTACTTTTCGTGAATAGTGACTTCGACCCGAAAAAGTAAAAAAGCGGTCGGAAGTACGTCGTTTTGGAGCCAGTAACGAGTGCGAAACGACAAACACCCGGCAATCTTTTTAAGTTAAATGGTCGAAAAAAGAGCTTTAAAAGTGACCGCCTCTCGTTCCGTTTAACGAGTCGAGAGGGAACCCGGCCATCTTTTCTTGCTTTACGTCAGAAAAGAGCTTGAAGACGACGTTTTTTGGGACCAAGTGTACATAGAACCGTTGTGACCACGCCGGTTACTAGAATCACGTCGGTTACTAGAATCTGCACAAGAACACTGCATGCATAAATCTGTTCGACATATTAAAAAAACATAGTAAAACATGCATAAAAGCATAATATAGCGACATTAGTGCTAAATCTATGGTAAAAACATGACAAAAACCCACATTTATAAAAAACCATAGTCAATTATAAATTTTCTACCATAAATAGGGGGGTAAAAGCCATTTTTTACCATTGTTACCATTTTGAGTTGTGGAGAACATTGTGGAGTTGCGAGGTTGACGGAGAGATTTCCATCCCGTGTGGACACCATCCATCCGGCAGCTTGTTCCAGGTAGGTTCTCCTCTCCCTGCGCTTCATTTTGAGCCTTTTTTGCAGCATTTCCACAGTGGGATTTGGCCATTTGGGCGAATTTTTTGAGCTTTGATGCGCTCTCGGTCAGCGCGGATTTCCCCATTGGGTCCGCGCTGATCGATTAAATTTACACACACCACCTCTCAGATCAGCACGGAAAACACGTGTGCTTTCGCGCTGACCCAAGGAAAAAACAAAGGGGCACCATGATCAACGCGATTGTTTTAAAAACAGCCGTGCTAACGCCGTGAAATGTTATTTTTATGAATTTGAACGTACAAACTTCAACGGTCAGGGCCCTAATATTTTTTCATGGTTATGCAGGACACAATGGCATTTGTTTGGCAAGAGAGAGCTCACGATAACGAAGATATAGCAGCTTATGCCAATGCGGATTGCCGAAATGCAATGCGGGCATGCGGATTCCTAAATTTTTTCCTCACTCCGCGCCTGAGAGCGCAACCTGATCTCCTCGAGCTCTTAATCAGAGCTTGGAATCCAGTTGACGGAAAATTCGCGATCCGAGGCCGTGATATCGAGTTCGATTACATGAATATTTATTTTTTGACCGGGTTGTCACACCGGGGCAAGATGCCCATTCTGGAGGGGCAACGGCCTAGTGGTGAGACCCTTGACTAGCTCATGGCTCGAGTGTGCCCACGGGCTGTTAAAACACGGAGTGGGAAGGTGGGTATTCCGACGGTGGATGACATCGTTCTTCGCACCATACTCTTCATGGTGACCCGGGCAGCGGGGTGCTTGGCCAATCATGAGGCCTCAAAGACCCATTTACTACTAGCTCTCGAGTGTTTACATCCCACCGTATTCAACTGGGCAGCAGCAGTAACGATCAGCATGAAGAGACAACTGAGTAACTGTCGACGTGGAGAGTCGAAGCAGTTCGGTTATGGGTCGCTCTTACTTCCGCTCATGCTGGAGTGGGTGCCGGCCTTACAGCTACAAGATATGGTCGTGGATCCACCCAGAGGTCCCCGGGAGACGAGGGCCAGTCGATGGGGCCATGTCATGCCGCGTGGAGGTGGCGGCCGCCCAGTGGCATGGGGTGTTTATTTTCGAGAGTGGCTGGATCGGCAGGTCATTTTCGTAGAGGACTGGCCATATGCCGATATAGACTTTCGCGGTGATCCCGACATGCCACTACCTGTGGGAGAGCATTGGGACGATGGAGGTGTGACACTTGATCTCTTTTTAATGTTTTTTAATTTTTTTCATGTACATGTCTTGATGAATGCTATGATGTGCAGATGTGGGACCTGCGAGACCCCTTGGTCTAGCCCCAGAGGCACGGAGAGAGGGACAGGGCGCTGGAGCCCTGGCCTTAGCTCCTCCAGGAGTCAACACACCGGAGATTGTGCTACAGAACCTTGAGGGTTTACTGGCAGGGGTGCCAGATTACTAGGGGATTAAGGAGGTCCCCATAGCATCTCAGATCCACACAGTGGGGGTGGAACCCAGGATGCACCGTCTTTTGAGGCGGGTGGCATGGGCAGTCGTGTGCTACAGAGAGCACAACCCACTACAGTAGACATCTAGGTTTTATTTCCACTGATGTTTTTTTGAGAGACACGCGTCTCAGATGTACTGAGGACATCGGCCTTATTTCAGACATATACACTTATTTTTTAGCGCCTTAGTGCGCCACACGATATATATATACCGATTTTGGATGGATCTTTTACATATGATGATGTTTTATATGCTATGCAAATGTCTAACACAAATGTGATCTAATGTATCAGTTGCACAACATGCGATCCACATATTTTCATTTTTTATGCAAGCTTAAAAGCACACATGCAAACACACATGCAAACTATGCTTGGAAAAGAATTTATTTACATATGCTTATTCTATGGTCTTATTATGCTTTCTATGTCTTCTTGTATGATGTTTATCTATTATGCAAATGTCTGTCTAACACATGGTTTGCCAATGCATCAGTTAACGTGTTTAATCGTCTCAGAATGTGTTGATATGTGATGTAATCAAAATTCATTTCTAACAATCTTACACGTAAATACAACCTTAGAATGTGTTGGTCTCTGACGAAATACCGCCCGTTGAGTTGATGGACGACAAGTTGAGAGTCCAGGTTCACCACCAATGCACGAATGCCGAGATCAACTGCTTCGGCTAGTAATTCAATTACAGCACTGTATTCGGCGACATTGTTAGTGGTACGACCCAAGCACACGCCTTGAAGATCTAGCAACTCGCCGTGAGGATCATAGATCGCCCACGCCGCAGAAGACAAGTTGCAAGTGCTACGGCAGGCACCATCAGCGAAACCAACATAAGGTGCACTAGACATCTGCACAAGAAGCAGAAAACACAATAAGAGGCAAACACGCCTTCACACCAAAGCAAAACAAGAAATCATGCACACATAACACACTTGCTAAAAACACACGTATGTACAAACTAGGTGCACGAAATCATGCATAGTATTTTTTCAAATAGAGCCCGTTGCGGGGCTTGTCGAGAGGATTTCCTTCGTAGTCGATCAGCTCATATGCCCCCTTTTGCAGAACTCTCTTCACGATATAGGGGCCTAGCCACATGGATTCGAGTTTACCTGCCCCCAGCTTATCTTTAGCTTGATCATAGAGCAGTACTAGATCTCCCTCAACAAAGGAACGAGGTTGAATGGTATTGTCGAAGTGAGCCTTAACCCTCTTCTTTTGCGCTTCAATAGCTAGAGAAGCTAAGCGACGGGTCTCGTCTAGCCATTCTAAATAAAGAAGTCGTTCCTCCACCGTAGTGGTGTTGGGAAGCAACTCGACAGCTAACTTTAACGAAGGAATCTCACACTCAACAGGAAGGGTGGCCTCCAGTCCATAAACAAGCTGAAAAGGAGTGAAACCGGTGGCGTCCTTCACAGAGGTCCGATAGGCCCACAAGGCGGGGAACAACATCAGATGCCAGTTAGACTTGTGCATACCCACGGTACGTTGGAGCATTGTGATCAAAACTTTGTTCACAGCTTCAACTTGGCCGTTGGATTGAGGGTAATACGGCGTCGAATTATCTTGACGCAAGCCTAGCTGGGTCGTTAGTTCCGTCATCATGTGATTATGGAAATGTTTTCCGTGATCTGTGACGATAGCCTGGGGGACTCTGAACCGAGTAATGACATGATTAAACAAAAACTGCGCCGCTGTGTAACCGTATTCATTCAATGTAGGCATCGCTTCGGCCCATTTGGTGAAATAATCCATGGCAACGATGATATACCCATGCCCCCCAGCCGAACGAGGGTTACAGGACGTATAATCGATGCCCCATTTGGAAAATGGACCTACGGTAACAACAGGGTGCAGTGGTGCAGGAGGTGCACGCATTTTCCGGTGGTAGATCTGACATTCATGACATGCACGGACGGCAAGGATGCAATCCTTGAAGATAGAAGGCCAGAAATAACCAGCACAGAGGATTTTCTGGGCGGTGGCATATCCGGACATGTGGCCGCCACAAGCACCGGAGTGGCAGTCATTCAACACCCGCTCAACCTCCTCGAGAGTCAAACATCGGTGGAGAACAGAATCAACGCCGAGGCGGTACAGGGTATCGCCAATAATGCGATAGGGTTGAGATTGGTGACGAATCCTCCGTCGAGCATCTTTCGATACATTGGGACGGAAGGAAGGCGTCTGCAAATATACTATGATGTCGCCATACCAAGGGTCGAGGGTGCTGATTAGAAACAACGTTTCATCTGGGATATGCTCTTCCGAACGAGATGGTGCAGAAGGGGATGGCAAAGAACAGAGCAGTTCTTCAAAGACCAGAGACTTCTTAGACTTGGCAGCAGTAAATTCCAAGTCAAACTCTTGTAGGATTACGATCCATTTCGAGTACTTGCCCCCCAGCAGCTGACGCGACAAGATGTACGTCATTGGGTTGCAGTCAGAGATCACGGTCGTGGTGCGCAACAGGATATAATGCCAGAAATGTTGGACGGCGCAGACAGCTACCAATGCCAACTTCTCGACATAAGCGTAGCGAGTTTCCGTATCCAAGAGATTGTGACTAAGGTAATAGATAACGTGCTCATTGCCATCATCATCATCCTGCACCAGAACCATGCCAATGGTGGTGTCAGCGGCATCTAGATAGAGAGTATAATCACGGTGGTAGTTCGGAGGTCTTAAGAGTGGAGCCGAGACAAGGAGGTCCTTGAGTCGCTCGAAAGACTCCTGGGCGATGGCATCCCAACGAAAGGTGTGTCTCGCTTTAATAACCGTGTGAAACCCTTAGCCACCTCAGCATAATTCGGAATGAATCGTCTAAGGAAATTCACTTTGCCCTGCAAGCTTTGCAATTGCTGCAAGGAGGCAGGGGGAGGAAGATTCAAGACGGCCTCAACTTTGAGGGGATCCAGACGGATGCCTTCTCGGGAGACGATGAACCCGAGCAGTCGGCCTGATTCTACGCAGAAGAAACACTTATGAGGATTAAGCCTAATGCGGTAGTGTCGACAGCGGAGAAAAATCTCGCGAAGATGAGAGGGATGGTCCTGACGCTTAGCTGAATGAGCTGGGAGGTCATCCAGATAAGGTTGTACAATGTGACGAATGTCATGAAAGGCATAAGACATTGCATGTTGAAATGTAGCGCCGGCATTCTTTAGACTGAAAGGAAGCTTCTTATAGGCGAAGGTGCCCCAAGGACAAATAAAAGCCGTCTTATGCTAGTCCGTGGGTGCAATGTTGATCTGGTTATAGCCAGAGAAGCCGTCCATAAACGAGTAAATTTCACTTCCTGCGCATTCATCAATAAGCTGATCGATGAAGGGCGTAGGGAAGTTATCCTTCGGACAGGCACGATTGATATCACGGTAGTCAACACAGACCCGGATAGTGCCCTGCTTTTTATTCACAGGGACTATATTAGACACCCAATCCATAAGGGGAATGGGGTAAATGAAACCAGCTTTAAGAAGCTTTTCGACTTCGGCCTTGATGGTTGCAGCCTTTCGGGGGTGCACAGGGCATAAGCGCTGACGAACAGGCTTGGCACCTGGATATGTAAGTATTTCGTGCACCACTATACTAGGGTCGATGCCAGGCATTTCCTCATAGGACCATGCGAAGACATCACGAAATTCGCGAAATAGAGTAGTGTAGAGTTTAACTTCCTCTGGAGTGCAAGTGACTCCGATATGAATGTGCTCGACAATCCCTTGTTTGACAGAGATGTCGATCGGTTGGGTTTGCATGATATTTCCCATATTTCCCTCTAAAGACACTTGATAAAGCTGAATGGGTGTTTGGAGGGGCGGGGATGGGATACACGAAGCAAACCACTCGAGACATGCGGTCATTTCCGGATGGGGAGGGAGAAACGAAGAGCGGTGGTGGTGATCTGACCAAGGGAGCTCTTCGAGAGACATTGTCTCTATGATGGCTTCATCGGAAGGAAATATTTCCTTCAATGGATCCGAAGTAGCCTCATCTCCTAGCCAAGGGAAATGAACATATGAATTGGAAACACTGCTCGAGAGAGCAGGTTCATCAGGGGGAGCTGATGCAGCGACAATCTCGATGTAGTTGAGTTCGGCAGGACTCAACGACATCATATCACCCCAAGAGTCTTCCTGATTAGCAGGAGGAAGAACCCACAGATTAGAGCGTACAGAGATCATATTAATAGGGGCGAGATTCGGAGGTGGGATGGGAAAGACTCCCATTAAAGTGGGATCTTTGAAAAGTTCGGCACCCACACTCTCGAGTGACTTAGAGGTATGCTCCACGAATGGCACATTACCTTCAGAAGAAGAGGCGAAGAAGGAGAGCTGGTCCACCGTGACAATCTTCCCCTGGTGAGGGAAACGAATGAAATGGAACAGGGAGGAAGCCATGGCTTGCATGGCGTATGTACAGCTCCGTCCGAGGAGGAGGTTGTAGGTAAGATTGGCGTCAACAACTTCGACCTCCACTTCTACGGTCTTCCCTTCCAAAGAGATGGGCAAGCGTTGGAGGATACCGTAAGGACGGGACTCTCTTCCATCGAAAGCTTCTAACGTCGTAGGAGACTGACTCAAAGTAGGGGAACCAATAGCCTTCCAGCAAGCAACATACATGATGCAGGTTGAGGCAACTTCATCAATAACTGTACAATGAATCGTTTTGCTATTGATGATGACCTGTATAAGGAAAGCGACTTGGTGAGGCAGTCTCTGTGTAAAACCCTCGAGATCGAAAGAAATCAAATCTGAATCTGCCGGGTCGATGCCACCAATAGCTGATAGCAAGGACTTCCTCTGGGAGGGGCAGCTCTGGAGGACTTCTAGAGCGGACATAGCAGACGGAGCCTGAGCTAAGTCCTCGACAATGCTATAGTGCTGGGCAGCACGAGCATTAGGGTTGTAAGATGACTTCCTGAGTACACCTTTTGGAGGGGGTCGGGGGATCGTCTCAGCGCTGGGCCTTTCGATGTGGAGAGGACCAGAACTAGACGGAGGAGTGCTGGAGGGAACCTCCGGCTCTTTCCCGGCATGAGATGGATAGTCTTTCGCTCAAGTTGAAACATGGATGGGAATCATTCCAGCCATGAACACTTGAGAACCGAACGAGGAAGAGGGTTGAGACGGGTCTGCCACCATTTGAGTCTGCTGGGAAGGGAAAGGCTCTTTAAGCACGGCAGGAGTCCCAGGAGCACCTTTCAATAACTGACTAACTTCGGACCGCCTTGGGAAGTTCTTAGTGTAGTGATCCTCATCACAGATGAGACAAGGATACTTAGGTTTTTGTTTAGCTCCTTCCTCGGGTGGAGGCTTAGGGGAATCCTGCTTGGGCTGTCCAGATTTGTCTTTAGCTTTCCCTTTCTTTTTCCCTTTTGAGGATTTATCCGCCGCGGTGGACTGAACGGCGTTTACCTTGGAGGTACTTCCAGGATTAGATTGGCCCTGAGGAGCATTTCCATTAGAAGCGTTCTGTTTTTGCTTCCCAGGGTTCGCGGCCGATTTCTTCGATGACGAATTTACAGAGCCAATGACTCCATCAACAGATGGTTTGGGCGGAGCCTTGGGCTATCCAGGCCTCGGGGCATCTGGCAAATAATCATATAGAGTACCTGACTGAGAGTATACTAAGTCTAGGTACTGAGCTCATGCGATCGCTTGCTCTTCAGTTACACAAGCTCCCATGGCGATGTCTCGTGCAATCGCAGGGACAAAGGAAGTTGTGAACCAATCGGTCAGGAGTTGATCAGGAATCCAGAATTTGATCAAGCGACGATGCCTTCTCCATTCATGTATATGATCAGATATATGGGTCGCCGTGTCCTGTTTGGGAGACGTGAGGAGATGTGTCCCCGTCTCGTACCGAATGGGTAACTGAAAATGAGTTAAGAACGCCATAGCCAGCGAGTTGAAATCTTGAAACGTGCCGCGATTTAGCTCAATGTACCACTTAGTGGCTGAGCCGGTGAGAGTTCTCTGGAAGAGGCGGAGCCGGATAGAGTCATCAAGCCATGAGTTCGATGAACACCAGAGGTGATAGGTCATGACATGGGCTTGAGGGTCTTCACCAGCTTTGCCATCAAATTTTGGACAATCACCGGGTATTTTAGTTGGAACTGGTGGCCAATACGGATTATGCAGGATGGGATCATTCGTCAACTTGGACACATCCGGAAGTTCCAACGTCGCTAAGAATGGCAACTGAGGGTTAAAGGACATTTGTGGCTGTGGAAGCGGGGCGGTACCAGGGTTCCAACTAGGTGGAGGTTGCCCCCATGGACTCTGTCCAGATGGACCCGGCCCGAAAGGGCCTGGCCCATAGGGACTTTGCCCGTAGGGGTTTTGTCCATACAGATTCTGTCCATATGCAGACAGTTGTCCCTAGGTCTGCCCCCCAGCACCCCATGTATTAGCAACTTGACTCGCAGGTGCAGGATACTGATAATTTTGGTAAGGAGTGACCTGCATCTGTTGATAATTTTGATAAGGGGTAAACTGAGTTTGCCCCTGGGGTTGCTGGTAGCCATACATTTTCTGGGCTCCATACTGAGCCTGATAAGAAGGTTGCACTTGGTAGGAAGGTTGGGGCCGTGTCCCGCCTTGCATTTGATAACCCGTTTGAGTTTGGGGCCCAGAATAATGTCCTTGAATTGGCTGGGCTTGGATCATCTGGCCGGAAGGTTGGCCTGGTTGAGTTTGGGATAGACCCGTTTGCCCAGAAGGACGTACCTGTTGGGTGCCAGGTTGTCCTTGAGCAACCAAGGGTTGTCCTTGCGGAACAGATGGCCGAGCAGGCTGGACGGCTGGTTGACCTTGCGGTTGGCCAGCCTGTCCAGATGGATGATTAGGGCAGACAGTGGGTTGGCCTTGCTGCATAGAAGGCTGGCCCATTTGCCCGGAAGGGTGCACTGGCTGAGCAGTGGGTTGGCCCTGCTGTACGTAGGGTTGCCCCCCTTGCCCAGGAGGATGCATGGACTGAGCAGTGGGTTGGCCCTGCTGTACGTAGGGTTGCCCCCCTTGCCCAGAAGGATGACTAGACTGAGCAGTGGGTTGGCCCTGCTGTACGTAGGGTTGCCCCCCTTGCCCAGAAGGATACCCCTATTGGACTGCTGGTTGACCTTGAGGAATATAATTTTGCCCAGCTTGTCCGGCAGGATAACCCTGCTGGAAACCAGGTTGGCCTTGTTGGATGTAAGGCTGTCCTGGTTGTCCAGACGGGTAACCTTGCTGGATACCAGGTTGCCCTGGATAACCAGAAGGTTGACTCTAATAGGAAAAAGATGGACCACCAATGGCCGAAGGTTGTCCCGGGTAGGGTTGTCCTTATGGGCCCCTAGATTGTCCTGGGTATGACTGGCCATAAAGTGGTTGCCCTTGGGGGGCTTGCACATAAGGTGGCTGGCCTAGATTAGGTGGTCCTTGAGGCTGTCCAGGAATTGCCTGGCCCCCATGAAAAGAATGAGTACCGGCATCCCAAGTAATGGATAATGGTACCGAGACTTCAACGAAAGGTTGAAGAGGCGTGGTTTGAGTAAACTGGAGGTACTTGCCGGTAGAATCATAATAAAAGAGTGGACTTTGCGTATTTGGGTCCACAATGGGTTGCCCATGGGCATCATACGGCCCCCCTCCTAGAACAGGACTAGAAGAGGGTTGAGCACTTTGTGCAGGGTCGACGACTCCAGACGAAAGTTCCGGCTGGCCATTACTCACTTGACCGTGAGAGGGACCAGCACCAGGGTTTGTAGATGAAGACGTTGTCACGGCACTGACGACCGGAGTTGAGTATGCTACACAAACAGTTGGAATCGTGGGAACTGAGGTAACAGGTGCAGTATGGGGTTGTGAAACAAAGGGTCCCGTGGTGGGAGTGATCTGAGGATCCCACATAGTTGTAGTAGGCATCCTGGCAGCTATTCTTTCCCTCATCGACTGATATCGTGGGGGGAGTGGAGAAGTAGCTGGAATGGGAGATTCAATATTCGACACCACGGGTGTCTCACTTGCGCTGGGAGATGTCTCATCCATATGGGAAGTAGACATTGGAGATGAAAAACCAAGAGGGGTAACAGGAATATCATCCTCGTCAGGCTCCCAGATAGGGTTCCAATCTTCTTCGTAATCTTCGTCGCCCAGGGCACGTACATTGATAGGTTGGATACTCGGGATAACAGGAAGAGTATCGCTTACAACTGGTACCTCAGGAGCAACAGAAGATGGAGAACCTTGATCACTTGGACCGGGAGTTGACGGGTCAGCCAGGATGACAAACCCCACACAAAACCTAAAGGAAACTAACGATAAAGACCCTACTCAAGCTAACGCACACAAGAACTAACCAGGTAATGTTATCGTGGCCGAATAAATTTTTAAGACACAGGAACTAAACTTGACCTTTTCATGTTTCAAGAGTCGAGAAAAGGACGAAAAGATGACTCTAGTCTCCTTCGAATGTTTAATGAGCACGAAGTGACAAGACGCTCACTGGCACCTTTTCTTCTAGGGAGTCCGAAAAGGATCAAAAGTGACTGCTCTGGAGATTCTAGGCAAAGGGTTTACCAAGCAATTCGTAAAACTGCTTATACACCTTGGCAATCGTATGAGAACCAAGGACTTTCCGTACTGCAGTCAATCTTCCCGAATGCTGTGTTCGGTGCGTTACGGCTCGCAGGGCGGCAGACTCAGCTTCCTATGGATCAAGGATAAAAGCCTAGTGGGGTCTCCCTATATACGCGACGGTACGTGGGAGCACAGTCCGTGTTAGACCACTATCGAGTCACAGAAGGAGGAATCACCCAACCGTAATGTGAAACAATAGTGACTATGTTTAAAGACGCCGGAACACGTCTCTAACCTAGACCTCTAGATGTTTGCGTTAAGTTCCAATGCGTTTTTAGGTTTATTCAGTTTATTTTATGGTTGATCTTGAATTAAGTTTCGGTTTCAGGCCTTATCGTGTGATCTCTCACAATTACCTAGATGCAAACTACATGCCAAAGAATACCATTTCGTTCGATCAATTCTAACTATAAGAGGGTTAAGAGTTTTCGATCAAACAAAATGAACTCAATCAATCAAACAATCTAATGCAACTAATGACAAAGAAATGAAAATTTTTCTTTTGAGAACACAAATCAATGAAATGCTCTTCTTTTCATTAACTATTGAATGCAAAATACATTAGTTTGATTTCTTTTTCAATGGCACTATGCACTTAAAATGAATTTTGAGAGACAGCAACACCGAGTAAAGAGAAATAAAATTACTCAATGAAAAACACAACAAGCGTGAAAAGAGCCGATTGAACCCAAGCAACTGTGATCTGTGTCTGGGTAGTGAAACAATCCGAGGACTGGTTCAACGACAATCACCTCAAACAACCAAGCAAAGAAAGCAAAAAGAGGAAGGTTTCCGCAATAGCAAAGGCAAGCAGCAACGAATCTTTGTGAACGAGTGATAAAACAAGGTCAATCCAATGAAAACGGGATAATGGCACTAGGTCACGGGACACAAAACAAGATTCGTCCGACAAGACTTTGCAAGCAAGTGCTTCACAATTCAAACAATAAAAATCAAGTCATAAACCAGGTAGAAAGAGTAGGAGATAGTCAAACCAACAGGCTCAGGAGGCAAAATTGAAACAAATTCAATTCTACAGGATCAGCGCGGGTAACACTCAGCAACAATGCGCTGACCAGAAGTCACGCATAGGAACAATGCGCTGTCAGCGCGGAAGAACACGACTTAAGCGCGTTGGTCCGATTTCAGAACCGTCGCGACTATTTTACGTACAAGCGCGATGACCACGGAGTCAAAGAGACAGCTATGCGCTGTCAGCACGACTGTTTTGATATAAACCGCGCTGAGGCTAAAAAATAGGCAAAATCAAGCCAAAAACTCCCAAACCAAGGCAAGAACTCTTTAAACAATTAAGACACCTCCCAGACTGAACCAGGAAGTCTAAAAGCAGAGAACTAATCCCCAATTTTTGAAAAGAGAGTAACAATCAAACTCTAAACAAGAATGAACAAAAAGAGACAAAGGCCAGCTCCCCAGCGGAGTCGCCAAATTGTTGGAGAGGTAAATCCCCTCTGCGGATAGAGGCGATCCCTACTAGCCCAGAATGGGTCTAGAAACAATCAATCAATGCTATTGTGAAAGTTCCTAATTGCAAATAAGAGATAGGCAATGAACACCTACTTGGATTCCAACGCTATTGTTTGATGAAGAGATGTCGTTCTCACTCCTTCGCTTTGGCCGATCACGATCTTCCACGATCCCCGTAGATAGATACCTGCACACACGAAGAGAAATACAAACACAAGTGTGAAATCTAATAAATGCAATTATACATCAGTCAGAAAGGATGTAATTCACATTAACCATTACAAAGACAAATGAGAATGGAACCATAACAGTAGTCATCTATTATTAATCAATAACAGAGAAAGGTACAACCAAAGTTCTGACGCTGAGTCCTTCTCTAGAGGGTCCAGCCAGCAAGTCTCTTAAGCATTCACCCTTGGAGGTAGATTCTCCCAAGACAAAACTCTCTCTCACACAAGCAATACTCACAACCTTCCTTAAGCTTCCTCTAGCAAATCCACACTTGTCACACCAACTACCTACTAGCAGCAGCACTCTAAGCACTATGAATTCCACACTATCCAAAACTAGCTGCTCATGGCAATGGTGGAGGTTTAAATAGGAGAAGGAGTCTCCATGAATGGTGGGAGGATGAGCTTATCTCCAAGGAAGGTGGCTCAAATGACGAACAGACATGCCATAGAAGGTAGGGCGACATTCACAAGGCCAACAACCAGGTCAGGAGTCATCTGGAAGGCTAGCTGTTAGAACAAACTCGCCCAAACAGGATCAGCGCGGGTGCATAACTTGACTGGAGCGCTGACGTCGCATCTTAATAACGGAGCAGGCTGTGTCAGCGCGACTTAATACAAGCATAGGATGCGCTGGGTCATGAAATTCAACCAGCGCGGAAAACACGTGTGCTTCCGCGCTGGCAGCCCATCAGTTGCACTATGAGCCGCCAGTCAGCGCGGTTATTTTAATAACATTCGCGCTGATGAAATAAACTTTGGCAAAGTGGGTCATTTGGCCAGTTCAGAGAGCATGAGAATGGTTATTTTGAATTCATGATACAGTAGGGAGACTGACAAGGAGACAGTGACAAATTACTGCGTAACAGGAGGCATTGATCGACATAGCAGATTGGTATGCCTCGCCTCTTGGCACCTTCATACAGATGTACAACGCGGAGAAGCGTCCACATGTTTTGCCGATGTTTGCCATGGACAAGCTCGTCACGCAAGAAGTATCGTACCACATCTTGGTAGGACTGTTAGCTAGGCTACACCGGAAACCATCTTTGGCAATATAGGCGAAGAGGCAATAGCGTGATAGGAGGACCGTCCAAAGGTAGAGAGAAAAACGGAGGATGGAAGAAACAGTGAAGGAGTTGCATGATTTGAAGGAGCAACTCTGGAAGGAACATGACTTGTGAAGATAGGAGAATAAGTGTAGCAAGGATAGGTACAGAAGGGAGCGCAACATGTACAAACAGATGAAAATAAGCCCATACAGGTATTAGACTCTTCTGAGCAACTGGCAAAAAGCAGACATGGTGAGCAGTCATAGAATCAGGACTTTGTTTTGGGAAGCAAATATGCTTATCTTTTCTTTACATTTCCACCCATCCTTTCATCCTTTTGCACCAATTGATATACATTTATTTTGATAAACCTATGAGGTAACCCTTCTTTCTAATGTCTCTTGGAATATTTAATTGATGAAGTAAAGTCACAGGGGGTTTTGCCTATGCAAACTACTAAAACTTGTTATTTCCGTAGATTCGGGTGAGCAGGTATCATCTTCACATCTTGTAGTAGCAGTCTCGCATTCACAACAGTTGTTTGGCAATGTTGTAATAACATAACCAACTCACAACTGCTTTCAATCATATTTTAGATCTTTTCTGTTCTCGCTCTCTCGGCAATTAGTTGATTTTCTAAACTATTGTATATTTTGGGCATTAGTTGCTAGGTTTTTGGCAATACATCACTCCCATGTATTTTTATAAAAGGGGTTTTATTCCTATGCGAAGGGTTAGCCACACAGAGACATATTGTAAGAAATATTTTACATATTAATCAAATACAAGTAGTTTTGTTGTTCTCTTCTTAGTTGTAAATTGGCGCAGCCATGATCAGAGAGCTGGGACGACTCTTCTGATCAGGTGTTTCATATTTATTTTTATGTGTATTGTTTCATTTATTGTGTATTCATTTTTCATTGCTGTTATAGATCTCTATTGATTGTTGTGAATCCCTTCTTAAGTTCTGCAATTTATTTCTAATTCTTGTTACAACGATGCTTTGATTTCTTAGTCATGAATCCTTGGTTGATGTAAGATTGTAAACTTTTTCCTACATATACCTTACGTGTTACCTTGAAATTGTATGCAACCAGATTGATGAATTAATGTGGAAAAGGGTTGAATAGTTTGTTCACACTCGGACACCAACATTTTGGTGCCGTTGCCAGGGAAGGCTAACAAGGTGCAAGACACGATCTATATTGACCAGATGATCAATCTCTCGTCTTAGGGAGGGAAGTGCTACCTGCTCTAAGTCCTGAGCTTAGTATTTATTTGATTTCTGTTGCTTTTCATTGTTTTTGGGATGAGTTGCTTGCTTTGGTTAATTGTTATGAATTTTTATTGAGTTGTTAAAACCCAATCTCTCGTCCTGGGGAGGGAATGGTCCTTTGACACCCTACTCCAGGTCCTAAGCTTTAGATTTTCTTTTATGTATATTATTTTCTTGTCTGGTTTCTCATCCTAGGGAGGGAATGGTCTTTTGACACCCTACTCTAGGTCCTGAACCCTAGATTTCTCCTTAGTTGTTTTCTTTTCTTGTTTGTTAAAAACTGATCTCTCGTCCTGGGGAGGGAATGGTATTTTGACACCCTGCTCCAGGTCCTGAGCATAGTGATTTAATTTAAATTTTTCCTGCTCACCAACTTGCATGAATAGAGATTCGAATAAAAGGAGCAGAGGAAAAGCCTCGAAGAAATGAGGACAAGATTTGGGAAGGAATACTTATATCTAGCCAATCATTGCAAAAGCTGAATCAGAGACATATTCTTGTGCTACTGTGAGACTAGGGGCTTGAACAAAATTAGAGGGGCAATGTGTTGAACATCTAGTGATATCCACATTACCTCCTATTGATTCAACACAACAAACCCTTCCAGCCACCCAAGAATTATGCAGCAGTATACCCGATGAAGGAGTACCACTGTTGGTAATAGAGGAAGAAGAAGTTGCAAGGAGAAGATATGAGGGACCAACCCATTCTAGTAGGGGAGAAGAAGCTGTAGAGAAGGGGTATGAAAAATCAAGCCATTGTGACAAGGAGGAAGAAGTTGTAGGGGTATTCATATCACCACGGGATAAAGGGAGTGTTGTGAAAGCATCTCAAACTTCTGTGATAAGACCCCCTCCATCATTCCCTTCATGGCACCCACAACCTCTACTATTGACTTCCCAATTGGAGATCTTGGGATTGGTTCACCAATGAAGCCCATTCCCTTGATAGCTTTACCTAGCTTTCATGCGCTGCCTTCTAAAGATCCTGACACGTTCCTGTTTGAATTTGATATTGTATGTCGGGGATATGACTATATAAATGATGCTCAGAAATTGAAAATATTCCTTGCTACACTAAAAGGGACAACCCTGCGATGGTTTATGGGTCTAGGAGGAAAGATTTTCTCGACATGGGATGAGATGAAGACCTCTTTCCTGGAGAAGTATTAGGATTACTGCAAATCACGGGATATTAAGGAAAAAAAGTTTAAGTTCATGCAGAAAGAAGATGAGAACATGGAGGATTGTGTGGAATGTTTTAAGTACACAATATAGAGATCAGGTCATTCTAACCTGGATAACAACATTTTGAAAATTATCCTTTTCTGGGCCTTTCAAGAAGACTCTCTAAAGTTGTTAAACATAGTAGTAAAGGGATATATATCAAAAGAGGACTTTGATACCATCTGTGAGATGTGCATCCAGTGCTCAAGGGGAGTTGCAAGGAATAAACAAGGAATTCGGTCAACAAAAGTATGTGGTGGAGGTGTCACAAAAGCAGAAATTGGAAACCTACTAGATAATTTAAGGACTGATATCTTGAGTACCCTATCTGCACAAATGGACACATTGCAAGTAAAACAGAAATAGATGGAATTGGAAAAGACTATGGCTATATTTTTCCTGAAGTGAAGAAAGAAGCATCCATATAGAGAATGTCCATTGAACTCCATAGAAGAATGTACAATCTACGAGGTGAGTCATGCAACAATTTCATGCCCCTCCTTGCCAGGATTGAAAGCGGTTTTTCAAGGGACAGGCGAAGAAATGGACCAACTGTATTTTATGGGATCCAAAAAGCCATGGAAACCTCGACCACCAACTGTAAATCAAGGTATGTTTCTAGATCCATATCATTATTTCAATAATTTTAATATGGGTCCTCAATCCATGCCTTATCCACCTATGTGGCCCCAATATCAGTTTCCACCCTAGTAGTAGTGGGCTCCTCAAACTAGTTTGAATGCTTCATGGGCTCCAAACTGGCGTGGACCCTCTCCTCCTTGATAGTTTCCTCAGTTAATTCCAAAGTAGAAACTCCATTTGCCATCTAATATACCTCCTAGTAATAAACCCGTTAACCCCCGGCTTCCTATCCAACCCACTCTAAATCCTAATAATAAAGGGGCTCAGCAAGCTGACATCCTCAACCTACCTTCATGCAACATCTCTACTGCAGAACTTTATGAGATGAATTTGGGATCTGGATAGGTAGTAGATGCTCAGTCCTCACCTATGATTATTGAACAAGTTGGTAGTGAGGTTAAAGAACAAGAAACAGTTGAAGAGAAATTGAACCAAATTAGTAAAAATCAGACATCTCCTCGGCTGCTGACTACTCAAGAACATCGAGTTGACTTGCCTTATCCTAAAAGATTGGCCTTGAGTGAATAGATCCCTCAAGCTAATTTTAGTTTTTTAGGGGAGTTACAATTTTTTTTTATTAAGATCCCCCTATTACAAGCTATGAGGGATGTACCTATATACGCAAAAACGTTCACGGAATATTGTGCTAAAAATCCTAGAAAGAAATCAAGGGACCCACTCACTATTCATGTGATGGGAAAGCTATCATATTTTATGATGGGAAAAATTATGCCTATGAAATATGGGGATCCCGAGAACCCAATTCTCACTATGCAAATTAATGGAGTGGAAATTCCTGATGTGTTGGTAGATTTGGGTGTTGCTATAAATGGCATCACTGCTAAAGCTATGCATCCATTGGGTCTTTGAAACCTATAACATACACCTACTCTGTTAAAGCTGGCAGATTGATCTACAGTCAAACCACTGGGGAAGTTGGAAGACATTACAATCTCAGTTGATTCATGGCATTATCCTGTGGATTTCCTAGTGTTGCAAACACAATCCCCAACTGGTGGCCATCCCCTGATTCTGGGAAGACCGTGGTTGGATAGCACAAAAGCTTACATTGGTGTCATTCTAGGAATATGGCTTCCTCAAATGGGCAGGTTACTAAAAACCTTGTGTTATACCCTCTTGCAGAACCTAGCTCCTCAGTGAAGCCATCTGGTCGCAAGAAACCTTTACAAGAGGAAGATTTTGAATCTGAGGATGAGGAATTAAGACACGTTCTTACTATTGGACAGGCCCTTTAGCTGAAAACAAAAATAGAAGATGATGCAATTACCACTTTCATTAGTGACCCCTGTTCTATTTCAGATTCGAATCAGCGAATTCTAGAATCTTTCTTGAGCTATGAAACGTGGGAAAATATTGAAACAGTAGATGGATTTGAAGAACTGGCTACAACTGTGTCCCATGACATCATTTATATAGAGATAGAGCCAGGGAAGACCCTAAATATTAATCTAAACCTATCAGAATCCTAGACAAAACAACTTCTAGATGTTCTCCGAAAACACAAAGAAGCCTTTGCTTGGGACTATACCGAAATGAAGGGGATTCCTGCCAATCTATGTACCCATCACATATACATCAAAGAGGATTGTGGTCATGTGAGATAGCCCCAGAATATAATAAACCCCGCTTTGAAAAACATTTTCAAGGAAGAACTTCAAAAGTTGTTGGATGTAGGATTATTTACCCCATTTCAGATAGCTAATGGGTTTCCCCATTTGTAATTGTTCCCAAGAAAAACGGTAAATGGTGGATATGTATAGATTACAGAGAATTAAATAAGGCAACATAGAAATACCATTTCCCTTTACCATTCATTGATCAAGTCTTGGACACTTTGGCTGGGAAGAAGTTCTTCTCCTTCCAGGACGGATTTAGTGGGTACAACCAGATCCAGATAGCTCCTGAGGATCAATATAAAACCACTTTCACATGCCGTTGGGGAACATTTTCATACCGAGTCCTTCCATTTGGTCTCTGTAATGTGGTTGCAACATTCCAAAGGAAATTTTAGAGATTTTCTCTAATCTGGTAGATGACATTGTTGAGATTTATATGGACAATTTTACTCCATACGGGGACTCATTTGAAGAAGGGATGCAAAATTTGGAAAACGTTCTTAAAAGATGTAAACGGGCACATGTCTCTTTGAGTACAGTAAAATGCCACATGATGATGGAGGAAGGAATAGTCTTGGGACATTTACTCTCAGCTGCTAGAATTCAGATGGATCTAGCTAAGAAAAGGTAATATTACACTTCCCAATACCCAAAACACCCACAAGGTATGTAGCTTTATCGGTTTTGTTGGTTATTACAAGAGCTTTATAGAAATTTTTTCTAAGATAGCACATCCACCTTTTTAATTGCTGACAAAAGATGCAGATTTTGTTTGGAAAGATGACTGTGATGCAACCTTTGTGAATGTCAAGGAACTTGTCTATACACCTCTGATCCTTCGAGGGCCGAACTAGACATTACCATTTCATATCCATGTTGATGCTTCTCAAACAACAGTTGGGGCAGTTTTGGGACAACAAGTGCACAAAGTGCCATATGTAGTTTACTATGTTAGTAAGAACTTGGCTCTTGCTAAGTGAAACTACACAATGACTGAAAAAGAATTCCTTACTGTCATCTATGCCATCAAAAGGTTTCAGCATTATATTACCGGGTATCCCACCTTTGTACACATTGATCACACAACAATCAAGTATCTGATGAATAAATCCATTACTCCTGGTCGTATTACAAGATGGCTTATGTTACTTCAAGAATTTGAGATCACCATAGTAGATAAACAAGGAAAGGACAATGTGGTTTTTGATTTTCTGTCTCGACAAGATAATAATGATGAAGGTAAGCCTATAGAAGATAGTTTTCCAGATGAGAATATTTTTGCAATTTCTTCTAACACTCCGTGGTATGCAGATATTGCTAACTATCTTGCTATAGGGAAAGTACTCATCACTTGTCATACAGGGAATGATAGAAAATTATCCATCATAGTACCCAATATTCATGGATGGTAGGATACCTTTTTCACACAGGGGTTGATCAGAAAATTCGGCGCTGTGTATCTGAGGATGACATTTATGAGATATTGAAAGCTGCCCATGATGGCCCTTGTGGAGGACATTTTGCAGATAAAAGAACATGCCACAAGGTGTTGCAAATGGGATATTATTGGCCTTCTATCTTTCGGGATGCTCAAGATTATGTTCGAAGATGTGACAGTTGTCAACGCATGGGGCAGCCTGGAAAATCGGATGAAATGCCATTGCAGCCCCAGGTAGTCCTCGAACCTTTTGAGAAGTGGGAAATTGATTTTGTTGGAACTTTCAACCCACTTTCTCATCAAAAGGTTCACATTCTGGTCTACACTGATTATGTGACTAAGTGGGTGGAAGCCAGAGCTGTTGTGAAAGCAACGGGACATGTGGTTGCAAATTTTCTTTTTGAAGAGATTTTTGCTCGATATGGTACTCCAAGGGAGATTGTTTCAGATGGAGGGGCACAGTTTACATCCCACATGATAGCAAAGTGTATGCAGAAATATGGGGTCAAACACAGCGTGACAACTCCTTACCACCCCTAGGCGAATGGATAGTAGAAAGAACAAACAAGGTATTGGAAAATATCTTGAAAAAACTGTAGCAGGTCATCATCGAGATTGGTCTAAAAAAATTCTGGAATCTCTCTACGCATATAGAACAACATGGAAAAAAATAACCGAGTTTTCACCATTTGAGTTAGTATATGGGAAATACCCCTTGTTTCCAATAGAGTTTGAGATCAGCATGCTCAGAACAGATTTGGAAGTAGGATTAGACTTATTAAAGGCCCAAAAACACTGACTGGAACAATTCAATGAGTTAGATGAAATCCATTCAGTGGCTGTCTAGAAAACTACTGCTATTCAACAATAGAGAATGAAATGGCATGATAAATTTATCAAGAATCAGGTGTTTCATACAGGAGATTGGGCATTGCTCTATGACTGCCATTTTAAATATTTTAAAGGAAAGCTTCGAACTCACTGGATGGGACCCTATGAAGTGGACACTATGTTTGACAATGGAACAGTCAGATTGGTTACAATAGATGGCAACCATACTTCTTTCTTAGTAAATGGACATCGTTTGAAATTATACTATTGTCCAACTTCTAAGGATCCCTTCATCAAACATCTCTCTGATAAATATGGTTTGATGGTTATTGGTGCAAAGAATGCCTCCTCTGCATTCATCTCTTAAAATATATATATATATATATATATATATATATATATATATATATATATATATATATATATATATATATATATATATATATATATATATATATATATATATATATATATATATATATATGTGTATATATATATATATATATATATATGTGTATATATATATATATATATATATATGTGTATATATATATATATATATATATATATATGTATATATATATATATATATATATATATATGTATATATATATATCTATATATATATGTATATATATATATATATATATATATATATATGTATATATATATATATATATGTATATATATATATATATATATATGTATATATATTATTACTACTCACTTGTTTGTCCTTTGCAGGAATAACAATCAAAATCTGATGATGAGGAGCTGACAAAATTTTTCCAAGTAATAGTTGAAGTTGTTACTCCACTGTTGTTGTTAACTCATCGGTGTTGCTACTCCAAAGCTATTGTTACTCTGTCGGTGTTGTTACTCTGAAGCTGCTATTACTCCATCGTTGTTGTTACTCCACCATTGTTGTTACTCCACCGGTGTTGTTACTTCACCACTGCTATTACTCTGCTGGTTACTCTGTTGTTACTCCACCACTAGGTAGGTCACCACATACGTCTTAACTGACTCTTACAGATTCAATTAAAATATTCCATCAATGAGAGACATACGTGCCGTGGACGACTACATTTAAGTTTGTTGGGGGGTGGGGGTGGTCCCGTCATGAATAAACGATGGCACAATTAAAACCATAATAATGACATATCATTGTGAAAAGTAACCCAAAAAAATTGTGATTTCATAATAATTACTTCAATGCATTGGAATTTGAATTACATACATCTAATAACCAATTCGTCTTTTCCAATAAATTTGAATTAATCAATGTAATTATTTCACCATATTACAATGATTTGCAATTATTCTTCGCATTTTACAAAAACTTATCAGCCGCTTTCACCACTTTTTACCTTGTGCCCCACCATGTTGTCACCATTGATGTTAATGTGGTTGTTGCAACTCTCTCCCCAATAGCTGACTGCATCCAAGTGTTGTTGCCATTTTCACAGAAATGGGTGGCTTGGTTTTGCATCACAAGCCGAAGGATACCACCTTGGTCCACAACAATAGAGAAGTGTGGCAGATTTTCGTCAATGCAGGTTGGGATGTTTATTTTAACAGGTTGCAGGGATTCGATGAAGGAATTGCAGTGGAATTCACACTCAATTTGAGTGAAGACAGATCTCGGGTCCGAGGGATAGAAATCCCTATTACAGAGGAAGTTATCGCAGAAGTTAGTGGATTGCTTCAGCAAGGATAGAGCTGGTTTTCACGAAGGACTTCCCTCCCGAAGTTCCCTGAATCATTTTTGCAAGCCGGCGAGAGCGTCATCCAAAAAGGCTAAGGGTATGACTAGAACTCATTACCGCATCCATGGGGTGATGTAGCAGGTTTTGTAATGAAATACATAACTTGTGAAGGACTGTACACCACTGTATTCAAGTATCATTTCAGCGTGTTATCTCGTCTGCGATTTCCATAGTCAGAGGTCTTCTGATTGAACAGCCTTTATTTTTGCTAATGAACCTCCAATTGATGGTGCTATCTACTCAGCGTTCGCGACAGGCCACAACAGTCATTACCAACCACGGGCTAGTTCGATTACTAGCTATGCATGGATTGGCCTAGTTTCAAATTTCGTGGGAAACATTATAGGAATCAACAGAAGAAGAGATATCAACCACTATAGCTATTAGAGAAGAGGAACCAAAGAGAATGGAGGAGGAACTAGTAGAGGAGGAATTCATAGACCAGAAAGAGCCTAAAGAGATGGAAATGGAAGAAGTGGAACCGGAGCAAGAAAGGGAGCTTGAAGTGGAAGAAACGGTCGAGGCTATTACACAAGAACTAGCCTCAATTGTGGAACCGATGGAAGAAGAGGAACTGAAGCAGGGAAGGCTCAAAATAGAATAGATTGTTAGTGCCACAGCCAAGGTTGTTACACAAGAACCAACCTCGATTGTTGAGCCGGTGGAAGAGGAAAGATCGAGGTAGTAAAGGCTCGAAACAAAATAAACTATTAGTACCACAGCTGAGGCTGTTACAGAAGAACCAGCCTTAACTATGGAGTCGATGGAGGAAGGAAGTATGGACACAATGGATGGGATTGACACGGTGATACAAGAATCCACCTTTATTAATGACGTGCTAGAGGAAACAGTGCCAACATCATCTTCTCAGGAAGCATCAGATACAGGTGGTGCTACCACACAAGAACCACCACTTACCCATCTGGTCCGGGAAAATGTGGAAGGAATAAATCCTGAGGTTGACACTACCCCACAAGAACCTATGTCAACCGTAGGACAGGAGTTAACATAGGAGGGAGCCTCGAGCCAGAGCAGAATTGTTGCAGGAGAAGGGAAGGAACTTGAGGTCAGAGATAGAGCCGGTACAAACCTAGGAGAAAACATCTTTCAGTCTCCTTTTTGTGCCTCCATTCCAAGAGGAGTGAGAGTGTCTCGTTCTCCCTGACATGTAGAAAAGGAGGTTGTTGTCCCTCCCATTTTAAGTTTTTATGGGCCAGTTAAAGGTTTGGCCGCTGTTAGTCTTCTCGCCACTGATTCTCAACAAGGTTGTTTCGAAGAACATAGGGAGGAGGAACACCCTGCAGAAGAACAGGAACAACAAGTGGATGAGGAAGGTGATGTTCAAGCAATAAATGCCCTAGAGACCAGAAGGAAGGAGGAAGTGAATGCTTCCGAAGTACAAGAACTAGGCAGGGGAATCCCGGTCGAAGTGCCGGTGGATACTCCTTTGATTGATCCACCACCTGCTAAACCAACTCCAAAGCCAGTTGAGTTAATTATCAAAAAGGAAGAATTTTTTCCCGTAGAAAGGAGACTAGGTAAGGAGGGCCTGACAGATGAACTAGTGGATACTCTTCTGAGTAATCCATCACCTATTGAACCAATGACAAGGCCGGTTGATTTGGTTATCAAACAAGAAGTGATTTCTCCCGAGAGAGAGGACCTAAGGGAGGAGAACTTGATAGATGGACCAATAGATACTCCCTCGAGTAATCCACCACCTGTTGAACCAACTACAGGGCCAGACGAAGTGGTTGTTAAGGAGGAGTGTATAGAACTATGTGAGAAAAGGAGAGTCCCCCTTAAAAATAAATATCAGCTACATCTCAAAGATACGATGCGGTTGAAAACAGAGGTCCAAAGGCTAAGAAGATAGGTGCATCGACTTAAGAACCAGGTAAGGAAGTATAAATGGAGAGCTAAGAAGCCTATAGCTACAGTGGTCAAGGCAGAAACATAGTTAGATGATGTGTCGATGACCTTTGCTGCTACTAAAATGGATCCTATCGAGCACTTGTTCAACGACCATGAATTCTCTTTAACAACCGAGATTCAAACTTGGAAATCCACTGTAGCTGGCTATCAGAATGAGGTGAAAAGAGTCTGAGAGCAGTCATCCAAGGCTATCTTTGAATATGTAGAGTGTTTGGACATATTGTGGTTGAGTTATGCAAAGAAACAACTCAAAGTCTAACAGTTAGAAGGGCAAGTGCTGGAATTGAAGGCTGACAAAGAACAAATGTTCAACTTGGTATAACAGGTAATGGCATGTCACCCTCCTAATTCTAGTTATGCCTTGTTCTTGCATGAGAAATTTCTCTTCTTCTGTTGGAAAGCCTTAAGAAGGAGGTCAGTCATGAGATTGAGGATTCCGTACAGTTCCTCTGTATATTGAGAATCCATGACTTGGTAACCCAACATTTGATGTGTAAGCTCTATCTGCATGGATACTTACTATGCAATGACAAAGGGTTTAATCTGGTTCCATATGTGTTGTACATTCATTTAAGGGCTACCACATTTTTAAAGATTGAGGGAAATAGAGAACAGATTCTAAGGACACAGAAGTGGTGTATTGATCTTTGTGTCAAACAAATAGTCATGTTTCAATATGAGGCCCTTGATAGTTGTTAGAAAAGGTGGATGATGTCACCTACATCTGTCCAGAACATGGAACCTTTTGGAGCACCAAATTTTTCATGAGCACTAAGTCGGGTGCCAAGATATGTTGCATGCGTCCAAACATATAGGCTCTGGTGGATGGGACTCTGGTTCAGGTTTCCTGTCATTTGGTTGCCAGCAGAGCATTATACCCCAGCATATAATGTACCAGATGATTGGTGGAAGGACATTCTTCTCTCAGAAGGGTACAAGGTCCCAGGAACAGACATGGAAGATGAGTATGTTCTCACCCAACTCCAAGAGGACCATAGTCATTCTAAACTAGACCTATAGAAGCGGCGAGCTGCATGAGGGCATGCAGAAGGCTAGTTGGGGGGAGATGTTGGGCACTAAATCTGCTTATCTCTTCTTTACATTTCCACCATCCTTTCATCATTTTGTACCAATTGATATGCATTTATTGTGATAAACCTATGAGTTAACCCTTCTTTCTAATATCTCTTGGAATATTTAATTAATGAAGTAAAGTCACGGGGGCTTTTCCTATGCGAACTACTAAAACTTGTTATTTCCATATATTCTAGTGAACATGTATCATTTTCACAGCTTGTGGAAGGAGTTTCACATTCACAGCAGCTCTTAGGCAATGCTGTAACAAAAAAACCAACTCGCAGCTGCTTTCAAGCCTATTTTGGATCTTTTATGTTCTCTCTCTCAACAATTAGTTGTTGTTCTGAACTGTTGTATATTTTGGGCATTAGTTGCCAGGTTTTGGGGAATACATCATTCCCATGTATTTGTATAAAAGGGGTTTTATTCCTGTGTGAAGGGTTAGCCGCATAGAGACATATATTATAACATCTCTTTTACATATTAATCAAATACAAGCAGTTTTGTTGTTCTCTTCTTAGTTGTAAATTAACGTAGCCCTGATCAGAGAGCTGGGCCCACTCTTCTGATCAGGTGTTGCATATTTCTTTTATGTGTATTGTTTCATTTATTGTGTGTTCAATTTTCATTGATGTTATAGATCTCTATTGATTACTGTGAATCCATTTTTGAGTTCTGCAATTTATTTCTAATTCCTGTTACAACGATGCTTTGATTTCTTATTCATGAATCCTTGGTTGATGTAAGATTGTAACCTTGTTCCTGCATATACCTTGTGCATTACCTTGAAATTGTATACACCCTGATTGTTGAATTAATGTGGAAAAGGGTTGAATAGTTTGTTCACAATCGGACACCAACACTTTGCTCAAGAGATTGAACTAGCACTTGAGAAGATGGATATGGAGATGGAGTAGCCAGAGTTATAGCAATGCATCGTCCTCATTCCTTATCACCAAGAGGTCAATCCACTAAATTCACTGGATCCAAAAGCAGAGCAAGTCCCAAGTTACCAAGGAGACACTGAGATCCTGGGATGCAATTCAGAAGAAGAGATGCACAACATATCATTCGACAAGTCGTAGCATAGAGTTTTGAAATAGTTTAGAGTGTCTAATCCAATGACAACACATCTCCTACGCAGTTTGAGGAATGAGTAATTGTATCTGACATGCACAAGCATCCAGCATAATTGTCTGATTCTACCATAGCATATGTGGAAGCCACTTGCTCAAGTGTTCACTTCTTGATAGTAGAGAAAAATTGAATGGCTAAGGAGTTATAGATGACCAAGAAGGGAGGAGAACTAGTTACAACATCCACCCAAGTAGAGTTGAAGATAATGGACAGCTATCAAGCCAGAGCATCTAAGATAATTGTTTTGGGGGTTTTGTTTTAATTTGGAGGACCAATGAATGAAATAGATATAACACTGTAATGCCTAACCTTTTGAATAATATTAATCCCAAAGCAGAGGGCTGCTATAAAATTTCACACATTGATATAGCTTGAATACTGGTGAGCAAAAACAAAAAATAATATGATTATCACAAATTTCATATAGTAAATTGAATGATGATAAGTATGAAAACCTCTAACCAATGTTCAGAAGGTTCAAGAGAATATTCTTATGCTTACAACAAGATGCTGATGATTTATTGATTTAGATGGAATTAATTAAGTAGATGGTCCATTAATCCATTATCTTTATAGATTATCACTTCAGAAGCTTATAGGGATCGATTGAGACACAATTATTCCTACCTAGTTGTCTCTGTAAGACATAAGAATATGAAGAAAAACATAATGTGTAACACTGGAAAAACTTACAGGAAACACAAACTGTATAAAACTGAATTCAGGATCCTTTTCTTTGTATTAAGGTTCCATAAAAGCTAAGTACATCAAGTGTTTTGAAATACTTCATCAAGGGTGCAACCCTTCTTCAATGGTCAACTGGGTTCAATGGTGAACTTGGTTCAATGATCAACCCATAATAACTCGTGAAGAGAGTTATTTATACAATAGTAGAAAATATCCTAAACTTATTTTACAAAAATACATTATTGTGAAATCAAAATAAAGAGTGCTAGTTGATCTGACACTATTTTGATTTTGTGCTATTGGTGACTATCACTGAAAAAACTAAAAATTGTTGAAACTGGCTAACTATTCCTATTATTTAGGTTCTGTTTTCCTTTAGACTTCAATCTTTTGCCTTTTAAGCTACTTTCTTGTTTGATCTTCACGCTGGATGTCATTTTTACTGGACCTTTCATCTGATACTCTTTGACCTTGTTGACCTGTTAATAACCTTTACTGTTCTTTTTACTTATTGTAAATTTCAATTTTTTACTATGTATTTGAATAGTAAATCATTTCTTTTTTACATGTCTCAGTATCAAGTAGTTGGATATTGATCAGCTTTCTGTATTTTTCATCTGTTTGTATTTAACTGTATGTCTTATCTGCCTCCTCTGTTTAACATTTACTGTCTCTGTGTAAAGGATTTCTTCTTTGTTTTAACCATTACTGTGTAAATGACTTCTACTCTGTGTAAATGATAATTTTCTTTTAACTGTATAAAGGCTTTTGAATTCATTTCGTGAGAGAATCTGGAACAAACAGGTTTTATATGATCACCTGCAAAATACAACAATTGTTAAGAAAAACCCAGGCTCACAAGGAGGTGATAAATGGCTTCAGGGAATAGGAAAGTTTGTGGATGGAGTCCTGGCAGTGTTTGGATGGTAATCGGAGGTCAAAATAGGTTGCAGAGGCTCAGGGTGGCGCAGGAAGGGTTATACAGGTTTTACTGTGTAAACGGGCGAAAAGAATGAAAGTGAGGGTTTTGGCATTTAAATGGAAAACTTTTAAAATTTGGCATGGAAAAGTTAAGTGAATAGTGGATGGTTTTATCATACGCGGGGAGTGGTTTCAGAGGCTCATTGCACTACTTTTGGCCATGGGGTGGTATTTTGTTGAGGGCATGCGAATTATCATAGAGTTGCCACGTAA
Organism: Pinus tabuliformis; assembly: GCA_031772625.1. Classification (NCBI taxonomy): domain Eukaryota; kingdom Viridiplantae; phylum Streptophyta; class Pinopsida; order Pinales; family Pinaceae; genus Pinus; species Pinus tabuliformis. The sequence continues at coordinate 1,588,394,922 of CM062804.1, forward strand.
CCACCAGGGGCCCGAGAAAAACCATGAATCTCGCATGCTCTTGGGTGGGTAAAGGTCAGAGATCGGGAGTGCACAATATTGTTGTGGGTAATTGGATCTGGGAGCAGATGATTTGACAGGTATTGTGTGGTGGAGTTGCACAGAGGAAAGGCGGTAGAGATTAGTGGGGCCCAGGGGTTAATTACAAGTGATTTGTAATTAACTTTAATGAATAAAATGCGGGTTCAAAGTATTTTGATGGGTTTAGGAGTGGGACGAGGGTTTAATATGGCGAGGGTTTGTTTAACCGCACAAAGGGTGGGTTAAGAGGTCTTATATCACAAAAAGTGAATATCAGAGGTTTGTTAAGTAATGCAGGTTTTAATAAAACTTTAAGATAAAAGGGGTTTGATGGGTATGGTGGAGTTAAATTTATAAAGCGAAGGGGGGAATTAAGACTTAGGACAAGGGGGGTTTTATGGGTTTTAGGAAAATTACAAGGGGAAAGTGATTTTTTCAAAGGGGAATGGGTTTCACAATAGGAAAAAGGGGTTTGTTGGTAGGAGAATGAGTTTGGAGGGTAAATTGCTAGGAAAATGTGTGAAACCAAGGGGAAAAGGTGAAAATGAAGGGAAAAGGGTATTTCCATAAGAAATGATGGGATAATGGGAAATTAGTAAGTATGTAGTGGGGTGTTATGAAACCAGCTCACAAAAATATAGAAAAGATAGATCAACACCTTAGAATTCAGCCTCTTCGAGGGGGCAACCTCCTTTACATTACATAAATGAACAATTATTTGATGATTCAAATGAAAAAACCTCCTTTCTATGTATAGGAGTCTAAGGAGTCACAATATAACCCAGCCGACCTAACAATAATAATATAAAGCCACAAAAATAACAATAGAGGGATTCTATGGGGCACGGTAAAACAATATGGGCACAACAATATTAATAAGGGATACAACTACAATAGTAATGGGGTAATCACTAGTATTATAGGGACCTAACATGCCCCTCTCCTTCAAAAAAGTGTTGTCCTCAACACTTGAGTAGTTCTAGATGTTTCTGTATAAAATTCTCATCCTCCCATGTGGAATCTTCAGTGGATAAGTTCTTCCACTTGATGAGATACTCCGAAATTGATCGATTTCATAGATGTCGAGTTCTTTTTTCTATGACTACTTCCGGTTCCAATATAATTTTTCCTTCCTCGTCAAGTTCTAGCAATATTTTTTGAACTGGGAGCTTGTCGCCTACAACCTTCTTTAAACATGAAACATGGAAAACTAGGTGCACTCAAGAAGCTGTAGGAAGCTCCAATTTGTATGCCATAGTACCAATATTTTGCAACACCTTGTATGGACCATAGTAATTTGGTGATAATTTATTATCCTTCTTAGCTTGCTTGAGGGACATTTTTTTATATGGTTGTAGCCATAGGAATACCCAATCACCTACATCAAAACTTCTTTCACTGCGATGTTCATCTGCCTGTTGCTTCATTCGATTCTATGCCAACACGAGGTTATCCTTTAAGAGTTGGAGGACTTGTTGTTGATGTTCAATGTGATGTTCCACTGCTTGAACCTTAGAATTTTCTCTTAAACATGATGTGATGGATGGTGAATGATATCCATAAAGTGCCATAAATGGGGTCATTTTTGTTGCTGTATGGAAGGAAGTGTTATACCACCATTCAGCGAGAGGCAACCATTTGACCCATTGTGTCTTTTTATCGAATACAAAGCAATGAAGATATCCTTCCAAACATTTGTTTACTATCTTAGTTTTCCCATCAGATTGAGGATGATAAGATGAGATATGAGCTAACTGAGTACCAAGACAAGAAAATAATTCTGTCCAAAAATTTCTAGAGAAAATGGGATCTCTGTTGCTTACAATAATCTTTGGGTTTCCATGTAGCTTTTGAATTGTTTCCATAAATGCAGTAGCAACTATACTTCCTTTAAATGGATGTGATAATGCATAAAAGTGTGCATACTTGGTAAGTCTGTCAACTACCACCATGATGACACTCTTTCCCTCTGACTTGGGTAAACTTGTGATAAAATCCATTGAAACCTCCTCCCAACGTTGGCTTGGAATGGATAAAGGTTGTAATAGACCCGGGGTCTTAATTGTTTCAACTTTATTTTGTTGGAAAACCAAACATTCCACCACAAACTTTTGAATATCCGATTTAAGGCCATCCCAAAAAAATTCCTTCTTAACCCTATGGTAAGTTTTTAAAAATCCTGAGTGCCCTCCTAAGGGAGAGGTGTACAATTCCATAAGAATCTTTTGTTTGAGTTGGGAATTATTATAGAGGTATAAATGATCTTTGTACCATAACTAATCGTTTTGCCAGCTAAATGTATCAGATGTACTGGAATCTTTTTGTAACTTTTGAATAAGTGCCCACACTTCTTCATCATTCTTCCATTCCTCCCTTGCTTCGTTTATCCAATCTGGTTGGATAATAGAAATGGCACACAACAATGCTTCCACATCCTCATCCTTTCTTGAGAGTGCATCTGCCACCACATTTTGCTTCCCTTTTTTGTAGATGATTTCAAAGTCATAACCCAACATCTTTGTGACCCACTTTTGTTTCTCTTGAGAGGATAATATTTGTTCTAAAAAGTATTTAAGGCTATCATGATCCCTTTTTACCTTGAAGTGTCTTCCCATTATGTAGGGTCGCCATTTCTTAAGTGCATGTAGTATTGCCAACATTTCCTTCTCATAAATAGATTTGTGTAAAAACTTTCCCTTAATTGGACGACTTTCAAAAGCAATGGGTCTTTCATCTTGCATTAAAATAGCAGCAATTCCATTTCCTGAAGCATCACATTCCACAATAAAGGTTTTTGTGAAGTCTGGTGTAGCTAAGACCGGTGCTTGGCACATTGCCTCTTTAATATGTTCGAAGGCCTTTGTTGCTTCTGGAGTCCATGAAAATGCATCTTTCTTCAATAATGTTGTTAGAGGTGTTTCTATTATCCCATAATTCTTAACAAACTTGCGATAATACCCTGTCAGCCCGAGAAATCCTTCCAGATGCTTTATGGATGTAGGGATTTTCCATTCCTTAATGGCTTTAATTTTTCTAGGGTCTACCTTAACTCCTTCATGAGATACAATATGACCCAGATATTCCACCTCTTGTACTCCAAAGAAACATTTGGATCTTTTTGCATATAATTGTTTCTCCTCCAATAGTTGTAGCACCCTGTCAACATGTTCAACATGATCCTTCCAAGACTTGCTGTAGATTAGTATATCATCAAAAAATACTAACACAAATTTTCTAAGGAAGGGTTTGAAAATGGAATTCATCAAACCTTGAAATGTAGAAGGTGCATTTGTAAGGCCAAAAGGCATGACCAAAAATTCATAATGGCCCTCATGAGTTCTAAATGTTGTTTTCAGAATGTCTTCAGTCTTGATTCTGATTTGATGATATCGTGAACGAAGATCCAACTTGGTGAAGTAAATTGATCCATGCAATTCATCCAGTAATTCATCAATGACTGGAATGGGAAACTTATCCTTAATAGTGAGCTTGTTGAGCTCCCTATAATTCGGACACATACGCCATGATCCATCCTTCTTGTGCACCAATAGTACTGGAGAAGAGAAAGAACTTTGACTAGGTTGAATTATACCAGCCTCTAGCATTTCTACGACCATACGTTCAATTTCACTCTTTTGGGAATAGGGATATCTGTATGGCCTGATGTTCAAAGGAACACTTCCAGGAATCAGATGAATATCATGATCATGATCACGAATAGGTGGGAGACCTTTGGGAGTCTCAAATACCTTGGAATGATTGTCCAAGACTTTTTGGAGATCTGGAGAAATAGATGATTCTGATGTGGAAACATCTAGCGAACATAATTATGCAATTACACCTCTTTGTTCCTTTTTTAGAAGCTTTGTCATACCGTTAGAGCTAATTATCTTTCCCAGTTTCCCTGCAATACCCCTTAATTCAACTTCCTTTCCTTCTGCAAAAAAATTCATGAAAATTAAAAGCTATTGTACCCAAGGATTGTAGCCATTGGACTCTTAGTACAACATCAGCACCTCCCATTGGAATGGAAAGCATTGGGCTAGTCAATACATATTCTCCCATGGATAGCTTGATATTATGGCACGTTCTAGAGCAATTTATCATTCCTCCATTTGCAATCATCACTTGACACTCTGGTGCTGGATATAGGAAGCAATTCAATTCTTTTGCTATCTTACAATGAATTAAATTGTGGGTACTTCCTAAATCAATCAACACTATTGCCTTTTTCGTATTGACTTGTCCTTCTATCTTGATGGTTTGAGGAGTGGTAATTCCAGCCAATGCATTACAAGATATGGTTGGATTCATTTCTTCTTTATCTAGGCTTTGTTCCTGGACTATATCCTCTTCTTTTGAGCCATGCTAGAGCTTTTGTAATGTAATTCAGGAGTCTGCAAAAAGACCAACTTCCTCAGATCATATCTCCACCAATATAGTGCGAAAATATCTGAAATTCAAATCCGAGGTTCGGTGCGATTTCGTCTCAAATGGGTTTTTTTTAGCTTTTGAAACTTCGCAGAAAAAAATTTATAGCGAAAATGCCACGATGACCTATTTGGGGCAACAAAACCCTAGAATCCAAAGCTCTGATGCCAAATGTTATGAAACCAGCTCACAAAAAGATAGAAAAGATAGATCAATGCCTTAAAATTCAACCTCTTCAAGGGGGCAACCTCCTTTACATTACATAAATGAACAATTCTTTGATGATTCAAATGACAAAACCTCCTTTCTATATATAGGAGTCTAAGGAGTCACAATATAACCCAGCTGACCGAACAATAATAATATAAAGCCACAAAAATAACAATAGAGGGATTCTATGGGGCACAGTAATAACAATATGGGCACAATAGGGGCACAAAAATATTAATAAGGGATACAACTACAATAGTAATGGGGTAATCACTAGTATTATAGGGACCTAACATGAGGGATGAAATGAAATGAGGGGAGGTTAACCAAATCAACTTGTGAACATATTTTCACCTTCATAACTGCTCCTGCACACTACAACACATGATCAAGCATGACAAATGTGCTTATGCCTCAGTCAACTTTGTACTTCTGCAATCTTTCTTCTACCTACCCTTTACTTATCCTAACATTTTTTCTTCACTTAATTGGGTGCATTTAGTCTAGCAGACCCTTTTCTTCATTTTTCTTTTGAAAAGCAAACTATCTAACTCTAACCTTATAACATCCAAGGGCTCAGATTAAACTGATGAGCTCCTTATTATTCTCTACCTAACCACTAATCTTCCAATATTAAACAAATTGGCTAGATCTTTATTCTCTAACTATAAGCATGAAATTTAAAGCATGAACAAGTCAAGATTAAGCTTTTTGACTATCATGGATTGTGGGATATATGACAAGCTGCACAAAACCATTATTTTGCATAATAAAGTAGAAGCAGTGGCACTTGGACTTGCACACTTTCAGAGTTTCTTTCTTTTTTCTCTAACCTAACATTTTATTTTTACCTTCATTTTTTGGGGCATCTATTCTAACATTTTCTTTGATATGGACATGTTATCAATATATTTCCTAAAAAAAATTATTCAATATTTTTTTTGTCCATATCCTAGCTTAACATTTTTTGAAAAATATTTTCATTTTTTGACTAGTTGATTCTAACTTACCAAAACCAAAAAATGCTACAACATTGGCTCCAACTAGGGACTGCTTTCTCCTGTATAATGCAAAGAAACTACAGATTCATGTGCCTTCTCCTCAGGCTATGGAGTCTTTTGCTATAAAAAATCACACTGACAGCTTGAAAAGTAAAAGAAACCAGAGTTTTTATAATAGTAGTAATGAAATGTACTTCAACTTCTCAGTGCTGAATGTAATGTTTGAGAAACCCTCGATTTACAGGATAAGTAGAATATAGCCCCTCAAGGTTTTGTAGCACAAAAGTGTTGTTTCCATTTACTTCAGCAATTGCTAAGGGTCCAAACCACAGGTTGTCAAACTTGCCATGTTTTCCCTTTTCTTCTCTCCTAGAATCCCATATTAGAACTAGATCACCTTCCTTAAAGTCCCTTTCCCTGGCTCTTCTGGAAAACAAGCTCTTCATCTTATTCTAATACTTTTTCAATTTGTATTGAACTTCATCTCTATTTTCATTTAGTTCAATAATCTGATTTATTCTCCTTGAAAAATCATAAGGTTCATCTGTTGAATTCTTCAAGAATTTTAAAACATGGAAGACCAAATTGATAGGGAAGATTGCATTTTTCCCATAAACTAACTAGAAAGGAGATTTTCCAGTAGATCTCTTTAGAGTAATTCTGTTTGCCCAAACCGCATAAATTAAATGAGAGTCCCAACTCTTTTTATGATCTGCTAGAGTATTTTTTATTACCTTTACCAGGCTTTCATTGGAGGATTCTGAAAGGCCATTACCTTGTGCGTAATATGGAGTTGAATGATGTAATAGAATCTGGTATTTCTGGAAAAATTAAATCATTTTAACACTAGAAAAAGTTGTTGCATTATCAGTGACAATTTGAGTTGGGCAACCAAATCTAGATAGGATGTTCTATTCAATAAATTTGATTACTACTGAATCAGTAGCATTTCTCACTAGAATTTCTTCCACCCATTTAGTGAAGTAGTCTATTGTAGTGAGGATACATCTATGCTGATAACTTGAAGTGGGATAAATCTCTCCAATAAAATCTAATCCCCATTGGCTAAAAGATTTTGAGACTATTGATGGAACTAGTGGAAGAGCTGCTAATTTTTTATTACCAGCAAACATTTGACAAGGAACACAACCTCTAACCTTTGCTCCTACTTGTAAGAACAATGTTGGTTAATAAAATCCTCCCCTTAATATCTTATATGTTGTTTCTCTCCAAGCAAATGTCCTCTATAAAATCCTGTATGAAATTGGTCAATGATTCCTTCAGTTTCTGATTTTGTTAAACATAATAACAAAATATTTACTCGGTCTTTCCAGTACAAATTTGCATTTATGAAACAATACTTGATTGGTTTCAGTTTGAGAGTTTTACACTGGCTTTTGGAGAATGATGTTGGAAATTCAAAATGGATCAAGAAATTTACAATGTCTTGGTACCAATCTGACAATAGAAATTGGTCATCAATGTATAAAGGGGTGATCTAATCTGAAGGTAAAGGTTCTTGTGGATTATTTTCTTCAGGATGAAGAAAATGTTCTTGTGGATTATCCTCTTCAGGATGAAGGGAACGTTCTTGTGTATTCTCCCCTTCTGCAAGGACAGAAGATTCTTGTGTATTCTTCTTATCTGAATTTCGAGAAGGTTCTTGTGGATTCTTCCCTTGTATCTCTAAAATAGAATTGATTCCGAGCACTTTATAGTTGGATTTAGCTAGAAGCTTAGCTAATCCTTGGCATTTTACTAGCTTTGTAGTTTTGATATTTATATCAAACTCTAGTGTTTGAGTGATCCATCTACCTCTCTTTCCATCAGTATCTAGTTGGGTTAAAACAATTTTCACAGCACTGTTGGGAATATAAGCAGGAGAATGTAGGACATACATCTTGAATGATTTCAAGGTTTGAATAAGGGCATAGGCTTGCTTCTCAATTATTTCATACTTAAGATCGACATCTCTCATAACCTTACTGAAAACGGCTATGGACTGGTCATGGGTATCTTTATTCTTTTGTAGTAGAACAACAACAAGGGTTGTTTCTGAGGCAAAGGAAAAGATACTGAATGGTTTGGTGTAATCAGGGCTGGCCAAGGTGGGAGATTTAGAGATAGATTTCTTGATCTAATCAAATGCATGCCCAGAAAAGACAGTGCATTTAAATTCATGATCTTTTCAGAGCATGTCAATTATATCCTTTACAATCGCAGAATAATTTGGGATGAATATCCTTAACAAATTAATCTTGCCTAGAAAAGCTTGAATCTCCTTCTTGTTTCTAGGTAAGGTCAATGTTTCAATGGCAGACACACACTTGGGATCAATGACTACTCCTTCTTTTAGAATTATACGGCCTAGTAGTTTTCCTTCTTTGATAGCGAACAAAGACTTCTTAGGATTCAATGATATTCCGAATTTTATACACCTGTCAAAAACCTTCATCAAGTGCTTTAAATGTTCCTAATCAGATTTAGAAAAAATAGTTATGTCATCAAGATAAATGACTACAAATTTATTTACCTGACCCAAAAAAGCTACATCCATAGCTCTTTGAAATGTTTCTCCAACATTGGTTAAGCCAAATGGCATCCTAGCATACATAAATGTACCCTAGGGTGTAGTAAAGGTTGTCTTCTCTCTGTCTGTTGGATCAACATTTACCTGATTATAGCCTGAAAAATCACCAATCATAGAAAGTCTTTGTGCCCCTGAAACCATTTGAAGTAACTAATACATTTTGGGCAAAGGATAGTTATCCTTTAATAATGCTTTGTTCAAATTTCTAAAGTCCACACAAAGTCTAATTTCTCCATTCTTCTTTCTAACATAACTAAATTTTCAACCCAATTAGAATATCTAAGAGGGAGAATGATCTGGGCATCTAGCATTTTCTTAATTTGCTTTTCTACAGTTGGTAGAAGAGATGGATTGATCCTCCTAAGTTTTTGTTGATAAGGAACTGCTTCTAGCTTTAAAGGAATCTTAAGTTGTATTAATGAAGTATCATAGGTTTTTAGATCAGCATAGGTCCATGAAAAAACATCCTTATATTTTTGAAGTAACTTAAGATATTGAGCTTTGATCTCAGGATCTAGAGATGCATAGAATTTTATGTTTTTTTAATATCATCATTTGTTCCAATATTAATTTCTTCTATGTCATCTTAAGAAGAAATTCATTGAGGGTTTCAGAGGACATCATTTTGATCAAACAACTTTTCTAAAGGAATGAGGCCTTTAGGAATAAAATTGTTAGAAAATTGAATAATGTCATGATTAGCAATTTTTGAATTGAAATTTGAAGTATCATTTTCATTTGTATTTTTATCTATTTATATTCTATCTTCATCAATTTGTAGAACTGAAAAATCATCTATAACCTGCAAAAAATATTTCAAATGTTCATCATCTTCAAATATCTGCCAGTGTTTTAGATTGTCTGGGATAGATGGTCTGTACTTGACTTGTATTTGATAGAATACATTGTTCTGATCAGGAATTTTAAATGAACTAGCAGAAACAGCTAAGGCATCTGCATGAATATTCTCATTTCTTGGAATATAAGTCAAATTAAAAGTATCAAAGAAGTTTTCAACTGAATCCCAAACTTCATTTCGATAAGACCTAAGTTTAGGATGCTTAGTCTGGCAAATATTTCTCACTTGTTTGACAATAAGTTCTAAATCAATAAAAACACTTAAGTTTTGAAACTTTAAGCTTTTGGCTAATTGCAATCCCAAAAGGAAAGCTTCAAATTCAACCACATTATTGGTAACTTCGAAGTCGAGTTTGCATGATTGGGTGATATTTTTTTTTTTCTGGTGAAATTAAAACTACCCCAACTCCTAACCCATATTTTGTACAAGAACAATAAAAAAATAGTTTCCATACATCAGTTTGATTTGGTTCAGGAATTTCAATTGCATCTTCTATTTTGACTTGAGTTTCATGTATTTGGTTTGAAGAGAGTTGAAAGCAACCAAAATCTTGATCAGTTGCATAAATGGGATGGTTCCTTGGCTTGTATGTTTTACAAACAGTGTGCACAAATCTTACCTCTCTATATAACCTTAGTTGTTCTCCCCCATAAACTAGAATAGTGGCATAAGATATATCCATCTGAACAGTTCCCCCTAATTTGGCATAGTAAGAATTAGAAAGGAGAATTCCAAATTTGGGAGGGATATCTGTGACAACTATATCAAGCACTACACTTTTCACTAGAATTTGGCCAAGGGTGACTACTAAATCCTTAATCAATCCTAAGTAAGGCACCCTTTTAGAATCAAAGGTGTACAAGTCATGATAGGATCTAGTTATGTCAAGTTTCAAATGTTCCCTGATAGTTTTTGGCATGAGGTTATGTGATGCTCCAGAATCAAGCATACAATTATATAACATGGAATCATTTGTCTTAGAGTTGCATAGAAAAGAGGCACTATTTTGTCTATCATATCTGAGCTAGGACCAAAGACAACTGCTATTTTTTCATCTTGCAGACTAGTGATACCAGTTTCAACATCAATCGAGGAGTTTTCTATCCATTTGGAGACTTGATTTTTATACCCAGGGTTTTTGGAAAGTTCTGAAAGTGGAATTGGGATTTTAACTCTTTCTAACTCTTTTTCAACATTAAATGTAGTCAAAGCATTTTTATCATTTTGAGTAGTATCACTTGACTAATTTAATGGTCGAATAACAGTTGTTTGAGTTTCAATAGCTTTGGTATGAGGTTCAATTATTGGAGTCTCCATAGGAGGTGTTCCAGGGTTGGGTCTAGGCCTAAGATCATATCTCTTGTTCAACTCTGCAATTAAAAATTCAGAGAAGGCATGGTATTTAGAAACTTGTGGGGATTCTTGATCTTCATGAACCTAATTTTGTTGTGAGTGAGGAATCATAACTATTTGATTAGAAGAAGTATCCATGTTATTGATATCTTCAGTAATAGTCATAGTATTTTCATCATGTTGGTGGTCATCTATCAGTAAAGGAGTGGGAACCTGCTGATCATTACTAGGTCTCTGAAGAATTTGTAATTGTGGATTCCTTCTATATTGGCCTTAATTTTTATTTTGGGATCTAGTAACTGTTTGTTGAACTGTCCTAGGTTGAGTTTCAATCTTGGAAATTTTATTAGATAAATTTATAAGAAGAGAAGTTATTTCATCTATTTTAGAATCTTCAGTTTTAGTCTTAGAAGAACTAGAGGAACTAGAGGCTTCTTGAATAGATTTGAGTTTTCTTTGGGCCTTTTCCTCTTTAGCTTTCAAGGAAGTTGAAGCAGCCCTATTTGCTTCCACCTCTATAGAATTTCTTTGCATATCTTCAATAGTTCTTTAAGTTCTCTCTCTTAGCATTATAGCAAAATCATTGTCAAAGGCTTTAGAAAACCTAGACTTAGCTATTGCTATAGGGGGTTTACAATTAGGGGGCATTAATGATAAAGTTTATTGAACCTTTTGATAAAATATGATACAGGTTCACCAAAGTTTCTTTTAAGTTCTTCAAACTCAGTCAGAAAGTAAAGAGGATCTTTCTTTAAACCCCAATGATTTTTAAATATGTTTGTAAGCTCTTCCCAATTTCTAATGGAATTTACAGGTAACTGCCTAAACCAGATTCTTACATTTCCTTCAAGTGACTATATAAATAATCTCATGTAAACATTTTCTTATTCAATATTCACGTTGTCTGCAAAGTTTAGAAAATCTTGAAGATGGTCCTCCATTGTGGGACCAGTTTCTCCATTATACCTGGGAAGGTATTTCAAGTATCCAGCTAGGAATACATTGAGGTTAGTAGGTAAGACTAAAGTTGCACATCTAGCCTGTACAATAGGTTGAAATGGAATAATAGAAGGTGGTGTATGAGGTGTTTGTGTAAATGAATAAGAGGTAGAAGAAGGTGATTGAAGGGGTGTGTACTTATGTGGAGGTGAAGAAGGAGGGGATCTCCTGAATAACTGATGCAGGAGCATCTGACCACCCTTAATCAAAAGTCAAAGTCAAAGCTATGGAGGAGGAGACGTGGACAATCATGTAAATTGAGAGCAAATTTCTATTAAAAACGAGCTAATTTGATGGAATTGATAAGTCTCGAGAAGACTTAATTTAATGTAATTATCTTCCATGTATGCATAACAGAAGAATTAGGGATTGTTAGAATGATTTTAGGAGAAGATCATGGATCTGGAATGATCCATGATTCTATAGTTATTTCTATATATTATGAACCTACGTGTTCTGATAGGGAGCATAGACAGAGAGTGAGAATACAATGTAATCGATAGAGGAATTGTGACTAAGGCTGAAATGCCTTAGAATGTAACTGATTCTATATATAATTAAGATATATGTGTTATGTGGATTTCTGTATGCTTGTGTACAATTTACATATATATTCTTTACTGTTAAATTCTATGTCATGAGATCGTTGATCAACCATCGATCACTATAAGGATTGATGACAATCCAGTGATAAAATGCATTAACTGTTGTATGAGTGTCATGAGTGTGAACAGAGTATGGTAGAGTTAATGGATGTTTGACGTAATTTCCATCATAAGTGAACAAGCGTAGAGGGAGCGTCAGATCATTTAGGCAGAAGAAGAATGGTAGAGGAATAGACTGTGGGGGATAGGAGTGTACGAATGTCTTAATCATGGTCGAAGGCTCGCACTCAATCACAACCGTCGATCTAAATTTCAAATGCTTACGTCATAGTCAACTATGGGGGTTGAGCTATTTGGTAATCCACATGCTAGTTGAAGGGTTGTAGACCGTAGGAGGCCTCCATTATCCAATGGGTATCGGGCCATAAATATGATCGGATGATAATCTCTGAACGGACCCGAACATTTTGTTATCACTCAAAAATTTTCCCTAGAAGTTATTAAAAGAAGGAATAATCCGAGGTAACCACAAACCAATCTTCAGACTCAGGTTCTAGCGAACCTAAGTCTAGAGAGGGCTCTCTCTTTATAATTTAACTTTGTTTGGGTGGAATTTTAGGCTAGTTCTTAGTGTTCATAAGGTTCTAATTTTGGTTGGGTGGGGGAATTCTAGAAACATATGGGTAAAGATAATTTCTTCAATCCATTAGGCTATGGAGTCAATAAAAGGATAGGCATAACTAGATCAGATCATTAAAGGGAGTGTTCACAGGGCAGGCTAGCAAAGCAAAAGGAAAATTTTCAAAGAGCTGATGGATGGAGTGATTCTAACTAGGGTGAAGGACACTTATGGATCCTTGGACCGGGATCAGAATGAGGAACATAGGATGATCATCAACAAAGGGAAATTAAGAATCCTTTGCTACATAGACCAAAAGGAAAACTATGGAAGCTAAGGAGCAGCTAAGAATTCCCTAGCTAAGATAGTTTAGCAGAAAACATTAAGAATGTAAACAGTCAAGACAGAGAGCATTTAAGCAATTTCTGAAATATCATTCCTAGTTTAACATTTAGATTTCATGGAAACACATATGATTATTAAGAAACATAAGTAAAAACAATAATACACATGAGAGAATATTTATTTGATTTCTTCTTTACACAAGAATCCTAAAAAATATCTTAGCTTTATTCCATGATCCAGCAAGCCAATCCAGTTTTTTGATACAATAGGACTTTGATTTGAGAGAAAAATCTATAGAAATGTCTTTGAATCCACACCAAATACTTCGAACTATGAAGTATTTATACAAAAATTATTTACAAAATATCACATAATAATTTGAGATTTAATCTAGGGAATCAAAATATCTTCAAGCATGAAGGTAGGGATAGATGGAAAACTGCATCACGCTTTCCCTTTTATTATTGTAGTGCTGGCTGTTGTAGTTGATTTTGAGCCCTTTAAGTTGGCTGATATTTGTACACAGGAATCATCTTCACTTTGATCTTTCACTGATACTATTCAACTTACTGCTCTTTGACCCTACTGATCTATCTTTACCTGTTTCATCTGGCTGCCTTCAGATTTACTACGGTAACTGATAGTAAATCTGTCATTTTTTCCCACCATTCATCCTCAGGTAAATTTACTTTCAACATTCTTTTGTAGATTTCATCTCCCTCTGTGTATTTAGCAAAATTGGGCTTGGTGATAAACAAATGTTTCACCTCATGCTCTAGAAAAAATAGATTCTCCAAAGTATCATATAATACTTTTCCAGTTGGCAAGGCTTTGATACCTGAAGTGCTTGCTTGTTCCTTGGCCAATTTCCTTAGTCTATTAGTGTAGTCCAGTTGGGTCATAAGTTTATCATGGATGACCATAGGACTAGGAAGGCCTTTGTCCCTCAAAATTTGAAATTTGGCCATGAACCTATCAATGGTCACTTGCATGTTGTGGCACTTTTCTTCTAAGTTGACCATAAGGTTTCTTTTGGAAAGAACCATTTTGACTTCCAGGATGGCTTCAGTCATATCCTCTATGCCAAGCTCATTGAGCTCATACCTATTCTTGTTGTTTAGGAAGTGGATGAGTCAATTGGCATCCTTAGGCATCTCGCCCAACTCTTCCCTTACTTTCTGGATAGCCTTAGTGGCTACCATCACCAATTCAGTTTGCTCAAATATTACTTGAATTGATGGCCAAATATCATTGACAGAGTCAATGATACTGGCCTAAAGCATTTCTTTGGTCTACCTTAGTGGCTTCTGCAATGTTAAATCTTTTTCTGGGACTTTGATCTTTTCACCCATCCTTAGGGCTTTCTGTGTTTCTTCTCTCTGCTAAATTTGGGCAAGATTACAGTCAATTTCTAAGCTTTCCACTTTCTCCTTTAGCCTTTTGAGCTCTATTTCCTGGATTGACATTTCCTCCATGGCTTCTACTAGCTCTGTTGTTTTCTTTGTTGAAGGACCTGCTGTTGTAGGTTCAGTGGTGATTGGTAGTGCTATGGAAGTTGGAGTTGTGGGTGCCAATGATGCTACCAATGTTGAAGGAAGTGCAGTAGAAATAGTGGGAATGGCAATCCTAGAAGTGGTGGCCAAGTCACTTTGTTTGGACTGAATCAATGTGTCTAACTCCTCCTCTGTTTCTTTCAATTGGTCATTTAGCTTTAGGACCTAGTCCATAAGCTCTTCTTGTCCTTTTGGGTCTCTAGGACTTCTGTTGTTTGTGGGTGATGTAATGGTGGAATCTTGAGTTGCTTCTTCAAAGCAGCTATGTCATCATTCTTCTTCTTTATCAACTTTTCAATGGCCTTTACATCTTTGGGATCGTGTCCCAACTCAATGATTAAGTCCTCTAAGGACTTGATTCTGGTGTCTTTGGCCTGTGAAGAGGCCTTCTCCAATTAGAACTGAACTTATATGTTATTCAGGGAGTTTTGCAATTGGTGGGCTGCAATGGCTTTCCCTATCAAGGTGGAGTAAATCATCTACCCTGTCTGCTTGTGCAACTCAATCTGGCCAATAGGATGTACGTCCTTTGCCAATACTACGAATTTTATCTTTTTGAAGTCTATTGTTGTTCTTGGTTGCTGAGTAGTGGGCTTCATGAATGTCATCTGCATTTTTCCTTCTTTCACATCATAGGCTGACATCAGCCTTGTCTGATTCGTAGGTGCCATTTTTAAGTACTAAGCATAAGTTTGGGCTTTTAGCCTTTCATTTATAGCTTTTATGTCTTTGTAACTTTCTTTGATGTCTTGGTCTCTGTGAACTAGCATCCTGAATGAGGACACTTCAACACTCTGCTACCTTTCCAACATCTGAGTATGTGATGTGGAAGGTTCTAGAGTGCCCCCAGAAAGAGTGGCAGGCCTGCTTCCTTCTCTTTCTGTGCTGGTGGCCCCAACTGTTTCTTCTATGAATTCCTATTCAGAAATAGGATTTATCCTTTTCCTTTTGACCATGCTGGTCTCTGCATATGCCTGTGTGGTTGCTTTGCCTAAAGTAGTGGCCTCTTCCATATTTCTTTTGAGCTTTTCCTCCTCATTTAGAGGAGTTTGCAAGTCTAGGGAAGTACTCATGATGGGCTCTGGTATACCTGTTTGAGTTAACTCCTCTGATAGGTCTGGTTGTTCTGACTCTTCTTGCATCTGGGATTCTTCTTCTATATGTGATTCAATTTGTGCCTGAGATTGTCCTTATGCCTGTGATTATTATTGGGCTTGAGATTCTCCTGGAACTTACAGGAAAGAACCCTCATCAAGTTGTTTCTCTAGATAAAGTAAATCCTTTTCAATGGCAACTTCAGTGTTATCCCTATCCACTAAAGTATTATCCACCCATTCCAATTGATTGGCATATTTTTCTATTTCATGGATTCGGTGGTGAATGTAGGGAGCCATCTTGTTTTTATGTCTTATATTGCAGATGAAGTCCAAGGGATCATATCTCCACATGAAGATTTGTTTTAGATTAAGTCTCTGAAGGATTTGCTCTGATTCCTCTCCAGCTTCTCGACTATTACACACAAAGGTGACTAGTTGATCTTTGATTCTGATCCGGGCCTTCTTTTTGTCTTTAACAAAATGCACCTCATCTGAATTGATTATCTTCCTGTAGTACTCCATAGAAAATAACCTCATTGGGAGGTATTTTGGTAGTTTATATGGGGCAAACTCATAGCCATAGATCCTAATTTCAATGTGATTTTGGTACAAGTATCAATCTCCCACTTTGTGTTGTTTTGAAAGATGTAGGATCCTCTTTCTATCTGAACTGATTCTTGGAGGAGGGTTTCCTATCAGCATTGTTACTATAGGGTATACCAAAAGATCTATGAAATTGGTATAGGGATATGGAAGTTATACTTATGGATCAAAGGTGTCCAGAAAATCACTGACCTAGGGTGACCTTTAGTATCAATTTGTTGGAGAGTAAAGGGGAACTTGTCAGCTTGGTAATATAGAAAAAGGTGGTACAAAAATAAGGAATACATGAATATGCTTTCATTACTCATGCTAAGAAATTGATCATGCATCCTATTAGCTATGAATTTGGCATAATCATACATGACAACAGGAGGATTTCCTGGAGTGAAGATGGACATGAAATCCAGGATGATTTCATCTATATTCTCACTGGTGGTGTAACCTAGGACACTAGATATCATTGCTACAATGTCATGGCCAAATGGGGAAAACATGGTAGCCACATATGGAGGAGGATATTTTGGGATATACTTTTCCTCCTTGATGAAGGTTTGGAACATCCCAACAAGTTTTGCAGTGGTAAGCTTGGGGAATAGGTCTAATAGGTCTCCACTTGAAATAGGGGTTAGGTTTTGCCCTGGCTAAAGTTGCAACATTTCATTGATTAACTCAACAGTGATCGTGAAATGTACAGTATGGTCAGGGGACATCACTGCTCCTTGAATGGAGAGGTAGTTTGCATGGAAATAATGGACAATTTCTGGAAAGATGTGCACCTCAGGGAATTGATACTTGGGAAAATTAGACTCACAAAGGCCTATTTTATCAACATGTTTTAGGTATTGGTCTCTGTAATGGCAGTATAATTTGAGAGGGGATTCATGTATAAAGGTGTCCTTGATTTGGAAATCTTTATCAGAAAGGAGAAGGTGGTCCAAGTCTAGGTGAGGAGTGGAAACTGGTCTAACATCCATGGCAATTGGGGTTGCCATTCTCAGTTCTTGTGGACTTGAGAATTGGGGGGGGGTGTAGATTTTCAATCTTTTAAGGCAATGGTGGTTCAATTCCAGGTGGGTTTAAGTTACTAGAGTTTCTCTTTAATTTCAATTAAGAAAATTTAGTGACTGGTTTGGAAATTGACAGGGTTTTTAATGGATTCTGGCTTAAATACCTAGAATTGAAGAAAACTGGGTCTGAACCAGGTAACCGGCAACTGTGTGGTTGAAAAGGCTACGAGTAGGCTGGAAGGTGAACTGAGATCTCCATAGCATCTTCAGGGTGCAATTGTATGTGGGTTGATAGCTTGGACATTCACAGACACATGCATGGAAGTTTGCAGTTAAAAAAATGATAAAACAATAATTTGGGCCTTTTTGGATTTATGCACGAAAGTCAATTTGGCAAGTACAGGTGAACAATGGTTGTTTTGGCATTTAGTGGCGTGAACAATGGTTGTTTTGGTGCATAGCAGGCTGGCGGTAAGTGGTTTATTTGCACAAATTTTGGGCGCTTGGTGGTATTGGGGGGAGGCTGCCCGATTCCATTCATCAAGTGCCATGTCGCCTCAAGGGCCCAATGGAAAACAACCCATTTTGGGTGGGTAACATTCAGATTTCGGGCCCTTTCGAAATCAACACAGGCCGTCAGATGGGGAGGGAGAGATCGTGTGGTGGTCGGGCAATGGAGTTGCACGGAAGGTAATGGGGGGGGCCAGCAGGCATTTAAGTGCAGCATTTTTGGTTTATTGAGGGATTAAGGTGGGGATTAAGGTATCCAGTGGGATTTATTGGGTTTTTTTAACTAACTTAATCAAGGATCAATTAGTTAGTGGGTCTGGGGTAAAAAAAACCTTAGTTTATATAATTAAACTAGGGTGGGTTTAATTAATATTGTGGGAGTTAATATATATACGAGAAACGAGTTTTCACTAAGGATTTAATAAATAAGTTAATAATTTAGTCAAATGAGCAGAAAGGTCACCATATCCTAAGCATATTATTTTCATGTTTTTAATGCTTTCCGATAATCTCATAAACACTTAGGATATAGAGTTTTTATGGGTTTTTGATGTGAAAATGAGTTATGTGAAGGGAAAAAATACTTTTCCTAGGTAAAAGTGATTTAACCTTAGGAAATAATATTATTTAGGGAAAATGAATGAATTGAACGGGGGGAATGAATGCTCATGAAGGGATTTAGTACTTATTGCCTATAAGTCATTGAGCCAAGGGTTCGGCTGTTATAGACATATTTGGGCACTGCAACCCCAATCACATATGTCCATAAACCAAGGACTCTCAAACCCCTAAAAGTGTTGTTTCATACCCTAAGGGATTAAGATCAACTGATTACATCATTTCCCATAAGTTCTCCCTGAAAAATTGCTCAGAACTGGTCAAAATTGGACCATACAGACTGCTCTATGTTGAGGGTGTGATGCATCTCACCTATTACACACAAGGGGTGTGATGCATACTGAAAAGCCCTTCTGTAGGGTGCAATGAGCAAGAGCAGACAAATGGCAGAGGCAGTTTACTAGGTGGAAACTCAAGGAAACTTCTAGAAACTGCTCATATGACACCTGCCTCTCTGAATTCGCCCAAGGATGAGTAAGAGATCATGAAATCTCCAAGTGGAACCAAGAACTATCAGTGAAATGACACTAATCAAAATCCCAAAAGCTGACTCACTCTCCTGCAAACATCTATATATGGATCCCTCATCCTAGAGATCCAGAGGCTAGAATTTTGTAATTTGTAAGGAAGTGTTGTTGGTTTCTCTTTGAAGACATTTTATTGTTGGGTGATCTTGCTTTTTATGAGGTGAAGAGGGCTTTCATGCTGGAGGATGATGCTGGATCAGACAGCTTGGTTGTAATCCTCTCTTCTACTACTTCTATCAATAAAGCTATTTGAGTTTTCTTCCATATACTTGTGTATCTCTGAATCTTGTATTTGTATATGCATTTGTATGGTTAATGTACATCTGATCCTACATTGTTTATGGTTATAGATCTCTATTATTTGATGGTATTTTGCTGCTTTGACTCTACAGGTGTTCTTTGAAGTGGGACAAGTGAGAAAGGAGTGGTGAAAGCTCTATTAAGGGAGAGAGGAAACGAGCAAGGAGACTAGCGAAAGACTGAGGTTGGTACTCTCTGCTTCTCTCCCATCTATCTCTCATAAAGGAAAACACAAGTAAATTTAGTTTGTTTGTTTCTAAGATAGCTACCCATCTCAGTGGGACTAGCAACTCTGAATGGACACTAGTTTTCCTGATAACACCGGCCCCTCCAAAAGTCAGAGAAATGCTCTGAGCCTCTCTAACGTAGGGTTTTTAAGTACTTTGATCTTTATTGTGGGAAATTAGTTAAGTAAAAGGTGAAATGAATGAGGGGAATTAATTAATTGACTTTGATATCCATCTACATGCTTGAGTGCCCATTCACATATGTAAATTTTATGATGAAAAAGATGATGCACATGCTTTTGTCTAATCAATCATCAAAATTCTGCAACCTTTCTACTACTTACCCATCTACTCATCCTACAATTTTTACTTCTCTTTATTAGGGTGCATTTAAGCTAGCAAGCCCTTATAAAAAAAAATTCTTTTTCTTTACAATAGTAAACTAACTAAATCTAACCTTATTACATCCAAGGGCTCAGATGAAACAGTTGAGCTCCTTTTATTTACTCTACCTAATCTACTTATCTGCCAAGATTAAACAGTTTGGTCAGATTTTATTCTCTATCTATGAACATGAAATTTTAAACATGAAATAGTCATGTTTAAACATTTTGACTATCATGGATTGTGGCAAAGATTACAAACTACACACAATTATTTATTTTGCACAAAAAGTAAATAGTAGTGGCATTTTGACTTGCACACTTTCATGGTCTTTTCTTTTCTTGGGGTTCATATTTTCATATTTTTTGACCTTTTCATTCTTTTTTTCCTTTGATTTTTCTTTTAGGACATACCATCTTTACATTTTATATTTTTTCGGATATGGAAAACATTTGTAGAAAGAAAAGGAATGTACATATTACAATTTTAATCTCAAACATTCAAAAATTATGACTCCTATTGGTATAGAAACGTAACACTTTTATAGACAAAGGGTTTATAAACCTTATCAGCTCCATGAGGGAAATTAAACATCACACAAATCCCTGTGTGATATCATTGTTGACCATTGGATCACCGTTGATGCTGACCATTGGATTAATATTGCATTGCATCATTCATGACTGAATGAACCCTAGTCGGGAGAAATTGTGATATGCGATCTGCGATGATCGAGTGACTATCAACCATCGGATTAATGATGATATCAATGGTGGAGAATTAATCTGATAAGATCTGTAGGGAAGGCAGAATCAAGGAGTTTATGGACACAAGTTTATTTTATTTGGAGTCCAGTTTTGTGCATTCAAGTGGGACTGACGTTCATTGGTGGATTATATGTTAAAGCGCTATTTGGTAATTGGTCAGGTTAAAACCCACCAATGTAAAGGCTTCCAATTTGTATAGATGGCCCACCTATACAAATCTGAAGCCTTTACATTGGTTGGTTTTAACCCGACCAATCCCAAAAAATGCTTTAACATATAATCTGCCAATGAACGTCAATCCCACCTAAATACACAAAACCAGACTCCAAATAAAATAAACTCGCGTCCATAAACTCCTCGGTTCCACCTTCCCCACAGATCTTATTAGATTAATTATCCACCATTGATCTCATCATTAATTCGACGGTTAATATTCACCCAATCATCGCACATCTCATATCGCAATTTCTCTTGGCTAGGGTTCATTCACTCATGAATGATGCAATGCGATATTAATCCAACAGTCAACATCAGCAGTGATCCAACGTTCGACAGTGATATTGCACGGGGATCTACGCGACGTTTAACTATCCTCACAGAGCCAATAAGGTTTATAAACCCTTGGTCTATAAAAGTTTGGGTCCGTTCAGAGATTATCATCTGATCATCTTTATGGCCCGATATCCATTAGATAACGAAGGCCATCAAATCCTACAGTCTTGGGCCCTTCAACTAGCATGCGGATTAGCAAATAGCTCAACCCCTATAGTTGATTGTGACGTAAGCGTTTGAAATTTAGATCGATGGTTGTGATTGAGTGCGAGCCTTCGACCATGATCAAGGCATCTATACACTCCTATCCCCCGTGGTCTATTCCTCTACCATTATTTTTCTGCCTACACGATCTGACACTCCCTTTGCGCTTGTTCGCTTATGATGGAAATTACGTCAAACATCCATTAACTCTACCATACTTTGTTCACACTCATGACATTCATACAATAGTTAACGAGTTTTATCATTGGATTGCCGTCGATCCGTATAGTGATTGATGGTCGATCAACAATCTTGTGTCATGGAATTTAACAGTAAAGAATATATATGTAAATTGTACATAGGCATATAGAAATCCACATAACACATATATCTTAATTATATACAAAATCGGTTACAGTCTAAGGCATTTCAGCCTTTGTCACAATTCCTCTATTGATTACATTGTATTCTCACTCTCTATCTATGCTCCCTATCAGAACACGCAGGTTCATAATATATAGAAATAACTATAGAATCATGGATCATTCCATATCCATGATCTTCTCCTAAAATAATTCAAACAATCCCTAAATCTTTCGTTATGCATACATGGCAAATAATTACATTAAATTAAGTCTTCTCGAGACTTATCAATTCCATCAAATTAGCTTGTTTTTAACAAAAATTTGCTCTGGGTTTACATGATTTTCCACGTCTCCTCCTCCATAGCTTTGACTTTGACTTTTGATTCAGGGTGGTTGGATGCTCCTGCATCAATAACTTTAAAGGAGTCTTAAGAACTAACTTTTGGACTGGTGAAGGAATACCCTATTTTGTTTCAAAGAGTGGATTTGAATATACAGAGATGGTCTCTTCAGGTTGTTCAGAAGTAGAAGCTTTAGGTCGTTCAGAAGTGGAAGGAAATGAATAAGTGGTAGGGGATATGAAATATGTGGGTTTGTATTCTAGTAAATGAACACCCAAGTCAGACTCAGTTTTAGGTGATCCTTGTGGTAGAGGGGGTTCTAGATGCTTTTCAAATGAATGAATGAGGAAAGCTGAATCTAAATAAACTACCCTATCTATTAGTTCGGAAACCCTAGGAGGTATTTGTGTCAAATCAAGATCAGATGGAATATTACTAAAAGAATCAAATGATACTAACTCTTCAGACTGCAAAGCTAAAAAGGAAGAAGAATATGGTTGATATCTCATTTTAAAACTAGCTTTTCTAAAAAAATCAGGATCTGACAAAGGATACTAAGTCAGATTCTAAATGAGATCTGGTGTACTTAAAAGGTGCCAGTTTGGGCTAGTGGAGTCGCCAGGTGAAGGATTTTAACCTTTCTAAACCTTTAATCACCTTAAAGGAATAGAATTAATATCGTTGCCCCAAGAAAACTTAATGGAATTCGAATCCCTGGCAGTGGTTCCAGACTGATGTTGTACCTATGAGTTGATAATGGTTAGCTATCAAGCCAGAGCATCTAAGATAATTTTTTGGGGGTTTTGTTTTAATTTGGAGGACCAATGAATGAAACAGATATAACACTATAATGCCTAACCTTTTGAATAATATTAATCCCAAAGCAGAGGGCTGCTATAAAATTTCACACAGTGATATAACTTGAATAGTGATGAGCAGGAACAAAAAATAATATGATTATCACAAATTTCAGATAGAAAATTGAATAATCATAAGTATGAAAACCTTTGACCGATGTTCAGAAGGTTCAAGTGAATATGCTTATGCTTACAACAAGATGCTAATGATTTATTGATTTAGAGGGAATTAATTAAACAGAGAGTGCATTAATCCATTCTCTTTATAGAGTATCATTTCAGAATCTTATAGGAATAGATTGAGACACAATTATTTCTACCTAGTTATCTCTTTAAGACATAAGAATATGAAGAAAAACATAATGTGTAACACTGGAAAAACTTACAGGAAACAAAAACTATGTAAAATTGAATTCAGAATCCTTTGCTTTGTATTAAGGGTCTAGAAAATATAAGTACATAAAGTGTTTTGAAATGCTTCATGAAGGGTGCAACCCTTCTTCAATGGTCAACTTGATTCAATGATGAACTTGGTTCAATGATGAACCCATAATAACTCGTGAAGAGAGTTATTTATACAATAGTAGAAAATATCCTAAACCGCTTTTACAACAATATATTATTGTGAAATCAAAATAAAGAGTGCTAGTTGATCAGGCACTATTTTGATGTTGTGTTGTTGGTGACTATCACTGAAAAAACTGAAAATTGTTGAAACTGGCTGACTATTCCTATTATTTAGGTTTTTTTTTCCTTTAGACTTTGATCTTTTGCCCTTTAAGCTGCTTGGTTGTTTGATCTTCACGTTGGATTTCATTTTTACTTATGACCTTTCATCTGATACACTTTCATTTGATACTCTTTGACCTTGTTGACCTGTCAATAACCTTTATTGTGATTTTTAATTTTATTGTACATTTCAAGTTTTTATTGTGTATTTCAACTATAAATCATTTATTTTTTACATGTCTCAGTATCAGGTAGTTGGATATTGATCATCTTTCTATATATTTCATCTGTTTGTCTTTAACTGTATGTCTTATCTGCCTCCTCTGTTTAACATTTACTGTCTTTGTGTAAAGGATTTCCTCTTTGTTTTAACCATTAATATGTAAATGACTTCTACTCTATGTAAATGATATTTTATTTTAGCTATATAAAGGCTTTTGAATTCATTTCTTGAGAGAATCTGGAACAAACAGGTTTTATATGGTCACCTGTAAAATACAACAATTGTTAAGAAAAACACAGGCTGGCGGGAAGGTGATAAATGGCTTCAGGGAATAGGAAAGTCTATGGATGGAGTCCTAATATTGTTTGGATAGTAATCAGAGGTCAAAATAGGTTGCAGAGGCTCAGGGTGGTACAGGAAGTGTTATACACGTTTTACTGTGTAAACGGGTGAAAAGAGCAAAAGTGAGGGTTTTGGCATTTAAACGGAAAACTTTTAAAATTTGGCGTGGAAGGGTTAAGTGAATAGTGGATGGTTTTATCATATGCGAGGAGTGATTTTAGAGGCTCATCGCACTGCTTTTTGCCGTGGGGTGGTATTTTCTTGAGGGCACACGAGTTAACGTAGAGTTGCCACGTACCCGCAAGGGGCCCAAGCAAAACCACAAATTGCGCGTACTCTCGGGTGGGTAAAGGTCGAAGATTGGGAGCGCATGATATTGTTTTGGGTCACTCGATCTAGGAGTGGATGATCTGATGGATATCGTGCAGTGGAGTTGCACAGAGGACAGTCGAGGGAGATTAGCGAGGTCTAGGGGTTAATTACAAGTGATTTGTAATTCAACTTTAATGAATAAAGTGTAGGTTAAAAGTATCGTGATGGGTTTAGGAGTGGGAGAAGGGTTTAATATGGCAGGGCTTTGTTTAACCACACCAAGGGTGGGTTAAAAGGTCTTATATCGGGAAAAAGTGAATATCGAAGGTTTGTTAAGTAATGCAGGTTTTAATAAAACTTTAGGATAAAATGGGTTTTATGGGTATGGCAGAGTTAACTTTATAAAGCGGAGGGAGGAATAAATGCTTAGGACAAGGGGGGTTTTATGAGTTTTAGGAAAATTACAAGGGGAAAGTAATTTTTTCAAAGGGGACTGAGTTTCACACTAGGGAAAAGGGGTTTTTGGGTAGAAGATTGAGTTTGGAGGGTAAATTTCTAGGAAAATGTGTGAAACCAAGGGGAAAAGGTGAAAATGAAGGGAAAGGGGTATTTTCATAAGAAATGATGGGATAATAGGAAAATAGTAAGTATGTAGTGGGGGATGAAATGAAATGAGGGGAAGTTAACCAAATCAACTTGTGAACATCTTTTCACATTCATAACTGCTCCTGCACACTACAACACATGATCAAGCATGATAAATATGCTTATGCCTCAATCAACTTTTATACTTCTGCAACCTTTCTTCTACCTATCCTTTACTTATCCTAACATTTTTTCTTCAGTTAATTGGGTGCATTTAGGCTAGCAAACCCTTTTCTTCCTTTTTCTTTTGAAAAGAAAACTATCTAATTTTAACCTTATAACATACAAGGGGTCAGGTTAAACTGATGAGCTCCTTATTATTCTCTACCTAACTACTGATATGCCAAGATTAAACAGTTTGGCTAGATCTTTATTCTCTAACTATAAACATGAAATTTAAAGCATGAACTAGTCAAGATTAAACTTTTTGAATATCATGGGTTGTGGAATTTATGAAAATCTACACACAACCATTATTTTGCATAATAGAGTAAAAGTAGTGGCACTTGGACTTGCACACTTTTAGAGTTTATTTCTTTTTTCTCTAACCTAACATTTTATTTTTACCTTCCATTTTTGGGGCATATATTCTAACATTTTCATTGCTATGGACATGTTATCAATATATTTCCTAACATTTTTTATTCAATTTTCTTTTTGTCCATATCATAGCTTAACATTTTTTGAAAAATATTTTCGTTTTTGGACTAATTGATTCTAACTTACCAAAACCAAAAAGCTAGAACAACAACGATGTACAAGGAGAGGACATATCTTTTCAAACTTGCATACTATTTTTGACCACATGAAAACATGGACAATGAGATACAAGGGAGCCTTGTTGCACTTGCCCAAGATGATGAAGCCTAGAGCAGTCAAATTGCAGGCACGCATCCAGAGTCAGATCCGAAACTATGAGGAACTACCACAACTCATCACTAGTTTACAGGCTTCCCATGCATGGGTATTCAAAAGCATGGGTGTTATTGTCCATGCACATGCGATCCCATCTATTGGGATGCTCACCGAGGCAAAGAGAAAGGCACAAGTCCGACTAGAGCTTGACTCATACTTTAACGAGTTGATGCGCATAGCCACTAGTGCAGACTTAGCAATCAGTGCAGACACCATGCATCAATATGTCACTGGTCTGACTGCACTCAAGACAATGATGCACATGTTATTAGATGATTTGGACATAGAAGGCAGAGCACTGTACCCGTATGCAATGGAGGTAAGAGTTCATTTCCAGAAAGATGTCACCATAGAGTACATGGACACCATTGCAGACTACTGGGCTTGGCATCAGTTCACAACCGTTGACCATTATGAGGATGTTGAAGAGCTTATCTTCCCACAGTTTTCCAAGTCATAGTGATGTCTTGCATGGCTTTCTCAAGCCTATTTTGTCTCACATGGGTACAAGTGTAGATTCAATGTAACATCTTGGCAAGTGGAAGTTCAAGTGTCGATAGTTGAATGTAACACTCATAGAGTAGTTGAAGAGTCGTGAGGGTAGATGAACAATCACAAATGGGAATGTCAAGGGTCACCCCACCCTTTGCTATATATAGCCCCTCATAACTCATTGTAAAGGCTTTTGGTCAACTAAGCTTATGATAGCAGTATCTTAGAGAAAGCTTGGAGAGTATTGTAACAAGCCTTGGCTTCTCCACAGTGCAAAGCTAGTACATCTCTTTGGACGAGCAGGTGGCAGTGACTATAATGTTCCGCTATAGGGGCTAGTGGTTAGTCATGTTTGTAATGTATGATTGGAACTTTCACTTCTTAATATAATAGAGCCAACATGTTTCATGCATATGTTGTTATTGTATTTCAACTATTTTGTTTACTCTAATGATATATGTATCTATTTTCTTACGCATGCATGTATGGACTCTTTCTATCTAAGTATTTATGAATCTTATTGAGATGTGTTGTTGGTTTAAGCATCACTTTGGATTGTTAGCTTACTTGCTTTCCAGTGTTCCCTTCTTAGCCACATGCTTTCATAGGATTCCAAGGTGTGCACTCACCTCACTCTCCATGTGTTAGAACCGTTCATGCACCTTCCTTGGCTTGTTGCATATGTCACACCCTTGCTACCAACAAGGATATATTACTTGCCTCTGTGTGCAACTGCGGTCAAGGCGATACCGTATGACCCACTACTGGAGCTCCTACACCAAGCAGTCTGAGGTCTAGTTGGAACTTCTTACCAGGAAGATCTCCTAACATGTTGGTGGGTCTAGCACTATCAAGATTTTTGGTGCTAGAAGG
The DNA here is from genome assembly GCA_031772625.1 of Pinus tabuliformis. Lineage (NCBI taxonomy): Eukaryota > Viridiplantae > Streptophyta > Pinopsida > Pinales > Pinaceae > Pinus > Pinus tabuliformis. The sequence continues at coordinate 1,588,422,437 of CM062804.1, forward strand.
AGGGCCAGATGATAAGTTGTTTCCTCTCATCTTGTTTTGAAACTTTTCACATCTATCATGGATTCTATTACACTCATTCCTCCATGATTTCTATCGCATACCGAACCTCTCAACATCACGAGCGATTTTTTCATCTCTTGTCTGAATTCATGTATGATGGTGAAGGTGAAGTAGGCTGGCCTGAGTACTTATAAGACTTGTACGCATTCCTTGATAATGCAGACGAGTTCTATGAAGAAGAGGTTAGCCTGCTTCTTGCATACACACTTCGCGAATCCCCACAACAGTGGTGATGGAGTCTACCTCCTGGAAGCGTGCACTCACTTGAGTAGTTATGCGATCTCATTGAATCTACTTTCCATCATTTTGATCCAGAACCTCTTGACAAAGAATTTTTACAACAACGGAAGGCCCCGAATGGATTGCCTATGGAATTTTGGGACCACTTCCATGTGTTTTAGTTTCAAGCTCTGAAAAGTCAGATTAAATTCCAGTATCTCATGGATAGATTGGAATACTATTTTACCAAATCTATTAATCCTAAAATAAAGTTCAAGTCCAAGCCTCACTCATCATACTTCGGTGGTGGAGCTGTGCAATCACAGACAGACACTGTCATTGTCACAAGTGGTTGTCGACCATCCACTCATCAAATAGCTCCACCACCATAGAGCAATGTTGGAGAACGGGCACACAAATTTGTTCAACTATCACATCCTCCCAACATCCTTCACTCAATTTTCATGCAGATCTAGTTGTGAATCCCATGGGTTGTCACATGTATGTTCTACCTCAACCTCCATATTTGTGTTATGTTGATCAAGCTATTGATGGAGTTGGTGTTGCACAACTAACCTGCATTATCATTCATGAAGAGTATGACTGGGAGCTTGAGAATCAACCCTCGATGAAGGATGACTCCCTTATATCCAATCCTCCTCTGTTCTTTCCTGATATCTTTGGTGATTCTGCCATCCATGATTATGCATATGTATCTTCGTCTATGGATGCACCCATTGTTGATCATTCACAGAACACATAAGATTTAAGTTCATCATTAGATAATGGAGAGGACAAATAATTCATTGAAAATCCACTTGATTTTCATCTACTTTGTCTGGAAACACAGAGGGTGATTTTTTCTGCTTCTCATCTACCCCTCTATTTGACTCATTAGATCATGAGGATTCTGATGAAATCATTGATTTTTCTGATCGTATTTGTCATGATCTGTTTACTCGCGTATTCAATCATGATGTTGATTCTATTTTATTTTTCCAAGCCACCTGTTTATGATGATCAATCTGTTGACGAAGTTGAAACCCCCCACATTGCCGAGGCACTTCAACCTTAGCTGATGGTTATATTAAGCCCTCACTGTCCTGAGGTTGGTTTCACTTCTAATCAAGAAATTGTTGAAACACCCAAGGCTCCTCATCACTCATCTATATGCATTGAAGATAAGCATCACACAGAGATTATGCTTCCTCAACTCGAACTACATGATCGCATCGCTCATGCATTGGAGGAATATTACATAGCAAGCACACGTGCATGACGTAAGTTGTCTTTATTTCTTTCGTTTGCTTGCATGTCATAGTCAAGAGTATCTGTATTCTTAATAGTTGCATGCAATGTCGCACAACATCATGATAAGTCGATGGATTGCATGTCATGCACTTGCACTAACTTATGTTCTGTGGACATGTTTAAACTTGGAGTGTGTTTATCTTCATTGTTATATCTTTCTTGTTTGTTGGTTCACACAGCTGTGTTGTTCGCGAACCATGCCTTCACCAACATGGGTCGACCAATGCACGGTGGCCACATTGGAAGTATCACTTCATGTGAGCAGACCCAAGCACCGTTAGCTTAGGAGTAGAAGTAGTGTTTGCTTTTGGATTGTTTTCTTGCATGTATGTTTGCTTCTTACCTTGTATGTTTGTTTTATTGCATGCTTGTTTCTTATTCTCTTTGCTTATGCATTTACATCTGCTTTTTCTTTGTTTTGTTGTTTTTTTACTTGTTTGCATTTGTAGATTAGTTTCACATGAAACCATGCACGACTCTTGACACAAGTTGGGTAAAGTACAAGAGGACTTGTGCAATTCTCAATACTTGGTTATCTTTCATCCTGCCTATGTATGAAGAACTTGTTATCTTCAGTCCATGATACATTGATGGAAAATATGTATTGTTCGAAGTGAACCTTAGTGAAAACACAACGCTTGTGCACTAACTAGTGTCGCCTACTCTAGTAGGTTGTTTTTGGGTTAATCCTTGTTAGCTCAATCTACTAGAGTTAGGTGAGGGGGAAAACATTAACAAGCACATCAGCGATATATATAAACTAATTCTCTCAAGGAACAACCTCTTCTTCTCTCAATAAGTTGGGATCCCTCTTCTGCCTCTGAAATGAATAAGTGTTATGCACAGTTATGAAAAATGAAAAGTGAAAAATTTCGAAAAGATGAAAATAAATAAGGTGAAAGAAGAGAAAGTCTTCCTACGCAAAGAGGTGAGGCAAGTAACTATGCCGGGGTACTGACCAGGCTCGCTGGCTACAAAGCAATGCTTATGTTCCTGCGTGACTTCGTCGAGGTACTGTCTCGGCTTACTAGCAGCGGAGCAACAATAGAGATGAAACTAAAACTATGATGATCATACTACTTGTGCACCAATATACCCCTTGTCCCCAATAGAAACAATTGTATTGGCTTGGCTTATAATGTGTGTCAACCAACCTCGAGCTTGGAAGATGCTACATCTTACAATCAAGCAAGTGTGGTAACCAAGAGGAATAGAGAACTAAACAATAATTCCAGAGTTGTTAGACTTGATTTTCATGATTAAGGTCCATTCAGAGATCTAGAGTTCTACCAGTGTGTCACCGAGTGTTGTAGCAGCTACAACCACCCTCCAAAATTTTGTTGTAGCTTTGTTTTGGAGCCTCCCTACCAACCATCCCTAGTAGCATGTCTTGCATGGTAAAGTACATAAGCTTCATTGGATTTTCAGTAGTTTGCCAACCTGTGCAAGATGGTTTACTTCACTCCCCTCATAGGCTGCCACTCCAGACTTGGTCCAGCTGCTGGCTGAGTAGCTCCCTTAGAAAATTGTGCAATTCTAGAGGGGAACCAACCTTCGCTCTAGAAATTTTGAAAATCTGACTTGCAACCTATTGGGCTCAAAAATTGTGTAATCATGTCAAACAACCTTCCTCTAGAAAATTTCACAATCTGGCCTAGTAGTGCAGCTCAACCTAGAAATTGTGGAATTTTGGGCAGCATTTAGTTTCTCCTCCCAAAAATTGTGCAATCCATCTCAACAGCCAGCCCAGTTTCTCCCAGAAATTGTGCAAAAATCCCTCTTATTCAAGCAAGTTGTTGCATGTGCCTTCAGGTTGACTGGTTCCCTTCGGGACCAAGAAAACTTGACTTGCATGCATGGGCTGCTTTTTCATGAAATAGAAAAAATCAACATGCAAAAAGAATCCCTAGATTTTTGGGATCTATTTTTAGCAGCTGGAGGTTACATGCAAAGATCATTTAGAAACTTCCCTCTAAGTGTCACTTTTTTTTAGATTTGTGGCATGCACGTCATGAGCCTCAAAATTATTTATTTGACACTTTAGAGCTCATTCTTCGCATCGATCTTGGAGCTCTGACATTCCACAACACATCTAGGAGTCTTTAGCACATCCAGCTCAGTTATTTCTGAGTAAGTCTTCTTTACTTGTTTTTTGCAGCATTTTTGTCGCTTTTTGTGATTTGGCTCGTGTGAGTGTTTTCTTCTTGATTCATATGAATTATTGATTTCATTTGCATGCATGTTAGCTTGTACAACCATTGTTTCAATTTTTGTTTGCATCTCACTATTGTTGCATGCATGACATTATTTTGCACGAACGGTCGTCAATTCAGCATCTCATTTCACACACATGCATGTCGTTCCTTTTTCTGAATCTTGCATTCAATGTTTGCATGCATGACCATTCCCTCCTACTTACACTTAGTATCACTATGCATTCACATCTCCATATGCTTTCAGTTTCCTGTCAGCAGGTCTGGGCAACCTTGGTCTAGACTCTGCCTCACCCGGACAACATTACATAATTCTGAGAAGGAAGGCTCAACCCTCCTGATGCAGGAGCATTCAACCCAAGAAAAATAATTGTAATTCAGTAGAGATAGGGGGGTCATGTATTTTTAGGAAGTAGTCTTCCTAAGTCTCAAGTTAATGAGATTTAGGCCTTTTAGGGATTTAATTAGATAATGGGAGGAAATTTTCAGTGTTCTCGAATAAATGAGAACACGAGTGGGAAGTAATGCCAAAAGAGTCCAAAGTCAACTATAAATCTTAAACAGTTACATTATTTGAGGACGAGAGAGAGCTTTTAGGAATTAATTGAAGTGAACATAGTGGAAAGAGGATTTAGGAGTCGGTTCAGTGGATATAGGAGTCGAACTAGGATAGTTCAACAGAACTCCTGGCATATATGTAAGCCTACGGGCAGAGTAAAAAGGGGGGAGGCCACTGACATTGAAAAATAGGCCTGTGCGAGATAGAGAAGTCTCGAATGTAATCTTTGCTTTTACATTTATATATATTTAGAGTTTATTCCTGACTGTGTCATAGTGTGTGAATCGCATGTTTTATGATTGATTATGGTGTGAACTAGTAGGTTTTGTAAAAGTGGATTGCAGGAAAAGTTCTGAAGAATGTGCAGAGGAGAGAATGATTCAGAGGAATCATAAGGGATCTTAGAATCCAATTGAAGAAATAGAGTAAGCTCAAGAGGGAGAGTGCAAAGCGAAATAGCAGAGGGCGACAATGTTCAGAAGAACCGAACCATAGAGTCAAAATTGAAGAAATCATGGAAATATCAAGTAAAAGGGATGAACAATGAAGTGGAGAGGCATTAACAGGAACCGTTTGATCTAAAAGATCAACGGTCCAGATGATATCACTGAAGAGGAAGGCATAATATCGTGTCAGCGGAATGATTTACGTAATTTAAGCCGCAGGTAGAAAAACCTGACTTACACTAAAAATGAGCATAAACATAGTCAGAACTGAGTTCCAAGCTTGAAATATGATAGAGAGCAGTTTATAAGCTTATCGGGTCCAGAGAACTAGTCAGATCGACAGTTTCAAGAAGTCAAGGGGCAGTGTAATGGAACACTGATACACCGATAGTGATTAAGCGCTAATCGGCGATCGGAGATATCGGGTGATCGAAGGTCAGCCTTAATATAGTGCCGCACTATGGAGTGACTAAAGGAGAGCAGACCTGACGATAAATATAGTCACAGGTTTAATGAATTTGAAGTCTGCTATATGCATTCGGGTGGAGTTTTCCTTTGTAAACGAAAAAGGTATGAATTAAGCGTTAATAGTGTATTTCCCGATCCTAAAGGGAAATCACATATCGGGAAGCAGAAGGTACATATGTATGCATGACCAAGGAAAGAATGCGATGGCCAATTGCGATGAGGTTTAACCTCGGGGACTGTGCAGAATCCGTATAAAAGTGGAGAAAGGTATGTTTATAGTTATTTCCTTTGTTAAAAGGTTATAACGGAAAAAGAGTGCCGATAAGGGTTTTTATGTGTTAAACATATACTAACTGAGTTTAAAGTGGGGAGGTTATGTATAAGTGACTGATGGGTTATATAAAGGTTCTAAAGGGGTTTTAAAGTCCCGATAAGGAAGATTTGTGGAATGCTTTGATAAGAGGGTAAATGAAGGCTTGAGGATTGATTTAACTCCTAATAGGAGGTTTAGGCGGGGTGATTGGGTTCCAACTTAAAGGAACCAAGATAAAAGGGCCTTAACCATTTATGGGATGAAGTTTTGACTCCTTTGAAGAGGCAAATACCTGGGACAAGTGTACTGATGCATTTTTATGCATATTGTGGGTATGTGCGGGGGTATCCCTGCACCACCTCCTCTCAAAAAATGCACAAATATGGCCAATCAGTGCCTTGCAGTCTTGCTTTGTACATTTTTGAGAGGCAGTAACTGTTATCCTAGAAAATTGCGCAATATAGTCCCTGGGATTGCATCACTTGCTAGATGAAATTGCACATTGCACAATCTTAGCCCCCAGTATGCAAATCTAGATCACGCATTGTGTAATTCCAGTTGTCAACTAGCCTCCTGATAGTCCAGACTGCCTTTTGCATAGTTTCGACAGTTAGTCTCCTAGCGTCTTAGTGAAAATTGCACAATCCTTGCCAACAATTCCCCAGGTATGTTGCATGTCATCCCTCAATTTTTCTTTGTTTTTAACTGACATATTTCTTGCCATTCATGTCACCATGTCTCTAGATATATCAGGTGTTCTTCCATCTCTCAGTAGTTCAAGATCAATGACCTGGAAGAGATCAGGGTCAAAGAACATCGCCGAAAGCACAACTGGAGCACCAATTGAGCGAGTGTCTCCGAGTTTTCCGATTCATGAAGACACCAAGTTGATCATAGACAAAGATATCAAGTTGAAATGGCAAGAGGTCAATGATGCATTCTCAGGAAAATTTGAGGAACGTCTCAAAGACCCCCAAGTCTATGTGAACATTCACAAGTCTGAATTGTACCAGATTGCATGCAAGTATCCTGCATTCCCATGCACGGACATAATACATTGGATCCTCTCGCACACTAACCCTGAAACAATGATATTGATTAGTGTCAGCACGACAAAGATTTCTACCTTCAAGGCATAGGACTATCAACAAATGTACCACTTGTCAAAGCCAATGATCACCATGGAGACACCCTTCAACATACCTAGCAACAATGCCAACTCTAGGGATATCTTGAAGAAATTTTTGAACTGATCGACATAGTAGATTGGTACACCTAACCTCTTGGCACCTTCATATAGATGTATAGTGTGGAGAAGCCTCTGCATGTTTTGCCAAAGTTTTCCATGGACAAGCTCGTCATGCAAGAAGTATCGTACCACATCTTGGCAGGAATGTCAGCTAGGCTGCACTGAAATAAGAAGGCACCTTGGCCCACTCTTCCATTGTGGATTTGGTTGTACGAGATAAAGAATCTTAAGCATGTGGATGTTGAAATAGAAGAGTTCAAGAAATATCCTTTCGTCACCAGAAGCTTTAATCAGTATCACCCGGATTGGTTTGTGAAGGATCACTGCACAAGAGTGCAATTTCTATGGATCCACGTGGCACGTCATTGAGATGAGGAGGACCCATGTAGATATTTTCAAAGCTTCTCTAGGCCCAATGAACTATTCGACATCGCTATGGAATGGTTAGCAAGGCAGCGTGAAGGAGCATCTAGGGGAGCACCAGTAGCAGCAGAAGTAGAGGTCAACATACTGGTGCGCGACAAATGCAAGAGAAAGATTGTTGACATCACAGAGCTAGAACAAAGATGCATGTTCAGAGCAGACCCACTTGTGTAGAAATAAGCTTTGGAAATAGAGGTGAAGAGGCAATAGTTCGACAGGAGGACCACCCAAAGGTAGAGATAAAAATAAAGGATGGAGGAAATAGTGAAGGAGTTGCAGGAGTTGAAGGAGCAACTCTGGAAGGAACAACAGCTCTACAGATAGGAGAAGGAAGCATAGAAAGGACAGGTATGGTAGGGGGCACAACATGTATAGACAAATGAAATTGTGCTTGTACAAGTATTAGACTCATCCGAGCAACTGGCACAAAGCAGACAAGGTGAGTAGACGCAGGAGCAGGATTTCACTCAAGAGATTGAACGAGCACTTTAGCAGATGGATACATAGATGGACAAATCAGAGTTAGAGAAACACATCGACCTCATGACTTATCACCAAGAGGTTGATCCACCAGCTTCACCAGATCTAGAGGAAGAGCTAGTCCCAAGCGACCAAGGAGACACTGAGATCCTTGGAGACAATCTAGAAGAAGAGATGCACACCATATCATTCATAAGTCATAGCATAGAGTTGTGTAATCACATAGAGTGTCTACTCTGGATGACAACACATATCTTGCGCAGTTTGAGGAATGAATGATCATATCTGACGTGCACAAGCATCGAACAACATTGGTTGATGCTACTAGAGCATATGTTGAAGCCACTACCTCGAGTGTTTACTTCCTGGTAGCAGAGAAAGAGTGAATGGATAAGGAGTTACAAAAGGCCAAGCAGGGAAGAGAACTGGTTACAACATCTACCGGATTAGAGTTGAAGAAGGTGATACTAGATGAAGTATCATCCATTTAGATGGTCATGCGGGTGTTGTATTCCATATTTGGTACCGTGCATAAGGCAGTTTTCCATCTCAACGGTTGGCAACAACGATGTGCTAGGAGAGCACGTATCTTGTCAAACTTGCACACTGTTGTTGACCACATGAAAACATGGATAATGAGATACAAGGGAGCCTCATTACACTTTCCCAAGATGATGAAGCCCAGAGCGGTCGAGTTGAAGGCACACATCCGAAGTCATATCTAGAACTATGAAGAACTCTTGCAACTCATCAATAGTTTGTAGGCTTCCCATGCATGGGTATCCAAAAACATGGATGTTGTTTTGCATGCACATACGATCCCATCTATTTGTACACTCACTGAGGAAAAGACAAAGGCACAAGTCCGACTAGAGCTTGACTCGTACTTTGATGAGTTGATGTGCATAGCCACCAATGCAAACTTGGCGATCAGTGCAAACACCAGGCATTAGTATGTCATTGGTCTGGCCATACTCAAGACAATGATCCACATGTTATTAGATGATTTGGACAAAGGCACTAGAGTAGTGTACCCAGATGCAACAGAAGCAAAAGTTCGTTTCCAGAAAGATGTCACCACAGAGTACACGAACACCATCACGGACTACCAGGCTTGGCACCAGTTAGCCATCGTTGACCATCATGAGCATGTTGAAGAGTTGGTCTTCCCACATTGTTTTGAATCATAGTGATGTCTTGCATGGCTTAATTAAGCCTATTTTGTCTCACATGGGTACATGTGTAGATTGTATGTAATGTCTTGCCAAGTGGAAGTTTAGGTGTTGATAGTTGAATGTAACAGTCATAGAGTAGTTGAAGAGTCATGAGGGTAGATGAACATTCACAAATGGGAATGTCAAGGGTCACCCCACCCTTTGCTATATATATCCCCTCATAACTCATTGTAGAGGCTTTTGGTTAGCCAATATTTCGATAGGAGTATCTTAGAGAAAGCTTGGAGAGTATTGTAATAAGCCTTGGCTTCTCCACCGTGCAGAGCTAGTACATCTCTTTAGAGGAGGAGGCGGCAGTGACTGTAACATTCTGCTATCGAGACTAGTGGTAAGTCATGGTTGCACTGTATGATTGGAAATTTCACTTCTTAATATAACAGAGCGAACACATTTCATGCATATGTTGTTATTGTATTTCAGCTATCTTGCTTACTCTAATGATATATGTATCTATTTTCTTATGCATGCATGTATGGAATTTTTCTATATAAGTATGTATAAATATTATTGAGATGTATGGTTGGTTTAATCATTGCTTTGGAATGTTAGCTTAACTTCTTTCCATTTTGTGATGCATATTCACTTGTATGTTCCCTTTTTAGCCACATGCTTTCACAGGTTTCCAAGGTGTGCACTCACCTCACTCTTCGTGTGTTAGAACCGTTCATGCACCTTCCTTGGCTTGTTGCATATGCCACACGCTTGCTACCAATAGGGATATCTTACTTTCATTTGTGCGTAACCACGGTCAAGGCGATTCTGTATGACCCACTGTTGGGACTCTTACACCAAACATTCTGAGGTCTAGTTGGGACTTCTTACAAGGGAGATCCCTGACATGTTGGCAGGTCCAGCACCATCAATAGTACTATTGCAGGCTTCTAAGGGACACACTTCCTTTTCCCCTCTGTGTGTTAGAACCCCCATGCATCTCACTTGACTCACTACAAGGTCACACACTTTCTTCTGACCAAAGTCATCGTACTTACCTCTACGCGCTACTGTGGCCAAGGCACTACATTACTACCCCTTGCTGGGACTCCTACTCCAAATGGTCTAAGGTCTAGTTGGGACTTCTTACCAAGGAGATCCTCTTGAATGATGGTGGGTCCAACACTATTAACATTACTGGCACTAGAAGGAGGGACAGATGAAAATTTGAGCCCTCAAATTCTATTTTGAATCTTTGCACATCATTCATGACCTACATCACAATATCAACTCTGGTATGTTTTTCTCACGCTCATGATTTCAAAGTGTTGGAGGATGTCATCAATGACTTATCACAAATAAAATATGATGGTGAAGGTGGAATAACCTTGTTAAGACATGAAGTTGCCTTTTTAGGCTTCTTTGACAAGAATGAAGTCCCTTCGGATGACATTGCCTGTGTGATGTTTGCTTACACGTTCGAAATGTGCGTTAAGCAATGGTGTCTCACATTTTCCATAGCCTCTATTCACTCTTTCAATCATATTATTAGAGAGTTAGATCATTCTTTATTTCATTACAACTGTAAAGAACTTAATCATAAAATCTTGGAATTACATAAACCACCTAATGAATTTGTTGCGCAATTTTGGAAATGGTTCGATAATCTCGCTTTTCAATTCCCAGAAAATGAAGTTGACTGGAAACTTTTTAGAGAAATATTTTACTATCTTCTTCACATATCTAAAAATCCACATGAACTAGAATATTTCAAACCCCTCCAAGCATACCTCGATGTTACAGCTTCCAAATCTAATATGGACAAGGTCGTCGTCAGGAGTGACTCTCCACCCCTTCTCATCAAACAGCTCTAGCTCTACAAGACAAGCTGGGAGAAGTTGTGAACCAACCTGTTGAACTATCACCTCCTCCCACCCCACCTGTTCAGGATTTTTCCATAGATTTGGACTACAACCCTGATGGTTTTCATGTGATATGATTTTCTCAACCCCTGTCCTCTAGTTCCTTTGATCCTCTAGATTTTGGTGTCATGTTCACCTGTTCCGGATTCCACATGTGACGTTCACGAGGATCAAGTTATGGATGGAGTTTGTGTTGAGTAGCCAACCTGCACTATCATTTTTTATGAGTATGTGTGGCAATATGAAGAGGAAGCCATGGTGAAGAATGATTTTCTTTTGTCCACACCTCATCTGCTCTATCCTAACATCTTCTATGATTCTTCTACTTCTAATTTTTCTTGTGAAAATTCATCCCCAAATGTCTCTACTTCCGATCATTAACAAAACGCATAGGATGTTAGTCTATCATTTGACTACGGAGAGGAAAAATATTTCTTTCTGAGTCCCCTTGACCTCTCATCTTTCATTTCTGGAAATTCAGAGGGTGAAATATTTTGTTTCTCATAAACCCCTCTGTATGATTCGTCAGATCATGAGGATGCCAATGTACATCTTGAATTCTCTGATCGTGGTTGTCTTGATCATTTTACTCATTTATTTGATCGTGATTTTGATTCACTTGTTTTTTATCTTTCTAAGCAATCGGTCTTTGATGATCCATCTTCTAATGAAGTGGAAACCCCTGAAGCTATCGAGCCACTTCATCCGAAGTTGATGGTTATGTCAAGTTCTCATAGTCTTGAGGTTAGTTCCACTTCCAATCAGAAATCCATTGAATCACCCAAGGCTCCTCATCACTCTCTCATTCACATCAAAAATAAATATAGTTTACAGCTTTCACATCCTCCACTAGAATCACACGATCCTATCGCTCATGAAATGGAGGAGTCATATGTAGCAATCCATGTTGTGAAACAAATTTTTTCTTATTTATGCATGTTTTCTCATTTGTCAAGGTCGAAAGTGTGTACATGCTTGTTGTCTACACGTAGCATGATACAACACCATGATGCCTCTACAGAGTGCCCTTCATGTGCTCTTAAAATTTTCTTTGTTGTGGATGCATTCGAACTTTGAATGTGTTGGTTTTAATTACTTTATCCTTCTTGTCTGCTGGTTTTCCTGAATATCTTTCTTGTAAGTCTTGCCATTACTTACATGGGCCATCCAATGCGTCAATGGCTACATTGGAAATATGACCCAATAGGGAAGCACACTATAGTTAGGCCATTGGGCATTTTTGGGTCGAGAAAATATTGGTTGTACTATAGAAGTATTTCTACTGGCCGAATCTTCGTCAGGATGTCAAGAAGTACACCAGATCCTGCACTGCCTGCGCCATTGCCAAACCGACCATCAAGAAGCAAGGCCTCTATACTCCACTGCCTACCCCTAGTCGACTTTGGGAATCCATCTCCATGGATTACATGTCGGGCCTTCCTTCTACTAAGCATGGAAATGATTTTTTTTGTGGTTGTTGATAGATTCTCAAATATGGCCATTCTAGCAGCCTGCAAGAAGAATATCACAATAGAAGCCACTACTAAACTATTCTTTGAACGAGTGTGGGTGCACTTTGGGATCCCACAGTCTATCATCTCAAATCAGGATAGTAGGTTCCTCAATACATGTTGTCCAGTCTCTGGTCGATGCTGGACACCAATCTCACTAAGTCCACAGTTTTCCATCCCCAAACTAATGGCCAGACAGAGGTCGTCAATAAGATGATCGTACACATTCTGCGCATATACAACTCAAAGCATCCACACACATGGGTTGAGATCCTTCCTTATGTCTAGAATAGCTATAACCGGGCTCTCCATAGCTTGACTAACCACAACCCTTTTTAGGTGGGCTTGGGATTCCAACCACTATGTCCCATTGATGTGGCCATACCATTTATAGCTACTCAGGCAGATTCGGCTCATGTTCTGTTAGAAGATGATAAGGCAAACAAATTCATTGAGCACATCCAACATATTCGCCAATAGGTCCATGCCGTTATGGAGAAATCAAATTCCAAGTACAAGCAGCAACATGATCGACATCAAGTGCCACACAAGTTTCAAGTGGGTGAAAAAGTCTGGTTGCATTTGTAGAAGGAACGCCTTACTAGAACCTATTGTAAGTTTAGACCACTCTGATATGGTCCTTACACGATTACCAAGGCTATGGGCAACAATGCATTTGAGCTCAGCATTCCCCCATTCCTTGGCCTGCACCCAATGTTCAATGTGGACAACCTTCGACCATACTTCCCACCATTGCTAGACACATTAGACATTGCATAACAACTCACACCTACAAAGTTAAATCCAGATTGCATGGAGCAAGCCACAACTGATTAGATCATGGACACGTAGATCAAGAACACTCACCAGCAAAAGATCCAACTATATCGATTTATTAAAGCAGGAGAACTCCTTCACCAAGGCAAGTGGCTCACCAGGGACCAAGCTCAGCAGAAGTTTCCTCATCTTATGGAGGAACTCAAGACAATGGGGACCAATTCTTCCTAAGGGGGGAGGAATGATCCAAGTGGATATGGGTGGCCACCTAACAATTCCACTTGGACCCCCACCATTATTTCTTTTAGTTTTTCAGTTTCCTTAATTGTAGCACAGTTTACTATTTTTAGCAGTTTTTCTGTCTAAAATCATCTTTTCTGTCGTAGTCCTCAGAGATATCTTTCCAACGGGTTATCATGTGCATCAAACGGAGATAATATGATCAAGTTGCGACCACGAGAAGTTGGCTATCCAACTCACCCCAACGGGGCCCATAAAATCTTGGTGTTACAACTCCTCGGGTTAGGGTTTTCGTTGCTTAGGGTTTTCTCTTATTGTTCAATAATAAAAAGGCCCTTGAGCCTCATTATAATGTAGTTCAGAGGCATGTAGCTGCCACATCTCTTCTCAGAGATAAGCTACCATCGCTCGATCTAGTCTTATTTCCATTTTGTTTGTAAGCATATTTCAGTATTTGATATTAATGAAATAAAGTGTTATTTCTAATCCATCTTTGTATTTATGGTTATATCTATAATTTGTTGCATTCCTATTTAAATCTGGATCAAAATATCACTTCACGTGAGTAGGCCCATGATTTGATTAACTTGGGATTAAGAGTACTATTTTCTTTCCTGTTTGCTTTTTCTTTCCTTTTTTTCTTTTGCTTACTTGCTTCACTACTTTTTACTTCACTTCTCGGCTTGTTTGTTTGTTTATGCATACATAGGATTAGTTTCCCCATGAAACCATGTTTTGTTTCTTGAGATGAGCATGGTGAAATACAAGAGGACTTTTACAACTATCAACATTTGGTTATTTGTATATTCCCTCTCTTTATGAAGATCTTGTGTTTATTTTAGTCGATCATACCCCGATGGAAAATATGTTCCTTTCAGAGTCGGTATTGGTGAAATCACAATGTTTTCACTTTTAAGTAGTACCACCAACTCTAATCAGTTTTCTATATTCAGTTAACCCTTGGAAACTCAGTCAAGTAGAGTACGGTGAGGGGGGAAACGTTAACAAGTATACCAAAGGTATATATAAACATCCTTCTCTAAAGGGACAACCTCTTTGGCTCTCAGTAATTCAAGATTCCTCTTCCTCCTCATGAAATAAACAAGTTCTTATGCACAGTTATTTGAAAAATAAAAAAATGAAAAAATAAAATAAAGGAAAAACAAGAGGAAGGCTTCAAGTGCAGGGAGGTGTTGATGCCCCGAAAATCGCTGCAACAACATTGGGGGATAACCACCCGGTCCGGACCTTAGTACAACTCCTTTTCCGTTTGGAATGGTGGCTCCAACTGGGGATAATGGGACCAGTTTCCCAGTAATGAATAAACGGGATGAATGGATAATTGATTGAGTAATCTAATGATAGGCGAATAGCTAAATCTATCAGCAAAATAAAAGAGCTATTACTTATCCCGGGAACTATTGTACTTTGAAGTGTAGCGCTTGATGATCTGTGTCTATGGACAAGCATATAGATGACTCCATCTAACAGACATGGACATTAATTCATTCAAGGTTTACTTTGCTTAAATAGTTAAGCAAAGCGATTAAAGCAATATTACTACACTTCTCATTTATATCAGCGACACATATATGATTAAAAGAAAAGCACACCATAAACATCCAATAGTGGAAGGAATACAGAACTACTGTTAAAGCACATACATATATTCGATAATAGCAAAGATAATCAAATAACAATTCATATGAAAAGAATGAATTCAGACATAGATAAAAGTACCATATGAGCTGCTAGACACTCCCAATATCAATCGCTACTTGAGATTCTTCCTTCAACGCAGAAACACTTTCAAACAAAGACAATAGTGCACAATTGCATAAAAGCTTCCTTGTCAAATTTAGAATAACTGGTCCAGTTTCATAAAAGAATATGGCTGAAGCACAATAGTCCAACTTCAGTCTTTAAGTCAAGTACAAAACTTTACGACCCTTTCCAAAACAATGAAAGGGTCTATAAATACTTAATTAATCTAACTATCTAAGAAACTGAAATCCTATTTAATTGGTATCAATTGATTTTGATCCTATTTTCTTCAGCAATCTGGTAGTCGGTGGCATGAATCATCAAGTAGGTTGTTTGCCTTTAAATCTGAGCTGACTTATCGCAAGCATCGGCTCCACTTCGGGTGGTCTGTTGAGGCGAGAGCTGAGCTGGGCGGCATAGGTGGCATCCTGAATATCGGGGATAATATACCAGATTGCATCCGTAAGGCACTTGAGGGCGGCTCTCTGTGTGTGTGGTTTTACCAAGAAGAACCAATAGGTGTCCCAGGTTAAACTGTTAATCCCAGCAATTAATCTCCCCTTTTCCTCTAGATCTAGATAACATGATTGCTCCAATGTTTTCATCGTTGTCAATTTTTCTGGTGTGCATTGGGAAATCATGTTTGATAAGTAGAGAGTGTTATTGACTAATTCAACTAAATTGCTTGAAGTTGATTTGCATCTTGAAACTGCCCTCTCTGCTTTCATTAACTGGGACTGCCATTCTGTAAAGAGTATATCTTTATGTGACTCTAAGATTCTTGGTAAATTCGTCGCTTGTCCTTGATCAGTATCTTGCCAGTCGAGAAATGCAGCTATCGTTTCTTCAGCTTGATCCAATTCAGTCCTAGCCTTGTCTACTTTGTTACTTATGGATGCCGTTAATTCACATAGTGGCTCTGCCTGGGCGATTTGTTGACATAGAATCTTAATTTGGGCTACCAATGCAGTATTTATCTGTAGTGCTTCTACTCTGAATTCAGCTACTTGTGGAACGCCCTTGGTCTTTTCAATCTGTGCTGATAGTTGAGCGATTTGCTCATCTTTGGATTTCAGCATTTTCTCATTCGCTACCTTCAATTGCGCCAAGGCCTCTGACAATTCTTTCTGCTTTTGGATTGCACTGCGGTCAATCCTTTGTTTTTCTACCTGCAATTGTTGAGTTAGTTGACTGTTTAATTGCTGTTGCATCAACAATTTTTGTTCTGCCTGCTCCGCTTTCTGCTTTGCTTCAGTCAGCTGTGCCTGTAACAAGAAAATTTCCTGATCCTTTGTTTTCAGTAAAAGACTTACCTCCGATGCCTTATCTATTGTTGCTGCCGAATAGGCTCCAGCATATTGTGACAGTTTTGTCAGGTCATCGGAGGGGTCAAATTCCTCCTTCCAAACCACATTGCCCGTGACCGTCTGTTCTGGGAAAAGGGAAGGTTGATCATTCCTTCTTCTTTTCCTTTGTCGTTTTACTACAGCTTTATGCCTTGGGCTGTAGAAGACATCCAAGGGAGGAATCTCTTCTACTTGCAAAATGATTTGATCGGAGGGGTCCTTTGGTATTATCTCTACCTATTTTGAAATGGGTGGGCCGCTGGTTCCACTTAGAACCTGTGGTGAAGTGGTTTCCTGTGTGTTTGCTGCCTTTGAAGTTTCAGTGTCCTTTGAACATTCCAGACCACTGATAATGGAATCAAATTGCTGCCATTCCTGCAGCAATTTTGGGTCAATATGAGTATCCATGTTTACTTCAGTGGTGGTCTGTTTCTGCTCTTTCATCTGGGTCTCTTCCTGCACTTTCTCCTGCTCTATAGTCTGAGTTTCCTCCTGTGGCTTTTCTGGTTCTATTGTTGTAACTGGAGGCTCCTTTGACTGTTTCCGTTCAGGCTCGCTTGTCGATGTTGTTGGGGTTGTTGCTAATAGATCTAGAGGCAGAGTTTGCAACCTCTGTTCTCTAAGTCTATTAAATTCAACCAACCCTTCATCTTGATATTTCATTCTAGCAAATGCCTTAACCTGCATTATTGACTCAGCGGAGGAGAACAGGTCATCAAACATATCTTCTTTATGATCAAATTTTGACAATTTGGCCTGTTCTAGTGCATTATAGGCAACTTTGCTTGGATCAAATTGCCTATTAGGGAGAGTTGCTAGAGTTAATGATTTAATCTTTGTAGCTTATTTTTCTACATGTTTGAGATCATGCAAGGTATAGACACCGCATCTCAAAGGAAAAGAGGGCCCGCCCTGCTTCTTATTTTTCTTGAGAGTCTGTGTAACACTCTCAGCAATGATCTGGTAAGCGATTTCCCTTGCCAGTAATTTATCAGGTATGTATAAAGGGAGGACATGAGGTTTGGCTTGGCTACCGAAAAATCTTATATAAGTGAACTTCTCCTCCCCGAACCATCTCCCTACTGCTGTTAAATCAATCCCAGCTTGGTAGGAAATCTTGGGAACAGGTTTATCAAAAATAGAATAATAAATAGGCAACATAAGGCCATTGCAGACTTGGTACAAATGGTGCTTATAAGAGGATTTCCATAATTTCTGATGATAAATGTGAATAGGCATGGGGTCTTGTGGCGTCCACCTCCAACCGAGCATGGGAAATTCAGAATTAAAACACAAAGTATCTAAAATATATTCACTGTAATAGAATGGGGGAATTAGCCTTTCAGTAATGCGGGTCTTATTCCTAAACTCAAGAACAGTTGTGGCTAGTTTATCTGAGAGAATAGTGGCCCAATCCATTATTATACTGTTGCATGCCACTTCCATTAAGGGAACCATTTCTATAGTGAAATTAGAAGAGTCGTGCAGTCCCCACAATCTACACATCATTATTCCAGCGTAGCAATAAGGAGAAGCCAGGGAATCAACCGAGTACTTACCGGAAGATTCACGTTTGTGCTTTGCCAGATTTTGTCTCCAATCCCGGATGGGTTCGGATTCAACTTCGTTCTCATTTCGGAATTTTCCAGAACGCCTTATTGTATTTCTTCTCTCTCAGGCAAATGATACATTTTCCTTAAATCATCAGCCTTGAATGACCTGAAAGTTCTCCCGTCTCTGGTGCTGAAGGTGTTAGGATATTCCGACACATAGGATATAGTTAAGTTCAACTTGGTCTAGTATAGAGTTAGGTTAGAGTTAGGTAAAGTGTGTTTCTTTACCGTTGTACATTTTGTAACTTACAATCCGACGGTCACGATATGTAGTGATCCGACGGTTCACTCTCACCTCGGTATTACCGACACTTGATCCGTGGCTTGACACCCGATTGGTCCATGAGTTCTATTTAAAGCGCATGGAGGGTCATTGTTCGGGTAATCCGTGCATGAGAGAAGCTTATGTAAATTTTCATTCTTTGATTAATAAATTGTCTGTACCCACGTTGGGACAGGCCGTGGACTGTTTCCCTCCTTGCACTCTGAGGGTTTTAACCACGTCAAAAATACTGGTGTATTGATTTGAGATCTGGTTGTGAGCGGTGTCCTTTTGGTATTCTTCTGTGGAACTTACCCTGTAAATTCCTACATGGTATCAGAGCTATTTGAGGGCCGCGTCCGTTGGTGATCCAAATCTGAAGCCGGTAGAACTGCATGCGGCTGTCGTTTCCTAGATCTGCTGTTTCTGACTGCTTTCGGGCCGAGAGGACTGCTCTGTTGCATTCGGAGCATCTGTTTCAGTGAGGAACCCCTTTCGTTTCACGCGAAAAGGTTTCCGGTAGCCCTAGCTGCGTCATTTTTCAGATCGGGAGGTATACAGTTTTTTTTTGCAGTTTACTGTCATTTTCTCTCTGCTTATTTCGGTTTCGGTTTATTTAGCCTTTTTTTTTCCGGATCTATACCTTTCATTTCTGCGTATGCTCTTTGCCCTGCGACTCTGTGCGATCTGGGCAAATCAGAAACAGAAAGAAAGGATTTTTCTCATGCGTATGCTCTTTTCCCTGCACCTTAGTGTGATCTCGGAAAATCAGAAACATTGAGGAAAATATTTAGTTTTTCGGCTAAAAGCTAACTTTGAGATTTTTTTTTAAAATTTCTAGTTTTTTGGCTTAAGCTAACTTCGAGCCGTAAGGTTCGTTTTTCTTTGGATATTCGTGTTGGGTTTTGTGTTTTGTGTTTTGTAGGGGAAAAGAGTCTTCCCAAGGCAAGCACGCAAATCGAGGCCCCCCCCCCCCCCCCCCCCCCCCCCCCCCCCCCTCTCTCTCTCTCTCTCTCTCTCTCTCTCTCTCTCAAATCTTTTGTATAGATCAATTGGTTCAAAGACCTTTTAAGAGAGTAGAGGTCTTGGGTTCAAGTCTCCATTTTGTGGGGGCGGATTTTTTCATTCCCGCACATTCGCGCACTTTGCCGGCAACGTCAACAATTTTTTTTAAAAAAGCCATAACTTCTTCATCCGGAAGCCTTTTTCAGAGCCGTTTTTTTTAAAACCGCCTATTTTTTCGAGATCTATCCATTGGACCACTCACTTTCAGCATCTTCAGCTTCAGTTGTTTTTCAAAAATGGAAAGTCCATGCCAAGTCATTCTTGACAGCACTAACTACTTCCAATGGGTAGCCTACATGGGAGATTTACTTAGAAGTAAAGGTCTCTTCAGAATAGCCACAGACCAAGAGAAGAAACCCAAAGATGAAGACAAGGCCGAAAAATGGGAAAATCGACAAGATCAAGCACGTGGCTTGATAGGAATGTCTGTTTCTCCTGATCTTAGATTCCACATTGCAGAAATTGAAACTCCTCATGAAGCATTAGAAAAACTTGCTAAAGTTTTTGGGATTAAAAATGAAATTAGATCCCATCAACTTGAAAATGAGCTGCTTACTTTGGATCCTAATAATTTTTCTTGCATTGAAGATTTCTTGTCAAAATTCAAGAACCTTAGATATCTCTTGGAAGGTGTTAAAGTTAAGAAAGATGATGGTAACCTTATTTATTCCATCCTCACTAAGTTAGGGCCAGCCTACTCTGTATTTGTTTCCACTTTCCATTCTACCAGGGAAGCTTTCATTTGTCAAGGCAAAGACTACAAGCCCCCTTCCTTTGACTCCTTTTGTGATTCCTTAATAAGAGAACAAGAAAAACTCTTACACCTTGGTCTTCTTAATCTTGGAAACTCTTCCACAAAAGCGTTAGCCGCCCAGCAGTATCCAAATTCAAAGAATCCTAAGAAGTCTTATCCTCAAAGGAATGGTCCTAAACCAACTCAGCCTCAAGATGAAAGATCATTTCAGCAATATGATAAGACCAATAAAAACAAATGGAAGAAGACTGAAAGACATTGTAACTTTTGTAATCGAGATGGCCACTTAGAATCTAAATGCTTTAAGAAGATGGAAGCCTTGGAAGCCGCAATGAAGAAACATAACATCCATCTGGAGCCTACTTCAACTTCAACTTCCGGAATGGCATTTTCTGCATGTCATCGTCAATCATCTCAGTCTGGTTATGCATTAAATGTATCTTCTTCTTCTTCTCATTCTCATGAGTGGCTCATTGATTCTGGAGCCTCTTGTCACATGGCCAAAAACCAAGCCATGTTTTCTTCTTTAAATGATTGTAACACCAAAAATATATATGTTGGTGATGATAGATCTCTTAATGTTGTAGGGACTGGAACTGTTCATCTAGACAATGGTCAGTTCAATGATGTATTATGTGTTCCAAACTTATCCTGCAACCTTCTATCTGTCTATCAGATAACTCATTCAGGTGAAGGTAAAATTGTTGAATTTTCACCTCATGATGTTGTAATCAAGGATCTAAAAGATCCTAAACAGATTCTAGCTACTGGTCTTGCTGATGATTCCAAAAGGTTGTATAAGTTTCACAACTTTGGGTCATCCCATCTTCCCTCAGTATTTGTTGCTCATAATGATGAAGTGAGCAAACTTTGGCATGAGCGGTATGGTCACTTAAACTATCGCTCCCTTCAGCATCTATGTAAAGAAAACATGGTGACAGGTCTTCCTATGGTATCTTGCAAAGATGGTGTTTGTTCCGGATGTGTACTCGGAAAACATCATCGGGACAGTTTTGACAAACGTGCCTCTTGGCACGCCTCAGCCCCTTTACAGCTTGTGCACAGTGATTTATGTGGTCCTCTTCCTGTTGCTTCATTCTCTGGCTGCAAGTACTTCTTAACTTTCATTGATGATTTCTCTAGACGCACTTGGGTATACTTCTTAAAACTCAAGAGCGAAGTATTTACCACCTTTTTGGCCTTCAAAGCATTCGTTGAAAAACAATCTGGACATCAAATTCTTAAGCTAAGAACTGATAATGGTGGAGAATATGTTAAAAATGCATTCATCACCTTTTGCACCGAAAATGGAATTCAAATGCAACATACTGTTCCATACACTCCACAACAAAATGGTGTAGCTGAAAGGAAAAATCGCACTTTAAAGGAAATGGCTAATTGTATGCTGCAATCTAAAGGACTCAGTCTTAGTTTTTGGGCCGAAGCAATTAATTGTGCAAATTATATAATCAATCGCACTCCTACTAAGGTTCTAGAGAATATCACTCCAGAAGAAGCTTGGAGTTCCATTAAACCAGATGTAAGTCACTTTCGTGTGTTTGGAAGTGAAGCATGGGCCCATATTCCAGATGAAAAGCATAAAGCCTTAGAACCTAAGAGTGAGAAATGTACTTTTGTTGGATATTCTGAAGATGTAAAAGGCTATAGACTTATTCCATTTAAGTCCAAAAATGTTATCATTAGAAGAGATGTAAAATTTGATGAAAATAAATCGGCCTGCGAGCCTAGTCCGGCGGATGTGCCACCTCTTCCCATCTCTTCTATCTTTGAGAACATTTCTTCTTCTGATGATGAAAGCGAGGATGATAATCCTTCCCCACCTTCTCAGGATCCTCAACTTCCAAGATGGGTCCGTGCTACTCGGGATGCAGCAGGTGATCTTGCCGGTGATCCTACAGATCAGCGACGTACACGTTCTCAGTTTGAAAGAGCCTCTTCTTTACTGGCTCAAGCTCCAGTGAATCATGATCCTGACACTTTTGCAGAAGCTTCAGGCCATCCACATTGGGAAACAGCTATGAATGAAGAATATCATTCATTGATGACAAATGATACATGGGATCTTGTTCCTCTACCAAAGGGACGCAAACTTGTTAGATGCAAATGGGTTTACAGAACCAAGTATGGACCAGATGGGAAAGTTAACAAACATAAAGCTCGTCTAGTTGCTAAGGGCTTTTCACAGGTTGAAGGCATTGACTACACTGAAACCTTCTCTCCAGTTGCCAAAATGAACTCTATCCGCCTTGTTCTTTCCCTTGCTGCCTCTTTAAAATGGGAAGTACATCAAATGGATGTTAAATCTGCCTTCTTGCATGGGGACTTGCAGGAAGAAATCTATATGGAACAACCCATTGGCTTCATACAAACAGACTCCAGCCTCGTTTGTCGCCTTAAGAAATCCCTTTATGGCCTCAAGCAAGCTCCTCGAGCTTGGTATGCCAAAATGGATAGCTTTCTTTTAGAATCTGGCTTTTCTAGGTGTCATTCTGACAATACTGTCTACACCAAGAAAGTGGGCAACTCTCTCATCATCCTTGTTCTTTATGTTGATGATCTTATTCTTACTGGTAGTGATCCCAACCTTATAAACCATGTGAAGTCCAGCCTTAAAAAGAAATTTGAAATGACAGACTTAGGACACTTACACTATTTTCTCGGTCTTCAAGTCTTGCAATCCCAAGAGGGTATTTTCCTTTCCCAGTCCAAG
Source organism: Pinus tabuliformis (assembly GCA_031772625.1). NCBI lineage: Eukaryota > Viridiplantae > Streptophyta > Pinopsida > Pinales > Pinaceae > Pinus > Pinus tabuliformis. The sequence continues at coordinate 1,588,445,329 of CM062804.1, forward strand.
TATGCTTGTGATATTCTTCGTCATTTTCACATGGAAGACTGTAAGCCAGCCCCTTCTCCCTTTCAGTCTGGAGTCAAACTTTCAGTCTCTTGTACTTCTCCTGAAGTTGATGCTACCTTATACTGTCAACTTGTCGGAAAACTCTTGTATTTAACCCATACTCGTCCTGATCTTTCCTTTGCTGTTGGCCTTGTTGCTCGTTTTATGCAAAACCCCCGTGAAAGTCATTGGAAAGCAGCTAAAAGAATACTTCGTTATGTTCGAGGTACAGTACAGTTTGGGATTCATTACAGTGCCAAAGCAGCTCCTCTGTTAGTTGGTTTCACTGATTCTGATTGGGCTGGTGACCTTGATGATCGGAAGTCTACTGCCGGTTATGTCTTCACTCTTGGTTCAGGACCTATTACATGGGCTTGTAAGAAACAGGCTGCCATTTCTCTTTCATCAGCAGAAGCAGAGTATCGTGGTGCCGTGGAAGCTAGTAAGGAAGCCTTGTGGCTTCGTCAGATCCTATCAGAGTTTGGCTTTGAGCAGCAGCATCCAACCACACTTTGGTGTGATAATCAAAGTGCCATTCAGCTATGCAAAGATCCAGTCCAGCATCAGCGCAGCAAACACATTGAACTACACATGCACTTCATCAGAAAGCTCATTCATGACCATGTTCTTGAAGTGCAATATTGTCCAACAGATGATCAGGTTGCAGACATCTTCACAAAGGCTCTCACAGAGGCAAAGTTCACTAAACTTCGATATATGCTTGGAGTTCAGGAAGTTGTCACTAAGGGGGGATAGGCTCTAGTGCCTCCTTCCTTCTCCTATTGTGTCATATTTGTAAATCCTTCAATCCTATCCCAAGTTGTTCTTAAGGGGGGATGTTAGGATATTCCGACACATAGGATATAGTTAAGTTCAACTTGGTCTAGTATAGAGTTAGGTTAGAGTTAGGTAAAGTGTGTTTCTTTACCGTTGTACATTTTGTAACTTACAATCCGACGGTCACGATATGTAGTGATCCGACGGTTCACTCTCACCTCGGTATTACCGACACTTGATCCGTGGCTTGACACCCGATTGGTCCATGAGTTCTATTTAAAGCGCATGGAGGGTCATTGTTCGGGTAATCCGTGCATGAGAGAAGCTTATGTAAATTTTCATTCTTTGATTAATAAATTGTCTGTACCCACGTTGGGACAGGCCGTGGACTGTTTCCCTCCTTGCACTCTGAGGGTTTTAACCACGTCAAAAATACTGGTGTATTGATTTGAGATCTGGTTGTGAGCGGTGTCCTTTTGGTATTCTTCTGTGGAACTTACCCTGTAAATTCCTACAGAAGGTTCTATCCATGATTGGGATTTCCTCAATTGCCCACCGCACTACATCTGTATATGGGAGAATTTGTTCCCTAGCTGCTATCCGATGAAGGAAGGAGTCAGCTAAGTCCTTTAGAGAACCATCAGATTTCCGAGTTGAATCTACAGTAGCTTGTACTGTTGTCACTTCAGGTTCTTCGGCTTCAATCAAGTTGTAGGTACTTTTCCAAGTAGTTTTGCCGAGACTAGAACATGTAGTATCCAAAATCAATCCTTTCTTTTTGTTTGAGGGATCAGCAACAGCTTGTCCTGTGGCTGGCGCAACGGAAGCGACTGTGGTTTTCTTAGATTTCTTCCCCATTTTGCTTGAGTTTTCTTCTTTGGATGAATTCTGCACAGAAGTGAAAATAAACGTAACACAAAGAATTGGCAATGAAAACTCCAATATGGTGAGATATATTGATCAATGCGTGATAAGAGACAACTTTTACAATGGCCGCAGATACAATCCATAGGAAGATTTTAGGACTTACAATTACATTAAATGGACGTTTAAAACCTGCCAATCCTTGAATGCCCATTATAGCATTAATCGGCCGAATGATTCGTTTAAGCGTGTTATAGATGTTTTGGCGGTTGAGCGTAGGTGAATCATTGTTCGACAGATCAAGCTTTTAATATGAATTGATTGTAATATCCCTCCATTTTAACGGCTTTTTTGAAATCTGTGCTTTATCGCAATCGGCCATCGGGGAAAGCTTAACCTCTTATATTGACACCTTTTGAAACCCCGATCGCCGATAGCGATATCGCATCGCATCGGGAGTATTGGCATTATATGAGATATGGATAGTATATCACCGATTGCCGATAGCGATATCGCATCACATCGGGGTGAATGGCCTGGGGGGGCTTTAAGAATGTGCATAGAACATTGCCGATAGCCGATAGCGATATCGCATCAGTGGAAACCAATGTGCCATTTACTTATGTTCCTTATGTCATTGCGATATGCGATCTTGCGATCACTTTATCGCAATGATAAAAGATTGATTTATTTGATCAAAATGGGTTTTTTAAAAGGTTTTTATAATGTTTTCATTTGGTTTTCAGACCTTTTTAAATAATACAATATTGATACCAATCAAAATCTAAAGGGAGCCATTTCATATGATAGTTTCGTGAATAAAAATGATATGAAATGGGGGGTTGTTGTAGAGCACAACAATTGGCGATTCGCTGGAAGAAACAGTTATCTCTGAAAAGTATAGAAATACTTAAACTTTTTCAAAATAGAGTTCTAATCAAAGGGGAAAATTCTAATATAACTAGATATATATGCATTCCGAGTAAAATGAAACTATTTTTGCTAATTTCCTCTCTTTTTAAGAAAATAGATACATTCTAAGTTTTAAATAGGCCTCTATTGGTTTATAATGATAAAACAGAAAACCTTTCCAAATCAGCTTTTATAGTGAACTCGTCTGTCATAGGTAGAGCCTCTGCTGCCAGCAAACGTTCATAGTTTTGACAGGGATACCTTTTAACCACGTTATTGTCCATTGTCCCATCCAATTAAGAGTGTGATTAACATAATGAATTCAAAACATGTTTTCATATTTTGTATTTCTTTTCCTTTTTCTGTTATTGATAAGATAAAAAGCCATTGTCCTGGTTTGGTAGCCAGCTATTGAAAATGCCATTCACTGGTAGTAATCTAACCGAACAAGCTAGCTCGTGATGAGACCCCTTGTCTTATAATTCTAAGCCATTACCCTGTTATGGTATGCAGTATTGGTAATGTCGGTTAAACTATTTCCCTATAATCATGGTAAGCAGGCTTGTAATAAGACCTCTTATCTTTTATATCAAAATTTTTAGAATTACACTCTGAGTAATCATAAACTTTGGTGAATGGGATGGACAATTTTCTCCTCAAGAGTAGATGGATGACAGGGTAAGAGTTGAAGATGTTGAAGTTGGATTAGCTTCTATCTTGATATTGATAACCTTTTGTGACCAATTTTGAAAACAGAAAATGATTTACAATACTTTTAAACTTCGAGAGGAGTTCACAAAACTTGAAGTGTGGTTTCAGAATACAATGATACCTAGTTTCCTAGAAATTATCCCTTCTGGTTAAGACTTCTATTATTTTAAAAGCAAATATCATGCTACTTCTGTGGATCAAGTTTTCAAACACAGCAAAGGTCAATGGAAGATACCTTACAACTTTATTTTCTAAATATCCTACAAACTACAAAACTCTATTAAACTAAAAGGAGAAGGGGTTACCTCCTCAATTAAAGAATTTATTCAAGATAAGGCCATTAACAGGGAGAGAATCTCTCAAACCTGATAAATCTTGCAATATGAAGGTTGAATGGCCTATCTTCTCACAGATCTGAAATGGTCCAAGCCACATCTTCTGGAACTTGGTGTGTTTTCCCTTGTCCTCATGGGCTTTGTCCCATTTCAGAACTAAATCACCGACTTGAAATTGTTTTGAACCAGATGAGACTGAATCAAAAGCTGCCTTGATGATTTGCTGATGTTTGGCATGAATAATCCTGGCTTTTTCTCTTTCCTCTTTTAGTTTTAGAATTTGATCATGTCTAAGCTGAATAGAAGAAGGAGGACTTTCCTCAATGAACTGAACTAGGGCTAGAGAAGGAAGAACAAGATTTGTGGGTAGTACTGCTTCTTTTCCATACACAAGTTTGAATGGAGAAGATCCTATAGAAGCTTTCTGTGTTATCCTATCAGTCCATAATGCAAACATTAAGGATTTGTGCCAGTTTTTATGATTATGTTCGATAGTTCGCTTAATGATCTTGATCAGATTTTTATTGGTAGATTCTGCTAAACCATTACCCTAGGAATAGTAATTAGCAGAATATTTCAATTTAAATCCTCTTTTAATAGCGAAATCAAACATAGCATTGCCTGTGAAGTAAGATGCATTATCAAAAACAAGAGCATTTGGGACACCAAACCTGGTAATGATGAATTGATCTATGAATTCAATGATTGCTTCAGAATTTGTTGTCTTCAAAGGAATTGCCTCAACCCACTTAGTAAAATAATCGGTAGCAGTAAGGATATACTTATGTTGTTTGGAAGAAGGTGGAGTAATTTCCCCAATGATGTCCAATCCCCATTGCTCAAATGGTTGTTAAATGTTGAATGGTTGCAGAGGGAAAGCTGGTTTTCGTTGTCTTCCACTAGAAGTTTGACAATTACGGCATTTCCTTACATACTCGTGGGCATCTCTAAACAGAGTGGGCCAATAGTATCCAGCATGAATAATTTTGTGAGCTGTTGTGTCAGCTCCAAAATGTCCTCCTGCTGGTCCATCATGTAACTCCTGCAAAACCTTTTGTGCTTCAGGTTTCTCAAGGCATCTTAATAAGATTGAATCATAATTCTGCCTAAAAAGCACATCATCAATAATCGTAAAATTTTTCGCTTTTAACCTAATGGCCCTTTTGTTTTTGTAAGACAGGTTAGGAGGTGCATAACCATTTTTTAAATAAAAGATTAAGTCTGCATATTGAGACTCAGAATCAGTAACACTTATCTGGTTAACTTCTTCAGTTTGATCTGTATCACTTGATTCTGGAATGTTGGATGCTCCTGCCAATAACCTGCAAAAACCTTGGCCCCTAACAATCTTTGCTGGCTTAATTTCTAAGTCATATTCTTGAAGCGCTGTGACCCAGTTTGCCCTTTTTTCACCCAGTTCTCTTTGGATTAATAGTTGCCTAACTGCAGGGAAAGGAACTATAACTTTTGTGTGGGTTTTCAAAAGGAAGGGTCTATAATGTTTGACCGCTTTAAATACAGCAAAGGCTTGTTTTTCTACTTCGGAGTAATTCAATTCAGCACCCTGAAGATTTGAACTAAAAAATGAAATGGGTGCTTCCAAATTGTGATCGTTGAGTTGCGTGAGTACTGCTGCATAAGACGAGGTGGATGCAATAGTGTATAATGTAAAATGATTAGAAAAACTGGGAGTATTTAAGGCTGGGGCATTGATTATTGATTGCTTGATTAAATCAAACGCTTCTTTTTCTGCTGATCCCCACTTAAAGACTGAATTTTTCTTGATCATAGTTTGAAGTGGCAAAATAATTTGAGAAAAATCTGGAACAAATCTTTTAACAAAATTGATTTGGCCTAAAAATGACTGCATGGATTTCTTATTATGTGGGAAAGGGATTTCAGAGATTTCTTTGATCCGATCAGGATCAATATAAATGCCATCTTTAGACACAATAAAGCCTAAGAGCTTTCCTTGTTCAAGAGTAAAGAAAGATTTTTTAGGGTTAAGAGAAATACCATATCTTTTGCAGCGTTGAAAGATTTGATTTAGATCATGCAAATGATTGGACCTCTCTTTAGAGAATACAATAATATCATCTAGATAGACGAATACTTTTCTATTAATCAACCCTTTAAAAGCTATATCCATCGCTCTTTGGAATGTCGCTCCTGCATTAATAAGTCCGAAAGGCATTTTCTGATATGCATATGTTCCCCATTTTGTTCTGAATGTGGTTTTAAGCTGGTCATCAGGATGGACCAAAACTTGGTTATATCCTGAGAAACCGTCTAGAAAGGACATTAATTCAGAGCCTGCTACTGATTGGAGTATTTGCTCCATGGTAGGTAATGGGAAATTGTCTTTTAAGCTCGCTTTGTTCAAATTTCTGAAATCAATACAAATCCGAATGTCGCCATTTTTCTTTCTGACTGGCACCATATTGGAGACCCAGTTTGAGTGTCGGACTGGAAAAATAATCTTGGCTTTCAAGAGTTTGTTAAGTTCAGTTTTTATTTGACTCTCTAAGCTTGGATGTATTTTTCTTAACTTCTGCTGAATTGGTTTCTGATCGGGAAGCACTGGAATGGTATGCTGGATAATGGATGTATCATATGTCTTCAAATCATCATATTTCCAAGCAAAAACCTGTTTATTTTTCCTTAACAGTTTAATAAATGTCTCTTTCTCTTCCAAGGAAAGTCCTAATCCTAAATTAATGTTTTGAGGAGTTTTCTCAGTGCCAAGATTTATCAACTCAAACCTTAGCGTAGAACTTTGGAGCTTTGTATTAGTCACAGGTTTAACCCTGTCTTTAATATCATAAAGATCCTCCAGCTTTACCACAGGCTTAGGGATTGAATTTTCCTGAGCTGTTTCTCTCATTTGAAAGTCATGCTCATTTTCCTCAATAATTTGATTATCATAGGACTTTTCAGAAGTTAAGAATTGTAAAATATCCTCATCATGATTGAATACTCTCCAATTAGTGACATTGTCAGGAATTGATGGCCTAAAAAGCAATTCTACTAAAAATCTATCTGGGCTATAGTCTTCAGAAGGTAGGAGCTTGGAAGCTACATTGGCTAGCAGGTTGGCTGCCGAGTTTTGAGACCTAGGGATGGAGGAAATATTGAATGCCAAAAAGTGTGAGGTGAGTTCTTGTACTAGCGACTGATAATGTTTAAGATGATTTGAAAGACAATGAATTGTATTTCTCACCTGTTTTATAATAATTTCAAAATCGCCGAATACTTTTAAATATTGCACTTTAAGGCCGATTGCTTTATACAGTCCTTGGACTAAGGCTTCATACTCGGCTGTATTGTTAGTGCATTCAAATTCTAGCCTACAGGACAACATTCTTTTTTCTCCTTGTGGATTAACCAAAATACATCCTGCTCCTGAGCCCTCACTAGATTTGGACCCATCGAAATATAACGACCAAAATAAAGAAGTATTAACAATTTTATTTACAGTTTTCTCAGTATCATTGAAACATCTAGACCTATCTGTTTGTGAAAAATTCTCAATCTGAGATGTAAAATGGTTCACTGAGAAAGGGGATGGCTGGGCAGTAAAGTTGCCAAAGAATGACTCAGATGAATAATTCCCCAAAATGTTGTTATTAAATGCTACAGGTTGGTTTTCTTGCTCAAATTCAGTGACTGTATGGGTCATATGTTTTTCTCGATCAATCCTTATTTGATTTGGCTTACCCTTATAGGGAAGCCACATATGTGACCAATCAGTAGAAATATACCCATGTAGTTTTTCAGACCAATCCCTACTCAAGATTAAACCGTAAAATTCAGGTATATTAGCTATTAGGATATCAATCCTTTGTACTACTCTGGGATCAGCAGATAACCTGATAGTTACGGAATTAATCTCTCCCACAACCTGTACTTTGGTCCTGTCCAACTGTACAATATGAATAGAAGACTTCTGGGGTTCAATGTTTAGTTTGGAACAAACTGAAGCTGGCATTATGTTAGAAGATGCCCCTGAGTCAATCAAACAATTTTGCAGGTTTCTGTTGTAGATCTCATAGGTTAGAAGGAAAGGTGGAGTATGAGAGTTTGATCTATCTCCAATTAGAACCGCATCGGTAGCTTCAACCATACCAGGAGGAGGTTGCCCTGAACCATTGGTAGCTTTAGCACTGGGAAGAGGTGAAGAAGGAACAGCATTCAATTCTTTGAGAAGCAATTTCTGCTAATGTTTTAATTTACTAAGTTCAAACATAGTAATGTTTGCTTTAGTTTTCTTCATGTCATCAACAATATTGTAATCCATTGAATCGGATACCACTAACGTTTTAGATGTTGAAGGAGTATTAGAAGTTGAAGGTTGGTCTTGGGGAACTGCTACAGGTGATTTCTTTGCAGGTATTTTTTCCTTTGTTGTAGCAGCACCTGCACTCCTTTTCTTTGATGTTGCCTGAACAGGTTCGGAAGTACTTTTACTCCTAGTAGTGACCGGGAACGCTTCTTCTTCATTATCGGTATCGGAGTTGGGGAGTATAAAATCCCACATTCCATGACATTCAACAAATTCTTCTTCAGCATCAGTTGGTGAGATTGTTTCCTCTTCCTCTTCTTCTTGCTCTGAATCTGCATTAGATATGACATTCGGTGGCTTTGATTTGGTTTTCTTATAAGTCCTAAAGGGTCTTTTGGTTGAGGTTTCGGCTACCTGTTTTTTTATTTCAACCATTTCATTTGACAAAGTTTTTAGGACTTTTTGCAAACCCTCCATGTCATATGGGTCTTTTGGGGTTTTCTTCCTTGAGTCATCTTTAAAAGAGACTTTTTTGGCTTTTCTGTCTTCCAAAGCAACTTTCTTTTCTAGAGAATTAATACGTTTCTCCACATCAAGTGCTTCTTTCATGTTTTCGGCTAAGGTAGGTTTCCCATCCCTATCTACAAAAATGGCTATATTGGAAGGTAGGGTGGTTATATACCATTCGCTTCGAATTTGTTCACTTGGTTTGGAGGCCGTCGGGATTTTATTCAGGAGTTTATTGAATCGAGCATTAAATTCCTTAATTGGTTCCCTATGCTCTATCCTAAGATTAGAGAGATCGTTTATTAGCGTAGCCAGAGACCTATCATCTCCATATTTTGTAAGAAACTGCTCTTGGCAAGTGTTCCAACTGGTAATGGAACCAGAGGGTAAAGAAAAATACCAGGATCCTGCTGATCCTTGCAAGGTGTAAGGGAAAAGTCTAACAACAACATCTTGTTCTGTTACTCCTTTCAAGTTGACTGCCAACATGAAATTATTAATATGTTCCTCAGCCTAGGTCCCATCATCTGGGTTAAACTTGGGTAGCCATTTTTCAGGAGCATCTGGTAATGCATGCAAGGGTGCAGGCATTTTGACTGCACCAGGCCTGGTCCATGGATCTGCCATTGTAATAGCAGTAGTGGTTGGTACTACTGTTGGAATTCCAAATGTCTGGGAAGGAAATAATGTTGAGGAGTGAGCAGGTTGGGATGTTAAAGCTCCTAATCCCTAATGAACAACAATATGTAATGGGGGAGTGGATGGTTGACTTTGCAGAGGGCAAGATGAAATGGAGGATGTGGATGAAAGCTCTTCACTATCAAATCCTTCAGTATATTTCTTTGCCTTTTTCCTTTTGGGTAAAGGGAACTCAGTGGGTTCAATAACGAGCTTTTCGCTCTGAAGTCTGGTGAGAGGGTGAGGTAAATTGAACTACGAAGTCGCACTGCTTTGTGATACCTCAGATTTCTGTGGTGAAATCGAGAAGCTCTGAAGTTTGTGGATAAGAGACTGGACTTTAGGGGATTCAAGACTTAATTGTTCTGGATTATGATGGGTTTGAGCAGTGGTAGTTGATTCCTCTTCTTCTTGTTTGGATACTGGAGAACCAGCATACAATTGGGAAGTTCGAGGGGATACGGAGGGAGAGTTACTCTTAGAATGGCCTGCAGATTTGGGTTTGCTTGCCATTCACAGTTGATGCCCTCCTTCTAGCGCCAAAAATGTTGATGCCCCAAAAATCGCTAGAACAACATTGGGGGATAACCACTCGGTCCGGACCTTAGTACAACTCCTTTTCCGTTTGGAATGGTGGCTCCGACTGGGGATAATGGGACCAGTTTCCCAGTAATGAATAAACGGGATGAATGGATAATTGATTGAGTAATCTAATGATAGGCGAATAGCTAAATCTATCAGAAAAATAAAAGAGCTATTACTTATCCCGGGAACTATTGTGCTTTGAAGTGTAATGCTTGATGATCTGTGTCTATGGATAGGCATATAGATGACTCCATCTAACAGACATGGACATTAATTCATTCAAGGTTTACTTTGCTTAAATAGTTAAGCAAAGCGATTAAAGCAATATTACTACACTTGTCATTTATATCAGCGACACATATATGATTAAAAGAAAAGCACACCATAAACATCCAATAGTGGAAGGAATACAGAACTGCTGTTAAAGCACATACATATATTCGATAATAGCAAAGATAATCAAATAACAATTCATATGAAAAGAATGAATTCAGACATAGATAAAAGTACCATATGAGCTGCTAGACACTCCCAATATCAATCGCTACTTGAGATTCTTCCTTCAACGCAGAAACACTTTCAAACAAAGACAATAGTGCACAATTGCATAAAAGCTTCCTTGTCAAATTTAGAATAACTGGTCCAGTTTCATAAAAGAATATGGCTGAAGCACAATAGTGCAACTTCAGTCTTTAAGTCAAGTACAAAACTTTACGACCCTTTCCAAAACAATGAAAGGGTCTATAAATACTTAATTAATCTAACTATCTAAGAAACTGAAATCCTATTTAATTGGTATCAATTGATTTTGATCCTATTTTCTTCAGCAATCTGGTAGTCAGCGGCATGAATCATCAAGTAGGCTGTTTGCCTTTAAATCTGAGCTGACTTATCGCAAGCATCGGCTCCACTTCGGGTGGTCTGTTGAGGCGAGAGCTGAGCTGGGCGGCATAGGTGGCATCCTGAATATCGGGGATAATATAACCGATTGCATCCGTAAGGCACTTGAGGCGGCTCTCTGTGTGTGTGGTTTTACCAAGAAGAACCAATAGGTGTCCCAGGTTAAACTGTTAATCCCAGCAATTAATCTCCCCTTTTCCTCTAGATCTGGATAACATGATTGCTCCAATGTTTTCATCGTTGTCAATTTTTCTGGTGTGCATTGGGAAATCATGTTTGATAAGTAGAGAGTGTTATTGACTAATTCAACTAAATTGCTTGAAGTTGATTTGCATCTTGAAACTACCCTCTCTGCTTTCATTAACTGGGACTGCCATTCTGTAAAGAGTATATCTTTATGTGACTCTAAGATTCTTGGTAAATTCACCACTTGTCCTTGATCAGTATCTTGCCAGTCGAGAAATGCAGCTATCGTTTCTTCAGCTTGATCCAATTCAGTCCTAGCCTTGTCTACTTTGTTACTTATGGATGCCGTTAATTCACATAGTGGCTCTACCTGGGCGATTTGTTGACATAGAAGCTTAATTTGGGCTATCAATGCAGTATTTATCTGTAGTGCTTCTACTCTGAATTCAGCTACTTGTGGAACGCCCTTGGTCTTTTCAATCTGTGCTGATAGTTGAGCGATTTGCTCATCTTTTGATTTCAGCATTTTCTCATTCGCTACCTTCAATTGCGCCAAGGCCTCTGACAATTCTTTCTGCTTTTGGATTGTGTTGTGGTCAACCCTTTGTTTTTCTGCCTGCAATTGTTGAGTTAGTTGACTGTTTAATTGCTGTTGCGTCAACAATTGTTGTTCTGCCTGCTCCGCTTTCTGCTTTGCTTCAATCAGCTGTGCCTGTAACAAGAAAATTTCCTGATCCTTTGTTTTCAGTAAAAGACTTACCTTCGATGCCTTATCTATTGTTGCTGCCGAATAGGCTCCAGCATATTGTGACAGTTTTGTCAGGTCATCGGAGGGGTCAAATTCCTCCTTCCAAACCACATTGCTCGTGACCGTCTGTTCTGGGAAAAGGGAAGGTTGATCAGTCCTTCTTCTTTGCCTTTGTCATTTTACTACAGCTTTATGCCTTGGGCTGTAGAAGACATCCAAGGGAGGAATCTCTTCTACCTGCAAAATGATTTGATCGGAGGGGTCCTTTGGTATTATCTCTACCTCTTTTGAAATAGGTGGGCCGCTGGTTCCACTTAGAACCTGTGGTGAAGTGGTTTCCTTTGTGTCTGTTGCCTTTGAAGTTTTAGTGTCCTTTGAACATTCCAGACCACTGATAATGGAATCAAATTGCTGCCATTCCTGGAGCAATTTTGGGTCAATATGAGTATCCACGTTTACTTCAGTGGTGGTCTGTTTCTGCTCTTTCATCTAGGTCTCTTCCTGCACTTTCTCCTGCTCTGTAGTCTGAGTTTCCTCCTGTGGCTTTTCTGGTTCTATTGTTGTAACCGGAGGCTCCTTTGATTGTTGTCGTTCAGGCTCACTTGTCGATGTTGTTGGGGTTGTTGCTAATAGATCTAGAGGCAGAGTTTGCAACCTCTGTTCTCTAAGTCTGTTAAATTCAACCAACCCTTCATCTTGATATTTCATTCTAGAAAATGCCTTAACCTGCATTATTTACTCAGCAGAGGAGAACAGGTCATCAAACATATCTTCTTTATGATCAAATTTTGACAATTTGGCCTGTTCTAGTGCATTATAGGCAACTTTGCTTGGATCAAATTGCCTATTAGGGAGAGTTGCTAGATTTAATGATTTAATCTTTGTAGCTTATTTTTCTGCATGTTTGAGATCATGCAAGGTATAGACACCGCATCTCAAAGGAAAAGAGGGCCAGCCCTGCTTCTTATTTTTCTTGAGAGTCTGTGTAACACTCTCAGCAATGATCTGGTAAGCGATTTCCATTGCCAGCAGTTTATCAGGTATGTATAAAGGGAGGACATGAGGTTCGGCTTGGCTACCGAAAACTATTATATAAGTGAACTTCTCCTCCCCAAACCATCTCCCTACTGCTGTTAAATCAATCCCAGCTTGGTAGGAAATCTTGGGAACAAGTTTATCAAAAATAGAATAATAAATAGGCAACATAAATCCATTGCAGACTTGGTACAAATGGTGCTTATAAGAGGATTTCCATAATTTCTAATGATATATGTGAATAGGCATGGGGTCTTGTGGCGTCCACCTCCAGCCGAGCATGGGAAATTCAGAATTAAAACACAAAGTATCTAAAATATAGGCACTGTAATAGAATGGGGGAATTAGCCTTTCAGTAATGCAGGTCTTATTCCTAAACTCAAGAACAGTTGTGGCTAGTTTATCTGAGAGAATAGTGGCCCAATCCATTATTATACTGTTGCATGCCACTTCCATTAAGGGAACCATTTCTATAGTGAAATTAGAAGAGTCGTGCAGTCCCCACAATCTACACATAATTATTCCAGCGTAGCAATAAGGAGAAGCCAGGGAATCAACCGAGTACTTACCGGAAGATTCATGTTTGTGCTTTGCCGGATTTTGTCTCCAATCCTGGATGGGTTCGGATTCAACTTCGTTCTCATTTCGGAATTTCTCCAAGAACACCTTATTGTATTTCTTCTTTGGCTCAGGCAAATGATACATTTGCCTTAAATCATCAGCCTTGAATGACCTGAAAATTCTCCCGTCTCTAGTGTTGAAGGTTCTATCCATGATTGGGATTTCCTCAATTGCCCACCGCATTACATCTGTATATGGGAGAATTTGTTCCCTAGCTGCTATCCGATGAAGGAAGGAGTCAGCTAAGTCCTTTAGAGTACCATCAGATTTCCAAGTTGAATCTGCAGTAGCTTGTACTGTTGTCACTTCAGGTTCTTCGGCTTCAATCAAGTTGTAGGTACTTTGCCAAGTAGTTTTTCCAAGACCAGAACATGTAGTATCCGAAATCAATCCTTTCTTTTTGTTTGAGGGATCAACGACAGCTTGTCCTGTGGCTGGTGCAACGGAAGCGACTGTGGTTTTCTTAGATTTCTTCCCCATTTTGCTTGAGTTTTCTTCTTTGGATGAATTCTGCACAGAAGTGAAAATAAACGTAACACAGAGAATTGGCAATGAAAACTCTAATATGGTGAGATATATTGATCAATGCGTGATAAGAGACAACTTTTACAATGGCCGCGGATACAATCCATAGGAAGATTTTAGGACTTACAATTACATTAAATGGCCGTTTAAAATCTGCCAATCCTTAAATGCCCATTATACCATTAATCGGCCGAATGATTCGTTTAGGTGTGTTATAGATGTTTTGGCGGTTGAGCGCAGGTGAATCATTGTTCGACAAATCAAGCTTTTAATATGAATTGATTGTAATATTCCTCCATTTTAATGGCTTTTTTGAAATCCGCGCTTTATCGCAATCGGCCATCTGGGAAAGCTTAACCTCTTATATTGACACCTTTCGAAACCCCGATCGACAATAGCGATATTGCATCGCATCGGGAGTATTGGCATTATATGAGATATGGATAGTATATCGCCGATTGCCGATAGCGATATCGCATCGCATCGGGGTGAATGGCCTGGGGGCGCTTTAAGAAAGTGCATAGAACATTGCTGATAGCCAATAGCGATATCGCATCGGCGGAAACCAATGTGCCATTTACTTATGTTCCTTATGTAATTGTGATATGCGATCTTGCGATCGCTTTATCGCAATGATAAAAGATTGATTTATTTGATCAAAATGGGTTTTTTAAAAGGTTTTTATAATGTTTTCATTTGGTTTTCAGACCTTTTTAAATAATACAATATTGATACCAATCAAAATCTAAAGGGACCCATTTCATATGATAGTTTCGTGAATAAAAATGATATGAAATGGGGGGTTGTTGTAGAGCACAACAGGAGGTGAAGCAAGTAACTTCGCAGGGGAACTGTCCAGGCTCACTAGCAATGGAGCAATGCTCGTGTTCCTGAATTAAATCCACCGAGGTACTGTCTAGGCCTGTTGGCAGCGGAGCAACACCAGATATGAAACTAAAACTCTCACAATCTATATTACTTGTGCATCAATATACCCCTCATCCCTAATTGAGACAACTGAGTTGAATTGGCTTGGTATGTCTACTACCAATAAACGGAATGGTAGGAACTATATCTTTAACTAAACCTAGTGAAAAAGCCATGATAATAAAATAATTGAACAATACTTCCAAAAGAGTTATACTTTCTTTACATGAGACAAGGCCCATGCAGAGAGCTGGAGTTTTACTCGTGTTTTGCCAATGTTGTAGCAGCTACAACCACCCTCCTAAATTTTTCCTATGCTTTGTTTTGGAGGCTCCCTCCTGAAGCACAACAAATAATCTTGCACTGACCTAGGTATTTGTGATTTCATTAAGCTTTATATTTTTCATGTTGGTTTCTATTTTCTTACTTTCTTTACTATCTAACCCACAAGTTGATCTCTTGACATGGTTTCAACCTGGTTTCGAGCTTGCCTTAGTGAATTGCACAATCCTTGAGGGAAACTAGCCTTTCTCTCCGGATTTGCATAGTCTAAGCTAGCAGTGAGCCTTCAGATCCATAAATATGTAGAGCTAGTTGATAGCCAGCCTTTAGCTGGGAAACTACGCAGAGCATGAGAGGCACACTAGTGTCATGCAACCCAGAAATTGTGCATGAAGTCTTTCTGCTAAGAAACTGCTCAGTGCGTGAGTTAGAGGGTTGCATAGTCCTTCCCAAAACTGCGCAATCTCTCCACGCAATGCATGGTAGCATTTACCTGAAAAGAAAAAGGCATCCATAGGAAGTATGGATATGTTATTAGTTTTCCGGAGCTCACAATGTTATTTGTAGAAGTTTCTGCTAGGTATCACTTTTTTCTTTGATCTCAGGCATGCGTGTCATGAATTTCATTTTTTCTCAATTCGATGTAATAGATGCCGATAGAGATCATTTGTATACTCGATCATCAAGCTCTAGCATGTATGAGGAGATCAAGGAACATTTGGTACATCATTGTAACTTTTCCGAGTGAGTCTTGCTTTTATCATCTTTTGCCTCCTTTTTTGTCGCTTTTTCTTATATAGCTTGTGAGAGTGTTGTTTCACTTGTTCTCTTGAACGACTACTGGTTTTTTAGCTTGGTTTAGCTTGTGGAAGTGTTGTTTCAAGTTTTGCATTTCCTTTCTCGAGTGTCACATGCATTACCCTGTTTTTGCACTAACGGTCATCATTGCAACAACTCTCTCCACATGCTTCATTCTCCTTCTGTTCAATTTATCCCTGCACTTATTTTACTTGCATGAATCATCACTCAATCATATATGCACTTAGCATCACACCATCCTTCAGATTTTCTTAATTTTACACTCCCCATGGGCAGATCTGGGCTCCCCTTACCCAAATCTCAAATTCACTTACATGCACTGCACAATATAGTAGCTCAAGGCCTCTACCTTCGCTTCTGGAATTGCACAGAGGCTTTCCTGCCCTGGCTCCAACTACACACTACACAGTTCTAGAAGCTAGTCTCCCAGCTTGGTCACTGAGACTGTACAATGTGTAGTCTCTCCCAGGCTCTGCCCCAGACTGAACTGTGCATTGCGCAATTCTAGTCATCAAGCTTTCACACTGACTGTTGGGGCTACATAGTGCGTAGTTTCCACAGTCAGTCAGTCACACCTATTGGTCAAAAATGCGCAATCCCTGCCCTAATTTCCTCTTGATCATGTTGTGAAGTTAGATTTGTAAGAGCTAATTTTTTCTTGCCATCATTGTCCTTTCTACCCCACAAGTACCACACTCATGAAGTACTCATCTTTAGCAGTATAGGTAACATGGCTTCCAAGAAAGCTACATCAAAGGATACTTTCGAGAGTAGCATTGGGGGCCTAGTTGAATAGGTGTCAATGAAATTTCTAGTCTATGGAGACACACAGTTGTTCATAGAGAAGGACATGAAGATAACATCGCAGGAAATCAAGGATATCTTTGGAGGGAGCTTCAAGGAAGATCTAGAAGATTGGCAGGTCTATGTCAACATCCTCTGGTCATGATTATATAAGGTTGCATGTAGATACCCTGCCTGCCCATGTGCATACATCATTCACTAGATTGTCTCACATACTGATCCCAAGAAAATGACATTGAGCAGTGCTAGTGGAACACAACTTACTACATTCAGGATAGAAAACTATCATCAGATGTATCACTTACCACAACAGTGAACCATATGGATGCACTTTTCTATGCCACCCACAAGAATTTGAAAACTAGAGACATCATAAAGCACTGGATGAAATAATCTTTGAATTTCATATCTCCACCCAATCATGTTTACAAGAATAAGTCACTCATAAAGTCCTACCAACTCTTGATCATCTTTTCATGTCGATTGTATGGTTAAGAGAGCATGGAGACCTTTCTGCAGAATTGGGTGGTTGTGTTGGATGAGTTGGAAAATGAAGGAAGGCCATTCAACTAGTCATATTTGTTGGCTCTTCAGTTGAAAGTGCATATAACTAATGCCCAAAATATGCCCAAGGATGAGCAAGTGAGATTCTATATGTCCACATACATACTGGATGCAATATGTACCCAACATTAGTTTCTTGCCATGGGTTGCACATCGAAACCATCAAAGACTATTGTGAATGCTTATTGCAAGTTTATTCTTGAGTGAAGCTATCAGTGAGTCATGGCAAGGCTAACTGACCACTTCATCATCCTAGTTTACAAGATGATCTTTGAGCAGGATCCACCTCGCATGTCCTAAGAAGAGATGGAGGCAATACTTAACATTGCAAATTGGTATGCCTCACTTGGTGGCACCTTCATCAATATGTTTGGTGGAGAGAAGCCTTTGCATGTGCCACCAAGGTTTTCCACAAATAAGTTGGTCATGCAAGAGTGCAAGAGGTTGCATTCACATCTCCATAAGGTTATCAATAGGGTTGCATAGGAGGAAGAAGTAACCATGGGCTGCTCTTCCTTTGCAGATTGGATTCTACAAGATCAGGAGCTTGAAGTATGCTGATTTCGAGGCCAAGGACATAGAAAAGTTTGAGTTTGGCACAAAGGACTACAATATGTATGATCCCTAATGTATATGAAAGAACCACTATGTGAAGGTGTATTATCCATGGATCCATGGGACATTTCATTGGGCAGAGGAATATCCTTGGAGGTACTATTACAACTCCTCCAAGCTCAATGAACTGGTCATCATGGCTATAGAATGGAAAGATGCTCTACAGGGAGTAGAACTGTAGGAAGCAACAACAACAACAGAAATAAGCAGCAATGATCCGGATTTTAAACAGGAACACAACAAATTACAGAGATAACCATAAATACAGAGATGCGATAACCATAAAAATAGAGATGCAGCGGAAATAATACTTCATTTCATTACTGTAAAATATTGAAATATGCTTACAAACAGAAATGGAAAGAAACCAGCTAGGGCGATGGTAGCTTATCTCTGAGAAGAGATGTGGTGGCTACATGCCTCTGAACTGTTCCGAACTGTATTACAATGAGGCTCGAAGGCCTATTTATTGTTGAGAAACAATGGAAAACCCTTCACATACCGAAACCTAACCCTAGAAGATGAAACGCCAAATTGTGGGCCTCGTTTGGGTAAATTGGTACATCAATTTCCCGGGGTCGTAACTTTGGCATACGATCTCCGTTTGACGCGTACGATAGCTCGTTAGAAAGATCTATCCGAGTACTATCACTTTGGGGGGCAACATAGGGCTCGGTTGCCCCAGAATTCCAAAAAAACATCGTTTAGGGCCTCAAAACAGCTCCGGAAGTTCAGGACCCGAAAAACTGCTAAAAATAGTAAACTGTGCTACAATTAAGGAAACTGAAAATGCTGAGAAAGACAATGGTGGGGGTCCAGGTGGACCTGGCAGGTGGCCACCAATATCCACCTGGATCATTCCTCCCCCCTTAGGAAGCAATGGTCCCCATTGCATTGAGTTCCTCCATCTGCTGAACTTGTCCTGCAATCTCTGATGTGTCCAGTGATGGTGGGAAGCATGGTCGACGATGGTCCACATTGAACATTTGGTGCAGGCGAAGGAATGGAGGAATGATGTGCTCCAAAGCATTGTTCCCCATAGCCTTGGTACTGCTGTAAGGACCATGTCGGTGTGGTCTGAGCTTCTGATGGGTTCTGGTAAGGCGTTCTTTCTGTCGATGCCACCAGACATTGTTGCCCACCTGAAACTTGTGTGGTACCCCTTTGGGTGAGGAGAAGTTGTTCCTGTGTTCTGTCATGACCGTATCCCTTTTCTGCTGCTGCTGCGTGGAGGAACCCTTTGCAGGGGTCATGGATGTAGCAACGATCTTCCCCTTATTTTGGGAGTGAACCAGACAGATGAATTTCCTGGTCTGTGATATGAGCTTGCTGCCTTTCTTGGTAGTGATCAAGGATGTGGCAGTAGGTGGGGCTACCTCTGGTATCCTGTATAATGAATTATTCAAAGAAATAATGACAGCACGAGGCCTTGACTCATACACAGCATGTCGCCTCCATAAGTATGGCTGGCCTAATAGTACATCACAAACATCCAGAGGTGTAACATCACACAATACCTCGTCTGTGAAGGGTTTGATGCTGTAGGGAAGGCGGCACTGCTGGCGAACTTTCAGATCTCGTCCTTCATGAAGCCACCCGATACTGTATGGCTGTGGGTGTGGTGTAGTCGGTAGGCCCAACCGCTTCACGACCTCTACTGAAACCAGGTTCTTTTGGCTACCACTGTCGACAATGAATTGCAGCGGTGAACCCTTCACCCACATCTGTGAGTGGAAAAGACGCTCCCCCTCCTCTGGATCTTCGGGCTCATTTTTCTTGATCTTGGCAGTGGCAACAGTGGCGCTGGGATCTGCATCAATGATCTGCTTCCCTTTGCCATTCCCCTTGTCGGGTTTTGGCTCAGGGTCAGAATATGCATCTGATTCGGAAGCCTTCAACTCGGCCACCAACGACTGCTTGGTCTGACACTCACTTGTGTTATGAGTGGGACTCTTGTGGAACTCACACCACTTTCCTGTGTCCTTCTTCGGTTTCGTGGTGTTGTTCTTTTCTTGTGGCTTCGACGGGTTATCTTGGGTCACCCCGCCTTGGCTTTGTCCTTTGGGCTTCGGATTTGTAGATCCAAAGTCTCACTTCTTCTGTTTGAACTTTTGCTCGATTTTGACAGCGTATCGGTATGCTGTGCCGAGTGAGGAGATGTTCAAGAACACCATCTCTTCTTGGATGTATTTGTGCAGGCAGCCGCGGTATTTGAGTACCAGATGCAGCTCAGAATCTTTGATACCCAACTGTGTGCGAAGGGTATGAAAAATGTTTGTGAACTCCGGCACATCTTGGTCTCGTCCCTGTCGCAGTGTGGTCCATTTGATGTATTTGTCCTCATAGCTTCCGACAGGGTAGTACTGCTCTTTGATGGCATCCCGGAAGTCATTCCAAGTGGGTGCGGCTGAAAATAGTGAGCCTGTATTTTCATCCTTCTGCTCGCAGTAGGTTTCCCAACAGTCCTTGACGTGGGGGGCTGCTTTGAGAAGAGCAAAAACAATCTTTTCCCGACATGAAAATTCATGAACAGAAAAATACCCATCTAGCAGATTTAACCATTTATCTACGGCATCTGCGTCTATTTGACCCTCAAATATGGGGATTTCAAAATTAACTTGTACCTTGAAGGGTGTGGCATTTCCAGAGTCGCTGTTGGAAGCCGATGCGTCGCCTCTGGGTAGCCGCTGAAGGATCTGCGCAAAGCTATCCATCATCGCGTTCCGTTGTCGCTCGAGGGCTTCTTCGAGCAAGATTTTGATAGGATCTCCTGCCCCCTCGTCTTTCTTCTCATCCGCCATGGGAGGCCGTCGGGATTTTCGAGGCCGGTCTTGCAAAGGTTCGACCAGTTCAAGCCCTAACTCCTTATATCCCGACCTCGTTGGGGACATGCAAAGAAAAACAGAGAAAAAGCAGACCGCTCTGATACCACTGATCCGGATTTTAAACAGGAACGCAACAAATTACAGAGATAACCATAAATACAAAGATGCGATAACCATAAAAATAGAGATGCAGCGGAAATAATACTTCATTTCATTACTGTAAAATATTGAAATATGCTTACAAACAGAAATGGAAAGAAACCAGCTAGGGCGATGGTAGCTTATCTCTGAGAAGAGATGTGGCGGCTACATGCCTCTGAACTGTTCCGAACTGTATTACAATGAGGCTCGAAGGCCTATTTATTGTTGAGAAACAATGGAAAACCCTTCACATACCGAAACCTAACCCTAGAAGATGAAACGCCAAATTGTGGGCCCCGTTTGGGTAAATTGGTACATCAATTTCCCGGGGTCGTAACTTTGGCATACGATCTCCGTTTGATGCGTACGATAGCTCGTTAGAAAGATCTATCCGAGTACTATCACTTTGGGGGGCAACATAGGGCTCAGTCGCCCCAGAATTCCAAAAAAACGTTGTTTAGGGCCTCAAAACGGCTCCGGAAGTTCAGGACCCGAAAAACTGCTAAAAATAGTAAACTGTGCTACAATTAAGGAAACTGAAAATGCTGAGAAAGACAATGGTGGGGGTCCAGGTGGACCTGGCAGGTGGCCACCAATATCCACCTGGATCAAGCAAACCTATGTAGGAAAAAGGAAAGAGGAAGATTGTCAAGAACCCAAAGGCTAAGCAAAGCTACAAGTTTAGAGAATATCCTCTCATTAAGAAAGAAACTTTGGTAGTTGAGGCAAAGTGGAAACAATGCATAAAGAGAGCAGAATGGAGGAAAAGAGAGAAGCAAAGGTTGGAGGAAGAAAAAGGGAAATTGTAGGAAATAGAGAAGAAGTTGAAAGAAGAGAAAGAGCTAAGAAGGAGAGAGAGGGAAGAGAAGCAGAAACATGAAGAGGAATAACGGCAAGGTGTGATCATAGAGAAAACTGTGCTAATACAGGTTGAAGAGTTAGAGAAACTAGAAGATGAAGAATAGGGTAAGGAGCTACAGGATCGGGAACTTGGTCAACAAAATAAGCAAATGGTTGAAGACGTGGACATGGAGTTGTCAGAGCACCCGTAGGACCAATCTATCGACCTCATTCCGAGAGCATCTGAGGTCGCCTTGTAGTCTCCACCACCTCCAATATTAGAACCAATACCGAGCGAGAAAGGAGAGGTGGTTCTCCTTAATTATGATCTAGTGATGGATGTGTACAATATATCTTTGATGAGCTGCAAAAAAATATTGTACAAACATAGAGAAAGAATTTCTCGGATGATCACACTTCACCTTCATTTATGAAGGAAAGGGTGATAGTGTCAAATTTTAGAAAGCATCCAGCTTCCATGGTCGATGCCACTAAGGCTTATGCAGAAGCCACGAGCTCAAATGTAAAATTCTTGTTAGAAGAGAATGATAATGTGGAAAATGACATGCAAGCGGCCAGGAAGAGGGCAGAACAATCCGCAAGATCCACTATGGTAGATATGAGGAAAGTGATACAAGCTGAAGTATCCACTCTTCAGACCACCATGTAGAAACTTTATTACGGATTTGTCACTTTGCACAAGTTGGTTGTCCATCTATATGGTTTTCAACAACGTTTATGAAAATAGACCAAACTCTTAAGGACATACATGCTGCTATTATGCACATATAAAAATGGAAAATGAGATACATGGGAGCCCCGCTTTACTTTCATAATATAATGTAGCCGTAGGTAGAGCTAAAAAAAGCATGGATCTTGATGTTGATCTGGAACTATGAGAAACCCCCTCCACTCATCAGTAGCATTGAGGCCTCCTATGCACGATTGTTCAAGAGTATGGATGCCACAGTGGGGACACACAGGATCCCTTCAATCAGTTCCCACACCCAAGCCATTGAGAAGAGCCAAGTCCAGCTGGAGGTCGATAGGTACATCAAGCAGTTAATGTGATAGGCCACCAACCATGACTTGTAGCTGAGCGTAGAAAACATGCAGAAGTACACTGGTGGTCCAAGCACACTCAGGAAAATGTTATGCATGCTTGAAGATGAGTTGGAAAAAGGCTCCAAGACCATATACCCAGATGCCATGGAGGGATGAGTCCATTTCCAAAAATACATAACCAAATAGTATGCAAACACCATAGCATATTATTGTTGGTTTAAGGGGGCTTGGACACAGGTTCAGAGTTAGCTGCACTAACCAAAAAAACCCTACACTACCAACCCTTTCAGCAACAACCTGCATGGCACAGACTAAAGTCTCACCTGACGTAGTATTGGGGCATGATAGAACCAAGCTTCTACATCTAAAGGACTATGTGATGTGTTTTTGTTACTTTTAGGGCTTTATTTCGACCTTCGCGAACCCTATCCCTTGAAATCTGGAAATTATAGTAACTAACAGATAATAGATGTAAACTCTTCATTAATTGTTCTAAACATTCATAACATGAAGTAATTAAACAAAACTACCTCTTTCACGCATCTATTAAGTATTTTTCATGATAAATTGCAGTAAATAGAGCAAAAATACAATAAATTCAGAAGTAAAAAATAACACATGGATACACAGATAATGCTCCAAAAGAACATTTATTATACTTATATATTTAATTAGAGACTCTTCCAACCTTGTGCACTTAGCTACAAACTTACCAAGGTCTCCGTGCACACAGCTAGAGGAGCCTTCCCCTTTTACTAAGTACAGAAAACAAACTTCTCTTATTTCTTACTCAAATCATTCACTCATAGATAGACAGATAGATCTTATGACTCTCTATGACTCCTTTTTATATCATTCTCTATTACAATACCATGGTCAGTGAACCATGAGCAGGTCACAAAAAAACCTAACTCTTAACAAACTAAGGAGTTTTGACCTTCATAAATCCCCTTTGACTCCTATCAATCTTCACACTCCACTCCTCAAAATGTGGAGACTTTACAATAATAACAAAACTTTTACAAAATTTATCCTAGGGGACCCTATCTCAATAGGGCCCCAACACAAAATCGTGACCCATCTTGAGTCACTCTACTGTTATTGCCTCGATATTTTCCTATAGACCAATGAATTATGTCTTCAATGCTTGAAGATATGATGTTCCCTGCACAGCGGCCTGATAAAACTCTTCTACTAGTTTCTTGATAGTTGGACCTTCAACTGCAAGGCCCATGGTTCTTTGCATCTACTGCATAGCCTTCAACTTGCTCTACATCGTCTGTGTCAGCTGGCTTGCCTCATCAGCCCAGGGATATGTCCTTGAGGATATGATGGATTCTTTCTGACGCAACTCATTGATCTCGGTCTGAACGAAATTCCCCTCCTGCGATCAGGTGAACCTTTGCACTAGTCCTAAAGTCCACATTGTTTCCCTGATCTCGTCAAACTACCTTTGTTTCTCTCATATATTTTCTTTGATTTTCTACAAGTGTGGATCCTCCTATAGCAAGTTCCATAGTTCCATCATCTGTTCAAACAACTAGGTGCAATCCTTGATTGCAACTTCTAGTGTAGTCATGTCTTCTTTAATAGCAGCCTCACGCTGCTCTCTAACTTTTGAATGAGTGGTGAGCTACAACTTAAGTTGAAGCTTAGAGATCTACAGTTGCAGCTCAAAATGAACCTTTCCAATCTCCTCCTTTGAATCTTTTACCACGGAAGCTAGCTTCTATATTTTCTTTGTGGAGCCCGCTTCATTTGGAATCTGGAGCTTGGGAAGCTCACTACAGGCCTATGTTATTGTTGCTTCTAGATGTTGACTACACGCAATGACTTCTTCCCATTCTTTGAGTTCCTGGGCCTTTTCCTCAAACATCTATTGGTTGTTCATCTTTACTTCGCTGATAACCAGTAATTCTTGTTGTTCCTAAACTCTAAGCTCATTTGATACCCCTTGATGCTGCTTGTGCAATGTCTAAATAGGGAACACCGCAAGGTTCAGAATCAAATTCTTTAGAAGCAATATGTGCGCCCTATATTCTAAAGTTTCAACATGTAGTGATCCCTCTAGTAACTACACTTCACATACGTTTGTGGTGATCTCTCTTGCTAAGGATGACCCACTCGCTTGTCAAATGCTCGCTTGAATAACCCCTCTTTGGACCTACAATTCCCTCAGGCCCAACTATGCCTTATCCAATCTCTAATGCTACTGGTCCTCAATGTGGTTCCAAGTAGTCTATGTTGCATTGTGGACCACATCATTGATCTCATCCTAGTCCCCCTTTGTGAGGACCAATGGTGTCGTATACTTGTCAGACTTCTACTTCTTGTTAGAAAATTATATATTACGGAGCAATGAAACACATAAAATATTGCAGAAATATAAACACAGAAAAACGCACAAAACAAGAGAGACACAGATATACGTGGTTCACCCAGTTTGGGCTACGTCCACCCCGAACAGCCAGTCCTTCCTTTCTATTATCCAGCAAAATGAAGAGACACAACCTACAACAAATCCGCTGTAATATCCTCTATTTTCTCTCACAGTCTCACCTCTCTGTTTCTCGGTCATGGAATACACATTTATATCTCAACCTCCAATACAATGCCCTCATACAAAGAGAGGGGTTGCCTTCTAGGGCAAAAAACCCTAAACTAAACATAAGTTCTATCGTCAGATCATCTGCCTAATGAACGGCCCAGATTGACTAGAAATTACTATACTTTTACAAGGTAATTTTACATTTGTTTTTAGCTTCGGGGGCACTGCCCCCGAGCCCCCGCCAGGGGACCACTGGCCCTCGGACCCCCAGCCGGGGGGGATCAGCCCCCCCGGACCCCCACGGGGGGGACAAGTCCCCCCCGCACCCCCCCGCGTGGAGGGGTGTACAAACTTCCTGGGGTATACATCCGGCTGAAACAAAGACCTCTGAACAATCATGCTCCACACACAACACTTTTTACGCAGCCCCATAGAACTTTGCTTCTGCGAGTTTCTAAAAATGAAGGGGGACTCCAAGTCTATTCCCCCTTCTGCTTCACCCTCCGTCTCAACTTCTACATTGGTACACTATATTTTAGATTGGCAGAGGTCAATAGTGGCGTACGATGTGGTGGCAGATTTCTCCTTTAGCACTTTTTTCTCTTTGGAAGAGACCTTCTCTTTCAGTGCTTCCCTCTCCTTTGTAGAGGCCTCTTTTTGTTGGGAAACCTTTTATTTTGTCATGAATGTTTCTTTTGCATAAGCCTTACATGCTTCCTTCTTCTTATCTTTTGATGCTTCTATGGTAGTTGTGGTGTTTTCTACTTCACCTTTGGTAGCCTTACTGGTTCTTTCACCTACATCAGACGGGGTGAGCCAGTCACTTAGCCATTTACTTATGACCCCCCATAATATCATCTTCGGCAACCAAGAATGGCAACTTATGCCATGTGCCCATGGCATCATTCTTCATGCGCATAGACAGATTATGAAAATCTGCCTTGAAATCAACAACATTAGCATACTGGGCATGCAAGCTTGGTGATATACATGGTCGTTGGTTAATCACCATCCTCAACTCCAATTCAAATAGGAGCCAAAATATATTTGTTTCCATGACGCACTTAGGGTCCTTCATTGCCCATAGTGAGGTGAATTCCATGGCCTCGCATAGGTCTAGATCATGCTATGGGAATTGGATTTCCTTCGACGTCCTCCATGCCACTAGTGTGTTCAACAGAAGCAACCACATGTAGTGGAATGCCTTTCCGTCATCCTAGGCTTTGCGGAAATCTTACAAAACCCCATGACATAAATACTTAGCCCAATTATATTGGACTCCCTTGGCACATTGCACAGCCAGATATACTATTGGCTCCAACAATTCATCGGTATGAAACTTCCTCATGATCTTTCTAGCCAATGTTTGTGCACCAAACTACACAACACCATCGGATATGGAACTAATCCCATATCCTCGCGGCTTCTTCACCAGCTTGAAGTTGCTTCTCATCTAGTCTGCCAACTTCTTCTCTTGTGATTTCCCCACAAAATCATCTGCTGGGTCTACTCCTTTATACGGCAACAATGTGATTCGGTGGATTAACATATTAGTAATTGGGATGGGCCCTCCCAACCAAAGGCACCCATCATGAAACAACGACAGTAATTGATGCACACAAATAGTGTTAATGGTGCTTTAGCTAAAATGTGGCATCCATAACATGTTGAGCAACCCTGTGCACTCAACTCCAGCTACCCACTTCATTGGTTCAAGTCATGTAACATCCAACTCCTCATAGTATACTTTCATCAAGCATTATCTTACTTCCAACTATGGGAACTTCGCGTGATCCCCTAGGTGCTAGTCCTCCATATTCAAATATGGTATTCGGGCAAGGAAATTGTCCTCAAAAGGTACATTCTCTGGCAACAATGGTGTGGAGACCTGGAATTTCACTGAATCTAGGTCTTTAGTAACCTTGCTGGTGGATTTCCTAGGTGGGATATAAGGGGGTATCCGAGTATTCGACATGACTTCATCTGCATCAATTTCTTCAATCCCCATAGTTAGCTCTTCTTCATCTAAGTCCAAGGGTTTCATCGGTTTCTTGGTTCTATACATTTTAACCTTCTGTCTAACCTCCATTGGATTTTGGCACAATGATTACTGCACCAGCTCTTACTGGGGCCTCTTTTACTTCTTTTCTCCTCCCTCGGGGGTAGATGTTTTAGGCATCATCGACTTATGCATGGTGGTAGGCAAGGTTGTAAGCACGGGTTAGGTCAGATTAGGTCAAGTTGCAGTCATTCTCTCAAAGAATATTTGGTGCTATGACTGAGGTAAATTTATGAATCCTTGTTGCGAATGCTTCTCTCGAAGTTCTTTCCAATCCTTTCTAAACATGCAGCAATTATCTTGGTGCAAATTAAAGTGCAAAAGCTCAAGACAATTTCTCAGGAAGAAAAGTGTTCAAATGTGGATCAGGATGTTGTATTTATAGGCCAATTTGAATTCAAATCCATCCATTCCTCTATATCGCTGTCATTAATGCGCTTTTGGCAGCAGATTTCCATGGATATACTCCTTAAATTCTCTCCCCCCACTCCCTTTAATGGAAAATCACCATCCAATCATCTACAGTGCTTCCAATGGTCACTTTTTGGCTAGGCTACGTGGGACCCACCATTCTAGTGCAGCTCCATCATAGCTCTCCTCTTTTCCTTCCCTTGATTGGTCGCACATCCCATTCACTTCACTAAACTATCCTTTTGGTAGCATAGTTTATAGTCCTGCACTGCCTTGCAACTACCTGGAGTACCAAGACTACCTTTAATTCATATAGTCATGGTGCAAGGGTGAGATTACCCTTGTACAACTTTAACCAACTCCCATTGACCTTTCCTGGAAATAATTCCCCATTCATTTTGGCGAGTTGAACTACACCTCCATCTGTAATCTCCTTGACGATATATGGCCCCAGCCAATGCATCTGGAACTTTCCTAGAAACTTCGTGAACTTACTATCATACAATAATACTAAATATATACTTTTAAATGTGCATTTCTTAGTGTGGCGATCATGCCATTCCTTTTCGCGAGCCTTCTGCACCTATTAATGAAAACCAACCAAGAAGCGATCCTCTTCCAACTCAACTATCTCCGTGCGCTATTCTTCCATGGTATCCTGATCGGTCATCTCAGTGACTATAGCAATCCATAAACTCGACACAATGTAATCCATTAGCATTATGACTTCTTGTCCATAAACCAGTCTAAATGGTGTCTTTCCAGTCAACTTTTTACAGGTAGTTCTATACGACCACAGAACAATTCGTATGCACACATCCCAATCATTCTGATTTGCATTAAAAATATTTGTTAAAACATTATCCAGGATTTTATTAAAGGCTTCCACTATTCCATTTTCTTGAGGATGATAAATCATACCTTTCTGATGATACATATGGAACTCTTCAAGCAAGGCAATGATTGCTTCGTTCAGGAAGTGTGAACCCCTATTGCTCATAAAAATTTTATGGCATCCAAATCGAGACAAAATGTATTCAAAAATTAACTTCGCAACTGTGGCAGTGCTACAATCCTTTACAGGATGCACCTTAGCCCACCTGGTCAAGTATTCGATCATTGTAATGATGTATCTTGCTCCTGTCTTCTTTCCTAGTGAATGAATTGGTCCCATGAAGTCTATTGCCCACTTATCGAATGCCTGTATTGACACTTGCAGGTTCAGAGGAAATCCATCCCTTCATGACAGCCTCCCCATTCTCTGACAGGCAACACAGTACCAACAATACTCCTTGGAATCCTTGTGCAAAGTTGGCCACCATAGTCCTCCTCGTAGGATTTTCTACGCAGTTTCCCTTCCCACATAACTTTCTCCCGTAACTTCTCCATGTGCTTTAGCGAGGATACTTTGTCGTTCATAATGTGGGACATACCTACGCAGTACTTCATCTTTTCATCTTTTATATAAGTTCCCTACAATAACAAAAAAATCTACAACCCTGACCACCAATCATTTCTTTTGATTTGTATATACCCTTCAGGATTCGTGCCCGTAGACAAGAACTGAATTATGTCTGCCAAGTGTTCATCTATGATGCACACATTGAAGAGTTGTGCATCAGGAAATCCTTCATCTAGATTTGTAGGCTTGTCACCATTCTCACTCTGCGAGAGGTGATCTGGTCCAACATTTAATTGCCTTGACTTCACGACTACCTCAAAGTCATATTCTTGAAAGAGCAACAACCATCTACAAATAGCCCCCCCCCCAACATAGGCTTGTTGACCAGGTACTTCAATGCAAAATGGTCTGTGTACATTTTGAAGTGTGCACCCAATAAATAATGTCTGAACTTTTGGAGCGAATACACCATCACCAATCCCTCGCGCTCTGTGGTTGAATAATTATTTTTTTCCTTAGATAACTTCATGCTCAAAAACGCTATCAGATGGTCAATATCACATGCACCTGGTTGGGTTAGCATAGCTCCTAATTTTATGCAGGATGCATCTTCATGTATGTGGAATTACTTCTTCCAGTTTTGGAACACTAGAATAGGCGATGTGACCATTTTTTCCTTTAATACATCCAAACTCTTATGGAAATCATCATCCCAAAAAAACGTCGCATCCCTCTTCAGTAATATCTCCATGGGCGAAGTGATATACACATATGCTTTGATGAACTTCCTATAATATCTTGTATGGCCCAATGTCACATGCAACTGTTTGACATTCCTCAGAGTCTCCAAATTGATAATTATTTTAATTTTCGCAGGGTCTACCATCAACCTTTTCTTACAGACAACATGACCCAAGTGTATCCCATATGATACGTAGAATATGCACTTCAGCAGATTAAGGGATATCTGATACTTTCGACAAGTACCCCGCATGAGACGAAGACTAGCAATATGCTTCTTTTCTAACCCAAACACTGTCCAATAATCAAAGTAAAACTCCAAAAACTTATGAATAAATTCTTTGAAAGTGATGACTACCACCCTAGAAAACATTGTAGGGCCATTCTTAAGTCCAAAGGACATAATTGTATACTAAAAATGGCCCCATTCTATGCTGAAGGTGGTCTTACTCTGATCCACCAGCACAATTTTGATCTGATGATACCCTAAGAACCCATCGGTAAACAAATAGGCTTCCTGACCTCCAAAATTCTCCATTACTTCATCTATGAACAGCGTAGGGAATGGATCATGGACGCAAGCATCATTAAACTTCCTTAAATCTACGCAGATCTAAATTTCACCCTTCGTCTTCTTTTCCTATAGGACTAACACAATCTCACTCTTTGTTAGGCTCAATAATTCCTACTACAAGCATCTTATCTAACTCTTCGTGCACTTTTTCCTTGTAATTAGGATTCAACCGATGTGGGTGCTACTTCACTGGCTTCGCATCTGGATTTAGAGTGATATTCATGACACCCAGATCACCTACTATTCCCTTCGATCAAAGAAATTTGTGGGAAACAAGTCCTGATACTCCCACAATAACTACACAACTTTGTCCACTATGTCCTCATCCCAGTAATCACCTATATTTTTGAACTTCAGTTGCACTTTCAACCCAATATTCACTTGATTAGTCTTCAAGGGCTTTGAGATGTTAAGGACTTCTACCTTAGGCCTCGCAACTTCACATTGTCCTCTTGACTCAAGAATACTGATGTTCCTAGGCTCTTCCTCACCTTCCTCTGTGGTCACATTGTAGCATTCCAGAGCATGGAACAATTGCATACTCTAGTCTAGTTGTACCCACATGACAGGTTCTCTAGGAATTCTGAATATTGCAAATTTGATCTCTTGTAATGATTCGTCAATACACTCAAATCCATCCTCAAAACTGAAAATTAACAGAAAACTTTCCTTCACAACATGCCACTCTACGGTTAAGTGTTACAGCTTTGTTTCTAGATACCAATTCATCGAGATAGTATCCAAAGTGTGGCAGAATATGTGAATCTATTTTGGCTATGATTATTCTCCCCATGCTTTCATCCATCTCTCCAGATGCTCACATGGATCTTCCTTTCCTATATATTTCTCTTCAATGCAGGTATTGGCATATCCAAACCACAACTTCATCATCTCTCAATATTCCTTCCAGTCTGCAAAGTTTTTCTTATGTGTGCCCCACCATTTGGCAGGCGTAGCTCTCAGCGCGATATCTAATTCCTAGAACCAATGTTCCTTCGTAACATCCCTTTCAAATTTATTTGGAAATAAATTTACATCTTCTAAACCACCATAATACAGTAAGTTGTGTACCTTAGTGGATATACATCGGAGTGACTTAGTAATCCTATTGCATCGTAGCATTGATACCTCATGCAATCTATTCTACTAGTCCCTCATCTAAATATGAATTGTACGAGTTGTCCTTTTCCCAAATAATTCGCCCATCCACCATAGGGTTGATCCAATCATCATCCTGCATACTAAGGTTATAGATTTTCTCAATATCACCCCCCTAATAATAATCTCGGATTGGTTCAGTATATCGTGCACCCTCGGTCGAATCCAATGGAAAAATAACCCTTAGTTCCTTCTTCTCAAATGCCATATTGCGCTTCTTGAGGTTGATTACTGTGTTAATATCAAATTCCCAATCAATGCTAAGTAGTGATGGGTATGGATTAATCTCATCCATTATTTTGATTACTTCAAAATCAGCTATGTCACGCGCCCCTTGAATATCCACAGTTACTCCATGTAGGCACCCCATAGGAATAATCTTTTGTTGATTCGTCATTCGTAGCTGGATTGGGGACCACTGTAGTTTTGTTTTTCCCATTCTTTCCAAAGTTTTTTTTGGAAAAACATTTGCATCAGATCCCAAATCAAGAATTACTTGGTCCATTTCAAATTCTCCAATCTGGGTAGTCAATCTCATCTCTTGACCAGTCCTTTTCTTACCTTTGTCAACCTTATGAACTGTGCGTTGTTCAAGTAATGGCTTACCCTTATGAGCACAGTTATCTATTAACTCTTGTAGTCCCTCTACTACTTTTTGGTCCCTTACAAGCTTCATGCACGTCTGTAAGAAAGATGTCAACAATGAAGGGTTTGTTTCTTGTGCAATATTGATTTCTCCATGCATATACTCTAAGCCCTTGATGTAGAAGCTCCTACATCCACAAATATCCTCTTTGCCTCTATAAAAGTTCCCTTTGATTTATTCAAATCAAATCTAGCCTTGCGTACCCATACATTTTCCTATGTTTTTTCCCTTTATCTTCCTCAGTAGCTATACTGCTTCACGTAACAATATTAACTCTAGGTCCATCTTTGCATGGTTCTGATCTCATCATATGGATGTTTTGCATAGGATGTTGAGTCTGGGTCTTCTTTTCTTGCATCTTTATGATGAGCACAGGACAATCTTCTATGACATGATAAAACTATCAAAAATATTGACCAAAGGGGTGCGTTGGAGTCTAACAATCTCGCACAAAGTGACCTGGTTCTCCACAGTTGTAGAAAATGATCTATCCTCGACCTCTTGCAGCTCCCCCCCCCCTCATCCTCTTCCTCATCCCTGGAATCCTCAAAATGCTATAGTTGTACCTTCATCCTACTGAGGATGTGCCTTCATCTATACTCTATATGTTGGTGTTTTGTACATCATTAATTCTTAACTTCGGCAATTGCATTCGTCATGACCTACACACTTACAAAAATTGCAAAAAAATTGTTGGGGAGTCTACACAAACTTCTGTAACAAATGACAATCATCCATCATATGTTTTCCTATGGTTTGAGAGATAGCACACCATGGTACTATGCCTACACTCATCCCAATGGTATTTTCTGGATTCAGTGGGACAAGACCTCCCCTAGCTAGATAATTCTGATACATCAGGCAATGATCCTTGTCGTGACCATGGAATTTTCATTTTAAACACCATACTTCCATGTAGGTCTCATTATGGACTTATTTTCCCTTTTTAAGACTTTGCAACTCCATATGTAGGCTAGCCAATTGTGGCTGAATTTGTTGCACTCCTAAAGTCATAACTTCGATAGGCGAGGCCTTCAACTTCATAGCAATCTCTAGTGCCTCAACATGCGTTCAAATCTTCTTCTGTGGCAATCTCAAATGAGGTAATAGTGAAGAAATATACCAATCCTTTTGTTTTTCATTAGTGATTTGCATATTAGCATGTTGCAGTAGACATTTCAATCTTTGATCGAAATCCCATGCAAATTCATTTACCCTCTACTAGATTTCTTTGACCTTCGTTACAGACTGAGATTAAGACTTAGGATTTTTAAATTCATTATTCAACTCATCCTTCATATCGTTCAATGTCACAACTTGATGAGTCCTACTATACTCAATATATGAGCTATGTGCCCTATCTTGCAATGATGTGACCAGCTACACTTTCTTCAAGTCATCATCTGTTATCTGCTGTGACTTCCACATAGCATCTGCTACAAAGAAAAATTGTTCAAGGTCTTCTATCCCTAGACCCTTCAATATGGGCATCTTCATAGAATTAACCGCATTGAATAGTGGAGGCAGAGGTGGAGGAAGAGGTGTAGGTGTAGGTGTTTGAGGTGGAGGTGATGGCGAAGGTGGAGTGGATGGATGTGGTATTCCCGCAATACCCTGATTTACTAGTTGTGGCTCACCTTGAGGCATATTCAAACTATTACTTTCTTCATCACTATCAGATGCTCCTAACAAAGGACTCTACTCATCACCTAAATCTAGATCTCTTCTGAATGGCTTTCCACTTCACATAGTTCCCTTCAAGTCTCGACTAAACATCAATTCAATGGCATAACCCATTTCTCACACAATAGAATTTTAATCCAAGTTTTCAGGGACTTCATATACTTACCTCTTGGTCGTTTTAAAAACCAACTTTCCACTGCACTATAACTGACATACATGTCAATCCTGAAGTCAGTAATGAATGTACCCAAGATGTTATCAATCTAATAATCAGCAGCCCTCATGATCTTATTTTCTGAACCCTCCAGGCACCTCACCAACTCCGGAGTCCACACAATAGGGTTATCCAACTTTTATGTACCTTTACCATCTTCCAATTTAGACAACCATTCGTATAACTCATAAGGAAAAGAGCAGAAGAAAATTTTTTGTTTTTCTGTATATAGGTATCTATTCAACCACTCTTCCTTTGATAGGCATGAATTCTTGTTTTCCTAAGTTTCAAACTCATGCAGCTTCCGATCTATCCACTTTTCTATTTCCTTCTTAGTTGGTATCTAATTACACCACATCACACATTCCTCAAATAGATCCCAGTCCCAACAACAAAAACATTTGTTGGCTTAAGGGGGCTTGGACCCAGGTTCAGAGTTAGCTGCGCTAACCAACGAAACCCTACACTACTGGCCCTTTCGACAAAAACCTGCGTAGCGCAGGCTACAGTCTCACCTGAGTCAGTATTGGGGGATGCTAGAACTAGGTTTCTACATCCAAAGGACTATGTGATGTGTTTTTGTTACTTTTAGGGCTTTATTCCAACCTTCACAAACCCTAACCCTTGAAACCTGAAAATTACAGTAACTAATAGATAATAGATCCAAACTCTTTGCTAATTGTTCTAAACATTCATAACATAAAGTAATTAAACAAATCTACCCCTTTCGCACATCTATTAAGTATTTTCATGATAAATCTCAGTAAATAGAGCAAATATATAGTAAATTTAAAAGTAAACAATAACACATGGATACACAAATAATGCTCCAAAACATCCTCTATTATGATTATATCTTTAATTACATACTCTTCCAACCTTGCACACACAGCTGTAGGGGCCCGCACACTCAATTGCGGACTTACCAAGGTCTCCTCACACACAACTGCAGAAGCCTTCCCCTTCACCTAAGTACTGAAAATAGACTTCTCTTACTTCTTACTTAGATCATTCACTCATAGTTAGATATATAGATCTTATGACTCTCTATGACTCCTTTTTATTTCATTCTCTATTACAAGACCATGGTCCGTGAACCATGGGTGGGTAACAAAACAATTTAACTCTTAACAAACTAAGGGGCTTTGACCTTCCTAAATCCCCTTTGATTCCTATTAACCTGTGCACTCCGCTCCTCAAAATTCAGAGACTTTACAATAATAACAAAACTTCTACAAAATTTACCCCAGGGGACCCTGTCCCAACAAGTACCAATCTTGGTATCAGTTAGTCACTGAATATCATCAAGAGGATGTTGCCAAGTTGGTATTTCCCCAAGCTATTGTGTCATAGTGTTTATCTTGTTAGGCTGATTCTAGCCTATTTTCTCCCACATAGGTATATGTGGAAATAGTATATTATTTGTAAATATATTGTAATTGAAATTCCAATTGTCATTAGTGGAATGTGAATAGTCACTATGTATGTAAATAATTTGAAGAGTCATGAGGTAGTCAAAGAGTCAAAGCGGAATGTCGAGGGTCACCTCACCCTTTGTTATAAATAGAACCTCATAACTCATAGAAAGGGATTTTGGGAGCCAAGCTTTTGGCTAGGCTTAGGCTTAGAGAAGGCTTGGGAGTATTGTGACAAGCCTTGGCTTCTCCACAACATAGAGCGAGTACACTTCTTTGGAGGAGTAGGTAGTGTTGACTATAATGTTCCACTATTGGGGCTAGTGGTTGCCAATGGTGTATGTATGGATGGAACTTTCACTTAGTAATATAACTGAGCCAACACATTTTAATGCATATGTTTTTATTGTATTTTGACTATTTTGGTTACTTTAGCAATGTATTTTGTTTAACTTACACATTTGTTTATGAACTATTTTGTATGCAATTGTATGAATCTTGTTGAAGGTGTGTTGTTGGATTAACCCATTACTTTGGTTTGTGGACTATTCCACTTCCAACTTGTGATGTCATTCCACTTGTGTGTTCCTTTCAAGATGCGTACTATTATAGGATTCTAAGGGACACAATTCCTTTTTCCCTCTTTGTGTTAGAACCCCCATGCATCTCACTTGAGTCGCTGCAAGGTCACACACTTACTTCTTACCAAAGTCATCATACCTACATTTTGCGCACTACTGTGATCAAGGCACTACATTACCACCCACTTCTGGGTGTCCTAATCCAAGTGGTTTGTGGTCTAGTTGGGAATTATTACCAGAGAGATCCCCTTGAATGTTGGTGGGTCCACCACTGTCAACAGTACCTTAACTAATATTCTCAATAAATCGTTTAGTCTACTTTTCGTTAAGTCTACAATCAACTACTCTATGACCAACATTTTGACATTTAAAACATTGCAACAAATTATTCCGAGCAAAGGAATTTTTGTACCCGAGTCTACTTTTCCTTTGTCTATTCAGCTAATTTCTTCTTCTTGTTCTAAGCTACATGTAGGGTAAATTAATCTACAATTTGTTTCTTTGTGTCCATAATAGGGCGAAATGGTAACCCAAAAAAATATCATCATACCTAGAAAATTGTCTTCTATGTTGGCTTGATTCTAATTATTTCAATTTTCTTGGTCAATGATGTACTTTTGTTGCTACTGATAATTTTTTGGCTACTTTTTGGGCCACATATTTTCTTTTTTTGTTGTTGTGTTGTATTGTATTTTATTGTTGGTACAAAGTTGATTGATTATTTACCTTTAAATTCTTCTTCTGAACTAGTTTCAGCCTCAAATCCAAGACCACTATGAACTTTGGGAACTCTCTGTGCTTCCAAAAACTCATTTAAATTTTTAGTTCCTTTTCCAAATTTCTGATTGAGACTCAGTTGGGTTTTTTCTTCTCTAAATATTTTCTCTGCAAAACAATTTCACCTTCCAACCTTTCAAAATCTTGTTTTTTCACATTCAACTATTGGTTTAGGGATTCTTGAATCTTCTTACTTTCTTCAATTTGTAGAAGAAATGGTTCAACAACTTCAGCCTTTTCTTTGATCAATGACATCTTGTAAGATTTATTTTTCTTTCTCAATCTTTCTATTTCTTCAAGTGCACTTACTAGTTCTCCTTCTAGGTCCACTTTAGCCTCTTCATCATCAAAATTGATAGCTTTGACTTGCATATTGTCTATGGCAATCAACATGAATTATTTTGGACTTTCATCATATTTTTCCTTATCTGAGGAGTGCCCGACTTCACTTTGAGAAGACTTGTCTTCTTGAACATAGAGAACCCTCTTTTTTGGTTTCTTTCTATCTTTTTTTACTTCCTAAATTTTGTTCTTATATCATAATCCTTTTTCTTATTTTCAGGACATTTTGAAGCATAGTGACCAAATTTTCCACAATTAAAGCACTTAAAAGGTAGCTTAGCTCTATACTTTCCTGGGCCTCTCTTGATATTTTTCACAAACTTGGATTCTTCTTCATTCGATTCACACCATGAATCACCATGCTCTTCTTTGGGCCTCTTATCTGTTTGAAGGTTGATTATTTTGTTGTAGGCTTGCCATTTGATATTCCCATGTCATAGGCAATAAGGATG
Organism: Pinus tabuliformis; assembly: GCA_031772625.1. Taxonomy (NCBI): domain Eukaryota; kingdom Viridiplantae; phylum Streptophyta; class Pinopsida; order Pinales; family Pinaceae; genus Pinus; species Pinus tabuliformis. The sequence goes on from CM062804.1 coordinate 1,588,482,919, forward strand.
CCAAGCAGGTAGTCTAGAGTGACAATTTTTATATTGTTCATTTATTCAATGGTTGAAACCTTGGGATTAAACCTCCTAGGGAGACATCTCAACAGCTTTTGAACTACTACAAGTTCATCTAGCTTATCATCAAGGCCTCCTATAGTGTTCACAATCTCATCAACTCTTAAAAAATATTTTGCAATATATTCATCATCATGCATCCTCAAAGACTCAAATTGCATTCTAAAACCTTGAAGTTTAGCTTTCTTTACCATTCTGTCACCTTCATAAAAGCTACTCATCTTGTCCCATATAGCTTCGGTAGATGTGTAGTCCATCGCTTTGACAAGTTCTGATTCAAGTATGCCAACAAGCGCAAAATTCATGGCTTTAGATTTGCGGGCCTAAGCACCCCTATTATGTTCGATGTAGTTGTCAATTTCAAGTTTCTGACTCATTCATGCCAAAACTCAAAGGCTTTCCATTAGAAATGTTGCTAAAATGAATCCACAGGCTTATTGTTAATTAGTCTTCTAGTTATGTTCTTTAATGACAAGGCTCCACTATAAGACAAAAATCAAGACTATACACCCAATTTTGCAATAAGCCCCAAGTTCTTATTTTATAATTCAAACACCTATGTGCCCATGGTCATGATTTCCGCACAGAACCAAGTGTTGTCCCTTGCGCCTTAGCTTTGGCTGCATTTATCTTGACACACATATAATATGCCTTTTAAAAATATCTAGGACTATGTCGTAGGGATGAGCTTTCTCATGGGGCCTCCTACCCGTTGCTCATTATTTTATGTTTCCATCAGTATCACAGACATGTCTTGATGCTTTTATCCTAGTGTTTCCTCTATGTGCCCTTAATTTATCTTTGGGATCAACATGAAGGGATGACATGTCTTGGTGAGGTCAGCCCGCTACACCTATGCCCAATCAACTACACACTCGAGCCTACATGTCACTAACATTATCCATGTCTACCTGATGCCCAATCATCCCGTAAGTCTTCCTTTGTGCTTCACTTAAGCCTACTAAGGTCTGGCCTATGCCATGATTTCATGCTAACATCACATGTAAAACATGGTGACATCTGAGTGGTGACACATGTAACTCATATTAGGCCCACTATGTTACCTAAAAACGCCAAAAACACCTACCACATGTCTACCTCTTATAGTCCCTCTTCTAACATCATCTGTGACCACTCATGTGCTACAATGTAGCCCACCTATTTCATCCTGGTCCTTAACTTATGGGCACTCTTTTATCCTCCAGGATTAACCTAGCAGAATGAGTTCTCACTAGGCTCCACCTTCAGCCAATAGTCTTCACCCATGTGTCCTTCTATTAGAGGACAAAGAAATGGTCATGAGTCTTGGTTTTTCACCATATTACTTTATAAAAATTCTAAGGGTCCATGGAAATTTCTTTAACATTGCACTTCCTCCCCACGTTTGTCAACCTTGCTCCAAAAATTATTGTTGTACAACCACTCATTTCAACAGCCCTATCACGTGGTTTGTGGTAATGAGAGGGGGGTGCTGGAATGAATCTTCATCGTTGATCTGACAATTAATAGTATGGGGAAAGCCACCCATTACAACACCCTCTGCAATCCTGTCAGGCTTTGCTAGAAGTGGGGACCTCCTGCTTTAAGTCTCTTCCAATAACAATGCTCCTGATGTGATGTTGTTAGGCCACCTTTGCCTAGATTGTTGGAAATAATACTGGTGAATCAGTATTATTAAATTCTTTTCAATCAATTTATTCTTTAGATATTGATCATTAGTTTGTATGTCAGTACCATATAACAATGAGCAAGAACAAGAAAAATAGATAATCACACCAAAGAACACCAGCTATAAGGTGGAAACCCAATGTGGGTGAAAACCACCTGCTGCAATATGTCTCTATCTTCTTTCAATTAGAAACTTCTTTTACAATGATTTTGTACTGGTGCAGTCCTTTACCAGTACGCAGGCTGCAACCTACAGAGAGCTACAACCCTCTCTCATTTTCTAGTCTCTCCTGGAAGGGAGCTACAACCCCCTTAGCTCTTTTACTTCTTTAAGGACCACATTTCATTAATTTTCAGACTGGATCCAAGAAGATCAAATAATCATCAAGTACATGCGAATCACCCAATCAAATGAATCACCAAACTTCTCAGAATGTTGTAAACAGAAAAGTAATACCAGAAATCTAAACCCAGAACTCTGCAGCAATAGATAAAAGACAGCCAACAAATGTTTCAAGATAGGTCCACAACTTCACCAATAGAGGAATCAGAATATCTGCAGCTCTTATGTGTCTAAACTGCATAGATCCGCACCTGGTCGGTCTTCTGCTCTGCGTATCTCCACACCACCTCCTTCTGCTACCCTGCATACCTCTGCTCAGATCCGCACCTGCACTATCTGCCTGACAGCGTACCTCCGCAACTGGTTCTTCTATTTCCCTGTGTACCTCCACATTGTGCCTTCTTTTGAGCTGCGTACCTTGCACCTGCGCCTTTCGCTGCGCTGTGGATCCTCGCACCTGCGCCTTCTCCTGCGCTGCGGACCCCCGTACTCACGCCGTTGATCGCCTGCGAACCTTTGAATAGGGCCAAATTAACAATCCTCCAATGTGCCACAGATAGTCAGATCCATAGATCTGATCATGCGCCCGAGATATCACGACCTATCAATAGATTCGCCTTCAATTTCACCTTGATTTAGATCTAGCCTTTAAAACCGATTACCCAAAATTTCAGATCTTAAGATATTCCTTTTTTTTTCACAAGTGTCTAGCCAAGTGATCTCCTTTCCTTTTTATAGGCAAGCCCTTATTCAAACCATGGGACAAAACCATCGAAAACCAATACAAGGGATCCAAACCGAGATTCATTAATTTAGATCCTATACCACGGGCCAAAACCATAGGATCAAGAACGACGGGCTAAATACCAAGGGCCAAACATAAGAAACCCCATGTGAGCGCGCTTCTCTGCATCGGAGTGAGTGAACTGAGGGACCGCACCTTCTGAACGGAGAACCTGCGGGTATGACCGCACTTCTTGGTAGGCGTACCTGCGAGTCCACACCTTATGAACGGGGCACCTGCGAACCCCTTACTTTCCATCATTTTGAGAGCCTGAACAGAGTTTTGTCACTCGAGTGAGTTGCCATCAATTACAACACCTGTGCCATAGCGCCAAACCTGAATCATATTGCCAATAATCTCCCCCTTTGGACTTGATGGAAACCTCAAGATCCTCAATGTCATTCTCCCCCTTTGACATCAAGGGCAAAGGGTTATGCTCCCCCTGAGAACATGCATAAGTCTTTGTTCTGTTGATCATGCTCCCCCTAACCTGTGCCATTCGATCTTCGACCAATCCATAAGCCAGCAAATGTACACGTATACCCCATATGAAACTCGCGTACAACCAACAATCTCTGAAACAGATGAGGTTCAACAACAAGATGATGCATCAACAACCCCCAGATTTTGCCTGAGGTATTCAAAGGTCTCCCTGGGCAATGGTTTGATGAGTATATCAACAACTTGTTCCTTAGAAGGAACATACTCCAACTTGACCTTTTGTTCAAGCACTTCTTCCCTGAGAAAGTGATACTTGATCGGTATGTGCTTGGTCTTTGAATGAATGACTGGGTTCTTTGAAATGTTGATTGCACTTGTATTATCACATAAGATGGAGATAGGTGGTGTACAAGTGATTTGAAAATCCTGCAAGGTCTGCATCATCCAAAGGAGTTGAGTGCAGCAAGATGTACCAACCACATATTCTGCTTCAGCTGTAGATAAAGAAATCGAACTTTGTTTCTTGTTGAACCAAGATACTAATCTAGAACCCATAAAGAATGCACCACCACTTGTGCTCTTCTTGTCATCCACGCTTCCGGCCCAATCTGCATCTGTATAAGCATGAAGTGTGAGACATGTATCTCTAGGATACCATAAGCCATAGCTTTGAGTTCCTTGAAGGTACTTGAAAATTCTCTTTACTGCCTGAAGATGAGTTTCCTTTGGATTTGCCTGAAATCTTCCAACTATTCCCACTGCATGCATGATGTCTGGTCGGGTACCTGTCAAATAAAGTAGATTTCCAATCATAGATCTATAGGTTGGCTAATGTACTGCTCCTGATTCATCATTTGCACTGATGCTGCATCCCGTAACCATGGGGGTACATACTAGTTTTGCATCTTCCATGCCATACTTCTTCAAAATCTGCTTGAGGTACTTGGTTTGAGACAAAAAGATACTGCATTCATTTTGTTGGATTTGTAGACCAAGAAAATATGTCAGCTCTCCAAGCAAATACATTTCGAATTCTTTCTGCATCACCAAGGCAAAGCTTTGACTCATGGCTTCTTCATTGCTGCCAAAGATAATATCATCTACATACACAACAAGTATTAGCAATTTGTCATTTTCAATTTTTATATAAAGATTGCTATTTGCTGATCCTTTTGAAAAACCTTGTTGATGAAGATATTTGTCCAAACGGTAGTACCAAGCCCTTGGAGCCTGTTTAAGACCATAGAGAGCCTTTTTCAGTCTACATACAAGATTTGGATCATTCCCAAGAATGAAACCATCTGGCTGCTCAATATATACTTCTTCTTCTAAGTCTCCATTCAGAAAGGTTGATTTCATGTCCATTTGAAATACTTTGAATTTCTGAAAGCTTGAGAGAGCAAGGAACATTCGGATGGCCTCAAGTCTTGCAACTGGAGCAAAAGTTTCTTCAAAGTCTATTCCTTCTTGTTGAGCATACCCTTTACAAACAAGTCTGGCCTTGTTTCTAATTACTTCCCCATTTTCATTCAACTTATTTTTGAAGACCCATTTTGTCCCTATGACATTCTTATCTTTTGGTCTAGGAACCAACTCCCAAGTGTTGTTCTTTTCGATCTGCTCAATTTCTTCTTCCATTTCCTTGACCCAACATTCATCTTTGCATGCCTCTCTTACATTTTGTGGTTCAGTGGACGAGAGTAATGCCAAATAGCTTGAAGCTTTTGCAATTGTTCCTCTTGTTTGTACACCTACCTCTTTCTGCCCCAAAATCTGAGATTCTGGATGATTCTTCTGAACGTACCTAGATGGAGTCTTCTCTTCTATCCTTATCTGTTCCTCTGGTGCTTCTTGAGGTTCTTCTTCATCTTCAGTCTGATTTGGAGGGTAGTCTTCATCCTCTTCGATGTTTTCATAATTTACTTGCCTAGGAATGTATCCTTTTTCATCAACCACTACATCAATGCTGTCAACAATTCTTCCAAGTCTTTTAATGTAACACTTATATGCTTTGCTGTGGGGAGAATAACCAAGGAGAATGCCTTCATCTGCTCTAGGTTCAAGTTTTCCAAGCTGTTCATCATTATTATTAATATAGCATTTGCTTCCAAAAATTTTGAAATGCTTTACCGAAGGAGTCTCACCATACCAGAGCTCATGAGGAGTTTGAGTGTTGTTCACTCGGACATTTGTTTTGTTGAGAATAACAACCGCAGAAAATGCAGCTTCACCCCAGAAGGTTGCGGGAGTTCCAGACTCATCAAGCATAGCACGAGCCATTTGTTGAACCATTCTGTTCATCCTTTCCACCACTCCATTTTGCTGAGGAGTCCTAGCTGTAGAGAATTCCCGTCTTATTCCATGTTCTCACAGAAATCAAAAAATTCATTTGAGGTAAACTCCCCACCTCTGTCAAACCTGAGGCATTTAATTTTGTGATCTGATTTGTTTTTAGCCAAGGCTTTGAAAGATTTGAATTTTTCAAATGCTTCGTCCTTGTGTTTCATAAGTCCCAACCAAACCATCCTGGAGAAGTCGTCAATGAATAATATAAAGTAGTCTTCTCCTCGAGGTGACCTTGTCCTAAATGGACCACATACATCTGTATGGACTAGTTCAAGAGGCTTGTTGGTTGATCCTTCCTTCTCAGGGAAGTTAGTTCTGGTTTGCTTACCAAACTGACATGATTTTCATATGGTGTTGTCTGGAATTTTGATATCTGGAAGACCACGAACTGCCTGGCATTTGCATGCTTTCCTTATTTGTGAAAAACTTAGATGCCCAACCTCCAGTGCCATAACCAGTGTTCATCATCCTTGCTCAAATAGCATTGTTGTTGTCCTTCTTCAAACCTGTATAGATTATTTGGAGTTCTTCTGCCTTTGATCATTGTTTTTCCTGTATCAAGATCACGAACACTACATCCATTTGATCGAAATATTACCTCGGTTCCTTGATCGCACATCTGACTGACACTCAGGAGATTATGCTTCAAGCCATCAACATACAAAACATTTCCAGCTTTGACCTTTTCTTTCAACTGAGCAGTGCCTTTTCCTTTTATGGTTGCAGGGGTATCATTTCCAAAAGAAACTTTCTTTCCCTTTTCTAAAGCAGTATATGATTCAAGTTATTCTTTATCACCTGTCATATGCTTTGAACATCCGTTGTCGATGTACCATTGATTTTCCTATCCTTCTGCATCAAAAGCTATCCCACATCTTTCTGGTTGTGGTTCCTTTATTCTCCATGTTCTGGTACTTGAGGCTTGTTTCTTTGTCTGCCAAAACCTACTCCCGCATTCAGAATCTTCATGACCAAAGTTATTACAAATAGAACATTCAATTTCATTTTCAAGGGCCGAAAAGTTATTATAAGTCCTTTTCATGATCCCAGTCATATTTCTTTATTTTTGAGCTTCTCTAGTCATGATTGTTTTATAGGCAACACATTGAGCTGCTTTGTGGCCAAAGTTATGGCAAGAGAAACATTCGCCATTGAAGAAACTTCTGTGATTATCAACTCTACCTGCCAAATGATTGTAGTTTCTATTGTCATCCATTCTTGAGGAAAATTGAGAAGATTTTACCTGTGGCTGGTTGTAGCTTTTGTTCATCCTTAAGGTAGATTTCCCCTGATTTACCTGGTAGTCTTTGTTTATTCTTGATGTAGTTTGTCCCTGTTTTACCTGGTGATCTCCATTGGGCTTTTGCTCATTCCTTCTCGCTACATTGAGATAACTCTTTGAGGTGGATGCTTGAGATGTTTCTCCATTATACCCCAGACCTGTCTTGATTAGTGGAGAATGTTGTACATTGATAATCTCATCCAGAGTTTCAGATCCTTTAACAAATTTAAGATTAAGAGCCTTTTTTTCTCAATTTACTTTCTAAGGGCAACAATTTCACATTCTAACTTCTCAAGAAATTTTTCTTTTTCATCAAGTTGGAATTGCAGAGTATCAATGATCACATTCTTTTCTTCTAAACATGTTTTGAGTCTAGAAATCTCTTCGTAAAAGCCATCCACATCTATAGCATCCATGTAATCATCATCTTCAAAAGCCATTAAAAGTTTATAGTCATTACCTCGTTCATCTTCATCACTATTTGAAAGTCCATCACTGTCTTCATGAGTGTAATAGATTTTCTTATTTGCATTATGTTTCTTGTTCCATCTAACAGGTTCCTTCCCCTTGTCAATCTTATCCTTATGAGGACATTTTGCAGCATAGTGACCTACTCTTCCACAAGCAAAACATTTGAAAGGTAACTTACCTCTGAATCTTCCAGTACCCCGTTGAAGATTTCTGACAAAATTTGATTCTTCTTCTTCTCCTGACTCATAGTACTCTCCTTTGCCTGAAGCCTTGAAGGCAACTTCTCTTCTGTCTGATGGACCTCCTTTCCTCATTTCATAAGCAGTTAGAATTCCGTGCAGCTGTGACATTTTAAGGCTTTGTAGATTCTCTTTTTCTTCTATTGCAGAAACTTTAGATTCAAACCTAGGGGACAAATATCTTAGAACTTTTTCAACCACAACAGCCTCTTTTATTTCTTCACCCAAATTTTTCATACAATTAACAATCTCATCTACACGAAGAAAATAGTTAGCCACACTTTCATCATTGTACATTCTGAGATTTTCATACTGAATTCTAAGGGTTTGAAGTTTTGCTCGTTTTACCTGATCATCTCCTTCATAGCTCAGAACAATCTTGTCCCATATTTCTTTTGCGGATTTATACTGCATAACCTTGACAAATTCTGATTGAGATAGACATCCTAATAGAGTATTGACCGCCTTTGCATTTGTTTCATATTTCTTCTTCTCAGCCGGATCTGTAGGAGTTGCTGATGGAAAAGTATACCTTGTATCTATGATGTCCCAGACTTCTGTACCCAGAGATTGAAGATAGGCAGTAACTCTTACCTTCCAATATACGAAGTTTGTCCCATCAAAATTTGGTGGCCTGATTGATGCTTCCCTCTCGTAGTTGCTCGTGATGATAGATCTTCCTTCAAGCGATCAAGCTTCTTCAGAAGGACCTGCTCTGATACCAATTGTTGGAAATAATACTGAGAGTGGGGGGTATCAGTATTAATAAATTCTTTTCAATTAATTTCTTCTTCAGATATTGATCATTAGTTTGTATGTCAGTACCATATAATAATGAGAAAGAACAAGAAAAACAGATAATCACACCAAAGAACACCAGATATAAGGTGGAAACCCAATGTGGGTGAACACCACCTGCTACAATATGTCTTTATCTTCTTTCAATTAGAAACTTCTTTTACAATGATTTTGTACTGGTGTAGTCCTTTACCAGTACGCAGGCTGCAACCTGTAGAGAGCTACAACCCTCTCTCGTTTTCTAGTCTCTCCTGGAAGGGAGCTACAACCCCCTTAGCTCTTTTACTTCTTTAAGGACCACGTTTCATTAATTTTTAGACTCGATCCAAGAAGATCAAATAATCATCAAGTACATGCGAATCACCCAATCAAATGAATCACCCAACTTCTTAGAATGCTATAAACAGAAAAGTAATACTAGAAATCTAAACCCAGAACTCTGCAGCAATAGATAAAAGACAGCCAACAAATGTTTCAAGATAGGTCTGCAACTTCACCAATAGAGGAATGTGAATATCCACAGCTCTTCTGTGTCTAAATTGTGCAGATCTGCACCTGGTCGGTCTTTTGCTCTACGTATCTCTGCACCACCTGCTTCTGTGGCCCTGCGTACCTCTGCTCAGATCCGCACCTGCACTGTCTGCCTGACAGTGTACCTCCGCAACTGGTTCTTCTGTTTCCCTACGTACCTCTGCACTGTGCCTTCTTCTGAGCTGCATACCTCGCACCTGCGCCTTCTGTTGCACTGCGGATCCCTGCACCTACGCCTTCTCCTGTGTTGCGGACCCCCATACTCACGCCGTGGATCGCCTGCGAACCTCTGATTAGGGCCAAATTAACAGTCCTCCAATGTGCCACAGACAGTCAGATCCACAAATATGATCATGCGCCTGAGAGATCACGACCTATCAATAGATTCACCTTCAATTTCACCTTGATTTAGATCTAGCCTTTAAAACCAATTACCCAAAATTTCAGATCTCTAAATATTCCTTTTTTTTTTCACAAGTGATCTCCTTTCCTTTTTATAGGAAAGCCCTTATTCAAACCATGGGACAAAACCATCGAAAACCAATACAACGGATCCAAACCGGGATTCACTAATTTAGATCCTATACCACGGGCCAAAACCATAGGATCAAGAACGACGGGCTAAATACCAAGGGCCAAACATAAGAAACCCCACGTGAGCACGCTTCTCTGCATTGGAGTGAGTGAACTGAGGGACTGCACCTTCTGAACGGAGAACCTGCGGGTATGACCGCACTTCTTGGTAGGCGTACCTGCGGGTCCGCACCTTATGAACAGGGCACCTGCGAACCCCTTATTTTCCATCATTTTGAGAGCCTGAACAGAGTTTTGTCACTTGAGTGAGTTGCCATCAAGTACAACACCTGTTCCATAGCACCAAACCTGAATCATAATGCCAACAATAACATCATCCCAATTGTTCCTTTAGGCACTACTTATATTTTTTTCAAGGTACACCCATCAGGCTACCTCTGCCAGGATATGATATTATGTGGGCTCCACCTTGAGCCAACCAATATGCTCCCCTTTTTTGTGTTCTCTCCTCCACGTCTGCCCATCACTTTAGGTAGCAACTCCACCAAAGACTCTGCCAATTTGGATGCAACACCAAACATTGTGTGCTATGTTAGGAAAACTACTAGGGGGGATGAATCATTATTTTAAAACTTACTTCAACTTTACTTTTCTTATTCCAATTTCTATACATGATTGTTATTCAGTGAACCCACATACATACATGACTATGATGAAAGAAAATTGTGTATATTCAATCAACTAGCTTTACATGTAATTCATCATTTATTAATATTTAACCAGTGCATCATTACTTCATTAAAACATATATGAAGTAGAAAATATGAGTAGTAGAGAGAAGATAGATCATCAACACATAAGAAACACATCAATACACATGAACACCAATATTTTATTTTGAAACCCAATGTGAGAGAAATCCACTGTTCATGTCGCCTTTGTCTTCTTTTAAAAATAAAATAATCTTCTTACAATCTTGTACTGGTGCAGACTTTAACCAGTACACAGGATCCTACTTGCAGAAGGCTGCAACCTTCTCCTTTTTCCTAGTTTTTAAATAGAAAAATGACCTTCTGATCATCTCAAAGGAGAAAGACACATTGGTTGGAGAAAGGACCTAAGTTACAGGCCTATTTGCGAGCGAAACACACCCCATAAAAATACAAGGAGAATTATCACGCTTTCCAACTCTTAGAAAAAAGCATTAATCCATAAGTTAACGCTCTGTTTTTCCTAAAGGATAGAATTACTAGATATTTATGAGATTCTGGAGGTCAAAGCATGAGTTGACTAACTGACACTCTACTTTTCAGTCAAATGTCATCTCAAAAAGTAGGAAACATCCACCTCAGGCCTAACTAAGGACATTGTTATTCCTAATTGGTTGAAGGGAAAGTACCCCTAGGGTCCTTTGGGCTAAGACTCTACCAGACTGAAAATTGCTTATTCAAAGAAACACACACACAGCCATCATTCTTACTTTTAAGCAAATTCTAATGTTTAGGGTACATACCTAAGGTCCTACGTTCGAGAAGACCGTTAGGGTGCAAACCCTTCTTGGAGTTCCCTTCTTCTTTCTTTGACCTGCAAGACAAACAAATCAAAGAACACAACAGTACATGTATATAAGTTTATATATAAATCATCTTTATGCTATAAAGTTAGTTATAAAAAATCTTTAAGTAACCTCTTTCATAAGAATTCAACACAAGAATTTCATAAGCATAAAGAAAGATTATTCGGGAACAAAGACGTGTTTCTTTATATATAAAGGCAAATAAAGTACATATATCGGAAAGATATCACTTGAACACCTTCAGCAGGCTCCAAGCAAGCTTCCTCCCGGATTCGTTCCAGCCTCAAGCCTCCGACAAGAGCTCCTTCCAAGTCTTACTCAATGATGATATCAAGGATGAATGATCACCAATACACATGGAAACAAGGGTTTCCTATGCAAGATGGGGGAAGTGCAGAAAGCACCAAGGACTTCAGACCTGGTCAAAGGGGAAAAATCTCAGCATAATAATCTTGCTCTCCTTTCTCTCTCCCCCCTTGGCCTTCCCTTTGATGTCTTTTTATACCCTCTCCAAAGTAGTTTTTTAGTTAGGAGTTGGTTGGGAACAGTTGGGCCACGGGCACTAACAGGTGATCCAGCAGGTAAACCCGCGATCACCGCCCGAAAAAGAGGAATTTATTATTTTTTTAAGTGTTTTAATAGATACACGCGGGTTGGGTATGACAGACCCACGTGTACACGCGTTTAACACAGGGCAAAGTCGCGTATAGGGAATAAAACACTGTTTTTTAAATTTTTGGACCAGGTCTGGAAGGAGGGGTTGCCCTAGGCCATAAGTGCAGCATCAAAAACCATAAGAGTGAGATTTGGAGCTATAACAGATGCCCCCTAATGTATGAGGTCAGAATGGGAACATGATGGCCGAAATATATTAAGTAAGTACAAGGAAAGGAACTCTGCCGAAAAACCGAGGAGGACTTCACCAGAATTCAGCCTGCCAAGCCACCGAAAGGAGATCAGAAAGAAACACCGTCTAAGGCGGGCATACCCATGCTCAGGAAAAGTAAAGCATGTCCGCATATCAAGTACAAGCGGATCCACTAAGTATACAAGTATAAATGACTGGAAAATACATAATGGATCATCTGATCATAATGAGTAAGTACATGTATGAATATCACATATAAAACTGTCAATGATGCTGAAAGATGCAACGGATCACTGAAATCAAAGACTGATCCCATAAGGTACCAACTGAACATGATGGAATAGGATGGTACTACACTGCAAACTCAGGTGCCAGCATATAGAATGTCGCCATGACTGACTGCAACATATAAGGTGGAGTGGTATCAACTAGCAGCAACAGGAGCAACTGTCAAGTGAACCAATGAATGCTGATATAACCTGAGGTCTTCACCGACCGCCGTGGTACATTTCTACACCATGGGAATAAATGATCTGAAGTCGACCATGTGAGAAATCGTTTGATTACCGGTCATTGATGTATACCGTTAACAAACGCGAGACTACTCACCGATAATGATAATGAGCGTCAAGGTACCCAGTACAATCTAACAAGTGTGAATAGATGAGCTGAAGTCGAACACCTGTAAGAATCTATCAATCAGGAGACAATGATGGTTTCCCACTGTCGATAGTGAGGAATCTGCCACTAATGACTGCAAACCCCAAGGTACTGCCAAATGGACTCTAGATCTTTGCCCCAGAGCAATGAGTCGGAGTCGATAGGGAAAGATCCGCTAGAAGGAAGGCATTAAGGCATCCTCCATCAATCTAGCGCGAGTGTAACCCGTAGGCCAATAATGTGGAAGGAATCGGACGAAAAAGATGTAGTAACCCAACCGAAGTACGTTTCCAGCGTACACAAGATGTGGCTAGCGCACGGAAGAAACCCTCTGAACCAACCAATAATGAAAGCTGACACAGAGGCGAGGTATCCACCAATAGGGTCAAATGGAAACCAAGGTACTGCACGAATCCCAATGTGTGATAATGTATGCTGATGTCGAACACAAGGGAAACCACTCAGTCAAAGACCCATGATACTGATCGATGCTGAGCACAAGGTGACCTATCAATAATGAAAATAGGGCCAGGGTGCGGTCTCTAGGTCTGCCCTCAGAGCAATGTGTCGCCGTCGATAAGGACAAGACCCGCCAGCAAGAAGTCAATGGGGACCTTCTCAAACCGGCACGAGTGAAGGACCAATATAACTGATGTGATGATAGACATGACACTGACAACCAGGAATGGCCGACTGAAAAATGAGTCAAGAGACACCGCAGAAAGGCCGACTCAGGCTAACTTCCCTTGAACAAAAGCACGACTCAATGTGACTATGTGGCAGCATATAATGAATCTGTATAAGTTCGTCATGCAGGAGGCACGAACGAACCCTCCATATGATTGGAAGAGATAACCAATCGGGGGAGAACTGACTCGATAACAAGGTTATGCCTTACCTAAGTCAAACTAAATCCCACCCATGCGGAGGAGACTTTGTTTTGAGTGCTTTGTTCAAGGGCGACACGACTGACTCTAGCTGCCAACAATAAATGGAAATAATGTCCCTGTTCCTGCTCTTTTTGGAATATTTATTTTTTTTGTCTTTTTCTGATAAGCCGGAAAAAGAATAAAAGAATTCTATGGTACAGTGGAAAGAACGAGTGTCGGTGAAACAGATGATCTAGTTCCTGGGAAAGGAACGTTCCTATGCTCAATGCAGGGAGGTGAAAAACTGGTCAGTGACACTCAGAGGTATGTTCCTTCCACGGATCTAGGTATGTCAAGCTACAGAGGTCAAGGGTATGCAAGGTTGATTTTGCAGATGTCATGGTCAAAAGTGGGCTTAAACACGAGTCCAAGTGAAGCCGGCTATAGGCCAAAAGGTGCAAATGGTCAACATGCAATGCAGAAGTACAACTCAACACACATAGGAGCCTCTAGGGTATAAGGCCAGAACGAAGCGAAGAAGCAAAGAAGAATGAGTCTTCAACGCATAAGTCATGGCGGGACTACAGAGGACTCCCGAGCCTACTCAAAACGAAGCAGCATGGGCAACGAATGTCAGTGAGGTGCTAACTAGGATGCCCATGTAAAAGGATGGCTCTACCATCATGTCATGATTTAAAGAATCGGCGAGTGAAAATGGCTTGCGAACCATAACATGATGGGGTCGACCCTATGGCAGATGTATCGGTCAAATGGAGGCTAGTATGCATAATGCAACGGAAAAATGGTGTCCCTAACCTATATGCCAGTGAGAACACGATACCTGCCATGACGGGTCAGCAGTCATGGAACCGTCTCGAACCGTCGAAAAATGTCCAAAATGTCCTGAAAAACAACTCAATCTCGACATTCCAAGCTCCCAAGTTAAAAGTGACATGAAACCAAACAAAATAAAATTTTGAAAAAATTTTGCATTTTCAAAACTTATAAAAAGAAATTTTGGACTTACCATTTTCACCGTTTGACTTGGAGAGCAAAAATTGTGGAGCAAAAGGAGCAAACTTCCCCGTGACTTATTCAACCGTTCAAACTTGCCGAAAACTTCCAGGTAAGCACTAAACTTGTCTTGCAATCAATTGTGATAGTTTTTAGGAAGTTTAATTAATGTTTCACCGTTAGATTTTTGCAAAAAATCGTTCTGCGGCGTACACGTGGGTTGGATGTATATAAATCGTGTATACGACGGCCCTACACGCGACTGTGTATAGGGTAAACCGCGTGTGCGCAGCGAAAAATTTTTATACATAAAACTAATGGATGAAAATGATTTTTTCTTCCAGGATGACTCTCACATGGCGTGAAAGAGAGCACTCAACCGTAGATAATGAATTTATGAACAATGATGACGCATTAGACGCCCTACGGGGATGCGGATTGTTAAAATTCTTCAAGTTGCCAAATATGAAAGCAAATGTGCGTCTGCTCGAGAGACTCATTGATTATTAGGATGTCGAGGAAGAAGCTTTTGTGATTGATCAGATGCCACTCAGGGTAGAAGTGGAAGATATATATTTCATCACGGGCCTTTCCCGAAGGGGAGAGGTAGTACACTCCCGGGGCAGGACCCGGAATAGTCTCAGTGTAGACGACTATGTACAACTTTACTGCCCAGGTCATCGGAAGGTCGGGAGCCAGATCTCGATCCCACACGTGGTGAGTTTGTCACTGCGGATAATCTTGTTCACCATAGCTCGAGTGAACGGATCATCCTTGCTACATCAGGCATCACGGGTAAACATGAGCGTAGCAATGGACTGTCTCACCACGGTGTTTGACTGGTGTACTCCTCTACTTGCCAACATGAAGGAACAACTTGCTTCTATCAGGAGGGGACAGACCAAGAACTTTGGGTATGGAACTATTTTATGCACTTTCTTCTTCGAGAAGGTTCCCGCACTCCGCCCCAGGGTAGCAGTTCCCATCAGTAGTCCACGTGATCCACGTATGGGCCGGTGGGCTGACTTGATGAAACGTCTGGGGGGTGGGGAAGTGCCCAGGAATGCATTCGACGACGACTTTTTTGCTTGGTGGGAGCAACAGATCATCGCCATAGACGACTACCCCTATGCTGGACTGGATTTCCGAGGAGATCCTGACCTAGTGTTACCACCAGATGCAGCATGGGGCGAGATCGGTAAGATTTTTTTTTTTTTGATTTTTATGATTTTATGATTTTTAGGATTTTTCAAGTATAATGATGAACTTTGAAAAATATATTTTTTTGATGAGATTCAAATGACTGATATGATGATCATGTTCCAGACATTGGGCCCGTGCGACCAGATGGATTCCCACGGCATGGACGGCGTGGCCGAGGAGCCGAAGAGGAGGCTGCGAATGCGGAAAGGACCCTCAACAACGTCCAGCGACACTTGGCGAGATTGAGCTACCAAGTACCGATGGCCGAGATAGAGGACCTTCCTCCAGATATGCAGCGTCATGTGGTTGGGATGCCACGTGACTGGGTTCGCGTCTTTCGGCGCGTGGCCACTGCTATAGTTAGTTATTTAGCTGCTCATCCAGAGCCGAGGCATTAGATATGCCTGACATGATTATGGGCATTTGAGTCCCAATTTTGTATATTTTGGACACACATATGTACACTCGAGACGCTTTGCGATATATATATATATATACAGTTTGACTTTTTGATGCATGATTTTATGATGATGAATGATTGATATGCCAGTCTAATGCTTGATTAGCGATAGAATCAGCTAACCAATTTTGAGATCTTGGAATGTGCAAATAATTAATATAAATAAATGATCTTTGCAACAACCTCACCCTTAAATATTGGCGATATAATGATGGATCTCTAACCCGATAAATGTTATTTAACTGAGACACTATCAATTGAGAATCAAGATACACTACCAACGAGTCGATCCCATAAGAGATTGCCTCGGATAGTAAATTGATAACAGCTGTATACTCGGCCATATTGTTTGAAGCAGGACCGATACACACGCCTCTCGATGTCATCAACTGACCAGTTGGGTAATAAAGTACCCAAGCTGCGGAAGCAAGATTCCGAGTGTGCCGACTAGCACCATCGGCGAATCCAAAAAAAACCAAATCATCCATCAACACCTGCCAAAGCAGACCAAAAAGTGTTGATATCAGAAAACGCTCGATAAGATATGTACAAATATACATAAAATACAAAGAAGCCATTGCCTGGCCAAAGCTAAGCAAAACACTTCCTGAGGTAGAGCCCGTCAGGGGGCTCCGCCAACTGACTCCTAGGGATGTTTATAGGTACGACGATCGAACCAATCAATATACTCTCTTCGGCAAATAAATGTGTTGAAGCCAAAGGGACCGTACAAACATCACTAGTCGAACCGGAGGACCGAGATTCTACTTCATGCACAGGGGAATGAAAGTGTAACCGACGATGTAAATCTTCCAAAGGTCGATCTACGGCCGTCATTGCTTCGAATACCGCTTCATCCGATGGAAAAACAATATCTGAGCAATCCAATGCAGTGGTGGAATCAAGGGTCCTAAAATGAGCCACATCACCATCTATTTCTTTCCCAAAGGAAATAGTAGAATGGTTATCTACAGAGTTGTCGATAGATTCACATCTAGGTTCTGCTGCAGACATAAGAGATTCTATTTCACCCACCTTGTCGTCACCTGATGTGGTCACAGATGAAGCTAAGGTTCCAGGATTCGATGAATAAGGAGTTTGAACAAACTTTCTCCGTAAAGGATCCCTGGAGGATGAAATTGTATCTATACCAGCTGTAGGAGGGGGAAGATTAATCGTACCCATCAATGAAGAGTACATCCCGACTCCTAGACTCTCAATAGGCAGACGGGGGTTACCCACTAAAGGAATGGTAGAGTCAGAGTTTGCTTGAGGATCAGCTGGACAATAGTCCAATTGGTCAACCTTAATGATTTTCCCTTCATAAGGAAAGCAAATGACACGAAATAGAGTCGAAACAACGGCTTCCATCTCGTATACCCAGTTCCTTCCTAATAGGAGATTATAATCTAGGTTAGCGTCTATGACTTCTACTTCAATATTAACGACCTTTCCTCCAACACATATAGGAAAAGCCGGGATAATCCCGTACGGTCTATGAGAGTGACCATCAAATGCTGTCAATAGGGTGGGCGAAGGAACAACCGTCAGTGATCCAATGGCCTTCCAGCATGACATAGACATGACACACGTGGAAGCTCCCTCATCTACAACCGTCCGGAAAATATTCGTTTTCTGGTAGGTAGACTTTATCTGGAAAGCCATGTGATGAGGAAGTCTCTTTTTGACATTACTCATATCAAAAGAGAGAGCTAAGGAATTACTTGGATCGACTGCCCCCATTGCCGATAGCAAGGCACTTCGTTGAGTAGGACATGTCTGGAGAACCTCTAACGCGGACATAGCACATGGACTCTGAGCCAGATCCTCGACAATGGAGTAATTCTGGGCTGCCCTAAGATTAGGGTTGATAGTCGCGCGTTTAGCGGAACCTTTCGGCACCCGAGGTATAGTCTCAACAGAAGGTCGCTCAATAGGAAGTGGGTTGTTGGTTTCGGGAACTGATTTACCCTTAGAATTTTCACCTTCACCATAATCACGTGACCGTGTGGCCACATTAGCGTGAGCACCCATCATGAATACATTTGAAGACTTGTCCCCTTCCTGGTTGCCCCCTGCGGAGGTACCAGGGTTTGAATTCGCGCCAGCAAGAAGTTGCTGCCCTTGGGGAAACGGGTTAGTTAACACAGCTTGAGAACTAGAAGTTCCTTGCTGCCCTAACAAGCGCTGAGCGTCTTGAATCTTGGGGCAGAGATGAGTTAGATGGTCTCCATTGCACAATTTGCAAGGAAACTTGACTTTCTTTCTCGACTCATTTCCACCACCACCAGCGTTGTTGCCGGATTTATTTGCATCGGGCTTCCCATCCGAATTCTTCTTTTTACCACGTCCTTTCTTTTTCCCATTGGAATTTTGATTTCCTTTGGGGTTATCGGATTGGACGGCGTTAATGGAAGAATTTTGGGAGGCTTGAGGATTAGACATTGTGACTTGGTTGTTAGGAGCAGTTTGTAATGACAACTGCTGCAATTGATTCAACAAGTTCACTGTAGTCGAGTCTACTGACCCCACGATACCATCCGCGTGCGGACCTGGCTTTGGCTTAGCTAAATCAACCTTAGATCCAGGAGCATCTGGCAAGTACTTTTGGAGGATCCTAGACTGAGAGTAGATCAGTTCTAATTGCTGGGCCCTGAAAATGGCTTGCTCCTCAGAATAGACCCCAGACATGGAGACATCCTTGGAGATCTCAGGTTGCAAAGACTTCAAAAACCACTCTAGACGGTACTCCGGAGGGATTTCGGCTTTAATGAGCCTTTTTCTCCGTCTCCATTCCTGTATGTGATCAGAAATGTGGGTTGCCTTATCCTGACGAAAGGTAGCCAGAAGTTCAGTTCCGGCATCATAGCGGACAGGCAACTGGAAGTGATTCAAGAAGATATTGGCTAAGTCAGCGAACGATGTAAAGCTGCCCCCTGGCAACTCTATATACCATTTAGCCGCATTACCAGTCAAGGTGCGCTGAAAGAGTCTCAACCTAATCGAATCCTCGATGAGGGAGTTAGATGAGCACCACAAATGGAATGTGGTTACATGATCGCCCGGATCTTCACCACTCTTCCCTTCGAATTTTGGAATGTCCGAAGGGAGTTTGGTTGGGACCGGAGGCCAGGCCGGATTATACCTGATAGGGTCATTCGTTAGCTTAGTGATATCTGGCAAGTTTAACGTTGCCAGAAACGGAAGCCTAGGAGGACCTAGGGGATTCCACCCAGACTGGGCAGAACTCCCAAAGTTCTGAAAAGATTGTCATGGGATTTGAGAGGCACCAGGCTGCCCCAAGTGACCAGTAGAACCAGCTGAACCAAAAGGCAAGCCTTGTGGTCCAGCAAAATTCAGAGTTTGACCAACTCCTGCCGTATAACCTCCATAGCTTGCAAAGTTTCCTCCTAAAGAATTGTAAGGAGTCGATAACCCCTGATATGGGTTCCAAGCCGAAGCGAGGGGAGGAATACTTTGAAACATGCTAACCGTGGAATACGGCCTACTTCCTTGTTGGCCAATGAATGGATTCGCAGTTCCTGTGTTACTAACCCCAGGGTTGTTCCAACCTTGGAAAGGATTGCTGCTTTGTCCTATTGAAGAAAAAGGCATGGATCCTACCGTTGGGTTGGAATGTGGGATATGACCACTTCCAAAAGGAAAACCCTGAAATGAAGCCGATCCGCCCATCATGGACGTAGCGGCACTGAACGGAACTGATGGAATACCCTGTGATTGGGTGCCAAAAAGGAAGGAACTAGTACTAAAAGCATTGGTTTGGGCATTTCCACTCGTGGACGGAATGGAGGTAGACCCAACCAAAGATGTGCTAGCAAACGATCCGAACAAGGAAGCGGAGGGGATGGAAATGGTTCCTCCCCCTTGCACCGATGTTGGGGTTTGCATAGTCGCAGCACTCGTAGAAGCCATGCTTCCAGTAGTGATCATAAATGGTAAGCGCGTAGCGTAACCTGGACTCGCTGGTCTATATAATGGAGGCCCAACGTATTGCAATACGTCTGGATAACTAGATGGTAGTGGAGAATTTGGAATCACTAATGATTCTGAAAGTTCTTCTACCTCCACGTTGTTCTCCGCTTGAAAGCGAACTCGAGAAAGGACTGGAGTGTCCCTCTCTTGTTCAGAAGTACCAGGCCTTGCTTGGCCGCTAATATCCCCGAGAGGAGGATCAATCCCCGATGCATCAACCGGCATGGGACGGACCCCACCGGTAGTATTCCCTCTGCGCCTTCTAGGAGAAGGCTCTAAACTAGGTGGCGAGAGACCACGAAGTCTTCGAGACCGTCTTGGAGACTGGTCAGCCACTTTGAATTTTTTGTTAAGATCTAACTAAAGACTCAAAAAATTAAAAGCTAAGCCGACTAGGAGCACAGAGCACACAGTATAAAGTTCCTAAAGATACAGCCAGTCAAACAACTTTCAAGTATTTCCGCTCCGGGTGATTGAGACCGGACACCAAAATACGAGAAAGTGAATCAAAGGGCCTTCCGAAGATAGTCTGGGATGATGAGGGCCCAGTCCTATCAGCGAAGGTATCAGAGGAAGTTACGCTGACCTCCTAACAACAGCCTGCGCCGGTGCAAGCCCCCAAGCTTCGCAAGGGTGCCCTCCGGAAGTACTGTCGAGAGTGATACAACGTCGACCTCAGGTGCCACGGGATTCCCCTCCGCAGCCACCTATGCAGATCCCTAGGAGAGGCAACTATGGGTACCAACTCGTCGCAGAAGCCAGGCGGAACAGTCGTGAGGTAAGTTCGGACAAGTAGGAGAGGGGGTATCTCTCTTCCCTGTCTTCACAGACCCTCGTGCTTAACTCCCAGATCCGGAGCTTTCCTGGTCTTCCTAACGCTATTGGATTTACTCTCTTTAATCAGACTCTTATGTTTGATGTTTTGTGTGGCCTTGGAGAGTTAACTCTCCACTCGCCTAATCCAAGGCCCTAAAATCCTAAACTTGTTGGTGTAATAACTAAAACAAAAAGTTCTAGTGGATTTTAATTAAGCGCTTGATTTTATTAGGCTGTTCTTTAAGTCAAGGGTAATGGAGGTGAAACTTGTGGTGTTTTTATGGACGCAAAAGAAATTAATAAAACTTAGCTACATGCACATGCACTTTTGTTTTCGATGAAGAGCAATTTCTATGAGGTTCAGAAGGCACTTGTAATATAAACAAAATTTTTTCCTTTTCTTTTCAGACTCCACACTCACAAAAACTAACAAAACTAAATATGCCTAAAAAGAGATGCAAATCTTACCCTAATGCAAGAACTATATGTGGATGCAAGATTCAAAGACTACTCTAAAAACAAAGAAGGAAAGTTGCTGCTTTACCAAATTTTGTCTTGCCACTGAAATGCTTAGATAGAAGATGATTTGTTACTAATCATTTCGTCCAAACAATAAAAACAAGTTTTAAGATAAAAGACAAAGCACTTTCACTTCGCAAAAAAGGAAATCAAATGAGAAGCAAGTTTAAGAAAGCGAAACTCAAAACTTTCAAAAGATTTTCTTTCAATCAAACCAAAAAGTCTTTTTCAAAGGAAAGCTCTCAAAAATACTGACACTAATGATTGATAAACAAGCCACCAAACACTTTTGTGAATTGACACCTTTCAAATGATGAAAACTCAACAAAAATAAAATGTGTTCGAAAACGCTTTTGACAATCAAAAGCAGCAATGAAAGTCCAAAATATCAAAAGACAAGTTTCAAGAAACTGGTAACAAACAAATTTCCCGAAACAAAGGAGTAAATGGTCATAAAAATGATTTCGTTAAGCAAACACAAATGTCATGAAAACAAAATGGACACAAAGATTGAAGACAATCTTCCCACTCTACCGAAACAGAGCAATCAAGATTCTTAAACAGAAATCTTGTGTGTCAAAAATCAATGACGCTTGCAATCAACGAAAAACAAGACTAGCACTCCTTATAACTAGAGAGAGTTCGAAACAAGATGCCCCCTGTTAAACAGAGAACTGTCACTGGGAATTGACTGTTTTAAACTGACCCAAACCACCAGACAGACATTCAGCAAAAGAAAAATTATAAATCTTGAAAATTATGTGATATACGCGCCTGCAATTATTTGCAGAATGCGTGTATACGCGACTGTAACTAAGGAAACCTGCGTATACGCGGGTTTACTTAGTGCAACTTGCGTATATACGCTTCTGTAATCCAGAAAAAGTGCGTATCTGAAGTCTTTCAAGAAAAATAAAAAAAACACAAACTGAAAAACTGGAAAAGCTTGGAGTTCAAGAAAATATCAGACAGTCAGAACCAACAAACAGAGGGACTGAGCCTTGATTGGCTTGAGGACTACCCAAACTAGGAACAACAAGAGTGTTGTCCCCAGCGGAGTCGCCAATTCTGGTTGAAGGGAAAGTACCCCTAGGGTCCTTTGGGCTAAGACTCTACCAGACTGAAAATTGCTTATTCAAAGAAACACACACACAGCCATCATTCTTACTTTTAAGCAAATTCTAATGTTTAGGGTACATACCGAAGGTCCTACGTTCGAGAAGACCGTTAGGGTGCAAACCCTTCTTGGAGTTCCCTTCTTCTTTCTTTGACCTGCAAGACAAACAAATCAAAGAACACAACAGTACATGTATAGAAGTTTATATATAAATCATCTTTATGCTATAAAGTTAGTTATAAAAAATCTTTAAGTAACCTCTTTCATAAGAATTCAACACAAGAATTTCATAAGCATAAAGAAAGATTATTCGGGAACAAAGACGTGTTTCTTTATATATAAAGGCAAATAAAGTACATATATCGGAAAGATATCACCTGAACACCTTCAGCAGGCTCCAAGCAAGCTTCCTCCCGGATTCGTTCCAGCCTCAAGCCTCCGACAAGAGCTCCTTCCAAGTCTTACTCAATGATGATATCAAGGATGAATGATCACCAATACACATGGAAACAAGGGTTTCCTATGCAAGATGGGGGAAGTGCAGAAAGCACCAAGGACTTCAGACCTGGTCAAAGGGGAAAAATCTCAGCATAATAATCTTGCTCTCCTTTCTCTCTCCCCCCTTGGCCTTCCCTTTGATGTCTTTTTATACCCTCTCCAAAGTAGTTTTTTAGTTAGGAGTTGGTTGGGAACAGTTGGGCCACGGGCACTAACAGGTGATCCAGCAGGTAAACCCGCGATCACCGCCCGAAAAAGAGGAATTTATTATTTTTTTAAGTGTTTTAATAGATACACGCGGGTTGGGTATGACAGACCCGCGTGTACACGCGTTTAACACAGGGCAAAGTCGCGTATAGGGAATAAAACACTGTTTTTTAAATTTTTGGACCAGGTCTGGAAGGAGGGGTTGCCCTAGGCCATAAGTGCAGCATCACAAACCATAAGAGTGAGATTTGGAGCTATAACACTAATAGAGTCTCATGGGAAGAGAAAGAGCAATAATGCAAGGCAACATCCAAGTTTTTTCCTCATTGGAACTCATGAAATAATTGGAAAGGATGAGCCCCTCTCCATCTATAAATTGGAGGCTCGGTCATTGTAACAAAGGTCGAATGGTTGTCGAAAGTTTGTAAGAGCTTTATTATTGTTATGATGCCAAGAAATTGAGAGAGAGAGAGAGAGAGAGTGGAGCAGAAGGACTAGAGGAGGCTTGATTTAGCCAAGATGGTTGTAATCATTCTTCTTCTCTCTAATAATATAGATTTGTTTCTTTGTTTTCTACTTGACGGTGTCGATATTGTATTCCTTTACATGTTGATTTGATTTAGTGATTAATAAGAGGTTAGATGAATGCTAGCTTATATTCTGTTATATATTGATGTTTTGATTATCAAGGTTTATATGATGTAGAGATACGCTTTGTCTTGTTTATGTAAGGTTCTAATCTCGAAACTGGTGGGGAGGCTTTCCACTTTGCTACAGTGAGTTATCCAGCAGGAATACACCAAAGGTTGAGGTAATCTTTCTCCTTTTTCTTTTTCAATCATGGATTAATATGAATATATGTGTGTTTCTTTGTGGCAGTTGTAGCTAATCTTAAATAGTATTCCTTGGGTTCCAAGAATACCTGAGAGAGTATTTCATCCACAAACACCCGTTCATTAATCCCTATAGCAAAAATGGTGACTCCATTTGGGACTAATACTTAGTTATCGGTTTTGATCTTTCAGTTCCCAAATCTATCTTTCTTTCCATGCCTTCCTATTCTTCTTGGTTCCCATTCTGACCACTCAGAATTCTTTTCAACCTCCTCTATTGTGCATAGCCTTTGATCAGACCCTGATTGACCCTTTTTACAACCTCTGTCTCTGTAACTCACCCTAGTTGTGCAATCCAGTGAGTTATAATGCTCCCCAGGCTCTTGGACAGAGCGTTAGTCCTACTATTAACGCCTTTCTTCCTCTTCTGAGAAGTGTCATTCAACCATTATCTTGAGATCCACCCTATTATGTGGATTCCTAAGTTGATAGCTTGCTTGTAGTCTCTTTTGGAGATCTGAAAATGTGCACTATGTTTGGTTTCCTGCTTCTATGATCATTTATTTTTAGAAAAAATGTTACGTGCATTTGTTTTCAGGATAAAGGAAATGAAAAAAATTATTTAAACTTTCTATTTTAGCTGCTTTGATTCTGTATATATATTGGGTTAGATTTTAGAGAGCATTGAATGTTTGCCGATTGTGCATGTGTTTACTACATTTGGATGTATGGTACTAAAATGATGTATAGATAACCTTTGCTTGTAAGAGCTCTTTTTCATTGAACAAAAATCTGAAACCATTTTTCTTGCATGGTTTGTGTCAGAGTCACATTGAACTCCCTACGTCGACACCCCTTCAAAGACTTTAATACTAGTTCACATAAAATCAATGCTTAATAAAAGTAATCAGCAACTATTTTTTTAGCTTACACACATATTAGTCTAGGCTAGTGTCTTGGGTTGGGAAGTGGTGAGTAAACTTCCCAAGATCACCAAAGTGATTCTATTGTCATTAAAGAGAGTAAAATAGTGTTGCACTCATATCATCTGGTAGTGCTCCCCTTACAACGGAGTTAAATGCGAGAAAACATTGGAGTGTGAGAGAAGATAGCCACCCTTTGATTTCATTTCCATTGGGTATTCTATGTACTAGGGATCCCCTTGAGGATATCGGAGCTGAGTCGAGGAATCATGTATCCTGCCCACATAGCATACTCTTAATGACCATGTACCCTCCCAGTGGTGCTTTTGATTTAAGGTAATCTTAGTGGCCAGAATTTTTAGGGATGAACACAAGGTGACTGGGGCAGGCTTCCCTGGTACCTAAATAGATGAACCTACTCTGTCTTCGGTTTTTGGGAGGTTTCTCATCTTCACGAGAGTACTTGGCCTATTAATATGAGGCTTGGGTGAAGCTTAGTAGTAATTGTAATTGTACATTTGGTCGGCTCTCTCTTTTAACCATTGTGATACTGGGTTTCATCTCTAGCAAATGGTGGTCATCAGACAGAGTTATATTCCCTAACTGCTTGCTGATTGAATTTTAGATTATTTTTTAGTTTTTAGGTGTTGTTTTGTTATCACTAAGACTATAATAAATATCACTTTAAAATTTTTAATAAAATATATATGTCACCGTGGCTACCTACAACCCTCGTTTTCAATCTAGGTGACAAAAACGTCTTCCTCCACTGACCTTGGAGGATTTGTCAAGCCTTAGCAATCCATATCCTTCCTCTTCAAGAAACTAGTCTCCAGTGTCTAACACTAAATTGCATAAAACTTCCCAAGAAACTATATTGCACGAGGACTTCTTTAGCGAAGGAGTTGTACCTCCTTACAATCGAGGATCCTCCCCTCATAGATCCACTTGGACCAGTGTTGATTTAGGTAGCACCTGTACCTGTCATGTCTTCATCAGTACCCACATCCAATATCCCCCGGCAACTAATGGGTCGTGGTCCTTTGTGGACAATTTTTCTCCACCATCACTTCCCCTGCCTATGGTCAGTAATACACAACTGACTAGTTACCCTGCTATTTAGACTATGCCTAGTCTGAGCAACCTATTTACACCTGCTATGAGTGGAATCCAGTAATATATCCCAGTTTCTTCCCCTTTTGTGTCAGCTCCTGGACCTCCAGCTATCGCTCCTAGTAGTGTTGTTATCACAGCTACCTTTAGTAACCCTTTTGGTTGGAACCCTTTGCTAAGTTCAAACCCCCAGGGTCAGATGTCAAGGGACAATGTTCCCAACATGCATATATTGGTAGGGGGCATTACTATTCCCCCTCTGCCTATAGGACAACCTGGTTCATCATTGATCGACTTACTTCCTCAAAGTGAACATTATTTTAGTGTCATTCATGTACCTATGACTAACTATATGGCTAGTGGGATCCCTCAACCTTGTCTTTCTCTATCCATTTGGGCACACCCTCCTTAACCTTAATTGAGCCAAGGGGGAATTTTTATCATTGTGGAAACCAACCCTTTCCCCCTAGCTTAATATTCCTTATGGATCGCCACCCTATAATACTGCTTCACCACAGCAAGGAGGTTATTATTCGATGAATCATATTTATCCTGTTGAGAACAATTTGATGGGAGGACCCCTAGGTCCTTCAAGTCATTCTTCATCACCTTGGTCAAACTCAGGGACACCTAACACTTTTTAGTTTCTCGAAACACTTGATATCCCTAATCTATATAAATTGACTGATCACCCCATCAATAATAACTTTAATTAGCCCCCAATCCCACACAAGATACCTACTAACATTCTAAAATTCAATGGGAGACAAGGGGATGATCCAGTTACACACATCACCACCTACCATTTATGGTGTGTATTGAACTCCATGGTTGATGACAGTATTCGGCTCAGACTCTTCCCCCACACCCTTAGTGGCAATGCTGCCAAGTGGTACATTGAGCTACCATGTGCATTAGTCAATACCTTTGGTGCCCTAGAAATTGAATTTTTAAAGCACTTTCAGCTTCCTATCCACTACGAAACTAGAAAGAAACTCCTTACTACCTTGTGCCAAGAAACATCTACCAACATCTCTAATCATATCTGTTGGGCAGCGGCTCCCCCCCCCCATAGCATGTTTTTGGGGCTTGAAACCCGAATTTTGGTCAAGTGTAATGTAAATACCCTGCAAAATGTAGGCGCAGAGTGCAAGAGTCTAGGGTTGTCTTCCCTAAGATAATGTAATTTAATGTAAAGTGTGTCGGCCTACCCATGGTCTGCGGACCATGGGATTGTATAAATAGAGCGAGGCTCTAAGTGTAAAGATAATCTTGGTTTTTTTTACAAGTAATAGATAGATGTGAAGGCATGGTTAGAAGATAGAAGTGGATCTGAAGGTATTTGGTCATAGTGATAGGTAGAGACGCTGTAGCTAAGTGCGCAGAGGCCTAGTAGAGTCCGTAACTGAGCGAGGACCCCTGCAGCTAAGTGCGCAAGGTGAAGTTGAGTCTGTAACTGAACTTGAGTATTAATAAAGATAAGATTGATTCAGAATATTGTGTGTCTTTTTGTAGATCTGTATTTTTATGTTCTGGTTATCTTTATGCATTTATATTTTTTTTTGAGTACGCACGATAATATGAAAGTTGAACAAGTAATAAGAATATTGGGCCCACAGAAACTAAGTTAAGCACTAATATAATACCACAGTAAGGTTCGAATCAGAATAACATGATATTCACAAAGGGTGCACGGGTTGCGAAGAATAGAAAGCTGTGTGGAGCAGCGCAGCGCACAGATTAGGATCACGAACCTCTAGAACCCTCATCAAGACATCCCAAGGGTGCAAAAACTTGGTTTTAGCACCCTCCCATACTACTTTGGGTGAGACCTTAGTCTACGCTCGACGGATTGTTGTTGAAAGGGCCAGTAGTACTGAGATTTGCTTGGCTAAACTCACTGTCGAACCTGGGTCAGGCCCCACGTAGCCAAAAAATGGTTCCATTGCTGGGATCAGGATCTGCCTAAGGGATGTCTAATTTCGTTCCATTGGAACCCAACAAAGAAGGAAATTGAAGAGTGGTTGGACAATAAGATTCACGAGTTCGTGACATAGGAAAATAGAACTCTGTAGGTATCCGAGAAAAGGTGGCTGAATTGCTACATGTATATGGAAATCCATGAGATCTTCTTCACATACTTTCCTTCTGAGCTTTATGAGTGAATCGCGAGGTTAGCCGACAACTAGGGAAGGTGTAAACTTGACCAACCAATAGTGTGGACTTCGGAATTAGTGTGCAGACTAGAGGCATCAGAAGATAAGATCGCGTGAGCTGTGGACCATTGGCTTGAACGGATAATAGGGGGATTTATCACTGAGTTTACGGTAGACATGACCATGAGCTACAACAAAGTAGAATGACATTTTCTCAAGGGATCGTGAGGTAAGTACATTAAATCTATAAATAACTAGATTAAGATGCTATTATGTGAAAAACGGGTTATGCAAATACATTAATGTTTGGAATGATGTGGAGCGAAAAGATCTACAAAGGTAGCGGGGAATTAGGAAATAGTCCCTTAATTTCACCTTCACAAGAGAGAGAGGAGGAGCTCACTCAGGTCTCTCCGAGAAGTGCAGTCAGTTTGATAAGATAGCGCATTCCGCAGTTACCACCTCCACCCACGCCACCACCTACTTCACCTCCTTCACCTCCATCTCCACCCACTCCACCTCCACTAACCCCACAGTTCAGCATGGCGAGCGCGATCAAGCTACCCATATTCAAAGGAGTAGGGAATGAGGATCCGAACCAATTTTGGTTCATGGTAAGAGCAGTGAGGGATGCTCAAGGGGTCACAGATGACAACATTAAGAAGGCTACATTGGTGAGTGGATCGCGCGTTGACAGTTATATCAAGCACTCTAATGACCACCCAAATGCAGGGATAGCAGAGATCCAGAATGCATTGAACAGAGAATTTAGCCGGCCTAAGTCAGAGACACACTCAATCATCGGGTTTAAAGAGATCACGATGCTTCTAGGCAAGACCCCCTAGGATCTGGATCAGCGACTGAAGAGTATGATCCACGAGGCTAATATGATGCTCACAGATGCATAGAATCGTGCATGGTTTGTGGCATCTCTAACACCGCACCTAAGGATGGCGCTATCACAACAGAAACTTTCTACCCAGGCCGAAGTGTTGGAAATGGCGATGAGGTTGCATGAGACACCGATACAAGATCCAGTGCTAGGAGTTCAACAACTCCACGCACAACTACAAAATATCTTCCTGGAAATGTAGAGCTTTAAGCAGGATAGGGCACCGCAACCAGAGGTCGACGAGGAAGTATGGTGCATAAAATGCAAAGGCAAGGGCCATGACAAAGACCACTGTCTAGTATTCATGAACTACTTGGCAGGAGGGGGGCCAATGCCATTGATACCGGAAGCACAGGAAGGGCCAAGTGCGACACCCACATTATGGTGCACGATCTGTTAGATAGGAGGAAAACACATGATGGATAATTTTCATTTCTTGCAGAAGTATACGCAGACCCCCCAACAGTTGTTTTATAATTTTTGCAGGTCGGTAGGCCACGACGAGTGCACTTGTCATAGTTAGGAGTAAATGATGGACCAGACCCCAGCATATAGGATGTAGACAAAAACGCGAGCCCTCAACCCAGCTGTGGGGATGGCATGCGCTGGATTTGAAGGGCAAGGTTGAGGATGAGGAGGAATGGGACCAGGAAGGGGCCGCAGACAGTTAATTTGTTACAATTGTAGAGGACCAGGGAACTACACCTATGATTGTACCAACCCAACGAGAATATCATGTTCATATTGTGCTCAATTTGATCATGAAGCAATAGATTGTTATACGTTGACCGTACAAATGCGCAAGAAAGGGGTACTTCAGCCTCCTCCGACTCAGAATATCTAAATGATGAGGTCTAAACCGTGCGAAGAAGACCCAAATGTGAACATGGTGCTCAGAAGTAGTGCAACCACCGAGGAGGATAAGGGGAAGTAGCCCGAGGAAGATACATGGGTTCACAAGGCTCCTACAGAGGAACCTAAGTTTGACTTAGAATGCACAAAGAAGACGTTCATGGAAGCTAAGAACATCTTCGCGGAGGCCTCCACTTCAGGTAGTAAGGATCAACCAGAGCCAGGGATGGATCCTTCTATGCTTACTACCTTTTTGGAGACATGCATGAAACTGTTGTATGACAATAAGGCAGTTAAGGGACTATAGGAGTTGATCACCAGGTGCACAGGGTCAGGGGAACCGCGCGTAGTCCGAAAACTGGGAAAGCATGCATTATGCACTGGGAGGGAAATGAGATTAACGGCATAGATTGGCGAGTATGAAATGGATCAGGTAATCCTAGACCTAGGTTCAGATGCGAATGTATTACCAAAGCAAGCATGGGAACGTATGGGCAGGCCTGTGTTGCAGTGGTCCCCTATTCAATTACGAATGGAAAACCAACAGAAGATTTTTCCCATGGGTAGGTTGCAAGGGGTAACAGTTGATATCGAAGGCGCGAGCACACAGATGGATTTTGAAGTAATAAAGATTGTCGATGACAGCAATCCCTATCCCGTGTTGCTAGGAATAGACCTGGGTAAAGGAATTATGTAGTTACAGGAAGCCATTCGGCGAGGGAACTTGAAACTTCATGAACTCGAAGAATATTGGATACGACTGAGAAAGAAAAGCATGATATTGGACGAAGAAATCAACAAACTAGAAATCGAAGTCACACAAGCATGCTGCACTGAGAAACTAAGCACGATGGGACAAGGTATAGCCAGCCATACTACTGTAGTAGAATAATTTATGACCCTAATACCATGGCTGCGACTGCACCTTACTAGACAAAGTAAACAAAGGAGTGCACCAAACAAGGAAGAACGCAACGCACTAACGGATGTGAGAGTAGTTGAGGGGTGCCCACATACCGAGCTGGCAAGTAAATGAAAGCCTCACATCGGTAGTGTGACCACCTGACTATCCATACAAAGCATAGTCTCAGCGCTCGAAGCAGTTGAAAGAGAGCACGGGACTATAAAAGAGTCTATATGGGAGATGCGCGAGATGGAGGTTGTGCGTAGGATCAGGACATCACAGGGGTTGCAACCGCGCATAATGGGCTACGCTGCTGCGTGGGTAGGCTGGGAGGTGACCGTTGGTGTCACTGTTCATGACAAGAGGTCCAATTTAAGGCAAAAAGAAGTGGGCAGCGGGCAATTAAGACACAAAATAAGAACAATATTTCGGACGATCTGCCGCCAAGAAGGCATTAACGATGCAGATGTGGGGGGAAGGGTCAAATTCAAATTCAAAGGACACTATAAAACCCCTAGGGCCAGCTCCAAAGCAACATTTGGTTGTTTGAGAATTGATCAAGTACAGAGCATTGAGTGTTGCACACTCTTACCATCCTCAAGTGTAGACACAATGACAACTGCTAGAACAAGAGTACGATTTGCCGAAGTTACCACGGAGCCCTGTATGGCCCATGAGGAGCCTGGAGAGGTGGTAGCTACGCCTGAAGTTCCAAAATCACCACGCACGCCATAGCCACCGAAAGATAAGAAAAAATGGGGCTAGTCCATGTATCCTCAAGAAACCCACGATTTTGGCAAATTGTCAATGGCAGAGAAGGGAAAAGTCGTCACCATTGAAACAACAGAGGAGGAAGACTTGCAGGCCCTAATCACCCAAATTGAGGTGCAAGATGATGAGGTGGAGGATGTATCCCAAAATCATTCCATGACAAAGTTACCTCCCTACATCCCCTCATGGAAGGGGAAAGCCAAGGTACTGAAGGGCCCGGAGTCCATGAAGAGTGTGCTCCAAACCCCGCTCCTCCCCGATGATATAAGGTTTGAAGTTTTGCCGTTGGGACGAATACCTACTATGAAGTTTGAATATTGGGACCTCACGGATAGCGAGAAGTTCCCACAGTTGGCCACATAGAAGTTAATAAAGCAGAAATGGTTGCGTGTGTGGAGAAGGTTGGGTTACTCCATCTACGATGGATACCCCACTACCACCACGTGCCCATCACCATTTTTGTCATCAGGAAGTTGTTGTGCCTAGTGAATGATGGGTATCTTTGGCTAGAGGAGTCGATTCCCATCACAGACGATCTAATTCATTGAATTTCTCGACTATCAGTCAAAGGAAATGACCCCACGGCCATAGCAGGAAAAAGCAGCAACTTGGCCCTAGCAGAAGCTATGAAGGCCAACTATAAACTAGAAAAGAGAAAGCGGGGGTACGCGATAGCAAGTATTAAAGACCAAGGGGTGCGCGTAGCCACCCAGCTGCTGGCTAGAAAGCTAATGAGGAAATGTCGCGCCGATGAAGTACCGACATCTGTGATTGCATTGGCAGAGCAATGAACAGAGGGGGTCTAGTTCAACTGGGCGCAGTTCCTCTATGATGAGTTCTTGACAAACTACAGGGAGGCCTAGGAGTAAGGTAATATTTCCCACTATGCATGGTTTCTCTTATCCATCCTATTGGTTGCAGGGGAGCTACCAGTGGACAACTAGTTTCCCACTACTGAGTGTGACCTACACGAAGTAGCGAGGTACACCTCACTCTGGGCTACAAAAGATGTGAACAGGATTTGCGAGATAAAGGTGTTCTAGGTGTTTGTAGAGGTGAGCATCTCAACATGGATCAACCCTAGGCCGCACTTGTCCCCTATAGTTCATAACAGCTTGCAAAGCACGACGGAATTCAAGGCGAATATGCATAACTTGTATATCTAGGTGTGCAAGGATCCAACACGAAAATGGGTGAAGCTTCTATGCATTGCAACAGATGATGTGATTTTGGCAGCGATGGATTCATGGCCTCCGGAGTGGCGCACCCTAGAATTGGCGGAAATGGAGAAGGTCGCAGCTTAGCAATGAAAGGACACTAAGTTGTGCCTCGTGCAACTGGCTGAGAGGAAGCATCAAGAACAAGAAGCAGCCACACGGCAAAAGGCGGCCAGTGCAGAAATAGAAACACAGACGACAGAGACCACAACCACGCCAACTAGAGAGGTTGAGGAAGGCTAGGAGATGTCCTCCAGGCAGCAGACCAAGGAAGTGGACAGGGAGGAGGACCGTGTGAACCCTAGTATGACATCAACACAACTCAAGCGGCTACACGACCTAGAGAAAACAACCCCCAGGAAGAAATGGAAAGCCACAAAGATGTTCGTCGACCCAATCATGCTCACAGAAGGTGATTTATTGGATATTAGCAAAACAATTTGAGAAGTCACGGAGGGTGCGCTCCAGGGATTGCGGATGGAATAGAA
Source organism: Pinus tabuliformis (assembly GCA_031772625.1). Taxonomy (NCBI): domain Eukaryota; kingdom Viridiplantae; phylum Streptophyta; class Pinopsida; order Pinales; family Pinaceae; genus Pinus; species Pinus tabuliformis. The sequence goes on from CM062804.1 coordinate 1,588,516,368, forward strand.
CTGTGTTGGGGGCACTTAGCTTGCAGCTACAAGGTTTACAGGTAAAGCACCCCCAAACAGGCTTAATGGCCTAGTATGTCGAACAGTCGTTGCGTGCCCATATGGGTAACACCTTCAACTTGCCTGAAGGCACGTTAGCAACAACAAGTGAGGATGACTAGGCTGCGATGAGCAGCATGAAAGGTGTCGGCTTGAACTTGGCCACCTTGTCGTGCGAAATATTGTACCAGCTGTAGGATGGGGTCATCACCGAACTCCACGCCTAGGAAGGCTAAGCGATCTAGGTCCTGCATGAGCAGAAAATCAACATGGACCAGCTCAGTATCCAAAGGGATGAGTTGATTGTGCAGGCTAGCTGATGGGAGCAAGCCGTAGAGGATGCATGCATGAGTGTTCTAGAGTTGTTCATGCCGATAGAGCTACCGACAGCAGAGCGAGTCCATAGATTGGCAGTCGGAGTTTGCGAGGCCCAGGAGGAAATGACAAAGGTTCAGTTGGAGCTAAACCTGCTCATCGCCTAGCTGCAATTGAAGGCACAACCCTCCACACCCCCAGAGGTCAGAGAGCAGTGTTCCTGCACTATCCAGATGGGGTTGGAACAAACTGGCCAGGCGTCACAGGGGTGCACCTGGATGTTGGAGCAAGCACTAACCATACTTACACAGCTACAGGAAGACCCTAACCTACAATGCCTAGAGACAAAGGCACACAAGTTGAAGCAAGAGTACGGAAGTGACTAGGGCACTATGTAGATGATTGCCCTTACTTAATGACTCACCAGACTACAGCAGGCAAGGGCATTGAAGGACCGATTAGATGTCGCGCACCAAAAGGAAGCCCTGCTTAAAGCAGGAATCCAACCATGGATCGATGAAGTGTTCAAAATCACAGCTACCATTGAAAGGAAGTTGGCATAGATGTAGGAACTGTATATGGTTGGATAGGAATGTGACCTTACTCACGCAAGTTCAAAGATACACGTGCAACAAGTACAACAGGTGGCGAAAGAGTGTGTTATGGACACCTACGCTGCGCAAGACCTGTTCCATGGACTTTGCACAAAGATCACCGCACCAGCAGAGTCACTCGGGACGAGTCACGATGATTGTGTTGGGGGCCTATTGGGTAGTGCATCCCCCCCCCATAGCATGTTTTTGGGGCTTGAAGCCTGAATTTGGTTCAAGTGTAATGTAAATACCGCACGAAATGCGGGCATTGTCCACCCTAAGATAATGTAATTTAATGTAAAGTGTGTTAGCCTACCCATGGTTCGTGGACCATGGGATTGTATAAATAGAGCAAGGCTCTAAGTGCAAAGATAGTCTTGGTTTTTTTGACAAGTAATAGATAGATGTGAAGGCATGGTTAGAAGATAGAAGTGGATCTGAAGGTATTGGGTCATAGTGATAGGTAGAGACTCTGCAGCTGAGTGCGTAGAGGCCTAGTAGATTCTGCAGCTGAGTGCGCAGACCCCTGTAGCTTAGTGTGCAAGGTGGAGTTGGGTCTGTAACTGAACTTGAGCATTAATAAAGATAAGATTGATTTAGAATATTGTGTGTCTTTTTATAGATCTATATTTCTATGTTCTGGTTATCTTTATGAATTTATATTGTTTTTTAGTACATGCGTAATCTGAAAGTTGAACAAGTAATAAGAATATTGGGCCCACACAAACTAAGTTAAGCACTAATATAATAGCACAGTAAGGATCGGATCAGAATAACACGGTACTCACAAAGGGCGCACAGGTTGCAAAGAATAGAAAGTTGCGGAGCAGCACAACACGCAAATTAGGATCGCGAAGCTCTAAAAACCTTATCAAGACATCACTATGGTGTAGAAACCTGGTTCCAACACCCTGCCATACTAATTCGGGTGAGACCTCAATCCGTGCTTCACGGACTATGCCGAAAGGGCCAGTATTACCGGGATTTTCTTGGCTAAACACACTGTCGAACTTGGATTAGGCCGCACGTAGCCAACAATATCCATGAAGCGAGATGTAGGTGAAGGCTTGTCAAAGCCCCCATTCTGAAAGACCAATCCATTCATTGTGCCCAACATTTAGATTTGATTTACTCTTATTATGACACACTATACGATGCAACCCCATGCCCCTCTAACTTCCAATTCTCCCACTACTTAGCAACTTGGTTCACATGCTGATAGTCTCATCAACGCTACCTCTAGGGCTAGTGTAAAACATCTAAGTGGGTATGCTTCCTAGTTGTCTATAAATACCATTCCTTCTACCCAACCTGATTCTCTTCCAACCACTATGATAAACTATGTGCAGTCTACACAAAAACCCAACGGCAAGAACAATAAGAATAAGAAAAATACCTCTCCTTTTGAAAGGGAGCCTACTACATAGAACAACCCCAAATAGAAAGCTCTTATGAAATCTAACAGTGGGAAAGAAATAATTTTCATGTTCCCTGACAAAATCTGTGTGGAGGACCACATGACTCACAAATGTCATCATCTTCAAGAATGAATAGATCTTCTTTCTCAAAAGGACACTAGCCAAACCTTAGCAGTCCTAAAACACCTTGTCCCCACTCAGGAGTAGTAACATTTTATTTTGAACCCACCGCAACCCTCGCAACGGGGAAATGATGGTTCATATCCTCCTTCCTCTAGTAAAGGATTGTCAACTATTTACACCTTTGAAACAATTGATCTTCAAATGCGAGCCAAAAATTATGGAAATCTAGTTGCAAATGCTCCCGACACTACCTCGAGCTCAAATCCACCATCGCCTAAGGATATTCATATCGAAAGGCCTATAGGTGACCTTGTGATCCATGCCCCCAAGGGGGCACTTCATCGCATGACACACAATACCTTTGCACGTGCTGCCCAAAACTACAATATTGTAAAAGATTTCATGCAAGCACTGTCACCCATGTCTGCTCTTGAAGTATTACAAACCTATCCAGCACAATAAAAAAAAATTATTTCATCCATTGGAGGAATGATCCTCAAGATTCCATGCTAGAAATTTTTGATATGGAGAAAAGTAAGCCTCACCTTTCCCACAAACTTTCATTTTAGGTGCAAGTTATATCGAAAGGCAGAGTTATCCATCGAATGATCATTGATGAAGGTGCTTCTACCTATGTGATTTCCAATTCATGTTGGCTCGCCCTGGGTTCTCCCACCCTAAATCCACTGTCAAATTCCCTTAGAGCATATGATGGCCACACTTTCATCTCAAAAGGATACCTTGCTATCTAACCCATCACTCTGAGTGGGAAAATGGTAACAATGAATATTGAAGTCATAGATCATCATCTTGAGTATAATATGCTTTTGGGCTACATGTGGACTTATGCCATGACTTCCATTGTTTCTTCGATATTCCAACTCATCCTCTTTCCATTGGATGGGAAAATAGTCACAGTGGACCAGTTGTCCTTCTGTACCCCAGATTACTCCCCATTGCCTAGCGACATCATGCCCTTAGTGGGTGCCATACCTGACTCTTATGTTAGTGTTGGTACCAATCTTTTGAAGGGTTCCTCCCTATTTGTTTTCTTTCCTCTCCCATCGCCCAAGGTTCCATAGACGTTTTCTATGGTATCCACCATTCCTCATGACCCAATCAATCCCTGGATCCTCTTGGTCCCTTTAGACATTGACTCTTATGGAGAACGAATGTCGTTTTCACTAGCCGAATTGGTTTATCAAGTGATTCAATTTGCATATGATTCTTTCGATGCTTTGGTTACGACCAATGGTACCACTTCCTCTCCCATCACAATTCCTTTTAATGATCTCCTCAATGCAGTCCTACCTATGGATGAAGCTATTCAAGAGATATTGCCTTTAGAAGAGCGACCTTGGGAAAATTCTCATCACTGCGTATCGATATTTGATTCAAACATGACACATAAAAAAATCCTGGATTTTGACCCACCTGAGATTGTTCCCTCGATTTATACGACTATCCAAAATGTGGATTTAGAAGGAAACTTGGGAAATATTTCAAATAATATGCTTATCAATATCTCTATCAAAACAGGCATCATTGAAAACATTTAGGTTGGAGCTGATTAGAATCCTAAGTAAATTGCAAGCTTCACCTGCCTTTTCAAAGAATTCTGTGATGTTTTTGCTTGGTCTTATGAGGAAATGCTCGACATAGATCCTTCTATTATCTAGCATGATATTAAGGTCTATGACAATGTCAAGACTGTCCCGCAAAGACTTTGACCAGTCCACCCCCGAAAAACTGCAACTATCAAGACTAAAGTTGAAAAATTGTTACATGTTGGTTCTATCTATCTGGTTCCCTTAATGGAATTGGTTGTGAAAAATCCTACACTGAAGGAACCCCTACTATAGAAAATTTGAATCTACTTCACCTACTTGATTTTTAAATTACGTTCACTAAGTTATTCTTCCGAATACTGAAGCAAATTACTTCTGCACTCTACGCTAATTAAACATTTGATCTTATGAAACAGAAAATAGAGCAAAGAACAAGATCCAGAGGACACACTTATTTTTGGACACAATAGTCCCCAGAAAAACCTAATGCGGGAAAATGAGTGCAACAGTTCTGAGGGCTTATTATTATGCAGGAGAAATATATAAACACAAATATGCGATGCTCATCTAGAAGTCCTTTACAGAGAAAAATACTGGTGTAAAATATGAGTGAGTTTTACCTCACTTCACCCAACAGAATTCTGGCTGATCCAGCACAAGACTGGCTAACCTTGGCTATTTCTACACTAGCCCTATGTAGGCCTTGCGTCAGCCTTACAAGCTCTGCATCAACCCTGCGTCACCTCTTTTGTCCTTTGCATCAGCCCTGCATCACCTCTTTTGTCCTCTACATCAGCTATCCCATTTGTTTTGGAAATTCCCTGTTGTTCCCGGTAGTTCTAGATTTTGTGTGAAAGGAAACTTTTCTACTCTACGTTGGCCCTTCTAGCTTTCTATCAAGACTCTGTGGGCCCAGACTAGCCTAGCATCAGCCCTCCCAACTATTGCGCTTCTTGTCTCCAAGATCTCTCTACCTCTCTTTCAGTATTCTCTGGAAAGTCCTCCCAGATTCTCACTACCCATCTGTTGGTGAATGATCACTTAGTTCAAATTTATCAGCTTCCTAGCACCAAAAATCGAACTCCAAATCTAATCGTTCTCTCTGTGTGTGTTTCCAAATGAAACCCAAGCCTCCATTTTATACTTTTCTCGTTGAGTCTTCAATGACCGAGATTAAGTCTCTAATCAACAACTAAGATTAAAAAATTACTTGATTCGCCTTGTAGATCATTCTCACCAATATTTTCATTAATACCCATTAATATTTTAATTTCCCTGTGTTTAGACTTAGGAACTCCATTAAAACTATTAATTATTTTAATAAAATACAATCCGAGTGGAATTTCACCAAACGATTTATGGGTTCTTTAGAAATCATGCACCTTAGCCTCTCCACCAATTTTCAAGTCTAGAGCCTTTCGATGCTACCAAAAACTAACACTTCCTCTTAGCGAGGAAAGTGCTCTAGCAACATTGTCCACCTGCATGTTGCTCTATTTCTGAAGCACCTACTTTCTACACTGTTGTCGCCACTAACACTATGTTATTGCTGCTACCGTACTACTGCCCATGACACCACCACTGCCACTGCTGCATTTATACTAGAGCTCCCTCTCAAATGCTAGATTTGCTATGTTTCTAGCACTGCCACTACTAACACTGCATCCATACTACAACTCAGTTGCTGAGAGAAGAAAATAAAAAACATCCAAAATTAGTTGAACTTAACTGTGTTCAACATAATACAAAGAACATTGGAATCTCACTGTTGCTGATTCTGACCCTCGTAATCTTTTGCACTGCTGCTAACTCTTGCACTTTGCCAACTGCACTACTGCTAACCTTGCTCTGCGTTGATCAGTCTCTAGTCCCTAGCTACTGCATTTTTCCTCCAAACACTCCACTACATCATCTGACACTAATTCCATCTTGCAACTGATGAATCTTGTGCTCTCGTAGCAAGGAATTGATCCAAGTGGTGGACTCCTTAAGGATCCTTCCCACATGTACTCCTTTGGACTACAACTCAATATCACCCCATCTCCCACTTGGGGATGCATGGGCACTCATGAAAAACTCCTCCTCGTCAATATTTGTTGAAGAAGCCTTAGGATCATGTTTCTCATCATTCTCCTTTTTCTTCAAAGGACACTAGGATGCATAATGTCCCACCTTGGCACAACTAAAATATTTTACCTTAAAAATGTCCTTTTGCTTCAGCTTCTATTGTCCCTTCAATACAAGAGCTACATTCTCCCCCTCCTCCCACTGCTACCACTATGGTTGACCTTCACTAGGTCCATCCTTAACTCCTCATGTTGAAGAGCTGCCCATATCTCCTCCCATGAGGGTAGTTTTTCCCTACCTAATATGCTTTTGACAAAAACTTGTCATTCATCCGAGACTCCATTCAGGGCTATCCTCACCATTTTGGTTGGCTAAGGAGTGGACCCCACTACAGCAAGCTAGTCTCTAGTGTCCTGAAGATGTTTCAGATAGAGGTTCACCCCTTCTCCTTTTTGCATCAAAGTCTGCTGCAATTTCTTCTCTAAATACATCTTTTGTTGTTCGAAAGAGACTTCATACAGAGAAGACAAGGCTTCCCACATCTCTCGGGCTGTATCCTTGCCATGAAAGTGTGGACCACATGATCTTGAACTCCGTCGAGAATGAGCCCCTTTTCCTTCTCCTACTGGGCCTTGTACTTCTTCTTTTGATTGTTGTCAACTGGAACATCTACAACAATATTGACATAGGACTCGAGATCATATTCCTCTAGAACAACTAAGATTTTCGTCTTCCATATGACATATTTTGAAGCTCCTTCCAACCTATCCTAATCTCTGAGCCCATGCAATGCCATTTCACCCAACTGTCGAACTGACTCCTCTAGTCACTTCTTAGCACTGCTCAACTTCTCAACAAGTGAGGAATTTGAACTTTTTGCTAGAAAGTTCTCCGAGGAGAAAATTCCCCTTCTATGTTTGCTTCGTTCTTTTCCAATGGATTTCTACCCCAACAGAAACTGCACCCTTCAAGCACTGTGCTGAAGCTCTACGTCACTCCCTCTTCCTCTACAAACTCATGAACAAGAAATCGAACCTCTTTGTCATCTCACTCAGAGACACATTTTCTTGTATCTGCTTCCTGGAAAGGACAACGTAATCCCTTCAAGGGGATTCAAATTGCTTCTAAGTGCATCTTTCAGCCTCACTTCTCAGCACTAGATCTTCTTTTTCTATTTCAAAATCAATCCTCTGATACCAAGTGAAAATTCCTACACTAAAGGAACCCCTACTGCAGCAAATCTAAATCTACTTCACCTACATGATTTCTAAATTACATTCACCAAGTTATTCTTTTGAATGCTGAAGAAAATTACTTCTAAAACCTACACTAATTAAATATTTGATCTCATGAAACAGAAAACAAAGAAAAGAACAAGATACATGGGACACACTTATTTTTTGACACAATAGTCCCCGGAAAAACCCAATGCGAGAAACCTGGTGCAGTAGTTTTGAGGGTTTAGTATTATGCAGGATAAATATCTAAATACAAATCTAGGATGATCATCTAGCAATCCTTTAGAGAGAAAAATATTGGTGGAAAATTTGAGTGAGTTTTACCTTACTTCACCCAGTAGAATTCCAGTTGATTCGGGACAAGACTGGCTAACCTCGATTATTTCTGCACTGGCCCGATGTAGGGTCGGTGTCAACCTTATAGGCTCTGATTCATCCCTATGTCACCTCTTCTATCCTCTGCATTAGCTATCTCATCTATTCTGGTAGTTCCTACTGTTCTCAATAGTTCTGGATTCTGCGTGACAGACAACTCTTCTACTCTGCATTGGCCCTTCTGTCTCTGCATCAGGACTGCGTAGGGCCAAACTGGCCGAACATCAACTCTCCTGACTACTACACTACCTCTCTGCAAGCTCTCTCCACCTCTCAGTCAGTATTCTCCGGAAATTCCTTCTCCTGGATTCTCACTACCCCTCTGCTGGTGAATGATCACTTAGTTCAAATTTAACAGCTTCCTAGCCCCAGAAATCAAACTCTAGATCAATTCATTCTCTCTTGTGTGTTTCCAAAGACCCCATTTTATACTTTTCCTTTTGAGTCTTCAATGGCCAAGATTAAGTCCCTAATAAACAACTAAGATTAAAACATGACTTGATCCACATTCTAGATCATTCTCACCCATAATTTGATTAATACCCATTAATATTTTAATTTCCCTATGTTTAAACTTAGGAACTCCATAAAAAATATTATTTTTTTCTTTACTTAGAATGCAATCTAGGTGGAATTTCAACAAACGGTTTCTAGGTTATTTAGAACTCATGTGCCTTAGCCTCTCCACCGATTTTCAAGGCTAGAGCACTTTCGATGCTACCAAAAACTAACATGGGTTTCCAATATGGTTCTAGTAGACAAAAAAAAGGTACCATCCATTTCTATTTCGACTACCACGATTCAAACGTTGCATGTCCAAAAGATAATTATCTGACTTTGTTCATTGACCAAATAATTGATGATTTCGCTGGTTGTGAATCCGTTACTTTCATGGATGGCTTCTCCGGCTATAACCAGATTGCTATAAAACCTGCGGACTAGCACAAAACTGCCTTCTTCTCTCCTTGGGGCATATTTGCGTATTGGAAGCTCCCATTCGACTTAAAGAATATGGATGCAACCTTTCAGAGGGCCATGGACTATGGATTTCACTATATTAGACACATTGTTCAAGCTTACTTCGATGATCTTCTGGCTCATTCCAACAAACGAGCCCAACACCTAGCTCAGCTTTGAGCAATATTTCTTAGGTGTAGGTTCTATAAGATCTATCTGAATCCTCATAAGTGCATATTATTTGTCAAGTTTATATGCCTTCTTGGTTTCATTTCTTCCAAACATGGGATAAGGGTTGATCCCAATAAGGTAAAGGAGATTACTCAATTTCCCACACCACAATCCATCTCACAACTGTAAAATTTGCAAGGGAAGGAAAACTTGTTATGCCGCTTCATTGTGAATAATGTTGAATTAACAAGTTCCTTTATGCACCTACTCAAGAAAGGAGTGACATACTTGTGGGATGATCAATCTAAGCGATCATTTGATGCCTTGAAACATGCATTCATATCTGCCCCACTACTCAATCCTCCTGACAATTCGCATAAATTTCTCTTATACATGGAAGCCTCACCATCCTCCACTGGCATGGTGTTGGTCCAAACTCACAATGATCACAGTCATCATGTGGCTTATTATCTCTCAAAAATATTTGCTGGGCCCGAACTCCGATATTCACATGTTGAGAAATTATCCTTGGAAGTTTTCTTTGTTGTCATTCACTTCTGACACTATATCCTACTGCGACTGACTATTGTCATTACCCTGGAGAATCCCATGAGACACATTCTGTCTCACCAAGTCATTGGAGGAAAATATTCCAAATGGATTGTGATCCTCAAAAAATTTGATCTGGCTTTCGCCACTGCCAAGGCTAAGAAAGCCCTAGGCTTCGCCAAATTATTGTCAGACCTTCCCAAAGTTGACCTAGATAAGGTAGCTGATGATTCGATGCCTAATGAATCTGTCTATCTGGTTGACTCTATTGATCCTTATTATGGAGACATTCTTGTCTACCTTTAAACACAACGTTTTCACCCAGATATATCGTAAGATGACTATCATCACATTGCCACCAAGCGAAGCACTACTTAGTGCTAAATGATACTCTATATCATTGTGGCACACACTCTATTATTCGACATTGTCTCACTCTTATTGAGATGGGACACGTTCTAAATGAATGACGCCGGGGCATGTGGTGGTCATCTTTCTGGCATGGCTAATGTCTAGAAAATTTTGCACGCAAGATACAACTGGCCAACCTTGTTTAAAGATTGTATTACTGCAATCTAGCAGTATCATCCTTGCCAAATATATACCAAGAAAATGTGTGCGCCCCTTCCCCTCTTCACCCAGTTATCTCCGTCAGCCCCTTTGCTAAATGGGGATCAAATTCATCACCTGTAACCCCACTTCCTTTGATGGACACAACTTCATTGTTGTTGTTGTGGACTACTTCACGAAATGGGCAGAAGCCATTCCCACTTTTTGGGTCAATGGAGAAACCATTGATTTATTCATGTTTAATCAATGAATCTGGCGTTTTGGTGTACCCCGCATGATCATTATAGACCATGGCTCCCACTTTCAAAACCATATGATATCTAACTTAACATCACTGCTCAGTTTTCAGCAAGAAAAATCTTCCTTCTACTACCCACAGGGAAATGGACAAGTGGAAACTGTCAATCACATCCTCAAAACCACGATCTGTTGGTTATTAGGAAATCATAAAACCTATTGGCATCGCATGTTATATCCTTTTCCTTGGGAATACTGAACATTAGTCAAAACTACTCAACGATTTACACCATTTCAACTGGCCTACATCTTGGAAGTAGTTATTGCTATCGAGTGCCAGATTCCCCCCCTAAAATTAGTTGTTGAACTCCTGCCTGGCACTACTATTGAAGAAGAGTGCTTACTATCACTAAATCAACTAAATGAGACTCGTCGATATTTTTCACTAGATCGTGAAGCCCATAAGCATCAAGTCAAATCCCAATATGATAAACTTGTTAAGCCTTGATCTTACCAAGAGGGCGACCTCATTTTACTTTACAATCAGAAGCATGATCTCTTGGGGGCAGGGACCCTTCAACCATTATGGGTCATTCCATATGTCATTACTAAGGTCCTTTCAAAAGGTGCCTATGAACTTTAGGGCTGTGATGGAATTCGACTCGCCAAGCCACACGACGGGCTCTATCAGAAAAGGTATTATGCCTAGTATTCTACTTGCCATCTACTTTGTAATTTTATGTATATAAGTTTTTCTTCTTTTGGTGTGTTTAGATTTTTTGGCTTTTAAATGGGTATTTGTCTCATACACATCTCTCATTGCACAAATTTATTCATCACCCTTACCATACGTTGGATATTTGGATGGTGCCAGTCGTCACACACGACACATTGCATCAGCTGCTTGGGTCCTTTACACAACTAAGTCGGAACTACTTAGTTCCATGGGACATTTTCTTGGTTCTACCACCAAAGATATTATTGAGTACATGTTCGTGATTGAACTCCTGACTAAAGCCTAATCTCAGGACATCTCCAATCTAGTCGTCAATTTATACTCTCATCTAGTTGTTATGTAATTGACTAATCAGTATCACATTCACAATACAATCTTGTTACGTTACATTTTAAGGGTATGACTTTTGGAACGTCAATTTGAGTTTATTACTTATGAACACATTCCTAGAGAATCTAATGCATTAGCTAACTCATTGGCAAATTATGTATTGGATTGGCATCTGTCCCATTCTTTATAGTTACATGTATGAATGTAAAATTTTCATAGTTAAAAATTTACAAAAAATCAAAGCAAACACATACACCATTAATCGCCAAAAAATATATGTATATATATATATCTATATATATATATATATATATATATATATATATATATATATATATATATATATATATATAGATATATATCATGTCCAGTATTTTTACATCAAAAATTCCCAAAACTTGGGTGTTTTAAGTACAAAAATGGCTCTGCTAAGCCTCACTCTGACACCCGCTAGCCATACCCTACTCTTGCTGAGTCTGTTGCTCATGGTAACAAACAAATGCTCTAGATAATCTCCTCAGAGGCACCAGAAACCGCTCTGGCACACCCACTGTGTGTTGTTGCATATGGACTAGTATCTTTCCCATTGGAAGAGGGAGCATGCCCATGCTCAAACCTTCGAGGTTCCTAGCAACCTCGCATAAACTCTATGTGTCATCTCCCTCTCTAGAAGCTATCGCACCCTCTGTTGCTGCTCTAGAACAAGGTATATGACCACCTCACCTAGCATGGAGAGGCGTACTCATAGGAAGTACTAGTGCCACATTTGTGTCAGGAAAACGCTTCATGTCAAAAACATTTACCCATAAAAAAAAAAAAATTGCATAAACTTCAAAAGACAAAAAATACTTTTTTCACTTTGATTGATCCTCTTACCTAGTGGCCTCCACTAAGTTTTGGGTGGAAATATCATTTATGGATCCCCTGAGTAGTTCATGTCGTCATATGGATAATCCTCAATCATCAAGATCTAGCCACTGAGCCACTCAAAGAAGTCATCCTCAAAAAAGTGTCTAATTAGTCCCCCTCCAGTACGAGGTGCTAGGGATGCCCATCGCTCCTATCTAGGCTCCCTAGGACTAGCTATACCTAGACTCATATGAGGCCTCATCATGGGAACTCTCTCTAGGATAAAGGACACGATCAAAGTGTCATACCCAAACTCCCTTTGGGCCCGAGTCTTACACGTTGTCAACTCTGCTTTCACCTAACAGAGGACTTCCTCACACTAGTTGAATACCTATGGCTATAAACAATCAAATGCCAGTAGAAACTGGGCCTTTGTAGCCACATGTTGAATCTTAAACCCCATCAGGCATACAATCATCCATGGGATTGACCTCATAGGTCTTCTTCTGATCTACTCTATAGGAATCCTGTTTTTCACTAGCTGACTGCCTTCTCTGCAAGTATGTTTGGATCAACTCCATGGTGGTCCTGGGATCAACTCTCCCTCCTATCAAGTTGACTCATGTACCTCTACACGATAAACCAGTGAGGAAATATATATCATCTCTCTCGATAGAGAGCTCATGGTCCCCAATTCTGAACACACCCTGTTGTTCATCCCACCGTTGGATGATCCAGATAAGGATATCTTCTTGACTCTTCATCAGGTCATTCCTGGTATACTTTAGAAGTCCAAACCTTTGGAAGGCTTCCAAATAAGCAAGATCGTTTAGCATATGTAATTTATCATAATCATGAGCTATTTCTCTCCACAAACTCATTTTTCAAGCTTAATTTCTACACAATAGAACCCTTGAATCAATCTTCACCTAGAAAAAGCCCCTATGAAACCAAGAAGGCCAAGTCTATCTTGCGCTTGGCTGGTTAACGCATCCCTCCAGTGCCCACAGGGCGTGTTAAAGCCCCTCCCTCTCACAGGAAGGATTTTTAAAGTGTCCCATAGCCTGGGCGACCATGTTAGTCGACCAAGCCACCTAGGGCTTGCTCAAAACTGCAAAATTAACCAACAAAAGGAGTAAAATAAGTATTTAAATGCAAGACAGGGATGAAGCCATATACCTAGAACTAACAACATGTTGAATGGTCACTTGGATTGCTCACAATCACTCGGGAAAGTTCTGCTTCTTTTTCTCCCAGAGCACTCTCACAAAACTCAAACAATGAAAATGAGGGCCTGTCACCCTTCTTATAGTCACTTTAGAGGTATGACTCACTCTAGCTAGTCATTGAAATTGAAGTTTTTCATTCTTATAGGATTTAAGCATGCTCCATATTGATATGCTATCAAATTTTACTTATGCTATGATGATATTTTAGTGTCTTTATGCAGAGTTGACCAAGTTTGACTACAGATGAGCACGTTCTTTTTTGGGACTTTTTTCTCTCTCTTAAACTGCAAAATCCCAAAGTTACCTTCTTCGGGCTCGTAAAACTCCTATGAATAAGATATGACTACTTTATTTTTGTGACCTTTTCTCACTCTAAAACTGAAAAATCCTAGAGATACCTTCTTCAGGCTCGTAAAACTATGACGAAGAAGACCTGAGCAGTTCTTTTATCTATTTTTTCTCCATACTTAAATTGAAAAAAGACATATCAAATTTTCTTCATTAAACTCATTAAAATTTTATGAATATCAATCGAGTTTTTCTTTGTTTAACTCATTAAAATTTTACGAAGAATATAGAGTTCACTTTATCTCTTCGTACTCGTAACAAAATGAGGTAGAAATCTATTAAGCATAGGTTTATCACTTTATCTAGACTCAATGGACTAAGTTATTGAAAAGGAACTATGTCGGGCATACGATTGAACATTTTTCGCACTCGGTCATCAATCATGACAAAGGTACTCCCTTGGAGTTGTTCTTTATGATATTTTTAGACTCTCTAAATATGAAAAGACCACATAGTTTACCCATCTAGACTTGTTAAATTTAATCAGATGGAGAAAAAATGGACAACACAATGACTCAATATCTATAATAAAAACGATTTTTTGGCAACATTCTATCCCTTGAACATGGCACTCCCTCAACAAAATTGTTTTGTCAACCTCTCACCAAGCCTTACCATTCTATGAGTTTAGCCTTCATACTCTAACGTTCCAGTATCCTTGTATCCTAACACTCTTTGGTGTTCATAAGTCTAAGCTACTTGGTAACCTTGGTATCGTGCCTTCTATTGTTCAAAGGATTCATTTATCCTCTGCTTCCTATATTGGCCATCAATCATATGCCTCAAAATTTCTCTTCATCTGTTTTACCCATTGCTCAAAATTAATCTCCAAAACAATCATTCTTGTCTAGTTTCATGTCAACTGATTTAGGACACCTCATTTCCTTCCTTTTGATGGATCTCTTCCTATCAAATCAAACACTTTATCTAGGATGCAGATCTAGAAACATATTAGTTACCTAGAACTTGCAGTCCTCAGTGGCAGTTTACCTTACGTTTGATTGAGGGTTTCCATCATTGGCCCCTGGTTGAATGATTCTACAAGTGTTCAATGAAAACATCCTTCTCACACTTGCTAGATTGTGTTGTACATATTGGAGACCATCATCCTTATTGGTGGCCATCTTCGTGTTTGTTAAGAGTTTTCATCATTGACTGGTAATCAGATGATTTCTCACATGTTTGACTTCAACTCCTTTATTCACATGTGCATAAATATGTTGTTCATATAAGTGGTGACCAAGACCTTGGGTAGAGGCTTACATCACTCAACCTTATTTCCTCTCCCAAGTTGTGTATATTGTTTTCAGAGACAACGCATTGTGCCTATCGGTGGACATGATGTCATATTTCTTTTTGAGAAATCACTCTGACATAGCTATTGAGCATGGAAATGCTTGACTTAGGACATGATCTTATATTTTTGACATATGTGGCTTGTTTCAGGTCTCCCATAGTCCTGAAGCTCCAGTCCTCTCTCTCTTTTACTACAATATTTATAAAGTATTTCGGACATCATCTTTGTCTCTAAACTCAAACTTTAAGGGGCATCTATTATATAGCAAAATTACCTCCTCATCAACTCAGAAGGGAAAGACACACTGGTTGGGAAAAAAGACCTAAGGTACAGTGCTATTTTCCAAGGTAACACACCCCACAAATAGACAGGGAGAGTTATAATGCTTTCTATCTCTCAGCCAAAAGTGTTAATCCCTAGGTTAATGCTCTATTTTACCTAAAGGGTATCATTGCTAGATATATATGGGATTCCAGAGGTTAAAGTGTGAGTTCACTAACTGACACTCCACTTTTCACTGAAATGTTAGCTCAAAAAGAAAGAAACATCTGCCTCAAGTTTAACTAAGTACATTGTTATTCCCAAAAAAGTCTCACATGAAGGGAAAGAGAAATAAAGCGCGGCAACATCCAAGATTTTCCCTCATTGGAACTCAATAAAGAATTGGTAAGGATGAGCCTCTCTCCATCTATAAATTGGAGGCTCAGTCATTGTAACAAAGGTCAAATGGTTGTAGAAAATTTGTAAGAGTTTTAGTATTTCTATAATACCAATAAGTTGAGAGAGAGAGAGAGAGTGGAGCTAAAGGACTAGAGGAGGATTGGTTTAGCCAAGATGGTTGTAATCTTTCTTCTTATATTTAATAATATAGATATGTTTCTTTGTTGTCTACTTGAGAGTGTCGATATTGTATTCCTTTAAATGTTGATTCGATTTTGTGATTAGTAAGTAGATTACATGCATGCTAGCTTATATTATCTTATATATTGATGTTTTGATTATCAAGGTTTATATGTTGTACAAATTATGCTTTATCTTGTATATGTGCAGGTTTTGATCTCGTAGTTGGCAGAGAGGTCTTCCAATAGTATACAATTTTTTCTCTAGCAAGGCTACACCAAAGGCTGAGGTAATCTTTCTCCTTTTTCTTTGTCAATCATGGATTCATACGCATATATGTGTGTTTATTTGTGACAGTTGTAGCTAATCTTAAACAGTCTACCTTGGGTACCGGGAAGATGTGACAGGGTATTTCATCCACAATCGCCTGTGCATTAATCCCTATAGTACCAAATCCTATTGGAAGGGATCTACAACCCCCTTTTTGAAGACTTTTATCCTCAGCTCTTTATTGATCACTTTTCATAATGTTTCAAACTAGATTCGCGTTCAACTATTCTGAAATCAATTACTCAAATAATGAACCAACTGAATCATCAATTCAACTGTTGTAACTAGTTCAAACTAGAACAGATCATGTCAATGCATAACCACTCATCAATATAGCAAACCAAACATTGTTACCCATCATAGAAACCAATTGTTGTCACTGCAAACCCTGATCAAGTATACATTAGATTGTATATGCTATTGTTATTAATTATACCTACGTATGTACACGCTTCTCCTAAAGAATACTCACATATAGATCTCAAAAATATCGCCATATGAATCATAATCAATGACACACTAAAACAATCACTATACCACGTACTAAACCCATCGCAGATCACAAAACCAAATACATATCTTTATATAGTAGCATCACAAGTTAGTTAACATTTCATTCCATAATTAGTTCAACCCAACGAGTAGTGTCAAGCACGTATCATTATGAGAGAGATATCATTTACAGACAACAAAAAACATATCGGAACTGATCTACCATCATTAACAGTTCATGCCTTAAAACCCTAGCACTTTTACTTATATTTTATAAAGAACATATGTGTATGTACATGATTATAATATTTCACACCTGCATAAATATTCTAAACCCCCCTGAAGTAGATCACACATGTACATGAATTTTCTGAAGAAAACCCACGTATAGATATGCAATTATTGAATCATTCCTTTGCCGCAACCACAAAACATATTTCGTAACCCTTATTGTCTCATGTATATGTCAAAATATCATTACCATCACAAATTTATCATTGTTAGTTAGAATCATAAAGGATCAAGAAATCATGTTTATTAGTCACTACAATGCTTTCATATCTATCAAATTTGAACCACCTTCATGCTCCTTGGTGCACACTTGTTGCAAATCAAACCATTCATTAATAACCCATAAATTACACACCTAGCAATTTGATCTCCATCTCCTTATATAGCTTGTGCCTTAACCAATACCTTAGGCCAATCTCATAGTTAGGTCGATGGTATTCTTTGACGAGATCAAATATAATCCTTTGTCACACTCATTAATATGGGCCAATACCATGGTAAAGACCCCTAGTATTGAGAATACTATGGTGCGGAAATTTTATGCAACTTTTCTTCACCACACCTGTGTATGTACACGGTCTTTGTTCATAGGTTCCACATATATTTCCATACACTTTACCTTTATCATTCCTATGTATCTGAACTGATATTATTTTGTCCAATATATTTTTCACATTTGTACTAGCCTGTATACTCATCTTGCTACCATCATGTTGACATTTGTATCAAGTAGGTTTCCATCAAGGAAAACACATTAGTCATAATGCCAACAATGTCCCCCTTTGGACTTGACGAAAACAACTTTTGTGTTTGGTTACCACCACCTATATATATCTTTAAACACATGTATAGACATGCCAAGCTTCTTTCCCAAGTCACCAAGCATTCTCCAAACTCCAAGCTTCTCTTCCCCTTTGACATCAAGGGAAAAGGGTTGAACAATGAAGACTTCATTGTCCTTTTGGATAGATGAGCAATGTAGATCTGATGTTACTGAATATGACAATTGACCATGCTCCCCCTTAGCATATGATGAAACTTTTGGAAGATATACAAAGAAGTACATGATTCTATGACTCAGCTAAATATGGATTTTCCTATCATCAAGGATCCATGTTGACGTCAAACACCCAATATAGTGGGGTCACATATTTGACTCAATATTACATCAAGTTCCCAAAACAAATGGGTTACATATGTAATTGAATTGACTAAATATTATACTTTTACAACATGGGTCTTTATATGACATTTACATCAAGAGATAAATATGACATTTAAAACCAAAACCAAAGACCTCAATAGATTGGTAGCAATACCATGATAGTCATCAACAATCATCATTCACCATATAATAATTTGTACTATGATCATGTGACAACAACAATATGATCATCATTATGCAAAAAGGAATGTTCAAGAAGTCATAATGCCAATGCATTATTAGAAATAGAGAAAATTCTCCCCTTGAACCTATGCCATCTATTCAATGTCAGGACTGATCATATTCACAATAAAGTCATCAAAGAAACTTCATAAATCAGTAAGACCATCAAAGAAGCAATGTCATATACCAACCATCATAAGCCAATATTACTTCTAAGTTTCATTTGAGCAACAATAGACTGTAACTAGTCAACATCAGAAGCAAAGGGCCACAAAACCACTGACTGAAATATACCAGAACTTCTCCTTCATCATGTCCCATAGTTTATCCTTCATAGAGAAACATACGCTACTATCTAGAACCAAACTCGTGTATATATGTGATTTTCCCTCATGTGATCCATGTACAGAAATTAAATTGTAGTAATTTTAGTCTCATCTCCCCCTAAACATGAAAGAACTGTCAGAATAATTAACAAAATGTTGTGGCAGAGACCACTCCTAGTTTCTGTTGGAGATATTCAAAGGAATCATGTGGAAGTGGCTTTGTAAATATCTCTGCAACTTTTTCCTTTGAGGGAACATATTCTAGTTTGACCTTTTTTTCAAGCACTTGTTCTCTTAGAAAGTGATATTTGATTGGAATATACTTGGTTTTTGAGTGCATGACAAAATTTTTAGAAATACTTATGGCACTAGTATTATCACACATAATAGGTATAGGTTGAGGACAAGTTATTTCACTGTCTTGCACTGTTTGCATAATCCATAGAAGTTGAGTGCACAAAGATGCAAAAACAACATAGTTTGCCTCAGTAGTAGATAAAGAATTGGAGCTTTGTTTTTTTTTAACCATGATATGAAGAGAGGTTCCAAATAAAATTCTCCTCGACTAGTACTTTTTCGATCATCAATATTACCTACCCAATCTACATTTGTGTAATCATGAAGTTCAAAATCTGCATCTTTAGGACACCATAGGCCAAAATATTGAGTTCCTTGTAAATACTTGAATATTATCTTGACTGCACAGGGATGAGTTTCTTTAGGATTTTCTTGAAATCATCCAACAATCCAAACTGCATGCATAATATCTGGTCTTGTGCCTGTAAAGTAGAGTAACCTCCCAATCATAGATCTGTATTCTGATTTGTTTACTCAAGGAGAATCATCATGTGAACTAATATTAAATCATGTTACCATAGGTGTGCATATAATATTGCAATTTTCCATTCCATGTTTCTTTAAAATATGCTTGAGGTACTCATAGATTCAAAATTCTTAACTCATAGATTCTTCATTGCTTCCAAATATGATGTCATCAACATAAACAACAACTATCAAAAGTTTATCTTTATCCATCTTTATGTATATATTGATATCTACAGATCCCTTGGGGAAGCCTTGTTGTTGAAGATACTTGTCAAGACGATAATACCCTACACGTGGGGCTTGTTTTAGCCAATATAGAGCCTTCTTAAGTTTGAAGACAATATTTTTATCATTTCCTAGAATGAACCCTTTAGGATTTTCAATATAAACTTCTTCTTCTAGATAACCATTTAGAAATGTAGAATTAGCATTCATTTGATATACTTTAAAGTTATGAAAGCTTGAAAATGCAAGGAACATTGTTATGGCTTCAAGTTTGGTTGTGCATGAAAATGTTTCTTCAAAGTCTATTCCTCCTTGTTGAGCTGTTCAGTGGCCCGAGGTCGGGTCAACAACAAGGGGGATACCCACCCGGTCCGGAACCTGGTTGGCGGCTCCTTGCCTGTTTGGAGTAGCGGGTCCGACTGGGGATAATGGGACCAGCTTCCCGATGCATGGGATGTGTATATATGTGTGTGTGGAATTTTGGTTAGGTTACTTCTAAGAAACGTTCTAAAGACTACTGTAAATCTATCTTACAAACTTGAGCCTAAATTACTATAATCAAATGAAAACAACACACAGAATTTACATTAACCCGGGATGTTTCTTTTATCATGCGATCTAGAAAGATTTCTAACAGTAGCTGGTGATAAAGATCATTCAACTGATATCAGAATATAAATCAATAAAGATAAACCATTCTGCATAAGAAGTTAGGCAGAGTGGTTGTGAACAACACATCGCATAATCAAATCATTCGCATATTAAACATGAATAGAAAAATCCACTGTACAGAAGTGCCAAATGATAACTTACATATTCATACATTAACATGCAAACAATATCAGCTGTATATCGTTTTAAGAATACAAGCAGAAATTAATCAAGAGATAAAAGTACCATTGATGACTAATTCTTACCCATAGACTTCAAACAATAACGATCTACTTCTACTTGCTTCTAACATCTACCAAGAGTACAGAAGTGCAACATCAGTAGCAGACATAAGAATGCAAACATAAATAAATCACAATCCTTCCATTCATCAAAACCTCCTCTGAGGGTGCAGAAGTGCATGTTCTGAGGACAAGTTTTTGACAAATATCTGGACCCTTCTCCAATGCAATGAGAAGGGTTAAAATACTACTATCTAATCCTAATAATAGTATTATTACAAAATTTTAGGATACGGCTCTCAAATGACCGTCCTTTTTCTAATTCTGTAAAACAAAAAGAAAAACGACTTTCTAAATTGAAATTACTTCTTAATCTGGTCTCTGAAATTGCAGTTTTCAAGCATGGGCTTGAGAAGAGTCGGTTGGCCGACTTCCGTGCTTAGTTGGGCTGCGAAAACAGCGTCCATAAGAGCTGGCGCTACTTTCTCGGCCGCGTTCATGATGCACCTTACTGTCATGCATTGGCTGTGGGGCTTAACTAAGTAAGTCCAGTAACTTTCCCAGTTTAGCCTCGATAATGCTCGGATTGTCTCCCCATTTGCCTGTGCTTTCTGCTTCCATTCAGCCTCCAGTTGCGATGCGATTGGTAGGTACCCCGGAGTGGATTCTAAAACTAAGTTGGCCCTGTGTAAATTTTCATTTACACAATCGATAAGTATGGTCGCCTGTGTTGCCGCTGACTCTGCCGCCTGCTCCGCCTGTGTTATTTGCTCGTCCCACTTGTTAAAGAGCAGTTCTTTATGATTTTCATTAATCTTGGGTGCCCCTGCTCTTTTCCCTTCCTCGTCATTTTGCCAAGCCAGGTATTCTGTTATTCTTTTGTTGGCCTGGTCATAGTCATTCCGTAGTTCCACTACTTGGCTGGTGATCTTGTCGCTTATTTCACAAAACTCCCTCCACTGTGATATTTTGCGCACCATTTCCTCCTGTTGCTGTGACAATTGGTCGTTCAAGCCAATGGACTCTGAAATAAACTCTGTCAGCCTGGGTTCATCCTTATGCATTTCTTGCACCGTCTGCAGCTGTTTTTCTTTTTCTTCAATACTTCTTTGGTGGCTCACCTGCATCTGGCGAAAGCTTTCTTGTAACTCTTCAAGCTGCTTGGAGGCTTCAGCGTTCTCATTGGCTTGTCGCAACTGTTGTTGCAGCAGTTGTATTTGACTTTCACGTTCTTTTAGAAGCTGTTGAACTTCAGAGGCCTTGTCGATAGTTGCAGAAGCATATGCTCCCGCAATTTGAGACAATTTCGTGAGATTTTCTGTTGGATTGTTATTCGGGTCTTTCCACAAGACATCTAGGTGTTCAGCATTCTGAGCCAGTGCATTTTCAAGCTTCCTTTTCTTTCTTTGTCTTCTCACAACTGCCTTGTGCTGTGGACTGTAAAATACGTCCAGTGGAGGGATTTCTTCTACGCCGAGTAGAAGTTCTGAGGATGGAGCTATAGGGAGACGTTCCATCTCTACGGTACCACTGACTATGGTTGAGAAGACCTCTTGCACCACCTGAGTATTGCTCACAGGTGTTTGCCAGACTTGGCCTTCAAGATTTATCAGTTCATTGAAGGTCTCCCATTCTTTATCTAGTTCTGCTGTAACCAGAGGTGCTTCAGTGACGGGAGGGGGGATTCCTCTTGGTGGCGAGACGGCAACTTGCTGCTGAGCCATCGAACTTGACTGAGCCGTGTCTTTGATTGTTTCTTCGTTCTTGTCTTCTTTGTGGACAGACTCTTCAGGATCTGGAGATATTTCTTTTACGGCACTAGAATCAGATTTGGAGGCATTGGAGTGTTCACTGAGGCTGACGCTTGGAGTCGGTTCTCTGGCAGCTATCCGCAGCACTTCCAGTGGAATGTTAGCCAACCTTCTTTCTCTATACAACTTGAATTTCCGGAGGTTGTCTTGGGACAACCTTGACTGAGCTTCTTGCAAAACTTCTTTGATCGAGTTCTTACTCTGAAAGAGGTCGTCAAACGGATCTTTCTGTCCAGAGAACACACTTATCCTGACGCTAGTTGTAAATTCCTGGGCGACTTTATTTGGGTCGAATGGCCTTGGTGGGAGTTTAAATAGTTGGAGACACGTCACATTCTCCACCTCACCAAAAGCGTGTCCCACATCGAATAAAGAGAAGGCCCCACACGTGACTGGGAATTGAGGACAAATGGTCTTCTTTTTGTTCTTCAGGTCCTTAGTTAAACCACCTTCAGAACAAGTCTGATAAGCGATTTCTCGAGCCAACAATTTATCTGGGATATATAAGGGTAGGACATGCGGAGGTACTGTGCTTCCAAAAACTCGAATGTAGGTAAACCATTCTTCTCCAAACCATCTTGCTACGGAGGTGATGTCGTTTTGTGCTTCGGGAGAGCATCTCGGAGGTTCTTTACAATATATCATTCTATGGATGGGCAGTATGAGCCCGTGGCAAATCTGGTAAAAATGGGGGGCAAACTGAGAATCCCGCAAGACTTTATGGTAGACATGAATGGGCAATGGGTCCTGGGTAGCCCATTGCCAGCCCATAGTGGGGAATTTAGACACATAACAGATAGAGTCCATTATGTAGGCAGACATATAAAAAGGGGGATAAAAACTTTGGGAGAAGGATCTTTTAGAACGATAGTAAAGAATGGCCGTGTATAGAGTGTCAGAAAGGATTTTGGCCCAATCTATTACCTCGGAGTTAGTCGCAGCATCAATTAACGGTAGCCATTCAGATGCAAATTTATTGATATCAGGCTTACCGAATAGCCTACAGAGCATGGCTGCAGCAAAACAATACGGAGAAGTAAGGGAACCGGTGCTATACATACCGTTCTTATCTTTCTTCAGTGGTTCATCCCTTTTCAACCATTCTTTGGTAGTGTCTGATAGGTCCGGATTCTCTGCTGCGAACTTCCTAACAAAATTTGCATTGTAGGTCGTTTGAGGTTTGGGAAGGTGATACATGAGCTTCAGGTCTTGAGCCGCGAACGATCCTACGAGCCCATGTCCTTTGACTTGGAATTGCCTATGATGCAGCTCTGCGTCATCTAAAACCCACTTGATCATGTCCGTATACAGTAGGATCTTCGGCCTTGATGCTATTCTGTGGAGGAAAGAGCACGCTAGATCTTCCAGGGATGCTTCTGAAGAGCGTGGTGCATCTGCGACAGCAGCAGTTGCCTTGATTATTCTAGGGTTCTCTTCCTCCAACAGTCTATACATGCTTTCCCATGTGGAAATTCCTGCATCTTTATTGCATGCGGTATCTGTGTAAAGGGGCGCCATCTCCTTGGTCTTTTCTCTTGTTTCTGAGCTCTGAGCTTTGTTCTTCTTCCCCATCTTGCTTATCGTTTCTGTTTGATTTTTGCCTTCGCACTTCGCTCCTGCAGGTTATGAGAGAAATGGAAAGATTGATTAAAAAGGTGATGGGAGAGTTTTGAATGCAAGAGATAAATCAGATACGCCACCTTACGTGAAGTAAATCCGCATTAAGGCACGCGTCTTTATGCCACTTAATAACTGACAACTAATTCATTACTAACATTAAAAGCGCAATAATTTCCAAGTCAGGTTATAGTAAGTGGATTTTCTTTGGGTGGTGTGCCCGAAGGAGTCGTATCAAGGTGCTTTTATGACCTGCCAACGCATCCTGCATGTCGCGCGATCACAAACGGTAGCGATCGCAATATCGCATATCGCAGCATCGCAACATCGCGGATCGCAACGGTTCAATGTTTGCCAACGTACCCCGCCTCATTTCTGCGATGTGCGATCGCGCCATCGCAATATCGCAAATCAGCGGACTCGTAAGCTTTTGTCTATGGATGTTAACGTATTGCGATGCGACGTGGTTTATTTATGCCGAGATGATGCGCATATTGGCCTTTAGAAGGGAAATGCGGGCGTTTCTTACCCTTTCGTGCTGCGACCTTGAAGATTTTCTTTTATGAACACAGGTTTGGGCTTAAGTTGTCCAAGAAACCTTTCCTAAGCTGATGCTTGCAATTTCAAAAGAAATCTTTACTATTATTATTTTTCTTTTTTGAAATGTAACTAAGGGTCCCCATTCATTCTAGCATCGTGGTCGATACTAGTTTGAACAAAGGGGGGGGTGGTTGTTGCTGGCCACAACAATTGGTGATTCACTTGGGAGAACCAGTTATCTCTGCTCTTTTTCTATTGACGTTTTCAGACTCTTTTCGAAAAAAATTCTCAGGGAATTCGAACTTTATTATAAAAGGATAAGAGAAATAATACTTTAAAGCGTCAATGATGTTTTGTCTTCGCCCCATTCTATTCCAATTACTTGCATTCCCAGGTTGTTTTCGAGTTTAGATCAGTTATTACTTGGTCTTGTAGAACATAAAAATAAAGTGTTCTCTATGTATCAGCCCCTTTTTAAAGAATGTTCCTTTGTTGCAGGTAGAGCCACTGTTGCCAGCAGGCGTCCATAGCCTCGACAGGGTTACCTATTATCCAGGAATGATCCTTTATCCTGCCTCAGTTTCTTGCAACTCTTTCAGAAGAATTATACCTTTCTTGATGCTTTTTTTTTTTTAAATAAATCCTCAAAAGAACAATGTCTTGGTTTGGTGGCCAAATTATGGCACAGTCATTCACTTGATTTATACTTTTCCTGAACAAGCTGGCTCGTGATGAGACCCCTTGTCTTTTGATCGCAACAATCTTGAGTCGTTGCCCTGTTTTGGTAGACAGTTTTGGCAAAGTCAGCAAGTTATAATATCTGTGATCATGATAAGTCGGCTCGTGATGAGACCTCTTATTCTTCGAGATATAGCATCCTTTCGGGTTATTCTCCTGAATCGTTGCATTCTTCTTCAGCAGGGAGGAAGTCAAATTCTCTTTCCTTAAGAAAGTTCTGGACGACAATGATAGGGCTACTTTTGATAATGGCTGTTTTCACAGAGAACCTTTATTCTAATATTGATACCTTTTATTGTGCTGATCTAACATGAATTCCTCACTGAGATAGCTTTCTTTAAAATTTTCTGGGTTTGAATTCTAACACCATCTTCCGGGTTAAAGATCTATTGACAATAAAGACCGAATTCCCACAAGATTAGTTGTTCATAAGGGCCGAAATTCCAAAATCTTTAACAGAGACAGGGTTTCTTTCGCAAACGTCAAATATTGCTTTGCCAGAACAAACTTTTATTTGGGAGAGGCAACTATTCTCTGGGGTTATGTAGAGAATATAACTAACTTTGCCTATCAATTATTGGAAGCAAAACTAATAACTTTAGCTAAACTACTCCTACTCCTATTCTAATTATGTGCAGGAAATAGCTAAGAGAAATGGTATTTCCAGTGGAACCAACGATTCATTATTATTCCTAGTCGCATGGATTGCCTTAGGATAAAAAAAATGAATCGAATTCCCCATGGATAGGACTTGTTGTTTAGGGGATAGGGAATCATGAATCCAGTTGGAATCTTGTTTGATTTTATTTTCTTGTGATAGGTTTCTTCCAACTAAATACCTATTGGATCGCAGAAATTGGGATGAATTTCTTTTGTGAATGGGTGATCTTTCGATGGAAAGGACAGCAAGCCAATCCGTGAGATATGTTCTTTGATTTTGGTGGCTTGTGACCCGTCGATTGTTAATTCTGGGTGTTTAGCAATCTCGTTTGGAATGAAAGCTTTTATACATAAATCGCCAAAATCTAATCTATCAAAATTTTGGAGTTTTAAAGAGAGATTCGATTTCGTACACAAAGAAAATAAGTGAGAAAGAAAAGATTGGGTAGCTGTATATACAGTGGTGTCGCACATCTAGGAGTTACTTGAAACTCTGTGTTTTTCACAAGAACTGGCCGGGTTCTGTGAATCAGGAATTGAATCATGATTGCGATCAGGGATGGAGATCTCCTCTGGATATGAATCGTAGATAGGAGTATCGCTTCGGACAGTGAAATTATTCAAATGAGATTTTGCTTTGAGATGAGGGTCAGATAGAGCAGTTTCTGATCTAAGATGTTTCTTATAACCAGACCCTAGTTGAGTTACTTGCGACAATTCAATATCATCATAAATATCAAAGCAACTATCACGAAAGATTTCACAATTTTCCCTAGGTTCCTCTTTTTCATTATATGTTTTTAGACAAGGGAGATGAGGCAGCTCTTGTTTGATATGAATTGTAGACTGTGATATAGTAGTCTCTTTATTTTGGAAACCCAGTGATGTCTCGTTTGAATAGCCCTCTATTGGAATAGACTTGGTACTATGAGGGAGAAGATTGTCATTACAAAAAACATCGGGGTAAAGAGAAAAATGTCGATCTGGAACAATGTATTTAAAATCATCAAACAAATCTCGTTCATCAGATTCATAATAAGCATCGGGCTTTAGATCGTACCTTTTTGCGTCGATACTTTTCGAAAGAGAAACAGTAGGTGGATCTAACCTTGGCACCAGGAGTTGTTGATTTGAAATGATGTTGTCTGACTTTATATTAAAGTCAACTTCTGATGTCAGGGCACCTTCCCCTTCAGTACTTTCGCCTGCGTTTTCTGATGTTAGAGCATGCAAAACTCCTAGGCTAAATTCTGTCTGATCAGGTGCAGGAGGTGGGAAACACTCATCATAATCCGAAGATTCTTCATCTGTGAGTTCATCTTCAAGATCATATTGTAGACATTTAAGATGAAATCGTATATTGAAATCCCTTACGGGCTCGTCTTGTTTCCGCAGATGGTCGATCTCATCGTATACCTGGTCGTATTCATAGCAATCAAATTCCAAGATGAAAGCTCTAACAAGTTGGTCCCAGCTGTGGACTGATGCAGTTGGGAGGTTCCTGCACCATCTCCTAGCTTCTGCTGTGAACGTGAGAGTAAAAATCCTGCACAGAACGCCTTCGTCAATTTTCTGAATATCAGCACTAGAGACTCTATGAATGAACTGTAAGGCGTGATGAAATGCAGAAGAATTATTCTCACCATTAAATTTTACCTGAGATAATAGTCTTACCACGTCCGGTGGAGTGTTGGAAGATGTAGGAACCTGGATGCAACTCCAAATGGGAATTCTGTGAGTAGACATCCTTTTCCAGGACTTCTAGTTTTAAACATATCCCAACAGACAATATGCTCAGGCCCTCCTTCTAGCGCCAGAAATGTTGAGTGGCCCGAGGTCGGGTCAACAACAAGGGGGATACCCACCCAGTCTGGAACCTGGTTGGCGGCTGCTTGCCCGTTTGGAGTAGCGGGTCCGACTGGGGATAACGGGACCAGCGTCCCGATGCATGGGATGTGTATGTATGTGTGTGTGGAATTTTGGTTAGGTTACTTCTAAGAAACGTTCTAAAGACTACTGTAAATCTATCTTACAAACTTGAGCCTAAATTACTATAATCAAATGAAAACAACACACAGAATTTACATTAACCCGGGATGTTTCTTTTATCATGCGATCTAGAAAGATTTCTAACAGCAGCTGGTGATAAAGATCATTCAACTGATATCAGAATATAAATCAATAAAGATAAACCATTCTGCATAAGAAGTTAGGCAGAGCGGTTGTGAACAACACATCGCATAATCAAATCATTCGCATATTAAACATGAATAGACAAATCCACCGTACAGAAGTGCCAAATGATAACTTATATATTCATACATTAACATGCAAACAATATCAGCTGTATATCGTTTTAAGAATACAAGCAGAAATTAATCAAGAGATAAAAGTACCATTGATGACTAATTCTTACCCATAGACTTCAAACAATAACGATCTACTTCTACTTGCTTCTAACATCTACCAAGAGTACAGAAGTGCAACATCAGTAGCAGACATAAGAATGCAAACATAAATAAATCACGATCCTTCCATTCATCAAAACCTCCTCTGAGGGTGCAGAAGTGCATGTTCTGAGGACAAGTTTTTGACAAATATCTGGACCCTTCTCCAATGCAATGAGAAGGGTTAAAATACTACTATCTAATCCTAATAATAGTATTATTACAAAATTTTAGGATACGGCTCTCAAATGACCGTCCTTTTTCTAATTCTGTAAAACAAAAAGAAAAACAACTTTCTAAATTGAAATTACTTCTTAATCTGGTCTCTGAAATTGCAGTTTTCAAGCATGGGCTTGAGAAGAGTCGGTTGGCCGACTTCCGTGCTTAGTTGGGCTGCGAAAACAGCGTCCATAAGAGCTGGCGCTACTTTCTCGGCCGCGTTCATGATGCACCCTACTGTCATGCATTGGATGTGGGGCTTAACTAAGTAAGTCCAGTAACTTTCCCAGTTTAGCCTCGATAATGCTCGGATTGTCTCCCCATTTGCCTGTGCTTTCTGCTTCCATTCAGCCTCCAGTTGCGATGCGATTGGTAGGTACCCCGGAGTGGATTCTGAAACTAAGTTGGCCCTGTGTAAATTTTCATTTACACAATCGATAAGTATGGTCGCCTGTGTTGCCGCTGACTCTGCCGCCTGCTCCGGCTGTGTTATTTGCTCGTCCCACTTGTTAAAGAGCAGTTCTTTATGATTTTCATTAATCTTGGGTGCCCCTGCTCTTTTCCCTTCCTCGTCATTTTGCCAAGCCAGGTATTCTGTTATTCTTTTGTTGGCCTGGTCATAGTCATTCCGTAGTTCCACTACTTGGCTGGTGATCTTGTCGCTTATTTCCCAAAACTCCCTCCACTGTGATATTTTGCGCACCATTTCCTCCTGTTGCTGTGACAATTGGTCGTTCAAGCCAATGGACTCTGAAATAAACTCTGTCAGCCTAGGTTCATCCTTATGCATTTCTTGCACCGTCTGCAGCTGTTTTTCTTTTTCTCCAATACTTCTTTGGTGGCTCACCTGCATCTGGCGAAAGCTTTCTTGTAACTCTTCAAGCTGCTTGGAGGCTTCAGCGTTCTCATTGGCTTGTCGCAACTGTTGTTGCAGCAGTTGTATTTGACTTTCACATTCTTTTAGAAGCTGTTGAACTTCAGAGGCCTTGTCGATAGTTGTAGAAGCATATGCTCCCGCAATTTGAGACAATTTCGTGAGATTTTCTGTTGGATTGTTATTCGGGTCTTTCCACAAGACATCTAGGTGTTCAGCATTCTGAGCCAGTGCATTTTCAAGCTTCCTTTTCTTTCTTTGTCTTCTCACAACTGCCTTGTGTTGTGGACTGTAAAATACGTCCAGTGGAGGGATTTCTTCTACGCCGAGTAGAAGTTCTGAGGATGGAGCTATAGGGAGACGTTCCATCTCTACGGTACCACTGACTATGGTTGAGAAGACCTCTTGCACCACCTGAGTATTGCTCACAGGTGTTTGCGGGACTTGGCCTTCAAGATTTATCAGTTCATTGAAGGTCTCCCATTCTTTATCTAGTTCTGCTGTAACCAGAGGTGCTTCAGTGACGGGAGGGGGGATTCCTCTTGGTGGCGAGACGACAACTTGTTGCTGAGCCATCGAACTTGACTGAGCCATGTCTTTGATTGTTTCTTCGTTCTTGTCTTCTTTGTGGACAGACTCTTCAGGATCTGGAGATATTTCTTTTACGGCACTGGAATCAGATTTGGAGGCGTTGGAGTGTTCACTGAGGCTGACGCTTGGAGTCGGTTCTCTGGCAGCTATCCGCAGCACTTCCAGTGGAATGTTAGCCAGCCTTCTTTCTCTATACAACTTGAATTTCCGGAGGTTGTCTGGGGACAACCTTGACTGAGCTTCTTGCAAAACTTCTTTGATCGAGTTCTTACTCTGAAAGAGGTCGTCAAACGGATCTTTCTGTCCAGAGAACACACTTATCCTGACGCTAGTTGTAAATTCCTGGGCGACTTTATTTGGGTCGAATGGCCTTGGTGGGAGTTTAAATAGTTGGAGACACGTCACATTCTCCACCTCACAAAAACCGTGTCCCACATCGAATAAAGAGAAGGCCCCACACGTGACTGGGAATTGAGGCCAAATGGCCTTCTTTTTGTTCTTCAGGTCCTTAGTTAAACCACCTTCAGAACAAGTCTGATAAGCGATTTCTCGAGCCAACAATTTATCTGGGATATATAAGGGTAGGACATGCGGAGGTACTGTGCTTCCAAAAACTCGAATGTAGGTAAACCATTCTTCTCCAAACCATCTTGCTACGGAGGTGATGTCGTTTTGTGCTTCGGGAGAGCATCTCGGAGGTTCTTTACAATATATCATTCTATGGATGGGCAGTATGAGCCCGTGGAAAATCTGGTAAAAATGGGGGGCAAACTGAGAATCCCGCAAGACTTTATGGTAGACATGAATGGGCAATGGGTCCTGGGTAGTCCATTGCCAGCCCATAGTGGGGAATTTAGACACATAACAGATAGAGTCCATTATGTAGGCAGACATATAAAAAGGGGGATAAAACCTTTGGGAGAAGGATCTTTTAGAACGATAGTAAAGAATGGCCGTGTATAGAGTGTCAGAAAGGATTTTGGCCCAATCTATTACCTCGGAGTTAGTCGCAGCATCAATTAACGGTAGCCATTCAGATGGAAATTTATTGATATCAGGCTTACCGAATAGCCTACAGAGCATGGCTGCAACAAAACAATACGGAGAAGTAAGGGAACCGGTGCTATACATACCGTTCTTATATTTCTTCAGTGGTTCATCCCTTTTCGACCATTCTTTGGTAGTGTCTGATAGGTCCGGATTCTCTGCTGCGAACTTCCTAACAAAATCTGCATTGTAGGTCATTTGAGGTTCCAGAAGGTGATACATGAGCTTCAGGTCTTGAGCCGCGAACGATCCTACGAGCCCATGTCCTTTGACTTTGAATTGCCTATGATGTAGCTCTGCGTCATCTAAAACCCACTTGATCATGTCCGTATACAGTAGGATCTTCGGCCTTGATGCTATTCTGTGGAGGAAAGAGCACGCTAGATCTTCCAGGGATGCTTCTGAAGAGCGTGGTGCATCTGCGACAGCAGCAGTTGCCTTGATTATTCTAGGGTTCTCTTCCTCCAACAGTCTATACATGCTTTCCCATGTGGAAATTCCTGCATCTTTATTGCATGCGGTATCTGTGTAAAGGGGCGCCATCTCCTTGGTCTTTTCTCTTGTTTCTGAGCTCTGAGCTTTGTTCTTCTTCCCCATCTTGCTTATCGTTTCTGTTTGATTTTTGCCTTCGCACTTCGCTCCTGCAGGTTATGAGAGAAATGGAAAGATTGATTAAAAAGGTGATGGGAGAGTTTTGAATGCAAGAGATAAATCAGATACGCCACCTTACGTGAAGTAAATCCGCATTAAGGCACGCGTCTTTATGCCACTTAATAACTGACAACTAATTCATTACTAACATTAAAAGCGCAATAATTTCCAAGTCAGGTTATAGTAAGTGGATTTTCTTTGGGTGGTGTGCCCGAAGGAGTCGTATCAAGGTGCTTTTATGACCTGCCAACGCATCCTGCATGCCGCGTGATCGGAAACGGTAGCGATCGCAATATCGCATATCGCAGCATCGCAACATCGCGGATCGCAACGGTTCAATGTTTGCCAACGTACCCCGCCTCATTTCTGCGATGTGCGATCGCGCCATCGCAATATCGCAAATCAGCGGACTCGTAAGCTTTTGTCTATGGATGTTAACGTATTGCGATGCGACGTGGTTTATTTATGCCGAGATGATGTGCATATTGGCCTTTAGAAGGGAAATGCGGGCGTTTCTTACCCTTTCGTGCTGCGACCTTGAAGATTTGCTTTTATGAACACAGGTTTGGGCTTAAGTTGTCCAAGAAACCTTTCCTAAGCTGATGCTTGCAATTTCAAAAGAAATCTTTACTATTATTATTTTTCTTTTTTGAAATGTAACTAAGGGTCCCCATTCATTCTAGCATCGTGGTCGATACTAGTTTGAACAAAGGGGGGGGGGTTGTTGCTGGCCACAACATGAGCATAGCCTTTGCATACAAGTCTTTCTTTGTTTCTAATTACCTCTCCATTTTCATTCAGTTTGTTTTTGAGTACCCATTTTGTCCCAATAACATTTTTATCATGAGGTTTGGGTACTAGTTCCCATGTATGGTTGTTTTCTATTTGATCAAGTTCTTCATTCATTGTCTTAACCCAACATTCATCTTTTCATTCTTGATTTACATTTTAAGTTTCAATAGTGGATAGTAAGGCTAGATAACTAGAATTTCCAACAAGAATTCTTCTAGTTTGTACTCCAACTTCATTTTCACCTAGAATTTGAGATTCCAGATGATTTTTCTGAACATACCTTGAAGGAGTCTTTGTTTATTCTTTGTGCTTTCAATTCCTACTTCCGGTGATTCATTAATTCCCTCTCTTAAATCCTTTTGGGCAATTATAGGAACAAGTTCGTCATCTGTTGGTGCTTTCATTTTGGTACCTATGGATGTTTCATCAATTACAACATCAATGCATTCAATAATATTTTGAATCCTTTTATTATAAAACTTATATCATTTTCTTCTAGAGGAGTATCCAAGGAGAATTTCTTCATCAGCTCTAAATTCAAACTTTCCAAGTTTATCATCATTATTCTTTATTTAACGTTTTCTTCCAAAAACTCTAAAATGTTTGATAGTTGGGGTAGGAATTTACAGGGTAAGTTCCTCAAATGGAACACCAAAGGACATCGCTCACAAACAGATCACAGATCAATACAATAGTATTCTTGATGTGGTTAAAACCCTCAAAGAGGGAAACAATCCATGGCCTGAGCCAATGCGGCCACTTCAAGCAATTTATTAATAAAAGAAATGAAATTTACATAAGTTTCTCTCATAAATGGTTACCCTACAAATGACTCTCCATGCTCTTTAAGTAGAGATCATGGGCCAATTGGGTGTTAAGCCACAGATCAAGTGTTGGTAATATCGAGGAGAGAGTGAACCGTCAGATTACTTCATGTCTAGAACATATCGTGACCGTCGGATTGTAAGTTACAAAAGTACATAATAAAGAAACACACTTTACCTAACTCTACACTGGACCAAGTTATACTTAACGATTTCCTATGTGTCGAAATATACTAACTTCCGCCCTTAAGAACAACTTGGGATAGGATTGAAGCATGTACAAATATGACACAATAGGAGAAGGAAGGAGGCATTAGAACCTATCCCCCCTTAGTGACAACTTCCTGAACTCCAACCATAAATCGAAGTTTAATAAACTTCACCTCTGTGAGAGTCTTTGTAAAGATGTCTGCAACTTGATCACTGGTTGAACAGTATTGCACTTCAAGAACATGGTCATGAATGAGCTTTCTGATGAAGTGCATGTGTAGTTCAATGTGTTTTTTGCATTGATTACAGATTGGATCTTTGCATAGTTGAATGACACATTGAGTATCACACCAAAGTCTAGTCGGATGCTACTGTTGAAAGCCAAACTCTGACAAGATCTGACGAAGCCACAGGGCTTCCTTACTAGCTTCTACAGTGCCACGATACTATGATTTTGCTGAAGAAAGAGAAATGGCACTTTGTTTCTTACAACCCCCTGTAATAGGTCCAGAAGCAAGAGTGAACACATAACCTGCAGTAGAATTCCGATCATCAGGGTCACCAGCCCAATCAGAATCAGTGAAACCAACCAATAGAGGAGATGCTTCTGCACTGTAATGAATCCCAAACTGAACTGTACCTCAAACATAATGAAGTATTATTTTATATTCTTTCCAATGACTTTCATGTGGGTTTTTCATTAATCGAGTAATAAGGCCAACAACAAAGGAAAGGTCAGGACGAGTATGCGTCAGATACAAAAGTTTTCCTACAAGTTGACGGTATAAGGTAGCATCAACTTTAGGGGAAGTACAACTGACTGAAAGTTTGGCTCTAGACTGAAAGGGAGAAGGAGTTGGCTTACAATATTCCATGTGAAAGTGGCGTAGAAGATCACAAGCATACTTGGACTAGGAAAGGGAAATACCTTCCTTGGTTTGCAAGACATGAAGACCAAGAAAATAATGCAAGTGTCCTAAGTCTGTCATTTCAAACTTATTTTTAAGGATGGACTTCACATGGTTCGTAAGGTTGGGATTACTACCAGTAAGGATAAGATCATCAACATAAATAACAAGAATGATAAGGGACTTACCCACTTTCTTGGTGTAGACAGTATTATCATAATGACACCTAGAAATGACAGTATCTAAAAGAAAGCTATCCATTTTTGCATACCAAGCCCGAGGGGCTTGCTTGAGACCATAAAGGGATTTCTTAAGCTGACATACAAGGCTGGAGTCTGCTTTTATAAAGCCATGAGGTTGTTCCATATAGATTTCTTCATGCAAGTCCCCATGCAAGAAGGAAGATTTAACATCCATTTGATGGACTTCCCATTTGAAAGAGGCAACGAGGGAAAGATAAAGGTGGATAGAGTTCATTTTGGCAACACGGGAGAAGGTTTCAGTATAATCAATTCCTTCAACTTGTGAAAAACCCTTAGCAACAAGACAAGCTTTATGTTTATCAATTTTTCCATCTGGTCCAAACTTGGTTCTGTAAACCCATTTGCATCTAACAAGTTTTCATCCCTTTGGAAGAGGAACAAGATCCCATGTATCATTTTCCAATAATGAACGATATTCTTCATTCATAGCTGCGTCCCAATCTGGATGGCCTGAAGCTTCTGCAAAGGTGTCAGGATCATGATTCGCTGAAGCTTGAGCCAGTAAAGAAGAGGCTATATCGAACTGAGAATGTGTATGTCGCTGATCTGTAGGATCACCTACAAGAGCACCTGCTGCATCCTAAGTGGCAAGGACCCATTTTGGAAGCTGAGGAGTTGAAGGAGGATCTTGAGAAGGTGGGTGAGGATTGTCATCCTCGCTATAATCATCTAAAGAAGAAATAATTTCAGAAGTAGGCTCGTAGGCTGATATATTTTTAGTAAACTTTACATCTCTTCTAATGATCACATTTTTGGACTTAAGTGGAATAAGTATATATCCTTTGACATCTTCAAAATATCCAACAAAAATACATGTTTCACTCTTAGGTTCTAAAGCTTTATGTTTCTCATCTGGAATATGGGCCCATGCTTCACTTCCAAAAACACGAAAGTGACTTACATCTGGTTTAATTGAGATCCATGCTTCTTCTGGAGTGATATTCTTTAAAACCTTAGTAGGAGTGTGATTTACTATGTAATTTGCATAGTTAATTGCTTCTGCCCAAAAATTAAGACTAAGTCCTTTAGATTGAAACATACAACTAGACATTTCCTTTAACGTGTGATTCTTCCTTTTAGCTACAACATTTTGTTGTGGAGTATATGGAACAACATGTTTCATTTCAATTCCATGCTCAGTGCAAAAGTTGATGAATTTTTTGTTAACATATTCTCTGCCATTATCGGATCTTAGCTTAAGAATTTGATGTCTAGATTGTTTCTCAACAAAGGCCTTAAAGGCCAATAACATGTTAAATACTTCACTCTTGAGTTTTAAGAAGTATACCCAAGTGCGTCTACAGAAATCATCAATGAAAGTTAAGAAATACTTGTAGCCAGAGAATGAAACAACTGGAAGTGGACCACATAAATCACTCTGCACAAGCTGTAAAGGGGTTGAGGCATGCCAAGAGGCACATTTTTCAAAACTATCCCGATGATGTTTTCTGAGTACACATCTGGAACAAACACCATCTCTGCAAGATACCATAGGAAGACTTGTCACCATATTTTCTTTACATAGATTTTGAAGGAAGTGATAGTTTAAGTGACCAAATCACTCATGCCAAAGTTTGCTCACTTCATCATTATGAGCAACAAATACTGAGAGAAGATTTTATGACCCAAAGTTGTTAAACTTAAACAACCTTGTAGAATCATCAGCAATGCCGATAGCTAAAATCTGTCTAGGATTTCTTAGGTCCTCAATTACAACATCATGAGGTGAGATTTCAACGATTTTACCTTCACCTTAATGAGTTATCTAATATACAGATAGAAGGTTGCAGGATAAGGTTGGAACACATAATACATCATTAAATTGACCATTGTCTATATGAATATTTCCAGTCCCTACAACACTAAGAGATCTATCATCACCAACATATATATTTTTGGTGTTACAATCATTTAAAGAAGAAAACATGGCTTTGTTTTTGGCCATGTGATAAGAAGCTCCAGAATCAATGAGCCACTCATGAGAATCAGAAGAAGAAGATACATTTAGTGCATAACCAGACCGATATGCTTGACAACCACATGCAGAAAGTGAAATTCCTGAAGATAAAGTTGACGTTGAAGAGTGCTCCAAATGGATGTTATGCTTCTTCATTGCTGCTTCCAAGGCTTCCATCTTCTTAAAGAATTTAGATTCTAAGTGGCCATCTTGATTACAAAAGTTTCAATGTCTACCAGTGTTCTTCCCTTTGTTTTTATTTGCCTTATCATTTTGTTGAATTGAGTTTTCATTTTGAGAATGAAATTTCTTAGGACCATTGTTTGGTTTGGGACCATTCCTTTTAGGATACTACTTCTTAAGATTCTTTGAATTTGGTTGTTTCTGGGTGACTAAATCTTTCTTAGAAGAGCTTCCAAGATTAAGAAGACCAAGATGTAAGATTTTTTCTTGTTCTCTTATTAAAGAATCACAAAAGGCATCAAAAGAGGGGGACTTGTAGTCTTTTCCTTGACAAATAAAGGCTTCTCTAGTAGAATGGAAGGTGGAAACAAACACAGAGTAGGCTGGTACCAACTTAGTAATAATGGAATAGATAAGGCTACCATCTTCTTTCTTAACCTTAACACCTTCCAAGAGAAGTCTAAGGGTCTTGAACTTGGACAAAAAATCTTCAATGGAAGAAAAAATATTGGTGTCCAACGTAAGCAACTCATTTTCAAGTTGATGGGCTCTAATTTCATTTTTAATTCCAAAAACTTTAGTGAGTTGTTTCATTCCTTCATTAAGGGTATCAAGTTCTGCGATATGGAATCTAAGGTCTGGAGAAATAGACATCCCTATCAAACCATGTGCTTGATATTGCCTATTTTCCCATTTGGCTGCTTTATCTTCATCTTTAGGTTTAGTTTCTTGGACTGAGGCTATTCTGTAAAGACCTTTACTTCTAAGTAAATCCATAATGTAGGACCACCATTGGAAGTAGTTGGTGTTGTCAAGAATAACTTGGCATGGACTTTCCATTTTAACAGAAACTGAAGCTGTTGATGCTGAAACTAAGTGTTCCAATGGAAATATCTCGAAAAATTAGGCTGATTAAAAAAAAGCTCTGAAAATGGATTCCGGATGAAGAAGTTATGGATTTTTGAAGAAAAGTTGTTGAATTTGCCGACGAAGTGTGTGAATGTGCAGAAGTGAATGATGATGTTATATTTAAAAAAAATCCCCCCCCCCCCCCCCTTTTCCAAACTTCATCTAATTAGCTCACTTTAAAAATATATTTTATGTTACTTACATTTATAAATAAGTGAAAGTCACTTTTACAATGGTACTGAGCTATCCACTAAATTGTAACTTAAATAAAAGATAAAGAGACTTTAGAATTATAAATGACTCACTTTTTATAATGGGTGAAAACACTTTTACATTAAAGTAACTTTAAAACATAAGCTACATGTGCTTTTTGAAAATGTAACTCAACAAAAAGAAAGACTTGAACCCAAGACCTCTATTCTCATAAAGTAACTTTGGACCAAGTGACCTAGTTTAAAAGGTTAGTAATTTTTGGAAAAAAGGAAGGGGTTTTCTTTTCTTGTTCTTTTGTTTTTGTAGTCACTGAAGCTTTGGGGTGCATTCTTACTTGAAAAAGCTCTTTTTTACCTGCAAAACAAAAACCACAAAACCCAGCACGGACATACAAAAAAAAAACATTACGCTTTTAAGTTAGCTTTACCCATAAACTAAATATTTTCCTCAATGTTTCTGATTTTCCAAGATCACAGTAAGGCACGGCGAAAAAGAGCATACGCATGAGAAAAATAATTTATTTCTATTTCTAATTTTCCCAGATCACAAAGAGTCACAGGGAAAAGAGTATACGCAAAAGTGAAAGGTATAGATCAGGTAATAAAAAACAAAGAGATAAATAAATCGAAATAAACAGAGAGAAAATAACTAAAAACTGCAAATAAACACTGGATACCTCCAAATCTTAAAAATGAAATATAAAGGGCTACCAGAAACCTTTTCGTGTGAAATGAAATGGGTTCCTCACTGGAACAGATGCTCCTAACACAATAGAGTAGTCCTCTTAGCCCGAAAGCAGTCAAAAATAGTAGATCTTAGAAACAACAGCCGCATGCAGTTGTACCGGCTTCGGATTTGGATCACCAATGGATGCAGCCCTCGAATAGCTCTGGTACCATATACGAATTTATAGGTTAATTTCCTGAGACAGAACACCAGAGGACACTGCTCACAAACAGATCACAGATCAATACACCGGTATTCTTGATGTGGTTAAAACCCTCAAAGAGGGAAACAGTCCATGGCCTAAGCCAACGCAGCCACTTTAGGCAATTTATTAATAAAAGAAATAAAATTTACATAAGTTCCTCTCATGAACGGTTACCCTACAAATGACCCTCCATGCTCTTTAAATATAGATCATGGACCAATCGAGTGTTAAGCCATGGATCAAGTGTCGTTAATACCAAGGAGAGAATGAACCGTTAGATCGCTTCATGTATAGAACATATCGTGACCGTTGGATTGAAAGTTAAAAAAACACATATTAAAGAAACACACTTTACCTAACTCTACACTAGACCAAGTTAAACTTAACTATTTCCTATGTCTCGGAATATCCTAATAGTTGGAGGCTTACCAAACCATAGTTCATAAGGAGTACAAGCTAATACATGATAAAATTCCAACTACTATGAAAGTAAGCAGGAAAAATAGCACTCATAGAAGCAAAAGCAACAAAAGCGAAAAAAAGCGACACATGTGAAACATACCTCGAAAAGTGTCACAAACTTAGGCAGAAGTTCCTTAATGTTCTTGGGAAGGCTGGAGTTCCAAGATTGAGTGTGCATACGATCTCTAGAGGCGTCTATTAAATAGATCTAAACGGGTTAGGGTTTATGACGCACATGCTTAAAATCAAGGAAAAAGTACCACTTGCCTAAAAGTCATATTTAGCAACTTAGTGGACTTAACCAGACATTAATTGGGCAACTCCTATTTTTTAGGGATGCTAATTCTTCTTTTTTGGGGAAACTTCCCATTCGTACTAGCAAAATGGATTGCGTAATTCCCAAGCTGAAGGGCTTCCGTGATTCTTTATCTTAATGAATTACATAGTTTCTGAGGGGAAGAGAAGATTTTGCAGAGTTTATGAGCTTAATATGGGCCTGCCTTCCATGATTTCATAGTAAAGATCCTCAAGGCTCAGTGCAATTTCCAAAGACAGTGAATTGCACAGTTCCGAAAGGAAAGACTAGCAATGCTGCAGGGTCAAGGAAGGGGATCAATTGTGTTAGAAAGGTTTAAGATCAAGGTTAAAACAAGACATTACAAGCACTTCATGGAACAATAATTCCTCAACATTGGCATGAATGCTTGATGACAGTGGAGGATAAGCTCCTGTAGATAAAAGGGAGGCTCCAAAATCAAAGTATAGGAAAAATTATGGAGGGGGGTTATAGCAGCTACAATAGGGTGAATATTTACAAATGAGAAGAAGAATTAGTTCAAGGGGAGCATCCCTTTTCCATTGATGTAAAAGGGGATAAGTAACACACAAGGGAAGTTTCACAACACTTTTCCAAAAAATTTCGAAGGTTTCCATCAATGACAAAGGGGGATGTTATTGTAATATGTTGTCATTGATATCAAAGTTCACTAAAGCCCAATATGGAAGCTAGCCCAAGTTAGGAGGAAAAGCTAATGTGAATAATGCTGTTAGGAGGATACCCTTTACATGCCCCTCCAAATAAGTCTATCAAGTGAAGTTAAGGGAGCACATTTCAAGTGGGCCCCTTAATGTTGAAATGTGGCAACAAGAATATTCCAATTTTAATTTGTCCTTGAATTAAAATTGAGAATTATAAATCGAATTTAGTCTCACAAGTTGCTTGAAAAATAATTACTTAATTCATATTGAGTTAATTAGTTGGAGAAATTCAAGCTAGAAGTTTTTGTGAAGTCATGCAACAGTTATCCCTTTGATTGAGGAAGTTATCCCTTAATTAAGGAGATAAGGATGAGTTGTATTTGAATTGTAATTAGTTAGCTCAGTTAATTGAATTAAGTCTAGTTAAATTAGTTCATAACAGTTTGAGGAACTAATTGTGAGTTCAGTCAGTTAATGCATGCATGCATGAAACTAGTGTACTCCAGATAATTGAATATTCTCTCATAAATAACTCATGCATGTTAGTTTAGACAAAGACCTAGTTGAGATTAAAGGTAGGGACAATGTACTATCAGTTGCAAGAATTTTCCTATAAGAAAATCTCTTGCATGCAGAAGGAATTCACTCCTTGAGATTTGCGTAGTTTTACAGTGTGTTGGAGTAGTGTGTGAAATTAGTGTCACACAAGGTTACCGCTGGAGCACCCAAGGAAACCTGTGCAAGGAAATAGGAGGCTTGGAGGACAAACGAGAAGGCATATGAGTTGTCTATTCTATCTATGAGCAGCAGTTAGGGATTGTATTGAGAGCTGGATAGCTATGAGAGCTAAAGTTTTGTGTAATCCTGATATATTTCCACTTGTATGATAATACAGATAGTGAGGTTTTTAGCTGAGGTTTTCCCCATAGCATTCTTCTGTGTTTCATGTGTACTGATTCTTCTTCTCTATTATATGTGTTCTGTTTGATATTGCTCAAATTGATTAAGCTTCCGCAAGTTTGATTGTAGAAGTAGATTAAGTATTTTTCTTTAGTCGATTGCATAATCAGGTTAATCTACAGTGAAAATTTTTACATGGTATCAAAGAAAAGCTGATGGAAACTGTGAATAGTATACTAAGAACGGAAATTCGAAGCTTGAAGTTCTTGATTGCGGGTACAAAATCGAATTCTTATCACACCTCAAAGTTCATCAATGGCATTTAATGGCTTGAGACTCGAGTATACTCTGGATGGCAGCTCGAAGGATCGCATGGAAGTGGTGTTAGAAGACAATGGTTTGAAGGATTTCAATGATCAATAAATTCCCAAGCCAACTGCAGCTAATGCACAAGAATTGGTTGAATGGAAGAAGTGTGTGGCGAAGGCGAGAAGGATTCTTCTGGAGGGAGTTCGAGACCATAATGTCTTGAGTCTGCATGGGAAGGAGACTCCATTTTCAATGGGGAAGACATTGAAGGACCTATATTAGAACAGTAGTGACTAGAGGAAACTGGAGCTCAAGGATAAGCTTCAGAAAGTCAAGTGTGAGAAGGGCGACACTATTTCTACACATCTGAACAAGCTCACCACCTACAGAGATGAGCTTGGTAGTGTGGGAATAATGATAGTCGATGATGATATGGTGAGCCTTTCTCTCCTCAGTCTTCCAAAGAGCTGGCATAGCTACCAGGACTCTGTGAATGGAAGAGAGAAACTGCCAAATTGGGAACGACTGTGGTCGGATATGATGTAGGAGGATATCAGGAGGAGCACAAGAGATGTTTCTTCATCTAAGCATGATGATGAAGAAAATCTAGCCTTATCAAGTAAGGCAAGGAAAGGGAAATGGAATGCTTCCCATTCCAAATCAAATTCTTCTCATGGTGGGATGAATATTGACAAATCTAAAGTGACATGCTTTAATTTTCATGAGGTGGGCCATTATTTAACTAATTGTCCATTAAATAAATGCAAGAAGGGATCCTCGAAAGGATCAAAAGGTGAGGCACTGGCCTCTCAATTTGAATTGGATTTTACCCTCACCGCATGCATGGCTTCATTGATGGTGGGTTGTGTTTGGTATCAGGACAGTGAAAACCTCATTCCACATGACCGATAGTAAAAGTTTATTCAATACCTTGGAGGAGAAAGACCTTAAGATGTGCATAGAGATGGGCGATGATGGGAATTTCTGTGTTTCAAGAGAAGGAACATTTGCTTTTCAAAGGGAGCATGGAGCTCCTCTCACCCTGACTGAAGTAAAGTATGTGCCTGGATTGAAGAAGAACTCGGTATTGGCCACAATGTTGGAGGAAAAAGGCTACAATGTTGTCTTTAATAAAGGAAAGGCGTTCCTGAGACACATTACTATGGGTCAGACCAAGAGGATTGGGATTCGAGTGAAGAATCTCTCTAAGCTAGAGGTCGATGACTGTGTTGCATTGAGTTCAAAAGCAGAATTAGTGCAAAGCCAAGACATTGGTGAGTTATGGCATAGGCGGTTGGGCCACTTGCATCATGGGGCCTTAAAGATAATGCAACAGATCTCTACCGGACTTCCCAAAGGTAAACTTGAGCAAGTGGACACATGCAAAGGTTGCACCTTAGGAAAGTATGCCAAGTCTTCTTTTCATGATCGAGACAGAGGGACGAAAGTGCATAAGAGAAGCTAACAGATTGTTGTCGGATGCGAGAGAGAATGTGGGAGAACCATATTCTTAGCATAGACAGAGGAGGTCACCTGATAGGTACACTGGATACATGGCCCTTATTGGGAATGTGTTGATACTGAGCAATATTCCTTTGAGGAAGCAGTGCAACAACCAATTTGGGTTGATGCTATGGAGGAGGAGTATGAATCCAAAGTTTAGAACAGTGTTTGGGATGGGGTTCCAAGACTAGAGAACAAGTCAATTGTGAGTTCCAGTTGGCTTTATAAGGTAAAGCAAGCTACTGATGGTAGTGTGGAGAAGCATAAGGCAAAGTTTGTTGCACGTGGTTTCTCACAGGTCGAGAGGATCGACTATGATGAGACTTTTGATCTTGTAGTAAGGTACTCATCTATCAGATTGATGTTGGCACTATCAACACAGATGGGTTGGAAGATCCATCAGATGGATGTGAAGACTGCATTCCTTGATGGCAAGATTGAGGAAGAGGTGTACATAGAGCAGTCGGAAGGTTTTGAGACCTTCGATCATGAGTCGCATGTGTTCTAACTCAAGAGAGCTTTGTATGGGCTGAAGCAAGCACCTCGTGCTTGGTACACCAGGATCAACAACTACTTCACCAGGTCGGGCTTCACAAAGAGTGAAGCATATGAAAACTTGTAACCACATCATGGTAAAAGGTAAGAAGTCGATCATTGCTCTTTATGTTGATGATCTCATATTGACAGGTGATGATCATTTGATCATGTCTTGCAAAGAGGACCTTACAAGAGAATTTGAGGTGAAAGACATGGGTCTCATGCACTACTTCCTTTGCATGGAAGTGTGGTAGAAGGATGGGGAGTTGTTTGTGTCTGAAGGCAACTATGCTAATGAGATACTCAGGAGATTCCACATGGAGAAGTGCAAGCCCATGCAAACTCCTCTAGCAGGTAACTGGAGGAAGGAGGATGCCACTTCAGGAGAAGTAGTAGAAGCTACTATGTATTGGCAGCTTGTGGGTTCACTGATGTACTTAGTGAACACATGACCAGATTTGTGCTATGCGGTGAACCAGCCGAGTCAAGCTATGGTTCAGCCTACTAAGATGTTTTGGAAGGCAACCAAATGTTTTGAGATACCTCATAGGCACATCTCAGTATGGATTATTGTACAGACAGACAGAGGGAGTGAAGCTACAAGGCTTCACAGATGCA
The DNA here is from genome assembly GCA_031772625.1 of Pinus tabuliformis. Lineage (NCBI taxonomy): Eukaryota > Viridiplantae > Streptophyta > Pinopsida > Pinales > Pinaceae > Pinus > Pinus tabuliformis. Next base: position 1,588,560,678 of record CM062804.1, read on the forward strand.
AATTAGGCAGGGAGTCCATCAGATCGGAAGAGCACATTAGGAGGAATTTTCAGCCTTAGATCAGTTGCAGTTTCTTGGTACAGCAGGAAACAAAGGTTAGTTGCACTTAGCTCATCAGAGGCTGAGTACATAGCTGCAAGTTAGGTAGCATGTGAGGCCATTTGGATGCAGAAAATTATAATTGGTTTGTTTGATCAAAGGATGGATCCAACTGTGATCTATTGTGATAATCAGAGTTGTATCAAACTCTTTGAGAATCCAGTATTTCATCATAGGTCCAAGCACATCGACATTCGGTATCATCATCTTAGAGACCGTGTGGCAAGGAGAATCATGTTGTTGCAGTATATTTCGACTGAGGAGCAAGATGCTGACATTTTGACTAAGACATTGTCAAAGTGTAAATTCGAGTTCCATATAGAAAGGATCGGGGTGGCAGATAATTGCTTTCTTGTTGAGAGGGAGTGTTCAAATGTGGCAAAAAGAATATTCCAAGTTTAATATGTCCTTGAATTAAAATTGAGAACTAAAAATCGAATTTAGTCTCACCAGTTGCTTGAAAAATAATTAATTAATTCATCTTGAGTTAATTAGTTGGAGAAATTCAAGGTAGAAGTTTTTGTGAAGTCATGCAACAGTTATCCCTTTGATTGAAGAAGTTATCCCTTGATTAAGGAGATAAGGATGAGTTGTATTTGAGTTGTAATTAGTTAGCTCAGTTAACTAAGTTATGTCTAGTTAAATTAGTTCCAAACAGTTTGAGGAACTAATTTTGAGTTCAATCAGTTAATGCATGCATGCATGAAACTAGTGTACTTTAGATAAATAAATATTCTCTCATCAATAACTCATGCATGTCAATTCAGCCAAAGAACCAGTTGAGATTAAAGGCAAGGACAATGTACTATTAGTTGCAAGAATTTTCCTAGAGGAAAATCTCTTGCATGCAGAAGGAATTCATTCCTTGAGACTTGCACAGTTGTATAGTGTGTGAGATCAGTGTCACACAAGGTTACAACTGGAGCACCCAGGGAAAACTGCACAAGGAAATAGGAGGCTTGGAGGACAGAGGAGAAGGCATATGAGTTGTCTATTATGTCTATGAGCAGCAGTGAGGGATTGTACTGAGAGCTGGATAGCTGTGAGAGCTAAAGCTTTGTGTAATCCTGAGATATTTCCACTTGTATGATAATACAAATAGCGGGGTTTTTAGCTGAGGCTTTCCCCAGAGTATTCTTCTGTGTTTCATGTGTATTGATTATTCTTCTCTGTTATATGTGTTTTGTTTGATCTTGCTCAAATCGATTAAGCTTCCACAAGTTTGATTGTAGAAGTAGATTAAGTATTTTACTTTAGTCTATTGCATAATCAGGTTAATCTACAGTGATAATTTTTACACTTAAGCGAGCATCAAATCCTTTTAAATTAATGGAATGGTTAGCATTTTAGTATGGAACTAATTCAAAGAAGAAGTGTGATTAGAGGTACCAAGAGAAAAGAAGCGACGAGCAAAGTATATGGAATATTTGAGGCAAGGAGTAGGTGCGATGAAAATTTTATGGTGTGAGTAGTTATGGAAGAAGTCTAAGTTATTAAGTGAAATATTATTTGAAATTATAAAAAAAACATCAAAATTATTTATAATGTGTTAACCTCACAAATTCATAAGCTTCACATTGATATCCATTAATTAATGAGAATTTACAGACAAAAATTTGTCTATTAATTGACATTCCATCTATAAGAACTTAAGAATATTGAGATTTTTATAAAAGGTATGTTTTACCTCTATTCAGATATTATGATATACATTAGCCCTTAGTCATAACCCTTGGTCATGGAGGCACTTAGTCAAAGCACCTAGGGCTTAAGCCCTCAACATATTGTCATATCAACACTTTTTGTAGTTTCACTAATATCCCAATATCCATAAGCTCGTAGTCACAATTTTTGGTAATTAGGTAGTTAGGTGTAACACTTTAAAGCTTAAGGCCCTCTGCATATGGCCTTTTTAGGATATTTACATAGTTTTGTGGTTCTTTGATATCCAAATATCTTGTGCCCCTTGTTCATAACTCCTACTCACATAGGCACTTGGGCTTAAGGCCATTGGCATATCGCCATATCTAGGATTTTGCAAAATTTCACGATTCTCTAATATCCCAATACTTAGTAAGAACTTGGTTATATCCCTCGGTTAATGAGGCACTTTCCTAAAGCTCATAGAACTTAATTCCCTCCACATATTTCCATGTTTAAATTGTTTGAAAGTTTTGTTATTCTTTGATATCCCAATACTTGATAAGTATCATATTATGGTCCTTGGTCATGGAGGTGGTTATTTATAGAACCTAAGGCTTAAGTCTTCAGGTCCTCATCATATCGCATACCTGAAGTTTAATAAAATAGTATTCATTGAATTCTTCGATATCTTGATATCATAGCATTGGGGTTCATCAACTGAAAGAAAAGTAATCAATAGGTGATAAAAGAAGATCATTGTCATTAGGGTTGAAAATCTCGTGTTTTGTAATGGTTTTTAGTAATCTATTTTGGGGTATTTTCCTTATATCCCAATATAAAGTCAAAATTTTGTGTTCTACCCCCCAGAAGCCCAATAATGTTGTTTGACAAAGAGTTTGATTCCAAGTGTTGGTTGTCACACCATGTGTTTTGCAAAGAATAACATATACAAGTTGTTTGATATCTTGATACTATGGTGCTTCGAGGCCATCAAGAGATAGTTGTTTGCTAACATCTAATGGAACCTTTATTGTGATTTGGACCCAGAAATTCATATTTTTTGCAACATTCCTAGTATTAGCAGTTTTGAAGGATTATTTCCAATAAAGAAAATTTTGGAGTTCTTGGCCTCGAGTGCCCCGAGTGCCCCGAGTCAGAGTAAAGTGTTTAGCACCTAATAAATGCTAGTACATATTACAAGAGCATATGATATGAGGCTAAGGTGTATAAGTGACAAGTTTTGAAAAGTTGGGATTGAAGGTAATGCCAACATATCATAATTACTGTGAAGGTGTTGCATTGGAATTTCACTATGTTGAGTTGAGGAAATCACTTGCTTCCAAATAACGTAGTGAGATGTGGCTACTTAGAGTTAGAGAATGAGGCAGAATTCAAAGAAGCAAAGTGGACCATTCAAAAACATATTACAGAGGGGATTGGTGTATCTAGTTGGTTGGTGCCTACAAATAGTTGCAGCAAATGGATTGGAGTCTCGAGTAAGATGGTGCCTACAAATTCTTGAAACTAAGGGGATTGGTGTCTTCAGTAGGTTGCTATCTACACATCCATGAAACATAGATTTTTGTTAAGGAATGTTTTGAATTTCAATTTTTAGGTAATGAATGGTTCTAAGGAAGAACACTCAAACATGCCACTAGTAACAACTATATGTTTCTTTCTTTAGACTTTTGTGTTTTGTGCTATTTTCTCATGCCTTGTGTTTTCCCTCTTGTGCTGAGATTTTAACATGTTGAGTGTTTTTCATGCTCGTTGTTTGGAAAGATTTAGCTTACCCTTTTGGAATCATTTCATTGAGTGAATATTATGTACTTTCTATTGAAGCATTAATGGAAGACTTAGGATATGGATTACAAACAAACTCAAGAAATGCACACTCCTCAAACTACAAAATTTCAATAATTTTTACTCCTATTGACACCAAGAAATAAAAACAATTTATCAAATAATTCAACACCAGAATTTAAGCAATCATGAATTAGCCCACAAATAGTTCAACCCATGAGTTTAAGCAATCATAAATTAGCCCACAAATATTGATGAAATTGAAATACTCATCATACATGTTTTCCATTAATATTTGAAATATTATATAAAATAAATTTTATATTCAAAATATTTTCAGTTAATATTTCAAATATTATATAAAATAAATTTCATATTCAAAATTTTATATAAATTTAATATTCAAAATTTTAAAATTTATATAAGTAAAAAAAATTAAAAACCTTTTTAATTTTCCTTCCCTTCCCTATTATTATCAACTAACTTAAACTTTTATATTCATAACACGTTACATAATAATTACGCTATTTTTTTTTTTTTTTGTTAAAAATTAGTTTACATTTTGTATTCTTACAAGCCTAACTGAAATCTATTTCCATTACAAATATTTGCTACTCCTTTTTCCAAGGTATTCATTACAATGGTTATACAGTACTATCCTGAGCACCGTGGTGACCTAGATGTAATGCTAAATATCTTATAAAATAATATAAGAGGCAATCGAGGCCTCGTGTAATTATTTCTGTTCTTGCATTCACAGTATGCAGCTTTGCAGCTGGGCCATCCCGTGGCCGTGAAAGTGGAAATGTGGTTGTCATTGGGCAGCGAAAACTATGTGTACTTTCCCCCTTCAGCTAATTCGACATACAACGGGAATTTGTCGAGGCTCAGGAATTTTTTCGAAGGATTGGTTCTTTTATCTGCTTAATCGCTGCTATGGAAAGAGAAATTAATCAGTTTGAAGGCTGGCAACTTGACAAGTACAATATCTGCTGTCAGACAAAGCAGAGAACGGCAGCATCTGGTCTGTCTCTATCAGCTATGCATTTAGCCGTTGTGGATCGCAATATGACCTCAGCTTGCAGCATTGTACGCCTCGGGTATTAACGTTGAAATGATTCACACACTGTCATACCGATCCTCACGCACATTCTCCGATATTCCAGGTGGGTCAATGTTAGTCTACCCAATGAATGATTCATGATACCTAATAATAATAAAATCAAATCCGATGTGAAATACTTATAATCCATCCCATATTTCACAGGGGAGATCATGTTTATAACTTGAGAAAGAATTAATGGATTAATCCTCCTCGGTAGGGTTTGTGAATATAAAATTTCGGAGTTGGGATATCGGGAGTGAAACCTGGGTCAAGATGATTTGAAGGCAGGCAGTTCAAGATTAAGGTAACAAGGCTTTCAAATATCTCGGACCAGGCTTCATTCCCTGCATCTAAACTCTTTGGGCATTACATTACATCTGCTTATTTGCAATATGAAATTTTGTATATTTTCAAATAAGGGTATGGTGGAGACCGAATAAAGGTATGGTGGAGACAGAATAACAGTTTGTCATGGAATGTGCTAAGATATTAGCTTTCAGAATGATTTATTTTCCCTTACTACCTCCCTGCATGACCTACTATATTCAACCATTCTTTCTTGCGTGATTTGGAGGCTCGCGGGATCCAACTCTTCGTCATCCTCAGAGGAGGTATTCCCTTTCACATTGTTATTGATTAGGTTATCCAAAATATTCACAGCACAAGTTATGTGAGCAAGGTTAAGGATACGACTAGGGTCCTCTTCATAAGAACACCTTACTATGTCAAGTTGTACTTCTGGCGACCTGTAAAACCTGAGCATGAATTCCATATCCATATCCATGCCCTCCAACATATTTTGAAAAGTTTCTTTAAAGGTCGGTACATACACTATTATTTTGAAAAGTTTCTTTAAAGGTTGGTACATACACTATTTATTTGACGAAAATAAGATCAACTAAATAGCTAACCTTCTAGTTAGGTTGGTAGACGAAAATAAGATCAACTAAATAGCTAACCTTCTAGTTAACATCCATAACAGAAAAAAATAAGATCAACCAAATAGCTAACCTTGTACTTAAAATCCATTTAACAGAAAATCCATAAAAAAGCATGAAAATGAACTAGATCTGTTATTCTCTCGGTCTTTTGGGCTGTTCAGCCTCGTGACCATCATTAAAATCAATCAATCGATCGAAAACCTGAAGAAACACTGCTAACGTTGCTTCTGATCGCAGGTTAACCAAGTAGACTTTACTGATTTAAACTGTTCATCTATAACATCTATAGTTTCAGTCGGTTAAAATCGTTTGCTATTCAGTAACAAGTGTCGCACATTACACGTTGACGCAGAAATGTAAACATGGATAACTAAGTTGCCAGTAAGTTACTGACTTTCGCGTCTTCAAAATAGTAAAGCTGTTGGCAAGTGGAAACAACATCCAAAAGTGATCAATTTCCTTCAAAAAATATTCTGGGAGAAAGGAAAATTAGAATGTTTTGCATATTATTATTTGGATAAGTTAATAGTAAATTTCCCAAGATGATATTCAGTAACTGTTTGTAGATTTTTATTAAGAAACTGTTTGTAGATTTTTGTGGTTGGAAGTTAAAGCATGTAAATTTGGAAGATGATCCATAGTGTTCGTGGTTTGAAGTGAACATTTCCATCAGGATTCAATAAACCATGAACGTTTCCAATCACAAACAGGATTCAATGTGATAAACGGTATTCATCGTGATATTCAATGTTTTGCCTGTAAATATTTTGATTGCTGCATTTTCTATCAAAAGGATTCTTCATTATATTTAATATTTTGCATAAATTATTTTGATTTCTGCATTTCTATAAATGGTTATGGTTATTTCATTAGTTTGAGGTAGAACAAGTTTTTTTTTGGTTTGTTTATGTTAGAGAATTTAATTCCAACCCATTATTATGTGTGGTAATTGTCTACTCAAGTGTCACAATTAGTTAGAGTTTAGTCTAGTTTCGTTGAGATGTAGTTCAGTGTCATTTGAGTCATTTATTGTTGATGTTTCCCATGTAATTTATTTAACTGTCGATAATATTGAAAAGAGTAGATCTTTGTTACATATTTTTCATTTTTTAACATGGTATCAGAGCTTGCTAATGACATTGAAGTTGTCATTGGAGCAGCCAGCGTTATGGTGAATCTATCAATTCAATTAGCTATGTTAAGTTTGATGAAGACTCATTGACTAATGATGAATGGTTGCAGAGGAGACAACAAAACATGATATTCTCATGATGTTATTATGTGAGAGAAGCCTACTTGAGTCTGAAATCTAAGTGAAAGGCAGGTTAGTAAAGAAGTTGAAGAGATACAGACAGACACAAAGATAGAGGCAAAGAAGTAAGCCCACAAAGAGAAAACATAGACAAAGGGAGAGGCAGAGAAGAAGCACAACAATGAGAAAAATCTCTCATTCCAGAGCAGAAGGGACGAAACCAATGTGGATATGAAGAAGTTCCTTGAATAATGGCTTGCAACATGGTGAGTTGATAAAGTCAGCATAGAAGTTGCAGAAATGAATGTTGAAGACAACATAGATGACTAAAACACTAATAATATTTTCAGGTATTGGAGTTTTGAAGAGATAAAACTTTAAGACTTGCACCAGTAAATGAAGAAACTGAGCTTTGAATGATACAACAAAAAGAAGAAAGTTCAAACAATTTAGAGGGAGAGAAAAAGAAAAGTAAAACTAGTTGAAGTCTATTTTTTAAATGGTAATGCTAGTTGAGACTTAAGCATATCTTAGTTTAAATTTTCTTTTAGTTGTAATTAAGGGGGAGTGTTGGAGAATCTAATTCTAACCAACTACTAGGTATAGTAATTGTCTATCTAAATGTCACAATCAGTTAGAGTTCAGTCCAGTTCAATTAAGATGTAATTTAGTCTCACTTCAATTATTTATGGTTGATATTTACTATATAATCTAAATCAGTTAGAGTTCAGTCTAGTTCAATTGAGATGCACTTCAGTCTCACTTCAGTTATTTATGGTTGATGTTTACTATATAATCTACTTAACTGTGGATAATGTTGAGAACTGTGTATTTCTGCTCCACTTTTTTCATTTTTTTACCGTCTAATTAATATTAATATTATGTGATTTCCTTAAACTTGAATTTAGGTTGATTACAAATTCAAGAAATATATAGGAGTCTGACAGTCTAGAGAAAAATCAATTCTTCAACAAAATTCTCGGATGCCCAGTGATTTTGGTTGTTCCAAACAAATAGAATAAGCGGACAGGATCGACCGCTAGCTTCATGTACATTTGTCCAATATATGGTAGTGATGAACTGATTTTATGGTTCCCTTCACGTTTAATGGTGGAGTTTACTCGCCAGGAGGCGTTCATTCGAAGAAGCGGAGTGATTATTTACAATTTAGTATTCCTTGGATGTTTACCCTGAAAAATTATATTTCCCAGAGCAATATATTTTCTTCTTTGGATGTGAAGCGCATTACTTTACATATTTATAGCTTCTCTAAAAGTAGTGATGTGCAAATTACTTTCAAAATGATGCAAGTGTATGAAGAATTCGAATCTCTACTTAAATATTATGAAGATTTGCAATGGGCCTCTAAGTACTAAATGAAAGATTTCATTTTACTTTTCAGTTTCAGGCACCATGTCTGAAAGAGTTTCGGTAATGATGGTTTCATATTTCTCGAAATCATTTTACATGAATACATGCGATATTTGAAATTTCAAGCGAAAATCAATACTTTCCTTTGTTCGAAAGGGCAAGATTTACTTCTACCAACATTCATTTTACAGATGGATAGATTAACAAGGTTTGAGATGCAAAGCTCACTGTTTCATTTTAGAGTTGGATAAATTAAAGAATCTTGAAATGGAAAGGTATTTGTGTTTGTCTACTCAATCGATATTAAATCTATGTAATAAAATAACAACCTTCATTCTATAAGAATAAAATGAAATGCGTTTTTTTTTACTTAATAGAGTAGAGTTAAAATAGATTTGTTGTATTTTATATATATTTATTTTCCTAAGTATATTTTAACTTTCTATTTATTTATAAATTTTAATTAACATATTTATCTTTTAATATTTGATTATAAAATATATTTTAGGTTGTAAAATATATTTTTATATGTAAATAAAGTTAGAAAATAAAAATCATTTTATGGAGTGCTAAGAAGCATCTAGATGATGGGTTAATCACACTATAACATCATAGATTTTGTGTATGGGACTATTTCTAGTAGGTATTTCGATTTGTTGTCTAGTGATTATGATTTGATATATGGGAAGGGTTACTACTTTGTATCGATGATAAAGCAACAAGGTATGGTCCTTTAGCACTCTCAATTCTACATGGCGCTTAATTATGACTTATTATATCTTCAATTGGCAGGGGATTTTGTACAACTACAATCATTTGGTTGAATTGGACCATGTTCCTCTCCTTCATTGATTCCTAATATCCTTTTGGATTTCTTCTATGTGGTTAGTTTATGATTTTAGTTACTTGGTCCCTTCTCTTGTTGATCCATGACCATTCTATTCTTATATCATGGGCTAATTTGGCTTTGGATTTTGTTAGTTGTCTCGTTCTTGCATAACACATAGGCTCTTTTATTCTATGGGTTGTCAAGACTATATGTTTTATATATGTTGTATGTCTTGGGGCATTCTTCTATTATGGAGTCTAGATCCTTATCTACTTCATGTGGGCTAAGGAGTGGTCTCTAAACTCTATTCCCATGAGGTTTCTAGGCCACCCCCTATATCTTGTGTACCCCCTACATCTTGTGTTGTATCTATTTTTATGATCTTGACCAATCATATCTAGGTTGGTTCTTGAATTTTATTTTGGTCTTTCTAGTGTATGTGTGTTTGTCCTATATTCATCATGGCCCACAGTGAGATGCTTGAATCCATCAAAATGGGGGCCCAAAATAGTTGTAGACTCTCTCACTAGTGTGCCTCCTTGCATCCTTAAGGAACGAGGGCTAAGAGGGTTACTAGGTTGGCAAGGATATGTTTCCAACAATCTACTTATATGAAAAACTCAAGAAAATGTTGAAGCTTTGGTCTCTTTGGCTAGGTAAAGAAGACATCAAACTCTTGCTCATCAAATTACAATATAACTTTAGGGATGGGTTGACCATACATGGCATTCACTATCAATTGACCAAAAAAAATTAACCATGGAATTCTATTAGCTCACTAAAACTCTTCTTGTCATTGTGCTAGAAAAGAAAAAGTTATTTGAACCAAAATTGGCTTACCAACTCAAAAGGATTGAGAAAACGTTCATTGTGCTCTATTGTGTGGTCTTTGGCCTTAATTTCATGGGTCTACGAAAGAGGAGAAAGTAGTTGAATTCATGAGAACATCAGTCTACAAAGGTACTAGCACAAATCCCATTTTCATAAGGGATGAGTAGGAGATTAGGTATCCCAACAAGGTTGATGGACAGGAGGCCTCCCATTAGCCTGACCCAAGAGACATGACCCTTTGATATGTTCTTTCTACTTAAGCCTTTTTTCTTGGCACATAGTTATGCTCCTAGTTAGCCCAATGTCTAGTAGTTGTGATAATAATATTCTTAACTATATAACTCAACTAACTCTTTCAATGGAAATTTTCAAAAATAACTAATTTTTATTGTCTTCTTGGTTGAACTAGGGTTGAGGGTTGGTTTCCATTTTCATAGACCTAAAAATTATTATATCTACTCAGTTGTACAATATATTTAATAAATAATAATATAAGTTAGAGTATAAAAAATTATTATCATCATCATCATCATCATCATCATCATCATCATCAATTGGACATGTCCCCACACTTAATTTCCATAGGTGGCATGTTGATTTCTTAAGGAGTATATCATTGCAATGGATTTGAACCTTGTTGTTGATTGACTTTGTTCCTTGAAGATTATAGGGCCTACCCTAGGTACTATCCTCAAAGTGAGGGGAAATATTCATTTATAATCAAATACCATGGTGTAACACAACCCCTCACCACCCATAGACCTCACTAAGGGTGAAAACAATCATGTTATTATGTTGATCCAACCTCCAATGTACATTTATGGAGATGGGGTCTAGAATTTTCGCTCTTTTCCAGCATTTCCAAAACCTAAAACCAATGACACCATTATGTTCATATCATCAAGACCATTCCATAGATATCAAATTTTCCTAAACCCAATTCATGGACTGAGAGTTATGGCCTTTTAAAATCTGGCCTCTTAGACTTTGTCATGTCATCATGGCCTTCCACATGGCACCCACGTGGTCTCCATGCAATGCCCACGTGGCTATATAGATGAGTGCCCCATCATCCTTACGTGGCTGCCACCATGGATGTAACCCTGACTTAAACCTTGGGAATTCCTCTTATCGCCTCCATGTGATTCCTCCCACAGTCAGGAAGTGGGATGGAAATCTCTTTTGCATTAATAGACAGAATGGTGTTATGTCTATCAGGGTCGGTCACCACCAAAACCTCGACCTTCTGCACCTTAAAACTTCCTTGATTCCACCTATAGGTCAGTGATCCAATGAATTCTCATCATCCACTGCTAATGATCTTGTCTATTGGTCTATGTCAAATTTATCACACTTTACATGTGCCTTGTGGTTTTTGTTTATGAATTAGAGCTCTAGGATGAAAACATTACCATCACCTGTCAGATATAATCTTTGTCTCGAATTTTTTCTTTCGCTGATTTCTAAACTGCCTCTAAAGCCACATGCCCTACAACCCGATGCCTAATGATTTCCCAACAAATGCCATAAAATTTTCCTTTTGTCAACTTTTGTTTGTTTCCATAGTTTCAAGCTCCCAGTAAGTTCTACTAACGTCACATGACCCACATGGCCTCTTCTACGGTTTCCACGTGTCATCAATTTTTGGTATATTTGGGCCTACTAGAACACCAAATACAAATTCCATGTATCATGCCTACCTAACGCCACATGTCACCCCTTGGTCCATGTCATTCGCCCATGTAGTTTGGGTCCCACTATGGGTTTTGACCCTTTTCCGTTCATGCATTTCATGTTATAATGAAATCATGGGTCCTCTACCCCTACTCGGGTCCTCTACCCCTACTCACGGGGTCTTCACTCAATGAACCTATGACCTATCACGTGCGTTTGTGACATATTAAACAATACCCTTAATTTGACTACATATTGGGAAATACCCCTAAAAATCACATTGTTAAACCCCCTACCAATACAAACCCAATATACCTTTTCAATTTAAAAAAACTCCTCCTTCTAGTAGATATTGTAGGCATCCACATTTTCATTAACATTTTTTATACCCATTTATATTTTGTCATTATCTTTAAGCTCCATTTTTTATACTTCCTAATATAAAAACCCTTTGCCCCCTATATATCCCCCAATATATTATGCCATTTTTACCTCAATATATATCTCCCAATATGAACCCATGTGGTATAGTATTTCTCCCCTAGTAAAGCCCATGTTCCCCTACTCCATCCAATGACTCTTATCCCATGGAAATATCGATGATCGACATCAAATATGAACCCCCCACTTCTGCCACATCATAACTGGTCCATGTTCCTTGTTTGAGAATGTGGTTCCACTTTCTACATTCATTGGTTCTCGTTCCCCATGAATATCTGATGATGAATGTCAAGTATGGAGCCACCCTCCTCCCTTCGGGGGGCAGGGGTGGGGGGGGGGAGGGGAGGTTCCACATTCCACTACAACCATCGGTTCACGAGCTCATTATGGTTGTTAATCGCTACTACACTTAGGGTTCCATCCCTTGGTCCTAACACCTACCCATATGGCCCCTTAGGGCTTGAGGACCCTTCCCAAAGACCTTGGTAAACCTAGTTACTATTTCGACCTTTGACATGGTTCTAACTTAGTTTCCATAGTGCCTATGCCTTAACCCCTAGCCCTTCCGCTAAGTCACATGCCCCGCCATGTGACCTGAGGCTAATCCTAGCTTCGGGCCATCGATAATAGCACAATAAGGTTATTATGATTGTATGTGTGTGTGTGTGTATATATATATAGATATCTCTCTCTCTCTCTCTCTCTCTCTCTCTCTCTCTCTCTCTCTCTCTCTCTCTCTCTCTCTCTCTCTCTCTCTCTCTCTCTCTCTCTCTCTCTCTCTCTCTCTCTCTCTCTATATATATATATATATATATATATATATATATGAACCTCCACGCGTAGCACTTGTTAATAACACTCCATCGCATGGTCTATGGATTAAGTCCTTCAAATTCTAAATCCTCAACGTGCATGACATGTGTATATACAGGGATATGAACAGAACAACCATTGCCTATGCCCAATCCCTAGTTTTCCCCCTGCACTTAACGAACAACGAGCCCCTTATCCCTATATACTTACGGCATAAGTAATTATATGTTGCACTATTCCTATCAATCTTGCACTTAGCACATGCTCGACTTGATATAAATATGGATATTTATACATATAAAATATATCCAATCTATCTCTCTTAGGATCCTTCTCATGCTATCACATATGCATAATTAAATAAATAGGCCTATAGATAAACCGTAATCTATCCCTCCCAATCTTAATACAATTGTGTCAAGGCATTGTATACAAATAATCTCATATCAGTTTTAAATAAACATTTGTTTAAAAAAAAGGAATTTGTCATTTCTTTCAAACTCGGGCCTTTCAGGTCATCTACTAACACTTATCAACTCATAAATTCTTATGCCATTACGAACAAGAAATTAGCATAAAACAGGCCCAATATCACATACCAAAATTTACCCATTCTTTCATGAAAACACACAGGAAGAAAACCATTTCCTCATTATTATTTAGCCATTGAACATCAAATTATTCATATACATGACATTCATGAGCACAAGATATAGCATTATCCATTTGCTCAAGAAATGGAATCAATAAGGAATTTCATCATCACCTTAAACATATGCATAACATTCAGGTATACAAGAGCTTGAGGAAAATACTTATCTTATATAACAATTCTATGACTCTCCACCCAACCTTAGACAAGATGCAACCAAATATTTCTTGCATTTGTCACCCCTGAGCTAGATTCTGGTGCTTGAGGAGGAGTTCTTTCAAAGAAACAATTGATGATATCATTTGAAACAGGGTATTCCAAGGCTACACCGCCTTCAACCACTAGTTATCAAATTAATTAAATAAAGACAGTGAACCACTTCACTTCCATACAACCATAATCTACTAAGGAAATTAAACCAATGTTGTCAATTGAAACAGAGTGTCTCAAGGCTAAACTACCTCCACCCACCAATTATTCAAAAATTTCACACAAGGCAGGAAACACTTCCTTTTATATAGAGGGATTTATAATACAACATCCTAACATCTATGGGGATTAGGACATAGAGAGTCTCAATTCATATTTGGATAGAGATATATATTTAGTGATACAGATGTTTTATTAGTTGTGTTACTTTTGAAGGAATAAGAGTGCATTCTCCAACAACTTCTTAGTGGAACTCCACCTGTTTTCTCTTCCCAACACCGTGGAACTATGCATTCCACTAGCCCTAAGTGTCTCCACCTCTCAACAAATGTCAACAAACATAGTCTCTAGTGGATTTATCAGCCCTGTAAGGTAGAACCACTGATCAATGATTATTAGCCAACAAGCCTCCTAGGTTTCTTAGATAGACTAGTATCATCTAAGATTACTATGTGATTAGCAGCTAGAAAACCTCATGGGCCTCCTAGTTGGGATATCATCATAATTAGGCTCTATGATTATAATCCAACAAGTCTCATCCCAGTTTCTTCTCTCCTTGAATTCTCTTAATCGTGATATCCTTCTCTATGCCCTCAACGAATAAGTGTGATCACCAAGAGCCTCTCAACCTCCCTCTTTCCTAATTCCCTTTTATTATTAAGTCCATCCTCCATCATAGGTGAATAATATCCCTTCCTTCCTACGCACTTCAATAGGCTAACCATCCCTCTTTTTCAAGGATCTACGCAACCTATCCCTTTCCTTCGGTTTCTTGTCCTTTCTTGCTTGTGGTTATGCCCAAAATACACAAGGGCATGTGCTTTGTTTTCTAGTTAATTTATTACACATACATCCCATTAAGACCACTCATCCATCCCATGACTAATATTTAAAAAAAAAACCAATTCCTCAAGAAATCTCCCTTCTCAAGCAATGGAATCCATGTCCCTTTCTCTCACTCATTTTAATTTATGGTTACATAATTACAAGGAATTATTTTCAATGTTTACAAGGGGGGTTTACCTACAAGGGATGTCAGACATGGTTCCAGAAAGTATTCATTTATAATAAATAATTTTATTTTTTTTGACAATAACGGTTATAGATTTTATTTATGGCGGCAAACTGCCTGCCGCTAGCTTTTACAATTCAGCTTGTCAGAAGGAGAGAAGTCATGGGCTGTTCTGTCAATCTAACGCCGAGAACAGGAGATAACGCATCAAGCGATTCATTGTAGAAAGATTGATTGCTTCGATAGGAGAAGAATCCGCATAGTTGAAGGAGCTGCCTGGCTATGGTCGCTGTAACGTCCGAGGTCGACGGACTTCTTTGGTCAATCCCTGAACCAGCTAACAGTGGAGGACCGAGCTAAAGTGAAACCTCGGTTGCTTTGGAGGGTATACAGGTGGCATGAGGAGCTTCATCGCACAAAATTGCATTTCTTAGAACTACAGAATGATTGCCGCCTTTAGGGATTGAATAGCTATGAGAGTGTTCAGATGTGAGGGGAAACCAGTGTTCGGATGAGAGAACAGGGTAGGTTCTGTTCTGGATCTGAGTTGGCTTTTGAGGGACTGTTTAGAATCCGCAAGTAGAGCTCTGACAGGAGATAGAGGTATTGATAAGAAGGTTGTCTGAGAGGGGCCCTGATATCAAGACTTTATAAAGATTGAAAATACCCTGAGGGAAGGACCCGAGAAGCAGGGGAGGGAGGAGCAGAGTAATAACCATTGGATCAGATAGGAGCAGTGGATCGAACAGTAGAAACCTTATGGAATAGGACAGGAGGATTCCCTCGAATTGACCACCAGTGCTCTTCGGTTGCAGAGGGAGCCAAGATTGGCCTCCATATCTGCTTGAGAGTTGAGTTCCCTTAATATGTGATAGAAGGAGATTTTTCTGAACTTGGGCAGTAAGAGTTGAATTTTTTTGATAACAGTGGCTAAATGGACCTGATGAGGAGTCTTATGAGAGGACATCACCTGGATGATGAGTCTAGAGTCTCCAAATACACACAGAGAGAGGATGTTTCGATTAATCGCCAGGTTCAGCCCTTGCCACAATGCTAGAGCCTCTGCTCTATTGTTGGTTTCGGTGCCCAGACCCCAATGGAATCACAATTCTGTTGATCCTCCAGGTTTCAAAAGAACCCCACCACTGCCAGCCACCCCAGGGTTTCCTTTAGAAGCCCCATCGAAGAACAAACAGTGTTCATCTAAGGTTGATCTCCACTTGATAAACTCCTGTTCCTCCAGTCTGATATCCCATTTGGCATGGATAGGAGCAGTAGGTGTGGATCTTTCGTTCAGATTCGGTACCAGTTCTTGGAGCCATTGCTCCTCTTCTTTGTCCAAATTCATTTCATTCCTAGAAGTAGAATTGGCTTCCAGAGCCTCGCCTAACAGAGCTTTGATTTTAGAAATTACCCGTGTAGAATTGCAGCTTTCTCCTCTGAAAATCCTATTATTCCTCTCCAACCACAGCTTCCAGCATATAAACTTAGGGATCCACATCCAGCTTATTTTGAGAAGACTTTTTTTTTTAAGGCAAAAGGGAGGTAGAATGACCCAGGTTCGGAGCAGAGTAGAGATGCTTTCTGGAAGAACAAAATTTGCAGGGTCTAACCTCAGAACTCCCCTCCAGACTACCTGAGCAAATGGGCAAAGCAACAGCAGATGATTGACATTTTCTTCAGCAGCCAAACAAAGGGGGCATCTGGAAGGCCCTTCCATCCCTCTTCTTCTCAAATTATCTCTGGTGAGAATGCTATTGTGCGCAACAGTCCAACAGAAAAAGTCAATTTTGGGGAGAGAGGGGAAATCCCATATAAATTTCCATTTAGCTGGGTCAGGAGGAGCATAAGGGACAGCCAGTATACTTTTGTAACCTTCGGCAGCTGTGTAAGAGCCTGAGAGGGAGCCCCAGCCTCTTTTGTCTTTAGAGGTGGCCTTTGAGGGAGACTTGCCTTGAAGCAGATCCAGCAGAAGTGAAGCTTCCCCCTGCAACATAAGAGGAATCTCTCCTAGATTCCAACAATCCCAAAGCCTATCTGGATCCTTCTTCCAGGTGGAAATGTCCCACAAGGTGTGCAAGTTGGAGGACTGAAGCCAAGCTCTGATATTTGCAAGCCCCTCCACATGAATCAAAGGTTGGTCACCCAGAATTGAATCTTCCCAGATTTTAATTTTTCTCCCATTACCAGGGATCCAGTAAAGTTGCTGGCTGAATTGCTCCATAGCAGAACTGCAGAGATTGAAGATCGGAGATCCTTTTAAGGTTCTTGGAGGCTTATCCAGGCATCTCAAGCGTTGCCCTTGGTAGTATTTCTTCCAGATGACTCTTTTGCTCCAACTAGATTTACCGGAAACTAAATTCCACAAGATCTTGGATCCCAAAGCAAGGTTTTGAACAGCCAAGTTACGCAGATGGAGGCCGCCTTCCAGAAGTGGTTTCTTGATGGTCTCCCAGTTCACTAAATGGATCCTTCTGTCGTTGTTGTTCCCACCTTCCCATAGAAATCTTCTCAACAAACTGTCCATTTTGCTGAGAAAGGATTTGGGGGCGAGGAGAACTGAGTTTTGGTAAAGAGGCATACTTATAAGGACCGACTTCATCAAGATGACTTTCCCTGCATTATTCAGCCATGAGGCACCCCAAGCTTGGATTTTGTTCTTTAACTTATCGAGCAGTGGCATCCAATGGGCAAATTTGGGTTTGGATTTGAAGATTGGGATCCCGAGATATTTAAATGACTCCCAATTACGAATTCCATCCATTTCTAAAAGCCTTGCAATGTCAGACAGCTCCTTGATCGAGTAGTTCCAGCCATAGATTGAGCATTTTCGATAGTTAATTTTGCTTCCTGAGAACGATTTGTAAATGTCCAGCTCCTTCTTGAAGGATCTGGCAGAGATTACGCTGGCTCCTCCAAGCAGCAATGTGTCATCTGCGAACTGTGCATGATTGATATCCTTCACCCTCTGAGTAGTTCTGAGGCCAGGCAGAATTTGAATCTTCTGATTGTGATCAAGCTGGAAACTGAGGACCGAGGCCTGAATAGCATAAAGGAGTGGAGACAAGGGACAGCCTTGTCTGAGGCCTCTAGAGGCTTGGAAGAAGTCAGTTGAGCGGCCATTGACCAGTGGCGCGATCCATGGCGAGGCAATACAGGCATTCACCCAGTTTATGAAGGCGGATGAGAAACCTAGTTTCTTCATTACATTGAACAAAAAATCGTGTCTCACCCTATCGAAAGCATTAGCCAGATCGAGCTTAATAACCATACCTTTCTCTTTTCTTTGGCAACTTGAATGGACAGCTTCTTGCACCAGCACAATGTTGTCCAAAATCTTTCTTCCTTTTATGAATCCGCCTTGATTTTCAGGGATGATGGCTGGCAAAATATTCTTTAACCTGTTGGCAATTATTTTGGAGACCAGCTTGTAGCTAGAGTTGCACAAGGATATGGGTCTAAATCTGCTGAAGTCGGAAGCACCTTTCTCCTTTGGGATCAAGGCTAGAAATGCCGAATTGATGCCACCGCCCAGCTTTGCACAATTCTGGGATTTTCTGACCATTCTCAATAAATCTTTTTTAATTGTCGACCAGCAGGCCAAGAAAAACCTGACAGTGAACCCATCAGGGCCTGGGGCTTTATCAGGCTCCATAGAATCCAGAATTTGCTTAATTTCATCCAAGCTAATCGGAGCAGTCAACATGACGTTTTCCGATTCCTTAACGCTATTGGGAATTAATTCCATCGGATAGGCATGGGGATCAATAGGGTTTTCTTCAGGAGCCGAATAAAGATCTTTGAAGAATGAATAAGCAGCTCTCTTAATGCCATCAAAATCCTTTATAACTGTGCTTTGGTATTGTATCTCAGAAACTGTTTTGAAGTGCTTTCTAGCTTCGGCTTGTTTGTGAAAGAAGCTGGTGTTCCTATCTCCGGACTTTAACCATAAATTTCTATATTTCTGTCTCCAGAATTCTTCCTCCTCCCTGCTAGATCTGTGAACCTTTTTTTGCAACTCGACTTCTTTTTGAAGGAGATTTTGAGTTACAGGACTATTCTCCATTGCTGTTTGATGGGCAGCAAGGTTGTTGAGAGATTCTTTTCTTTTGGCAGTAGGTGTTTCCAATCTTTTTGCCCACTCCTTAAGACTTCTTTTTAAAACCCTAATTTTCTCTTCCCACACAAAGAATGGGGAACCATGGACAGGCCTATTCCAGGCATCCGAAACTACATCTTGAAATCCTTCTTGCTGAATCCACAGAGGGCTGAACCGGAATGGAATGGGGCCTAAATTACCATCCAGTGAAAGCTCAAGGAGGATGGGCTTGTGATTAGAAATGAGATTTGGAAGAATTTTAGAAGTGGCCATAAGACCGCAAGTCAGGAAGGAAGAATGGACAAGGAATCTGTCCAAACGGGCAGCTATATGATTTGGGGCTAATCTTTTGTTGGACCAGGTGAATTTGCCTGAAGTAGGTTTTATATCCTCCAGGTCCCAGCCCAGCATAATATCTTCAACCCATTCTCTGGCAGGGTCCCTGACAATGGAGCCTCCCTTTTTCTCATCAAGAGCAAGGGTGACATTCAGATCCCCTGCAATGATAATATTTCCTGGATTTTGTTCTGAAAGAAAAGATTGAAGCGAGTTCCAACAAATTTTTTTTTCCCCTGGCAAAACGGGAGCATATAGATTAAACATACTTACCTGTTGACCAGAATCTTTGTGAAGGAGCTGAGTGAAAAGCCAATGGGGACTGCTTTTTTCTTGAATGAGATCATAAATGGCACTGTTCCAGAAGGTGGCTATTCCACCAGAAGCACCTCTTGCACTAACCGCTCTTCCTTGACCTTTTTGCCAAAATACTTTACTGGATTGGAGGAGAAGGGGTTCCTCCAGCTTAGTCTCCTGGATGAGGAGGATTTCAGGCGAATATATTCTCACTATGTCTTTGACGGCTTCCTCTTTCAACCTCCTGCCTAATCCTCTACAGTTCCAGGAGACGTATTTCATTATTTACTGACTTGGGGGATTGAGGCTCCTTTTGGAGCCCTGTTACTCTTGCGCCCAGATCTCGTATTCATCATTCCTTTGAGGGTTTTTTGGGAACCTTGGAGGACATCTAGATAAGTTTTTTCCTCACGCTGTTTCTTCTTGGATTTCCGGCCCCTTGTCGATTTAATAGGAGTGACTTGCGAGTTATCCGTTTCAGAGTCTCTCTCTTCAGAATCTTCCTCAGATTCAGAGGCGAGGCTGATATGCTCTTCATTACCTTCTTTACCCTTCTGACCATCATCAACTGGAGGAGCCGATGATTCGCCTTCAATATCTTTCACTTGCTTCGACTTATTTCCAGTTTCCTCTTGTGTCTCCATGGTCTCCACCTTTTCTCCTGAGGAGGAGCCATCTTTGAAATCAGCATTGAGCTTTGGGTTAGATTGTGGTTTCCCCAGCAATGCAGAGGTATTCTGCCCCAGGGATTTTGGGACAGCCTTTCCCTTTTTAATTTCTTTCCATCCTTCCTCTTCAACCGTGATCCCTGCTGAAGCTTTTGGGCAGTCACGCTGGAAAAGTCCATGTTCATGACAGGTTCGGCATTTGAACGGAAACTGCTCGTAATCCAGCTTCTGATAATGCTGCCATTCTCCAACTGTGAGCTTGACCGCTTCGGGCAGACCGGCTTCCAGATCGAATTCCACGCAGATTCTGGCGCAGGTATATTGGCCCTTGTGGTCAGCTTTGTCAATGAAACGACCCAGCCCATTTCCAATCTTCTGCAGGGATTGATAGCTCCAGCAGTGTATCGGGAGATTAGGAAGGCGAACCCAGACCGGCGCCTCCTTAGGGACATCTACGGAGGGATCGAAGTCAGGGCTCCATTTGTTTAGGTACAGACCTTGATTTCCCATAAAATACGGCCCGTTTCTGAACACCAAATCCCGATCTTCTTTGGATGTAAATTCAAAAATGAAGTAGCCTCGTCCCACAGCATAACAGATCACGTTGTTTTTTAGCTGAGGTCTCCAGTTTCGCTGAATCCATTCGTCCGTGATTTTTGTGGATGGCCAACGGCCCATAAACTGCCCTACTAGGCCTCTGTCAGCCAGAGCTAGAGCGATTTTGATCGATTGTTCCTCTGGGAGAGCAATCTCAGGAATCTCTTCAAGTTTCTTAATGAACTTCAGTGCCTCTGAAGACTTGCGTTTCTTCCCTTGCTGTTTTAACAGGTTGCGAAATGCTTCTTCAGATGAAATTGGAGGGGTGGGAGCGGCCTCCCCGCCCCCTGGACCGCTCATGGCTGCGTCGATGATCGATGGCGGCTGTAACTTTGTTTCAACTCCGCATAGCAGAGCAGAGTGCGGCTAGGTTTTTTTTTGAATTGGAGAATAGTTATGTGCTTCAGTTGTTGTGATTCTTTGGTTGTTGTGATTTGTTGCTCTCAAAAGAAGAAATGAAAAAATATAATAAATAAATTATCAGCAATGTAAAAGATAATAAATAAAGAAAAAAATTGAGGTTATGATAATGAAATCCATAAAATCACTTATGACACTTTTTTATATGACAATCATAATTTAGAAAAGGTTCCTTCATATAAATATCTTGGAATTGATAATCATCATAATCTCAGTTGAAACTATAGTGTTGAAGAGAAGATAGATGGATGATTGAAAACTTTATATGGGATTGGAAACAAATGTAAATTAGTAACCTTTGGTTGTGGGATAAGAAAAAAATTCTTTCTAATACTCTTGTCATGAGTGCATTGTCATGGTAAGGTGTTTAGTACATGAACAATATAAATAATATGGATCACAAGAGACTCTACAAAATTGTTTCCAACTTTAGCCATAACCATTGATGGCCTGATCTTCGCTAAGTCATTGGGGAATATAGAAATATTTCATTTTGCAGGTAATTGATAATATTAAAAGTATTATTATATCTAAATTTAAAGAGGATTTGTGCTATAATGAAGATTTAGAAAATCAAAAGAAGCTAAGATATTACAATGAGGTGGTCAACCCTAATGTAGAAGATTAAATTTTTTTATCAGTTCTGGTTGAAACAAATAAGAAAATCATCATTGCTAAAATATGAATCAATTCCCAAAAGATTCATAAGAAAAATGGGCATTAGACAATTCCCAAAACACTATGGGATGCAAGAATCTGACATCTTTGTGACACTAAGAGGGTTGAAGATTAAAGGCACTTTCTCCTATAATTCCTTAAGTACACCCATATCATAATTCAATTTCAAAATATTAATTACAATATTAACATTAGTAACATTTTAAGTCATCAAAACTATAGTAATATTGAAATAATTCTCTTAATGATATTTTATCACAAAAATATATTTTAAAGAAATACAAGTAACCCCTTACCTTTTTAAAGGTCTAATAAACAATTATGGTCACAATGGATGTTAATCATCATTATCATTAACAAAAAATAATTTTATTATATAATTTGGATGAGAATGTGTGTGTGTTTATTGATTGAATTAGAGGAATCAATAACTATAATGGGTTCATATTTAAGTGGTATGGGGTTGATTTTAACCATTACCACTACAACCTCCAAGATTACCAATATCATACACAAAGTAGTTTATGGTTTGAACCAATAATATTACAAGAAGTTCCATAATTATTCCTTCTATTACCAACTGATTTACACATGAAAGCAAAATAAATCTATATTAATTAAATAACAAATATAATTTATTATAAATTGAAAAAAATATGAAATACTAAAATTTAATAGTTTAAAATTTTTATTTCTATTCATTATTTATAAAATCGTGATTAAAATAAATTTATATTAATTATTAATATATTTTAAACACTTTGAAAAATCAATATAATTAAAAAAAAAATTGAAAAAATTTGCATAACAGAAAATTAATTTATTTAATATTTTTCATACCTATCAATTTTATCTATTTCTTAATGTTATAAAATATTTTTATTGTGGTACTATTATAAATAATTAAATCTCCCCATTCTATTATGTATTTTTTTGGTAGGATACCATAGATTGGATTATTTATAATATAATTAAATGTACATCACCTTGCCTATAAAGAAAATGTATACTTTCTTTTTATTTATAAATTTTTCATTTTTAATTTAGTTGACTAAGTAATAGGTAATAAATTATAATTTTTATATTAATTTTTCCTCTAAAAATATTATATTGTTTTAAGTAAATAATTATTAATTTATTTTTATATAGATAAATTTTATTTTTATTTAATATTTTTTAATTTTTAATTTTTTATTAAAATTTATTTTTGTAATTGATATTTTAATATATTTATCTGATCATAGTTTCAAAAAATAATTTAGTTGATCAAATTCCTACTACTATATCGATAAACCACAATATATATATAACTTATCATATCAATTACTAATTTAATATATTTATTTTATTATAAATTATTCATTATATCCATACATATATATAACTCTTCTTTCCCATAATAACATTTAATAAGAATGATGTATAACCTTTCTCAACAATTCTCGATCATATATATCCAAAATTGAGTTATTCAAATTTCAAGTTACACAATTAAATTAATTTACATTTCTTAATTTTCATCCCTCACATGACACATTTTCCATGAAAAAAATAATAATAGCTAAATCTCAATTCAATATTTCCCCAAAGAAACAAAACAGATAATCACAACTAAAGCTCAATTCAATATTCAAATACTTGTTGAGGGGTACTTAATGCAATTTTTGTAAAAAAAATCACATTCACCTTAAAAGTGCTTGTGTTTACTTAAAAGTTTGTTTTCTCAATCAGTGAGAGATCTTTGCCTAAATAAGTAAGTTGATAGAAAATATTTGATAAGGGGCAGTGAATGCAAATTTTGTAAAAAAATTCACATTCACCTTAAAAATGCTCGTGTTTGGTTAAAAATTTGCTTTCTCAATTAGTTAGAGATCTTTGCCTAAATAACTAAATTGATAGAAAATCATTCCAATCTTGTTCCTACCTCGTTAGAAATCCATATTAATGTACATATACAATCAAATAAACACCATATTGTTCATATTGAAGTATCTTTAGGAATAGTTTTGGTTATTTTATTCTTCATCTGGTTTTTTTCATTTTTTTTTCCGGGGAAAATAGAGTTCGTAATTTCTATTAAGAGGTATAATAGATATTACATGTTGTAGATGCCTATGGCATATGCAAATACGTGGTGTGACCACCGTTCAGTAGTTCCATGAGATCTGTCCCAAATGTTCCACTATGGATACGATGGGTTTGTATCCATTTACAAAATTTACAGGTATACTTGTAGTTCTGAAATAAACAAAAATATTGAGGCGTTGCCTCTGCTAAAAAATTATACAAAAAGTGTCTGTAATCAGTCCTGTCAATATATACAGTGCGTAAACTAGGAAGATCAAAATTCAATAATCAGTTGGGGATATTTCCCCCCAGTAGCAGTCCATCTATGTAGGGGCGGTGGTAGAAGGCGTGCATCCCGTCTGGACTGTATTCCTCGATCATCCAGTCGCCTATAGGACGATCCGCCGCTTCTTTCGAGAGCCGGTCAGCAGTTGTATTTCTTTCCCTGTAGATATGCGAAACAGTGATCTGGTCAAAAAGTGTTTTGAAAAAAACAATTTCTTCCAAGATATGTCTCAAAGAATATGTGTGACAAATGGTAATATTGTTTGCCCAATCAATCACAATTTTAGAATCGCCAAATATTTGTAATTTTCTGCAATTTTGAGATAGAGCAAAGTAGAGAAGATGTCTCAATGTTATGAGTTCGGCATGATTGTTGGTACCCGGACCAAGACCCAGTCTTAGATGAAAATAGTGAGAATCTGTGATATGGAGGAGGATGCCCCCACCACACCCTTGAGCGGATGCGGCACCATCAAAGTATGCCCACGGCATATTCCTGTTAATTATTTCGGGGGTGATTTGCCTGGGGGTATTAGTCTTTTTAACAAAAGGAATTTCTGTATAGGCAGCGCAAATGGATGGCGGAAGATGCTGCCAGTTTCCCCTGCCTGCCGCAAAGATGATATCATTGCGCTTGTACCAGATATACATGGACACAACTAAAGGCAGGTTCCTCGCTTTCTCTGAGGTCGCAGCAATCCACCAACGATCCCAGGCAGTAGCAATGTCGTCAGCATACCAGTCGGTAGTGATGTTAAGAGTGTGTTTGACCTGCTGCCAAATTTCCTTAGTGATTTCGCAAGAGAGAAAAAGATGGTGAGTTGATTCCTCTGCCTTGTTGCAAAGTACACACCAGGAAGGGCCGGCGAAAGCACGCCTTTTTAGATTTTCCCCCGATGGAATTTTATTCGCCAGAATGTTCCACATTAATAGCCTGGCTCTGGGCTGAGCTTGAAGCTGCCAAATTTTCAACCACCAATCTTTGATCAAATCAGGCTTTTTATCCTCCATAAGTTTTGTATATCCCATCTTAGGTGAGTATATGCCTGATTTAGCAGGAGCCCAAATGATTTCATCATCTTTCTCAAGTAGCTTAATGTGAGATTCTGTGAGCGCCTGTATGTATCTCTGCCATAATTCCGACCACTCCACTGTCAATTGCCACTGCTGTTCATTTATCCAGGCTTGAGAGAAGATAGTTGATCGGTTAGGGTCTCCGATCTGAGCTAAATATTTGATACCAATGAAGTTGAGATGTTGTATCATGTCTGCCGGAAGGAGGTGGGCATTACCAGACCCAGGCCATGGATCCAATCCAATGCGTACCTGAGTACCATTACCTATCTTCCATAGAAGGTTATCCTTGATAAGGGGCAGAGCTTTGAGGGTTGCTTTCCAGATGGCCGATACCCCATGTAGTTGCCAAGAGGGTCTACGGATCCAGTCAATGATGCTTGTAGGCCAGATATATTTTTTGTGTATAACTTCTGCCCATAGGCTATCCATCTTGAGTAGAGACCATCCCTGTTTGGCTGTGAGGGCAAGAGCGAATTCAGAAAGGGATTTAAGTCCCCATCCTCCCCATTGCTTGGGCAATGATACCTGGGACCATTTCGTCCATGCAAATATCTTTCCCTTTTTGTGCCCATTCCACAGGAAGCTGCTGCAAATCTGTTGAATTCGCTGTAGAATGCCTTTCGGAACCCATGTAAGGGACATCCAATAAACAGGTGTAGCCTCTAGAACCGATTTAATCAGCTGTAGCCTGCCCGCTTTTGATAATAAGCGATGGTGCCATGAAGTTATCCTCTTTTCGATCTTATTGATGAGCCACCCCCAGTGTTCAGATTTGTAGCCATCTGGCCTTAATCGGAATCCCAAGTATTTGATTCCATCCAGAAGATTAGTTTCCATATAGGGGAAGAACTGAACAGCCAACTGTATTTCTTGTTGAGTACATCTCGTTGCTGATCTTGTGGATTTGTTCCTGTTAATTTCCATACCAGTGGCTTTGCAGAAGAGTTTAAGAATCCGATTGAGTGTAGTGCTGTCTCCAACACTGCCATTTAGAAATATAAGAATATCATCTACGAACAATAAATGTGTAATGGTGAGTTGTTCTGTAATTTTGAGTCCGCTTAATTCCCCATTCCTTTTGGCATCCGCTATAAGCCTGCTCAGCCCTTCCATTACAATGAGAAAAAGAAGAGGGGAGAGTGGGCATCCTTGCCTGATTCCCCTGTTAATGTAGAAACGATCTGAAGCTGCACCATTGATGAGAATGGCAAAAGAAACCGATGATATACATCCCATGATCCAGTGGATAAAAGACAGAGGAAACCCCAGGTGTATAAGAGTCATTTTAAGGTAAAGCCAGTTCACCTTATCAAATGCCTTAGCAAGGTCAATTTTCAAGGATACTCCTTTCAGGTTCTTCAACTTAATGGAATGAAGGGTTTCCTGGGCAGTGCCTATAGCCTCTTGAATGTGGCGGTCCCGGAGGAAGGCAAATTGTTCAGCAGATATGTGGGAGGATAGAATCGGCTTTATGCGATTGGCAATGATCTTGGCAATGATTTTGTAAAGGCAGTTACAGAGGGAAATGGGGCGAAAGTCATTGAAAGAGGTGGGTTCATCAGCTTTGGGGATCAAGGCAATGTAGGTCTGATTCATGGGGGGATGGATATGCCCCGAGAGCCGGCTTTCCTCAATAACAGCTAATAGATCTTCACCCATCTGTTCATAAAACGCCAGATAGAATTCCACAGGCCATCCATCTGGTCCCGGACTCTTATCTTTCTTGAACCATTTAAGTGTATTTTCTAGTTCCAGTGATGTGACCGGGGCAGTGAGGTCTTCCAAGTCCTCCAGGCTAACAAACCGGGGGAATTTTTCTGCAGTTCTAATAATGTTTGGGAGATTGATTTCGGATGTAGCTGTAAAGAGACCCTTGAAATGTGACACCCCCAGACTAGCCAATTGTTGATGAGTGGTAGCCCAACCGTCTGGCTCTCTAGGAAGTCTCCAAAGGGTGTTCGAAGCCTTCCTGCCGTTGGCTAAGTTGTGAAAAAATTTCGTGTTACTGTCCCCTGCCTTAAGCCATATGGCTCTACTTTTAAGCCGCCATTGCTCCTCCTTTTCAAGTAGTATTTTTTCTTTTAGTCCATATAATCGGTTGAGCAGAGCCCTGGATTCATCAGTGAGATATCCGGATCCTTGATCATCCGTTAATGCAGCGATCTGAGATTCAGTATCCTTCAAAATCTGTTCATCTCTATTCCTCTTGGCCGACGCCCAATGCTCCGTTAGAAATCTGAGTTTCTTGAGTCTGTCACAGAAATCATAGGCCTTGCTTTGAGCCCGCAGGGGGGGTTGAGAAGCCCAGAAGGTCGTGACCAAGTTTATATAATCCGGTTCCTTAAGATATCCAACAAAGAATTTGAAAGGGGATCTTGGCTTGGGATTATTTCCACTAATCTGTAAGAAAATAGGGTGATGATCAGATAGGCCCCCTGTGCCGACCCATTGTCTGTATAATGGACAAACCTGAATAAGATCCTGGTGCATCATGAATCTGTCAAGCCTCCTCCCCAGTGCTGCCTCCCCTGTGCGCTGATTGTGCCAGGTTGGCAGTTTCTTGTTCATGGGAATGTCCACCAATTGATGAGTGGCAAGCAAAGGATTCATTTGATCCACGATGGAATCCCACTGGGCATTATGTCCCCAGGATTCTCCAATTCCCAGGGAGAAATTGAAGTCCCCTCCGATCACAGTATGCTGAGTTATATGGTTACCAGATAGAAAGTCTTGCCAGAAGGGGAGTCGATTCTGGTTGGGACCATAAATGTTGATAATTCTAATTGGGAAACCCAGTTCCCCAGCCATAATATCCATTCCCAGGAAACCTCTGCCCCCCCACGTGGAGAGTGACTTACATTTTCTTGGATTGATACCAATTAGTAATCCACCTGATCGCCCACTTGCATCCAGGCCTTGTAGGTACCACCCCGGGAGCAAAACTTGTAGGCACTTCACCGCCATCTCAGCTGTGCAAAGAGTCTCTTGCAGGAAAATAATATCACACCTTGATACATGAAGTAGTCTTTTCAGAGCCAGTCGTTTTTTGGGGCTGGCTAGTCCCCTGCAGTTGAAAGAGAGCCAGATCATGGGTCACCACAGTGCATGGGCTCAATAGCTCTAAGCGCCCTTTCAATGGTAGATTGTCTACCCATAGCAACGTCCGCCACAGCATTTAATTTGGCCGAAGAAATGTGTGAAGGTCTACCCCGTTTCTGTTTGTGGAGTCGACCCGGGGAAGAGCCCAGACCAAGTATGCGCGTCCGAACCCTCGGTCTCAGGTGATAATGGTGTGAGCCGGATAACTCTGGTGAGGATGAGTCCGCATCCCCCAAGATCAGATTGGGCATGGGAGGAGTAGTAGAGATGGAAGGCGGAGGAGGTGCAATAGTGCAAATAATGGAGGGTATAGGGATGGATTCAGAGTGTGATGCTTGTAGATTTGATTGAAAATTAGAGAAGATATCATTAGAGCAAGATAGAGAGTGGAAGGGAGTGGATTCATTACCCGGTCTAGTAGGAGCAGTCGCGGCCAGTTTTGCAGTCTTCCCTGCTGTCCTTGAACGGGTCCGCGGCGGTCCAGGTGCTTCCAGATCCTTACAGCGAGGAGTCTTTGAGACGCTTTCCCCTTTCTTCGAGGTGGGGTTCTCCTGATGAGTCGGTACTGCTTCGGATGGCTGATGCTCGCCTTCATTCTGGTTCACCGTATTCTGATGGCGAGTCCCCTTAGAGTCCTCCGAGATCCCCCGCGCAACCAGAGGGCAGTCCTTGTATAGATGCCCGACTTTGTGGCATCGCCTGCATCGATATGGCACGCCTTCATAATCAAGGGGTTGTTTGCGCGAGACATGATTGTGGTGTAGCGTGATCTTTTCCACCAGCCCAGGCCTGATATCCATGTTTACCAAAATTCTTGCCATTGTTCTGTTGCCCGTCTTTTCAAATGATCTGTCATGCTCCAGATAGGTACCCAGAGTATCGCCAATCTTTTTGAAGGTGAAGTGATTCCAGAACTGCCAAGGTAATCCTGGTAGCCGAACCCAGATGGGACCTTCTCCAAGTTGTTCGCGCTCTGGATCGAACAGGGGATCCCACCTTTTAAGAAGCACCGGGGCAAGCTCAATATGCCAATATTGGGTAAGTACCCACTGAGTGTATTCAGGCCTCTGAAAGTGCAGGGCAAACCAGCCCTTAGAGAGCACCATAACCTCCGGGAGTTCTTTGAAAAACGACCCCCATATCTCGTTTACCCAGAGTTTGAGTCTCTCCGCTGTGTAGGTGCGACCCCTGACTCTGCCCACCAAAACTTTCCGAGCCGCGTCCATCACGTCCGGGATAGGATCTTCAGGTCCCAAGGTGATGTTGTAGTCAGGATCAATGGAGCGAAGGCAGCGTCCCTTGGTCACCTTCTCGGAACGCCTCCCAAAAGGTATACCCTTCAGCAGGTTGCGACACGGATCTGAGGAACTATGCTGAGCGGATGCAGCTGAACGCACCGGGAGTGGCGGGGTGGTGAAGCAGCCAGAGGGAATCGGAGTGTGAGGGGTAGAAAAACTAGGACCCGGGAAGCCAGGAGCGGGGGGAATGAATGGTTTCTGTAGCGAATGAGGCATAAATGATACGGAGGGGGAGAGGGAGCTCGAAGGAGGAGGGGGCGGAGGAGGAGGGGGGAGCGAAGTCCGATTGAGATCCTGTAGGGAGACGTCCAGGAAGGGGGAGCCGAGGAAACAAGAGCCGAGTAACTGAGCTGTGGCCGGGGAAAGTGGGGGGCATTCAATAGGCGAGGAGGCCACAGTTGAGAGTGCCGGACCTTTGTTTTTGTCAGCAGCAGACAAGTGTGTATTCAGAGGCAGGGCACCTGTCGAAAAACCCAGAGTAACTGACCGCGGAAGCAAATGAGGCCTATTGGAATGTGCCCATATTTCTTGATGCGGTCTGGGGTCCGCCTCATAATCCACCAATTCCTCGTCATCCATGTTAGTCTGTCTGTAAGCGATGCGAACGGGGTTCAAGCTGTGGTCCGGCAGCACCGGGGTCGGGAGAAACAGAACGGCTGTGGGCTCGACAGTGGGTGCCCAGGGGGGACCGCAAGAATAAAACAAATAGACCACAGAAAAAACCAAGAAGACAGTGCCGCTGTCAGCTACAGACACGAGAATCCCGAAGTCTGTCTGTAAACCGCCATGGGCCTTGGTTCTGCATCGTAGTTCCTAGCTAGGGTTCCGCCATTTTCGCCGAGGTCGAGTTTACCTGTGCAAGTTCTTCATCTTTGATCATCTGGTTTTTTTCATTACCAAGTCACATTTAAAATTTAATGATGGGAAATAATGATGTTTTATCATATTATATTATATTATATTATATAATATATATATATATATATATATATATATATATATATATATATATACATTTCCCAATGATGTTTTATCTATATATATATATATATATTTTTATTTTGTTGAGGAATGTGAATGAATGATGTTATATATATAGTTAAGGAGTTTGACATTTTGGATGAGCAACTACTCAATGAGTTTTTAGTTCTAAAATCTATTAACATCTTTCATTTTGGGTTGGTTTTAAAGTATATTTATATTATTTAACATAATAATGATTTAAATATAATATAATATTATATAGGAGTTTATGTAGTAAAATTTTGGCAATTAGTTAAATAAATATTTATGGGTAAGGTAAAAGGATTTTATTGTAGCAAAAATATTACAATCAGACTTACACTTATGGGCAACATAAAAGAATTGTATTGTAGGAAAAATATTACAATCAGAATCACACTCAGCTTCCTTATTTCTCGGAATCATAATTGAAGTAGACATTGTTACAATAGTTTTAGTAACTATCTTTTGGTTCATAGAATTTTCAAAATAACCGCAACAATATGTAAATATAATTTTATGTTTTAATTTTCTTTTAATGTTTTTTTCATATTCTAACAATGTCTACGTTCACAACAACTTTCCTAGCACCATGTGAAAGTCCTATAACTTTTCGACATGCCAAGATAATCCAAACACTGCCATAGCTTCTCTATCAACACTCGTTTTGTAAAAATATGTTCGCACAATTTTCTCAAGCGTGAAGATTTTTAAGATCAACTTCACCTCCATCAATCACCTGCTTTACAAAGTGGTAGTTTATAACAATATGTTTGTTCTTACTATGATAATCTGTATTTGTAGCCAAATGTAGAGCACTTTGACCATTGTAGATATGTTGTTCTACATTCTTCCAAGTTTACCTAGAAGACCCTTCAACAAGATTGCCTCTTTGCAAGCATGTGAAACAATGACATATTCTACCTCTATGGTGGATAAATCAACTATTTCTTGAATCTTTTACATCCAACTAATGGATACCCCTACATGAGTAAAGACATATCCTGAAGTAGCCCTTCTCTTGTCCAATCACCTGCAAATCTGAGTCAACATAATCATGACAACCATCAAAGGTGGTACAATAATATTGGTTCCTCTATAATGCCAAAGCACCAATTTTACTACCACCTATTGCTTGTTTCCCAGATTTTCCCTGAACCTGCTGACAACACCTAATACATGTGAAATACCTAGTCTAGTACAAACCATCACATTCATCATACTTCCTACTGCATTAACATATGGCACACAAGACATATAATGATTTTCTTCTTCACTATTAGGACATAAATCTAAAGAAAGCTTAAAATGGGAAGCGAAAGGGATATTAACCTATTTCACATCGTTCATCCAAAACTTCACAAATATTTTCTCTACATACTTTTATTGTGAAAGCTCGAGCTTTCCATTTTCCTTGTTTTTGTGTATTTGAATGTCAAATATTTATTTTGTAACTCATAAATCCTTCATATCAAATGTCCTAGCCCTCTAAGCCTCCATCTTGTTGATTTATTCCATGCTTTTACTTGCAATTAGCATATCATCAACATACAACACTAATAGAATGAATATGTCATTCAAAATTTTAAAGTATACATAATGGTCATACTCACTTATAGTATAATTATAACTTATCATGATGGTATCAAACTTCTTGTACCATTTCCTAGGTGACTTCCTTAGGCCATACAATGATTTCTTGAGCTTGCAAACTAATATGTCACAATGTTGCACAGAACCTTCCAATTATTCCATATAAATCTCCTATTCCAAATCTCCATGAAAAAATGTCAGTTTAACATCTAATTTCTCTAACTTTAAATCAAGCAAAGAAACCAATGCTAACACAATATGAACATGATACAAGTTTAACAATTGGTGAAAAAATTTCATGAAAGTATATACCTTCCATCTAAGAGTAATCTTTTGCGACCATTCTAGCTTTAAATCTTTCAATATTACCATCAACACCTCTTTTCAATTTGAAACCTATTTACATCCAACAATATTTCTATCTTCTAGAAGTTTTACCATATCCCAAGTTTTGTTTATTTGAGAAAAACATGTGTTAAACAATCGTCAAGTGGAAGGGGAATAGGAAACTCATGGACAAAATTTCGACAACAAAATTTTGGGCATGTCTAACAGTCGAGTGGGGTTGGGAGTGCAAGATGTTAAAGTTAGGCACCATTCTTTTAAGATTGCTACTACTATTTTTGAGGCTATAGTCGTCATTTTGACACAACCATCTTTTTAAAAAAAAAATTAAACATATAAATTAAAAAAAAAATGAACACATTCATAATTCATTATTTCAAGTATGTTTGGGGATTGTTGGCCAATTTATGAAGCTAATGCACAATCTACAGTGAAGACTGAGTAGGGAGGGTTGAGGACAAATTACATAGGGACCACACAATAATGGTATGTTGCTCTGCATAGCAGCATGGCATAGTTGAACCTCTAAAGAAAACATATGTTAAATAGTATGTCATTCCCCTTCCACAGTTAAATTTATCATCTCTCATAATCATAAATGAAGTAGGCACAACCATAATAGTTTTAGTATCTTTTGGTTTGTAGAACTGTCAGAATAACTACAATGATAGGTAAATATAATTTTACATTTATATTCTCTTTTAATGTTTCTTGTCAAATTCTAACATTTTAGTTGTAAAATTGCTATGATTTTTTGTAATAATAATTAATTAAATGTTATTATCTCATCCATTTAGTTTTCTTATTCCTCACATATATTTGAAGATACCCATTCGTAATTTATTAATTGTCTTTAGTTTTCCATATACTTGGGCATGGTAGTTAAGGGTAGAAATGGTTATACTTACTAACCACGTTAAAATCCTACTTGTTATATTCTTTCCCTTTGTGTGTTTGATAGTGGGACGAGATCTTCCACACATTTTTAATGTAAAATATTTATCTCAATTGTTTTTTCCAATATTGTTGGGCATTTGGCAAGTGATGTACTACCAAGTGCTCACTTACTATGTGAAATGCGCTATTCTAGAATTACTATGCAAAGTGCAGTAGTCTAGATTGATGGGTATGGTAAGGAGATCATGAATCTTCAATACCATCTTAAAGAATAAATTAACCACCTTAAAATCTAAAAGCATGGTTGTTGAAGGGATGAAATGGACCTAAGTTGTTCCAAAACAAAAATATCCAGCACAAGGATGGCATCCTTACTCTATAATACTCCGATTTATAATTAAGGATAACTTTAGGTCAAAGAAGAGTAAGACACAACACAATTTTTACCTTATTTTTTATAAAACCAGCTCACAAAAAGATAGAAAAGATAGATCAACGCCTTAGAATTCAGCCTCTTCGAGGGGGCAACCTCCTTTACATTACACAAATGAATGATTCTTTGATGATTTAAATGACAAAACCTCCTTTCTATATAGGAGTCTAAGGAGTCACAATATAACCTAGTCGACCTAACAATAATAATATAAAGGCACAAAAATAACAATAGAGGGATTCTATGGGGCACAATAATAACAATATGGGGACAATAGGGGCACAAAAATATTAATAAGGGATACAACTACAATAGTAATGGGGTAATCACTAGTATTATAGGGACCTAACATGCCCCTCTCCTTCAAAAAAGTGTTGTCCTCAATGCTTGAGTAGTTCTGGATGCTTCTGTATAAAATTCTCATCCTCCCATGTGGAATCTTCAGTGGATAAGTTCTTCCACTTGATGAGATACTCCGAAATTGATCGATTTCGTAGCTGTCAAGTTCTTGTTTCTGTGACTGCTTCCGGTTCCAATATAATTTTTCCTTCCTTGTCAAGTTCTAGCAATATTGTTTGAACTAGGAGCTTGTCGCCTATAACCTTCTTTAGACAAGAAACATGGAAAATTGGCTGCACTCGAGAAGCTGCAAGAAGCTCTAATTTGTATGCCATAGTAACAATCTTTTGCAACACCTTGTACGGACCATAATACTTTGGTGATAATTTATTATCCTTCTTAGCTTGCTTGAGGGACATTTGTTTATATGGTTGTAACCGTAGGAATACCCAATCACCTACATCAAAACTTCTTTCGCTACGATGTTGATCTGGCTATTGTTTCATTCTATTCTGCCCCAATACAAGGTTATCCTTTAAGAGTTGGAGGACTTGTTGTTGATGCTCGATGTGTTGTTCCACTGCTTGAACCTTCGAATTTTCTCTTAAATATGATGTGATGGATGGTGGTTGATATCCATAAAGTGCCATAAATGGGGTCATTTTTGTTGTTGTATGGAAGGAAGTGTTATACCACCATTCAGCCAAAGGCAACCATTTGACCCATTGTGTCTGTTTATTAGATACAAAGCAACGAAGATATCCTTCCAAACATTTGTTTACTATCTCAGTTTTCCCATCAGATTGAGGATGATAAGATGAGCTATGAGCTAACTGAGTACCAAGACAAGAAAATAATTCTGTCCAAAAATTTCCAATAAAAATGGGATCTCTGTCACTTACAATAATCTTTGGGTTTCCATGTATCTTTTGAATTGTTTCCATAAATGCAATAGAAACTGTACTGGCTTTAAATGGATGTGATAATGCACAAAAGTGTGCATACTTGGTAAGTTTGTCAACTACCACCATGATGACATTCTTTCCCTCAGACTTGGGTAAACCTGTGGTAAAATCCATTGAAACCTCCTCCCAACTTTGGCTGGGAATGGATAAATGTTGTAATAGACCTGAGGTCTTAATTGTTTCAACTTTATTTTGTTGGAAAACCAAACATTCCGCAACAAACTTTTGAATATCCGATTTAAGGTCATCCCAAAAAAATTCCTTCTTAACCCTATGGTAAGTTTTTAAAAATCCTGAGTGCCCTCCTTAGGGAGAAGTGTGCAATTCCATAAGAATCTTTTGTTTGAGTTGGGAATTCTTATAGAGGTATAAGCGATATTTGTACCATAATGAATCATTTTGCCAGCTAAATGTATCAGATGTATTGGAATATTGTTGTAAATTTTGAATGAGTGCCCACACTTCTTCCTCATTCTTCCATTCCTCCCTTGCTTCGTTTATCCAATCTGGTTGGATAATAGAAATGGCGCACAACAATGCTTCCACTTCCTCATCCTTTCTTGAGAGTGCATCTGCCACCACATTTTGCTTCCCTTTTTTGTAGATGATTTCAAAGTCATAAACCAACATCTTTGTGACCCACTTTTGTTGCTCTTCAGAGGATAATCTTTGTTCTAAAAATTATTTAAGGCTATCATGATCCGTTTTTAACTTGAAGTGTCTTCCCATTAGGTATGGTTGCCATTTCTTAAGTGCATGTAGTATTGCCAACATTTCCTTCTCATAAATAGCTTTGTGTAAAAACTTTCCCTTGATTGGACGACTTTCAAAAGCAACAGGTCTTTCATCTTGCATTAAAACGACACCAATTCCATTTCCTAAAGCATCACATTCCACAATAAAGTTTTTTGTGAAGTTCGGTGTAGCTAAGACCGGTGCTTGGCACATTGCCTCTTTAAGATGTTCGAAGGCCTTTGTTGCTTCTGGAGTCCATGAAAATGCATCTTTCTTCAATAATGTTGTTAGAGGTGCTGCTATTCTCCCATAATTCTTAACAAACTTGCGATAATACCCTGTCAACCTGAGAAATCCTCGCAGATGCTTTATCGATGTGGGGATTTTCCATTCCTT
This sequence comes from Pinus tabuliformis, assembly GCA_031772625.1. Taxonomy (NCBI): domain Eukaryota; kingdom Viridiplantae; phylum Streptophyta; class Pinopsida; order Pinales; family Pinaceae; genus Pinus; species Pinus tabuliformis. The sequence goes on from CM062804.1 coordinate 1,588,597,200, forward strand.
AATGGCTTTAATTTTGCTAGGGTCTACCTTAACTCCTTCATGAGATACAATATGACCCAGATATTCCACCTCTTGTACTCCAAAGAAGCATTTGGATCTTTTTGCATATAATTGTTTCTCCTCCAATAGTTGTAGCACCCTGTCAACATGTTCAACATGATCCTTCCAAGACAAGTTGTAGATTAGTATATCATCAAAAAATACTAACACAAATTTTCTAAAGAAGGGTTTGAAAATGGAATTCATCAAACCTTGAAATGTAGAAGGTGCATTGGTAAGGCCAAAAGGCATGACCAAAAATTCATAATGACCCTCATGAGTTCTAAATGTTGTTTTCGGAATGTCTTCAGTCTTCATTCTGATTTGATGATATCCTAAACAAAGATCCAACTTGGTGAAGTAAATTGATCCATGCAATTCATCCAGTAATTCATCAATGACAGGAATGGGAAACTTATCTTTAATAGTGAGGTTGTTGAGCTCCCTATAATTCGGACACATGCACCATGATGCATCCTTCTTGTGCACCAATACTACTGGAGCAGAGAAAGAACTTTGACTAGGTTGAATTATACCCGCCTTTAGCATTTCTGCAACCATATGTTCAATTTCACTCTTTTGGGCATAGGGATATTTGTAAGACCTGATGTTTGGAGGAACACTTCCTGGAATCAGATGAATAGCATGATCATGATCACGAATAGGTGGGAGACCTTTGGGAGTCTCAAATACCTTGGAATGATTGTCTATGTCTTTTTTGGAGATCTAGAGAAATAGATGATTTCAATGTGGAAACATCTAGCGAACATAATTGTGCAATTACACCTCTTTGTTCCTTTTTTAGAAGATTTTTCATACCGTTAGAGCTGATTAACTTTCCCAGTTTCCTTGCAATACCCCTTAATTCAACTTCCTTTCCTTCTGCAGAAAATTTCATGAAAAGTTCTTGAAAATTAAAAGCTATTGTACCCAAGGATTGTAGCCATTGGAATCCTAGTACAACATCAGAACCTCCCATTGGAATGGAAAGCATTGGGCTAGTCAATACATATTCTCCCATGGATAGCTTGATATTATGGCACTTTCCAGAGAAATTTATTGTTCCTCCATTTGCAACCATCACTTGACACTCTGGTGCTAGATATAGGAAGCAATTCAATTCTTTTGCTATCTTACAATGAATAAAATTGTGGGTACTTCCTGAATCAATCAACACTATTACCTTTTTCTTCTTGATTTGTCCTTCTATCTTGATGGTTTGAGGAGTGGTAATTCCAGCCAATGCATTACAAGATATGGTCAGATTCATTTCTTCTTTATCTAGGCTTTTTTCCTGGAGTATATCCTCTTCTTTTGACCTTTCTTGCTCCTTTTCTTCTTCCTCTTCAGAATCTATGTAGAATAATTTCTTCTCAGCACACTTATGACCTTTAGTATATTTGTTATCACAACTGTAACAAAGCCCTTTTGCTCTTTTTTCTTCCAATTTTTGTGGTGTCAACCTTATAGGTTGTGGAAGGCTAGGGGAAACAACACTTCCATCTTTATAGTTGTGAGTGGTATGCTTCCTAGTTGCCATAATTTTACTTTCCATTTTTCTTGCTAACCTGAAGGCCTTCTCTAATGAATCAGGTTCCCAAAGGTGAACATCATGTTGGATATTATCCTTTAAAGTCCCTACGAACACATCAATCCTATGCTCCTTTGGAATATTTTTTACCCTTATGTTCAATTTTTGGAACTCCTCAATGTGCTTCATTATTGAACCCTTTTGTTTGAGACTTATCAATTGGCTAAAAAAAGTGTTGCTTTTTGTATCCTCATAATGTGCTATCAATTCTTCCGTAAAAATCGCCCAAGTGATAATTTGTTTATGAGAGCAAAGCCATTGATACCATACAAACTGATTTGGTTCCAAATATAAAGTTGCAATATGTACCTTTTGTGTGTTTTGCACATTATTGAGATCGAAAAATTGCTCCATCTGTAATATCCCTGTTGCAGGATCCTTGCCATCAAACTTCCTCATATCGCTTTTTGGAATATGGTGGGTCTTCGATCCAACATTAGAGTCTATGGAATCATGATTAACATTTCTTTTGTTCTCATCATGAGTTTCCTTTACTACCCTTTCACCATTAGTAAGTATTTCTTGTAGAAAATTTGTCAAATCTGTCTTCAAATCTGCCATGCCTGTCTTCAAATCTGTCTTCAAATCTATCTTCAAATTGTCCATCTTAGCTTCCACGTCATTCATCCTAGCTTCTCCATCTTTCTTTAAACCATCCATCTTAGATTTTGTTACTTTTTGTGTGAGTGACATTTTTTGCACTTGGTCTCGTAATTTTGATATATCATGTTGCATTTCTTCCTCTTCTTCTTAAGTCATGCTACAACTTTCAAGTTGCTTACTAAGTGTTTGCATTTTCTTTCCTGGGGGCATCAATTACCGATAATAATGCTCTACTATGCCCTTTGAATTCCTTCAAAATAATTTTTCAAACCAAGCTTAAGCAAAAATTTAAAAAAATCTACACACCTTTCTTCACTTTGTAGAAGCTCGACATTGCCTTTGATGTATCTCTGTAATTTTGGATCATCCAGTTCTGAAATTGTGACCTATAGTAGCCCTTTGTGTCCTCTTTCCAATGCCACCAGTCTGATCGAATTTAGATTCTCCAAGGAAAAGTTATGCACAATCTCCCAAGATTACCTGATTATAGACCTTTTTAGAAGAGAGAACTTGTAGGAAGTGCCACGTGTCATTGTTTCGACCTTAGGATTTGAAAAATATACATAGGAAACTACAGTCCGTCTTCTTTCTGTAACTTCTTACGAAATTTCAATCCGATGCTTAGAACAAAAGTTATGACTATTTTCCCCAGGTCACCTGTTTGGAATGTAATTCGGGAATCTGAAAAAATGCCAACTTCCTCAGATCATATCTCAGCAAATATAGCGCGAAAAGCTTTGAAATTCAGACCTGCGGTTCAGAACGATTTTAGCCCAAATGGATATTTTTTTAGCATCTAAAACGTCGCAGAAAAATAGTTATAGCGCAATTGCCATGACGACCTGTTTGGAGCAGCGAAACCCTAGAATTCAAAGCTCTGATACCAAATGTTATGAAACTAGCTCACAAAAAGATAGAAAATATATATCAACACCTTAGAATTCAGCCTCTTCGAGGGGGCAACCTCCTTTACATTACACAAATGAATGATTCTTTGATGATCCAAATGAAAAAACCTCCTTTCTATATATAGGAGTCTAAGGAGTCACAATATAACCCAGCTGACCTAACAATAATAATATAAAGGCACAAAAATAACAATAGAGGGATTCTATGGGGCACAGTAATAACAATATGGAGACAATAGGGGCACAACAATATTAATAAGGGATACAACTACAATAGTAATGGGGTAATCACTAGTATTATAGGGACCCAACATTATTATACTGATATTTGTTGCATCTTGTTACAAATTATTCATTATTTAACCCTTTTTTAATAAAAGTTGGAAAATATAACGTTTCTTGTAAAAATCAATATAAAACAATAAAAAAGAATTGAATACCCATTCTAAAGAATGTGATGTATAAGAGTAGAGAAAACCCCATGAGGTGTATAGTAGTTGATTCTTATGAGGTTTAGTCCACATCAAGTTACTAGTTCAAATCTCATGGAGAAAAGTTGACGATGGGAAACTTTGCATGGGTGGAAATATCATTTTTCCATTCAAAATTAAAACTAACCCAAATCTCAATTTTAACTTTAAAGAAAATATTATATTATTATGAAATCATTTAACATCATTTAACCTCTATTCTTAGCTCAACTGGTAAGTCTCCATCGTTAAAATTACTTTCTATTGAGAGGTTACGGGTTTAATTCTTTCGACATTCTCGGGTTTAGGCCCTGTGATTGAGCTAACAACACGTAATCATATACATATTTCATAAACTTAATAATCACCAATTAATTAATTAATTAATTAAATAGAATCACTCAGACATTTCTAAATTTACTTTTCCCATCATTGGGAATTTATGTATGAAAAAGATTAAGGAAATATTCCACTAAGGTGACCTTAGTTGCTCAACCGTCCATGATAAAATGTTCACAATAATATTTTCCTAACGCTTTGAATTTTAAATTTTAAAATAGGTTAAAGTGATACACTTTAAAAAAAATGATTCCTTTTTATTTTCTCTTTTGTTAAGGAGTTGTCTTTAGTGCGACTTTTTGGACTTTCTGATGTTGGAATTGGGCTAAAACATTTGAGGTGAAACTTTGATTTGTTTTATTTAAATTGGGTTTTTGCCTTTTTTTACTATATATATGGATTCAGCACCCTGAAAAACCCCTAGGGTACTTCAATTGTATAGGGGTTACCCATCAAGCTTGTGATTTCTATACATTCCCGCCGGATTTTAGTGAAATTAGATCAGAAAAAACCCACCAGAAAAGCTTCCAAAAAGTCTCACTAAAGACAACTCATTTTATTAAATACGCTTTGCATAATGTATTATAGATTTAGTTTGTTCATTTATTATGATGTTTAATTTTGATTAAGACTTTATTATTATTATAAATCTATCTTAAATACATATTTAGTAACTATGGGGAAGAATAAATTTTTTGAAATGGAAACTTGCAAAATCTGAAAAAAAAAATTGCATGTCAAGAGTTTTGATCCTTTGCTTCATCCATGGTTACACACATCATGTGTAATTTTTCATTGTTTAAAGTGTGTTTTGGATGCAAGAATGAGTAGATTCATCAGTTTGAAAATCTTTTTGGGTACTTGGATTCTCTAAATTACATGGCTTAAACTTGCAATTCTGGCAAATCTTTGCTAAATTTCAAAAGAAAAAAAAAATGATGCAAAAATATAAGTGAAAAAGTGTCAAAGTGTAGAAAAGTAAGACTACTTGAAATGTTTTAACCACAACCATAAGTAAACCTAGAGCCTCAGAGCTTTCTTGAGTGCGAGCAAAGGTCCAAAGTTAAGGAAAGAGACAAGAGAATTGGTTATCAATGTTCAACTTCCCTTTATCGAGGATACCACTGATAAGATTGTTCAGATTCTAAAGAAGTAAAAGGATCTCTTTTACCTTTAGACCCCTGAACACCATTCATAGCTCCCTAAGATCGGTCAAAGACCCAATGGACCCAAAAAAACATGAAAGGTGTTTATGTAATCTCATGTTCCTGTGAGACCCCCTACATTGGAGAAACAAGTCACTCTATAAATCAAAGGATTAAAGAGCATGTTGTTGATATCAAGCATTGTAGGACGTGATCCTCAACTTTGGTTGAACATGCCAAGAGGAAAAAACACCAAATTTGTTTGGAAGAGTCTGAGGTCATTGCTAGGATTGTCTCTTTCCATCACTGAAAGTTTAGGGAGGCCATCAAAATTGAGAAAAAGTAAATTATGTTGAACAGGAATGATGGATGGAAGATTAGCAGTTGTTAGATCATGTCTCTTCTTTCCTAAGTGTCATTCCTTTCCCCTTCTCCTTTATTTCATGTTTCTATTCCCCTTCTGTATTATTTTTTTCCTTCCCTTAATCCTATTTTTTAGTTGATTTTTTTTTATATGTTTAGATAAAGTTTTGTTTTTCTCTATTTTTTATCTTTATTATTATATTATTGATTCTCTGTTCCCTTCATTTTATTTTCTCATATATATAATCCTTAATTGAGGTTTTTTTAAGATATTCCTTTCTTTTATTAGGGTTAAGTTTCACTTTTTTATTTTTATATAGTTATTCTTTTTGTGCTTTCTATATATATTAATTAAATTAAATTAAATATAAAAATAATTAATTATAATAAGTTGATTTATATTCTTTAATATATTTTTCATGATACAAATATATTCATGAAAATTAATTCATAATTTATTATTAAATATATGTATTCATGGAAAAGGTAATTCACAATTTTCAATTTAAATATTTTATAAGTTTTTTTATTATGGTTTATATTAAAAATTTTATAACTTTTTCATTAATATTCATTTAAAATAAATTATTTATTTTTTATTGGTTATAATTAATCATTTTGTATCTTTACAATATATTTGATTGGATCACACCATTTATCTAAATTTTGATGATGAACAAAACTAAGTGGTTCAAAAAGGATTGATCCAATAAATTGGAATGTGATTTGTCAGAAAAAATTCTCCTGAAAACTTTCTTATTTTTAATCATATGTGATATATATGTAGTTGACAATATCCACCTTAAAATGTCTTTTTGTTATTAATATTTTTTTAAAAACATGTCAATATTAATTAACTTGCATTTGATATATTTTATGAATAATCCACATTGACTTTTTATTATTAATAATATTTTTTAAATGCAACCTACCAATTTTATATTAAGAACTGAATGAATTACACATATCTCTTTTATTAAGAGCTAATTGATTTTCTCAACCTTGAATTACTTTTTCTTTTTGACCATTAAAATATTTTCAATATTAAAATAATTCTTTTAAGCTTTATTTTTATATTTACATATATATAAAGTTGGTATTAAAATATATTAGTTAACAAAGATATTTGAATGTTGTAATTAAGTCCTATATTAAAATATTTTTAAAAAGTATAAGAATTATATGTTTTCTTTTATTTGAAGGTGAAAATAGAAGTTGCTTTTTTTAATAACTAGTTCATTTTTATTTATGGTTAATACAAAATTATGTTACATCTCAACAAAAAAATCAAACTAGCATCTTAAGTTTTATAATGCTTTTAATTAAAATTAACCAATTATATGTATTCATTATTTTATTATGGATGATATTGATTTTTTATTTAAAGAATATTTTATTTTTATTTAAAAAATCAGCTGTCATTTTATAAATTATAGATCACTCATACAAGATTTTAAAATATACCTAGAAAAATAATAAAATTAAAATTTATGTCACTCAAATATAAAATGTCAATTTTAATAAAAAATAATAAAATAATAAAATAAAAATTTATATGACTCAAATATAAAATGTCAATTATAATAAAAAAAATTACCCTAAGAGAGAAATTTATGCCACTTGGATATGAAAGGAATTAACATTAATGTTATCCCATATTGATTTATCAGTTTTCTCTTTCGCAAAAAAAAATGCTAAAATTTATAGTAAGGAAAAAATTCCAAATACATAATAAGAGAAAAAATATGAAAGAAAAGATTACTACACCGATTCTAGTTAATATGAATCACATTTAATAATAAAGATATAATTAAAATTAGTTAAGCATGTAAATTGAATTCAAATTAATAGAGTTTTTAATATTATAATCAATAATAAAAACATTTTGGGAAGAAATCACATTAGAAAAATAAGGTTGACGGGTTTCAAACCAACCAGTGTGGTTCATCATCAAGACAAGATCCAACCAATGCGGTTCATCATCAAGATAAGATGAAGAATCAAATCATAGCTTTAGGTTAAATAGGGAGATGGGCCTTCTAACAGCTAAAAGGAAACGGCTATATTTGACTGGGCGAGGAAAACAGAGAAAATATAGTCGTTTCTATAGTCAATTACTTTTAACTGTTAGAAGGCCCATCTCCCTATTTAACCTGGAGCTATGGTTTGATTCTTCATCTTGTCCTGATGATGAACCACAATAGTTGATTCGAAACGCGTCAACCTTATTCTTATGATGTGATTTCTTCAGAAAATGTTTCTATTATTCAGAATATGAATCACAAAAGCTTAAATTCGAATATCACTACCATAATTAATAGCAAATTAAATATGTTTTTCTTTACTAATTTTATAAATATATAAATATTTATTAAAAAAATTAATTAACATATCTCTCGTAAAATTTTGTTAATTTCTTTTTTTCTAAAAATATTTTAGACTTAATTAATAATAAATTATATATAATTTTTTTATTATTATCCCTCCAATTATCGGACAATTATGATCGGCCCTCTCCTAACCAAGTTATATGGTATTATTTTGGAAAGGAAGTTGAGCATATGGCTTGAAAGTGAAGGTAAGCAGGCTAAAGGCCAAGTGGGTTTTAGAAAGTAGCACTCAACAATAGACCACCTCATTATGCTTAGGATCATTGTGGAGGAATGCCACAATGATAAATCCAATCTCTTTTGTTGCTTTGTGGACTTTAGAAAGGCTTTCGATACGGTTCCTAGAAACAACCTTTGGAACAAATTAGAAGAGCTAAAGGTTCCTTTTGAGTTGAGAGCTGCCACTATAAGGTTATACGAGAATGTAATTGCCAAGTTAAAGAGCAATGAGGGGTGGTCGAAAGATATTAAGTGTAATATCAGAGTTAAACAAGGTTGCCCCCTCTCCCCTACACTATTTGGCATTTACATCGACAAGCTAGAAGGTGGTTTAGAGGAAGTAGGATGTGTTGGCACGATCTTAGTTGGGATAGTCATCATTCTTCTTCTCTACGCTCACGATATTGTTCTTCTTGCAAGGTGCCCATCTAATCTTGATAAGCAACTTATGCTTCTTAAGGATTTCTGCTCTACCATGTGTATGATTGTTAACACTGACAAAATAAAAGTTATGATTATCAAATCCAAGAAGGACACTTACGCTAATTTTATGTATGACAATAGTAACTTGGAGGAAGTGTCTTCCTGAAAGTACCTAGGAATTGATATTCATCACAAGCTCAACTAACTATAGCATTGAGAAAAGGATTAATGGGGGATGGAAAGCTTATTTTGGTCTTGAAAATAACTGTAAAATGACAAACCTCGTAATGTGGGATGGAAAGAAGTTCCTCTTTGAAACTTTAGTCAGCCAGGTTATCTTATATGGATGTGAGGTTTGGGGTTGTAGCATCTCTAGAGAATCCTGGAGAAAGATTGAGAAAATCCAGAAGCATTTTATAATGTATAACCTCAAAATTAAAAGCAACACACCCTATCCTATTCGCCTTATAGAAGTGGGTCTTTCCCCTATCGAGAGCCTAGCTATGACTAGGCTTCTGTTGTACAAGCAAAAACTCAATAACATAGGAGACCATAGACTTCCTAAGCTAGCTTTAAATTCCAGCCAAAACCACCTAAGGCTCGAACGAGGTTGGTATAAAGGCACCAGGGCCTGGTTAAACCATTGGGAGATTGACAAGAATGTTGCATTGCAAAACATTAACAACATTAAAAATATTGTTACTTCTAAGTTCAAAGAAAAAATGTGGTGTGAGAAAGATTTAGCAGCTAAAAGAAAACTAAGATATTATAAGGAAGTCATCAACCCCACCCTAGAAGATCAAAAGTATCTCCCTATTTTAACTAGCTCAAAGAAGAAAATTAATATAGCCAAGATTAGAATGAACTCTCATGAGCTCCATAGTGAACAGGGTCGTTGGGCAGTTCCTAAAACACCATGGATGGAAAGGTTCTGCCATCTCTGTGAGAATACGAACATCGAGGATGAAAATCACTTCCTCTTAGAGTGCCCCGCGTACAACCACATTAGATCTTAGTTTCAAAATCTTTGTTGCAATACTGACCTTCCTAGCCTTTTATGTTGTCAAAATTACAGTGAGCTCGAGAGGCTTCTCTCCAAACTTTTTGAGCATAGGAATAAAATCTTAAATCAAACTAAATAATTCATTTATTTAGGTCTCATAGACCAAAGTTTGGTCGCAGTAGACGTTAACCATCATCATCATCAAATAATTTTAAAAAGTCTTATTAAATACATTAATCCTTTAAAATATTTTGAACATATCTACAATAGAATATTCAAGAAATATAGAAATGTTTCTTTCATGAATAGTTTGAATTTTTTATCTTTACAACTAAACTACTTCAATAATTATAAGTTTGAATTTTTTAGTAAGCATTTTAAAATATTTTTAAAATTGATATTTAAAGAGATTAAAACGAGTTATTTAGTGTAAAGAGTGTTTTCTAATAATATATTTATTTCTTCTAGAATTTTTTTGAGAAGATCACGTCAAATTTTATTTGTTTTTTAACTATTATAAATAAATAAAAATATATAAATATAATTTAAATAATAATAAAATAAAAATAATTTCATTTAAATTTTAATTATAAAATTAAATATATTTCTATATTTTAGTATAAATGAAATAGTAAAACAAATTATTTTTAATGTACAACAACATTTAAATTAATATTTTAATTATTAAATTAAATTTATCTTATATCTTATTATAAATAAGATGTTTAAAATATGATAAGCATATTTCATTAAAATAATTATAAAAAACAGATTTAACGTAAATTTATCTAAATTCACGTTACCATGGTTTATTAAATGTATAAATATTTATTTTTTATTTTTTATTTTTTTAATATTAAAATTAAAATTAAAATGTAATGATAATTTTTAAATATTTATTTAAAAATAAAAATAAAAAAATAATTAATATTTTCCTCGTATACATAAAGTGTATATAATAATTAGAAATTTGGTTTCCTAAATGTTTTTAATAAATACTAATGTTTTTAATAATAGTAATATAAAATAATTTAACTCGGTGTAGGTGAAGTGGGAGGCATTAAAGAAATTATCAACCCATGCAATAGGCGAGGGTGATGTGTCACTTGCTTCGTTATCAACACGTGACATGAAAATAAATGAGGTTTTATTAGTTTTAGAGGATGGTAGAGACCTTGAGCTTAGGCCATAAATGCATAATATAGTTTGTAGAGTTGCAAATCTTATACGTACTTGGTGGATTTTTAGTCTACGCCATCATATCAACCATTGTTCTGGATGGGGTATTCATTGCGCACAAATTGGCTTGGAATTCATAGGCATTAAGGAATTTAGGAGAGTGGAATGTATGGCTTTTTTCTTTATAGTTTTTGTTGCTTTGTTGGTCTTTGTTATTCATGTTGTGCATGAATGAACAATGTGGATCTTTATATCTCTAATGTGTGCATTTGTAAGTATCACAATCTCTGGATCTTTATATCTCTAATGTGTGCATTTGTAAGTATCACAATCTCTGATATTCATCTTATTCATGGGCCCTTGGAACATTCTTTAGTCTAGAGGATTGATTTGTTTGTTGAGGTTAGGGACCATGATAATGTGCACAAGTGTCCAAGGGTAGCAGTAACCATGGGGAGATAGGTGGTGCTCAAGGTCGAACCAGGGAGGCTGTGTGTGCACACCTATTATGAGAGCAAGTGTGAATCGATGTTCAAGAGGAACTCAAAGGATGTGAAGTTGATAATGTAGTGGAAAGGGTTTGTCTCATGGATTATGAAATCTTGATGGATATCACTAAATGGGTGCTTGACTTTGGTTATACTAGGGGAAGGAAAAATCAATATTTGTTCACAATTGATCTCTACACGGGGATGAAGATGTTGTTGGGAATAATTATCATGGAGAGGAATGAGGCCAAATAAAGAATCATGTTGATGCTAAATAAGGTGGTGTCCCATTAACAAGACATGGGTGCTTGTATCAAGCACATAGAAGCTCAGTTTTCTCATTTTCAAGGTTAAGGATGTTGCATTCAAGAGCACATAAACTCCATTGAGGTGGATGTCTCCACATATCTTTAATTTAATGATGAATCTAGTCATAAGGTTTCTCTAGTTGAATGGTTATGTTAGGCTAAGTTAAGCTAGTGAGTTTAGTTTGGTTTATATGCACTATGGGCTCTATTTTGGCACATTTCATGGTGCTTAATAAATCAATTAGAAATCAGTTAGGTTTTGTATTGCTAGATTTATCTCACTATTTATTTTGGACTAACAACCTATTATTTTTCCAATAATATGGTTACCTTGATAGCTAATCACTAGTAAAACAATATATATATATAGATAAAGATATATATAAAGATATATAATCCACTAATAATTCAATAATAATAAAAAAATATTTCCAATTCATTCTTAAATAAATTACAAACATATTCATTTGTAATCTATCAAATATTCCAATATAATAAATAATTTACTTACTTCTTAACATTAATAAATAACTTTACTTACAAGTTATTTTAATGTTAACCTGCTAATTTAATGAAGTGAAGTTTAAAAGTACTGGAAAAAAATATCTAATATAAATTTATGGTAGTCTCAGGGTCAAATCTCTCGAATCTCTCGAAGAGTTAATTTATTTGAGAATGAAAATTTTGAGGAAAGGTTTTCTCCTTGAGAGAATGGAACCCTCTTGGCCCTTGATCTATTTGAGGTCAACATGGATTCATGGATTTATGATAGTTATGTGTGTGTGGAGAGTTGGGAGGGGGGAGTCGGGGCTGCGAACTCCATACTAAGGATAGAAGGAATTACACATCTCTATGATCTTGAGAAACACATTCATTGATTATTTTAATTGTTCAACATTGAAGAAATTAAAAATTTCTCTCCTACCTTAAATTATTGATCAATAAAAATAAATACACATCTCCCTTTTTCTCTCTATAGATAAATATTTACATTTGAATTTTTCTGTTATATATATATATATATACATATACATATACATATACATATATATGTCAACTCCGTATTAAAAGATGGAAGGAATTACAAAAGCTCCATCATACCTTGAATTAGAAAGCATCTATCAATAGAATAAGAACACATACACACTCTCTCTAATATATATTTGATATTAAGATATTTTAATTAATTTAATATTGAAAATTTCATTTATAACCAATCATACCTTGAATTAGAAAGCATCTATCAATAGACTAAGAACACATAAACACTCTCTCTAATATATATTTGATATTAAAATATTTTACTTAATTTAATATTGAAAATTTCATTTATAACCAAAATGAAAGAAAAAAATTGTTATTAATCTTTTTAAATGTCACATATCAACTTTATACTAAGAATTGAATAAATTACACATCTTCCTCACAATGGAAAGTGAAAATATAAGAATTTTTTAAATTTCAATAATTTTTTAAATTTCAATTACTATATTTCTCTATATAAAATGTTACTTAATATGAACATTGAAATATTTTATTTATGGGTGACACTAACTTTTTGTTAATATAATCTTTTATTACTACATATCAATTGAATTTCAAATGAATTACACATCTCGATTGCACTCAATTGTAACATCAATATTATCTTTTAAATGTGACATCTCAACTTCTTATTGAGTAATGAAGGAATTACACCACTCTCATACTAACAAGTAGAAAGTAATTAGAAATTAATTAGTATTTTTAACTTTCAATTACTTTATCTCTATATATAAAATTGATGTGAAAATAAGGTGGAATTTAAAGTATTTTATTTATGGCCAATAAGATTGATGTAAAATTAAGATGGAAATTGAAGTAGTTTATTTATGGCTAACACTGATTTTTTTTATTATTATTGTTATTTTTTAATTTGTTGCATAAGTATTATTTTATTATTTTCCTTCTACATAAAATTATGTACAATTAAGATGGAAATTAAAATATTTTATTTATGATCAATATTAAGATTCTTTTTAAATTTATTAATATAAATAATTCCCCGATCGGGGCGTGGGACAAATCATAATCCCTCTCGGGGTCACCGTCATGTGTAAATTGGTTGATGAAAGGGCTGGAGGGTGGCCTGACCCATGCCCTTGCATGCTCGAGCATGAATGTGGGATGGAAGCATGAATGGGATGCATTAATTGTGATGTGACAAGTCATTGGGCTCTTAATCTACAGGTTGTAAAGGCTCACTAACCTAAGCATCTAGCTATTTTATGGTGGTTTTTGTTTCTGGGAGGAGAGTGAATCCTCTTGGTAAGCGTATTCTTGTTTGCGAGGAAGGCCGAGAGGCTTTTCTTCTTGGAAACATTTGGTTCTCTTAGGTTCATGGCTTCCTCTGTCGGGTATGTACTTCTCTTTATTCCTCCTCTCCAACCGCAGTCTGCATACTCTTCTAATGTACCTAGAAATATAAATGGAAATATCTGTAATATGATACTTGTGACGAATGGGAATCGATGTCACAAAAATTGGAAAGTTTTTGTTGTATTGTCTTTTGTAATTTCTGTTTTTTCTATGCATGTATCTATCTTCTTTGGCATTCTTCTGTCTCGAATGGGAATGTCTTTTCAATCTTTGGTCTGGAATCTTCCGGTGGATGAATTTCTATTTGTTGGTGTTGGTTATATCATTGAATTGTTGGACCTAAGCATGGAAATGAGTTTGAATTCCCTTTATCTGATTTATTGCAAATGTGGTGTGGGTTTTACTGAAATTGGGCTCTGGGAGTTGGTTTGAGGAGCCTTATTCCTGAGGCAACATAATTATCTTGATTTATCTTTGTATATTGATTCACCTAGACTCTCGGAGTTGAATTATGGTATTGTGCGTTGGTGGTGGCCATTCCATTAGACCCTTAGTTTCTTTGAAAGGCTCGATCCTAAAAAAAATGCATCTGGATTTCATGCTATGCTATTGTGTTACATCTGCAAAAATTTTTGTAAATTCCTTGATTGCGCATAGACAGTTTGGTTCTGGATCGTGGTTCATTTGGTTTGGTTGACATCTTGGGGTTATGTTGCTTGCTTGACAATTCATATGGCTCGTCCATCCCCTGGTGCTAGTTCTTCCAGAAGAGGTGGCCAAAGTCACAGTTGATAGTCGAGAAAATGCAGAGGTAGTGGTCCATCCTCAGACTAGTAGTCTATAAGAAGGGGTCATAAAATTGATCCTCAAATCATTAGGGAGGTGGCCCAGGCCTATCATACAGGCACTTGATCCTAAGTTAGGAAATTTATTTCTACATGGGAAGCTCAATTAAATCAACATGTAGAAGAAGAAGTTTGAATTGAATATTGGCATGACTTAGTCCCTAACCTAGGACATACCGGAGGCCGCACCACTCAATACAAACAAATTGTCCATCTCTATTGGCTGATAAAGAGTCTTGTGGCTAGAGCTACCATGACCTCTCTAGTAGACTCTGTCAAATCTGATCCATGTTATTAGGAAATTCAAAAAGAATTTCAACTAATCCCATCCCAAATTCAATAGCAGAATGTTCATCTTGGCCGCATTGAAAAACACATCTCGTGTCTTCCTCAATCTGAATTACCAAGTTCCAGTGAAAAGGAACCATCTCTTGTGGAGTCCTTTGATGAGTAGAAATTTGTTGGGATATGGGTGTACTTGTTTTTTATTAATTTTCTATGATGTATATCTCGACTAGTTATCTATACTATAACTCTTTAGTTTGTAGATGGTTTCCAGACATTCAATTCTATAAGGCATTGTTAGATAGACTCAAACTATTTCATTTTTGGATGGCATATAATGTTGTTCGATGGCCAACAGATCTGGTTTCCCAATGGGAAAGTTGAGGCCACTGAACGTCTTATCTATGATTCTAGCCTATTTTGATGAAAATGAATGAATGAAAAATCTTGCCAAACTTACATTTTTTTATTAATATAAATACTATTTTATTTAAAAATTTTAATACAACAATTCCCACGTAACGTAGAGTGCCAAATTAGCAAATTCTAATAGTATTTTAAATTAAAATCTCATAAAAGGTTGAACTTAACGGAAATTACACTAATAGATTCATCACATGTGTCTATGGCTAAAATATGAGGAAACACATACAATGAAGATGCTCACTCATGTATGGGATGGTCTAATTGCGATTAAAATTGTAAGTATATTTAAAAATATTTTTATGTAATTTAATTTATAAATATTTCTTTAAGGTGAGAATTAAATATTAAATAATTGAAAGAAAAAAAAGTTAATTAAGAAATATCTCATAGTGGTTAATTTTTTATTATAGAATATTTCCAATCCATAGTTTGAAATATTTGTTATTTTAATTTCAAATGCTAGTTTTGTTTTGTATATGACATTGTTTTGTTCTAAACTCATGTCTTTTTTCTTTAGAACTCTTTTTTTCTCTATCTTAACAACATCTCTCTCTCAAATTCAATTTACAATAGAAATTCAAAACTCCAACTCTATTTTTTTCATGATGTCCTTGTTTCATGCTAGCTTAATGGGACCCTCATTTACCAAGTATTTAAGAAAAATAATCATAGTGATAGGTATCAAATTCCAATTCCCACCATCACAAAACCCAAAAATATGTTTTTATTGACACCTTAGATACTCACTCATGTCTTTCAAAATTCTACCCTCCAATTCCTTGAAAAAGAGAGAACCCACCTAATCAAGGCTCTTTTAACCCATTTTTCCTCTCTGCCCTAGATCATAAAAGTTATCTAATCATCGTACCATACCAAATGTAAAAATTGTCCTATTTATCCACCTATGGCTAGGGCCTTTCTTCCCTATATTCAAGGAACAACCTATCATATTTAAAAAAAAAAAAAAAAAGTGAAAAAGAATATAAAAACTTTATCAAGCCCCATACTATGAATACAAAATTGTTCATATTTTCTAAAGACAAATAATATCCTATGGCTAGCCCAAGAGTATATCAAATCCCATGTTTATGTGGAAAAACATGCATAGGAAAAACAAGAAGATCTTTTAAAACTCAACTTAAAGAAAATATTACTAACAATATTCATAATCAAATCTCTAAATTAGCCATTGTGGAGCACTCTCATAATTCCAAACACCATATTAGTTTTGACAACTTCAAAATTCTTGCTTCATCTCCCTTTTACCCCCCTTAAATCATTAAAGAAGCCCTTGAAATTGAAAAGCATCCCAAAAATTTTAATCATGAGGATGGCTATAAATTAAGCCAATCTTGGAAACCCATTATTCAACATCTCTCTAAAAATTTCCTTACTACAAATACCTCTTGTTAGCCTTCCTGTCTCTCCCCCATCTTATTGGTTTTATGACCTCCCTTGGTCTTGATATATCTTTTCTATTTTTCAACAAATATGGTTTTGTTAAATTACAACTTGACCTTGTTAAAGGAATTTAGCTCAAGTGGTTTGGTGAATAAATTGCCTCCCAACTGTGTGGGTTCAAGTCTTTGGAGACATGTTGTAAGTAACCTGTTCATGAAATTTATGAAATAGCTATATTTTCACCTCTTGTTAGCTTTCCCATCTCTCCCCCATCTTATTGGTTTCTCAACCCCTTGGTTGTGTTCTCTTTTTCTTCCTATCTCTCGCCATCTTATTGGTTTCTCAACCTCTTGGTCATGTTACTTTTTTCCTTCCTATCCCTTCCCATCTTATTGGTTTCTCAACCCCTTGGTCTTGTTTTTTTTTTCCTTCCTATCTCTCCCTAGCTTAGTCGTTTCCTTACCCCTTTGGTCGTGATTTATCATCTTCTTCTTTTCAACAAATATTCTTTTAGTAAAATCACAACTTTAATTCATAACCCTCATAAGCCTTGAGTCAATCTTAAACATAGACTTGTTTCTTCTCTAAATAGTTCCCCTATTTCACTCGAAGCATCTCTATTTTTAAATACTTTTATCTCATATGAACATTTTCACTTTTGGTCATTATTAAATGTAGACTTTATAAATATATTATTATTATTATTATTATTATTATTAATTTAATTGTTTCTTGTATTGAGAAAGTTCACTATGAGGTAGATGTTTTCCTATAATATTACATTTAAAAATAACAAAATAATACTTACATTAACAAATTAAAAAATAGTAATAACAAAACAAAATATTTCAATTTCCACCTTAATTGTATATCAACTTTATACAAAGAAATAAATTAATTGAATGTAGTAAGAGGGAGATATGTAATTCCTTCACTACAACATGTAAAAATAATATTATTGATATCATATGATGTGTTATTCATTTTATGTTTAGTTGACATGTAATATTTGGAAAAAAAATACATTAATAACAAAAAAATTAGTGTTATCCATAAATAAAATATTTGAAGGTTCATATTAAATAACATAATTTTATATCAAATTTATAGAGAGAAAAACAAAGTAATTTAAATTAAAAAAATTCTTATATTTTCACTTTCCATTGTGAAAGAGATGTGTAATTTATTTCATTCTTAATATGAAATTAATATATAATATTTAAAAAATACTACTAACAAAAAAAATTAATGTAAATCACAAATTAAATATTTTAATATGTGTATTCATTAAAATATTTTAATATCAATATCAATAAATATATATATATATATATATATATATATATATATATATATATATATATATATATATATATATGAAAAAACAAGAGAGTTGTTATTTCATTAATAGGTTCTATAGGAGATTTCAATGTTTCATATGGAGTTGACATGTAACATTTAAAAAAATATTAATAACAAAAATAGTTGACTCTGTGTGTGGGTGTGTATAGAGAGAAATTATATCCTATGGATATATGTTTTCTACTCTGGACCAAATATGAAGGAGAATGTATCAACATTTTAATGTGTAGAATGTGAACATAAATAAATAAAATATTTGTCAACTATGTATATATCATACAAAACAAGTGAAAAAAAATGTTTATAGTTAAAACATTTTATTAATATTTTTCTTAAACCCATCATAGATCCATCATGGGTCTAGATATATATTTCAAAATTGTTTTTAAATGAACATTGATCTATCTTAAAGTCAAATCTACCAAGAGCCTAGAGAAATAAAATTTTTGGAGGTGCAAACCTTTCCTAGAATTTTGCATTAAAAATGAAGTTTACATCTTGAGAGATTTGATCCCTCTTGACAAATAGTAAATTTAGGATTAAAATAGATCTATTATGGTTTAATTAAAATTAAAAAAAAAAATATTATATATTGATTAATTTAAATACAAATTTATTTTTGAAAAAAAATATTAAAAAAATTGATATTTATTTTTTCTTTTCCACATTACTATTTTTTTTATTTATAATATGCATTATAAAATAAAATTATAAAATATATGTGTGTAAAATTTTAATAATTATTTAATAATATAAAAAAAGAAAAAAGAAAAATTGAGTTACATTTTAAAAAATTTAAGATATTTGAAATATAATTTTGAAAATAGTTTACTGGATTTTAGAAAGGTAAGAAATTATTTAATTTTCCTTAATGTTTTTTCATATTTAAAAATATGAAGAGAAAATCATCATAATTTTGCTAAGTTAAAAGGTTAAGAAGGTTAGTAGTTTGCTAAATCTTTTGAAATTGAAATCTAAATATACGTTTCTAATAGTAAAAGGAAGTATTCTTCATCTTCAACTTTATTAATGTTACAAAAATGAGATATTCTTTTAACACAATTTTAATATACCACTTGTGAAGATTAATGTTTATTTTAGTAATGCTAATTTTTCTTAATACTTAACCACAATAGAAGGGATACTTTTAAATTGTTAATTAAAAACTATATATATAATAATATTTTTTTATACACATTAGTTTTATAAAATAATAAATATTATTAACATTTAAATATTTTAATTAAAATTTATATATTCTTTATTTATAAATAAAGTTAAAATTTAACTAATATATAAATGTGAGGGGACAATTTCCTGCTATAGTAGAATAGAGGTTGAGGGGTTGTATTGTTTGAGGTTGATGGGTATTGTTTTTTTTAACCACTTGAGTGGAGATCATAGCAGGACACTATAGTTAATGATATTTGAAATGCGGTCTAGTGGGCTTCACCCAATGAAACTAATCGTTAAACAACACAACTCTCTATGTGATGGGGTGTGTTGTTAAGGAGTCTATGATGTGAAATATTAAGGCACTTTGTGATGTAAAGGTCACAAGTTGGAAAGTGTCAACAGTTGCACATGGAAGACATGAATTTGGCAAACAACACAGGAGGAGCTCACAGGTGCGGATCACCAGGAGCTTCTACAAGCAAATGCACCCGCTTAGGCTTCACATTAAACTCCAATAATAAATAGATACATTTTGTTAGGGATAGTAAAACAGATCCCTAAATAATAGGAACTGAATGTCCAAGAAAAAACTTAATCATAACTAAGTAAAAATATTCACCTAATCTCCATTAATTCTAACACTCCCCTTAATGGAGAAAGGGGTTATTAAACACACCTAATGTATCCCTAAACAAATCAAACTTCAGTCTTCCCAAAGGCTTAGTGAATATATCAGCCATATTATCACAAGAATTACAATACTCTACACAAATCTCTTTGGACTGCACCTTCTCCCTGACAAAATGAAATTGAGTGTCTATGTGCTTGGTGTTTTTATGAAACACGGGATTGTAAGCCAGTTTGATGGAACTCTGATTATCGCAATTGATAATCGTAGCTTTTATCTGTTCTTCTCCTGCATCTTGGAGAAGTCTACGCAACCAAACTGCCTCACATGCTGCTGCACACATAGCTTGATATTCTGCTTCTGTTGAGGATAAGGCAACAGTATGCTGCTTCTTGCTGCACCAAGAGATGACCCCGGAACCAATGCTGAAGGCGTAACCTGTAATTGATCTTCTATCATCTAAATTTCCCGCCCAATCAGAGTCTGTATAACCTGTCAAACTAACATCAAATGAGTCAGAATACAAAATACCAAAGTCTGATGTTCCTTGCAGATACCTTAATACTCCTTTCGCTACAAGCCAATGGTTGTCATGAGGTTGAGTCATGAATTGACTCAAAACACTCACTGCATAAGCTAAATCTAGTCTTGTTGTAGTCAAATAAATAAGACTACCAACCAATTGTCTGTACAGTGTTGCATCTACATATCTCGAACCATCATTCACCTGAAGTTTGCTATTCTGTTGTAAAGGCACAAATGCAACCTTACACTCATCCATTTTGAACCTAGACAACAGACTCTTTGCATACTTACCCTGGGACAAGAAAGTTTGGCTTGAATCTCTCCAAACTTCTAGACCCAAACAATAATGCATTTCTCCAAGGTCCTTCATCTCAAATTTATGTGATAATTGCTACTTGATTTCTTCAATGAGATTGTCTGCACTCCCTGTCATGATCAGATCATCTACATATAAAGAAATCAACACTATCTATTCTTCATCATTAAACACAATATACAAATTGGGATCATTTTGGCTCCATTTATAACCATGCATGAGGAAAAATAAGTCAACTTTTTCGTACAAAGATCTAGGAGCCTGCTTTAAACCATATAAAGCTTTCTTTAATCTACATACTAAGTGCTCTTCTCCCTTCTTAACAAACCCCTCAGGCTACACTAAATATACTTCTTCTTTTAAGTCATCATTTAAGAAAGAAAATTTAACATCTAATTGATGTATTTTCCAATGATACTTAGCGGCTAAAGCAATAATCATTATGATAGTATTTAATTTTGCAACATGGGTAAATGTTTCCTCAAAATCAATACCTTCTTTTTGGGAATACCCCTTTGCCACCAACCTTTCTTTATGCTTATCAATAGACCCATTTGCTTTAAATTTCAACTTAAATTACCATCTACAACCTATGGGTTGTTTATCATTAGGAAGTTTTACTAGATCCCAAGTATTGTTCTTAATGATTGATTCATATTCCTCCTTCATTGCTTCCTTCCATTCAGAACTTTTACTAGCTTCATAAAATTAAAAGGTTCTGTGATGTTTAACATACCGGTCATGAGCGCACAATCCCTATATCGAGCTAGTAACTATTTTGTCCTGCTCGATCTCCTAAGCGGTGGAGGTTCAATTATTATGTTGCTTTCTTCTCTTTGTGGACTGAACTCGATTCCTTCCACATTATTTTGTTGTTGCTGCTGTTTTTGCTGTTGTTCCTGCTTCTGTTCCTATTGCTGACTGATTCCTATTTCACTATCCTCTTCTGGAAGTAAGGGTACATGCCATTCTTCATTTTTTTGAACAAGATTTCCATCATCAACATGTTCATGGAATATTACATCTCTACTGACAAACACCTTGTGAGTAGGAGGGTCAAACAATTTATAAGCCTTATACTCACTGTAGTATCCAATGAAGGTACATTTAATGACCTTAGAATCTAACTTCTTCCTATTCTCTTTGGGAACATGTGCAAAAGCTTTACTACCAAATACTCTAAGGTGACTTACTGCAGGCTTGAAGCCAAACAATGCTTCAAAAGGAGTTTTATACTCAAGACTTTTAGTAGGACTCATATTCTTTAATATCTTATGCCCAAAAACCATTGGTTAGATTCTTACCTTTCAACATACTACGAGCACACTCCACCACTGTTCTGTTTTTCCTCTCAGCTACTCCATTCTGTTGAGGAGTGTAAGGTTTTGTAAATTGCTACTGTATCCCATGCTTGTTGTAGTATTTGATGAAAATCCCTTTATTGAATTCTCCGCCTTGATCTGATCGAAGAATCCTGATGAACTTCCCTGTCTGCTCCTCAATCATGTTCCTGAATTGCTTGAAATATTCAAAAGCACAAATTTTCTGTTTAAGAAAATATACGCATGTGAATCTTGTACAATCATCAACAAAGATTAAAAAATAGTAGGCCCTACCTAACAATCTTGTCTACATTGGGCCACATAAGTCAGTGTGTACAAGTTCAAGTATATCCCTTCGTTTTTTATCTTTATGGCAGGAAATTCATCTTTCTGCTCCTTACTAAATGCATATGCCTCACAATTAATATGCAACTTTTTTAAAACAGGAAGACCATATACCATGCCTTTATTCTGTAACAGGAGAAGGTCACTGAAATTGATATGCCCAAGTCGTTGATGCCACAAATTTTCAGCAGACTTATCCGATGACATCAAGGCTTGTTGTGGTGTACCCTTCACATTTAGTTTGTAGAGTCCTCCTATAGGAATATCTGTAGCAATAGGCTTCATCTGGTTCAACAATTCTTTAATAATACAATGAGATTTAAAGAATTCTACCTTGAGATCTTGATCTGTAATATTTGACACAAAAATCGAGTTCTTCTTAATACCAGGAATATACCACACATCAAATATATTCCTGATCTTTCCATTAGGCAGAGTAACAAGGACATCTCTATGTCCCTTAATCTCGTACCCTCTATTATCTCCAAGGTATACTTTTACTCCAATGTTGGATTCTCTAAAATTTATGAACCATTGCTTTTTACCTGTCATATGTGAGGAGGCTCCAGAATCTACAAACCAAATATCTGATTCATCCTCCTCAGTAGCTAAAGCAGTCTTAGCCTCAACCATAAACAATCTGACATCCTGATTCTGATTTGCATCTGCATCAACCAAATGACTTGCATGTCTTCTCTGCTTGTACCTCTCCTCATCTACCTTTTTCTTATGGAAAAATTTAGCAATATGGCCTATCTTACCACAATAAAAGCATTTAGGAGCAGATTCATGTTTATGCGAGGTCATACCTTGTGGTGTCCTTTTTCTTGATGCGCTGCCTCTCCTGTGATCAGCCACTGCTTTCCCTTTTGGCTTGAACTTTGTCATCAATGCAAGATCTGAATTTTGAGGTTTGAGAGACAACCTCCTTTCCTCTTCTTGTAGCAAAATCCCAGTGAGCTCTTCAAAGCCTAGAGGCTTTTCTCTTGCATTCAATCCGGTTATAAACATCTGATAATCATCCGTCATGCCATTCATGGTAATTGTCACCAGATCATCATTTTCCACGGTTTGACCGATATCAGATAGTTTATCTTTAACTTCCTTTATCCAGGATATGAATGAAGAAACAGACTCATTCTCCTCCATCTTGATTGAGAGAATCTTCTTCCTGAGGTACAAGGTTTGACTGGTGTTCTTGATCTCATACATATCTTTGAGAACTGTCCAGATGTCATTCGTTGTCTTGCAATCTCGAATGTGAGGGATGATGCAATATTTGACTGATAACTTGAGTAGCACCTTTTCCTTCATCTCCCTTTTCTCCCAGTCTTGAATTGTTGTATTTGATCCACCAGTTGTAGTAGTCGACTTGACTTCATCACCAGTGGAAATGCTATAAGCATTTTGTCCCTCAAGCAGAGTCTAGAGCTTAAATTTCCAATTTGTGTAATTGGAACCATCAAGCTTATTACTCTCATTGAGATAAGCTTCGGCAATTTGATTATTCATTTTAGATGAATAAAATCTTCAACAACCCTAAAATGTTAAAAAAAATACCCTGATCACTGAGAATTTTCTTCGCAAAAAAAAATTCCCTCAATAATACTAATTTCTCAAATTTCAATTCCAGATCTCCTTTTAGATCACACCACAAAAGAAAAAAAAAATTGTCTGAGGGAAGATTATTTCTTCACCACCGTGGGGAGGAGGAAGAATAACAAACCTCTCACTCAATGCTGCCGCAGTCACCGAGCTTCTCTCGGTCAATACACTTCCTCTGCGCAAACAACAGAGCACCCGCAGTCTTCACGCACAACCACTGCTTTTCACGGCAACAGGCAATGTCGTCCACCACGCTCACCGGATCCTTCACACAGCAAGGCTGAGAGATTCAGTCTCCACGCACTTCTCTTCAGCGATCAACCACAAGCCGTCTCAGCTGGCTTCTTCACATGGCAAAAATAGGGCGATCTCCCCCTTCTACAGCCTGCTACCTCAAAAAGAAAAAAAATGCAGCAATTCACCGTTTTCCACACACGTAGCCTTGAAAAAATGCAGCAACTCAGATCGTCGCAGCTCTTACACCAGGCATATGTGACTAGTCGCAGAGATACATCTGATTCCTGCGACGATCGTCGCAGAGGTACACCACAATCGTGCGACGAAGCGGAAAATAAAATCTGTGTGAAGGAATGAACAGTGTCGTCACAATTACCCTTCAACTTCTCCGCGACTCGTCGCACTTACTCTTCAACTTCCTAGTGATGATGTACCATCCCTCAACTCAGCTTACAGGCCTCTCTTTCCTGCAGCTCTGATACCATGTCAATAGTTGCACATGGAAGACATGAATTTGGCAAACAACACAGGAGGTGCTCACAAGTGTGGATCACTAGGAGCTCCTACAAGCAAATGCACCCACTTAGGCTTCACACTAAACTCCAATAATAAATAGATACATTTTGTTAGGGATAGTAAAATAGATCCCTAAATAATAGGAACTGAATGTCCAAGAAAAAACTTAATCATAACTAAGTAACAATATTCACCTAATCTCCATTAATTTTAACAGAAAGTCGATGAGAAAATTCGATCTATGTTAAGGATTAGTGTAGATCCCAGTGATTTTGACGACTTAGATAATTCTGAGTCACAGTTTCTCAAACTAAAAATTAAACATATAATCATCTCAAAACTCACACAACTTAAAAAACAAAACAAATAATTAAATAACAAACTATTTTAAATATTTTAAAATCCCAATATATACTACTATAATATTTTACTAAAATTAATTATCAAATTATTATTATTAAAAATTAAAAATATCATTTTACTAAAACTAATTATTTTAGTATTATTAATATATAGTCATTCGCTCCCCTAATATATAAACACAAATGGCATTCCATAACCTATGAATGCATCACAAAGTCCAAGCACATTCAAAAATTTAAGACAACTTTTACATGTTACCTTACCACCTTGATTATAATTTATAATTGCATATTTATTTTTCATCTACTCATCTCATGATCATTGCCTTGTATCTAACTAGTGTTCATTAAAAGCACTTTTATTGCTTTGTATGTGATTATTGAGAAGCAATTTCACTAATATGGATTAGAAAATTAAATAATAATAATAATTTATAAATTTGTTGGTAATAAAATGTAAGTAATTAATTATTTATTTTAGTATAAAAAAAAATTTATTTAGTTTATCAATTATATATATTAAAATATTTTAATATCCCATAATCATATATATATGGTTATTTTTCTGACTTAAACTTAATATTTGCAAGTAACATTGTAAAGATATTTTTCAATAAAAAATATGATCGAAACATTTTAATCATAGAATAAAAATATTAGCATAAAATCTCTTTCTATAATATTATATTTTTAATACCTTTCATTTTATAACACATTTAGAATTAAGATGAATTTATGTTTATTATAAAGTTATTAGAGGTGGAGAGGGTTATGATTATATTGATGATGCAAAATAAATTATTATTTTTTGTAAGTTGTTTTGGTATTGCAATAGAAAAGAGTTACATGAGTTTAGAAAAGTTATTGTCTCTCCATGTCACTTTGGAAACCAAACTAGAGGTAGTAAAATAGAGAGTCAAGAGCTTGCAAAATTAGAGGACACTCTATGAAAATCAAAGACCAAAATTGTTTGTTTCCCCACTCAAAGGGAGACTCACAACAAGAGACAAAAATAACAGTCGAGGTGCAAAGTCTTCGCTAACAAGAAAATTAAACTGAGAATAGAAGTAAAGGAAAACATAACTATAGGCTAGCTCCATTTATTTCATTGCTTGCCAACTGCATCGAGGTACAACTTGAGCTGTTATTTCTTGGAATTTCTATTTTAATGAAGAATATGGGGAAGGAAGGCCAAGAAGAATGGTTTAACATAGAAAGTGTAGCACAACCTTCATTGGCTAATCAATCTATGAATTGATTAGCTGATCCATGGATATGTGATGAAATGAAAACACAGAATCGAGGAAGGAGTTGGTCGATGAGATTCAAGGAGATTTTAAGTCTACAAGTTTTGGCGATTTTGAGAGAGGAGGGTTCATAGAGGAGATTAGTAATCGAGAAATAACAAGATGAGAGTCACCTTTGAGAATTAGGTGAGAGAAATTAAGGGTGGAGGAAACTCTCAGCCCCATTTCAGGAGCTTTGATTTCTATTGAATTGTTACTATTGTGCCCAATGGAACCAAAATATAGATGAATATTGTATCATGTTTCTAAGCGAAAGACTCCCTCGTAGCTTGTAGAACCAAGGTTTCCCTTAGAGGCACCATCAAAGTTTAGTTTGTTAAAATTAATAGGAGGGGAAGACTAGTGCAACGGGGAGGAGGGAGTCAATGAGGGAGGGGGAGATAGGAGTTGGGTAGGGGAAGAGGGCAGATTGAGAACAACGAGAATAGGTGCCTCAGAGAGTTGGAATTTCTAATACGAGGTCAACCGATTAGAGATAAAGATGGTCTCTTTGATTACACAGAAACATGTTCCAAAGAGAGAGGCTGCAGTCCTAAGAGTTGTGGAAGATATGCTGATTTTGTTCTTTGTAGAGAATCCAAAGGACAAATCCAAGTGCACGAATCCAAGCTGTATTGAGAATGTGATTCAAGAATAGGGAAAGATGCCAATTATTGATCAATTCTAGGGGGCAAGTCTCTAGTTAAGAAGGTTATCTAAAGAGATTAAAGGATTGGTTCAAAAGATCCCAGACTAGAGGAAAAGAGTGGAAAAGATGCTCATGATTTTATTTGCTAGCTTGACATAAGAAATAGAGTGAGGGGCCAACATAGCCCTTGCAAAGAATCTCAACCCAGGTTACTACTTTTCTATGTAGGAGAAGCCAAAGAAAATAAGTTATCTTGGGCCATACCTTCAGAAGCTACATTTTAGACCATACCTGCTGATTTGAAGTGTGAGTGTCATTGGCCTCAAGGAAGTAAGTTTATTTGATGGCGAAAGAACCCTATGACCGATATACTCAACAAAGTTTGTACAGATCTTCAAAAAAGTAGATTTTCCAATGTAAAGAAGATTCCTTGAACTATTCAAGAGCTTGGGCTGATAAGGGAATATCCCAAGAGAAGGGAGATTGTCATCGACGATAATTAGTCTCTAGGGAGACTTTTTCCATTAATTAGACACAAGAATTTCCCCCTAATGTTGCATAACATGTTGTACATCTTGAAGATGTTCATAAAATTTGGGAAATTCATACCAAGAATTATCCCAAATGCGAGCATTTATTCCATTCTTGACTTCCTAAAAGAATTTACTGGTCTCCCATAAGTCCATAGCTCTTGCAGCCAATGCCACCAAAGTTTGGCTCGTAGGACAATATTCAAAGTTTTAGGATCATGGGCCCCATTCCTCCTATTTTCTTGGGAAGACATAATTTTTCCCAAAAAACTTTTCCCAGTTGTTCTCTTTTTTTTGTCTCCTTCCCATAAGAAAATTTGCTAAAGGACTTTGATTTAATCAGTGATGCTTTTGGGTAAATAATTTTTCCCAAGAAACTTTGCCCAGTTTTTCTCTTCTTCTTTTTTGGCTCCTTCCCATAAGAAAGTTTGCTAAATGTTTTGATTTGATCAAAAGTGCTTTTGGGTAAAATATTATTGAAGGAAGATAATTCTACCAACTACATTAAGTGAGTGAAAAGTCTATCTATCCAATTAATTGGTAAACTTTTGAATGAGGGTTTGCTAAATGTTTTGATTCGATCAAAAGTGCTTTTGGGTAAAGTATTATTGAAGGAAGATAATTCTACCAACTACATTAAGTGAGTGAAAAGTCTATCTATCCAATTAATTGGTAAACTTTTGAATGAGGATAGACCAAATTTTAGTACCTAGTGAATTCGCAGCTAAAAAAGCTTAGAGAGATAGTAGGTAACGTGTTCTTCTTAAAGCTCAAGAGAGATGCGAGTTGCTTGCCCGCTTCCCTCTCTGCCCACATGTAAAACAAATTGGAATTCAAAACAATAATTAAATTTAAAATATTTTTTACACTAACGCTGTTTAAAAGTTTGAATTTATAATAAATATAGTGAACCATATTAGATTAATTTTACCAATTTGAAATTTTGTGTAAATAAATTTAACAATGAATTTTGGCCAACTTTTCTTTTCCCTATAAAATTCCTAATATACAGGTGGCAACATATTTATACACGATTTCTTTGAAAACTAAATAAGCTTAATTCTATTATCAATAAATAAAATCATATACTTCAAATACATGTTCAACATGTATTCATGTATTTATAGCTAGTATATCTATCTAAAAATAGCATGTTATAGCTAGTATATCTATCTAAAAATAGCATGTGAAAATCTGTTACCAGAATAGATATGTAAGTCTATCCAAAAATGTGGTATCACATATAATATACGTGTGCTGATCTAAAAACAGAATCATATAAGGGTGTTGATCTAAAAGCAGAAACATATAAAGATTGATTTAGTTTGTTATATACAACCACTTAAAAATCCTTAGCAGAAAGTCTAAACATTTAGTGCATCTGGTGCATATAACTTTTATGTATGGGTTTTTGTTACTTCATTCATACGGACAGCTGTGTTTGATAGTCCATTCAGATCAAAAGTGAGCAGTGTGATGTATTGGCCATGGAACCTGTGAGAACTGCTCTGTAACTTGAGGATCGAGTTTGCAGGTAGAGGGCACGCTTATGCCCACTTTTAGCGATTTGCAATGACTTTGGTACGTAACATGGTACACCCAAAAAGAGGATAACAACTCCAAAATCTTTATTGAAGATTGGTCCTTCAAAACTTGAAAAATGGCTATAATTACTTGCTTTTGAGTGTTGAACATATATATGAAAACCCAGCCATCATTCACACGAACTATTGGTGGTCGTATCAGATTGAGCGTTGAGTACAATGATCAGCTTTAATGGTCCCATCTCCAAGATTTGAAAAGATAATATACAAACATTTCTTTAATTGCCTAAGAGCTTGAAATTCAATCCATGCTTTATGCCGGGCATTGCTACGCATTATTAGCGCACAGTGCCAGTGTCGACTATTCTTCGACCCATAGTCCGACTTTATTATTATTAGGTTTTACTTGAAATCATTCTATGCGGAGTACTCAAATCCTGTATCTTGGCGTACTTCATCCAGAATTTGTGACTCCATCTGAATCCTTCATGGCTCATTGATTTGTTATGCAGATTGAACATACATAGATAGAGGATATTCAATTTGCTGGAAATGAAAAGTTTTACAGCATTTGCTTTAGGGTTTGGTCTTGCTGTCGAAACAATAATGGAGTCATCAACCAGATGATCAGAAATTTAAGCTGTAAGACCAAGATTATATAACTAAATGATTGCTATGGATGTTTCCTTTTCCTGGTGCTGTTGAGAATATCATTACTGGGCTTTATGAGTTTGGTATTATTATTATTATTGGCACTCAGACCCCACATTATTCCATTCCATTCAACGCAGTGATTACGTTTGCGTTCAAAGTAAATAATTAGTACAGACCGATTTTCTTTCGTTTGTACTGCTAATCTGCTGGAAGACCGACCTGCAAAGAGTGGAGTGGACATGGAGAAATGACAAAACAAGGAAGGACGCTGATCACATGATCACCATAATTAAAACAAAATATGCGAATTATTAAAGTCATGAGCTTTCCATTCCATGATCGGCTTTGAAGAATTTTACTCAAATACACGAACGCCAACAGATGACATAAAGTGTGCAGGACGGTGGGGGCTGAGGTTAAACTTTTTGACAGTTTTCCTTTCATTTGAGAAGACGACGCCATGCATGAGATCATTATGAGCTTGACCGCTCCTGTTCACTTTAGGACCTTTGAGTTACGGGACTCCCCCATTCACATTCAGAGATACTAGGGGTTCAAAAAGTGTCCCCGTGTGTCCAGCAGATGATGATTTGCAATGCAATAGGAAACGAGCAGCAGCTTTGTGCAATCCGCAAGTACTAATTAGAAAATCCTTGCCCAGCAGTGAATGAATCTTCAGTCTTTATCATCATCATCTCAACGTGATATGATGGGAACAAGAAGCCAATGAGATTTCAAGTGGGTCCGAACACAACCCACAGTTATATTCCATGATGTCTTCATTCATCAATCAAACTGATTTGCTCTCAACCATTGCAGCGAAGAGAGAAGTTGGAAACTGCCATACCCATTGCGGCCGTACATGCAGATCAGAGCGGGATTTTGTGAGAAAGTACAATTGTTGAAATTGATTATTGCTCTCTATGCACCAGTGCTTCACCTATCTGGTTGTATGTAATGTGAGTTGATGACAAGTCTAACATGGTTTTTGTAATCCATCGGCATTTAAGTTATTAAAATCATATGGAATTAGGTTTAAGCCATTAAAATTACATGGAATCAGGTCTAATTTAAACCACATACCTTTAATATGATAAAATTTTACAAATAAAATTGTAAGGAACTTAAAAAACAAAATAACTATATATTCACCTTCTCTTCTCATTTATGGACTTAAAATAAGACAGGATTAAATAATATTTTAGTAAACTTTTACTAAACAAAATTCAATAAACTTTTATCTCTTTGAGTTTCATATGGTTATTAGTCACCCTCTATTGTAACCAATGGACTTAAAATGAGGTTAGCATTAAATGAGATTTTAGTAAACTTTTATTAAACAAAATTCAATAAACTTTTATCTCTTTGAGTTTCATATGATTATTAGTCACCCTCTATTGTAACCGATGGACTTAGAATGAGGGAGCATTAAATGATATTTTAGTAAATTTTTATTAAATAAAATTTAATAAATTTTAATGAATCTTTGAGTTTTATATATAAATTGGTTATTAAGCAGCATTATTTTTAAAAGAAATTTATAGAGTGATTTTAAACAATTATTAATAGAATAATATTTTCCTAGTTACTATAGATTGTAGATTAGTTGTAAAGAAAAATATTTATGATTTTTAGATTTTAATTTTGAATTTAGTCATTTTGAAATAAGTTATTTCAATTTATTGTATATTTTTTTAATATTATTTTTGTTTATTAAGTTGTGTGAATCTTGAGATGACTAGATGTTTATTCTTTGACTTGAGAAAGTACAATTTAGGGATATCTAATCATTTAAAATCACTCAAGGGATCACACCCGGAGACGCACCAACCCTTAACATGACTTGATTTTTTCCAACATACCTTAGTATCTCATCACCCTTTATTCTACACCAATTAACTATTTTTTAAGTGCTACTTTTATTTGATTATATACCAATAATTACATTTTTGGATTTATATAGATAGTTATATTTTTTATTTTTGTTATTACTTAATAAATTTTAGTAAATTATATATATATATATATTATATATATATATATAATTGCGTGCATATTTTTTCTTCATATAAATTTATTTTCTATTACTATGTGCATATTTTTCCTCATAAATTTTATATGAAAATATATAACACAAATTACTATTTTAAAAAATTAAAAAATTTATATAAATTTAATATAAGATAATTATACAATTTACAAATAAATATTTATAATTACATTTTCCACCAACATAGTTAAGTTAAATGGTGTGGATGGATGAATATGGTTAATAAACTTCTATAATTTTCTTTATTTCCTTTTACTCGGGGCGCAAAATAAATGTATCATGAGGAATTATTTAAAATATTATTATTTTTTTAATATTTCTATTAGGAAATTACATTATTTAATATTGTATGTGATTAATTTATTTATTAAAATATTTGATAGTAAAAATGCATTAATAGGTTTTAAATTACTTTACAAGTATTATATTATCTTTTTTATAAAACATGTTTGCAAGTAAAGAATCTTTTAGCACAAAAAAATAAATCATATTTTTCTTTACATAGTGTAAATAAAACATTTGCATTTTTTTTGGCCTAAAGATCATGATCGACAAGTTATAGGGTTATATTTCATATTGAACCTAATGCACACTGCTTAGCCTAGCACCCTTTATTACATTACTCTCTTCACCAAAGATGGATTAGGGTTCGAGAGGGCCCTCATCTCTCCCACCCATAACTCGCCACCCCTTCAAGCAACAACGACATTCAATGCCCTTGTTGTTGGAGGGTTGCATTTCCAGAATGCCAAATCCTCCAAATTTGTGAAGAAGATCAACGACATTCCAAATGTGAGGTTTGCGCTTATGCGGTTATGGCCCTCTTCGAGATCCCCATGGGCATGGATCTATAAGAACTAGATTCCCAAGATTAAAGATAAGATTTTATTGTCATTTTGCCAATGAAGGTTTTAAACCTTCATGTTCAAAGACAAAAAAAATCTGGCTCTCATCTTCAGGAATGACTCCTACGTCATGGGGACCCAAGGGTTATATATGGACCACTAAATTCCATATTGTAATCTTGAATATGATGTCCCAGTAGTATTCCTAGTATGGTTCAAGCTTCCCTTCTACCTACTACATTATTTGATGGGGAAAATTTTAGGAGTATAGAAAATACCTTTGGCAAATACATCACTGGAGCCTAGCCACGAGATTATTACAAACCCATGCCAAGATCTGTGTGGAGGTGGACCTAGACAACTGTTTACTGATAGCAATAAATCTAACCCTAGACAATTGGTTTCATATACAGGAAGTTGATTACGATCAAATTCCATTTAAATGGAAGTTGAATATGTCCATTTCGCACACAATTGCAAGAAGATGAAAAAAGAGAAGCTCAATCATCCTAATGATGGAGAAAAATGGAAACAAGAGAAAAGGAGTAGAGGCCTTGCAAGGATTAATAACCAACCTCCTCCTTAAGCGACCACATGGTAGGAAGGAGAAGGGCCCATGTCTCCAAAAACATAAGGGCCAACACATAGAGAGGGAACCCTTGCTAGTAATAACGACAAATCCCCAAATCTAAACAATCACTTTGATATTTTGAATCAGTTGTTGGAAGAAGGGAATATGCCAACTACTATAGTGATAACAGAGAAGGCCCCAAGGCCTGCTAATCCCTGTGGTCATGTAGCATTAGAAGGGATGCCTCCCCTAAAGGAGGCCCCTGTGGGGAATCAAGGGGAGGTTTTATATTTAGAAGAAGAAGAATTCCACTCCTCCAAGGCCCTTAAATATTGAGGCAAAGGGTTACCAACAAGCTTTGCAGATGAAAAATCAAATATGAGCAAGGAAAGGAAATAAATCATTCACAAAGAACAGCGAGGAAGACAAATAGGTATGTATAAAATAAATAAATAAAAACTAAAAAAGATAAGGAATTTGGGACCTAGATGATAATCAATCCATTTAAAACAATCACTAGAAATGTCTGGAGGAAACAAATTGTATATCAAATATTGAAATTCCTCTCCTAGAATTGTAGGGAGTTGGGCTCCAATAAAGGGATGTCTAGAGTTAAATATCTAATAAATAAGGAAGTGTCATCGACCCTCCTACTCTAGGAGACAAATTTGGGGCAACGAGATTCCCTCCAAAATTTGTAAAAATTATGGAAGAATTATGAGCTTAGAGCGATTGAATCATACAAGGCTTTTGGGGGGCTTTGTTCATTTTGATCTACCTCTATTTTCAAGTTGATTGACCCACATTGGGCACCTCATTAGTTGATGTTTCACATGCCTCATCTCTCATCAAACAAGGTCTGTAATGTTGTTAATGTATATGTGCTTATTCAACATACAAAAAAATCAATTATTGGGTGTCTCTCCTAGACCTCAAAGACTCTCCTTAAAGTCAGTATTGTATTATGATATGGGATTTTAATACAAACCTCCGTCCTTGGGGAAAAATGTTGGATAGTTGGCATTGTTTGGATGACTAGTGGCTGCAAGTGTGTTGGCATTAATG
Source organism: Pinus tabuliformis (assembly GCA_031772625.1). Lineage (NCBI taxonomy): Eukaryota > Viridiplantae > Streptophyta > Pinopsida > Pinales > Pinaceae > Pinus > Pinus tabuliformis. The sequence goes on from CM062804.1 coordinate 1,588,631,571, forward strand.
TCATCAATAATTCTGGGAGATGTGTTGGGTCGTTGGCATTGTCTAACAATTGGCAAGAGTGTTGGAATTGATGTCAACCAGACTAGCATGGATGTTTGTGTCAAAATATGTTGGATTTGATGTCCCATGGCCTAGCTGTGATGGTAATTGGGTTAGCTTGTTGTGCTTGATGTATCAAGCTCAGGGGGAATCCCATTGTTGTTACAGTTTCTAGTAGAGAATCACCATAGTAGCAGGCTGATTGGAGAAGCCATAAAAAGGAAGCCTATGGTGGTTGGGAGTCCAGGATTCCAGGCACAAGAAGAAGAGTCAAGGAGAAAATAATGGAAGAAATTTTGTAGCCATTTTTCAGATATAAAATGGGCTCAAAGACTAGATCAAAGCTTCTCCACTAGAAAGTGTTATGAAAGAGCTTTCCAATGATATCTAGAAGTTTGTGAATGGACCTCTAGATCAAAAGTTAAGGACTGCTGAAGTTAGGTTCTTGAAGTCCTAAGGAGGCCAGAATATCAGAGATCAAAATTTCGGGACTTCATTCTAATTCAATTTTGAGAAAAGTTTTGATGCGAGGATACGGAGGGAACAGGCAAGGACATTGGCAGATTATTTAATCGATGGCTTAGTTAAAAGAGACTCGAAGGAGAAGGTCAATAATCGGGAGCCAATATCAAAATGTTGAATATTGGGTAGGTCATATTAGAACTTCAAAGTAGGCGGATATCAAAATATCAAGGTAGGCAAATATCGGAAGGGATGAGAAGGCATCATATCAAAAGGCTGAAATATTGAGGCACATGGCAGCATATCGGGACCTTAGGAAGATAGAATATCAAAGGTTTTCAGTGAAGGCCATCAGAACCTTAGAGCAGAGGGTATATCGGAAGGCTAAGAACATTGGAGGAAGGAATATCGGAGGTCAAAACCTTGTAACTTCTTAACAATTGTAATTTTTTGAAAACGTCGAGGTTTGCAAAGGTGAGAATTACAAAGGAATTCGATGAAAAGCCAATGACCAAGAGGACCCTTTCTCTCTCCTCTGAAAGGACACATGGCAATAGTTGATTGGGCCTGAGGATCTGTAGCAGCAGATGACATTAGCATGACGTGGCTGTATGGAGGACACGTGACATCCATATTCGGTAAAATCGGGTGGCCTAATGGAGAAAAGCAAAGTGATATGTGTCACCACTATGGAGGCACCATGTGGAGATGATGATGAGAGCATGATGTCATCTGAGAGGTCGAAATTTCGAAGTTCAGTGTTTTCATAACTTCATTGTAATTAAAATTGGTAGAAGTTCCGATGATAAGGTCTCCGATATTATTTGCATTTGGCCATGAGGAAACTGATAAAACCAAGGGCACAGGGAATATGTTAGCACCTAAAGTGTTGTGAAGATTCCACGTGGAATATTTCGAAGGATGGAGATTTTAGAACTCCTCCATAAATGAATTAAGAGGAAGTCCTGGTATGGGCAGCTCCGATGTGGTGGCACTTGGTCAAGGAGACTAAAGGAACCATGGGCAGAGAGAAGTCAACAAAGGAATACTGGCCCTTGATAGGATCTGAAGGCCTTAACGCCTTAGCACTAAGTCGTCATTCACAACACATGGTCTTATGGTGTGTAAATCATAAAGGGGCTAAGCAAGAAGGGGTTGAAGGCCAATCAGAACCCTGAGATTTTTAATGTCTCTTCTAATGAAAGTTACAACATGCACGAGCTCTGATATTGAAATACAAAGGAAAATGAAGGCACTGGTCAAATCATGTGGTCCTATGGTGTGTAAAACTAAAATGGGCTAAGCTCTAAGGGGTTAAAAACATCGATATTGAGAGATATCATAACTTTGTTTTAATAAAAGTTACGATGATTGGAGTTCTGATATAACAATGAGTATTCATAAATGGATGAGTCAGAAGCCAAATAAACGAGTGCAAGAGAATTGGTTACATAATTAATGGCGACTACAAAGATTGTTTGGTCAAGATAGAAAGGACCACAATTTTGCAGGGAAGAGTGTTGGGCTTTCCTTAATCTAAAGAAAGCTACCTATGATATTCTTATCCACATATTAGAAATTAAATGAAGAATAGAGAAGCCATGCTGAAGTACAGTCAAGCTGTGTGAATCAATGAATAAGCATGGAGAGCCTCGGGGATAGCAGATTTGTTCACATAGAGGACAATGTCTAGCTAAAGTGTGTAGGTGGATTGAGAATTAATTATCAGTATGGAGAAACACTCAGATACCCAATCTAAGTGGTTATTGCAGTAGCAACAACCTAGTCAGATGAAAAAATAGAATGGAGAGCCATGTCGAGGTAGACTCGGGCAATGTGGATACAGGACAACAGAGACAACGTTGTGCAAAGTGTGATAGAAGAACAAAACCAATGATTGCCATTGAGAAAGTGGGGGAAATGAAGCATTGTTATGTTGAGAGCTCTAGGTTGAGAGTGTGATGTTGTGTGTGAGGTCAAGTGAGCCGGTTCTGCAAAGAAAGGCTGCAGAGTGCCTATGGAAAGGAAATACCTCGAGAGAGTCAACGATTCTATGAGAAAAGTTGAAGGTTCATGTGTAGAGGAAGAAGGCTGAGAGATGATTGTATGCAATTGAAGAGAAGAGTGCAGAGCGGGATGCGTGGATGTGTGTGTCGGTGAATGTTGTGAGTGGAACAATGAGTTGTTGCAAAGCATGTAGAGGTTTGAGAATAGAGAGAGTGCTGCATGGGCCAAGGGCTTAAGAGAATAGAGTTGACATTGGGAAGAGTGGCTGCCAATAACAATGAACATTGAGTTATTATTTTAGTGTGGGTTGGAGCCTACATACAGGAAGTCGGTGCTTCCATCTCTAGTAGGTTCTTGAGAAGGCTTGAGGGTTGGTGCAGTAGATGTGTGCGTCGGTGAATGTTGTGATTGGAACAACGAGTTGTTGCAGATCATGTAGAGGTTCGAGAACAGAGAGAGTGTTGCGTGGGCCAAGGGCTTAAGAGAACATAGTTGATATCAAGAAGAGTGGCTACCAATAACAATGAACATTGAGTTATTATTTTAGTGTGGGCTGGAGCATGCATACATGAAGTTGGTGCTTCCATCTTTAGTAGGTTCTTGAGAAGGCTTGAGGGTTGGTGCCTACTACAAGTTGGTGCTTGCATAAATCCAAGGAGATGCAAGTTGGTGCTTTCATAAATCCAAGGAGATGCAATTTCATGCTTGCAACAAATCCATTAAGTTGGTGCTTCACATGGTGCTTTTGGTAAGCTATACAAGTGTATACAAAAGTAGGGAGTTGATGCTTCCTGCTAGTGGGTGTTAACAAATAATCAAAGGGAGTTGGTGCTTCCTATGAGTGGTGGCTAAAAGATAGATTGATGTAATAGAGTAGGTGCTCTTATTTTACATCAATAACAACAACAAGATTTGGTGGTTTTTTCCCGAAAGGGTTTCCACGTAAAACCTCACGTCTCATGTGTATGATGTTGATGGTGCGTGCTTGTTCATTGATTTCATATTAATTTCACATGATATGTTTATGTTGATGATATGGATGGTTTCCAAGTGTTTTCATTATGGTACATGTGTTGTCCTTGATGGAAACCCACTCACAGGTCAGTTCAAAATTGATAAAGGGCAACTCACATTGTAACAGGTCAATTTAGAGGTAACAGAGTTATGGCACAGAAGAACATGATGATGGAACAAAGGATTACAGATCAGAATCAAGAAATTGAATAAAAATAATGTTTTAAGTTGTATTAAGTTGTATACCCTGGTTCACCTAGTCCAAATAGCGTATACAAGTAGGTTCATAGAACAAAAGGCATGTATACATATGCAAGCACTTTCACAAGTGGAAAAACATGTGTGGGATCGAAAATTAAGGTTAATGAATACCAAGGGTCCATACCATGGTAATAGCCCACAATATTGATCAGAATAATAGTTATTTGATCACGTTCAAGAATACCATAGGTTCTAAGTGTTGTTTTGGTCTGAGGTATTGAGAAAGGCTAAATCTATATAAGGAGGAGGAGATAAAAGGGATAGTGTCCAAGTGAAAGGGTTTGTCAAGAATACTTCTATCTGAAGTATTTTTTATGTTATAAGGGCTATGGTTATGATATGCTCTGAAATATCTTGTACACCTTTGGATACAATGCTGGATCAAGATCATGAGACCTAAAATGACTTATCATTGTATGATCTAATAATGGATGGGTTAGATCTGAATGCTAACGCATGTTTTTTCCTTTAAATGTTATGATCGGGTATGTCTGAAGTCTGGAATAGTTGCGAAGTTATAAGTTATTATTTACAGATCATATGTTGGTTCGCCTTGGTGAAGGCACATATACACGTTGATTCGTTACTTCCAAGTAGCATATGCAAAAGAAAATCTTGTTATTGAGAGATGACTGATCTATCTGATTAGTGCAGCTATTTTAGTGTTGTTTGTCAATGATGTCTTCATTAGATATGAAAGTAAAATTGATTGTATAAGGAGATTAAGTCTGGTTTATTGATTAGACTAATGAGAAGGGTGATCTTTTATTCTATCTGTTTATAATTCTGTAATTTAATAGTATATCTTCAGAATGTCACTAGTTGGTAGAGTTTTTTGGTTCAGAGATTTTATGATTCAATATCTTTAGAGGTATACATAATTTGGGTTAAAGGAAGTAGCATATACATGCAGGTTGGCTTCAATGAAGTAGCATATACATTCTGACATATGATTTTTGAGGTTGCAGTTGGTTTTGGTTGTTGATGCAGTGATTTGGGTTCAGCTCAGTGTTCTGGTGACAATGATCTGATTGGTCAGATTGATTGATTGTTGATAGAAGCAGTTGTATTTGATGATTGTATTGTTGTGGTGATTGATTTTGAGCTTCAATGTTACTGATGGGACCAGTATGAAAATTTGATGAAACGTGGCCTACATATTGTATTGTTGTGTACCATGAGTATCTAGTCTAAAAATTTATGAAACATTGTCCTTGGCAGGAGATCAAATATAGTAGCCTTCTATAGGTCAGCGCCTATATACTGGTAAAAATATCATCCAATACAAGAGCTATGGGGTTGGAGCTCCCTTCCAGTAGAAGCTGGAAAATGAATGAAGGTTGTAGCCTTCAGCAGGTAGATGCCTTCATACTGGAAAGTTTTGCACCAGTACAAAACTTGTAAACACTTTTTGTTATAAGAATATTGAAGACTGAGATGATAGAAGTGGTGGTTTTTTCCCACATTGGGTTTCCACTTGAAAAATCTTGGTGTTCATGTGTGTTTCTTATGTGTGTTAATTTATTTTGTTCTTACTGCATCTTTTTACTGCTTAGTAAATGCATAACACTCTGATTTAAGATAATGAATTAGTTGTTTATCAAAGTTTATTATATATAAGATGGTTTCATTCTTTATAGGCGTAGACATACGCTGGTTGGTTTCAGCTAAATAATGTATATAGTTTGAAAAGGAAAATCATTATTGTGAAAGTTAAAATACTGATTCACCCCCCTCTCAACATTTTTCCCAACACCAAGTTTGAATAAAAAATGTAAATTGGAATAAAAATTTAAAAATTAGCTTTATTATTGATTTACCTCCCTCTTAGTATTAATATTATTTCCAATAATTGGTATCGAAGCCAAGTTCCTTTAGGAATAGCTTAATAGATAGAAGGTAGATCAAAGGGAAACAATCTCTAATCAAACTTGGCTTACATTAGAAGGCATTCCATTCTTAAATGGATCAAAATATGTATTAAGGAAGATTAGAATGTTAGCCTATTCAATTTCCTTGGATGTTGATGTATGGTGCTTTGTATTGAATGGAGAAAAGAGTGGGCAAAATGAAGAAGCAAAGGAGGTCATCATGAAAGGGATGTCTATGTCAAATGCTGAGAAAGTAAGGCATTGCAAGACATCAAGGGAAATGTTGGACATAATGCAATTTATGTATGAAGGAGATAACCATGTTATTCAAGAAGAGGATTAGGAACCTTGCTGCTTAAGTAGTGAACCAGAACATTTAGTTATTGGTGATAAAAAGAGAAGGAAGGAAAAGGAGAAGGCATCTAAAAGGAATGATCCCAAAAATATTGAAGATATTTCTTCTGGTGAGAATATTGTTGACCTTCACTCTAAGGATGGTGAAGACGAAGACTTGGATGAGAGGCCATGCGACTCTAAAGGTAAACTATTGTTTTGTGATAATTGTAAATAGATAGGTCATTTAGCCACTAGATGTACATATTATTCTTTTGAAGATCAATATATTCATACATCTAGTTGTTGTCAAGAGAGACCTACATTTGTAGCTATAGAAAATGAGAGTACCTCAGAGGAAAAAGAGAGATCCTGGTGTGCTCATCCATAGGAGAAAATAAGAATACCCCAGGTAGTGATGAAGAAGGGATAAGCCTTAGACCTATGGAAGAATCCATGGACACAAATATGGATTTAGATCTCTGTGATGACTCTTCTAGTACCTATGATAGCGAAAAAAAGGATCTAAATGAAAGGATCTATTTTAGAAAGAAGTTGATCTCGGCTCTAAAGGATATCAAGGACCTATCATAGGCAAATCTCAAGCGAGAGGAGAAATTGAAAATTTATGAGCTTGATAATGAGAATTTGAGTAAAACAATCTAAATTCTCAATAAGAAGAGGCTAGCATATTGCATGGGAGGTTAACCATTCAACTAGGAGAAAGAGAAGGTCATTGTGAGAGACTACAAAATGAAGTAGTCCCATTCAGATAGGACTTAGAAAAGTCTTTGGAATTATAAAAGTCAAATAAAGGGTTGTCTCAATATCATAAGCTTGAGGAGAGAAAGAAAGTCTTGGGTGAGATGCTTGGCAAGAAAATATCCCCTCTCATCAAGGCTAGTTTACGTTTCAAAGAAAAAACAAGCTCCAAGATTGTGAAGGCTAAAGGGTCAAATAGCCAAGTAAAGGTAGTTAAAGGTTCCAATGAAAAGAAACAATGAGAGGTTGTTGTATAACAACAACAACAAGGAAAGTAACAACAAAAAAAGAAGAAAATTCAACAGTAGAAGGATAATATGCAGCAGCAAGTAAAGCAGCAAAAGAGAGCTAGGAAGTTGAAAGAAAGAATGTAGGGTAGTAATGCAAATTGTCATGGAACACACATGATGAACTACTAGAGGTACTTTCCTCCTCAAGGAAAAAGAATTCAAAGAAAATGCAACCTCTGTCATCAAGTGACTTTTTATGGGTATTGTTTTTATTGAAATAACTTTGGACATATAGCCATCAGATATAGATGGCATGCAAGAAAACAAGATGTGTTGGGTATCAGCAAACTGGGGATGCATAAAGAGGCTAGGAGAAGGTGTTTTGTATGCAATAGGAGTTTTGACAAAAGTATCGTCAAGAATAGTAACCCCTATTCCCCATTCTTAAGCCAAATCAAATGCTACAATTGTGGCAAATTTGGGCACAAGGAAGTAGGTTAGAGGCATGGGAAGTCGAAGCATGCATCCCAGGTGATGTGATGAAAGGAATTCGGGTGTGTCTTCAGTGCTTTAAGTAAAGAGAGCATGCTGAATAATGGAAGGAGGAATCATTAAGGTGATGAATTATCTCTAAAGAAAAATTAGAGAAAAATTAAAAAGGATGATTCTCATATTCTTGTGATAAAACCCTTTCTAGATCCATGTTGTAATGAGCACAAGCTTCAGTTAATGAAGCATAGAATTAATAACCAAATTACCATTCTCTTGCAAATAAAGAAAAATGGTAGCAAGTCGGTTTGGGTTAATAAAGAGTAATTGAAGGAGAAAATTCCTCTATTCATGTGCAACCAAGAGAAATCCCAAACATGGGAAAAGAAGGTGTTGCAAAGTAATGCTTCTTTTAGGACTTAGCCATTGAAGGTATGGAAAAAGAAGGAGGATATCTTCTCAGGGGGACTAGGTCCTCTGTTTCTCTTCAGTAAACAAGGGAATGGCCTCAAGGGAGGCCAAATAAGTTAGATGTAGGAACCTAGAAGGAAAATATAGAAAAGTGTGTCTAATTGTTAGTAGTATGGTCAATGCCCTATGCTGATTAAAATAGTTTATTTTCTTAGTTCAAATATATCAACATTAAAGAGAGAAGAGAGCGCATCCAGTTTGGTTTCATGGGGTTACACAACAATATCCTATGTTGTGGAAAGAAGGTAAGCTACAACAGAAGTGTGGAATGACAGGAAGCCCACGGTGAAGTCAGGTCCACATGATCAGTCCCCATGCAGAGGCAAGGAAGAAGTTGCAAGAGATCAGAGAAAATTGGCTCAAGGGGAGTCACTTTCATAGCTATGGTAGGAAAGAATTTTCAACCTCATAAAGGAAGATTTCTAAGAAAATGAAAGTCCATATTTTGAGGCATGAGCTTAGGAGAAGTGAGCATAGAGAATGAAGCACTAGCAGCTAATTTCTTGGTCTTGACATTTAGTGGTTGCATGGGGGGGGGAAGGAAACTTGTAGCCCTTTGCGATTGATGTCGAAAGGGTAGAGAATTATTGGAGAAGTTGTGATGGCCCATGCAGAGGAGAGAAAGCCATTGGTGGCTTATGCTAGGAGACATGTGGAAGCATGATGAGGATTGGCCATCAAAGTGGTGATAAAGTTGAGGTGTTTCCATCAATTCCAAAGGGGAATATTGTTGGAAAGTTGACATTGTTTGGATGGCTAGTTCCTATAAGTGTGTTTTCATTGATGTCAACAAACACGACGGGAGATGTGTTGGGTTGTTGGAATTGTCTAACATTTTGAAAGAGTGTTGGCATTGATGTAAAATAGACTAGCATGGATGTTTGTGGCAGTAGAACTTGGCTTTGATGTCCCCTGGTTTAGATGTGATGGTAATTGGGATAGTTTGATGTGATTGATGTGCCAATATCAGGGGGAATCCCATGGTTGTTGCAGTTTTTGGTAGAGAATAATCATAGTAGAAGGCTTATTGTAGAAGCCATAAAAAGAATACTATGGTGGTTGAGAGTCTAGGATTCAAGTAACAAGAAGAAGAGTCAAGGAGCAAAGAATGGTAGAGAGTTTGAAACAACTTTTCAGGCAACAAATGGGCTCCAAGACTAGATCGTACCTTATCCACTGGAAAGTGATCTGAAATAGATTCCAATGGTATGTGGAAGTATGTGAATGAACCTTGGGATAAAAAGTTATGGGTTGTTGAATTTAGGTTCTTGAAGTCATAAAGAGGATGAAATATCAGATATAGGAATTTTGGGACTTCACTCTAATTCCTTTTTGAGAAAAGTTATGATCCAAAAACAAGGAGGGAACAGGCGAGGACCTCAATAGATTATTTCATTGAAGGCTTATTTAAAATAGGTCCAAAGGAGCAAGCCAACCATTTGGAGTCGATATCAGAATGCTAAATATTGGAGTAGATCATATCGGAATTTCGAAGCAGGTAGATATCAGAATATCAGAGTAGGACGATATCAGAAGTGATGACCATGCATCATATTGGAAGGCCAAAATATCGGGGCACATGGAAGCATATGAACACCTCAAGAGGACAAAATATTAGAGGTCAAAGTCTCAGGAATTTGGGAATGAAAGCCATCAGAACCACATAGTAAAGGGCATATTGGAAGGCTCAAAACTTCGAAGGTCAAAACCTCATAACTTCTTAACAATTTTAATTTTTTGAAAGCACTCAGGTTTTCGAAGGTGAGAATTACGAAGGAATTCAATGAGAAACCAAGGACCAAGAGGACCATTTCTCTCTCCTTTGATAGGACATATGGCGAAAGTTGATTGGCCCTAAGGAGTTGCAGTGGTAGATGATGTCAGCATGATGTGGTTGTACGTAGCACATATGGCAGCTATATTCAGCGAAATTGGGTGGCCTAATGGGGAAAATCCAAGTGACACGTGTCGCCACTATGGAGGCACCACATGGAGATGATGAAGACAGCATGATGTCATCCGACAGGTCATAATTTCAGAGGTCAGAGTTTTCATAACTCCGTTGTAATTAAAATTGGTAGAAGTTTTGATGCCATACAATCTATTATTGTTTGCACTTGGTCACAAGGAAACTGATAAAACTAAGGGAACAGGGAAGACCTTAGCACCTAAAGTGTTGTGAAATTTCCATGCTGAATATTTTGGAGGCTGGAAATTTCATAAATCCTTCGTAATTAAATCAAGAGGAAATCCCAATACGGGGAGCTCTGATGTGTTGGTGCTTGGTTGAGGAGTCTAAAGGAACCAAGGGCAGATAGTAGTCAACAAAGGAAAATTGGCCCCCGACAAGATTTGAAGGCCTTACCACCTTATCACTAAGCCATTGTTCATAGTACGTGGTTCTATGGTGCGTAAAGCATAAAGAAACTAAGCAAGAAAGGGTTGAAGGCCAATCAGAACCTCGTGATTTCGTAACGTATATTCTAATGAAAGTTACGAAATGTAGGAGCTCTGATATTTCAATACAGAGAAAATTGAAGGCATTGGTCACAACACATGGTCCTATGGTGTGTAAAGCTAAAAGGGGTTAAGCTCTAAGGGGCTAAAGGCATCAACATTGAGAGATCTTGTAACTTTATTTTAATAAAAGTTACAATGAGAAGAGCTCTTATATAACACCGAGTGTTAGCAGATGGATGAGTCGACAGTTGAATAAAGGAGTGCAAGAGAGTTGGTTGTAAAATTAATGGCATTTGAAGAGATCATTTGGTCAAGATAGGAAGGACCAAGATTTTGCAAGGAAGAGTGTTGGGCCTACCTTAACCTGAATAAAGATACCTTTGATCTTCCTGTGCATGTCTCAGAAATGAAATGAATGACATAGAAGCCATGCTGAAGTACAATAAAGTTGTGTGAAGCCATGAATAAGCATGGAGAGCCTCGGGGATAGGAGATTTGTTCACAAAGAGGACAGTTCCTAGTTGAAGTGTGTCGATGGACTAAGAATTAATTTTCAGTATGGAGAAACACTCATATACCCATTCTCAGTTGTTATTGCAGTAGCAGTGGCCTAGTCATACACAACAATATAATGGAGAGCCATGTCGAGGTACACTCAGGTAGTGTGGATATAGGACAATAGAGGCATCATTGTGCATAATTCATTAGAAGAACAAAACCAGTGATTTCCATTGAGAAAGTGGGGGAAATACAACATTATTATGTGGATGGAACTAGGCTAAGAGTGTGCTACTGTGTGTGAGGTCGACTGAGCCAGTTCTATAGAGAAATGATGGAGAGTGCCTATGTAGAGGAAATACCTTGAGAGAGTTAGTGATGCTGTGAGAAAGTTCGAAGGTTCCTTTGTAGACGAAAAAGGTCGAGAGATGGTTGTATGTAGTTGAAGCAAAGAATTTAGAGAGGGATGCGTGGGTTATGTCCGTTGGGGAATTTTGTTAGTGGAACATCGAGTTGTTGTAGAGCATGTAGAGGGTCGAGAATAAAGACTTGTACTTGAACCAAGGGCTGAAGAGAACAAAGTTGATATCAGGTAAAGTGACGAACACACTCACTCGATGGTGGATGGCTTACTAGACTTACATGTGTACTTGGCAGGTTCCTTATGTGTACTGGAGGTGGCCTTGGTGTACATGGCTTAAGTGGATGTGACCTATCGGTTTTCACGTCCCTAGTTCTTGTTATACCATAAGTAATATACTTACAGATTGAGATTGAGATAGATACTTAGCAGATCTAGGTCTAGATTCAGTGATACATTATGTTGTGCTAGAGTCTGCACCTATACCCCAACATTCATCCATGCTTTAAACCCCATGAAATGAGTAAGAATCTCCCTATATGCATCAATCTCGATCTGGTGCTAGTAATGGTGGTGCCTCCACCTTAGATGTTGTTGTTGGCTTGGATAATAGCTCAAATTCTGCTGGTTTCCAATAACACTAAACATTAAGTTGTTATTTGAGTGTGAGTTGGAACTTGCATACAGGAAGTCAGTGCTTCCATATCTAGTGGGTGCTTGAGAAGGCTTGGGGGTTGGTGCCTCCTGCAAGTTAGTGCTTGCATGAATCCAAGGAGCTGCAACTTGGTGCTTGCAACAAATCCATGATGTTGGTGCTTCACATGGTACTTCTAATAAGCTAGATGGGTGTCTACAAAAGGAGGGAGTTGGCACTTCCTGCTAGTGGGTGATACCAAACAATCAAAGGGAGTTGGTTCTTCCTATGTGTTATCACTTAGGGAAAACTTGGGCTCTGAGAAAAACCCTAAGGTAACCTCAAAAATCTTTTAGGTTTAAAATTGGCCCTTAAACCCGAAGAGGGATCTCTCCCTAAAACACTACCTGAAGGTCAATATAATAGAAGGTTTCACCTTTAAAATTATATGACTAGATTTAGTTCATAGGATAAAATTGGTTGCGCTATTTACAAAATAAACCATTGGGCATGGAGTCCAGTTTTAAACAAGTAAAGCTATAGATCCAATGAGTGAGTTATAAAAAGCATGATAGTAGCAAATCATTTGACTATTTGAGAAATTGGAAGAAAAGAAAGGAAATGAATTAGAGTTTATAGTTAATTGAGGTAACAAATACTAATGGATGATAAATACAAGAAAGGAGCATCAACGAATCCCAATCATAGATATTAACATTTCCATACATGAAATAAATATTTTATAACAAAGAGGAAACTGACAAGGAACTACAACACATGAGTTTCCTATAAAATGCTCATTAAAAACTGTAATATATTCAAGACTGCTCAAATGTACTAGAATGAAAATGTTTTTCAATAAAATCCAACCCTTGTTCATTCTTCATAAATTGTTTTATAGAACTTAAATCAACTGATTGTAAAATAATAGTCTCCAGATTAATTACAATAATTTAAGATATCTAAATATCTTCAAATTCATGCATGTAAATAAAAAACTTAAATACATTTATTTTTTCCTAAAATAGCTACAGGAAAATATGCTAATATATAGGTCAAGTGAAATATCTCTCAAACTATCTTCCTTAGAAATCAGAACAGGTCCCTAACTGATAGCATGACATCCTAGCTGGAAAAATAGGTCCCTCTACAAAATAAGTTCAAGTTTCCACCAAAATTGCTTTTCTGTTCATCCTTTCTTTCAATTGGAACTCCTGGTGAAAAAATGTTGATATTGTTGCTGTCAGCTTCACTAGTTTTTTGTTTTGTAGCCTTTTCCGATAGTCTGACTATCAACATTTCGTTTTTTGCTTGTTTCAAAATCACTGATAGTAGGAAGGTCAACATTTTTGCCTGTTTGAGTTTCGCTGACAACAGAGATGTTAGTTCTCCCTCTTTGCTCCAAATCACTAATGGACTATCAAATTTTCTTCCCTGTATAATTTTCTATTAGAGGGCACATAGTTTCGTCCCAAATAACTGACAATGGATTTGTCAATTTCACTAAAAATGTTGACAATAGGAATGTCAGCTTTCCCAACTATTCTACTTCATGCAAAAACTATAAGGCTGACTGCAAGTGATAAAATGAAAACTCGCTTTCATGAAATAGATAGGAAAATTTTCAAGTTTAATCCCCCAAGCCTCTTAGCTGAGGGTACTAGTTGCCCCGAGAAGTACATCCACCTTCTCCAGTCTTTTCTTTTTACCATGCCTTGTCTCCATAGGACCCCTCTTCACAGTTTCTTTGTCTTCGCTCTTCTTAGAGCCTGTAGCCTTCTTCCTGTTGATGACGAGGTCCTTAAGTGGAATATTTTCAACATCAATCACTTCTTTGACCAACTATGGGTTATTTCTGAATTTGATTCTATATCTTAATTTGTTAGTTAGCCTTGTATGGGGTCCCTAGCCACCCTTGAAAACTTCAAACAGTGTCTCCTCCTCTTCAGTCTCAATCTCTTCTTCTTTGCTTTGAGGAGTCTCTGTTTTAGCTATGTCTACAGTGGAGGGTTTAAAAGGTGGAGTCACAACTTGGGAAGAGCCGATATCAATAGGTAGGTTTACAGGGGATATAGGATCTGGTTTATGGATCCTGACACTTTCCCTCTTGTTATAGACATTTTTGTGCCTTACAGCATGAAGCATGAAATGTCAATAATCTAAGGGATCCAAAGTCCCTAAACATGTTGTTCCTACCCCTAGAGGAACAAGGTCAGCAAACCACAACACTGAATATCAGTTCTCCACCTGAAAACACTCAAAAACAAGCTAATTCTGGATCATGTCAACTGCTCCACTGAGCATCTGCGCTGAATGTCAACTGCTGCACTGTGTACCTGCGCTGAATGTCAACTGCAAAGAGGGCTACCTGCGCTGGGCGAGTTTGGCCAAGTGGCACAGTCATTCCTCAAGGTGTCAATGCCAAGGAAGCTTCCAAAATGACACTTGGATCAGAGAATTCGACTGGTGATGAGTAAGAGGGTCTAGATCTCCAAGTGGAAGCAAGAACCTCCAAGTGGACTCAAGAACTGAAGAATAACTGAAGTGGGAGATGACACTAGTCAGCTTCATGCCAGCTACAAGCTGATTCATCCTTTCTCCAAAACTCCTATATATAGAGCTCTCTCATGAGGTCTATGGAGGCTGGAATCTTGTGAATGTAAGGAAGTGCTCTTGGTTTGAGTATAGAACTATTGGGTGATTTGCTTTGAAGGAGGTGAAGAGGAGATTTCTTTCTGCTAGGAGGTGATGTTGGATTGGGCCTCTTATGGTTGTATCACTTCCTGAACTTTACTTCTTCCATTAATAAAGCATTTGAGGTTCTTCTATATGCATGTGTTTCAATGGTGTATTGTTATACTTGTGTATTTGATTTATTCTAATCCTTGAATCAATTATGAATGTATGCTTCTTGTAGTTTCCCTCTCTTGCCATTTTGCAGGATCTTGGTGTAGCTGGGCCAGTGAAAGAGCAAGGAACTGGGAGCAAGCAGCAAAGAGAGAAGATTGGATCAATCATTAGCGGAAGACATCGGTTAGTGGATCTCTTTCTCCCCTCTCTTACATCTCATAAAGAAGTAATCTCGAATAAGCTTTGCTTTGATTGTTGCTGAGGTACTATCACCCTTAGAGTGGGATAGGGTCATTCCGTATTGGATACTTTTCCCAACAACAAATTGGCGACTCCACTGGGGACCGTATCTTGTTGGTTGTTTGTGTTTTTGCTATTCATCTCATAAACACAGGGAGTACCGAATCGAACTGCATTTGGAGCTTTCAAATGCAAAGTAGAGGGCAACTACTCTAGCTCAGTTTCTGGGCATGTTTATGATTTGAAGAGCTGATCCACAAGGACTCTAAATAGCTCTTAGTGATAGATTTTCGTCCTCCTTTTCATCCCTTAGTGTGTACTTGATTGATAGCTTCTGATTTGGCCAAAAACTGTGAATTTTTTAGCAATCTGTGACCCGGAAACTGAGAAAAACGAAAGTTTATCTCTTCATTGCAGGCACTGTGAAGGCAGTCTGCATTTCAGCGCAGATCCCGAAGGGGCTACCTGCGCTGAATGTCAAACTGACAGTGTACCACCTGCGCTGAACCAGTTTTACCTTGTGCTACTGGGCTTCCTTGCTGTTCATTGCCCTGTTTTCATCCTTGTTTTTGCAGCCTGTTATCAGTCAATGTACCTATCTGAAACCAACTTTCCTTGCCACTATTCTGCCTCGGTTGTATAAAGAAACTGTATTTGTTCTTTGTGTATTTCTTATATCATCTGCAGTTTCCCATAACGAAAAGTGAACTAGTCTTGCTGTGGCCTCTTAGATCTAGACCTGTGATAAGTGTCGTTTTGATCTTAAGAGTTAGTTTGTTTGCTATTCATAGCTGATTGAGCTTTTGCTTTCGTCATATGGTTTGAATTTATATACTTCTAGTGTCGAAACAAGTAAATATTAAGGTGTCTTTTGATTTTGGACAAGCTTGTTTACTTTCACTTGAAATTGAATTCAAAGTTATACAACAGCTTTCTTTTTGTATTACATCAACATTAAGAAAGAGAAAAGAAATACCTGCATTGTGCATGTGCATTTTGACAGTTTGCATGTTGATTTAGGAAAAGTGCATTAGTGTGTGCTCTATGATCTGTGTGAAAAGATGATGTCTTTCTTTTCCCTCAGTAGTTAAGATTTTCAAAGTTGAAAGATTGAAAAGCTTGCTTATCATCTTAGACTGCATTTAGGAGTGTTACTATACATCTCGTGGTGATCCATAAAGGCAAACTGCTAAACAAGATCAACCTTAAAATAAATTGAATTTACATAACAACGCATTGAAACATAACGCAAACACATAGAGGTCTAAGCTAGAGACGTGTTCCGGCGTCGTTAAACGTGATATCTTAGCGTTGAGTGGTTGGGTGATTCCTCCACGGTGAAGCGATAAGTATCAATACGGACTTGTGCTCCCACGTACCGTCGCGTATATATTGGGAGACCCCTATAGGAACAAAGCCTTTATCCATAGGAAACCGTGTCGGCCACCCTACTGATCGCAATGCAGTGAACACAGCATTCACGAAGATCGACCACTCGTACCGTAAAACGTATTCTGTGGTTTTGCGAAAAGTTTGGCACACCCTCTGCCTAGAACTCCAGAGTAGTTTCTTTTGGCCTTTTTCAAACTCTATAACTGAAAAAGTCCATCCGAGCGTTTGTCACTTCGGGCTCGTTAAAACATCGAAGGAGACTAGAGTCATCTTTAGCTTTTTCTCGACTCTTAAAAAGTGAAAAAGAAAGTTGTGTCTAAGCGTCGTTATAAAATTTATTTTAAACGGAACATAATCACCTCCTATTCCTGCGTTGATCTGTAGGTTGAGAACATGGAACGCCCCAACCAAGGAATTCCAGATGATGGAAATCCTAGTCCTTTCTCCTCTTGGGGAGAAGTTGGTGCACCCCACATGGCCACATTGTCGCTTCCAGGACTGAAAATTGGCCTGCCAATTTGGCTATTCTCAACCAATGTAGTTCAGAACACCATGGTTCCTGAACAGTCGAGTCAACAGTTAGATCAGTCTAGAGCTGCCCACCAGCCTTCTACTTCCTATAACCCTTCCTCCAATCCTTCATCTTCGCAAGGTAGAGCCGGCAAAAGCCAAGCTCCCATGGAGAAGAAGGAGAAGAAGAAGAAGGAGCCTAAGGCGACTGGGGGCAAGCAAAAGACATCTGACAAAAATCCACACACAGCATAGACCGGGCCTAAATTGCCATGTGTCATATGTAGAGGAGACCACTTCCATAGAGATTGTCCCTGTATTCCCCGGATACTAAGGGACTGGTCCCCTCGGTTGCACAGTTCGGGAGCATCAACCTCTGATAGCCATGTTGAATGCTTACCGTCAACCAGCGAAAGTGAAGGTTCAAGACAAGGAGGGAGAGCAAGATCCCCCTGCAGACTATGTGAAGGCGATCACGCCATCCACCGTTGTCCCTTCTTAGACGAAGCGAAGAGAGTTTTGGAAGATCGCCCGGTTTCACCGTTGAGACTTCCTCCTGGATACAAAAAACTCGTGCCAAGTCCTTCGTTGGTTGAAAATACAGCTGGCCCGCTCAAGTGGTCAGTTGAAGCGTCAGTCATTGAAAATGAACCTACTGAATCTAGACCAGACGAAAGTCCAAAGGTCGAAACGGCAGTTGACTCGGTTCTACCTTCAGAGGTTTCATCTTCAAATGTCACCGTCAATGAAGATTCATCTTCAAATGACACCCTCACTGAAGAGAATAAGGATGACACCGTCCAGATTCTTTTCATCAACACCGACTCTGATGAGCATCAGGGCAATGCGCCCATTCCTTTATCGCAGGAAGGAACATCTTCAGGGTCATATCTGGCTGTGTATTCGGTCCCACCACCAAGCAACCTGGTTGTGTCCTTTGATTGGAACCAACTAGGCAGACCCCGGTTGCCAGCCAGTATACCATTCAGAATCATAGTCCAAATTTACAGAATGGTAATGGCTGGCACTATCATTGATGAAGGGGCGTCTGTGAGTATCCTTTCCTCTATTGCTTGGAAAGCACTGGGTTCCCTGGCGCTTTTTCCTGAGATAAGAAATCTCTCGGGTTTTGATAAAGGAACCAGTCGACCATTAGGGATCCTCCCCAATGTGCCTCTTACATTGAAAGGGAAGACTGTTCAAATGAACGTGATGGTCGTTCAAGGACCCTTGGATTATAACCTACTCCTTGGACGAGACTATATATATTGCATGGGAGCAATAGTCTCCTCACTCTTTAGAGTAATGTGTTTTCTGCACGAAGGAAGGATGGTCAAGCTCGTAGACCAACTTTCATTTCCGGGATCACGCATCGCAAATAGTCACATACCAACCCTGAATGGTCTATTCAATCAAGAAATGTCTCCACCCCCAGTCCTCCTTCCCGATGATTGCGAGTGATTCGGAAAGATGGGACTGGAACCCAGGGGGCATGCATCCTGGTCTGCTTCGGGCAGAGGAAACCTTGGGTATAAGGTAGAATTTCCGCGAGAGAATATGACTAGTCCGTACCCCGTCCGTGGATGGAAGAGGGGTTGTTCTAGAATAGGATTCTTTTGTTAAGGTCACGTGTTTGACAAAGGTCATGCACCATTGTCTACTTCGGTAGACAGTGCCGAGGAAATGTTTTCGTTTGAAGAAGTTAACAAAAAAATCTTTGGGTAACCAGAAAGAGGCAAGCCTCACCCTTTAAAACAAAATGTTTTCATGGATAAGTAGGGGCAGCCTTGAAATTGTACTTTATACTCGGGGGCATGCAAACCTTTTGAAGTGCAAGCTAAGAGCGGTTATTTATCTGTTTTTGGGATTAGCCGTGTCCAAACTTGCATAAAGAAAGGATGAGAGGGAGCATAGCTTTGGTAAGGCGCGAGCTCTATAAAAAATGGGATCTTACAGGGGACATTTCTCATCTTATGACTGGTATAATCGAGCAGTTTTAGCATAAAGTTCATGCTCGTTAAAAAATAAACGCAAGATTCGAGCAGTTTTACCGCGGAATTTATGCTCGTTAAAAAATAGAAAAGCGATTGTGAGCAAGAGTTTCTTCCAGAGTTCAAGCTCATTAAAAAATGAACCTATCCCGGTAAATAACCACTATGATCGTAAATTTATTAGCCATAAAAGCCTTGGTCGTGTTTGCACCTGCCACCTCCATTCCATTTGGCCAATCGTTCACCTCTATATGATTGTTTACCCATTTTGAGGAACAGCTGCGAAGAGTGATTTCACCTAGCCATCCTTGTGACACTGCCGTGATTGGAAATTTCCAACCTGTACCTGGAATCTGCTGCTATCCCTGTTTATCACTCGTTCCTCAAAAGACGAGTCTTCTTTAAGCTCTTTTCATCTGACTCGTAAAATATGAAAATTTTGCCGAGTTTTGGCCTTCCAGCTCGTTAAAGTGACCGGAAGAGCTATCCCTCCTCTAGATTTTAATCCTTTTGGACCTGAGGGATTATTGCACAAAAAGGTCGAGCACTTGTTTTATTCAGCTCGTTAAAGTTATCGAAAACTCATCCCTTCTGTATTGTTTTATACTTTTTTGGACTTAAGGGATTAGATGACGAAAAAGGAATTTTGGAGTTAACTTTCTGTACCTTTTCAGACTCTCTAAAAATGAAAAGGACCAAGTTTTCCTTGTCGTTAGACTCGTTAAAATGATTAAATAGCCACAAACTTGTCTTTAGACGAGAACGAGTTTCCCCATCGCTAGGCTCGTTAAAACATAGCGATGGGCTTGCCCGAAGGGCAAGTTATAGAACAAGCATATGTTATCCTCCTCAAGCTTGACAAAAATAAAGAGGTACTGGTCAGAAATGACTGGGGAAAAATTGGGAGAACCTCAAAGCTTTAATGGTAGCAAGTCGCTCTTGAACATGACACTTTTCCTCCGTATCACATCGGGTTGGGTTGTTTCATTCACCGGTCTCATCACCACGGTCTCGCCAAACCATCCACATTTGGGGTAATGCTACCGATCCATCGCATCAGTGTCGTTATATGTTCAAGAGATGTTGTTCAGAAAGAGTCAACCGTGTCCCATCCACTGCCATACATTATCCTTCATCCATCCATGATTGCCACCCTGAATCATATGTCACAGATTGTTTTCACCTCCACTAAAATCATTAGCTCCATTCCGTGTCACTGATGTGGGATTCATTAAGGCCCTCCTTTGACAGATCGCTTCTTGTCGACTTCAGCTCATTATCCAAGAAGTTGATCTAGGAACAACCCCCTCAATACTTTGAAGCTTGCATGCCTCAATGGCAAGTTTCTCACTTCCGGCGACAGGTATACATCAATGACCTTCGACCAGAAGATTTTGCGTGGTGTTCGACGCCAAGTCCTATATTCACACCACGTGAATTGTACTGCAGTACCTTGAGGGTCATTATCATTATCGGTGATTCCTCTCGCGCTTGTTAACGGTTTACATTATTCACCGGTAATCAAGCGATGTCTTTCCATGTTCGACTTCAACGCAATTATCACATGGATCGACTTGTACTTAGAGTGAAGATCGAACGAGTTTGAAGACCCCGGATCTAGTTTCATCCATCCGGGCTGCGATATATATTCAGGAAATATAAAGACATTTGACATGTACATCATTACAGCAGATGATCATCCTACTCAAAGGATGATAATTTCAGCAGAGAATTATCAGTCTACCGTCAGACGATCGTCTGTTCTATGTACCAAAATGAATTTATAAAGCTGAGCATGGGAATGCCCGCCTCAGCTAGATCATGAAAGCAGAATGAAAAATAATGTATTGTATTGTATTTTATTACAGGTCACCTCTCAACGATTGAATGAACTTCGGATCCTCCTGATAAAGCATTTCACCCGATAAACGACCTCATACTTTAGGGGGCAACTGTTATAGACATTTTTGTGCCTTACAGCATGAAGCATGAAATGTCAATAATCTGAGGGATCCAAAGTCTCTAAACATGTTGTTCCTACCCCTAGAGGAACAAGGTCAGCAAACCACAGCACTGAATATCAGTTCTCCACCTGAAAACACTCAAAAACAAGCTAATTCTGGATCATGTCAGCTGCTCCACTGAGCATCTGTGCTGAATGTCAACTGCTCCACTATGTACCTGCGGTGAATGTCAACTGCAAAGAGGGCTACCTGCGCTGGGCGAGTTTGGCCAAGTGGCACAGTGATTCCTCAAGGTGTCAATGCCCAGGAAGCTTCCAAAATGACACTTGGATCAAAGAATTCGACTGGTGATTAGTAAGAGGGTCTAGATCTCCAAGTGGAAGCAAGAACCTCCAAGTGGGCTCAAGAACTGAAGAATAACTGAAGTGGGAGAGGACACTAGTCAGCTTCATGCCAGCTACAAGCTGACTCATCCTTTCTCCAAAACTCCTATATATAGAGCTCTCTCATGAGGTCTATGGAGGCTGGAATCTTGTGAATGTAAGGAAGTGCTGTTGGTTTGAGTATAGAACTATTGGGTGATTTTCTTTGAAGGAGGTGAAGAGGAGATTTCTTTCTGCTGGGAGGTGATGCTGGATTGGGCCTCTTATGGTTGTATCACTTCCTGAACTTTACTTCTTCCATTAATAAAGCATTTGAGGTTCTTCTATATGCATGTGTTTCAATGGTGTATTGTTATACTTGTGTATTTGATTTATTCTAATCCTTGAATCAATTATGAATGTATGCTTCTTGTAGTTTCCCTCTCTTGCCATTTTGCAGGATCTTGGTGTAGCTGGGCCAGTGAAAGAGCAAGGAACTGGGAGCAAGCAGCAAAGAGAGAAGATTGGATCAATCATTAGCGGAAGACATCGGTTAGTGGATCTCTTTCTCCCCTCTCTTACATCTCATAAAGAAGTAATCTCGAATAAGCTTTGCTTTGATTGTTGCTGAGGTACTATCACCCTTAGAGTGGGATAGGGTCATTCCGTATTGGATACTTTTCCCAACAACACCTCTGGTAGAATTTGGGAATTTTAGGGCCAGAGGATATAGATGGAATTTCTTTTTTTTCTTAGCTAGGAGGCGGCTCAATAGGGGCTTGAACTTTATTTTTCTTCTCCTTTCTGGACGTATTTGGTCTACTTCTTTGTCTTTTAAGGGGTTTAGGTTGGAAACCACTCCAAAAAATGAAATGGCTCCAATTGTTTTATGCCCTGGCTAGATGGTTTTCAATTAAACATTTTATCTAGGCTTTGTGGTATATGAAATGGGAGGAGGGATTTGTACAGGCCTTGAGCCTGGCTGCCATATGTTTAAGGATTTATAGTAAATAAAAACATGGATTAATTTTGATTTTACCAATAAGATGTGTGAGGAAATAAAAGTGGTAGAGGTTTACTCGATTAAACGTTATTTCACAGGTAAAATATTACTAACATAGGCATAAAGGGACATGCCATTTGTCCTACAAAAACTCCTTCTGAACTCCAGACCTCCAATTTTTCCCTTTGAATTCTTCTTTGAGAAAGAAAGGGACATCGATCCCTACCAACACATGACTATGGAAAATATTCTCTCCATCTGTTGGTAAGGTCATGGCCTCAGCAATGGACTACTCTATAACTAAAAATGATAGGCCTCCAACCTCCAAGAAATTTCCATCAAACCCCTAAGCAAAATAAAGTTCCCCTGCATACGGTAGTCAGTACAACGGTGGAGAAATTCACTCCAACCGACTTGCTAAAACAACTAATGAATTTTGGGGTATATGTCCAGCAAATCTGACACTTTGGGCTCAGAACAATTTTATTTACCTCCTTTCACCATCACACTGCGTGGTATTCCCAAGATTTGATCTTGAATCCTTATGAGAAAAATTGTTTTCAATGCCAAGTGTGACTAACTCCGAACTAACAAAAAAAACTATTGACGGACATGATAAAACAAATTTACATGCGGATGGGATATTATAGTTGGTGAGTGAATAATCATGGAGCTTTATTTTATGATTAAGAATGGAGTTCCTATCATATGATGAAATATTTTTAAATGACATTCACTCATAGCAGCAGAGAAAAAATCATTAACCAATACTTTTTACCCCTTCAAAACAGATAGAGACACATTTAAAATTATATCATTGATGCTAACATGGTTAGTATAGTCATCACTTTTTAAATTTAAAATATGGTTTTAGCGCTGATAGTTGGCCTATCAATCAAACCAAAATTGTTGATAAGATTGTTGTAAGAGAATTTCTTCGGTAGACCATATCGGAACACTAAAATGCTGATAGCCCCGCTACTAGTATTTTCCCTATTTATTACAAGTAAAATGTTGACACTGAAACTGTCAACATTTTCTGAAAATTTTAAAAAATGAAGTTTTGTTGTGATAAAAGTTGGCTCCAAGGGGATGTTTTCCATCAATGATGGTAGCAAGAACCCCCATATGCCAATCACCTCATCCATTAGAAATACTAGCTCAAAATGAAACTTTTACTGACTCAAAAATAAGGACTTCATCTTTTAATAGATGATCTTTTATAGACTCTGAACTTGAAAAAATATATCTATCTCTAAAAAAAATCAATAAATATCAGCAGAACCTTAGGGCCTTCACTTTGGGCTTCAAGTCCCTTAGAATATTCATCCACACCTTCAAAATATTTTTCAAAAATATATGGATACGTACAATGAAAATATGAAAATCATTCTTTGTTTAGGAGATATAAGCCTTTAGGAAACATCCATTGACTAGACTTCCAGGCAGTAATTCTCCTTGCGGACCTTCTACGATGAAACAATTCTTACCCCAGAAAGCTGCATTTTGTATGGCCCTTTGCAAATGTTCTCAAACTTCTTGTGCTCACCCTTATCCTCAATACGTGCATCCCAGTTTAAAACCAAGTCTCTGCATTTAAAGTCATTCTCTTTAGTTTTTTCTATCAAAAAATTTCTTAATTTGATCTTGTACTTCCTGAGATTTTTCATACACTCTCTCTCTAATTTCTTGCACTTCAATTAACTGATTTATCCTTCTCTGCAGTTGATTTGGTTCTTCTCCCAATTCTTGTAAATATTTCATAACATGAATATCAATTGAAACAAGAAACAATGTGTCAACACCATATACTAATTGGAAAGGAGAAGTGTTGATTGACCTCTTAGAACTAACTCTATTTTCCCATAAGGAAAAATTGAGTTTTGTATGCCAAGACTTTTTATTGTCTTCTAACATTTTTTTAATAATTCTGACCAAACTCTTATTGGAGGACTCTGTCAGTCCATTACCTTGAGGTTAATAGGTTTTGGAATGTCTAAGCTTGATATGGTAGTCTTCAGAGAATTTTACTAATCCCTTAGACTTAAAGCACTGTGAATTATCAGTAAGAAGTCTCTTTGGGCAACCAAACCTAGAAAGAATATGTTCTAAGAATTGAATAACCACAAGATCAGTAGTTTTCCAGCTGAAAGGTTCCTCAATTCACTTTATGAAGTTATTTGTCCTTGTCAAGATCCATCTATGTTTTGCTAATGATGCTGGATGAATTTCACCTATAAAGTCAAGGCCCCATTGTTGGAAATGTGCCTCCACATAGATAGGTTTCAAAGGAAAAGACATTGCTTTTGACTTACCCTCAAACAACTAACATTTGTGACAAGCTACTACTTATTTTCTAACACCAAAAAATAAACTAGGCAGTAAAATCTAGCTCTCAAGATTTTATTTGTTGTGGTCTTTTGGTAATGATGTACCCCACATTCTCCTTCATGAAAGTCTTTATTTCTTTTCTTGGCTTTGTCTTCTAGTAGGAAGTTCAATAAAATACCCCAAGGATCCTTCCAATACAAATAACAATTTAAAAGGAAACACTTAACAGATTTCAATCTCAAAAATCTAGCCCGTGTATTATTTATTCCTAGTGGTACTTGTAAATTCTACAAAATGTAAACAACATCAGCATACCATGGACATTGTTTGAAACAATATTTAGCTTTAACAATGATTCCTCTCCTGGCAGGTCTAATAATTCAAAAATAGAGTTTATACCAACAACATCAAGATTTGTTTCAGTCATTAGTCTAGCCAGACCCTATCCTTCAATTAACTTGGTAGGCTTGATTTCCAAGTCAAACTCCAACATTTTAGCAATACATGAGAACGTAGAATAAAAAATATAAAATATTTTAGTGCTTTGATTAATGTGTATGCCTGTTTGTATAGAGTGTTGTACTTTAGTTCAGCATCCCTCAATGCCCTGCTGAAAAAGGAGATGGATTATTCTTGATCTACCTCATTCTTCCGAAGAAACACACAGGAGATAGTGTGTTCAAAGGCAAAAGATAAAATCATGAAATCCTTTGAAAAATATGGAGTTATGAGTAAAGGTTCTTGGCCTAAAGCTCTCTTGATATCATTAAAAGAATTATTTTCTTTCTCAGTCCACTTAATCTTGCTCCCTTTCTTAAGCATACTTGTTATTACTTTTAAAATTTCTACAAAATTGGGAATAAAACATCGTAGAAAATTTACTTCACCTAAGAACGATTGCACTTCCTTCTTGCTTCTTGGATTCTCAATATTTTGGATTGTTGTCACTCTGTTAAGTTCTATCTTGATTTCATCCTTTGATACTATGTGTCCCAAAAACTTGCCTTCCTTCATGGTGAAATGGGACTTTTTTAGATTTAGAAACTCCAAATTTCCTGCACTTGCTAAAAACGGTCCTCAGATGTTTCAAGTGGGAAGATTCAAATTTTGAGTAAATAGTAATGTCATCTAGATAAATTACCACTAACTCATCTCTTTCATTAGCAAAAGTTATTTCGATTGCGTGCAGGAAAGTAACTCTGAAATTCATGAGTCTGAATGACATCTTAGAATACATGAACGTAACCCACAACATGGTGAAGGTAGTGTTCTCCTAATATTTTGGGTCAACCAAGATCATATTGTATCCTAAAAACCCATCCAACATGGAAATACTTTCTGCACAAACTGCCTTCTACAAAATGTGATCCATTTTCAGTAAAGGATAATTATCCTTCAGTGAGACTTTATTTAAATTTATGAAATCCACACACAGGCGAATTTCCCCACTTTTATTCCTCACTGGCACCAAGTTTTCTACCAAATTGGAAGATCTTAGTGGAATGATGATTTTTGCAGCTAACAATCTTTTCACTTCTTTCTCAATCAATGGTAGTAGTTTCGAATTGATCCTTCTTAAATTTTGTTTAAATGGCTTCTCATCTTCCTTAAGTGTATAGTATGTTGGATGATGGTATGATCATATATCTTCAAATCTTTGTACCTCTAAGTGAATATATCAGCAAACTCTTTCAGTAATTCTGGATATTTTGATTTTTTCTCCTTTTTCTAAGTATTAGAAACTTTGACTATCTTTGGGTCATTTTCACTCCCTGAATTGTAATCCTCCATCTTACCATCGCTTGGAAGAATTATTGGCTTAGCTACCACATCATTAGCCTATTGAACAATATTTCTAAAGGAACCATGCCTATAGGAATTAGATTATTACTTAACTGAATAATTTCTTTTCTAGCCACAACGTTAAAAAAGACTGTTGTTTCTAGAAATTCATCTATTCTTTTCAGAAATATTTTGATTTGTTGATCATATTAAAACACTTGCTAGTGCTTTGTATTATCTAGAATTGAAGGCCATTTTCTAACATTTATTTCATACTTTTTATTTGGATAAATCGGAATTCTAAATGCACTATCAGTTGTTGCTAAAGAATCTACAATTCCATTCTCCTCTCTTGATACGAGTGAGATCTCACATTCAGAAAAGAAGTTAGAAAATAAATCCCAAACTTCATTCTTGTAGGCTCTCATTCTCGGATGCTTAATTTGATAGGTATCTTTGACTTGGTTCAAAATCAGCTCTGAGTCCCAAAAATGTGATTTTTCTTTACCTTTTGCTCTCTTAATAGATTTAGCCCAATAATGAGAGCTTCATATTCTACGTTATTTGTACAGTCAAAATGTAGTTTAAATGAATGTAATTGGCTTGTACAATCTAGTGGAACAATCCATACTCCTGCTCTAGAACCTTTCTCACAGGTGGAACCATCAAAATGTAATTTCTAGACTTCATCTAAAAAAATTATGAACTTGTTTTTGCTGACTATTAGTTTCATTTTTTGCTGATGTTTCTCCCTCAAAACAACAATCATTGAAGAAAATATGTGATCATAGTTTCATTTCTACTGCATAGATAGGATGATTATCCGATTGGGTTTTACTGCTCACCATATAGGCCATTTGAACCTCTCAATATAATATTTTCATTTCACCAAACAATGGGATAAAAGCATAGGACATGTCCATCTATAAAGTTCCTCCCAATCTTTCTACCCAAGATCGAGATAACAACATGCCAAATCTGGCTAGAATGTTTGCTACTACTATATCCATCAATACACTCTTAGCAGGAAGCTAAGCTAAGGTGACAACTAAATCCTTTATCATCCCTAGGCATTTTACCTTTCTGGAATCAAAAGAGAAAAAATCTTTGTAGGGTCTAGTAATTTGGAGTCCTAGATGGTCCATGAATGACTTAGGCATGAGGTTATGTGAAGCTCTGGAGTCTAACATGGCATTGTGAAGAATCATATCATGTATATTCAGACTTACATAAAATGGGGGTACATCATTGTTTGAACTGGTGATATGTGGACCAAAACCAAATTCAAGAGAATCATCATCTAGGTTTAAAGAATCTTGTGAATTTATGTTGACTTAATCAATTTCTGAATGTTTAATCATAGTAGAAATTATTTTCCTATATTTCTTATTTCTCAAAAGTTTAGAAAAATGAATGTATACTTTAAACGTACTGATTTTAGACTCCAAATTAAAGGTTGACTATGATTTTTCTACATCTTTTGTCTCCTTTCTTGCTTCTTCTATCATTTTCAGATTTTCCTTCATTGGCTCATCTGGTTTCTTCAATATCTCTTTTCTAGGTTCAGCTTGATGTTCAACCATTGTCTTTTGTGGTGAAGATTTGATACATACATTCCTGTTTATGAGGTTTTACTACCTTTGAAAATATGCCACCGCATTATTATACCCCTACTAATAAATAACCAAGTCACAGAGATGAACATTGTCTTTTTCTCCCAAGCATCCAATAGAAATGTCATATTCTTCTTTGGTGGCAAACACTTCAGTTTCTTTGTAATTGAAGCACCCAATTTGAAGATATTGTTCATCAATAGTATTCTCATCAACAAAATACTCTGGAAAAGGATGTTAAACAATAGGCTACTATTCTTCAAGACCTTTTCGCACTCTAGGACAGTTTTGAGCAGTCTGGGGTCTCTTAAAAATCAGATTTCTGAATTGAGGTTGATTTTCATGCTGGGAAGGAGTTAATTTATCCACTAACACCTCCATATTTTTCAACATCACATAAAATTTTGAGTCAGGAGATGAAGATGAATCTTCTTTGAAACCTACTCTCCTTTTAGCATTCATTTTTTCTTTCTTTGCCAATAACTTGGCCTCCACTCCAATTGCATTACTCTGAATTTGCTCTAAAGTAGTAGGATTCCTTTCACGGAGCTGATAAGCCAACTCATCATCAAAATAGTCAGGATAGTGTAATAAGTCTAAACTAGGAGGAATTTTTATCTCAGCTAGAATAGAATTATAAATCTTATTAAACCTAACCGTGAATTCTTGAACAAATTCACTTACGTTTCTTTTAAGGGCATCATACTCATTTAAAATATGAAAGGGGTTTATCTTCATTTCCCATATGGCGAGAAATAACTATTCAAATTCCTAGAAGGTGTGGATGCTAGCTGCGGGTAAAGACCTGAACCATTTCTTGACCTCATCCGACAAACTTTGTGCAAAAAGTCTCATTTTGACGTCCTCATGGTCAACTTCTTCTATATATATAAAATAATTAAGTTTATCTAGATTCTCCTGAGATGTGTAATATCCAGTACCATCAAGTTGAATAAAATGATGTCCATAATTCTTTGGAAGATCATGGATAGGCCCTCCAATATTCAAAGGTGCATATCGGGCAACCAAAGAGCTGAGATTTGAAATTATACTAACAACAGGATTAAGGACAACGAAAGTCACAGATATTGAGATTTTTGGAATAGCAATTGAGGGAATAGGCTTTTGAAAACCTCCAGAGTACAACTGAGTAGTTGGGGTAAAAAAATATGGGATGAAATAAGGAAAAGTTGGAGATTTAGCAGTGACTTCTTGAAGTTCCTAGACTTTCTTTTGTAGTTTCTGGAAATGAGACCAAATCTCAAAATCTTGGGGTAATAACTCTAATTCTGGGGTAGAGGGCCCAAGAGTGAAAGTCTTAAGGTATGTTGGATCAAGAGATATATCTAATAGACTACTCTCGGAATTAGATCTGAGTTAATTACTTTCAAATTTAAAATCTAGCACCAAGTCTTTAAAGGTTTCAAGATTTGGAGGTAGAGAAAAATATCTTTCTAAATCGACCGTCCATATTTCCTTCGGATTCTTTTTCCTAAAAAACTTTCCTAGGCTTGAAAAAATCTGAGGTTGATTTTGATCAAGGTTCTTCTGAGTATAAACACCTATATGAGCCATAACTCCGTCAATAAGAACCCTTTAGATCATAATGTGGAGTCGCCAGAGAAAACATCTTGTAGTCAAACTAATACACAAATCTTTGTTTGCCCTTAGAGATTTGATTTTCAAAAATCAAATATTTTGGGGAAAAAGTATGCTTTTCATTCCTTGACAATGATGCAAAAATGTTATCACTTAAGGAAACCTCGAGCTACGATAAAAACCATAAGGTGACCTCAAACCTCTTTTAGGTTGAAATCTAGCCCTTAAACCCATAGAGGGATCTCTCTCTAAAACACATCTACCTGAAGGTCACTAAAGTAGAAGGTTTTACCTTTAAAATTCTATGACCAGATTTAGTTCATAGGATAAAATTGTTTGGATTGTTTACAAAACAAACCATTAGGCATGGAGTGCAATTTTAAACAAGTAAATCTACAGATCCAATGAGCAAGCTATAAAAATCACGATAGCAATAAATCCTTTGATTGTTTGAGAAATTTGAATAAAATAAATGAAATGAAATAGAGTTTATAGATTATTGAGGTAACAAATACTAATGGCTGATAAATACAAGAAAGGAGCATCAATGATTCCCAATCTTAGATACTAATATGTTTAGACATGTAAGAAAGATTTTATAATAAAGAGGAAACTGACAGGGAACTACAACACATGAGTTTCCTATAAAATGCTCATTAAAAGCTGTAACATATTCAAGACTGCTCAAATACATGATAATGCAAATGTTTTTCAATAAAATCCAACCCTTCTTCATTCTTCATAAACTGTTTTATTGAAAAATAATAGTCTTGAGATTAATTACAATAATATAAGATATCTAAATATCTTCAAGTTCATGCATGTAAATAAAAAACTTAAATACATTCTGTTTTTCCTTAAATAGCTACAGGAAAATATGTTGTTATATAGTTCAAGTGAAATGTCTCTCAAACTGTCTTCCTTGGAAATAGAAACAGATCCCTAACTAATAGCACAATATCCTAGCTAGCAAAATAGGCCCCTCTATAAAACAGGTTCAATTTTCCACAAAAACTTCTTTTTTTTTCATCCTTTCTTTCATTCAGACCTCCTGGTGGAAAAATGTTGATACTATTGTTGTCAGCTTCACTGGTTTTATGTTTTGTAGCTTTCACTAATAGGCTCACTGTCAACATTTCTTTTTTCTCCCATTTCACAATCACTGACAGTTGAAGGTCAGCATTTTCGCCTGTCTGAGTTTCACTAAAAATGAAGATATCAGCGCTCCTTGTTTGCTCCAAAATCGCTAACAGATGGACTACCCACTTTTCTTCCCTGTATCATTTTTTATTAGTGGGCACACAATTTCGTCCCAAAATAGCTAACAATGGATCTGTCAGTTTCACCAAAAATGTTAATGATGGGAATGTTAGCTTTCCCGACTGTTCTACTGCATGCAAAAACTGTAAGTCCGAGTGTCAGGGATAAAATGAAAACGATGTTCTTGAAATATATAGGAAAAAATTAAATTTTAATCCCCCAAGCCTCTTAGTTGAGGGTACTAGCTTCCCTGAGAAGTACATCCACCTTCTCTAGTCTTTGTTTTTTACTCTTCCTTGTCTCCATAGCACCCCTCTTGACAGTTTCTTTGTCCCCACTCTTCTTAGAGCCTGTAGCCATCTTCCTATTGATGATGAGGTCCTTTAGTGGCATATTTTCAACATCAATCACTTCTTTGGCCAACTCTAGGTTATTTTTGAATTTGATTTTGTATCTTAATTTGTTGGTTGGCCTTCTATGGGGCTCTTGCTACCCTTGAAAAATTCAAACATTGTCTCCTACTCTTTGGTCTCAATTTATACTTCTTTGCCTTTATGAACCTCAGTTTTAGTTGTGTCTGTAAGGGAGGGTTCAAAATGTGGAGTCACAACCTGGGAAGAGTCGATATCAACAGGTAGGTTTACAAGGGATACAGGGTCTGCTTTATGGAGCCTGCCACTTTTCCTCTTGTAGACTTTCAGAATTTTAGGGCCAGAGGATGTAGATGGAATTTCTATTTTCTTGGTCGGGAGGTGGATCAATAGGGTCTTGACCTTTAGTTTTCTTCTCCTTTTTGGCAGTCTTTGGTCTACCTCTTTGTCTTTTAAGAGGTTGAGGTTGAAAACCTCCCCAAAAAAGGAAATGGCTCCAAGTCCTTTCTGTAATAGCTAGATTGTTTTCAATTAACAATTTTATCAAGGCTTTGTGGTATATGAAATGGGAGGAGGGATATGTGCAGGCCCTGAACCTAGCTTCCATATGTTTAAGGCTTTCTAGTAAATAAAAACATGGATTAATTCTGATTTGACCAGCAATATGTGCAAGGAAATAAAAGTGGTAGAGGTTTACCTGATTAAACCTTCCTTTGTAGGTGAAATATTATTGACAGAGGTGTAAAGGGACATGCCATTTTTCCTGCAACCACTCCTTTCGAACTCTGGCCCTCCAATTTTTCCCCTTGAATTCTTCTTTGAAAAAGAAAGGGACATCAATCCCTACCAACACATGCTTGTGGAAAATCTTCTCTCCATCTGCTGGTAAGGTTGTGGCCTCACTAATGGACTGCTCTATAACTAAAAATGACAGGCCTCCAACCTCCACGTGATTTCCATCAAACCCCTAAGAAAAATATCGAGCCACTGCATCGTGATATTGTTCGGTAGCGGAGGCCCCGCGTAATGGCTTCGGGGCTTAAAGCCTAGAATTTAGGGTAATAATATTTTAAATCTCCAAAATTCATGGAGCACTAAATGTAATAGGTCGAGTCAAGGGGTTGTCTGCCCAAAAATAATATAGAATAATAGGAAGTAAGTCAGCCTACCCATGGTCCATGGACCATGGGAATGTATAAATAGAGCGGGGCTCTAAGGGTAGAAAGTAGTTTTTTTGACGAGATTTGATGTGTTATGGGTTAGTGAAAGTAATTAGCGTTCTTCGTCTGTAAGTTTGAGTCAAGGGTGTTAGTGGATAGATAGAGGCTCCACAGCTGTGTGCGTGGAGGCCTGATAGATTCCATAGTTGTGTGCGCGAACCTATTGTATTATGGTTCATGCATCTGTTATATGATTTTATGTCTTTAAAAGAATTATGATTATGTGCACTGGGTTTTATTGTTAAATGCTTGCTTAAAGACTGTAACAAGAAGATTAGATCTGTAACAATTTTAGTAAGAAGAAAGTGCACCGATGCGGATCTACGCGAAAGCCTGATAGTAGTACAGAGTGGTGCGAGGCCACAAAACGGTTTGTGACCCCTCCAAACTACATCAAGACATCGCAAGGGTGCAGAAACCTAGTTCCAGCACCCTCCCCTGCTACCTCGGGTGAGACCTCAGTACGCGCTCCACAGACTATTGCCGAAAGTGTCGGTAGCTACGGGATTTGTTTGGCTAATAACTCTTCTGAACATAGGTCAGGGCCCAATAAGCCAACAAATGGTTCCGTTGTCAGGACTGGGATCTGTCTGAGGGATGTTTGATGTTGAAAGTTTAGAACCTGTTGATGCCTCGAAAATCGCTGCAACAACATTGGGGGATAACCACCCGGTCCGGACCTTAAAGCAGCTCCTTTTCCGTTAAGTGTGGTGGCTCCGACTGTTCAACTAGGTCCAGTTACCTTCTCCCTATTGCTATTGGTTTATAATGTATCTTTAACTACCAATAGACAGGGACATCAGATCACTTCTTCTTGCTGATCAGGCAAGAGAATGACCCTTAAGCTGATTTGGGTTCAGCCAAGCCACAGCTAAAGTTTTGCCTCTTTGAGGAGAGGACTTAAAAGAATGTAGAATTTACTCTAAATGCAAGCTTATTCTATGATGCAAGCAAAATAAACTAATCTAAATCCTATCTTAATTAGGCAGATATAGATCTAACCCAACTAAGAGCAAGATAATTAAAGTATTGGGATTTACATATGTCTCGTTTATAATGAATATCAAGTTAATGAAGTAGTTCAATTAACTGATATTATGGTTACCAAAACACATCCCATTGAGACCTCTTAACTGAAATAATAAACCAACAACATTCAAGAAGTAGTTCATAAAAATGATATTAATTATCAAATCAGTAAATCCAATAATTGAATAATGATATGTGGAAATAGTTCACAACACATTACCATTCAATAAATCAGTTTTATAAGACAGATTTCTGAGTAAATAGTTACTCAGAAATCAGATTTTAATCCATAAGAACAGAGATACCTAATAACAAGATTGAGACAAATTACCCATATTGACAATAGTGCACAAACATGAATAAAATGAGACATTCCTATTACCATAAAAATGAAACTGATATTTGAAACAGTAGTATTAAAAATACCAATTTATTGCATCCATTTCTCTGATCTTGGTCTCCAACAGTCATTTACATTGCTTGAACTTCTGCCTTCAAAGCTAAAGCCACAATAGTGAAAACTCTGCCCCTCATACATAATTCAAGATACAAAAGAAAAATCCTCAATAATCCCTAGATCTGAGATTTTCTCTCCTCTCTCCTACAACTCTAAATTCCTATTACAGTAGTGCTTTTAGAAGTCTAGAATTGCAGAGGAGAGCAGCCCCTTATTACATTCTGCAATCTATTACTTATACTATCTGTGAAGGAATTCTTGAGAGGAAAGTTTGGTGAAGAGAAATCTGCCAAATCCAATTGCTGGAGCATTCTCATTGATTGAAATCCTTTTCTCCATATTTCTTCCACTGTTCTCTTGCAAAAAGAAATCAAAATAAATTAAAATGCAACAATAAAATCAACATGGCATTGCTAGCATTTAAATCAAATCCAATCAAATTCTATAAAATATAAATTCTCTATTGATGCCTGGGATGATTTAATTGGCCAAGAATATTATTGACGAGTGAATCTGCAATTAGAAGAGGCCCAGACCAATGAAAATAAAACTCAGAAAAATGATTTTGTTTTCAAAATTCGGAGCTTGATCTTCTGCCTGATTTTTGACCCAATAAATGATTAAATCTGTTAGTGAAACCTATTCCAAAATGTTCTCCTTGATTTTCTCTTTCCAATGAGCCATCCTGGGCCTCATTTGGCCAAGTAAAACTCATTCTATGGGCTTCCAAAGTTGATGAGTCAAATTTGGCATGAATCTGGAAATTTTGTTGCTCGGCTAAAATCAGAATTTGAATTAAAAAACTAATCCTAAATTAGTTTCTAATTTAATTGATAATCATTAATCTAACTAACTAATATCTAATTAACTATTTATAAACAAATTTAATCTAATTAAAAACTAATTCTAAATGATATTTAAATCTAAATTAATTAAATATCATAAATTAATTAATCTGATTAAATTAAAATTAATTAATTAATTAATATATATTAACTAATTTAAAATATTAAAAAAATAATTTAATATATTATATTATATCTTTAAACTAATATACCTACCTTATATTACTTACCTTTCCTCACTTTACTCATATGTATGAGTGATTCGAAAACTTGAAATCAAATACCAAAGTTTTAATGCGACTTGAGTTAATGCGTCATGCTCCATCGCTTCGGCGAATCGGAGGATGGACGGGATATCGGGGTCTATAAAATATGTTGAGAATAAAACTTGCGACCCGATATCGCATCGGGGTGGCTTATGGGGTTTTTTTAAAATATGTTGCGAACCAAAACTTTCGATGCGATTAAAAGCCCCAATGCGATCGGAACAATCTTTATTATATATATATATATATATATATATATATATATATATAGTTTTAAATTTTAATTTAATTAAATTAGTTATATAATATATTAATTAATTTAATTAATTTAAAATTTAATTTTAAACTTAAATTTTTATTTTTGTTTTATTTTTATGAACATAAGTTTCTAAACTACAGCCACTTTGGAAAATAAATGAAAAATAAACTGCAGCCACTCGAATGTTTAGATTTTTGAGATTAGGATTTGATTTGGAAATTGGAGTAAATTTCTTTAATCTCGATAATTAATGATTTGGCCGCATAACTAAAAATGAAAAATGTTAGTAAAAACTCGCTACAGGTTAATATTTAAAATGAATGCCTTATTGAACTAATTTATTTACAAAATGCAATATTGTACATTTTATGCATTTTTAACCCAGGCTAGATAAATGATGAGACTTCAAATGAGTGCCATTTTCAAACCAGTTGACCAAATGAGGTGAAACAAGCGTCAATGGGAAGCTTATAAAAAATCGGTTCTAACAAAGCAATCAAAACAAGAATACAAAGAAAATGTAAAATTAACAAAAGCGTAGGGCAATCAACTAAATAAAAATCCAAAAAGGTGCTTAGCCAAAATTTTTATGGAAAGGGTCCCCATTATTTGAGTTGAGCAAGTCAAAAATGGGGGGTTGTGTTTTTACCACAACAATGGCGACACGTGGGAGAAGAACCAGTTATCTCTGTTTGATATGAATAATATTAAAGTAAAAATAATTAAAAAGGATAAAATTATACTTGAAATGTTTGACTAAGTTCATTAGTCTGAATCAAAACAGGAATCATCTAATTGTAATTTTTTTCAAAATTTCTCATGAATTAAAATATTTCAAAACTCTATATCAATCGTTAATTAGTTGTAGAGATAAAGCAAGTGTCACTTTACAGCTTAGCTTTTAAAATATACTCCTTTGTCATAGGTAGAGCCGCTGCTGCCAGCAAACATCTATAGTTTCGACAGGGTTACCTTTTAATCATAAATGATTCAGAATCCCATCTGTTTAAGAATTATTGATCTAGAGATAAATCCATTTATATATGTTTATTTTTTTATTTTTTATTTTTGTTATAAATCTTAAAAGCCATTGTCCTGGTTTGGTGGCCAGATAGTTGACAATGCCACTCACTGGCTATAATCGGACTGAACAAGTTGGCTTGTGATGAGACCCCTTGTCTTATAATTGTTTGCAATCATAAGTCATTACCCTGGTTTGTTTAGCAGTGTTGGTAATGTCAGCCTATTTTTCCCCTATGATCATGGTAAGCAGGCTCACGATGAGACCTCTTATCTTCTAAGTTTAAATATATTTCAGGATTATCCTTTAGAAAAATAAGACTCTCTGGGACAGGGAGAATCATTGACTCCGTAAGAGTTAAGAATGACAATTTCATAGTTAAAGGTCCTTTGTTGTAACGTGTCTTTACTTGGTTAAAAATAACTTTTCTTTACTGATAATAGAACTTTGAAAGATCCTAATGAAATTTTGAAATCTCAAAATGATTACAATTTGATGAATTTTTTTTTTTTCAGATTTTATGATACTTTGCCAACTTCTCTTGATTGGTAATCTCTTCCTTAAGTATGTCTACATCTATAATAAGAAAATCAAACTTCATTCAGAGATTTAAAAAAAAGCTAATAGGTGACTATTAACAATTTTCTCCACGTATCCTGAGCATTGTTAGGTAACAAATAGGCCTTCCATATAAATAATGGAAAAGTCACCAAAATCAAAGCTGAAATCCGAAGGAAAAGAATTCTTATGCTAAAATGAGAAAGAAATCAGCAAACAAAAATAAAAATGAAGAAATATCTAAAAATGGGAAGGAAAATCCGAGTTTCGCATGATAAACTCAAACAAGAATGTTTATACCAATGTCTCCAACAATATGAAGAAAAAGAAAATAAGCATGTAATCATTCCTTCTTATGTTGAGATATAGAAACATACCTTGCAGAGTTGTAAGTGTTTTAGGCTTTTTGGGATAACAATGACGATAAAATTCAGCCACCATAAAAACTTTCTGTCTGATATTAATTTTCTTGTTTCAAAGCATCACCTTAATCGTTTTCCAATGAAAGGAATGCTAAAGAAACAAACTAAAGGTTCAAAAACTTCCTGGTGTAGTTGTTTCATGGAAGATCATCGCTGCTTCATGAAATTAAGCCAGGCGAAGAGTATGGACTTCGAAAATATGATCTGGCAGAGGATTGAAAGTTTTAAATGGAGAGCTGCAAAACAGAGTTTTATATCAGCATAATTTAAGAACAAAAATGAAACTAGAATGATGAAATGGAAATTAATGAAAATGGGCACATGAATTTTACCATTGGATAATTGCTTTTGATCTTACCTGAAAGGTATCAATTTCCCCAAACTAGCTGACTCCTTATTTTAATTATCATTAAAAACATGAAGAAATCCCACTAACCAAAATCCTATAACCCAAAATCATTATTTATTTTATTTAAACTAAAGCAAGCAGTAAAATGTAAAAATAGAATGCTTAGTGCTAAGGGGAATTGGAATAAAAGAAATGCATCAGAGATGAGAATGAGAATTTGCAGTAATGACTATTCCTCAAATATTATAAGTTTAATATAAACTCCATGATTTGATAAATTGTCGAGAATCAAGACCAAATCCAAGATAATAAAATTTAAATATAAAGATAGAGGTCTTGAATTCCATTTTTAATTATGGAATTATATATTTAAAACTAAAATGTATGAGAAATTGAAATGATTTTTGTATGCTGCAAATTTGTCATCAATTGCCTTTTTCTCATAGTGGTTACCCAAGCTTGCTTTAACACATCGCCTCATCGGATGATCCGCATCAAATGTTTCTTCACCATGCTTGAATTTTAATTTGCAAGACTTCACTTTGTTGCTATGCCACATATCGATTGAATGTTAATGGCTTAGAGGAATGCATTGGAAGGTCTCTCATCAAAGGTTGCAATGGTGAATCGCCGATATGAAAATATAAGATGAGAAGTTGTGCTATGAGATGGAGTGATCGCATCTTTAAAGAAATATTATATCGGGGATTGGGGAATATTGACACTGTGCTTTCCTCATCGTGCATTGCACATCGCAGAATCAGAGATTTGATGTAAGCATAAATAACAATGCGACGAAGCGATTGCGATATCGGCGATTGGCAAACTTTAGGTACCCGATATAACACGATATGATTCTTGCGATGCCGATATGCGATAAATGACGTGGCTAGTCGGCGATCGGCAATTTTAAGCACATTGTGTAACAATATTTGATATGTCGATATGCGATGAAGAGTGGACCCGATAACTTTATGATGAAAATTTGATAACATATCGGATCTGAGACATCGACCCTTTAAAATTATGTTCCTACCATTATTACGATTAAACGAACGCGATATTTTTTAAACTTTGATTTGAATTTCATATCGGGTCCAGAATTATGTGTTTATTGCAATATCGGTAAAGTTGATTATCAAAGATCGTCGATTCATGATAATGGAAGTATATGTCAACTGCAAAGCTCCGATATGCGAAATGCGATATGGCATATAAGTAAGATAATACATCGGAGGTCTTTGATGAACAATTTGTTATCAAAAGAAATATTAAGAACTACTTCCAATGAAATCTTATGATGCGAATGATCTTATGATATTCCTTGAAATTTTAATTGTGTTTTTTAAGTGAATAAAAGCAAAATTAAAAATGCTTAAATTATAATGCATCACAAATAAAATTTCCCTGAGCCTATTGCAAATTTGAAATGGGTTTACTGCTTACTTCAAGTTTTGAAAACAAATGAAAACCTGCAAATAAAACAAAACACAAATAAAAAATAAACTAAAGAAAATATGAACTAATAATGGATGAGAATAAACTTGTAAATGCGTACCTGAAAGGAATTTGTCTGTAAATTTTACCTTATGAATCTTCAAATTCTTCCTTCGATTTATCAAAATTTTGACTTTGTTCAAAATCATCTCATCATTTATTCTAAATCTAAGTGTGCAATCAACCTAAATGAAATCTGTTTATTCATGTCCAGGGAATATAAAATTTATCAGAAATAAATTTTAAGCTATGCTTCCCTTTCGAAGTGAAACAACAATTTATTACCTCTGCTCATTCCGAATTAATCTTGAGAAAAATCTGTATTGTTATAGTGACTGTTCAATAATGCCTTCAGTAAATAAAGATGATGCATTTTACAGCATCAGATAATAAACTAAAGATTAGAATGAGATTACGCCACTAATTGTAGAAAAATATCAAAAAAGATTTGAATGTGTGCACTTGGCAAAATGGACACCCTTAAAATCAGCTTTTAGCAAACTCCGAGGAAGATAATATGAACTTCATATGATTACCGTGAAAGGTTAGACTGACTAATAATGATTGAATTAGAATTAAGCTTATGATAGATAGTGATACATTTCACGGGATAATGGGGTCATGAAGCTTTTTTATCCTCAAATCCTTACCATATAAATTTCAAAAGAAAATCTTAGAAGGAAATCCTGAAATGAAGAAAAGTGGCTTTGAGGCAATCGATACCAAGTGCAACTTTAATTGAATTTAATCAAGACATTATTCGAAATAGGCAGAGTAGAGGTATTGCTGTAAGAAATTTAAAAGAAAGCAAGAATTAAAATTTTCTGATAGGGAAAAATGTTTTCACTGAAAATGTATGAGAATGGATGATTGCTTTGTTTTATTTTTAATCTACAGAACTGTTAAAAATAAATTATCTATACAAAACAAACTAACTAAATTAATTCTACTCATATTCTAACCATATACATGAAAATGACTAGGTATAGTCATATTTCCAGTGTAGCCATTTTCTCATTTTTATTCCCGCGTTTATGTACAGTTCAAATGTTAGTAATAAAAATACAGATTTGATTAAACTAAGGAAAATAAATATGAAATCAGAATGTACAGTTATTGTTAGGAAATTAATTAAAATCTCTCTCTCCTGAAATTTCCTTTCCAATTGACTACCAATTGGATCATAAAAATCTGGATGGATTTCTATTAAGGATTGAAAAATGCTCAAAGGAAGAGATAACAAGCCAGATTGTGAAGATGAGCTTTTAGATTCTTTGACCTAAAAAAATTTGTTAGTGTTATGTACAAATGTTAAATCATTGACAATTTTCTTTGAAGGAAAAATTTCCAAACAGTTTTCAAATGAGTCAATGAAAAATGGATGGAAGCCTTTCAAATAAAATGGCAATTTGTTAATTGAATTGAATTGCTGGCCAGATTGCAAAAATACATTCTCTTGTTGACATTGCCTTTTAAAAGATAGAAGCTTTTGATGAAACATTAGCATTGATATAAATTGGAATATTAATATCTTTCGATGCTGATGATTATAATATGAAACTTGAATTTCCCAATTGGGCAATGCATCAATTGAGTGTTTGATAGTAAGGTATTTAATATGCCAGCGAAAAGTGTGGAAAATTTGAAAAATTAAATTTGATTTTATACAAAATAAGTGGGGAAATAAAAATAAAATGAAATTACTATTTTTACAACTAATGTTACAGCACATTTGGGATCGTTTTGAAATGATTTCATTTTCACAAGGAATGGCTAGAATTATGGAATTTGGGTAATTTCGAATTCCAACTTGTGAAATAGAAAACGAATTATGATTATGAATAGGAATGGGAGTTTGATCCTCATATGAATCATAAATTGGAATGATTTCTTGAATGGTGAAATCATGAAGATAATTTGCTGCTCCAAAATGAAGATTAGTTGGGATAATTCCTAAATTGAAGCGTTCCTCATCCTCAGATGTTATTTGAATTTTATCATGAGGATTCTCTTGAAAATAATAAAAATCAACATCCTCAATATCAGAGTAATCATCATAAATAACTTCACAAGATTGCCTGGAATTCCCTTCGATTTCATCCAATATACCAAAACAAGGAGGAACAAAAATCTCATGTTCATTAGTGGCAAAAGAATGATCAATTATTGTTTCTTTATCTTGATAAAAATTTAATGGTAATTCATTTAAATCATCCTCTTTAATTTCTAAAATATCATTAATACCAAGAGGAAAAATATTACCATCATTGAAAATATCAGGATAAAGGGAAAAATGTGAACCTGAAACAATGCATTTAAAACTGTCTCTGTTTGAGAACTCTTGTGCATTATGCTCATTGTAAATTTCAGATTGCTGATCATTCCTTTGTGTGCGTATGCTTTCTTGAAGAACGCTGCTTTGCTTTTCTGATTTTGGCATTTGCTCATCATGGAGAAATTCAGAAATTTGTACAGCAATTTGCATTTTATTTACTTTGATTGCTGCTTGTACTTGCTGATTTGCGATTTGATTTTCCAAATTTACTTCAAAGTAGCTTTCAGATTTCAAGGCGGCTTTTTCTCCAAAATTGCTGTTGTTGTCTTCTTGCATTTTATTAGAAATATTTTCCAAGCTTTGTGAAACCACTTCATCACCATTTATTTGCACATCCATATTGGAATTCTCATTTATATTAGAAGGGGATGGAACAAAGCTTGAATTAATTTCATATGGATTGGGAATGGTTGGAAGAGAACAAATATATTCAAACCAATCTAATGATTCTTCTTCCGCAGGTTTATCTTCATCTTTAAATCTTAAGCAATTCAAATAAAATCGAATATTAAAATCATTAACAGACTCATTTTCAAACCTACGTAGATATTCAATTTCTTCACATATCTGTTCATAATCATAGCTGTCGAATTTACAAATAAAAATTGTAACAAATTGATCCCAGCTGTGGATTGAAGCAAGTGGAAGAGTTCTACACCAGCTTCTGGCTTTTGCCGCAAATGTGAGAGTAAAAATTCTGCATAAGATGCCTTCATCAATTCTTTGAAAATCATAATTTGAAATGTTTTGAATAAATTGAAAGATATGGTTAAAAGCAGAAGAATTTCTCTTACCATTGAACTTTACCTGAGACAAGAGTCTTACCACTTCGGGTGGAGTATTCGAGGATGCACGTCCATGAATACAACTCCAAATTGGAAGTTTGAGAGGAGCCATCGCAATAAATAAAATATTAAAATTGAAAAGACGCCAATAGACAAAAAAAATCTCAGGCCCTCCTTCTAGCGCCAAAAATGTTGATGCCTCGAAAATCGCTGCAACAACATTGCGGGATAACCACCCGGTCCGGACCTTAAAGCAGCTCCTTTTCCGTTTGGTGTGGTGGCTCCGACTGTTCAACTAGGTCCAATTACCTTCTCCCTATTGCTATTGGTTTATAATGTATCTTTAACTACCAATAGACAGGGACATCATATCACTTCTTCTTTCTGATCAGGCAAGAGAATGACCCTTAAGCTGATTTGGGTTCAGCCAAGCCACAGCTAAAGTTTTGCCTCTTTGAGGAGAGGACTTAAAAGAATGTAGAATTTACTCTAAATGCAAGCTTATTCTATGATGCAAGAAAAATTAACTAATCTAAATCCTATCTTAATTAGGTAGATATAGATCTAACCCAACTAAGAGCAAGATAATTAAAGTATTGGGATTTACATATGTCTCGTTTATAATGAATATCAAGTTAATCAAGTAGTTCAATTAACTGATATTATGGTTACCAAAACACATCCCATTGAGACCTCTTAACTGAAATAATAAACCAACAACATTCAAGAAGTAGTTCATAAAAATGATATTAATTATCAAATCAGTAAATCCAATAATTGAATAATGATATGTGGAAATAGTTCACAACACATTACCATTCAATAAATCAGTTTTATAAGACAGATTTCTGAGTAAATAGTTACTCAGAAATCAGATTTTAATCCATAAGAACAGAGATACCTAATAACAGGATTGAGACAAATTACCCATATTGACAATAGTGCACAAACATGAATAAAATGACACATTCCTGTTACCATAAAAATGAAACTGGTATTTGAAACAGTAGTATTAAAAATACCAATTTATTGCATCCATTTCTCTGATCTTGTTCTCCAACAGACCTTTACATTGCTTGAACTTCTGCCCTTAAAGCTAAAGCCACAATAGTGAAGACTCTGCCCCTCATACATAATTCAAGATACAAAAGAAAAATCCTCAATAATCCCCAGATCTGAGATTTTCTCTCCTCTCTCCTACAACTCTAAATTCCTATTACAGTAGTGCTTTTAGAAGTCTAGAATTGCAGAGGAGAGCAGCCCCTTATTACATTCTGCAATCTATTACTTATACTATCTGTGAAGGAATTCTTGAGAGGAAAGTTTGGTGAAGAGAAATCTGCCAAATCCAATTGCTAGAGCATTCTCATTGATTGAGATCCTTTTCTCCATATTTCTTCCAATGTTTTCCTGCAAAAAGAAATCAAAATAAATTAAAATGCAACAATAAAATCAACATGGGATTGCTGGCATTTAAATCAAATCCAATCAAATTCTATAAAATATAAATTCTCTATTGATGCCTGGGATGATTTAATTGGCCAAGAATATTATTGACGAGTGAATCTGCAATTAGAAGAGGCATGGACCAATGAAAATAAAACTCAGAAAAATGATTTTGTTTTCAAAATTCGGAGCTTGATCTTCTGCCTGATTTTTGACCCAATAATTGATTAAATCTGTTAGTGAAACCTC
The DNA here is from genome assembly GCA_031772625.1 of Pinus tabuliformis. NCBI lineage: Eukaryota > Viridiplantae > Streptophyta > Pinopsida > Pinales > Pinaceae > Pinus > Pinus tabuliformis. Next base: position 1,588,675,469 of record CM062804.1, read on the forward strand.
CTCCAAAATGTTCTCCTTGATTTTCTCTTTCCAATGAGCCGTCCTGGGCCTCATTTGGCCAAGTAAAACTCATTCTATGGGCTTCCAAAGTTGATGAGTCAAATTTGGCATCTGGAAATTCTGTTGCTGGGCTAAAATCAGAATTTGAATTAAAAATCTAATCCTAAAATAGTTTCTAATTTAATTGTTAATCATTAATCTAACTAACTAATATCTAATTAACTATTTATAAACAAATTTAATCTAATTAAAAACTAATTCTAAATGATATTTAAATCTAAATTAATCAAATTAATTAAATACCATAAATTAATTAATCTGATTAAATTAAAATTCATTAATTAATTAATATATATTAACTAATTTAAAATATTAAAAAAATAATTTAATATATTATATTATATCTTTAAACTAATATACCTACCTTATATTACTTACCTTTCCTCACTTCACTCATACGTATGAGTGATTCGAAAACTTGAAATCAAATACCAAAGTTTTAATGCGACTTGAGTTAATGCGTCATGCTCCATCGCATCGGCGAATCGGAGGATGGACGGGATATCGAGGTCTATAAAATATGTTGCGAATAAAACTTGCGATCCGATATCGCATCGGGGTGGCTTATGGGGTTTTTTTAAAATATGTTGCGAACCAACACTTCCGATGCGATTAAAAGCCCCGATGCGATCGGAACAATTTTTATTATATATATATATTGTTTTAAATTTTAATTTAATTAAATTAATTATATAATATATTAATTAATTTTAAACTTAAATTTTTATTTTTGTTTTATTTTTATGAACATAAATTTCTAAACTACAGCCACTTTGGAAAATAAATGAAAAATAAACTGCAGCCACTTGAATGTTTAGATTTTTGAGATTAGGATTTGATTTGGAAATTGGAGTAAATTTCTTAAATCTCGATAATTAATGATTTGGCCGCATAACTAAAAATGAAAAATGTTAGTAAAAACTCGCTACAGGTTAATATTTAAAATGAATGCCTTATTGAACTAATTTATTTACAAAATGCAATATTGTACATTTTATGCATTTCTAACCCAGGCTAGATAAATGATGAGACTTCAAATGAGTGCCATTTTCAAACCAGTTGACCAAATGAGGCGAAACAAGCGTCAATGGGAAGCTTATAAAAAATCGGTTCTAACAAACCAATCAAAACAAGAATCCAAAGAAAATGTAAAATTAACAAAAGCGTAGGGCAATCAACTAAATAAAAATCCAAAAAGGTGCTTAGCCAAAATTTTTATGGAAAGGGTCCCCATTATTTGAGTTGAGCAAGTAAAAAATGGGGGGTTGTGTTTTTACCACAACAGAACCCTATGAAAATTAAAGATTGATTGGATCAGAAGTGGTACGAGTTCGAAGGTGGCCTTAGCACACCTGCACGCAAACCAGAAGTTTAGCATGGCAAACGCAATCAAGTTGCCTATATTCAAAGGAGTAGGAAGTGAAGATCCATAACATTTTTGGTTCGTATTAAGGGTAGTGTGGGAAGTGCACAAAGTTACGGAGGATAATATTAAAAAAGCTACCCTAGTAAGTGCACTACAAGATCGTGTGCTGACTTGGTATATTAAGCACTCTAGTGATCACCCCAATGCCTTAATAGTGGAGATCTGGAATGCGGTAAACAAGGAGTTTAGTTGGCCAAAATCAAAGACACAGTCGATCAGAGGGTTCAAGGAGATCGTGATGCTGTCAGGAGAAACTCATTGGGATCTGGAGTAGAGACTGAAGAGTATGATCTGAGAGGCTAAGATGACACTAACAGATGCACAACACCGCACGTGGTTTGTGGCGTCTTTAACGCCACACCTGAGGATAGCGTTGTCACAGTAGAAGATCTCGACCTAGGCTGAAGAATTAGAAATAGCGATGAGGATGCATGAGAATCTAATATAGGATCCTGGGTTGGGAGTTCAACAAATCCACACGCAAATACTAAATCTTTGCTTGGAAATGTAGATTTTGAAGCAGGAGAAGGCATCCAAGCCAGAAGTGCATGAGGAGTTGTGGTGCATCAAATGTAAAGGCCAGGGCCATGATAAGGATCATTGTTCGATATTCACAAACTATTTAACAGTGAGGGGACCAATTCCATTGCGACCAAAGGCACAGGTGGGGCCAAGCGCGAAACCCTTGCTCCGGTGCGCAATCTGTCAGGTGGGAGAAAAGCACAACACGGACAACTGTCACCTATTGCAGAAGTTTACCCAAACCCCCTAGCAGCTATTTTGCAATTTTTGCAAATCGGTGGGCCACGATGAAGGAGACTGTCGTAGCTATGAATTATCGATGGATCAAACATCTACCTACAGTATGTAGACAAAGGCGCGAGGTCAGGATCCAGCCATGGCAATAGGGCGCTATGAGTTCCAAGGGCGAGAACAAGGACGGGGAGGAATGGGGCCATGAAGGGGCCATGGTCAACTAATCTATTACAACTGCGGAGGACCAGGACACTACTCGCGAGATTGTACCAACCCGACGAGAATATCATGCCCCTACTGTGAGTAGTTCAATCATGAAATGATAGAGTTCCCCACACTAATAGTGCAGATCCGTGAGAAAAGGGTAGCACAACCTACGATGACACAGAATGTCCAAATGATGAGGTCTGAACCATGCCAGGAAAACCCCAACGTGAACATGATTCTCAGAGGTGGCATGGCCACAAGGGAGGATAAGGGGAAATTAACCAAGGAAGATGCAGGGGTTTGCAAGGAGACATGTCTGGAAGCTAGGAAGAGCTTCGCGGAGGTCTCTACCCGAGGTAGTAGGGATCAACCCGAGCCGGAAAGGGATCCCTCGATGCTAACTACCTTTTTAGAGACATGCATGAAATTAATTCATGACAATAAGGTAGTTAAAGTATTACAAGAGTTGATAACTAGGTGCATAGGGTCAGGTGAACCTCACGTGGTCCAAAAATTGGGGAGACATGCTTTGCGTACTGGACGGGAAATGTGATTAACGACGCAGATTGGCAATTACGAGATGGATTAGATCATTCTGGACCTGGGATCGGATGCAAACATGCTACCTAAATAGACTTGGGAATGCATGGGCAAACCCACACTACAATGGTCTCCTATTCAATTGTGGATGGTGAACCAACAGAAGATCCTGCCCATGGGGAGACTGCAAGGAATCACAGTAGATATAGGAGGTGCGAGCACGCAAACAGACTTTGAGGTAATAGAAGTCTTGGATGATAGTAGCCCTTACCCTGTGTTGTTAGGGATATACTGGGGCACAGATATGAACAGGGTCATTAATTTAAAGAAATGGAAAATGATATTTGAGAAGAAGTCACTCTGCATAGTCATCCCGCTAGATCCGGCTGAAGGAGTGCGCTACACTGAACCCGTGCGCGATGAAGGAAGTGATGATGAATTGGATTGTGTCTACAAGATTGCTATACAAAACCAAGATTGGGTCAACCTGACTATAGAAGGAAGAATATCATGGGAACGTGCAAAGTCCTGCACTGCAAATTCAGATGGGGAAGAAGAGCGATGGCATAATCGGTTGAATGAAGTAACAACGTTGAACTGCAACATGATGACTAGGTCATTGTATTGTGTGAAAGCTCAAGATTGAGAACTGCCGATGTATGATGGGCTGAAAATGGTAGAGGAATTCCTAACCACATTTGAGAGCATCGTACTAGAGCACCAACAATTCGATGCATTAAAATGGGTGTTGCGTGTGACACCTACACATTGGTGGGGAACACATGAAGGAACCTTTGACGACTGGCGTGGCTACATATGGACGATGCAGATAAGTTTTGGGAAGCCAGAGCTACAAATAACTGAGAAATACGATGGACAGGATGACCTACAAATGCACCTCACCAGATGGACCCATGCCTATGGAGAAGAGCCCCAACCGGAGTGGGTACACTAATTTTATCATACCTTGGATGTCATCCCAAGGAACTGGTACATTGAAACAAAGCTCTGACATGGTACAGGTGAATGGGATATCATGTGCGAAGGATTTTTATTAGCATTATTATTTGAGGACTAGTGGATGGACACTGTTGACGATGCATTGCAAGTGGTGAAGGCCGCCCTTTTCAAAGTACTATTGGAACCAAAAGAAATAGTACAGCCAGACTGGTCACACCAGTTGAGCTGGGCCCTAGAATGTTACAATGTACAGGTCGAAGAAGATGAGGATGATCCCAGAAACATCAATATTCTAGAAACAGAGGGGAGTCGCAAGGTGCACGGACCAGCGATCGAGGACCCCGACATCACCCACCACTGAAATCGAAACAAATAAACATTGGTACAAAGGAGGAGCCCAATTATGCAACGCTTGGGGACTATTGGGATGATGCAATGGTGGATAAGGTTTCCGAGTTACTTCGCGAATATCAGGATTTATTCCTGAACAAAATCATGAAGTTAAAAGGAATCCTCCATGACCTAGGAATGATGAAGATAACTCTAAAGCTGAATGTGAAGCCAATCAAGTAGCGGCCCTATCGGTTGAATCCAAAATATAAATCAAAGGTCCACGAAGAATTGGATAAAATTCTTGCAGTGGAAATAATTGAACCGGTAGAGGAATTCGACTGGGTAAGTCCTATGGTTGTACAGGAGAAAAAACAGAAGGGAGAAATACGCATCTATGTGGATCTTAGGAAGCTCAATGATGCATGTGTTAACAATCCATTCCCAATGCCATTACAAACAAAGTCCTGGAAAATGTTGGGGGACATGAAGCCTACTCCTTTACAGACGGTTTCTTGGGGTGCCACCAGATCAAGATTGCCTCGAAAGATAGGAGTAAAACAACTTTCGCTACCGAATGGGGCTGTTTTCAATATATGGTGATGCTCTTTGGGCTAAAGAACGCGCTGGCGATATTCTCGCATGTTGTGGTAGTTGCATTCAAGGAATTTATATATAAGTTTTTAGAGGTATATCTTGATGATTGGACCATATTTGGGCTAGTTAAGAAAAATACCGCGAGCTTACGGTTAATGATGGATACTTGCCGATGGCACCAGATTGCACTAAATATAAATAAGTGTACTTTCCTCATCCCCTTCGGGAACTTGCTTGGCCATGTGGTCTGCAAGCAAGGCCTAATGGTAGACCCGACAAAGATTGTTTTCATACTCAATCTGCAAGTGCCGTGAAGTTTCAAGCAGCTGCACACCACATTAGGACACACTGGTTACTATCAAAAGTTCATCAAGAGCTATGCGTAGATCATGGCACCGATGGAACAGTTGTTGAAAAAGGACACTACGTATTGCTGGAATGAGGAATGTAACAAAATTCTGGAAACACTCAAGGAAAAGATGGCATCAGCTTCTATATTGGCCTTTCCAAACTGGGACATTGAATTTCACGTGCATGTTGACACGTCATGTATTGTGTTGGGTGCAGTACTCACACAGGAAGGAGCCAAAGGAATTGATCACCCGATTGCGTTCGCAAGTCGATGATTTTCCAAAGCTGAGAAGAACTACTCCACTACTGAGCGTGAGGGATTGGCAATGGTATACATGCTCCAGAAATACCGCCACTATCTACTCGGAGGACACTTTAAGATGTATAATGATCACTCTGCGCTAAAATACCTAGTGAATAAGCCTGTGTTGGGGAGTTGTTGTTGGGAAAAGTATCCAATACGGAATGACCCTATCCCACTCTAAGGGTGATAGTACCTCAACAACAATCAAAGCAAAGCTATTCAAGATTACTTCTTTATGAGATGTAAGAGAGAGGAGGAAGAGATCCACTAACCGATGTCTTCCGCTAATGCTTGATCCAATCTTCTCTCTTTGCTGCTTGCCCCCAGCTCCTTGCTCTTTCACTGGCCCAGCTACACCAAGATCCTGCAAAATGGCAAGAGAGGGAAACTACAAGAAGCATACATTCATAATTGATTCAAGGATTAGAATAAATCAAATACACAAGTATAACAATACACCATTGAGACACATGCATATAGAAGAACCTCAAATGCTTTATTAATGGAAGAAGTGAAGTTCAGGAAGTGATACAACCATAAGAGGCCCAATCCAGCATCACCTCCCAACAGAAAGAAATCTCCTCTTCACCTCCTTCAAGCAAATCACCCAATAGTTCTATACTCAAACCAACAGCACTTCCTTACATTCACAAGATTCCAGCCTCCTTAGACCTCATGAGAGAGATCTATATATAGGATATTTGGAGAGAGGATGAGTCAGCTTGAGCTTGGCATGGAGCTGACTAGTGTCCTCTCCCACTTCAGTTATTCTTCAGTTCTTGAGTCCACTTGGAGGTTCTTGCTTCCACTTGGAGATCTAGACCCTCTTACTCATCACAAGTCGAATTCCCTGATCCAAGTGTCATTTTGGAAGCTTCCTGGGCATTGACACCTTGAGGAATGACTGTGCCACATGTCCCAACTCGCCCAGCGCAGGTAGCCTTCTTTGCAGTTGACATTCAATGCAGGTAGACAGTGGAGCTCTTGACATTCAGCGCAGATGCTCAGTGGAGCAGTTGACATGATCCTGAATTAGCCTGTTTTTGAGTGTTTTCAGGTGGAGAACTGATATTTAGTGCTGTGGTTTGTTGACCTTGTTCCTCTAGGGGTAGGAACAACATGTTTAGGGACTTTGGATCCCTCAGATTATTGACATTTCATGCTTCATGCTGTAAGGCACAAAAATGTCTATAACAGTTGCCCCCTAAAGTATGAGGTCGTTTATCGGGTGAAATACTTTATCAGGAGGATCCGAAGTTCATTCAATCGTTGAGAGGTGACCTGTAATAATATACAATACAATACATTATTTTTCAGTCTACTTTCATGATCTAGCTGAGGCGGGCATTCCCATGCTCAGCTTTATAAATTCATTTTAGTACATAGAACAGACGATCGTCTGATGGTAGACTGATAATTCTCTGCTGAAATTATCATCCTTTGAGTGGGATGATCATCTGCTGTAATAATGTACATATCAAATGTCTTTATATTTCCTGAATATATATCGCAGCCCGGATGGATGAAACTAGATCCGGGGTCTTCAAACTCGCTCGATCTTCACTCTAAGTACAAGTCGATCCATGTGAGAATGACGCTGAAGTCGAACATGGAAAGACATCGCTTGATTACCGGCCAATAATGTAAACCGTTAACAAGCGCGAGAGGAATCACCGATAATGATAATGACCCTCAAGGTACTGCAGTACAATTCACGTGGTGTGAATAAAGGACTTGGCGTCGAACACCACGCAAAATCTTCTGGTCGAAGGTCATTGATGTATACCTGTCGCCGGAAGTGAGAAACTTGCCATTGAGGCATGCAAGCTTCAAAGTACTGAGGGGGGTGTTCCTAGATCAACTTCTTGGATAATGAGCTGAAGTCGACAAGAAGCGATCCGTCAAAGGAGGGCCTTAATGAATCCCACATCAGTGACACGGAACGGAGCTAATGATTTTAGTGGAGGTGAAAACAATCTGTGAAATATGATTCAGGGTGGCGATCATGGGTGGATGAAGGATAATGTATGGTAGTGGATGGGACATGGTTGACTCTTTCTGAACAACATCTCTTGAACATATAACGACACTGATGTGATGGATCGGTAGCATTACCCCAAATGTGGATGGTTTGGCGAAGACCATGGTGATGAGACTGGTGAATGAAACAACCCAACCCGATGTGATACGGAGGAAAAGTGTCATGTTCAAGAGCGACTTGCTACCATTAAAGCTTTGAGGTTCTCCCAATTTTTCCCCAATCATTTCTGACCAGTACCTCTTTATTTTTGTCAAGCTTGAGGAGGATAACATATGCTTGTTCTATAACCTGCCCTTCGGGCAAGCCCATCGCTATGTTTTAACGAGCCTAGCGACAGGGAAACTCGTTCTCGTCTAAAGACAAGTTTGTCGCTATTTAATCATTTTAACGAGTCTAACGACAAGGAAAACTCGGTCCTTTTCATTTTTAGAGAGTCTGAAAAGGTACAGAAAGTTAACTCCAAAATTCCTTTTTCGTCATCTAATCCCTTAAGTCCGAAAAAGTATAAAACAATACAGAAGGGATGAGTTTTCGATAACTTTAACGAGCCGAATAAAACAAGCGCTCAACCTTTTTGTGTAATAATCCCTCAGGTCCAAAAAGATTAAAATCTAGAGGAGGGATAGCTCTTCCGGTCCTTTTAACGAGCTGGAAGACCAAAACTCGACAAACTTTTCATATTTTACGAGTCAGATGAAAAGAGCTCAAAGAAGACTCGTCTTTTGAGGAACGAGTGATAAACAGGGATAGCAGCAGATTCCAGGTACAGGTTGGAATTTTCCAATCACGGCAGTGTCACAAGGATGGCTAGGTGAAATCACTCTTCGCAGCTATTCCTCAAAATGGGTAAACAATCATATGGAAGTGAACGACTGGCCAAATGGAATGGAGGTGGCAGGTGCAAACACGACCAAGGCTTTTTATGGCTAATAAATTTACGATCACAATGGTTATTTACCGGGGTATGTTCATTTTTTAATGAGCTTGAATGCTCAACCTTATGTTTATTTTTTAACGAGCATGAACTATGTATTAAAACTGCTCGGATCTCGCTTTTCTATTTTTTAACGAGCATAAATTCCGCGGTAAAACTGCTCGATTTTATGGTCAAATTTTGATTTTTTACTATTACTAGCTTTTCTCTTTTCAAGTATAGTACTGCATTTTCAATTGCTGCAACAAACTTTGTTAGAAATGAATAATATTTGCATGAAAATGAGATTATAACCCTAATATTTCACTTTGAACTACGTAAAAAGCCATTAAAAGGTGTTTTTACCTCTCATTTACCATTTCATTTGCATTTGGTTTGTTGGAGCTCTGGAGGTGCCTCTTCCCCTTTGATTTTCACCAGCTGATTCCGGGAGATTCTGCGGACGATTTTCGGCGCCGTCTGGACCAGGTAGGAGCTAAACCCTAGCTCTTTCTTTTCATGGTTTCATTTTCCAGTTTCATGCCTGTTTTTCAGTCTTTCTGGGCCTCAGGGGTTTTGCAAAAACGCCCTAACTTCAGCGCAGGTTCCCCTTTCGAAACCTGCGCTGAATGTCAAGCCGCCTTAAGGCAGCCTGACCTTCAGCGCAGGAGGGACACTCTCTGCCTGCGCTGGGCTCAGAAAACTGAGTTTTCAGGTCATTTTTTGATGATTTTTCACCAGTTTTTCATCAAAATCAGGAACTTACTCCTTCTTTGTTTGCTTTGCAGGGAACTTTGAACAAAATGTCCCTTACATGGCGAGAACGAGAACATGAAGAGGAGGACATGATTGCCCTCCATGACCCAGTCACGGTGAACGCGCTGCGGAACTGTGGCCTGCTGAAGTTCTTCCGTATCTCTAGCATGAGAGCACAGATTTCTTTGCTACAGTATATGCTTGATGCTTGAGATCCTGTTAACCAAGTATTCCAGATTAGGGGAAAGTCCATCCCCTTGACCATAGAGGACATGTACTTCTTGACTGGGTTGTCAAGACGAGGTGCCCCCATTTCCTTGTCAGGTACGGCCCGGGGGACTGATTCCACCAGAGATTATGTCTGCCAGTATTGCAGGGAAGGTTCTCAGTCGAGCAGAGACGGCAAGATTGTTATCCGTGAGATTACTGACAGGTCTCTCAGGTCCATTCTGTATACCATTGGTAGGATGGCCGGTAGCACAACTCTACATGTTGCCAACAGATCTTATATGCAGCATGCCTTGGAGTGTCTCCAACCGAAATTATTCAACTGGTGTGATGCAGTACTTGTTCAGATGAAAAGTCAATTGACCAAGGTAAAGGATGGGAAGCTGAAGAACTTTGGATTTGGTTCTATTCTGACTGCCTTCGCCTTGGAGAAAATCCCACTGATGCAGCCTCAGTACATCATACTCGACTTGCCTTCTCCGACCGAGCCACGCATGCAGAGGTGGGTTGATCACATGTCTAGGCATGCTGGTCAACCTCAGATTACTTTTACTGAGGCCTTGTTCAGGTGGTTCGAGCGCCAAGAGATGGCGTTTTCCGAGTATCCATATGTGGGTATGGATTTCCGAGGTGATCCGGATTTGGTGCTACTGGATGGCGAACAGTGGGGCGCCATTGGTAAACTCCTTGACCATATTACTGTTTATTGTTCTTATTTATATTGTTGCTGTGATTTTATTCTATCAAGACTTTTAATTGTACTCTTGGGTGCATGCAGATATTGGTCCTGTTCGTTCAGCAGTTCGTCCGAGACCGCCAGTTGCTGCCCCGGCAGTGGAGCCTGCTAGGAGAGCTGTTATTCGCGACCTTGACGATACTGAGACCCTTACAGCTGTGCAGGAGCAGGTTGAGAGCCTTACTCTCAGCATTCCCGATGTGAGGATTGATGAGTTACCTTTACAGCTGCAGCGACACACTACTGGTGTACCTAGACGATGGACTCGTCTCTTGCGCATGATTGCACAGGCCGTGACGTGCTATCATGAGCACCACTAGGCTAGGGTGCCCCCTAGCATCTTTTTGAGTTTTAGGTCATATGACCAATTTTGTCTTGGTTACAGAACATTATGTATGAACTATAAACAGCTTATATATATTTTGATTTTTGAGTTTTATTCTATTTGAGTTATATGATCCATATGTACAATCTTTGATGATGTGTCCTTTTTATAAATGTTGCAAATGTCTATCTAACACATAGTTTGCTAATGAGTCGGTTAATGTGTTTAAGTTTCTCGAAATATGTTGATATTGAATTGAATCAAATCATCTTTCCAAGACCTTAACCCTTAGGAACATGCGACAAATAGCTGGATTGCGAACATAATATATACCATTGAGTTGTAGTATTACGAGCTGTGAGTCTAGCCTGACAATTAGTCGGCGTATGCCACGTGTGATGGCATCAGAGAGTAGTTCTATCAACGCGCTATACTCAGCGATGTTATTCGTTGATTGCCCAATACATACACCTCTGAAACTTACTAACTCGCCGCTTGGATAAAAAATGGCCCAGGCTGCGGAGGATAGGTTCCGCGAACTACGACTCGCTCCGTCGGCATATCCAACACATGTCTCCAGAAGGTTCGACATCTGCAACAAATGGAAAAGGTGGATCACTCGACCAGAACAAATGCTTTAGCGAAAACAAAATACAACAAAAGCATGCAGGTTACTATTCAAGCATAGTAACGCTTGAGGTACAGCCCGTTGCGGGGCTGCGCCAGTGGAATTCCATCGTAATCCATTAACTCGTAGGCTCCTTTTGTTAACACCATTTTAACAATATAGGGGCCCATCCATAAGGACTTGAATTTACCTGCTCCCAACTTATCGGATTCTTGGTCATAAAGCAAGACCAAATCACCTTCTGCGAAGATACCGGGTTTGACATTTTTGTCGAACTGAGCCTTGATTCGTTTCTTATGGGCTTCGTTAGCCAAAGCGGCATCACGATGAGTTTCATCCAACTGGATTAATTCCAAGAAACGAGTTTCTTCTTCTGAAGTTCCAGGGAGGAGATCAATTGCGAGTTTAAGCGACGAAATTTTGCACTGGATTGGTAAGACTGCTTCCAGGCCATACACCAGTTGAAAAGGTGTGAACCCGGTTGCATTCTTTACCGACGTTCGGTAAGCCCACAAGGCTGAGTACAGGATTAGGTGTCATCTTCTTTTATGAACCCCAATCATCCTTTGCAACATACGCTTCAGGACCTTGTTGATTGCCTCAACTTGTCCGTTGGCTTGCGGATAATATGGGGTAGAGCTGTCGTGAGATAGCCCTAGCTTGGCAGTTAATTCGACCATCATGTGATTGCGAAAATGCGACCCATGATCTGTAACTATAGCCTGTGGTACGCCGAACCTGGTGACTACATGATTGAAAAAGAAAAGGGCAGCTGTTTCACCAGTGTTATCCAATGTAGGCATCGCCTCGGCCCATTTGGTAAAATAGTCAACAGCGACTATAATATACCCATGCCCCCCGGTCGAGGTGGGGTTACATTGCATGAAATCGATGCCCCACTTGGCGAAGGGCCCAACAGCAACTATCGGTTGTAAAGGTGCGGGTGGTCGTCTGGTTTTGCTATCAAAAATTTGACAAGCATGGCAACTTCTGACTGCGGTTATGCAATCTTTGAACATGGTTGGCCAGAAGTATCCTGCTCGTAAGATTTTTTGTATATCCAGATTGATGCCCTCCACACGCGCCTGAATGACACTCATTCAGGGCTTTTTCGGCCTCCTCATGGGTAAGGCACCTCCTCAGAACTGTATCGACACCACGACGGTAAAGTGTATCACCGACGATCATGTAGTATTTTGCTTGGTATCGTATACGTTTTTGTTCGGAGTGAGAGGTGTTAGGCCTGAACTTTTGGGTTTGGAGATAAACTATGATATCTCCATACCACTCATCACTTACAGATATTAGAAACAAACTTTCGTCCACGATTGACTCTTCCGATGTTTCATCGTTGGACGACGATGGGAGATCGCATAATAATTCTGCGAAAACTAGAGCTTTCTTTGATTTGGATTTCACAAATTCCAGATCAAACTCTTGAAGGATCGATATCCATTTTGAATATTTGCCCCCCAGCAACTGTCGCGACAGTATATAAGTCATGGGGTTGCAATCTGACAAGATGGTAGTTTTCCGAAAGAGGACATAATGTCGAAACCTTTGAATCGCTTGAACAGCTGCAAGCGCTAGTTTTTCAACATAAGAATATTTACTTTCTGTATCGTTTAAGTTTTTACTTAAATAATAGATAGGATTTTCAATTCCATCGACTTCTTGAACTAAAACCATCGCAATGGTCGTATCCGCTGCAGCCAGATACAGGTTAAAATCTCTTTGATAGTCCGGGGCGTACATTAATGATGCTTTTACTAGACAATCTTTCAGAGCATCAAAGGAAGCTTGCGCCACCTGGTCCCAGACAAAAGGTACATCCTTTTTCAAAAGATGAGTATAACCCTTAGCAAGTTCTGCGTAATTTGGAATGAACCTCCTTAGAAAGTTTGCTTTCCCTTGGAGTTTCTGAATCTGAAGCAAATTTGAAGGTGGAGGCAAATTAATGATTGCCTGAACCTTGCAGGGGTCGATACGAATCCCATCCTTAGAGACTACAAAGCCAAGTAAGCGACCAGAACTGACGCAAAACACACATTTGTGTGGATTGAGTCTTATCTTGTAGTGTCGGCAACGTAGAAATATCGCTCTTAAATGCTGTGGATGATTAGTCCGCTTTCGCGAATGAGCCGGAAGATCGTCGAGATAAGGTTGAACAATGTTCTTGATGTCATGGAAGGCATAATTCATCGCCCTCTGAAACGTCGCCCCTGCGTTCTTTAAACCAAAGGGTAATTTTCGATAGCGAATGTGCCCCACGAACAAATAAATGCAGTCTTTGACTGGTCTTGTGGGCAGATATTTATTTGATTATACTCGGAAAATCCATCCATAAATGAAAAGATTTCACATCCGGCGCATTCATCAATTATCTGGTCGATGAAGGGTGTAGGGTAGTTGTCCTTCGAACAAGCTTGGTTTACATCCCTATAATCGACACACACTCTAATCGTCCCTTGTTTCTTCATAACAGGGACAATATTCGATACCCAATCGGTTAGAGGAACCGGGTAGATGAATCCAGCATGGAGAAGTTTTTCAACTTCTGCCTTAATGGCAGCGGCTTTCTTGGGGTGTACCTGTCGAAGCCGTTGTCTTACTGGTTTGACATCAGGATACATTTTAATTTCATGTTCAACGATACTCGAGTCAATGCCTGGCATTTCATCATATGACCAAGCAAAGACATCTCTGAATTCGCGAAAAAGAGCGTTATATATTTCCAGTTCTGAAGGGGAACAACCTTTGCCGACATAAATATTCTCTACAACACCTGTTTTAGTCGAGATATTTACGGCTATAGTCTCTTCAATATTGGATAGGTTTCACTCGGAATCCACCGTGTTTACAGTATTTGTTAGGAATTCAAAAACTGAAGGGTGATAAAGGTCACTTTGAGTATCTTCTTCATATTTTGGAAGAAGGGAACGATGGTGGTGATCATTCCATGGTGCCCCCTCAATCATCATTGATTGTAAGATTCCTTCGTCAGTCCCATGTACTTTCGACCAAGGATCTAATGGGGTTCCATATTCTCTAGACCTATCTACCCAAACGCTTGACGAGCGTTGATTTGGGTTCGCCTCCCATGCTTGAAACATTGATTGCTACAATATTTCTAAAGGGCTTGGGGGCAAAACCTTTGAACGATCCATGTCGACCTTCGTGGAAGATATCATGTTGCAGGTTGCTACAAACGGTATATTTTCCATGTAAATAGGAGGTGGTAGCGCGAAAGTTCCCATCAATGTGGGGTCTTTCAATAATCCTACTCCGATATCTTGAATTGAATGGTTGCTCTCATGGATCATGGGAATGCTTCCTGTAACTTGTGAACCATTAGGGAGGAAATTCTGTTGGTCGACGATCGTAATCCCTCCTTCAAATGGGAATGCGATCTTCCTAAAATAAGTCGACACAACAACTGCCATGACATAAATCCATGGTCTACCCAGTAGGATGTTATAGTCAAGATTTCCATCAATGACCTCAACATCAATTTCTATTGTTTTTCCTCCTAGTTCAACCTTCAAGTTATTAAGGATACCGTATGGGGTATAAGTCCTTCCGTCGAAAGCTTTTAATGTCGTCGAAGATCGCGACAAGGTTGGAGATCCTAAAGTTTTCCAGTAGCTCATCGACATGATACATGTTGATGCTCCCTCATCAATAATTGTTCTGTGAATAGTTTTGTTGAGGGATTTCACTTGTATAAGGAAAGCTAGTTGAGCTGGTAACTGAGGATCATATCCTTTGTGATCAAAGGACACAAGATTGGAATCCTTAGGGTCAACCCCACCAATTGCTAATAACAACGCCTGCCTTTGGGATGGACAAATTTGTAATACCTCAAGAGTCGACATAGCGGATGGCGATTGGGCCAAATCTTCCACTATGTTATAATGTTGCGCCACTCTGGCGCGAGGATTAAATGTCGACTTGTGTACTACACCCTTTGGCGGTTTTATTGTTAATTCAGGAATGATGGGTGGTACAAATTCTGTCGAAGTTGTCGTCGAACTACTTGGTTGATCTTTAACTTTTTCGTTCGACAGCTGAGGATTCCCATAATCTTTGTTCCTTGTTGAAATCAAAGCATCATTCTGCTGTTTTGAAACCGACAACATAAGGACTTGCGACGGGGAAGCATTTCCACTATCAACCCGATTTTGACCTGGGTTGGGAAATGGATCAGTTAACACAGCTGAGGTTTGGGAACTTTTAAAGAACCTCTTTAACTCAGCTTTGAATGGGCAATTCTTTGTGTTATGATCCTTATCATCACATATTAGACATGGATAATTTTGTCTCCCTTTCCCAGGAGGGTTTGAAGAATTTTTCCCAGGGGATGACTCACCCTGTTTCTTCTTCTTCCCTTTGTTTTGCTTTTTCTTGCTTCCTGGTTGATTGGTTTCTTTGCCCTTATCTTCTGATACGGCATTTACTTCCGAAGCAAGAATTTCTTCTTTTGCATTTTGATCCGAATTCTTACGGGCTTTCTTTGACGAAGCCTTTATCGATTTCGTGTTTGCCGTGCCAATCACGCCGTCACCGGCATGAGAGTCACTATTTGATTTAGGAGGAGGAGGAATTGAAAACTCTGGTCTAGGGGCGTCAGGTATCTTGTCGTAGAGTGTGCCGGACTGAGTATAAACTAAGTCCAAATACTGTGCACGAGCAATTACTTGCTCCTCTGTTATGACTCCCCCCTTGGCCACATCTTCCGTAATAGCAGGAAGTAACGACTTTATAAACCATTCAGCTAACAGCTGATCGGGAACGTATGTTTTCACCATCCTACGATGACGATGCCACTCATGTATATGATCAGATATATGGGTGGCAGTTGTCTGCTTGAAGTTGGTTAATATTTCTGTTCCCGTTTCATACCTTATCGGTAATTGAAAATGGGTTAAGAAAGTCGTGGCTAGGGAACTAAAATTGTCGAAAGAGGCTCTTGGCAATTCAATATACCATTTAGCCGCTGGACCTGTCAATGTCCTCTGAAAAAGGCGAAGCCTTATCGAATCGTCGTTTAAGGTGTTCGACGAACACCACAGATGAAAAGTCATCACGTGATTCGATGGGTCTTCACCTAGATTTCCATTGAATTTAGGAATGTTAGATGGAAGTTTATGAGGAATCGCTGGCCACCAAGGGGCATAAGCAATCGGATCGTTTGTTAACCGGTGTAAATCGGGTAACTCTAAAGTCGCCACGAATGGTAACTGTTGATTCAGGTTAGGCGAAGCATAACCAGGGTACGATGGAATCGCTTGAGCAGTGGGCCTTTGCATACCAGCATAATGTAATTGATGTTGGTATGACTGATATGGTTGGTGGACTTGACCACTGTAAAGTGGTTGGTTTTGACCGTTTTGGATATACGGTTGTCCACTATTCGCAAAGATCTGCTGCTCAGAACCTTGGTACACCTGCTGGAATTGCGGTTGTTGGTATTGCACAAGCCATGGTTGTGACGCCATGTTTTGTTGTGCTATGCTAACCGTTGGACCAAGGTGTGGGGTAATTGTACCCGTTTGGACCTGTGTCGCCCCACCAGTTGGCAATTGTGGTTGTGACCCATGATCAAGTGGCTGTTGCATTACAACCTGAGAAATCTGAGGTTAGCATGCAACAGGTATCGCTTGAACTTGTGACACTGTTACAATAGCCGGTGTGGTTGGGATGTTTGTCATAGGTACACATTGTTGCATAGAATATACAACCCTTGGTTGTTGAGGTAGCATAGGTACCCAACTACTTGATGCAATTCCAGTATAACCTGAATACTGTTGCGAACTCACGTATGGGTACCCTCCCGGAGGGGGTAATGAAAGGGCATATTGCCCCCCATACGGTATCAATCCTGAACTCAAGGGGATTGATTGCCCAGATTGACCTCCAAATGGATTAATTTGGCGAGTTTCAACATAAGAGTTGTCGGGTATTAGTCCGGATGAACAAACTAGAACAGACCATACTATCGAAATAGTCCCTTAGTGGACTCCTTCTAGCTGTTGTGAGCTAGTTGGGACAGCTGGTATGCCAGCAAACATCGTCGGAGTGACGGCAGGGCCTTCTGCTGTCGTTGTGTCATTTGACATAGTCCTAGATGATGACGGTTGTTCAGACATCTTAAGTCTATCCAATAGATTGCCTAGCGATTCTACAGGAACTTCCACTTGTGGTGGATTAACCTCTGATGAAGGAAAGAGAGTGACCCCGACTCCAAAATGAGTTGGAGTACTTGCTTGCGGATCCTCTACAATTTCTTCTATCACAATCAAACCCAGTGGAAGAGGAAGACCGTCAGGTCCGTAAAATATTTCTGGTGCCGAAGAAGTGGTCGCTTCGACAACGACAGTTGTTTGAGGAACAAAACTCTCTGGACCGGTTACAGATGGAACTGGTTCAGTTATATAAGTATTTGCCCCCAGACTAGGATCAGTATTACTGTCCTTCTCTGGCTGTTGAACTTCTTCTATAGAGGCAGGGTTTCTAGAAATGTTAGGAGTAACCGGAACCTCAGATGCAGTTGGAACACTTGTTCTAACTTTTATAGGAGATTTTGAACCGGTTAAACGAGTTTGCTTTGTCCGTACTGTTTTCGATTCCGCAGACAAAGACGGTTGACTCGTAAGCCTCCGCGAACGATGGGGTTTCAATTGACTTTCTTCCATGATTGCGGATTACTCGATCAACCAAAATATTAAAAGGGGAAATTTGTGTTTCCAAATTGAATGAATTTTATTAGACGCTTTTAGACACAACTTGCTTTTTCACTTTTTAAGAGTCGAGAAAAAGCTAAAGATGACTCTAGTCTCCTTCGATGTATTAACGAGTCCGAAGTGAAAAATGCTCGGATGGACTTTTTCAATTATAGAGTTTGAAAAAGGCCAAAAGAAACTGCTCTGGAGATCTAGGCAGAGGGTGTGCCAAACCTTTCGCAAAACCACAGAATACGTTTTACAGTACGGGTGGTCGATCTTCGTGAATGCTGTGTTCACTGCATTGCGATCAGTAGGGCGGCTGACACGGCTTCCTATGGATAAAATATATATGCCTATAGGGGTCTCCCAATATATACGCGATGGTACGTGGGAGCACAAGTCCGTATTAGTGCCACCGACTCTCAGGAGGAATCACCCACCTTCGTCGAGATCGACAGTCACTACGTTTAACGACGCCGGAACACATCTCTAGCTTAGACCTCTATGTGTTTGTGTTATGTTTCAAAGCATTGTTAGGTTCATTCAATATATTTTAAGTTGATCTTTTTAAAGTTTTCCTTTCAAGGTTCACCACGAGATGTTTGATACAAATTCCTAAATGCAGTCTAAGATGAGAAGCAAGCTTTTTCAATCTTTTCGACTTATGAAAATCTTAACTACTGAGGGAAAAGAAAGACAACATCTTTTCACACAGATCAAAGAGCATACACTAATGTACTTTTTCCCTAAATCAACATACAAACTTATCAAATGCAAAATGCAAAATGCAGGTATTTCTTTTCTCTTTCTTAATGTTGATGTAATACAAAAAGAAAGCTGTTGTATAATTTCGAATTCAATTTCAAGTGAAAGCAAACAAGCTTGTCCAAAATCAAAATACACCTTAAGATTTACTTGTTTCGACACTAGAAATATATAAATTCAAACCATATGACGAAAGCAAAAGCTCAATCAGCTATGAAAAGCAAATAAACTAACTCTTAAGATCAAAACGACACTTATCACAGGTCTAGATCTAAGAGGCCACAGCAAGACTAGTTCACTTTCGTTATGGGAAACTGTAAATGATATAAGAAATACAAAAAGAACAAACATAGTTTCTTTATACAACCGAGGCAGAATAGTGGCAAGGAAATTTGGTTTCAGATAGGTACATGGACAGACAACAGGCTGCAAAAACAAGGGTGAAAACAGGGCAATAAACAGCAGGGAACCCCAGTAGCACTAGGCAAAACTGGTTCAGCGCAGGTAGTACACTTGCAGTTTGACCTTCAGCGCAGGTAGCCCCTTCGGGAACTGTGCTGAAATGCAGACTGCCTTCACAGTGCCTGCACTGAAGAGACAAACTTTCGTTTCTCTTAGTTTCCGGGTCAAGGATTGCTCAAAAATTCACAGTTTTTGGCCAAATCAGAAGCTATCAGTCAAGTACACACTAAGGGATGAAAAGGAGGATGAAAAGCTATCACTAAGAGCTATTTAGAGTCCTTATGGATCAGCTCTTCAAATCCTAAACTTGCCCAGCAACTGAGCTAGAGTAGCTGCCCTCTACTTTGCATTTGAAAGATCCAAATGCAGTTTGATTCGGTACTCCCTTTGTTTATGAAATGAATAGCAAAAAAACAAACAACCAACAAGATACGATCCCCAGCGGAGTCACCAATTTGTTTTTGGGAAAAGTATCCAATACGGAATGACCCTATCCCACTCTAAGGGTGATAGTACCTCAACAAAAATCAAAGCAAAGCTATTCAAGATTACTTCTTTATGAGATGTAAGAGAGAGGAGGAAGAGATCCACTAACCGATGTCTTCCGCTAATGCTTGATCCAATCTTCTCTCTTTGCTGCTTGCCCCCAGCTCCTTGCTCTTTCACTAGCCTAGCTACACCAAGATCCTGCAAAATGGCAAGAGAGGGAAACTACAAGAAGCATACATTCATAATTGATTCAAGGATTAGAATAAATCAAATACACAAGTATAACAATACACCATTGAGACACATGCATATAGAAGAACCTCAAATGCTTTATTAATGGAAGAAGTAAAGTTCAGGAAGTGATACAACCATAAAAGGCCCAATCTAGCATCACCTCCCAGCAGAAAGAAATCTCCTCTTCACCTCCTTCAAGCAAATCACCCAATAGTTCTATACTCAAACCAACAGCACTTCCTTACATTCACAAGATTCCAGCCTCCTTAGACCTCATGAGAGAGATCTATATATAGGATATTTGGAGAGAGGATGAGTCAGCTTGAGCTTGGCATGGAGCTGACTAGTGTCCTCTCCCACTTCAGTTATTCTTCAGTTCTTGAGTCCACTTGGAGGTTATTGCTTCCACTTGGAGATCTAGACCCTCTTACTCATCACAAGTCGAATTCCCTGATCCAAGTGTCATTTTGGAAGCTTCCTGGGCATTGACACCTTGAGGAATGACTGTGCCACATGTCCCAACTCACCCAGTGCAGGTAGCCTTCTTTGCAGTTGACATTTAGCACAGGTAGACATTGGAGCTCTTGACATTCAGTGCAGATGCTCAGTGGAGCAGTTGACATGATCCAGAATTAGCCTGTTTTTGAGTGTTTTCAGGTGGAGAACTGATATTTAGTGCTGTGGTTTGCTGACCTTGTTCCTCTAGGGGTAGGAACAACATGTTTAGGGACTTTGGATCCCTCAGATTATTGACATTTCATGCTTCATGCTGTAAGGCACAAAAATGTCTATAACAGGAGTGCATTTGTAGGTGGCTGCGATTATTTCAAGAATATGGTTTTGAAGTCATCGTAAAGCCGGGACATCTAAACGCAGGACCGGATCACCTGTCCCAAATTGAGAATGGCGAAGAGCCAAAAAACTTAGAGGAAGGACTACCTAATGCACAACTTTACATAGTATGCATCGCGGATGGACATTTTTAGGATATAATCCACTTCTTAACAACAGGAACCGCACCGCAAGGGTATTCCGTTCAACAGAAGAAAGAATTGGTGATATGAGCAATTGACTTTACTATCATTTTAGGGCATCTCTACAAAATGGACAGCGACGAAATATTACGCAGATATGTACCTAAATTTGAGTGAGGATAGATCCTTACTGAAGCACATGGGGGGATTGTAGGAGGACAATATGCGGGACACACCACAACACAAAATATTCTTCGCACTAGACTATGGTGGCCAACATTACATCAAGACTCCAAAGCGTACTATTGGGCCTGTGACATATGTCAACAAATGAGGAAACCATCGCAGAGGGATAAGATGCCACTCAAGACACAGATGACGCTGCAACCATTCGAGAAATGGGCAATCGATTTTGTGGGGCCTATCACACCTCCAGGAAAGATGGGGGCATGCTATATCATCACCGTGATAGAGTACTTGACCCGATGGGCAGAAGCACAGTTGGTTAAGGACTGCATGGCCGCTACAGTTGCAAAAGTTTTGTTCAAGAATGTGTTAACACGGTTTGGATGTCCAAAAATTCTAATGAGCGACCATGGAACGCACTTCATGAACGAGACTATCAACACGCTCACTTAGGAGTTCCAGATATATCATCAGCAAAGCACACCGTACCATCCATAGGCAAATGGGACTATTGAAGCTTTCAACAAAATCTTGGAGACTACATTGACAAAGGTATGTAATGCACAGCGGAACGATTGGGATTTGTGCATACCTGTTGTGCTATTGGCATATCGAACAACATGCAAGAAGTTGATGGGCTAGATGCCTTTCTGGTTAGTCTATGGCAAGGAAGCCATCATGCCAATGGAATACATTGTACCAAGTTTGCGACTAGCAGCGACAACAAGCATGGCAGACTGTGTAGCTTTGGAAGAGAGGATCGCGCAACTGGAAGAAATTGAGGAGGAACGGTTTCTTGGCAAGATTCCATAAACAGGTACAGAAGCAGCGGGAAAAAGCTTGGCATGATCGCCATATCAAGATGCGCATGTTCAAAGAAAATTATCTAGTATTACTCTATAACAGCAAGTTCGAAAAATTCCCTGGAAAACTCCGAATGCATTGGTTGGGACCCTATGTAGTCCAAGAATTCACAGATGGGGGCACTATCCAGCTTGCCAAGTTGAATGGAGAACCTTTCCTAAGCAGAGTAAATGGTAGTCACTTGAAGCTCTACACGGGTGGGCCAACCACATAACTAACCGACCGAAGGATAGTCTCACTGCTCCAGGCAGTTGAAAGAGAGTGCAAGACATTAAAGCAGTCTGTGGGGAAGCTGCGTGACAATCAGTGGATGCGTAGAATTGGTATGTCACTAGGGTCATGGTTGCGCAGAAGGGGTTGCACTGCTATGTCGACAAGCAGAGAGGTGACCGTTGCTGACACTATTCATGACAAGATGTCTAATTCATGGCAAAAGTGAGTAGGCGGTGGGCAATTAAGAGACACAGTACGAGCCAGATCTAGAACGATCTACCGCAAGCTTAACGTTACGGCACCAAAAAAGGAGGGAACTGATGAATTTGAATTGTCAAAATGCTTATAAATCACAGGGGGGCACTTGCTGAATGATCTGCGATTTTGAGGAAAGTAAGCTATTGAGCCTTCCCACCAATATGGAACTGTTCATTATCTACCCTCAAGGAGTAAACCCAAGGGTTGTGATATGGCCAGTGGAGATGTAGCTCTTTCCGGATAGTATAGTGTCAACGGTCGTGGGCATTGCACAGAGTTCAGCACCAACGGTAGGGATGTGCTGTAAATTCTTAGACACGAAGCAGAATTGGTCCGGATGTCATTGCCTAACCCATGGGCTGGCCAGCGAACCGTAAAAGATAAGGGAAAGACTGTAAATATGGAGACAAATGTTGGAATTGCAGTTAACAGTTCATCTCTAATGCACCTTGAAGATTGGTATCTTGCGGATAGCAACAATTGTCTTACGAAATTGCAACACAAGCTACAACAGACAGTGCGTATAGGAGACTAGAAATTGGAAACTTACTGCGTTGACGTGAAGAATTCTCGTATGCGGCACCCTAGCTTGAGCTAAAATCCTATGAGGGGTTGCTCTCTGTTAATTGAGTAGATCAGAATGAGCATCATCGATTGTGCAAATTGGTGAGCTCCAGTATTGTAGCAATAATGCTACAACTCCTGGGGCTTCCTGTCTCTTAATTTTATCAACCCGGTAGTTCGTACAAACTTGGAAGCGACGGTGCTGTATGCACAAGTACTAGCTCTTGTCGCAGTTGTCACTTGGTCAGCTGGCACAAGTCCGCTAGGGTTCAAGCCAACTTCTATAGGCTCTTAGAAGAAGCTTGTTAAATGATGGATGAAAGCTAGCTCAAAGAAGACTAATCTACTTGGCAAAAATGAACTGAAAGCAAATCAAAACATGGAAACCCTAGGAAACCCTAATTTAACTAGTCTAACCTCTATGATGCAAAGAATGTGAAGGAAACTTCTACCAATGATGCCATTACTTCTAATAAGTGAAAATGCATGAATCTAATCTACTTGCAGCTTAAAAGACATGTTTTTGTATTTTTTCTTTAAGTGGATGGAGTGAGTGTGATTTTGTGCTTATTAGGGTTTGGTTGTGCAGATGTGATGCGAAAGGAAGGAAAGCTTGGGAAAGGTTGGGGAGGCTAGGAGAGGTTCCCAAAGATCCTTAGCATCAGTCCACAGAGGTTCCTCACGTTCAGAGGCTCAGCAACCAAGTGAGTGGCCTCCTACAGGATGTCTGCAGGGGATTCTACAGGAAACGCAGGGGTTTCTACAGGAAGTCTACAAATTGCTACAGGATGACCTACAGTGGGTGTTTGAAGTGATGGTGGAGTGATGGAATGGTAGGGGGAGATGTGCAAGGTAGGAATAAAGCTGGTGATGGCTCAGGAGTGGAGAAGTAGGATGGAGAACAAGTGTATGAAGTGGGTTGATGGATGGAAGGTTATAACAATGAAATGTCTAAAGAATGAAGTTACGTGAGGAGTGGAGGAGTTTGGAAGATAACAGAGCGGAGCAGAGGTCAAGGGTGTGGTTGTATGCGTGATCAAGACGAAGAAGAAGGTAATAGAACGATGAAAAGCAGTGTAAATAAAACAAATGGCTTATGACTGTCACCAAGATGAAAATTCATTAACATAAGCTACCTGAACTCAATGAACAGCAATATAAAGCGTGTAGAGGAATGTGCATGAAGCGGTGATGAAGGTGTATGGTGCAAGAGTGAAGTGCATGGAAAGATCTATCATAACGAGACTATGTTGCAGCATGTATAAAGTGAAGAACTGCGTATTTTTGTGGCTGGTATAGGCTGCACTCCAATCTCAAAACAGAGATGGTAGTGGAGACTTCCTCAACCTTTTTTGCTGGAGCTCCAATGTATTATCAACCTGCTAATCTAACTAAACAACCGAAAGTAATTCAACCATAAGCTAAACTCATTCAATCTCATAAAACCTAACTCAGCAAACCTGTAATTTCGAATTGCATGGTAAAGCAATGAACTAAAGTGCTGGAACGAAATGCAAACACATTACAACACTGAGGAGATCTATTGCTCTCAGGTTGGGCCCTAACCTGAGAGCTATAGCTCCTTGAGAAAACTCAGAACTAGATCAAAATCTGCCTTCTTTATTCATAATCTGATGTCATGCCAAATTGGCTTACAAAAAGGAACAAAAACTGAGCTCTAGCTCGTACTTTCCAATTACAAGAGTAATGCCAAGGTTCAAAAAGCTTCTATCCAAGGCTACGGCCTCAGTATTTATGCAAAAACGATCATCCAACAGGTGTCCTTGATTTTAGGAGCTCGGCTGTCCAACTGAAGTTTAACTGCTAATCCTGTAGGACAGTCATAACTACTGTTCCTGTAGAACAGTTATAACTGCTGTTCCTGTAGAACAGCTGGCTGCTTCTAAGCTCGGTGGGGAGATGGATTGGAGCTCGGAGTTCTTGGTGGGAATCACGAGGAAGGTCCCCAAGACCGTGGACATCCTCTCCTAAAAACCAGCAGTGCCACCTCATTGTCTCCTTGTCTCCCTTTTCGTTGTCTTTTTCTCCCTTTTAATGCCAAAAACCTAAAATCACCATGCATTAGTCACGTAGATAAAGTGTCTACCCTTCTTCCTACAAACAACACGAATAAACTAAGAAATGCATGCATAAGCAGTAAAAAGTGAATGGTTTGAGCAAAGCAAGTAGGCCAAATGAGCCCAAATTGTACCAAAAATTGGGGCTCATCATCACCCCCCAGCTAAACTATTTGCTCATCCTTGAGCAACTTTGCCCTGGCTCCTCGTCTTTGGCCGAGAACTAGAGCCCGGAGCACACTTTTCCTCCCCTGTTTTTGGTGGTTCTACCTTTTCTGCTGAGGGTGGCACTTCTTCCTTTCCCGTTTTTGGCGGCCCTGCCTTTGCTACCCCTGGTGGTGACGAAGGTGATGCTTCCTCCCCCTTTCCTATTTCCTTGAGCCGGGCTTCGGAAGGCGACTGGCCTATTTTTCATGTCCAGGAAGTTATTTTTGGGCTCCCCTTTTCAGGGGTAGCTGATGTTTTAGAGGGGGTTCTTGTACTGGGTGTAGTAGGGACATCCCCTGAAATGGTTTGGCTGCTGGGTGGAGGCTGTGGCTTGCCCGTGGTCATCCTCTTGCTTCTCCTGGCTTCAGATGGTAGAGGGGTCTCCCTCTCCCTTTTCTCTTTCGATTTGGGAGGTGTACTGAGGGCAGCCAGCGCCGCTGCTGCCTCCTTTTCGAGAATGCCAGCCTTCTCTTTCTTGCGTTTTTCTCTCTCAGAGCTCCTTGTAGAGGGCCCCTCCTTTTCAGATTTCGGGCTTCCTGTGGAAGACCCTGCTTTGCCCACTTCCGGGCTTCCTGTAGAAGGTTCTTTCTTTCCCGCTTTTGGGCTTCCTGTAGAAGGCCCTCTCTCTGTCTTCAGACTTTCTGTAGGAGGCTGTTTCTCAATGACTTTCGGGCTTCTTGTAGAAGCCTTTGTCTCCGTTTTTGGGCTTCCTGTAGAAGCCTATTCTCCAACGATTTTCGGGCTTCCTATAGAAGCTTTGGTCTTTGCCTTTGGGCTTCCTGTAGAAGCCTGCTTCTCACTGATCTTCGGGCTTCCTGTAGAAGCCTTTGTTTTTGGTTTTGGGCTTCCTGTAGAAGCCTGTTTTTCAATGATTTTTGGGCTTCCTGTAGAAGCCTGAGTTTGTGTCTTCGGGCTTCCTATAGAAGCCTGTTTTTGCTTTCCTGTAGACACAGGTGTCTCCACTTCTGCTTGCTTGCCTACTTGAGTTTTTCTTTTTGCTTTGGGTGCAGGTGCTGTTGAGGTACTTGGGCTGACGTGGGCCACCTCTGCTTTGTCCATTCTACTCTTCATCCTCTCTTCCCTTGCTGACAGGATAGGTGTGTCACCTTTTTCTTGGTCCTTCTCTTCCTCATGCTTCTTCCTTTGTTCTTCGGCCACTGCTTCGTGTTCCTCACAACTAGAGGAACCCGTTTCTTCGATCAACATTTTAATATCCCCATCTTTGGTCAAATTGCGGAAGGATTCCCATGAGAGGGGGACCTTATAAGAGTGCAATGCATCTTCCACAAGCAGCTTTATTAACCCATGGTGGGCTATCTGATCAGGTATGCCCTCTCTTAGCTTTGTAGCACACTCCATTAGGGACTGCAGAAGATAATAAGGGATGCTCAGTTTTTTCTCTACAGGAAGGTCGATTCGGTGCCTCAACTCAGTGAGTAACCGAAAGTGATATGCATACACGATGCTGAACCGGCCTTCACAAGTAATATATTTCATGATTTGCAAACTGACTTCATTCCAAGGTGGTGATAGGCTCGTTCTTCTCGCCCCGTTTTTATCCTCCGAGAATTCTTCCTCAGGTGGAAAGAATTCCTTCTTTGCCTACTGACTCAGCTTTCTCTCCTCTTTATCCCACGGCAGACCCATAGGAAGTTCTGTGATCCGACTGATATGTTCTGGGGTGAGTTTGAGGCTTAGACCTCTGAAGTTTACTGTGGCCAGTGTCTGGGATTTAGGCTTCAAAGCCTGCAAGAATTCCTCGGCTACTTGATCATCGTAGCCCTGCAGCTTATCACAAAAAGGCATCCATTGTGCTCTGGTGAAGAGCTCTACCACTGCCGGGTTTCTCCTTAGTTTAGTTGAATCCGTGGGCTCTCGTCTTATAAACCCACCCGGCATGATGAACACGGTCGTTTTAACAAAAGGTGGCAGCTGCAAAAGGGATTTGGTCTATGGAGACAGAGCATGCACATACAAAATTTCAACACAGACTACTTATACCAACATCCTGTAGAATGGTAGCAACGGCACAGCAAACAACAATTCCACCAATATCTTTATAACCCGACCGTGGACGATGGTCTTGCCACTTCTAATAACCAGTTACATTAAGAGTTCAGGGTTACCTCCTTAATTGGCCACCTTCTTTCGCGAGGCACCCGCTTTCCTGTAGACGACTGCGTTCCTGTAGACTGCGTTCCTGTAGAACTGTGCTCCTGTAGAACTGCGTTCCTGTAGAACTGCGTTCCTGTAGAAGCCGCGCGCAATTCTCGGGGAGGACTGTAGTTGGCCGCGCTCATGGTGTGCTTGACCAGCGTTATGGTAGCCAACAACTCGGCGTATCAAAGTGCAGAGGATATCAGAATAGCTATCCGAGTTGAAGTGCTTGGCTGATAAATGCATGCGCACGATTTAGCCGATTGGATTTTGAATCGGCGCAATCCGTGGCACGGGGGATGAGCTGTCCCCGCCGGACCGTTGGGCGACGTCATCCATCCTCCGCCTGCGTATTCACTTGCTGCTACATTCATTCCCACAGATTTGCCACCGCCTTTGCTGTTAAACTCATGCTTCTGACGAGAGTGTTCCCACGTGCACGCCGTTCATTCTCTTTGTCGTGGCCGCCACCCAAACATCCAGTTACACTTTAACTAGCCGACGTGGCCAGTCGACTGGCCATACGGCCGCTCAACCATTCAATTTTACGCTTTGCAAACAATTTCAAAGTTAGATTCATGCGATTTGATGGAAGGAAGGGTGGAGACACTTACCTGCGCGACTGCACACAATTTTTCCAGTTCTCGGACGATGGTGAGCGGATCTACCTGCTGCGTGCGACTTACACAGACCCGGAAGCTCGTGGTTACAGGCTGCCAACGCTGGAGTGGGTGGTTTTGCTTGCATGCGCCCGCGTTTCATTTCGGATGGCGGTTCTGTAGAAAATCCACTCGAGCAGGTTGAACTGCTACAGGATCCCCGTGAGGGGTCTCGTAACAGTCCTTGCTCCTTGGGTGCATGCTGCACGATGGCGGTTCTGGCGTCTCGATCACAATCCCGGAGCTCTTGATGCATGTGGTATGAGACTCCATCATTTGTTAACCTTTGGAAATGGCTTTCCCGCGAGGACTCATCGATTTTCTTTGTTTGTGCAGGGACTTGGCCGCATGTCGACACGGGTGGTGGAGCATGGTGACAGCAATGTGCAAGGATGCCAACAGAGGCTTGCATGCATCCAAACCAATCCATGGTCGCGAAATCTCTTTTTAAGATGAATTTTGGCCGTCCAAAACTCCTACAGGAAGTTTCCTGTAGACACAGAGCTTCCTGTAGAAAGTTCGGCCTTCCTGTAGAAAGTCTGCACTTTCCTGTAGAAAATCCGCGCCTTCCTGTAGAAAGACTGCGCCCTCTTGTAGAAAGACTGCGCCTTCCTGTAGAAAGACAACAGCTTCCTGTAGAAGATTCAAACCATGATAAAATTGCACATACCTTGAAAAAACATGGGTGCTCTTGGAGGAGGTACTGATGAGGTTCCTTGACAGCATGATAAGGACCCTTGGCTGTGAGTTGAAGGGCTTCCTCTTCTCCATAGAGCATCTGCAACATGCATGCAATTTTTTTACCATATTTTGCTTATTGTTTTTTTCTTTTTTTTTCTTCTTCTTCTTTTTTTTTTTTTTTGAAAGATGACAGGGGCGCCTCAAAGAGGTTTTCACCCATGCCATCTGCCCTGAGTG
The DNA here is from genome assembly GCA_031772625.1 of Pinus tabuliformis. Taxonomy (NCBI): domain Eukaryota; kingdom Viridiplantae; phylum Streptophyta; class Pinopsida; order Pinales; family Pinaceae; genus Pinus; species Pinus tabuliformis. The sequence goes on from CM062804.1 coordinate 1,588,704,380, forward strand.
CCTCATAGAGGTTTTCACTCAAGGATCTTTTCACCTTTTCTCTTTTTTTTTTAAAACAAAAGCAATAGGAGCGCCTCAATGAGGTTTTCACCCGTACTACCTGCCTTGGGCGCCTCAGAGAGGTTTTCACCCAAAGATCCTTTTTTTTTTTTTTCAGATATTTTTTCAGGGTGTGCCAGAGGCAGAGGCAGAACCCTTCTCTATTACCAATACAAATTTCTCCATAGTTTTGATAAACTCTTGTCTTGAGAGAGGTCTCCTGTAGATCTTCAATCGATGCCCATTGACAAGCATGGGAATGGCTTCCTCATCAATGGTTCGAATGAGGACAGATCCATTGTCATGGCATTTCTCCACTGTATATGGTCCTAGCCATCTGGTTCTCAGCTCCCCTTGAAATCTTTGTATCTGGAATCATACAACAAAGCCCAATCTCCCGGCTGAAATTGCTTGTCATGGAGATGTTGGTCATGCCACACCTTCCTCTGAAGTTGAACCACTTCTGAGTGAAGGAGGGCCTGCATGCGGTGCTCGTCCAGGCCATTCAGCTGCAGCAGCCTTTCTTGTTGAGCATGGCTGAGATCTAGGTCCAGCTGAGCTGCCATCCTCAAGGTGTTGTATTCAAACTCAATGGACAGCAAAGCTTTCTTCCCATAGACCAGCTCATATGGTGTGAAACCGGTGGTGGTCTTCCAAGTGGTGTTCTAGGCCCATGTGGCTTCTACCAGGCGATCTGCCCAGTCCTTTCTGCTGCTGCTCACCACTTTAGTCAAGATCCCTTCTAATGCTCTATTGGTGACTTCCACCTGCCCATTTGCTTGAGGGTGATAAGGGGTGGAAGTCCTGTGCTTGATCTTGTGATGAGCTAGGAGATCTTCAACCAGGTTGGAGGTGAACTGGCTCCCTTGATCGGTGACCAGCTCTCTTGGATAGCCAAACTTATAGAAGATGTTCTCTCTTAGGAACTCGGCCACCTTTTCTTCTGTTGCTGCTTTGATTGCTTTGGTCTCTGCCCACTTTGTCAAATAGTCAGTACACACAATGATGTAAGTCCTTTGCCTCGAAGAGGGGTTGATTGGGCCCACAAAGTCCATGCCCCACTTCTCAAATGGCTCAAGAGTCACTTGAGGTTGGAGAGGCATCTCATCCCTTTGGGTCGGTTTCCCCATTCTTTGGCATTGGTCACACTGACTGACATATCTTCTGACATCTTGATGAAGTGTGGGCCAATAGTAGCCTGCCTGCAGGATCTTGAAGGCAGTTCTCTTTGCTGCAAAATTCCCTCCACAAGGCCCATCATGACAAGTGAGGAGGATATCAAAGACTTCCTCCTCCCTTACACAACGCCTTAAGATCTGATCGGGGCCAAGCTTGAACAGATTGCCCCCGATCCAAGTGAATGAGGCACTTTTTCTGATGATTCTGCTCTTCTCTCTGGAAGATAGGTGTGGAGGGAACTATGCTGAAACAAGATAGTTTGCTATATCAGCAAACCATGGAGAGAGTACTGAAATAGCAAACAGATGTTCATCAGGCATCTGATCGTCCACTGTTCCATCCTCATCTGTAGACAAATCCAATCTAGATAAAAAGTCAGCAACAAAATTTTCTCTACCTGGTTTATCAACAATGGTTAGATCAAACTGCTGCAATAAAAGTAACCATCTAATAATACGAGCATTCACATCTGGTTTATTCATCAAATATCTAATAGCAGCATGGTCAGTATGTACAAAGGTCTGGTAACCAGTAATATAATGTCGGAACTTGTTCAATGCATGGACCACAGCCAAGAATTCCTTCTCGGTTACAGTGTAATTCATCTCAGCTTTGGACAAGTTTTTGCTAACAAAGTAAATGGCATATGGAAGTTTCTGCTCAACTTGTCCTAAAGCTGCACCTATGGCTTTGTTCGAGGCATCAGTGTGGATGTGGAAAGGTAGGTCCCAGTTTGGACCTCTCAGGATTGGGGCTGACACCAACTTGTCCTTCAATTCATTTAAAGCCCTCTGACAATCGTTAGTCCATTTAAACTCCACATCTTTTGCCAACAGACCAAACAATGGCGAGGCTAGCTTGCTGAAATCTTTATTGAATCTCCGGTAGTATCCTGCTAATCCCAAGAAACTCCGGACATCCCTTACTTTTTGAGGAGGTGGAACCCTCTTGATGAGAGCAATTTTGTTAGGATCCACCTGCAATCCTTGGGAAGAAATGGTATGGCCTAGCACGGTCCCCTCAGTCATTAGGAATTCACATTTTTCAGGACTAAGGGACAAGTTCATCTCAATGCATTTGGTTAGGACTTTCCCCAGGTTGGACAATGCTTCCTGGAAGCTGGCCCCATAAGGAGTAAAGTCATCCATGTATATTTCCACTGCATCATGGACCAGCTCCGAGAAGATGCTCAAGACAGCTCTCTGAAAGGTAGCAGGAGCATTGCATAGCCCAAAGGGAAGGACTCGATAGGCAAAGGTACCCCAAGGACAAGTGAAGGTGGTCTTATCTTGGTCTTCCGGGCTGATTTGGATTTGATTGTACCCGCTAAACCCATCCAGGAAAGAGAAGAACTTCTTTCCTGCCAGTCCATCCAACACTTGATCTATGAAAGGTAGAGGGAAATGGTCTTTCTTGGTAGCTTTGTTCAGTTCTCGGTAGTCCACACAGATTCTCCATTTCCCATTTTTCTTGGGAACCAACACTAGAGGGGACACCCATTCACTATCTGAGATGGGGTAGATGAATCCGGCATCCAACAGTTTCTGCAATTCTTCCTTGACAATGTCTTTAAGGGCTGGATTCATTCTCCTCTAAGGTTGCCTAACCGGTTTACAATCCTCCTTGATGTATATATGATGGGTACAGACCGAAGGATGGACTCCTTTCATTTCCTTATAGTGATCCGGATTTTAAACAGGAACGCAACAGATTACAGAGATAACCATAAACACAGAGATGCAATAACCATAAACACAGAGATGCAGGGGAAATAATGCTTCATTTCATTAATGGAAAATACTGAATACAACCAGAAATGGAAATAAACCAGCTAGGGCGATGGTAGCTATCTCTGAGAAGAGATGTGCGGCTACATGCCTCTGAACTATTCCGAACTGAGTTACAATGAGGCTCGAAGGCCTATTTATTGTTGAGAAACAATGGAAAACCCTTCACATCCCGAAACCTAACCCTAGAAGATGAAATGCCAAATTGTGGGCCCCGTTTGGGTAAATTGGTACATCAATTTCCCGGGGTCGTAACTTTGGCATACGATCTCCGTTTGACGCGTACGATAGCCCGTTAGAAAGATCTATCCGAGTACTACCACTTTGGGAAGGGCAACATCGGTCCATGGACCCATGTTGCCCCCAGATTTCCCAAAAAACGTCGTTTAGGGCCTCAAAACGGCTCCAGAAGTTCAGGACCCGAAAAACTGCTAAAAATAGTAAATTGTGCTACAATTTAGGAAACTGAAAAGACTGAAAGAGACAGTTGTGGGGGTCCAAATGGGTTGGTGGGTGGCCACCAACATCCACCTGGATCATTCCTCCCCCCTTAGGAAGCAATGGTCCCCATTGCGTTGAGTTCCTCCATCTGCTGAACTTGTCCTGCAATCTCTGATGTGTCCAGTGATGGTGTATTTGTCCTCATAGCTTCCGACAGGGTAGTACTGCTCCTTGATGGCATCCCGGAAGTCATTCCAAGTGGGTGCGGCTGAAAATAGTGAGCCTGTACTTTCATCCTTCTGCTCGCAGTAGGTTTCCCACCAGTCCTTGACGTGGGGGGCTGCTTTGAGAAGAGCGAAAACAATCTTTTCCCGACTTGAAAATTCGTGAACAGAAAAATACCCATCTAGCAGATTTAACCATTTATCTACGGCATCTGCGTCTATTTGACCCTCGAAGATGGGGATTTCAAAATTAACTTGTACCTTAAATGGCGTGGCGTTTCCAGAGTCGCTGTTGGAAGCCGATGCGTCGCCTCTGGGTAGCCGCTGAAGGATCTGCGCAAAGCTATCCATCATCGCGTTCCTTTGTCGCTCGAGCGCTTCTTCGAGCAAGATTTTGATAGGATCTCCTGCTCCCTCGTCTTTCTTCTCATCCGCCATGGGAGGCCGTCGGGATTTGCGAGGCTGGTCTTGCAAAGGTTCGACCAGTTCAAGCCCTAACTCCTTATATCCCGACCTCGTTGGGGACATGCAAAGAAAAACAGAGAAAAAGCAGACCGCTCCGATACCACTGATCCGGATTTTAAACAGGAACGCAACAGATTACAGAGATAACCATAAACACAGAGATGCAATAACCATAAACACAGAGATGCAGCGGAAATAATGCTTCATTTCATTAATGGAAAATACTGAATACAACCAGAAATGGAAATAAACCAGCTAGGGCGATGGTAGCTATCTCTGAAAAGAGATGTGCGGCTACATGCCTCTGAACTGTTCCGAACTGAGTTACAATGAGGCTCGAAGGCCTATTTATTGTTGAGAAACAATGGAAAACCCTTCACATCCCGAAACCTAACCCTAGAAGATGAAACGCCAAATTGTGGGCCCCGTTTGGGTAAATTGGTACATCAATTTCCCGGGTCGTAACTTTGGCATACGATCTCCGTTTGACGCGTACGATAGCCCGTTAGAAAGATCTATCCGAGTACTACCACTTTGGGAAGGGCAACATCGGTCCATGTACCCATGTTGCCCCAAGATTTCCCAAAAAACGTCGTTTAGGGCCTCAAAACGGCTCCAGAAGTTCAGGACCCGAAAAACTGCTAAAAATAGTAAATTGTGCTACAATTTAGGAAACTGAAAAGACTGAAAGAGACAGTTGTGGGGGTCCAAATGGGTTGGTGGGTGGCCACCAACATCCACCTGGATCATTCCTCCCCCCTTAGGAAGCAATGGTCCCCATTGCGTTGAGTTCCTCCATCTGCTGAACTTGTCCTGCAATCTCTGATGTGTCCAGTGATGGTGTATTTGTCCTCATAGCTTCCGACAGGGTAGTACTGCTCCTTGATGGCATCCCGGAAGTCATTCCAAGTGGGTGCGGCTGAAAATAGTGAGCCTGTACTTTCATCCTTCTGCTCGCAGTAGGTTTCCCACCAGTCCTTGACGTGGGGGGCTGCTTTGAGAAGAGCGAAAACAATCTTTTCCCGACTTGAAAATTCGTGAACAGAAAAATACCCATCTAGCAGATTTAACCATTTATCTACGGCATCTGCGTCTATTTGACCCTCGAAGATGGGGATTTCAAAATTAACTTGTACCTTAAACGGCGTGGCGTTTCCAGAGTCGCTGTTGGAAGCCGATGCGTCGCCTCTGGGTAGCCGCTGAAGGATCTGCGCAAAGCTATCCATCATCGCGTTCCTTTGTCGCTCGAGCGCTTCTTCGAGCAAGATTTTGATAGGATCTCCTGCTCCCTCGTCTTTCTTCTCATCCGCCATGGGAGGCCGTCGGGATTTGCGAGGCTGGTCTTGCAAAGGTTCGACCAGTTCAAGCCCTAACTCCTTATATCCCGACCTCGTTGGGGACATGCAAAGAAAAACAGAGAAAAAGCAGACCGCTCCGATACCACTGATCCGGATTTTACACAGGAACGCAACAGATTACAGAGATAACCATAAACACAGAGATGCAATAACCATAAACACAGAGATGCAGCGGAAATAATGCTTCATTTCATTAATGGAAAATACTGAATACAACCAGAAATGGAAATAAACCAGCTAGGGCGATGGTAGCTATCTCTGAGAAGAGATGTGCGGCTACATGTCTCTGAACTGTTCCGAACTGAGTTACAATGAGGCTCGAAGGCCTATTTATTGTTGAGAAACAATGGAAAACCCTTCACATCCCGAAACCTAACCCTAGAAGATGAAACGCCAAATTGTGGGCCCCGTTTGGGTAAATTGGTACATCAATTTCCCGGGGTCGTAACTTTGGCATACGATCTCCGTTTGACGCGTACGATAGCTCGTTAGAAAGATCTATCCGAGTACTACCACTTTGGGAAGGGCAACATCGGTCCATGGACCCATGTTGCCCCCAGATTTCCCAAAAAACGTCGTTTAGGGCCTCAAAACGGCTCCAGAAGTTCAGGACCCGAAAAACTGCTAAAAATAGTAAATTGTGCTACAATTTAGGAAACTGAAAAGACTGAAAGAGACAGTTGTGGGGGTCCAAATGGGTTGGTGGGTGGCCACCAACATCCACCTGGATCATTCCTCCCCCCTTAGGAAGCAATGGTCCCCATTGCGTTGAGTTCCTCCATCTGCTGAACTTGTCCTGCAATCTCTGATGTGTCCAGTGATGGTGTATTTGTCCTCATAGCTTCCGACAGGGTAGTACTGCTCCTTGATGGCATCCCGGAAGTCATTCCAAGTGGGTGCGGCTGAAAATAGTGAGCCTGTACTTTCATCCTTCTGCTCGCAGTAGGTTTCCCACCAGTCCTTGACGTGGGGGGCTGCTTTGAGAAGAGCGAAAACAATCTTTTCCCGACTTGAAAATTCGTGAACAGAAAAATACCCATCTAGCAGATTTAACCATTTATCTACGGCATCTGCGTCTATTTGACCCTCGAAGATGGGGATTTCAAAATTAACTTGTACCTTAAACGGCGTGGCGTTTCCAGAGTCGCTGTTGGAAGCCGATGCGTCGCCTCTGGGTAGCCGCTGAAGGATCTGCGCAAAGCTATCCATCATCGCGTTCCTTTGTCGCTCGAGCGCTTCTTCGAGCAAGATTTTGATAGGATCTCCTGCTCCCTCGTCTTTCTTCTCATCCGCCATGGGAGGCCGTCGGGATTTGCGAGGCTGGTCTTGCAAAGGTTCGACCAGTTCAAGCCCTAACTCCTTATATCCCGACCTCGTTGGGGACATGCAAAGAAAAACAGAGAAAAAGCAGACCGCTCCGATACCACTGATCCGGATTTTACACAGGAACGCAACAGATTACAGAGATAACCATAAACACAGAGATGCAATAACCATAAACACAGAGATGCAGCGGAAATAATGCTTCATTTCATTAATGGAAAATACTGAATACAACCAGAAATGGAAATAAACCAGCTAGGGCGATGGTAGCTATCTCTGAGAAGAGATGTGCGGCTACATGTCTCTGAACTGTTCCGAACTGAGTTACAATGAGGCTCGAAGGCCTATTTATTGTTGAGAAACAATGGAAAACCCTTCACATCCCGAAACCTAACCCTAGAAGATGAAACGCCAAATTGTGGGCCCCGTTTGGGTAAATTGGTACATCAATTTCCCGGGGTCGTAACTTTGGCATACGATCTCCGTTTGACGCGTACGATAGCTCGTTAGAAAGATCTATCCGAGTACTACCACTTTGGGAAGGGCAACATCGGTCCATGGACCCATGTTGCCCCCAGATTTCCCAAAAAACGTCGTTTAGGGCCTCAAAACGGCTCCAGAAGTTCAGGACCCGAAAAACTGCTAAAAATAGTAAATTGTGCTACAATTTAGGAAACTGAAAAGACTGAAAGAGACAGTTGTGGGGGTCCAAATGGGTTGGTGGGTGGCCACCAACATCCACCTGGATCATTCCTCCCCCCTTAGGAAGCAATGGTCCCCATTGCGTTGAGTTCCTCCATCTGCTGAACTTGTCCTGCAATCTCTGATGTGTCCAGTGATGGTGTATTTGTCCTCATAGCTTCCGACAGGGTAGTACTGCTCCTTGATGGCATCCCGGAAGTCATTCCAAGTGGGTGCGGCTGAAAATAGTGAGCCTGTACTTTCATCCTTCTGCTCGCAGTAGGTTTCCCACCAGTCCTTGACGTGGGGGGCTGCTTTGAGAAGAGCGAAAACAATCTTTTCCCGACTTGAAAATTCGTGAACAGAAAAATACCCATCTAGCAGATTTAACCATTTATCTACGACATCTGCGTCTATTTGACCCTCGAAGATGGGGATTTCAAAATTAACTTGTACCTTAAACGGCGTGGCGTTTCCAGAGTCGCTGTTGGAAGCCGATGCGTCGCCTCTGGGTAGCCGCTGAAGGATCTGCGCAAAGCTATCCATCATCGCGTTCCTTTGTCGCTCGAGCGCTTCTTCGAGCAAGATTTTGATAGGATCTCCTGCTCCCTCGTCTTTCTTCTCATCCGCCATGGGAGGCCGTCGGGATTTGCGAGGCTGGTCTTGCAAAGGTTCGACCAGTTCAAGCCCTAACTCCTTATATCCCGACCTCGTTGGGGACATGCAAAGAAAAACAGAGAAAAAGCAGACCGCTCCGATACCACTGATCCGGATTTTAAACAGGAACACAACAGCTTACAGAGATAACCATAAACACAGAGATGCAATAACCATAAACACAGAGATGCAGCGAAAATAATGCTTCATTTCATTAATGGAAAATACTGAATACAACCAGAAATGGAAATAAACCAGCTAGGGTGATGGTAGCTATCTCTGAGAAGAGATGTGCGGCTACATGCCTCTGAACTGTTCGGAACTGAGTTACAATGAGGCTCGAAGACCTATTTATTGTTGAGAAACAATGGAAAACCCTTCACATCCCGAAACCTAACCCTAGAAGATGAAACGCCAAATTGTGGGCCCCGTTTGGGTAAATTGGTACATCAATTTCCCGGGGTCGTAACTTTGGCATACGATCTCCGTTTGACGCGTACGATAGCCCGTTAGAAAGATCTATCTGAGTACTACCACTTTGGGAAGGGCAACATCGGTCCATGGACCCATGTTGCCCCAAGATTTCCCAAAAAACGTCGTTTAGGGCCTCAAAACGGCTCCAGAAGTTCAGGACCCGAAAAACTGCTAAAAATAGTAAATTGTGCTACAATTTAGGAAACTGAAAAGACTGAAAGAGACAGTTGTGGGGGTCCAAATGGGTTGGTGGGTGGCCACCAACATCCACCTGGATCATTCCTCCCCCCTTAGGAAGCAATGGTCCCCATTGCGTTGAGTTCCTCCATCTGCTGAACTTGTCCTGCAATCTCTGATGTGTCCAGTGATGGTGTATTTGTCCTCATAGCTTCCGACAGGGTAGTACTGCTCCTTGATGGCATCCCGGAAGTCATTCCAAGTGGGTGCGGCTGAAAATAGTGAGCCTGTACTTTCATCCTTCTGCTCGCAGTAGGTTTCCCACCAGTCCTTGACGTGGGGGGCTGCTTTGAGAAGAGCGAAAACAATCTTTTCCCGACTTGAAAATTCGTGAACAGAAAAATACCCATCTAGCAGATTTAACCATTTATCTACAGCATCTGCGTCTATTTGACCCTCGAAGATGGGGATTTCAAAATTAACTTGTACCTTAAACGGCGTGGCGTTTCCAGAGTCGCTGTTGGAAGCCGATGCGTCGCCTCTGGGTAGCCGCTGAAGGATCTGCGCAAAGCTATCCATCATCGCGTTCCTTTGTCGCTCGAGCGCTTCTTCGAGCAAGATTTTGATAGGATCTCCTGCTCCCTCGTCTTTCTTCTCATCCGCCATGGGAGGCCGTCGGGATTTGCGAGGCTGGTCTTGCAAAGGTTCGACCAGTTCAAGCCCTAACTCCTTATATCCCGACCTCGTTGGGGACATGCAAAGAAAAACAGAGAAAAAGCAGACCGCTCTGATACCACTGATCCGGATTTTAAACAGGAACGCAACAGATTACAGAGATAACCATAAACACAGAGATGCAATAACCATAAACACAGAGATGCAGCGGAAATAATGCTTCATTTCATTAATGGAAAATACTGAATACAACCAGAAATGGAAATAAACCAGCTAGGGCGATGGTAGCTATCTCTGAAAAGAGATGTGCGGCTACATGCCTCTGAACTGTTCCGAACTGAGTTACAATGAGGCTCGAAGGCCTATTTATTGTTGAGAAACAATGGAAAACCCTTCACATCCCGAAACCTAACCCTAGAAGATGAAACGCCAAATTGTGGGCTCCGTTTGGGTAAATTGGTACATCAATTTCCCGGGGTCGTAACTTTGGCATACGATCTCCGTTTGACGCGTACGATAGCCCGTTAGAAAGATCTATCCGAGTAATACCACTTTGGGAAGGGCAACATCGGTCCATGGACCCATGTTGCCCTCAGATTTCCCAAAAAACGTCGTTTAGGGCCTCAAAACGGCTCCAGAAGTTCAGGACCCGAAAAACTGCTAAAAATAGTAAATTGTGCTACAATTTAGGAAACTGAAAAGACTGAAAGAGACAGTTGTGGGGGTCCAAATGGGTTGGTGGGTGGCCACCAACATCCACCTGGATCATTCCTCCCCCCTTAGGAAGCAATGGTCCCCATTGCGTTGAGTTCCTCCATCTGCTGAACTTGTCCTGCAATCTCTGATGTGTCCAGTGATGGTGTATTTGTCCTCATAGCTTCCGACAGGGTAGTACTGCTCCTTGATGGCATCCCGGAAGTCATTCCAAGTGGGTGCGGCTGAAAATAGTGAGCCTGTACTTTCATCCTTCTGCTCGCAGTAGGTTTCCCACCAGTCCTTGACGTGGGGGGCTGCTTTGAGAAGAGCGAAAACAATCTTTTCCCGACTTGAAAATTCGTGAACAGAAAAATACCCATCTAGCAGATTTAACCATTTATCTACGGCATCTGCGTCTATTTGACCCTCGAAGATGGGGATTTCAAAATTAACTTGTACCTTAAACGGCGTGGCGTTTCCAGAGTCGCTGTTGGAAGCCGATGCGTCGCCTCTGGGTAGCCGCTGAAGGATCTGCGCAAAGCTATCCATCATCGCGTTCCTTTGTCGCTCGAGCGCTTCTTCGAGCAAGATTTTGATAGGATCTCCTGCTCCCTCGTCTTTCTTCTCATCCGCCATGGGAGGCCGTCGGGATTTGCGAGGCTGGTCTTGCAAAGGTTCGACCAGTTCAAGCCCTAACTCCTTATATCCCGACCTCGTTGGGGACATGCAAAGAAAAACAGAGAAAAAGCAGACCGCTCTGATACCACTGATCCGGATTTTAAACAGGAACGCAACAGATTACAGAGATAACCATAAACACAGAGATGCAATAACCATAAACACAGAGATGCAGCGGAAATAATGCTTCATTTCATTAATGGAAAATACTGAATACAACCAGAAATGGAAATAAACCAGCTAGGGCGATGGTAGCTATCTCTGAAAAGAGATGTGCGGCTACATGCCTCTGAACTGTTCCGAACTGAGTTACAATGAGGCTCGAAGGCCTATTTATTGTTGAGAAACAATGGAAAACCCTTCACATCCCGAAACCTAACCCTAGAAGATGAAACGCCAAATTGTGGGCTCCGTTTGGGTAAATTGGTACATCAATTTCCCGGGGTCGTAACTTTGGCATACGATCTCCGTTTGACGCGTACGATAGCCCGTTAGAAAGATCTATCCGAGTAATACCAATTTGGGAAGGGCAACATCGGTCCATGGACCCATGTTGCCCTCAGATTTCCCAAAAAACGTCGTTTAGGGCCTCAAAACGGCTCCAGAAGTTCAGGACCCGAAAAACTGCTAAAAATAGTAAATTGTGCTACAATTTAGGAAACTGAAAAGACTGAAAGAGACAGTTGTGGGGGTCCAAATGGGTTGGTGGGTGGCCACCAACATCCACCTGGATCATTCCTCCCCCCTTAGGAAGCAATGGTCCCCATTGCGTTGAGTTCCTCCATCTGCTGAACTTGTCCTGCAATCTCTGATGTGTCCAGTGATGGTGTATTTGTCCTCATAGCTTCCGACAGGGTAGTACTGCTCCTTGATGGCATCCCGGAAGTCATTCCAAGTGGGTGCGGCTGAAAATAGTGAGCCTGTACTTTCATCCTTCTGCTCGCAGTAGGTTTCCCACCAGTCCTTGACGTGGGGGGCTGCTTTGAGAAGAGCGAAAACAATCTTTTCCCGACTTGAAAATTCGTGAACAGAAAAATACCCATCTAGCAGATTTAACCATTTATCTACGGCATCTGCGTCTATTTGACCCTCGAAGATGGGGATTTCAAAATTAACTTGTACCTTAAACGGCGTGGCGTTTCCAGAGTCGCTGTTGGAAGCCGATGCGTCGCCTCTGGGTAGCCGCTGAAGGATCTGCGCAAAGCTATCCATCATCGCGTTCCTTTGTCGCTCGAGCGCTTCTTCGAGCAAGATTTTGATAGGATCTCCTGCTCCCTCGTCTTTCTTCTCATCCGCCATGGGAGGCCGTCGGGATTTGCGAGGCTGGTCTTGCAAAGGTTCGACCAGTTCAAGCCCTAACTCCTTATATCCCGACCTCGTTGGGGACATGCAAAGAAAAACAGAGAAAAAACAGACCGCTCCGATACCACTGATCCAGATTTTAAACAGGAACGCAACAGATTACAGAGATAACCATAAACACAGAGATGCAATAACCATAAACACAGAGATGCAGCGGAAATAATGCTTCATTTCATTAATGGAAAATACTGAATACAACCAGAAATGGAAATAAACCAGCTAGGGCGATGGTAGCTATCTCTGAGAAGAGATGTGCGGCTACATGCCTCTGAACTGTTCCGAACTGAGTTACAATGAGGCTCGAAGGCCTATTTATTGTTGAGAAACAATGGAAAACCCTTCACATCCCGAAACCTAACCCTAGAAGATGAAACGCCAAATTGTGGGCCCCGTTTGGGTAAATTGGTACATCAATTTCCCGGGGTCGTAACTTTGGCATACGATCTCCGTTTGACGCGTACGATAGCCCGTTAGAAAGATCTATCCGAGTACTACCACTTTGGGAAGGGCAACATCGGTCCATGGACCCATGTTGCCCCCAGATTTCCCAAAAAACGTCGTTTAGGGCCTCAAAACGGCTCCAGAAGTTCAGGACCCGAAAAACTGCTAAAAATAGTAAATTGTGCTACAATTTAGGAAACTGAAAAGACTGAAAGAGACAGTTGTGGGGGTCCAAATGGGTTGGTGGGTGGCCACCAACATCCACCTGGATCATTTCTCCCCCCTTAGGAAGCAATGGTCCCCATTGCGTTGAGTTCCTCCATCTGCTGAACTTGTCCTGCAATCTCTGATGTGTCCAGTGATGGTGTATTTGTCCTCATAGCTTCTGACAGGGTAGTACTGCTCCTTGATGGCATCCCGGAAGTCATTCCAAGTGGGTGCGGCTGAAAATAGTGAGCCTGTACTTTCATCCTTCTGCTCGCAGTAGGTTTCCCACCAGTCCTTGACGTGGGGGGCTGCTTTGAGAAGAGCGAAAACAATCTTTTCCCGACTTGAAAATTCGTGAACAGAAAAATACCCATCTAGCAGATTTAACCATTTATCTACGGCATCTGCGTCTATTTGACCCTCGAAGATGGGGATTTCAAAATTAACTTGTACCTTAAACGGCGTGGCGTTTCCAGAGTCGCTGTTGGAAGCCGATGCGTCGCCTCTGGGTAGCCGCTGAAGGATCTGCGCAAAGCTATCCATCATCGCGTTCCTTTGTCGCTCGAGGGCTTCTTCGAGCAAGATTTTGATAGGATCTCCTGCTCCCTCGTCTTTCTTCTCATCCGCCATGGGAGGCCGTCGGGATTTGCGAGGCTGGTCTTGCAAAGGTTCGACCAGTTCAAGCCCTAACTCCTTATATCCCGACCTCGTTGGGGACATGCAAAGAAAAACAGAGAAAAAGCAGACCGCTCCGATACCACTGATCCGGATTTTAAACAGGAACGCAACAGATTACAGAGATAACCATAAACACAGAGATGCAATAACCATAAACACAGAGGTGCAGCGGAAATAATGCTTCATTTCATTAATGGAAAATACTGAATACAACCAGAAATGGAAATAAACCAGCTAGGGCGATGGTAGCTATCTCTGAGAAGAGATGTGCGGCTACATGCCTCTGAACTGTTCCGAACTGAGTTACAATGAGGCTCGAAGGCCTATTTATTGTTGAGAAACAATGGAAAACCCTTCACATCCCGAAACCTAAACCTAGAAGATGAAACGCCAAATTGTGGGCCCCGTTTGGGTAAATTGGTACATCAATTTCCCGGGGTCGTAACTTTGGCATACGATCTCCGTTTGACACGTACGATAGCCCGTTAGAAAGATCTATCCGAGTACTACCACTTTGGGAAGGGCAACATCGGTCCATAGACCCATGTTGCCCCCAGATTTCCCAAAAAACATCGTTTAGGGCCTCAAAACGGCTCCAGAAGTTCAGGACCCGAAAAACTGCTAAAAATAGTAAATTGTGCTACAATTTAGGAAACTGAAAAGACTGAAAGAGACAGTTGTGGGGGTCCAAATGGGTTGGTGGGTGGCCACCAACATCCACCTGGATCATTCCTCCCCCCTTAGGAAGCAATGGTCCCCATTGCGTTGAGTTCCTCCATCTGCTGAACTTGTCCTGCAATCTCTGATGTGTCCAGTGATGGTGTATTTGTCCTCATAGCTTCCGACAGGGTAGTACTGCTCCTTGATGGCATCCCGGAAGTCATTCCAAGTGGGTGCGGCTGAAAATAGTGAGCCTGTACTTTCATCCTTCTGCTCGCAGTAGGTTTCCCACCAGTCCTTGACGTGGGGGGCTGCTTTGAGAAGAGCGAAAACAATCTTTTCCCGACTTGAAAATTCGTGAACAGAAAAATACCCATCTAGCAGATTTAACCATTTATCTACGGCATCTGCGTCTATTTGACCCTCGAAGATGGGGATTTCAAAATTAACTTGTACCTTAAACGGCGTGGCGTTTCCAGAGTCGCTGTTGGAAGCCGATGCGTCGCCTCTGGGTAGCCGCTGAAGGATCTGCGCAAAGCTATCCATCATCGCGTTCCTTTGTCGCTCGAGCACTTCTTCGAGCAAGATTTTGATAGGATCTCCTGCTCCCTCGTCTTTCTTCTCATCCGCCATGGGAGGCCGTCGGGATTTGCGAGGCTGGTCTTGCAAAGGTTCGACCAGTTCAAGCCCTAACTCCTTATATCCCGACCTCGTTGGGGACATGCAAAGAAAAACAGAGAAAAAGCAGACCGCTCCGATACCACTGATCCGGATTTTAAACAGGAACGCAACAGATTACAGAGATAACCATAAACACAGAGATGCAATAACCATAAACACAGAGATGCAGCGGAAATAATGCTTCATTTCATTAATGGAAAATACTGAATACAACCAGAAATGGAAATAAACCAGCTAGGGCGATGGTAGCTATCTCTGAAAAGAGATGTGCGGCTACATGCCTCTGAACTGTTCCGAACTGAGTTACAATGAGGCTCGAAGGCCTATTTATTGTTGAGAAACAATGGAAAACCCTTCACATCCCGAAACCTAACCCTAGAAGATGAAACGCCAAATTGTGGGCTCCGTTTGGGTAAATTGGTACATCAATTTCCCGGGGTCGTAACTTTGGCATACGATCTCCGTTTGACGCGTACGATAGCCCGTTAGAAAGATCTATCCGAGTAATACCACTTTGGGAAGGGCAACATCGGTCCATGGACCCATGTTGCCCCCAGATTTCCCAAAAAACGTCGTTTAGGGCCTCAAAACGGCTCCAGAAGTTCAGGACCCGAAAAACTGCTAAAAATAGTAAATTGTGCTACAATTTAGGAAACTGAAAAGACTGAAAGAGACAGTTGTGGGGGTCCAAATGGGTTGGTGGGTGGCCACCAACATCCACCTGGATCATTCCTCCCCCCTTAGGAAGCAATGGTCCCCATTGCGTTGAGTTCCTCCATCTGCTGAACTTGTCCTGCAATCTCTGATGTGTCCAGTGATGGTGTATTTGTCCTCATAGCTTCCGACAGGGTAGTACTGCTCCTTGATGGCATCCCGGAAGTCATTCCAAGTGGGTGCGGCTGAAAATAGTGAGCCTGTACTTTCATCCTTCTGCTCGCAGTAGGTTTCCCACCAGTCCTTGACGTGGGGGGCTGCTTTGAGAAGAGCGAAAACAATCTTTTCCCGACTTGAAAATTCGTGAACAGAAAAATACCCATCTAGCAGATTTAACCATTTATCTATGGCATCTGCGTCTATTTGACCCTCGAAGATGGGGATTTCAAAATTAACTTGTACCTTAAACGGCGTGGCGTTTCCAGAGTCGCTATTGGAAGCCGATGCGTCGCCTCTGGGTAGCCGCTGAAGGATCTGCGCAAAGCTATCCATCATCGCGTTCCTTTGTCGCTCGAGCGCTTCTTCGAGCAAGATTTTGATAGGATCTCCTGCTCCCTTGTCTTTCTTCTCATCCGCCATGGGAGGCCGTCGGGATTTGCGAGGCTGGTCTTGCAAAGGTTCGACCAGTTCAAGCCCTAACTCCTTATATCCCGACCTCGTTGGGGACATGCAAAGAAAAACAGAGAAAAAACAGACCGCTCCGATACCACTGATCCAGATTTTAAACAGGAACGCAACAGATTACAGAGATAACCATAAACACAGAGATGCAGCGGAAATAATGCTTCATTTCATTAATGGAAAATACTGAATACAACCAGAAATGGAAATAAACCAGCTAGGGCGATGGTAGCTATCTCTGAGAAGAGATGTGCGGCTACATGCCTCTGAACTGTTCCGAACTGAGTTACAATGAGGCTCGAAGGCCTATTTATTGTTGAGAAACAATGGAAAACCCTTCACATCCCGAAACCTAACCCTAGAAGATGAAACGCCAAATTGTGGGCCCCGTTTGGGTAAATTGGTACATCAATTTCCCGGGGTCGTAACTTTGGCATACGATCTCCGTTTGACGCGTACGATAGCCCGTTAGAAAGATCTATCCGAGTACTACCACTTTGGGAAGGGCAACATCGGTCCATGGACCCATGTTGCCCCCAGATTTCCCAAAAAACGTCGTTTAGGGCCTCAAAACGGCTCCAGAAGTTCAGGACCCGAAAAACTGCTAAAAATAGTAAATTGTGCTACAATTTAGGAAACTGAAAAGACTGAAAGAGACAGTTGTGGGGGTCTAAATGGGTTGGTGGGTGGCCACCAACATCCACCTGGATCATTTCTCCCCCCTTAGGAAGCAATGGTCCCCATTGCGTTGAGTTCCTCCATCTGCTGAACTTGTCCTGCAATCTCTGATGTGTCCAGTGATGGTGTATTTGTCCTCATAGCTTCTGACAGGGTAGTACTGCTCCTTGATGGCATCCCGGAAGTCATTCCAAGTGGGTGCGGCTGAAAATAGTGAGCCTGTACTTTCATCCTTCTGCTCGCAGTAGGTTTCCTACCAGTCCTTGACGTGGGGGGCTGCTTTGAGAAGAGCGAAAACAATCTTTTCCCGACTTGAAAATTCGTGAACAGAAAAATACCCATCTAGCAGATTTAACCATTTATCTACGGCATCTGCGTCTATTTGACCCTCGAAGATGGGGATTTCAAAATTAACTTGTACCTTAAACGGCGTGGCGTTTCCAGAGTCGCTGTTGGAAGCCGATGCGTCGCCTCTGGGTAGCCGCTGAAGGATCTGCGCAAAGCTATCCATCATCGCGTTCCTTTGTCGCTCGAGGGCTTCTTCGAGCAAGATTTTGATAGGATCTCCTGCTCCCTCGTCTTTCTTCTCATCCGCCATGGGAGGCCGTCGGGATTTGCGAGGCTGGTCTTGCAAAGGTTCGACCAGTTCAAGCCCTAACTCCTTATATCCCGACCTCGTTGGGGACATGCAAAGAAAAACAGAGAAAAAGCAGACCGCTCCGATACCACTGATCCGGATTTTAAACAGGAACGCAACAGATTACAGAGATAACCATAAACACAGAGATGCAATAACCATAAACACAGAGGTGCAGCGGAAATAATGCTTCATTTCATTAATGGAAAATACTGAATACAACCAGAAATGGAAATAAACCAGCTAGGGCGATGGTAGCTATCTCTGAGAAGAGATGTGCGGCTACATGCCTCTGAACTGTTCCGAACTGAGTTACAATGAGGCTCGAAGGCCTATTTATTGTTGAGAAACAATGGAAAACCCTTCACATCCCGAAACCTAACCCTAGAAGATGAAACGCCAAATTGTGGGCCCCGTTTGGGTAAATTGGTACATCAATTTCCCGGGGTCGTAACTTTGGCATACGATCTCCGTTTGACACGTACGATAGCTCGTTAGAAAGATCTATCCGAGTACTACCACTTTGGGAAGGGCAACATCGGTCCATGGACCCATGTTGCCCCCAGATTTCCCAAAAAACATCGTTTAGGGCCTCAAAACGGCTCCAGAAGTTCAGGACCCGAAAAACTGCTAAAAATAGTAAATTGTGCTACAATTTAGGAAACTGAAAAGACTGAAAGAGACAGTTGTGGGGGTCCAAATGGGTTGGTGGGTGGCCACCAACATCCACCTGGATCATTCCTCCCCCCTTAGGAAGCAATGGTCCCCATTGCGTTGAGTTCCTCCATCTGCTGAACTTGTCCTGCAATCTCTGATGTGTCCAGTGATGGTGTATTTGTCCTCATAGCTTCCGACAGGGTAGTACTGCTCCTTGATGGCATCCCGGAAGTCATTCCAAGTGGGTGCGGCTGAAAATAGTGAGCCTGTACTTTCATCCTTCTGCTCGCAGTAGGTTTCCCACCAGTCCTTGACGTGGGGGGCTGCTTTGAGAAGAGCGAAAACAATCTTTTCCCGACTTGAAAATTCGTGAACAGAAAAATACCCATCTAGCAGATTTAACCATTTATCTACGGCATCTGCGTCTATTTGACCCTCGAAGATGGGGATTTCAAAATTAACTTGTACCTTAAACGGCGTGGCGTTTCCAGAGTCGCTGTTGGAAGCCGATGCGTCGCCTCTGGGTAGCCGCTGAAGGATCTGCGCAAAGCTATCCATCATCGCGTTCCTTTGTCGCTCGAGCACTTCTTCGAGCAAGATTTTGATAGGATCTCCTGCTCCCTCGTCTTTCTTCTCATCCGCCATGGGAGGCCGTCGGGATTTGCGAGGCTGGTCTTGCAAAGGTTCGACCAGTTCAAGCCCTAACTCCTTATATCCCGACCTCGTTGGGGACATGCAAAGAAAAACAGAGAAAAAGCAGACCGCTCCGATACCACTGATCCGGATTTTAAACAGGAACGCAACAGATTACAGAGATAACCATAAACACAGAGATGCAATAACCATAAACACAGAGATGCAGCGGAAATAATGCTTCATTTCATTAATGGAAAATACTGAATACAACCAGAAATGGAAATAAACCAGCTAGGGCGATGGTAGCTATCTCTGAAAAGAGATGTGCGGCTACATGCCTCTGAACTGTTCCGAACTGAGTTACAATGAGGCTCGAAGGCCTATTTATTGTTGAGAAACAATGGAAAACCCTTCACATCCCGAAACCTAACCCTAGAAGATGAAACGCCAAATTGTGGGCTCCGTTTGGGTAAATTGGTACATCAATTTCCCGGG
The DNA here is from genome assembly GCA_031772625.1 of Pinus tabuliformis. Classification (NCBI taxonomy): domain Eukaryota; kingdom Viridiplantae; phylum Streptophyta; class Pinopsida; order Pinales; family Pinaceae; genus Pinus; species Pinus tabuliformis. The sequence continues at coordinate 1,588,723,701 of CM062804.1, forward strand.
GTCGTAACTTTGGCATACGATCTCCGTTTGACGCGTACGATAGCCCGTTAGAAAGATCTATCCGAGTAATACCACTTTGGGAAGGGCAACATCGGTCCATGGACCCATGTTGCCCCCAGATTTCCCAAAAAACGTCGTTTAGGGCCTCAAAACGGCTCCAGAAGTTCAGGACCCGAAAAACTGCTAAAAATAGTAAATTGTGCTACAATTTAGGAAACTGAAAAGACTGAAAGAGACAGTTGTGGGGGTCCAAATGGGTTGGTGGGTGGCCACCAACATCCACCTGGATCATTCCTCCCCCCTTAGGAAGCAATGGTCCCCATTGCGTTGAGTTCCTCCATCTGCTGAACTTGTCCTGCAATCTCTGATGTGTCCAGTGATGGTGTATTTGTCCTCATAGCTTCCGACAGGGTAGTACTGCTCCTTGATGGCATCCCGGAAGTCATTCCAAGTGGGTGCGGCTGAAAATAGTGAGCCTGTACTTTCATCCTTCTGCTCGCAGTAGGTTTCCCACCAGTCCTTGACGTGGGGGGCTGCTTTGAGAAGAGCGAAAACAATCTTTTCCCGACTTGAAAATTCGTGAACAGAAAAATACCCATCTAGCAGATTTAACCATTTATCTACGGCATCTGCGTCTATTTGACCCTCGAAGATGGGGATTTCAAAATTAACTTGTACCTTAAACGGCGTGGCGTTTCCAGAGTCGCTATTGGAAGCCGATGCGTCGCCTCTGGGTAGCCGCTGAAGGATCTGCGCAAAGCTATCCATCATCGCGTTCCTTTGTCGCTCGAGCGCTTCTTCGAGCAAGATTTTGATAGGATCTCCTGCTCCCTTGTCTTTCTTCTCATCCGCCATGGGAGGCCGTCGGGATTTGCGAGGCTGGTCTTGCAAAGGTTCGACCAGTTCAAGCCCTAACTCCTTATATCCCGACCTCGTTGGGGACATGCAAAGAAAAACAAAGAAAAAACAGACCGCTCCGATACCACTGATCCAGATTTTAAACAGGAACGCAACAGATTACAGAGATAACCATAAACACAGAGATGCAGCGGAAATAATGCTTCATTTCATTAATGGAAAATACTGAATACAACCAGAAATGGAAATAAACCAGCTAGGGCGATGGTAGCTATCTCTGAGAAGAGATGTGCGGCTACATGCCTCTGAACTGTTCCGAACTGAGTTACAATGAGGCTCGAAGGCCTATTTATTGTTGAGAAACAATGGAAAACCCTTCACATCCCGAAACCTAACCCTAGAAGATGAAACGCCAAATTGTGGGCCCCGTTTGGGTAAATTGGTACATCAATTTCCCGGGGTCGTAACTTTGGCATACGATCTCCGTTTGACGCGTACGATAGCTCGTTAGAAAGATCTATCCGAGTACTACCACTTTGGGAAGGGCAACATCGGTCCATGGACCCATGTTGCCCCCAGATTTCCCAAAAAACGTCGTTTAGGGCCTCAAAACGGCTCCAGAAGTTCAGGACCCGAAAAACTGCTAAAAATAGTAAATTGTGCTACAATTTAGGAAACTGAAAAGACTGAAAGAGACAGTTGTGGGGGTCTAAATGGGTTGGTGGGTGGCCACCAACATCCACCTGGATCATTTCTCCCCCCTTAGGAAGCAATGGTCCCCATTGCGTTGAGTTCCTCCATCTGCTGAACTTGTCCTGCAATCTCTGATGTGTCCAGTGATGGTGTATTTGTCCTCATAGCTTCTGACAGGGTAGTACTGCTCCTTGATGGCATCCCGGAAGTCATTCCAAGTGGGTGCGGCTGAAAATAGTGAGCCTGTACTTTCATCCTTCTGCTCGCAGTAGGTTTCCTACCAGTCCTTGACGTGGGGGGCTGCTTTGAGAAGAGCGAAAACAATCTTTTCCCGACTTGAAAATTCGTGAACAGAAAAATACCCATCTAGCAGATTTAACCATTTATCTACGGCATCTGCGTCTATTTGACCCTCGAAGATGGGGATTTCAAAATTAACTTGTACCTTAAACGGCGTGGCGTTTCCAGAGTCGCTGTTGGAAGCCGATGCGTCGCCTCTGGGTAGCCGCTGAAGGATCTGCGCAAAGCTATCCATCATCGCGTTCCTTTGTCGCTCGAGGGCTTCTTCGAGCAAGATTTTGATAGGATCTCCTGCTCCCTCGTCTTTCTTCTCATCCGCCATGGGAGGCCGTCGGGATTTGCGAGGCTGGTCTTGCAAAGGTTCGACCAGTTCAAGCCCTAACTCCTTATATCCCGACCTCGTTGGGGACATGCAAAGAAAAACAGAGAAAAAGCAGACCGCTCCGATACCACTGATCCGGATTTTAAACAGGAACGCAACAGATTACAGAGATAACCATAAACACAGAGATGCAATAACCATAAACACAGAGGTGCAGCGGAAATAATGCTTCATTTCATTAATGGAAAATACTGAATACAACCAGAAATGGAAATAAACCAGCTAGGGCGATGGTAGCTATCTCTGAGAAGAGATGTGCGGCTACATGCCTCTGAACTGTTCCGAACTGAGTTACAATGAGGCTCGAAGGCCTATTTATTGTTGAGAAACAATGGAAAACCCTTCACATCCCGAAACCTAACCCTAGAAGATGAAACGCCAAATTGTGGGCCCCGTTTGGGTAAATTGGTACATCAATTTCCCGGGGTCGTAACTTTGGCATACGATCTCCGTTTGACACGTACGATAGCCCGTTAGAAAGATCTATCCGAGTACTACCACTTTGGGAAGGGCAACATCGGTCCATGGACCCATGTTGCCCCCAGATTTCCCAAAAAACATCGTTTAGGGCCTCAAAACGGCTCCAGAAGTTCAGGACCCGAAAAACTGCTAAAAATAGTAAATTGTGCTACAATTTAGGAAACTGAAAAGACTGAAAGAGACAGTTGTGGGGGTCCAAATGGGTTGGTGGGTGGCCACCAACATCCACCTGGATCATTCCTCCCCCCTTAGGAAGCAATGGTCCCCATTGCGTTGAGTTCCTCCATCTGCTGAACTTGTCCTGCAATCTCTGATGTGTCCAGTGATGGTGTATTTGTCCTCATAGCTTCCGACAGGGTAGTACTGCTCCTTGATGGCATCCCGGAAGTCATTCCAAGTGGGTGCGGCTGAAAATAGTGAGCCTGTACTTTCATCCTTCTGCTCGCAGTAGGTTTCCCACCAGTCCTTGACGTGGGGGGCTGCTTTGAGAAGAGCGAAAACAATCTTTTCCCGACTTGAAAATTCGTGAACAGAAAAATACCCATCTAGCAGATTTAACCATTTATCTACGGCATCTGCGTCTATTTGACCCTCGAAGATGGGGATTTCAAAATTAACTTGTACCTTAAACGGCGTGGCGTTTCCAGAGTCGCTGTTGGAAGCCGATGCGTCGCCTCTGGGTAGCCGCTGAAGGATCTGCGCAAAGCTATCCATCATCGCGTTCCTTTGTCGCTCGAGCACTTCTTCGAGCAAGATTTTGATAGGATCTCCTGCTCCCTCGTCTTTCTTCTCATCCGCCATGGGAGGCCGTCGGGATTTGCGAGGCTGGTCTTGCAAAGGTTCGACCAGTTCAAGCCCTAACTCCTTATATCCCGACCTCGTTGGGGACATGCAAAGAAAAACAGAGAAAAAGCAGACCGCTCCGATACCACTGATCCGGATTTTAAACAGGAACGCAACAGATTACAGAGATAACCATAAACACAGAGATGCAATAACCATAAACACAGAGATGCAGCGGAAATAATGCTTCATTTCATTAATGGAAAATACTGAATACAACCAGAAATGGAAATAAACCAGCTAGGGCGATGGTAGCTATCTCTGAAAAGAGATGTGCGGCTACATGCCTCTGAACTGTTCCGAACTGAGTTACAATGAGGCTCGAAGGCCTATTTATTGTTGAGAAACAATGGAAAACCCTTCACATCCCGAAACCTAACCCTAGAAGATGAAACGCCAAATTGTGGGCTCCGTTTGGGTAAATTGGTACATCAATTTCCCGGGGTCGTAACTTTGGCATACGATCTCCGTTTGACGCGTACGATAGCCCGTTAGAAAGATCTATCCGAGTAATACCACTTTGGGAAGGGCAACATCGGTCCATGGACCCATGTTGCCCCCAGATTTCCCAAAAAACGTCGTTTAGGGCCTCAAAACGGCTCCAGAAGTTCAGGACCCGAAAAACTGCTAAAAATAGTAAATTGTGCTACAATTTAGGAAACTGAAAAGACTGAAAGAGACAGTTGTGGGGGTCCAAATGGGTTGGTGGGTGGCCACCAACATCCACCTGGATCATTCCTCCCCCCTTAGGAAGCAATGGTCCCCATTGCGTTGAGTTCCTCCATCTGCTGAACTTGTCCTGCAATCTCTGATGTGTCCAGTGATGGTGTATTTGTCCTCATAGCTTCCGACAGGGTAGTACTGCTCCTTGATGGCATCCCGGAAGTCATTCCAAGTGGGTGCGGCTGAAAATAGTGAGCCTGTACTTTCATCCTTCTGCTCGCAGTAGGTTTCCCACCAGTCCTTGACGTGGGGGGCTGCTTTGAGAAGAGCGAAAACAATCTTTTCCCGACTTGAAAATTCGTGAACAGAAAAATACCCATCTAGCAGATTTAACCATTTATCTACGGCATCTGCGTCTATTTGACCCTCGAAGATGGGGATTTCAAAATTAACTTGTACCTTAAACGGCGTGGCGTTTCCAGAGTCGCTATTGGAAGCCGATGCGTCGCCTCTGGGTAGCCGCTGAAGGATCTGCGCAAAGCTATCCATCATCGCGTTCCTTTGTCGCTCGAGCGCTTCTTCGAGCAAGATTTTGATAGGATCTCCTGCTCCCTTGTCTTTCTTCTCATCCGCCATGGGAGGCCGTCGGGATTTGCGAGGCTGGTCTTGCAAAGGTTCGACCAGTTCAAGCCCTAACTCCTTATATCCCGACCTCGTTGGGGACATGCAAAGAAAAACAGAGAAAAAACAGACCGCTCCGATACCACTGATCCAGATTTTAAACAGGAACGCAACAGATTACAGAGATAACCATAAACACAGAGATGCAGCGGAAATAATGCTTCATTTCATTAATGGAAAATACTGAATACAACCAGAAATGGAAATAAACCAGCTAGGGCGATGGTAGCTATCTCTGAGAAGAGATGTGCGGCTACATGCCTCTGAACTGTTCCGAACTGAGTTACAATGAGGCTCGAAGGCCTATTTATTGTTGAGAAACAATGGAAAACCCTTCACATCCCGAAACCTAACCCTAGAAGATGAAACGCCAAATTGTGGGCCCCGTTTGGGTAAATTGGTACATCAATTTCCCGGGGTCGTAACTTTGGCATACGATCTCCGTTTGACGCGTACGATAGCCCGTTAGAAAGATCTATCCGAGTACTACCACTTTGGGAAGGGCAACATCGGTCCATGGACCCATGTTGCCCCCAGATTTCCCAAAAAACGTCGTTTAGGGCCTCAAAACGGCTCCAGAAGTTCAGGACCCGAAAAACTGCTAAAAATAGTAAATTGTGCTACAATTTAGGAAACTGAAAAGACTGAAAGAGACAGTTGTGGGGGTCTAAATGGGTTGGTGGGTGGCCACCAACATCCACCTGGATCATTTCTCCCCCCTTAGGAAGCAATGGTCCCCATTGCGTTGAGTTCCTCCATCTGCTGAACTTGTCCTGCAATCTCTGATGTGTCCAGTGATGGTGTATTTGTCCTCATAGCTTCTGACAGGGTAGTACTGCTCCTTGATGGCATCCCGGAAGTCATTCCAAGTGGGTGCGGCTGAAAATAGTGAGCCTGTACTTTCATCCTTCTGCTCGCAGTAGGTTTCCTACCAGTCCTTGACGTGGGGGGCTGCTTTGAGAAGAGCGAAAACAATCTTTTCCCGACTTGAAAATTCGTGAACAGAAAAATACCCATCTAGCAGATTTAACCATTTATCTACGGCATCTGCGTCTATTTGACCCTCGAAGATGGGGATTTCAAAATTAACTTGTACCTTAAACGGCGTGGCGTTTCCAGAGTCGCTGTTGGAAGCCGATGCGTCGCCTCTGGGTAGCCGCTGAAGGATCTGCGCAAAGCTATCCATCATCGCGTTCCTTTGTCGCTCGAGGGCTTCTTCGAGCAAGATTTTGATAGGATCTCCTGCTCCCTCGTCTTTCTTCTCATCCGCCATGGGAGGCCGTCGGGATTTGCGAGGCTGGTCTTGCAAAGGTTCGACCAGTTCAAGCCCTAACTCCTTATATCCCGACCTCGTTGGGGACATGCAAAGAAAAACAGAGAAAAAGCAGACCGCTCCGATACCACTGATCCGGATTTTAAACAGGAACGCAACAGATTACAGAGATAACCATAAACACAGAGATGCAATAACCATAAACACAGAGGTGCAGCGGAAATAATGCTTCATTTCATTAATGGAAAATACTGAATACAACCAGAAATGGAAATAAACCAGCTAGGGCGATGGTAGCTATCTCTGAGAAGAGATGTGCGGCTACATGCCTCTGAACTGTTCCGAACTGAGTTACAATGAGGCTCGAAGGCCTATTTATTGTTGAGAAACAATGGAAAACCCTTCACATCCCGAAACCTAACCCTAGAAGATGAAACGCCAAATTGTGGGCCCCGTTTGGGTAAATTGGTACATCAATTTCCGGGGTCGTAACTTTGGCATACGATCTCCGTTTGACACGTACGATAGCCCGTTAGAAAGATCTATCCGAGTACTACCACTTTGGGAAGGGCAACATCGGTCCATGGACCCATGTTGCCCCCAGATTTCCCAAAAAACATCGTTTAGGGCCTCAAAACGGCTCCCGAAGTTCAGGACCCGAAAAACTGCTAAAAATAGTAAATTGTGCTACAATTTAGGAAACTGAAAAGACTGAAAGAGACAGTTGTGGGGGTCCAAATGGGTTGGTGGGTGGCCACCAACATCCACCTGGATCATTCCTCCCCCCTTAGGAAGCAATGGTCCCCATTGCGTTGAGTTCCTCCATCTGCTGAACTTGTCCTGCAATCTCTGATGTGTCCAGTGATGGTGTATTTGTCCTCATAGCTTCCGACAGGGTAGTACTGCTCCTTGATGGCATCCCGGAAGTCATTCCAAGTGGGTGCGGCTGAAAATAGTGAGCCTGTACTTTCATCCTTCTGCTCGCAGTAGGTTTCCCACCAGTCCTTGACGTGGGGGGCTGCTTTGAGAAGAGCGAAAACAATCTTTTCCCGACTTGAAAATTCGTGAACAGAAAAATACCCATCTAGCAGATTTAACCATTTATCTACGGCATCTGCGTCTATTTGACCCTCGAAGAAGGGGATTTCAAAATTAACTTGTACCTTAAACGGCGTGGCGTTTCCAGAGTCGCTGTTGGAAGCCGATGCGTCGCCTCTGGGTAGCCGCTGAAGGATCTGCGCAAAGCTATCCATCATCGCGTTCCTTTGTCGCTCGAGCACTTCTTCGAGCAAGATTTTGATAGGATCTCCTGCTCCCTCGTCTTTCTTCTCATCCGCCATGGGAGGCCGTCGGGATTTGCGAGGCTGGTCTTGCAAAGGTTCGACCAGTTCAAGCCCTAACTCCTTATATCCCGACCTCGTTGGGGACATGCAAAGAAAAACAGAGAAAAAGCAGACCGCTCCGATACCACTGATCCGGATTTTAAACAGGAACGCAACAGATTACAGAGATAACCATAAACACAGAGATGCAATAACCATAAACACAGAGATGCAGCGGAAATAATGCTTCATTTCATTAATGGAAAATACTGAATACAACCAGAAATGGAAATAAACCAGCTAGGGCGATGGTAGCTATCTCTGAAAAGAGATGTGCGGCTACATGCCTCTGAACTGTTCCGAACTGAGTTACAATGAGGCTCGAAGGCCTATTTATTGTTGAGAAACAATGGAAAACCCTTCACATCCCGAAACCTAACCCTAGAAGATGAAACGCCAAATTGTGGGCTCCGTTTGGGTAAATTGGTACATCAATTTCCCGGGGTCGTAACTTTGGCATACGATCTCCGTTTGACGCGTACGATAGCCCGTTAGAAAGATCTATCCGAGTAATACCACTTTGGGAAGGGCAACATCGGTCCATGGACCCATGTTGCCCCCAGATTTCCCAAAAAACGTCGTTTAGGGCCTCAAAACGGCTCCAGAAGTTCAGGACCCGAAAAACTGCTAAAAATAGTAAATTGTGCTACAATTTAGGAAACTGAAAAGACTGAAAGAGACAGTTGTGGGGGTCCAAATGGGTTGGTGGGTGGCCACCAACATCCACCTGGATCATTCCTCCCCCCTTAGGAAGCAATGGTCCCCATTGCGTTGAGTTCCTCCATCTGCTGAACTTGTCCTGCAATCTCTGATGTGTCCAGTGATGGTGTATTTGTCCTCATAGCTTCCGACAGGGTAGTACTGCTCCTTGATGGCATCCCGGAAGTCATTCCAAGTGGGTGCGGCTGAAAATAGTGAGCCTGTACTTTCATCCTTCTGCTCGCAGTAGGTTTCCCACCAGTCCTTGACGTGGGGGGCTGCATTGAGAAGAGCGAAAACAATCTTTTCCCGACTTGAAAATTCGTGAACAGAAAAATACCCATCTAGCAGATTTAACCATTTATCTACGGCATCTGCGTCTATTTGACCCTCGAAGATGGGGATTTCAAAATTAACTTGTACCTTAAACGGCGTGGCGTTTCCAGAGTCGCTGTTGGAAGCCGATGCGTCGCCTCTGGGTAGCCGCTGAAGGATCTGCGCAAAGCTATCCATCATCGCGTTCCTTTGTCGCTCGAGCGCTTCTTCGAGCAAGATTTTGATAGGATCTCCTGCTCCCTCGTCTTTCTTCTCATCCGCCATGGGAGGCCGTCGGGATTTGCGAGGCTGGTCTTGCAAAGGTTCGACCAGTTCAAGCCCTAACTCCTTATATCCCGACCTCGTTGGGGACATGCAAAGAAAAACAGAGAAAAAGCAGACCGCTCCGATACCACTGATCCGGATTTTACACAGGAACGCAACAGATTACAGAGATAACCATAAACACAGAGATGCAATAACCATAAACACAGAGATGCAGCGGAAATAATGCTTCATTTCATTAATGGAAAATACTGAATACAACCAGAAATGGAAATAAACCAGCTAGGGCGATGGTAGCTATCTCTGAGAAGAGATGTGCGGCTACATGTCTCTGAACTGTTCCGAACTGAGTTACAATGAGGCTCGAAGGCCTATTTATTGTTGAGAAACAATGGAAAACCCTTCACATCCCGAAACCTAACCCTAGAAGATGAAACGCCAAATTGTGGGCCCCGTTTGGGTAAATTGGTACATCAATTTCCCGGGGTCGTAACTTTGGCATACGATCTCCGTTTGACGCGTACGATAGCCCGTTAGAAAGATCTATCCGAGTACTACCACTTTGGGAAGGGCAACATCGGTCCATGGACCCATGTTGCCCCCAGATTTCCCAAAAAACGTCGTTTAGGGCCTCAAAACGGCTCCAGAAGTTCAGGACCCGAAAAACTGCTAAAAATAGTAAATTGTGCTACAATTTAGGAAACTGAAAAGACTGAAAGAGACAGTTGTGGGGGTCCAAATGGGTTGGTGGGTGGCCACCAACATCCACCTGGATCATTCCTCCCCCCTTAGGAAGCAATGGTCCCCATTGCGTTGAGTTCCTCCATCTGCTGAACTTGTCCTGCAATCTCTGATGTGTCCAGTGATGGTGTATTTGTCCTCATAGCTTCCGACAGGGTAGTACTGCTCCTTGATGGCATCCCGGAAGTCATTCCAAGTGGGTGCGGCTGAAAATAGTGAGCCTGTACTTTCATCCTTCTGCTCGCAGTAGGTTTCCCACCAGTCCTTGACGTGGGGGGCTGCTTTGAGAAGAGCGAAAACAATCTTTTCCCGACTTGAAAATTCGTGAACAGAAAAATACCCATCTAGCAGATTTAACCATTTATCTACGACATCTGCGTCTATTTGACCCTCGAAGATGGGGATTTCAAAATTAACTTGTACCTTAAACGGCGTGGCGTTTCCAGAGTCGCTGTTGGAAGCCGATGCGTCGCCTCTGGGTAGCCGCTGAAGGATCTGCGCAAAGCTATCCATCATCGCGTTCCTTTGTCGCTCGAGCGCTTCTTCGAGCAAGATTTTGATAGGATCTCCTGCTCCCTCGTCTTTCTTCTCATCCGCCACGGGAGGCCGTCGGGATTTGCGAGGCTGGTCTTGCAAAGGTTCGACCAGTTCAAGCCCTAACTCCTTATATCCCGACCTCGTTGGGGACATGCAAAGAAAAACAGAGAAAAAGCAGACCGCTCCGATACCACTGATCCGGATTTTAAACAGGAACACAACAGCTTACAGAGATAACCATAAACACAGAGATGCAATAACCATAAACACAGAGATGCAGCGAAAATAATGCTTCATTTCATTAATGGAAAATACTGAATACAACCAGAAATGGAAATAAACCAGCTAGGGTGATGGTAGCTATCTCTGAGAAGAGATGTGCGGCTACATGCCTCTGAACTGTTCCGAACTGAGTTACAATGAGGCTCGAAGGCCTATTTATTGTTGAGAAACAATGGAAAACCCTTCACATCCCGAAACCTAACCCTAGAAGATGAAACGCCAAATTGTGGGCCCCGTTTGGGTAAATTGGTACATCAATTTCCCGGGGTCGTAACTTTGGCATACGATCTCCGTTTGACGCGTACGATAGCCCGTTAGAAAGATCTATCTGAGTACTACCACTTTGGGAAGGGCAACATCGGTCCATGGACCCATGTTGCCCCAAGATTTCCCAAAAAACGTCGTTTAGGGCCTCAAAACGGCTCCAGAAGTTCAGGACCCGAAAAACTGCTAAAAATAGTAAATTGTGCTACAATTTAGGAAACTGAAAAGACTGAAAGAGACAGTTGTGGGGGTCCAAATGGGTTGGTGGGTGGCCACCAACATCCACCTGGATCATTCCTCCCCCCTTAGGAAGCAATGGTCCCCATTGCGTTGAGTTCCTCCATCTGCTGAACTTGTCCTGCAATCTCTGATGTGTCCAGTGATGGTGTATTTGTCCTCATAGCTTCCGACAGGGTAGTACTGCTCCTTGATGGCATCCCGGAAGTCATTCCAAGTGGGTGCGGCTGAAAATAGTGAGCCTGTACTTTCATCCTTCTGCTCGCAGTAGGTTTCCCACCAGTCCTTGACGTGGGGGGCTGCTTTGAGAAGAGCGAAAACAATCTTTTCCCGACTTGAAAATTCGTGAACAGAAAAATACCCATCTAGCAGATTTAACCATTTATCTACAGCATCTGCGTCTATTTGACCCTCGAAGATGGGGATTTCAAAATTAACTTGTACCTTAAACGGCGTGGCGTTTCCAGAGTCGCTGTTGGAAGCCGATGCGTCGCCTCTGGGTAGCCGCTGAAGGATCTGCGCAAAGCTATCCATCATCGCGTTCCTTTGTCGCTCGAGCGCTTCTTCGAGCAAGATTTTGATAGGATCTCCTGCTCCCTCGTCTTTCTTCTCATCCGCCATGGGAGGCCGTCGGGATTTGCGAGGCTGGTCTTGCAAAGGTTCGACCAGTTCAAGCCCTAACTCCTTATATCCCGACCTCGTTGGGGACATGCAAAGAAAAACAGAGAAAAAGCAGACCGCTCTGATACCACTGATCCGGATTTTAAACAGGAACGCAACAGATTACAGAGATAACCATAAACACAGAGATGCAATAACCATAAACACAGAGATGCAGCGGAAATAATGCTTCATTTCATTAATGGAAAATACTGAATACAACCAGAAATGGAAATAAACCAGCTAGGGCGATGGTAGCTATCTCTGAAAAGAGATGTGCGGCTACATGCCTCTGAACTGTTCCGAACTGAGTTACAATGAGGCTCGAAGGCCTATTTATTGTTGAGAAACAATGGAAAACCCTTCACATCCCGAAACCTAACCCTAGAAGATGAAACGCCAAATTGTGGGCTCCGTTTGGGTAAATTGGTACATCAATTTCCCGGGGTCGTAACTTTGGCATACGATCTCCGTTTGACGCGTACGATAGCCCGTTAGAAAGATCTATCCGAGTAATACCACTTTGGGAAGGGCAACATCGGTCCATGGACCTATGTTGCCCCCAGATTTCCCAAAAAACGTCGTTTAGGGCCTCAAAACGGCTCCAGAAGTTCAGGACCCGAAAAACTGCTAAAAATAGTAAATTGTGCTACAATTTAGGAAACTGAAAAGACTGAAAGAGACAGTTGTGGGGGTCCAAATGGGTTGGTGGGTGGCCACCAACATCCACCTGGATCATTCCTCCCCCCTTAGGAAGCAATGGTCCCCATTGCGTTGAGTTCCTCCATCTGCTGAACTTGTCCTGCAATCTCTGATGTGTCCAGTGATGGTGTATTTGTCCTCATAGCTTCCGACAGGGTAGTACTGCTCCTTGATGGCATCCCGGAAGTCATTCCAAGTGGGTGCGGCTGAAAATAGTGAGCCTGTACTTTCATCCTTCTGCTCGCAGTAGGTTTCCCACCAGTCCTTGACGTGGGGGGCTGCTTTGAGAAGAGCGAAAACAATCTTTTCCCGACTTGAAAATTCGTGAACAGAAAAATACCCATCTAGCAGATTTAACCATTTATCTACGGCATCTGCGTCTATTTGACCCTCGAAGAAGGGGATTTCAAAATTAACTTGTACCTTAAACGGCGTGGCGTTTCCAGAGTCGCTGTTGGAAGCCGATGCGTCGCCTCTGGGTAGCCGCTGAAGGATCTGCGCAAAGCTATCCATCATCGCGTTCCTTTGTCGCTCGAGCACTTCTTCGAGCAAGATTTTGATAGGATCTCCTGCTCCCTCGTCTTTCTTCTCATCCGCCATGGGAGGCCGTCGGGATTTGCGAGGCTGGTCTTGCAAAGGTTCGACCAGTTCAAGCCCTAACTCCTTATATCCCGACCTCGTTGGGGACATGCAAAGAAAAACAGAGAAAAAGCAGACCGCTCCGATACCACTGATCCGGATTTTAAACAGGAACGCAACAGATTACAGAGATAACCATAAACACAGAGATGCAATAACCATAAACACAGAGATGCAGCGGAAATAATGCTTCATTTCATTAATGGAAAATACTGAATACAACCAGAAATGGAAATAAACCAGCTAGGGCGATGGTAGCTATCTCTGAGAAGAGATGTGCGGCTACATGCCTCTGAACTGTTCCGAACTGAGTTACAATGAGGCTCGAAGGCCTATTTATTGTTGAGAAACAATGGAAAACCCTTCACATCCCGAAACCTAACCCTAGAAGATGAAACGCCAAATTGTGGGCCCCGTTTGGGTAAATTGGTACATCAATTTCCCGGGGTCGTAACTTTGGCATACGATCTCCGTTTGACGCGTACGATAGCCCGTTAGAAAGATCTATCCGAGTACTACCACTTTGGGAAGGGCAACATCGGTCCATGGACCCATGTTGCCCCCAGATTTCCCAAAAAACGTCGTTTAGGGCCTCAAAACGGCTCCAGAAGTTCAGGACCCGAAAAACTGCTAAAAATAGTAAATTGTGCTACAATTTAGGAAACTGAAAAGACTGAAAGAGACAGTTGTGGGGGTCCAAATGGGTTGGTGGGTGGCCACCAACATCCACCTGGATCATATAGCTCCAAGCAAAAGCATCTAGGTGGTTGGCCAACAGACTACACAGCTCCTTTTCCTGGGAATGAGATAGGGAGGAGCTGATCTTCAATTCTTTCTCAGGGCCGAACTCCACATTCTTGACTCTGGGAGTAACAGGGTTGGTTGTACAGAGATCCACTAAGGTGCTAGCTTGGGCATCCTCCACCAATTTCTCTAAGGGTAGTGCACTGGAAGGTGGATTCTGGATTAAGGTCTCGATCAAGTCATCCTCGGTTGGAGGGTCTTTTCTAGTGGTATCTAAGGTGCACAGAGGTGCTGAGTACACCTCGTCTTCTTCTCCTTCTTCCAACCAGAGTGGTAAATCATGCTCTAAAGAAGGTTGGGCAGGAGGGTATAGGACTAGTTGCTTGGACATGGGACCATTTTTGATGGTCATGTTTCCTACCCGACAACTTATGTAAGCATCTGCAGTAGCTAACCAAGGCCTTCCCAAAATGAGAGGATATCCAGTAAGCTTGGCCTTTGGTTGCAGAACCAGGAAGTCTGCAGGGTATTCCCAAGAATCAATGGAGACCATGACATCCTCCACAATCCCTTCGGGAGTCACGGTGGAGTGATCTGCTAATTGCAGTACTGTTGAGGTCTTCCTCAAGGAACCCTGAAGATTGAGTTTAAGCATGGTATCCCTGGTCATCACATTGATGGCCGCTCCCAGATCAATCAAGGTGTGGGGGATAATGGTGCCATTGATGTGAACATCTACTACAGGACTTCCAGGATCTAGGTACTTTGGGCAGATGACTTGTCCTAGCATAAGGTCAGACAGTTGTCCTATGACATTGATAGTTGAGGCATCTTTCTTCCGTCTGCCTGGGTGTTTGAAACACTTCTCCTTAATCAGCTTGTTATATATTGGCACATCCTTGATGGCTTGGAGAAGTGGGATTTTTACACACAACTGCTTGAGCTCACCCGAAACCTCATCTTCTTCTGGGTTAGGTTGTGTGGTGGCTGTTAGTCTCTCAGGAAAGGGTGGAATAGCCTTTGGTTCACTTTCCTGTTTATCTTCCTCATCCTCTGGGGGAGGAGGTTGGCGATCTGGTAGAGTCTTTCCAGATCGAAGGTTGATCTCCTGGATCTCCACAGCATAGGTAGGGCATGAGGTTTCCCCAGTGTATACCTACTGGGCCTGTCTATTGTTGGGGTTCGGGTTCGGTTGAGCAGGCATTTGAGGTTGCCTTGGAGGAGCAGGAGGTAATGGTTGAGGTTGAACTGGTGGTGGAGGCAAAATGGCAGGAGGAGTGTTGTATTGGGGCCTCCACCCCGACTGAGGTGCATTCCATTGAGGCTGTGGCTGGGTATGTGAGTGATATGGATGAGAAGTAGGTTGAGTGGGGTACTGAGGTGGATAAGACCATGGAGGAGGCATGGACCATGAAGGATGAGCAGGGGGACCCCAGGAAGGCATAGGAGTTGACTGGTTGGGGTTGTAATAAGCTTGAGATGCCCCTTGCATCCCCTGCTGATAAGGTCTAGATCCTTGTGGCCTCCTTTGGTTGAGGTAATAGAGAGGCTCTGTGGGAGCTTCGGTCCCTTGGTACATGGCTTTAAACCCAGGTAAGGTTGGACACTGATTTGTGGGATGGTCCTCCTCACAAACGAAACACACTTCAACCGAATGCAATGGACATTCGTTCTTAGGGTGCCTCCTTCTGCACCTAGGACAGAAGACAGCCAAGGCTCTCTCAGCCTCTTCTTTCTTTTGCTGAATCCTGAATGTATCAAGCTGCATGGAAATGGTTTGTCTCACCTCACTCTTAAGATCTTCTAATTGGTTTGCAAGTTCATGTTTGGAGAAAGGGACACTAGTTGAGAGGTGGGTTCCTCTACCTCGTTTCCGAGCTGCCCTGGAGTGGTTTCTAAACACAGTCTTGATGTCCTCATAAGGCAGTTGGTAAATGTCCCCCCCAGCTAACATGTGAAGGGTATCTAAGAGGTCTTCAGGGACTCCTCAGAGTAGGACCAACTTGAGGGATTCAGGGTCAAGTGTGCACCTGGCTCGCTTATAGCTTAGTTGGAACCTCTCCTCATAATCCTCTAAGGACGCATCATTTCCCATGGACATCCGAAAGATTTCCCCCTTTGTTTCCTTGGACCTACAGTAATCTCGGTACTTGGTGTTGAAAGCTTGCTGCATCTGAGCCCAAGTAGTGATACTATTCCCAGGTAAACCCATGAACCAGCGTAGTGCTGCATCCTTGAGAGTGGAAGGGAAAAGTTTCAACTTTTGCTCATCTTCAGTATACTCATAGGTTCTACAAAGGACAGCAAACTCAAACAGGAAGGTATTTGGATCTTCAGTGGTCAACCCATGGAAGTGAGGTAAGGCGGAGGGGCTAATGTTTTTCATTTTCATCTCTCCATTGGTCTCTCGGATGGGGAAGGCACCTTCTATTCTATCATCTTCTCTTCTATTATCAGCCATAGCTTCAAATGGAGTACTCTCTAACTCTTTTTCTACTATAGGTTCTTTAGATATCTCAGGATGTTCACCTATAGGCTCTTCTGGGTCACTGTCACCAAAGAGGAGAGAAGGGTGACTCAGAGATGTGGTGGGGGTGTTTGGTAGGAATTTGCCTGATCTATCTCGGTTCCTATGAGGCATGAAATGGAAAAGACTTTCTTTTTTTCTCTTTGATTGCTTTTGCTTTGCTTTTCTTTTGGTACCTGCAAAACTGAGACAGATTGATCTACAACTATCTATGAAAGATGCAAAATTAACTGAAAGCAGGAAAGGACTAATCTACTTTGCTCAAATGAAATTGCAGGAATGGAAATGCTAGTCTACGCTTGCAGAAAGGAAATGCTAATCTATGAAAGCAAGAAATGCTAATCTATGAAAGCAGGAAATGCTAATCTATGAAAGTAGGAAATGCTAATCTATGAAAGCAGGAAATGCTATGCTACTTTTGCAGAATGGAAATGAAGTAAACTACTAGCAGAAGGTAAGAGTAAGAAAGTAGAAGAAAAGAAACAATTGCTAATACTCTGACGCTTCCCCGGCAACGGCGCCAAAAAGATGGTGAGCTCCAGTATTGTAGCAATAATGCTACAACTCCTGGGGCTTCCTGTCTCTTAATTTTATCAACCCGGTAGTTCATACAAACATGGAAGCGACGGTGCTGTATGCACAAGTACTAGCTCTTGTCGCAGCTGTCACTTGGTCAGCTGGCACAAGTCCGCTAGGGCTCAAGCCAACTTCTATAGGCTCTCAGAAGAAGCTTGTTAAATGATGGACAAAAGCTAGCTCAAAGAAGACTAATCTACTTGGCAAAAATGAACTGAAAGCAAATCAAAACATGGAAACCCTAGGAAACCCTAATTTAACTAGTCTAACCTCTATGATGCAAAGAATGTGAAGGAAACTTCTACCAATGATGCCATTACTTCTAATAAGTGAAAATGCATGAATCTAATCTAATTGCAGCTTAAAAGACATGTTTTTGTATTTTTTCTTTAAGTGGATGGAGTGAGTGTGATTTTGTGCTTATTAGGGTTCGGTTGTGCAGATGTGATGCGGAAGGAAGGAAAGCTTGGGAAAGGTTGGGGAGGCTAGGAGAGGTTCCCAGAGATCCTTAGCATCAGTCCACAGAGGTTCCTCACGTTCAGAGGCTCAGCAACCGAGTGAGTGGCCTCCTACAGGATGTCTGCAGGGGATTCTACAGGAAATGCAGGGGTTTCTACAGGAAACGCAGGGGTTTCTACAGGAAGTCTACAAATTGCTACAGGATGACCTACAGTGGGTGTTTGAAGTGATGGTGGAGTGATGGAATGGTAGGGGGAGATGTGCAATGTAGGAATAAAGCTGGTGATGGCTCAGGAGTGGAGAAGTAGGATGGAGAACAAGTGTATGAAGTGGGTTGATGGATGGAAGGTTATAACAACGAAATGTCTAAAGAATGAAGTTACGTGAGGAGTGGAGGAGTTTGGAAGATAACAGAGCGGAGCAGAGGTCAAGGGTGTGGTTGTATGCGTGATCAAGACGAAGAAGAAGGTAATAGAACGATGAAAAGCAGTGTAAATAAAACAAATGGCTTATGACTATCACCAAGATGAAAATTCATTAACCTAAGCTACCTGAACTCAATGAACAGCAATATAAAGCATGTAGAGGAATGTGCATGAAGCGGTGATGAAGGTGTATGGTGCAAGAGTGAAGTGCATGGAAAGATCTATCATAACGAGACTATGTTGCAGCATGTATAAAGTGAAGAACTGCGTATTTTTGTGGCTGGTATAGGCTGCACTCCAATCTCCAAACAGAGATGGCAGTGGAGACTTCCTCAACCTTTTTTGTTGGAGCTCCAATGTATTATCAACCTGCTAATCTAACTAAACAACCGAAAGCAATTCAACCATAAGCTAAACTCATTCAATCTCATAAAACCTAACTCAGCAAACCTGTAATTTCGAATTGCATGGTAAAGCAATGAACTAAAGTGCTGGAACGAAATGCAAACACATTACAACACTGAGGAGATCTATTGCTCTCAGGTTGGGCCCTAACCTGAGAGCTATAGCTCCTTGAGAAAATTCAGAACTAGATCAAAATCTGCCTTCTTTATTCATAATCTGATGTCATGCCAAATTGGCTTACAAAAAGGAACAAAAACTGAGCTCTAGCTCGTACTTTCCAATTACAAGAGTAATGCCAAGGTTCAAAAAGCTTCTATCCAAGGCTACGGCCTCAGTATTTATGCAAAAACGATCATCCAACAGGTGTCCTTGATTTTAGGAGCTCGGCTGTCCAACTGAAGTTTAACTGCTGATCCTGTAGGACAGTCATAACTACTGTTCATGTAGAACAGTTATAACTGCTGTTCCTGTAGAACAGCTGGCTGCTTCTAAGTTCGGTGGGGAGATGGATTGGAGCTTGGAGTTCTTGGTGGGAATCACGAGGAAGGTCCCCAAGACCGTGGACATCCTCTCCTAAAAACCAGCAGTGCCACCTCATTGTCTCCTTGTCTCCTTTTTCGTTGTCTTTTTCTCCCTTTTAATGCCAAAAACCTGAAATCACCATGCATTAGTCACGTAGATAAAGTGTCTACCCTTCTTCCTACAAACAACACGAATAAAATAAGAAATGCATGCATAAGCAGTAAAAAGTGAATGGTTTGAGCAAAGCAAGTAGGCCAAATGAGCCCAAATTGTACCAAAAATTGGGGCTCATCACAAATTAGTGGCGGTAATGGAGCAGGAGCTAGAAGAAGAGTTGCAGGAGACAAAGTGGGTGCAACAGAATGAAGTGCGTCACTCACAGGGATGGTGGACCGCGAAGCCTAAGCTACACGTATCACCACACTGACGAGTGACTCGGGACAAGTCACGATGATTGTGTTGGGGGCTTGTTGGGTAGCAAAGGCCTTGCGTAACAGTTTTGGGGCTTAAAGCCTAGAAATTAGGGTAATAATATTGTAATTCTAAAAAATGCGCAGAGCACGAAATGTAATAGGTCGAGTCAAGGGGTTGTCCGCCAAAAAATAATATAGAATAATAGGAAGTAAGTCGGCCTACCCATGGTCCGTGAACCATGGGAATGTATAAATAGAGCAGGGCTCTAAGGGTAGAAAGTGGTTTTTTTGATGAGATCTGATGTGTTATGGGTTGGTGAAAATAATTGGTGTTCTACGTCTGTAAGTTCGAGTCAAGGGTGTTAGTGGGTAGATAGAGGTTTCGTAGCTATGTGCGTGGACCCCTGCAGCTGTGTGCACAGGGCAGAAAGAAGATTGTACTAAAATGAAGATATTAATAAAGATAAGTTGTTTCTAAAATATCGCGAATCTATTGTATTTTGGTTCATGCATCTATTATATGAGTTTTTTATATGAGTTTATGTCTTTAAAAGAATTATGATTGCGTGCACAGGGTTTTATTGTTAAATGCTTTCTTAAATACTGTAACAAGAAGATCAGATCTGTAACAATTTCATTAATAAGAAAGTGCACCGGCGTGGATCTACGCGAAAGCCTGATAGTAGTACAGAGTGGCGCAAGGCCACAAAATGGTTCGTGACCCCTCTAGACCACATCAAGACATCCCAAGGGCACGAAAACCTGGTTCCAACACCCTCCTTTGCTACCTCAGGTGAGACCTCAGTCCGCACTTTGCAGACTGTTTCCGAAAGGGCTGGTAGCTGCAGTATTTTTTTAGCTAATAACTCTTTTGAACCTGAGTCAGGGCCCAATAAGCCAACAGATACTTAGTACAACAATGGAAAATTTCACTCCAGCCTACTTGTTGAAACAATTGATGAATTTCAGGGTATATTTCCATCCAATCTGGTGCTTTGGGTTCAAACCGATTCGCTTTACCTCCTTTCCCCATTAGGTTGCATGGTCTTCCCTGGATTTGATCCTGAATCCTTGTGAACAAAACAGTTTTCAATGCCAAGTGTGACTAACTCCAAACTAACAAAAAAAAACTATTGATGAGACATGGTAAAACAACTTGACATGTGGATGGGATATTACAATTGGTGTGTAAATAATCACATAGCTTTAGTTTATGATTACGAATGGAGTTTGTATCATACGGTGAAATCATTTTAAATGACATTCACTCATAGCAATGGAGAAAAAATCATTAACCAATACTTTTTACCCCTTCAAAATAGATAGAGACGTGTTTCAAATAAAATCGCTAACGCTGACGTGGTTAGTATAATCGTCACTTTTTATTTTTAATTTCTAGTTTTGGCACTAACAGTTGGCCTGTCTTTCAAACTAAAATTGTTGATAAGACCGTTGTTAGTGAATTTATTCGACAAACCATATCGGATCACTAAAACATTGATAGACCCACTACTCGTAATTTCCCTTTTTATTACAACTAAAATGATGACACTAAAACTGTGAGCATTTTCTGAAAATTAAAAGAAACAATTTTTTATTGTGATAACACTGTGAGTGGTGGCTCACAAATAGGATGATATAATAAAGTAGGTGCTCTCATTTTACATCAATAACAACAACAAGCTTTGGTGGTTTTTTTCTTGAAAGGGTTTCCATGTAAAACCTTATGTCTCATGTGTATGATTCTCATGGTGTGTGGTTGTTTGTTGATTTCATATTGCTGCCACATGATATGTTTTTGTTGATTATATGGATGGCTTCCAAGTTTGAATAATAAAATCAAATTGGCATAAAAAGTTAAAAATTAGCCTTAATACTAATTCACGCCCCTCTCAATATTAACATTGTTTCCAACAAAAAGGAGGCTCCCCCATTTAAGATTAGTTTCAAGAAAATGTAGAGGATCTTATTACTTCACTGGATCTAATGTACATCAGGCCAACTACCAACATATTTACATGGAATAATCAAAGATCTAACCAAGGAATATTACAACCTGCCTAAATAGATTTTTAATTTCTTATTCCTTTTTATCTCAACACTTTCAAGTCTCCTCTCATATTATTCCTTGGGCGAGTTCAGATCATTGACCAATTTCTCTTGAATGATCATAGACAACAAACTATGGGTCATTTCCCTTCCACCTCTCTCCTATTTGGATCCAAAAGGAAGACTTCTATGATTTGGTAAAGGCAACATGCAACAGGCAAGAAATTGGTTCTCCAATTACCATATGTGAAAAATACTTTTAAAAACTAAAATTAGCCATTAAGAAGTGGATTAAAAAAAAAAAAAAAACTATGTAGTTCACACACCCCAAAGACTGGTGATTACTGTATCCACGAAATATTTATACTATGAAGATCAACCTGAAGGGATCACTTCCTATCAACTCAACCATGGAGTCTATGCCTGAGTGTGTCAAGAGAATTGGGCCCATGACCTCTCAATAGAAAAGGTTCTTTAATGATGGTAACTTGACTAATTGAGCTAACCCTCAAGGCTAGATATGAACAAATAATGAAGACAAGGTGACCAAACTAAACAGCCATAAATCAAATCTAGAAGAAGTCTAAAGTAAAATATAGTAGGAAGTCATCACAAAGGAGCTTCTACAATACAAACAAGAAGAATGTGAGGCCTTCCATCATGCACTCAAATTAGAAATGGAATAATGGTGCCTCAAGTCCCACAAATTATAGTTGGTAATTGGCAGTCACAACATCAAGTTCTTCCACAACCAAGCTAACGCATAGGTTTAAAGGAGTAATATTAATTTTGTTAGCATGGATGGAGTGCAGATTGGGGAATTCAAGGGGATTCGAAGGGAAGTTATTGATTACTTCAATTTTTTATATTCTTCCCAACCTATACCCAATTTATATGTTGTCTAGTATGTGAAAATTATAAACTAGAATCCTATTGCAACAACTGGAAATTAGCCTAATTGTTATTTTTATTTAACAAATTATTTGTTGTTTGCTATAGAAAATATTGAATAAATCACATTGCAACCTAAAAAATGAAATTGTAGAAGAATAAATGATGGATGAAATGCTAGAACACACACATAAAAATAACATAGTTATTTTTAGACAAAAGTCCCCGGAAAAACCCAACTTGGGAAAATTGGTGCAGTAGATGATGGTTTTATTATTATGCAGTAGTGAAATAATCTGAGTACAATTTGGATGCCAAATATTGGAAATCCTTCAGAGAAAATAATGGGAAAAAATCTAGTGAGGAATTTTCCTCACCTCATAGGCGAATTCGAGCTCTGAATGCAGCTCCAAGTGGGTCGTCCAAATAGATTGTGCATTGGATATGTGTTAACCTAGTGCAATCCCTTCTATGCTCATTCTTAATCAGCCTCTCCTCAAGCTGTCTAGGCTACTTATATCTGGTAAAGTGTTTCTCCTAGCCCCCATTATCTTTGTCCAGCCTCTAGCATTGAAACTCAACTTTTCCCCAGCAGAATCAAAATTTCCTCTAAAGGCTACTACATAGCCCCAACGTCATCTTCTATGTGGCTCTTCTGCTCTCTACAAATACACTCATCGGATCTATAATTCTTCATCTGGATTCACTATCTCTTCCCCTCTCTCACTGCTTTGATCTCTAGCTCTCTCTCTAGCAACTGACTGTTGCTTCTCTGGAAATCAATCTACTAAAAAATAGAACCTCTCAAGTGTCTTCTCCATCACCACATCAAACTACTCTTATAATCCTTTGATGGAGAACCAATGACCAAGATTAAAACATAATTGATGGCTAGGATAATCTCTGGATCGGTCAGTGTGAGTTTATATATGATTCTCGCATTGAATTAATTAATACTGATTAATTAACCATATTCCCTAAGTTTATACTTAGGAAATATTTAAAAAATGGTTAATAATTTAATTAAGTCATTTCTAGGAGGAATTTCCAGAAACGATTTTTTGGTTTTGGAGATCTCATGTATTCTAGCCTCTCCAAAAAATTTCAAGGCTAGAACACATCTGATGCTACAAAAACTAACACCCTCTTAGTGAGGAATGTGTTCTAGTGCTACTACACACCCTGTAGCAACACCCTTTCTTTGTATCATCTCCTCTCACGTAGTTGATGTCTGGACATCTGCCCACCAACCACTAAACAACTCTAATATATGCTACATCTGTGTTGGTTCTAACCCTGCTAAACTTCTACCAACACTACATCCACACTGCAACTCCCTCTCATCTATTGTTGCTACAACTACAACATCTACAACTAAAAAGAATCCAAAATACTGAATGAATTGTGATTAGTATGGTACATATTTCTCCTGAATCTCTTATTTCTACTAGCATTTTCACTGTCACTGAATAATTTTCATTGTCATTGACTTTGCACTGTGCCAACTGCACTGCTGCCAACTCTGCACTACACTCCCCAACATCTGATTGCTACTAGTTTTTGCAACTGTCACTCTGTCTCTTACTGCATCAATTGCCACTGATCCATCCTGCTACTAAATATTGTGGGCCCCTATAACAAGTTATTGATTCATGATGTGGACTCCTCAAGAATCCTTCCCAATCTCTACAGCTCTCTGGCGTTACAACACCAAATCTCTCCACCTCTCTCCTGGAGGTATATTTACAAACATTGTAAAGTCTTCCTCCAATCTGGAGGACAACCTGTTCATGTTTGTTGAGGCTGCCTATTGGTCCTGCTTCTCTTCCTTGTCCTTCTTCCTGAGACACATTGGGTACTGTAGTGACCAGTAGTGACCAAGCTGACCACATCTGAAGCACTTGACCTTCCACATGTCCTTCTTCTTCTTCCTCTTCTCCCCCTGTCCCTCATTGGGACCCTTAG
This sequence comes from Pinus tabuliformis, assembly GCA_031772625.1. Lineage (NCBI taxonomy): Eukaryota > Viridiplantae > Streptophyta > Pinopsida > Pinales > Pinaceae > Pinus > Pinus tabuliformis. Next base: position 1,588,747,593 of record CM062804.1, read on the forward strand.
ATGCGAGGGCCACATTCTCCTCTTCCTTCACCTGCTTTGAACAATTGTTGTTTCCATTGCTGGAGTTCTTTAGAAGAGCTTTCCTCAATTCCTCCTACTGCAAATTGGCCCACATCCTGTCCCACCTTGGCAAGGTATCTCTACCCAAGATACTTTGGACGAATACCTGCCACTCCTCTAAGACATTGTTGAGTGCCAATCACACTAACTCCGTGGGTTGAGGCATTTCCCAAACAACTTACAACTGGCCCCAGACCTCCTGAATCTTGGTGAGGAAGGGTCTATGGCTTCCCCCTTCTAGATCCTGATGCATCTCAACTTCTCATCTAAATACATCTTCCGCTACTTGGAAGTACCTTGGTATAGCGTGGGGAGAGTCTCCTACATTTTTTTGGCAGTATCTTGTCCAACTATATAAGAGACAATATGATCCTGGGCACTATCTAGGATCAAACTCCTGGCTCGATCCATCTCCTTCTTGTACTCTTTTAGTTGATCTTCATCCATGGGAACTGCTACCACTATATCAAGATACATTTTCAGGCCAAATTCATCTAGAAGGAAGGACATACTTTCCTTCTAGATGACGTAGTTGGAAGCTCCATTCAACTTGTCCTAATCACAAAGCCTAAGACTGGCCATCTCAATGAACTGTCGAAAACTTCCTCTTTCTTTCTCCTCATCTATTGTTCTCTTGTTCACACTCCCTTCTAGAGTGGGAATATCTACTCACAATGACTGTTCACCTACAAATAAATATCAAACTTGTTGAGACTAGAAGTTCCCTAAGGAAAATTTTCCCTCTTTGTGTGTTCTTCTTCCTTCTACACAATGCTAGCTCTGCTCTAGAAAACTGTTGCACAAACCACTATGTCAAACTAGGGATATGACCAACGAAATATATGGGCTTCTCCCTCTACCTCTGGAATCACTCGATCCCGCAGGATCTAATTTTTCTGCCCCTCACTCAGAAAAATTCAGCCTCCACAAGTAACTCAACCTCCTCGCAGAATGACTATGCTGCCCTGGGGAATTTCGACTTGTTGACCACAATGAGTGGTGAAATTCCTTCTCTTTTCTCCTCTAAGCTCTCTAGCTAATCAATCGCTCTTTGATACCATGTGAAAATTCGAAACTGGAAGCCTATTGCAGCAACTGGAAATTACTCTCCTATTTGTTAATTTTATTTAACAATTTATTTACTATTTTCAACATAAAATACTAAATAAATCGCACTACAACCTAAAAAAATAAAGTGTGGAATAATAAGCACTGGAAGAAATTTTAGCACACACACATAAAAATAACACAATTATTTTTGGACAAAAGTTCCCAAAAAACCCAAGTTGGGAAAACTGGTACAACAGATGAGGATTTTATTACTATGTAGTAGTGAAATAATCTGAGTACAATATGGATGCCAAATACTGGAAAAACCCTAGTGAGAAATTTTACTCAAACCATAGGCAAATCTGAGCTCTGACTGCAGCTCCAAGTTAGTGGTCCAAACTACCTCTATGTTGGCTCTACATTACCCTATCGCAGGCCCTTCCACACTCAATTTGAATCTACCTCTCCTCAAGTTGTCTAGTCTACTATTTTCGGGGAAAATGTTTCTCCTAGCCCCCAGAACCTATGTCCAACCTCTTACACTAAAACTCATCTATTCCCCAGCATAATCTAAATTTCCTCTAGATGCTACTATGTTGCCCCAATGTCAGCCTCTCTATGGCTCTTCTACCTCTCTACAAATGCACTCACTGGATCTTGAAATCTTCCTCCAACTTCATTGTCTCTACCCCTCTTTCACTGCTTCCATCTCTAGCTCTCTATCCAGCAACTAACTTCTTCTTCTCTAGAAATCGATATGCTCAGAAATCGAACCTATCAAGTGTCTTCTCCATCACCACATCGACCTCCTCTTATAATCCTCTGTTGGGGCACCAACGACAAATATTTAAACATAATTGATGGCTAGGATCATCTTTGGATCGATCTGTGTGAGTTTTTATATGATTCTTGCCTTGAATTAATTAATACTAATTAATTAACCATATTCCCTAATTTTAGACTTAGGAAATATTTAAAAACTCGTTAACAATCTAATTAATTAATTTCTAGGCAGAATTTCCATAAACGATTTCTGGGTTTTCGAGATCTCATGTATTCTAGCCTCTCCAAAATATTTCAAGGCTAGAACACATTCGATGCTACAAAAACTAACATCATATGTGTTAGATAAAATCCCAAAATTGGTGTTTAAAGACGACAATTTGAACCTATTGTGAAGCATTACAGAAAAGGAGATCTGAAAAATGGTATTTTCCTTGAGCTTGGATAAAGCTCTAGGTCCATATGGGTTTTGAGATGACTTCTATTAAAATCATTCGAATGTTTGATTCATCTAGTTGATTACATCTTCAAGCATGACTATATGGGAGGAGGGATTAACTCATCCTTCATTGCCTTGTTTCTTAAAGATGTCAATCTAGCCTCCTTCGTCAAGTATAGAATGATCTCTTAATGCAATGATTCATATAAGATAATTTCTTAAATTTTAACACAATGCATAAAGCCTCTCCTTCCCAAGCTCATCTCTGGGAATTAGTGGTGATTCATGGGACAAAGGAACATAATAGATAATATTGTCTTGGTCTAAGAAGCAATATACTTGAGCAACATAAGGAAGGAAAAAGTTTTTCTCATTAAAATTGATATGAAAAATGCATTTGACGGTGTCAATCAAGAATTTTTATTAAAAATGCTATCTCAATTTGGCTTCAAAGTGAAATTTATAAAATAGGTGGAGGTTTGTATATCCTCCCCTTGGATCTACGACTTGGTGAATGGATGTACCTTGAGCTTGAATAAAATGAAGAAATGGATATTTCTTCTTGAATGTATCCCTAATTAGGTGAACCATATATATTGGTGTCTCCTTTATATTGTTTCATTCTATGTTTGATTTTTACATCATTTTCATTTTATTGATCTATGACTTTATTCCTAACAATTGGTATCAAATCCAAGTTTATTTGATAATAAAACCCAAAGGAAAGGAGGGTTCCTAATTCAAGTGGAAACAATGGAGGAAGAATTTTTTACGGTAGAGAAGTTTGATGTCAAAATTTCATCTATGGAAGATGCAAATGGAATGTTATCTACATCAAAAAAAATCTTGTTCTACCATTAGGAAGGATAAAAAAGAAGCCAATGGATATGAAAGATGAATAATGGGATATCCTTTATAGAAAGCTATTGGGAAAAATATGGCTATGCCTAGTAGAATTAGTGGCTTTCAACATTTCAAAATAAAATACAAAAGAGGTTTTGATGATAACATTGGTTAAATCGTATGAAAAACCATCAAATTCTAACAAGGTACTTCTTATAAAACATTTATTGAATATGAATACATTAGAAGGTGGGTCTATTTCTAATCATTTAAATCAATTTAATACGACCACCAATTGATTAAATTATATGGGAGTAAAATTTTTCTGATGAGTTTAGGAATCATTTTATTTTGTGTTCATTGCTAGAAAGTTGAAATGGATTGATCCAAAATGGATTTTGGATAGACTCCTAAGTCTAAGTGTTCCTCACAAAGGAAAAATGAAAGTCCAAGGAAGTTCCTAGAACTAGCCCCATTGCAGAGATCGTCTCATTCTGAATCTAGTGCAACTTGAATGGGCAAAATTGGACTTAGGATGCAGAAGTTATCACTCAAAGAAGATGCCTTTGTTCCTTAGAAAAAGAGGCAAAATCCTTTAAAAATGGCAAAAAACCCTTCAAAAGGGAAATTGCATCAGATCGGGGCAAAAGAGCGGATTTAAGTGGAAAAGGGGAAGCACCCATGATTGCTGATCCCCTATAAATTGGGTCAGAGGAAGGCACATACATATAACATAAGGCAAGACCCGGGCCGATGCAATATTGCAATCGTCGATATCAGTGGATCGCAATCGGTGATGGCATAAGGCAAAGGACGGACCCCCGGGCCGAGCAACGTTACGATCACTGAAATTGGCAGATTGGCATCGGTGATAACATGGGACTTAAGGTGGGACCCCGAACTATGCGACTTGTGAGAAAGCTGGACCCGACGGGTCTTATAGGCACGAATATATATATTTTGAGATCTGAAAAAGGAGTTTTTCCTATGTAAATTGGCATTTTCGTTAAATAAACGAAACACAAAGGAACACCCCTGATGCGATATATAACGGACCCAAAAGGTTTTATACATGCAAATATATATAAATTGAGTTTTGTAAAGGCGGGTTTCGGGCGGGCCTCAAGTGGAAAATGGTTTTAGGCTGGCTCTACCCGATCCCACACACTGGTTGACACATGGCTGGCGGAGGAGAGAAGAAAACCGCCTTTTTTTGGGTAGGTAACCTACATGCTCCTAAGCAGCCTGAAATGGGATATTGACCGTTGGATCAAGGATCCTGCAGACCAACAGTGGAGATTGTGACAGCAACCAAAGGCGGACCTGATGCAATTTTAGGGCAATTGCGGTAATATTTTGAAGTCCGATAAAGTGGATTTTGTCGGGTTTTTGAAGGTTTTCTCATGTATTTGGGATTTTTCCCAATACACTAGTTTGATGCAATATAACGCCTAATGGCGGACCCGATAAGTATTTAGGGGTGATTGAAAGGGATTTCACGTCCGGAAATCATGCCCGATAGTGTATTTTGCGGGCCTTCCCTATGTAATGGGATTTTCTCCATTTCTGATTTTCGCCTACGAAACAACCCTGATTCCTTCTGTAACCACTCCTAATCATCATTCCATGCTACAAGCAGGCGTTTTGGCAGATGATGAGGCATTTTGAAAGCCACAGAGCTGTAGGGGAATGACTGAATGCAGGGAAACAACTGGGGAAGCTGAAAAGCTGGGAAAATGCCTCAAAGGAGCCCAGATAGCTCAATTAAGGAGGGAGCTGAATAATGAAAGTAGTTGAATAGCTAAGAGAGTAGAGAGAGTGGAAAGATACTGTGTAGGGTAGCTGAGGAAGCCTGTGGGGTCACTTGGAGATCAAGTGAAAATCCAGAGAGCTGAAGGTTGGAGAAAGCCAAAGCTAGAGCTGAAGGTTGGAGAAAGCCAAAGCTAGAGCCAAAGAAGCCAGAGGTGAAGATCCAGAGCCAGAGCCAGAGCCAAGAGCCAGAGCCGCGAGTTAGAGTCGAGAGCTAGAGCCAGAGCCAAGAGCCAGAGTGAAAGCTAGAGCGAGAGCTAGAACCAAAAAGCCGAGAGCTTTAGAGCCATGGATATAATGGTGTCTATACCCATTGTTTCTATGTAAAACAGTGGAGTTGAGCCAAGATATTATAAAAAGAACGTAGACCATAATCCTAAAGAGCCTATTTGAGTTGACTAGAGCTGAAGGAGATGTAGCCCAAGAGTTTTGGGTGACCTCCATATGAAATTACTGTCTTATGTGTTTATTATTTTCTGCACTGTTGCACTGTTACATGTATTTACATTTCAACACAAAAAACATATTTTAAGGCACATAAACAGTTCAAATAACCATAAGCATACACCTTATTTTCAAGCACATATTTAATTCACACTGGTTAATCATAAAGACTTGGGAATAATTAAGCTTTGGAAGTGGGAGAGGTTCTTGCAAGTTAGGCAAGAAGCCTAACAGCCCCATTTTCAGATCAGGTGGTATCAGAGCCTAAGTTTGATTGACCACACCTTCAAGGAAGGTTATATCAGAATGCTTGATTGATAGAGCAAATATTTCTTGTCTAAAAGGTGTTTAAACAATCAGAGGTTGATTTTATGCTTGTTTGCAAACTGACTATTGTTTGAGTTTGCAGAGGTGAACGGAAAGCTATTAATAGATCAGTCCAAGAAGGACAAGAAGAAAAGAGAGATGAAGGCACTCTTCTTATCCAAAAGGACCTCAAGGAAATCCTTGGAGCACAAGAGTTTTGTTACAAAAGGTTGTTGAATAAGCTCTTTATTTATCTTGTTGAAGTTTTTTTGTTCATTGGCATAATGACAACTTCTACAAGTGGGTCCTCAGATTCTGCTTTGTTCACAAGATTCTTTGATGAATACATGAAGCAAGAATTGTCCACCATGATGGATATGGTGAGAGAAATGTATGAGGATGGAAGGAAGAGCAACAGACTTAGAGAGCAGTTGAATTCCATGAAGGAAGAGAAGCAATTGCTTTCTGACAGATTGCAAGAAATGGAGAGGCAACTTCATATTGCAAATATGAACCTGAAAACGATGGATGAGTTGGAGACACAACTCTTTGTTGCCCAAGAAGCCTTAGTCAAGTATCAGCTTGAAGAAGAGGTAAACCATTCCAGTTTGTCTTCAAATTCCTCTAAGGATGCTTATATTGGTTCTTTTGAAGAACATACTAAAGGCATAGGTTCCAAGCTAATTTCCAAGAAGGGCTATGAAGGAAAAGGTTTGGGTAGACATGCACAAGGTATTTTTGAGCCAATAATGATTGAGGAAAGACCTAAGTATTTGGGTCTTGGCTATGGACAAGCTTATGGAGAAATTTCCAAAGCTGCCATGAAGGCCATTGAAACAACTCCAAGAAGGAGTTGCACTACAGAGTGTGAAGATTGTGTTCACAAGGAATGCAATAGCTTGAAACATCACTTGCAGGATGCAGGTGTTCAGAAGCACACTTGAACCAGAGAGTTGTGGAAACTCAAATAGCCTTGAAGAGATTGATGGTGTTCCAAAGGGAGCCACTTCTTCATTTGCTTCACTTCCTCATGAAGGCAATAAAGGTGAAAGAGAGAGGTATAAATCTGGTTCTAAACATTTTCCTTTTGATTGTGCAAAGAATGATAAATTTCCACATATGTATGGGAAAAGAATTGCATGTTCCTTTTGTGGGTTGGATAACCATAATGTTTCTAGATGTTGGAATAGAATGGCCACATATAGGAAACTTTTGAAGGAAAAGAAGCAAGAAGCCAAAGGTCCATTGGACAAAGAAAATCATGTTGTCAAGAGGATGCACATGTAGTGCACTTACTGCCATAAGCAAGGACATCTTGTTGCAAAATGTTGGACTTTGAATCCAGCAATGTTTCCACAAAAGCTGAAGAAAGTGGAAAGAGAAGATGGCAAAAATGGAAAGGAAGATTCCATGAATGATGTGTCTCAAGATGATTCACATGATGATGCTGATGTGCAAACAAAGGTAGTACCTTTGAAAGGGATTGGTAAGAAACGGTTAGAGTTCTTATCCGATTAAGATTGCATGTCTATTGATGCATCTACATTGTATTTCATTTCAGCTTCAAAAGTACAATGTGCTTAAGTGAAAGTTGAAGTATGAAATGCATGCATGAGCAGGAGATGCATGAACACAGGGATGTTGATGATTGTTTTTGAACATGTATGTGTAATTAAATTACAGGGTTGATTGCTTTGACATGCATGTGATGCCATGTTGACTTGGGAGAAGTTAACTTGGTCTCCAAATCGAGATAATGATGAAGTGTTTCATCTTTTTGAAAAGAGTCCTAATGGTATTTTTCTACATGCTTGACTTGAAGGGTCATTTGTTTAAAGGCATGTTTTGCGGGCTTGTTATCTAGTCCATCATTTGTATGTAGATGTAAGACATGGAGGTGTTCACAAGATGTGAAAATCTGTTTCTTTTGTTGAAGCAGGAGTTTAGGACATCCAATTGTTGTCTGTGTTTCTGTTGTTGTTAGCGGTTGTTGTTGATAGATTTTCAAACAGGTACAAATGAAAGTTTTATGGAGCAGATGTACTCTACATTTGTTTGAGCCACCTTGGATCAATGATCAAGGAAAAGAAGTTCAAACCACCTTCTATGACCATTTCAGCAGAAGTTCTGCAGGAAGGAAAGGAGGAAGACAGTTCCTCCTAGGAAGACCAACCCATCCAAGAAGGGAATTGGTCAGAGACTTTAGTTCAGAGGCACTATGAAAGGCAAGTGTGTGGAGGCTAAAAGCAGAGGGTGTTGTTACTCTCAGGTACTATTCAGATTAGTATATCAGTCTTTTGCAGACCAAAATTTCTTTTAGTGGGAAGGTGTGATCCAAAATGGATTTTGGATAGACTCCTAAGTCTAAGTGTTCCTCATAGAGGAAAAATGAAAGTCCAAGGAAGTTCCTGGAACTAGCCCCATTGCAGAGATCGTCTCATTCTAAATCTGTTGCAACTTGAATGGTAAAAATTGGACTTAGGATGTAGAAGTTATCGCTCAAAGAAGATGCCTTTGTTCCTTAGAAAAAGAGGCAAAATGCTTTAAAAAATGGCAAAAAACCCTTCAAAAGGGAAATCGCATCGGACCAGGGCAACAGAGTGGATTTAAGTGGAAAAGGGGAAGCACCCCCAATTTCCGATCCTCAACAAATCAAGTAGGAGGAAGGCACATGCATATAACATAAGGCGAGACCTGGGCCGATGCAATATCGTGATCGCCGATATCGATAGATTGCAATTGGCGATGGCATAAGGCAAAGGGCGGACCCTCGGGTCGAGCGACATTGTGATCGCCAAAATCAGTAAATCGGTGTCAGCGATAACATGGGACTTAAGGCAAGACCTTGGGCTATGCGATTGGCAATAAAGCCAGACCCGACGGGTCTTATAGGCACGAATATATATATATTTTGAGATCTAAAAAAGGGGTTTTTCCTATGTAAACTGGCATTTGCGTTAAATAAACGAAACACAAAGGACTGTGCCTGATGCGATATATAATGGACCCAAAAGGTTTTATACATGCAAATATATATAATTTGAGTTCCGTAAAGGTGGGTTTGGGGCAGGCCTCAAGTGGAAAATGGTTTTGGGGTGGCTCCGCCTGATCCCACACACTGGTTGACACGTGGCTGGTGAAGGAGAGAGGAAAACCGCCTTTTCGGGTAGGTAACCTCTGTGATCCTAAGCCGCCCAAAATGGGATATTGACCATTGCATCAAGGATCCTGCAGATCAACGATGGAGATTGTGACAATAGCCAAAGGCGGACCTGATGCAATTTTAGGGCGATTGCGGTAATATTTTGAAGTTCGATAGTGTATTTTGCGAGCCTTCCATGTGTAATGGGATTTTCTCCATTTCTGATTTTCGCTTACGAAATGGCCCGAATTCCTTCTGTAACCACTCATAATCATCATTCCACACTACAAGTAAGCATTTTGGCAGATGATGAGGTGTTTTGAAAGCCACAGAGCCGCATAGCCAGATGGCCAGTCGAATAGACAGCGCAGAGAAGCCACAGAGCCACAGGGGAATGATTGAACACAAGGAAACGACTCGGGAAGCCGAAAAGCTAGGAAAATGCCTCAAAGGACCCCAGAGAGCTCATTTGAGGAGGGAGCTAAATACTAAAAGAAGTTGCAGAGCCGAGAGAGTAGAGAGAGCAGAAAGCTGCTGCACAAGGCAATCGAGGGAGCCTGTGGGGTCACTTGGAGATAAAGTGAAAAGCTAGAGAGTTGTATGTTGCAGAAAGCCAAAGCTAGAGCCAAAGAAGACAAAGCTGAACAGCCAGAGCCATAGCCAAAGACAAGAGCCAGAGCCACGAGCTAGAGCCGAGAGCCAGAGCTAGAGTCAGATCTAGAGCCAGAGTCGAGAGCCAGAGTGAGAGCCAGAGTGATAGCTAGAGCCAGAAAGTCAAGAGCTTCAAAACCAGAGATAAAATGGTGTCTAAACCCATTATTTCTATGTAAAATAGTGGCGTTGAGCCAAGAGCTTGTAAAACGAATGTAGACCATAATCCCTGAGAGCCTAGTTGAGTTGACTAGAGCTCAAGGAAATGTAACCCAAGAGTTTGGGCGAAATCCATATTAAATTACTATCTTATTTGTTATTATTTGCTTCACTGTTGCACTGTTACATGTATTTACATACTAGCACAAACAACAGATTTTAAAGCACATAAACAATTCAAATAACCATAAGCATGCACCTTATTTTCAAGCACATATTTAATTCCGCACTGGTTAATCATAAAGACTTGGGAATAATTGGGTTTTGGAATTAGGAGAGGTTCTTGTAAGTTAGACAAGAAGCCTAAGAGCCCCATTTTTAGATCATGGATTGATCATGATTGTGAGTAATTATGTCTTTGATTCATACATGTTAAAGTTTATTGATGTTGTTGATGTTACCTGTTATCACTTAAGAAAAAATTCCTAAATTTTGAACATTAGTTTGATTCTAGAGGATTGGTGTTAGTCTTGGTCTAGTCTTTCCATGGTTTGACTTAGAGTCTAAGACCTAAAGGGGAGTCTTGTTGATATTGTCAAATAGGGTCAACACTTTGGTTTTGCCTATCACTGGTCCTACATCACACATAAATTTCTGTGTGTCAAACTTGTGTCAAGGTTTTCATGCACTACAAAACTACCTAGGAGTTTTTGTAGTGAAAAACCTAGAATTTTCACTGAACTAGGAGTTTTCGTAGCACGCTACGAAACCCCTGAAGCAGTCTGTTTCAGCATAAAAGACTGTGTTTTTTTCTTTTACTAGTCAACTTCCAGAAGGGTTCCTGAGTAGCTGAGAACTCAATTTTCAAAAATGAAAGAGGATTTTCTTCCTAACATTATTAACTACAAAAGCCTCTTTCAGTTTCTTCAAATTATTTCTGAGGTGGGAGGAATTTATGGTTAAACGTGCGCTATGAAACTGCTGAAAGTCAAGCTTTGTCTTCTGGTTTGAGTAGTCTTTTTCAAGATCCGTTTCTGGTCACAGGAAAAAGTATTTTGGAATTTTGAAGGAGGTTTCTATTCATAAAATCTCTAGCGACAATAACCTATCTCACTTTCTTCATAAGTGTTTTCAGCTGGGAGATACTAAGCTTTCTTTGAAACCCTAATTTCAGAGAACAGATATTTCCTCTTTTACATGTGTTTTTCGAGGATAGATTCTGGACAGCTGAAGAAGTGCTTTAAAAAACCAAGAGAGTTTTTTGTTCTAGAAAGAATGGACTACAAAAACCTCCTTAAATTTCATAAAATATGTCATGGATGAGAAGATAAAGGCTCTTTCCCACGTGTCAATTTTCAAGGATCATAAACCTAAAAACAGCGAAACATGTTCCCTAATTTCTAGGGTTTGTCATCAGCAGTAAGGTGACAACGTGGGAGGTTTCATCAAATTCGACTTCATGAGGTTGCAGCTGTCAAATAATGCCTTCAATGTTTATATAAGGTTGTTGTAATCATAAGAAGGAGTTACACTCCTAATTGTATTAGGACTCTTAGACTGCTAGTTAGCTGTCATTTGTATTTAATAGTTTGTTTTATGGTTAGAATAGGTGTCACTCATAGAAAATTCGAATTCTCTTGATGAATGATGAGGGAATCCATGTTTTAAATGATTTATATAGAGAAAGAGGTCTAATTAGCAAAGAGTTGGAGACTTTTTGGCTCAGCTGCTGCTCTATGTGCAGACTGTGTATATTTTTAACCTAATGCAGAGTTTCTACTTAGACAACTCAAGATTCATGAAGAGTTCTTGTATGTTATTGTTTCGATGGCATCTTCCAATACTTACATTGCAGTGGTGTTTGCTTATGAGACTCAGAACTCATCAATGATGCTCTGACTTCCTTCATAGATAAACTAACTATGTTTCACTGTTTTATATTTTCATTTCTGCACTTGAACTCCATAATGCCATTGACTTCCATGCTAGGTAGAATGTTTTGGCTTCACTACTCAGGATTCAAAGATAATTTTTAATGTCCTATTGTCTCATGGCTTTTATCTTTCACTTACTTGTAGTGGTATGAATGCATGTTACTTAGAACTCATCAACGATGCTCTAACTTCCTTCATGTATTTATAAACTATGTTTCCTTGCATTGTATCTTTGTTTTGTTGATGTATAAAGACTCTCTATGCCCTGACTTTCATGTTAAGCTGATCTTGCTGTGGTACTGAAATATACTTTGACTCCATAGCCCAATGGTAGCCAGCCTTCATCTTTCAACCTATAAACATATAAAATCACAAACCATAGAGTTAGCCATCTATCCATATCTTTAATCAATATCATTAACCCTTTGAGAGAGCCCTCTCAGGCTGAGGAGGCTAAGCCTTAGCCAAAAGTAGGTTTAAAATAGTTACTCAAGGTCTACCTGATCAGCAGCCTTTCAGGGGTCCTATTTTGGTGATAAAATTTTGGTGTGCTGCTGGGAACTTGAAGTTTATTCATTCCCGAAATTATGAAGATGAACTTCTGAAGGTAGCAAGAGCTTTAAGGCTGCAATCTATCTTGGCGACTCCACACATAAAATAACAAATTGGAAGGTGATTGCATTGCTAGAAGATCAGTAGCTTGATGAAGTTTCAAGATGAGTTCTATTGCAAGAATGAATGCCAGGTATGCCCCTATGAATCGGTCTCACATCCCTGGTTTTCCAAATCCTATGCCAAAGGTTGATTGGTTAGAGGATCTTCCAATATTCAAAGATGAAAAGAAAGACAATGTTGCTCTTCATTTGGTTATGTTCCATATGCATGTACACAGTCTTGAGGTTCATTTTCCTGAAGATTGTCTCATGAAGTTGTTTATGACCACTTTAGAAGGAAAAGAACGGTCTTTGTATAAAATCTTGGAAAATGGTTCATTATATTCTCTTGCTAATTTCCATGATGAATTCTATGAGATGTATAAAGAATGTCATCCTTCCTTATTGTTGGTCAAAGATTGTTGTAAACATTCTTTGAGTCTTATTCAGTGTTTGGAGGATTGTTATGATGATGATGAATTTATGGATGAAGAAATTTTATAGGCTCTTCATAACAATACATTTCAACAACTAGAAGAAAGGATAACATCCCATGAAATGTAGCATGAAAATCAGCAGGGGTTTACTTATGAAAACCATGTTACATCATCTGAGATTAACGTGAAGATGCAGCAAACTTGCCAGTCTTCAAATCATAATGAAGATGAAAATATTAGATATCATTTTTGGGATTCAACTGCGTTAAGTATGTCATTCAAACGTATGACCATTTCCATGAGAGGTAGTCGTAACTGACTAATTTCTCATGATTTTTGAATAGTTCACTTAGCACTCATTGCATCGGGTGATGCTCACAGGGGTGAAGAAGTGGGATTGAAACTAGTGAAATGTGGAGAACGAATCACATAGCATCAATCATCACTTCCTTGCAAACACCAAGAAGAAATACTGGAAGAAATTTTTTATAACCCTCAGGCAGAGGAAAAGGTTGTTCATTTATGTAATTCCTTGCAACAGATCACTTCAAAGAATGATCATAATAATGAGGAAAATTACATTGTCTATGGGAATCATGCAGAAAGGCAGTTGGATAGCATATCAAAGGAAATTTTTGTGGCTAAGAATAAGTTGTCTGAAGATATAGAATGTTATGATGATCATCAAAATAACCATGTCCTCTTTGACCCTATAAATGAATACATGGCAAAGTTTTGCACATCAGTATTTCATTTTGATTTGCATTATGAAGATCATATACATTATAAGTTGATTTGGTCATCTCACTATCATGGTTATTTTGAGGTTGAATGCAGTCAAGAGATTCAAGTGTCAGATCAGATCGATGATTGGCTTCATTGGAAATTTCATGTTCCTTGAGCTACAAGTGGAGATTGCAGCTGATAGGGTAGGTAGGAATGTGCAAATAAGCTCAGGGTAGGTTGACTGAGCATCTATTTCAGTAGGTACAGTTTGAATTCTTCTTGTAGCAAATCATTAAAGGCTTGAGGAGTAGATTGGGTAGAAGTTTAGAGTTTTATTCTAGAGAATGGATAGTGGCACTGGAGCTACAGGTTCTTAGTATACCACAAGGGCACACTATCCCTAGTGGAGCCACTGTTAGCACTTAAGAAAAAATTCCTAAATTTTGAACATCAGTTTGATTCCAAAGGATTGGTGTTAATCTTGTTCTATTCTTTCCATGGTTTGACTTAGAGTCTAAGACCTAGAGGGGAGTCTTGTTGGTATTGTCAAATAGGGTCAACACTTTGGTTTTGCCTATCACTGGTCCTACCTCACACATAAATTTCCATGTGTCGAACTTGTGTCAAGGTTTTCATGCACTACAAAACTGCCTAGGATTTTTCGTAGTGCAAAACCTAGAATTTGCACTGAACTAGGAGTTTTCGTAACGCGATACGAAACCCCTGAAGCAACCTGTTTCAGCATAAAAGACTATGTTTTTTGCTTTCACTAGTCAACTTCCAGAAGGGTTCCTGAGCAGCTGAGAACTCAATTTTCAAAAATGAAAGAGGTTTTTCTTCCTAACATACTTAACTACAAAAATATCTTTTAGTTTCTTCAAATTCGTTCTGAGGTGGGAGGAATTTATGGTTAAACTTGTGTTACGAAACTGTTGAAAGTCAAGCTTTGTCTTCTAGTTTTAGTAGTCTTTTTCAAGATCAGTTTTTGGTCATAGGAAAAGGTATTTTGGAATTTTAAAGGAGGTTTCTATTCATCAACTCTCTTGCTACAATAACCTATCTCACTTTCTTTATAAGTGTTTTCAGTTGGGAGATACTAAGCTTTCTTTGAAACCCTAATTTCAGAGAACAGATTTTTCCTCTTTTACACGTGTTTTTCAAGGATAGATTCTGGACAGCTGGAGAAGTGTTTTAAAAAACCAAGAGAGATTTTTGTTCTATACAGAATGGACTACAAAAACCTCCTTCAATTGTATTAAATATTTCATGGATGAGAAGATAAAGGCTCTATCCCAAGTGTCAATTTTCAAGGATCCTAAACCTAAAAATAGGGAAACATGTTCCCTAATTTCTAGAGTTTGTCATCAGCAGTAAGGTGACAATGTGGGAGGCTTCATCAAATTCGACTTCATGAGGTTGCAGCTGTCAAAGAATGCTTTCAATGTTTAGATAAGGTTGTTGTAATCATAATAAGGTGTTACACTCCTAATTGTATTAGGACTCTAGGATTGCTAGTTAGTTGTCATTTGTATTTAATAGTTTGTTTTATGGTTAGAATAGGTGTCACTCATAGAAAATTCGAATTCTATTGATGAGTGATGAGGGAATCCATGTTTTAAATGCTTTATATAGAGCAAGAGGTCGAATTAGCAAAGCATTGGAGACTTTTTGGCTCAACTGCTGCTTTATGTGTAGACTGTGTATATTTTTAACCTAATGCAGAGTTTCTACTTAGACAACTAAAGATTCATGAAGAGTTCTTGTATGTTCTTGTTTTGATGGCATCTTCCAATACTTACATTGCAGTGGTGTTTGCTTATGATACTCAGAACTCATCAATGATGCTCTGACTTCCTTCATAGATAAACTAACTGTGTTTCACTGTTTTATATTTGCATTTCTGCACTTGAACTCCATAATGCCATTGAATTCCATGCCAGGTAGAATGTTTTGGCTTCACTACTCAGGATTCAAAGAGAAATTTTAATGTCCTATTGTCTCATGGCTTTCCTCTTTCAATTACTTGTAGTGGTATGAATACATGTTACATAGAACTCATCAATGATGCTCTAACTTCCTTCATGTATTTATAAACTATGTTTCCTTGCATTGTATCTCTGTTTTGTTGATGTATAAAGACTCTCTATGCCCTGACTTTCATGTTAAGCTGATCTTGCTGTGGTACTGAAATATACTTTGACTCCATAACCCAATGGTAGCCAACCTTCATCTTTCAACCTATAAACATATAAAATCACAAACCATACAGTTAGCTATCTATCCATATCTTTAATCAATATCATTAACCCTTTGAGTAAGCCCTCTCAGGCTGAGGAGGCTAAGCCTCAGCCAAAAGTAGGTTTGAAATAGTTACTCAAGGTCTACCTGATCAGTAGCCTTTCAGGGGTTGATTTTGAGATAACATTACCCTTAAATGTAACTGAAAAACATAGGTTAGATGTCATGCAATTCTTTGATTGTAGAGAACATGGGAATACAAAGGGGGGGAAGAAAGATTCAAGGGAATCATGGAAATTTGGAAAATGGTAGATCAAAATATGTAGAGAGACTAGAATGTTGGCATTGTGGGAAGAAAGGACATAAGACGATAGACTATTTATCTTTAAAATAAGATAATGATATGGATGACAAGACAATAATAAGGAAGAAAAGGTAGCACGTGATGTGTTACACAATGCATTAATCCTTTCAGTAAATAATATTTTTGATCCTTGGGTGATGTAATCAATGGTGTCATTTCATGCCATACCTCATAGAAAATATTTTCAAGATTATGTTCAAGGTAATTTTGGACATGTTTATTTGGGTGATGGTGAACAATGTAAAATTTTTGGAAAGTTTAGTGTATGGATAAAATTACAAAATATAAACCAATTTTTTGTTGAAATAGGCAAGGCACGTTCTCGATTTAAGAAGAAATCTAATTTCAACAAAGAAATTGGGAAGTGAGTTGTATAGTCACATCTACAGGGAAGTCATAGAAAGTCACTAGAGGATATATGATACTATTAAAAGGAGAGAAGGTAAATACATTGTAGTCATGCACTATTAATGCTAACCCTTCTATTGCTTAGCTTCTACATGAGTGGATACAACATTGTGGCATCATAGTATTGGGCACATGAGAGAGAAGGGAATCTAGTTTCTCCACTCAAAAAAATTATTCCCAAATTTGAAGAAGGTTGATTTGGAAAATAGAAAAGAGATATTTCTCAGAGTTGGGGAGGAAAGCAAGATTGAAAAGTTAAAGCTTTTACAAACAGATTTATGGGGACTAGCTCGAGTATCATCTCTTGATGTATATCTTTATTATGATACTTGGGTTTATTGCATTAGAAACAAAACTAATTTCTTTGATACTTTAAATAAATCAAAGGATTTGGTTGAGAATGAGAAAGGAAATAAATTGAAGTGTCTCAGATTAGATAACAGAGGCAAATATTGTAGCAAGACGTTTTATAGTTATTGTCTATACGATGGGATTCATGTACAAAAGACAATTCCAATAACACTATAAGAAACCAGTCTATCAGAAAAGATGAACAAGATAATCATGGAGTGTACAAGGAGTATCATATTACATGTAGGGTTTCCCTTATAATTTAGAGAATATGTTGTGGATATTATTTTTTACTTAATAAATAGAAGACCTTCAAGTTCCTTGGATGGTAGCATTCCAAAAGAGGCATGGATAAGCAAAAATGTAAACTACTCATTTATAAGCACTTTTGGTTGTGAATATTTGTTCCATATTGATAGAGAAAATATAACAAAGCCCAAGGAAAAATCCAAGAAGTGTACTTTATTGGGTATATAGTTAATGATTTTGGGTATCACTTAGAGGATTATGAAAATAAAAAAATAATAGGGATAGAGATGTGGTATTAAATGAGAAGGTCATGAACACATATCTCTAGTAGAGAAAGTAATAGGAAAATGAAAACATAATACACAATACTTGATGAAATCATACAAAAATAAATTCCAAAGGTTCCATAAAATCAAAATGTTCAGCAACAACAACAACAAGTAGCTCAAACTCCTACAAGTGTTATTAGAAGATCAACTAGGTTAGGTATACCCCTTGAATGATACTCTCCTTCAATGTTTATTTATTATTAATTGGTTCTAGTGAACCAAAAAGACATGAAGAAGCAATGCAAATAAAAACTAGAAATAAATGGGAGCAAGTTATGAAAGAAGAGGTGGACTCTTTAGTACATAAATAGAATTGTGACTTTGTCCATCACCTACAAGTGAAAGAGAATTACATAATAAATGGGTTTATATGTTGAAGGAAGAAGATGGGGAAAAAATGGTATAAGGCTATACTTGTTGTAAAGACATTTGCACAAAAGAAAGGTATATATTTTGATGAAACATTTTCTTTTATTGTCAAAATGACTTCAACTAGAATTATCTTAAGTTTAGTAGAATATTTGCATATTGAATGGTTAGATGTAAAGAAAAATTTTCTCTGTGGGGACTTGGTGGAAGAGATTTATATGAAAAATCCATAGGGTATGAGGGAAAAGGAAAGGAAAATTTAGTATGTAAATTAAAGAAGAGATTGTATTGTTTAAGGCAAGCACAAAGGTAGTGGTATTTAAATTTTGGTAGGTTCACGATAGAACAAGGTTATAGTGGATGTCAGTATGATCACTACATTTATTTTATGATATTAATAATGGTAGTTATATTATATTTTTATTGTGTGTGTTGGGTTTTGTTATATTATTTCCATGACTAGCCCATGTAATGAACCAGGGGTTTAGAGGGGGCGTAGAGCCCCTGCTTCCTTGCGTCGATTGCACAGTAGGGGGGTCACGGGGGGGCGACAGCCCCCCCTATCCAAGGGGTTTGAGGGCAGCGGGTAGTGCCCCGATTTTTTTTTTTTTGGACCCTATATTAGGTTGGGCAGACCTACCTACGGTTTTGTGCATGGTTTTCGCACATGGTTTTGGACGCGATGGTTTTCGATCCATGGTATTGGATGCTTTAGCATGTATAAATATGTATTGTAAAATTGAAAGGAACATAATGAAAAATCAATCTGGTAGTCCCGATTTTGGGATCCAGGGGAAAATCTTTGTGTATATGTGTTTTATGTGTTATGCTCTCGCATTCTTTATTTTCTGTTCTTAGAATTCGTATGCAGGTAATTTCTGTACAGGGTTAAAACCTACATTTGGTATCAAAGTTGTTTTGGCTTCAAGGGGATGCTTTTGTTGCTGAGGGGTTTCGCTCAGGCCTGTGGTAGACCCTGTTCAGTGGGAGATCCACGGGATTGATTCTAGTGGTCAAAGAAGATGGTGAGGAGTGGAAAGATATAGATCACGAAATTTAATGGTCAGAGTTTTGAGTTGTGGAAACTCAATATGGAGGATCTGTTGGTGGATAAAGATCAGTGGATCGCGGTAGATCTGGCTACTAAACCAACAGGAGTGTTTGATGAAGAATGGAAGAAGTTGTATCGAAAGGCAAAGAGCACAATATGATTGTGTGTCTCAGATTCAGTATTGTTGAATATATCAGGGGAAGCTATGATGAAGGATTTGTGGGACAAGTTAGGGACTTTCTACCAATCTAAGTCTCTAGTGAATAAATTGTTCCTACGGAAAAAGTTGTATATAACCTGAGGATTAAAGATGGAGACGTGGTGACAGAGCATCTGAACGCATTTAATACTATGGTAAGTCGGTTATTATCTGTTGATATTAAAATTTCAGATGAAGATAAGTGCATCAGTTTGTTGTGTTCTCTACCAGATTCATCGGATAGTCTGGTTATTTCAATAGGTAGCAATGCAACTACCTTGCAGTTTGATGAAATAGTCACATCCTTGCTGACAAAGGAGATGAGAGGAAAAAATATAGAGAACCAAAATGGTGATGCCTTGTCTATATGACGACGATCCCAGAATAGAAGAAAAAATAAGTCATCGAGTGGGAGATCTAAATCTCTCAAGAAAACCTGTAAAGGCGGTGTGCTGGAAATGCAGAAAGGAAGGGCACTACAAAAGGGAATGTCAATCTAAATCTCCCAACAAAGGAAAGGGATCTAATGATGATGCTTTGCAGAGGCAAAAACCACCTCAGATGAAGGTGTGGATGTGTACTTGGCTTCTTCAAGTACAAATGTAGATCATGAGGCATGGTTGATTGACTCAGGTGCATCCTTTCACTTCACTCCCCATAGAGAGTGGTTCTATGAGTATGAGAAATACGATGGTGGTGATGTCTTCTTAGGGGATGATAGGAAGGCTAGAATCATTGGTCATGGAAAAGTAAAGTTGAAGTTGCAAGGTGGAAGGGTTAGAACACTTCTGGGTGTTTTGCATATTCTTGCATTAGCCAGAAATCTTATTCCTGTGACCAAGCAGGATGATGTAGGTGTAAAAACATTGTTCGAGAAGGATGCCTGCAAGATGGTTTGGGGAGCACTAGTATTGATGTCGGGAGTTCGGATTGGAACTCACTGTTGTTGATGGGTGCAACAGTTCTGTGGTTCCTGGAAGTGGAGCAGAAAATCTAGTGGTCTTTGGAGAGAAGACCATGTTGTGGCATCAAAGGCTTGGACATGATGGAGAGAAGGACCTTCGAATACTTCATGTTAAAGGTATGGTAGAATATATGAGTAATATCTCTCTCGATTTTGATTTCTATGAAAATTGTGTATATGGGAAGCAGAATCGTGTGAGTTTCCCCTCTAGTGATAAGAGGGTGAAACAAACATTAGAGCTTGTGCATAGTGATGTGTTTGGACCTGTGAAGGTTCCATCACTGGGTGATTCTGTGTATTATGTATCATTTATAGATGACTTCTCAAGGAATACATGGATATATTTCCTTAAGAAGAAATCTAAAGTCTTTGATAGGTTTAAAGAATTTAAGGTTCTGGTGGAAAACCAGACAGAGAAGAAGATAAAGGTGTTGAGGTCAGATAACGGTGGAGATTTTGTAGCAATGAATTAGAATAATTATGTAAGAAGTGTGGTATAGCACAGCAAAATACTAATCCATACACATATGAGAAAAATGGAGTTGCAGAAAGAATGAACAAGACGTTGATGGAAAGGACAAGAACCATGTTCATTAGTGTCGGGTTAGGATAGGAATTATGGGCAGAGGCAGTGGAGACAACATGTTACCTGGTCAATAGATCACCCTCATCAACGTTGGAGGATAAGACTCCACAAGAGGTATGGACTGGTAAGAAAAGATCTCTTTCACATATGAGGGTATTTGGATGTGATGCATATGTACATGTTCCAAAGGAGAAAAGAACCAAGTTGGATGGTAAATCTGAAAAGTGCATGTTTATTGGGTAGAAGGATGGTTTAAAGGGTTATAAGCTTTGGAACCCAGTAACAAGGAAGGTTGTGTACAGTTGAGATGTGGTGTTCAGAGAGGTGAAATATGTTATTAAACATGAAGTTCCATCAAAGCAACCTGAGAAGATAGAGTTTGAGCTAAAGGAGGAAGGAGCAGACTCTACAGCCGAGGAGGAATCAGAAGATGAAGAGCCAAAAACTCCGGGTGTGAGAATATCAGTTCAAGAAAGAAGGCAACCATAAAGGTATAGTCCATCTACTTTCTGTTCAAATTTTTCTTTATATGTTACTGATGATGATCCCAGAACTATGAAGGACGCAGTAGATTCAGAGGATGGAAAACTCTAGAAAAAGGCCATGGTTGATGAAATGACATCTTTGCACAAAAATGAGGCATGGAATCTGGTGGAGTTTCCAGTTGGAAGGAAACCCATATGAAGCAAATGAGTGTTCAAGAAGAAGAAAAATGCAGAAGGAAAGGTGGAGAAATACAAAGATCGGTTAGTAGCAAAATGTTATTCCCAGGTGCCGGGAATTGATTTTGGTGATATTTTTTCTCCTGTTGCCAAGGTAGTTTCTATTAGATTACTTTTATCTGTTACTGTTGCTTTTGATTTTAAGGTAGAACAAATGGATGTGAAATCAACATTTCTTCATGGGGATCTGGAAGAGGAGATCTACATGAAGCAACTTGAAGGCTTTGCGGTGAAGGGTAAGAAAGAATTGGTATGCAAGTTAAAGAAGTCTCTGTATGGGTTAAAATAGTCACCAAGGATGTGGTATCAGAAATTTGATACATTTATATGGGGACTTGGCTTCACCAGAAGCAAAATAGATCACTATGTGTATTTTAAATTAATTGATGACCATGTTATTTATTTGGTCTTGTATGTGGATGATATGTTATTGGTTGGAAATGACAAAGAAATTATCCAGGATTTGAAGATCCAATTGTCCTCCAAATTTGACATGAAAGATCTTGGTGCTGCAAACTATATTTTGGGCATGGAAATAAAAAAGAGATCGGGCAAAGAGGAAGTGTTACAGATCCATTTGGGCACATCAAATCCCAACATTTAGATCAATGTTTTAGGGCTCATCAAACCCTAAATTCAGTTTTTTCACGCCCTAAGAAAGTCACCCCTTTGAATGTCTCCTTCCCAGACAGTTTCATGACTTGAATACATCTAGAAATTGCCTCTAGAGGGACCAACGCAAGTAATCCCTTATGAATGTGTGCTGTCAAGCAGTTAATTCCACTGCCAGGGTGCTCTATAGAGAACTTAGGCTTCCTTTCACCTGTGCTAGGCAAGAATGAGCAAAATTCACATAGGGTTTGGGGAATATTCTTATCTTTTGGAATCATCTAGAAGTTTCCCTATCTTATCAACTCCTATGAGCTCAAAAATGGACGAGGAATGAGTTAAGGAGCATCCTGTCCTCTCATCCCTTCCTCCATGGAACTAATTCTAAGTATGGAAGGCCATTCAATGTCACCATTAATGACAAAACCTCCTTCATCTTCCTATAAATTGACCACTCATCTAAGTGATCAAGGGCTAGATTATATTGAATTGTAAGGAGATAATGTTGCTATGAGACTTGACTTTGGAGCAAATGATGTGATGCCACAAGTTTTTCTTGCTTTTGATGTGATGTGGATGGGATCCAAGTTGAAGGAATGACTTTGAATCAAAAACCGATGGTTGTAATTCCTTCTTCTGTCTAGTAAAGTGGTTGACCCTTTTTCCATATGTTGTGTTCTTTCATAATGCTTATATGTATGATATTCTTATGATTCCTTTCATTTATATTCAATGGATCATATGCTTTGATCGGTTTTTGTCTTCTGTTGTGTTTACACAGTACTTCTCAAGAGGATTAAGAATGGGAAGGAGTGACAGAATCGATACAAGGGAGATGAGAGGAAAGAAAAACTACAGGTAGGCCTTCTATCCCCTCTTCTTATCTATTGTTTCTAGGAAAAGTATAAAACACTTTAAATTGTTGTTCTTGGCACAACTACTTGTCTAGTGAATTAGTGTTTATCCGTAGATGCTAAATTATCCAAAACAAATTGGTGATGCCATTGGGGAACTATCACCTTTCCTAGTAGCTTATTCAAATCCTAATGCATTATTGTAGAGCCTACTTGTGTTCATTAATTGTGTTTAAGCTATTTTGCATTGAATTTTGGTCAAAAATTGAGGTTAGATGACTCTTGAGTGGCCTCTCAGAAATTAGCACAGGCTTGGTCAAGGGACAGTGATCTATAGTGCAATTAGGCCCTCTTTGACCTGTGCTAATCCACCTTAGGTCAAATTTTCACCTTTGGAATGTGTTTTTTCCAAATTTTCTCTACTTGTTTGCTTGCGGATTGATCAATGAATGTTATGTCTCAGAGAACAAGATTTTATCTCCTTTGCCAGCCATACTTTGATTTGATTGATTAATGTTTCTTAAATGTTTTCTTTGTCATTATCAGTCTATAGTAAAAGTTAGAATATAGTTGATTAATCTTTGTTCGAAACAAAGTGTTGTAAAGTCTTCTTTTGCTTCGAAACAAAACCATCGTAAAAGTATTCGTTCTTATGAAAGGTTGATTGATTGTATGTTCATGTTTCCTTTTTTTTATCATAACATTAAGGGATTTGAAAAGAAAAACTTGCATTGTTCATATTGTAGTTTGTGAATGCTTGAAGGAATAGCTAGGGAAATTGCATTAGATGTGCTCTTTGCTCTTTGTCAAAATCTGATTGCTCTATCCCTACTAGCTAAGAATTTTCATTGCTAAATTGAATGGAAATAATGCTTATCATATTAGTTGCATTTCAGGAATTGCAAACATACATCACGTGGTGAACCTTGAAAGGCAAATTCTAAAGAGGATCAACTTAAAATTTATCTGAATTTACCTAATGGAGCATTGTCACCTAACAAAAAACATTTAGAGGTCTATGCTAGAGAAGTGTTCCGACATCGTAAAAGAAAGCGGTTGTCGCTAACATGTCTACAATACATCCGAGTGTGATACCTCATTCCACGTAAATGAGTATATCGTAGCTTGTCCATGTACCTTCGGGTATAGAGGGCGGTGTTACAGTACGTAAAGTATATGGGAATGCTCTCACTGTGCGGTTTTGCATTAGACAACGCTTATACAGATTGGGCCTCCACGTACTTTTGGGTATATATGGGAGGACAACTCTAGGTTGTTATCAATCCTTAAGTAACCAAGTCGGCCTCCTTGTACACTATGATACACCGAACACAACGCAAACCAAAGGAATTATGTCGAGACAATACTGCAGAGGTTTAATATGTAGGATAGTAAATTGATGAAGGTTCTTATTCCTGTAGGTGTGAAGTTATCTGCTGAACAATGTCCTAAGACATAAGAAGAGGGAGACGACATGTCCCATGTTCCATATGCAAGTGCAGTGGGTAGCCTAATGTATGCAATGGTCTGTACTAGAACAAACATTGCACATGCAGTGGGAGTATTGTGCAGGTTTATGTCAAAACCAAGGAAGGAGTATTGGACAACAGTGAAGCGGGTTTTCAGGTATTTGCATGGCACTAGTGATTATGGTTTGTGCTACCAAGGAAGACCAGGATTGGACAATGTTTTGGATATCTATGGCTTTGTTGATGCAGACTAGGCTGGAGATTTGGATCAGAGAAGATCTACAAGTGGGTATGTGTTTAACCTATTTGGATGTGCAGTCAGTTGGATGAGTAAGAAACAATCTGTAGTGGCACTATCAACTATAGAGGCAAAATACATGGTAGCCACTCATGCAATAAAGGAAGCAGTTTGGTTGCAGAGATTGTGTATAAGTATGGGGTTAGTACAGGGAGTTATATGGATAGTCTGTGATAGCCAAAGTGCAATTTTCTTGGCAAAGAACCCTGCTTACCATTCAAAGACAAAGCACATTGATGTTCATTATCACTTTGTGAGGGATATGATAGAAGACAAAAAGGTGTCGCTGGTAAAGGTGGACACTTTGAAGAATACTGCATATGCATTGACAAAAAATCTGTGAGCTCTGAGAAGTTCTCTTGGTGTAGAGAAACAATGGGTGTTGCAGGGTTGGATAAATAACTAAGCTCTCCTATGGCCCCCTGTGGAAAGAAAACAACAAATGGGAGAATGTTGGGTTCTCTTATCTTCTTTCCACAACTAGCCCATGTAGTGAACCAAGGGGTTAGAGGGGGGGGGGGGGCAGAGCCCCCCCTTCATTGTGCCAATTGCACAGCGGGGGGATCACAGGGGGGGCGGCAGCCCCCCCTGTTTGGGGGGTACTGAATCTGGGGCAGTGCCCCGAGAATTTTTTTTGGACTTTATATTAGGTTGGGTGGACCTACCTATGGTTTTGTGCATGGTTTTCGCACAGGTTTTTGGATGCGATGGTTTTCGGTCCATGGTATTGGATGTTTTGGAATGTATAAATATGTATTGTAACATTGAATGGAACATAATGAAAAATCAAGATGGTAGTCCTGGTTTTAGGATCAAGGGGAAAATCTCTGTGTATATGTGTGTTATGTGAACAAGCACTCTCGCATTGTTTATTTTCTGTTCTTAGAATTCATATGTAGGTAATTTTTATACGAGGTTAAATCCTGGAGTGTGTAGATAACTTTTTTGTTGCAGTGACTAACTTGCAGGATATCAATTAGCTCAAAAGAAAACTAGTTAATTCACTTGATATTAAGGATTTAGCTTTTGCGAATTAAATCCTTAGTATGAGAAAAACAAGAGAGAAGAAATATCATTTAACATTATCTTTGAGTGGGTACATAGGAAAGGTGTTGGAAAGATATAAAATGAAGGATACAAAACCAATAAATACACCTTTGACTAACCATTTCAAATTGACTAAGGAGATGTGTACCAAAACATAAGAGGTGGTTGAATGCATGTTCAAGGTTCCATATCCATCAACATTTAGTAGCTTGATGTCTGTGATGGTGTCCTAAAGGCTAGATATTGCACATGCAGTGGGAGTTATGAGTAGGCATATGAAAACCTAGTAAAGAGCATTAGAAGGTGGCAACGTGGATTGTCAGGTATTTGAGAGGTATTAATACTTAGGAATTAAGATTTCGAGGTTCAAACATTGTTCTATAAGTATTTGTTAACTTAGATATGATAGGTAATAGAGATAGAAGGAGGAGCACCATAGGCTATATATCTACTATAGGTGGAAAAATAATAAGTTTTATTTTGAAATTCCAAAGGGTTATTTCACTTTCAATAATAAAAGTAGAGTATGTTGTTGCTATAGAGGCCAATAAAGAGATGATTTAGTTACAAAAGTTCATGGAGGAATTGAGAAAGAAGTAGGAGAATAGTAGGTTGTATAGTGATAACAAGAGTTCAATTCATATTGAAAATAAATCAACCTTTCATGCTAAGACTAAGCATATACTACTTAGATACCATTTCATACAATCAGCATTGGAAGATGGAAAATTGAAGTTGGAAAAGATAAATACTAAATAAAATCCTATAGAAATGTTAACAAAAGAAGTAACACCAGAGAAACTAATTTTCTACTTAGTTTTAGTTTCTCTTCAAGCATGATGATGAAGATGAGAAACTAGCTAGGCCCAAATATGAACCATAGTCTAGTAGGTGAAGAAGCAGTGGAGTTGTTGTAATCAGTCTCGATGTAGGATATTGTTGATTATGGAGCATGATTATATTTCTGATTTATAGGTCTTGTTTTTAGCTACAATTGGACCCTAGTTCCTAATATAAAGTATAGGAGGTATTTTACCACTACTAATGTCGTTAGGGGATCTAATGGAGTGGTGACAATTATTTAGAGCCTCCCTAGTGGCGGTTTTGAGGAAGTTCCCCCAAAGATAAATTTTTTAAATAACTTTCATGTAAGATATTGTAATTTCATATTCAATATAGATTTTTAATCATTAGGTCATATATATGATAGTAGATGTTATGTTAGGGTCTTTTTCCCTATAAGGAAACCCTATTTTTTGAAGGAATTGTATTGTCATTGTGAATTGTTGAGAGAGCATTGTAATTAAGGGGTAGGAGACTATAATAAAGAGAAGAGAAGGTTGTAGCTGATGTGTTGTAGCTTGTAATCCCTTCATTTTGTATGATAGAATAAAAGGAAGTATTGGATAATTTTTTGTCAACATAGCCCAAAGCAGGCGAACCATGTGTATTGTTATATCATTTGTATTGTTTCATATTTTTTATTTATGAATTCATTTTGATTTCATTACTCTATGCATTTTTTCCTAATAGAGACTAGGGAGAGGGGAGAAGACAGAGAGAGAGTGGAGTGGTGGGAGATAGGGAGACAGAGAGATAAGTGAAGGGAGGGAGGGAGGGTGAGAGATAGAGGGAGTGTTGTTGGGAAAAGTATCCAATACGGAATGACCCTATCCCACTCTAAGGGTGATAGTACCTCAGCAACAATCGAAGTAAAGCTATCTAAGATTTCTTCTTTATGAAAGTAAAATAGGGGAGAAAGAGATCCACTAACCGATGTCTTCCGCTAATGGTTGATCCAATCTTCTCTCCTTGCTGCTTGCTCCCAGCTCCTTGCTCTTTCACTGGCCCAGCTACACCAAGATCCTGCAAAATGGCAAGAGAGGGAAACTACAAGAAGCATACATTCATAATTGATTCAAGGATTAGAATAAATATACAAGTATGACAATACACCATTGAGACACATGCATATAGAAGAACCTCAAATGCTTTATTAATGGAAGAAGTAAAGTTCAGGAAGTAATACAACCATAAAAGGCCCAATCCAGCATCACCTCCCAGCAGAAAGAAATCTCCTCTTCACCTCCTTCAAAGCAAATCACCCAATAGTTCTAAACTCAAACCAACAGCACTTCCTTACATTCACAAGATTCCAGCCTCCTTAGACCTCATGAGAGAGTTCTATATATAGGAGTTTTGGAGAAAGGATGAGTCAACTTGAGGCTGGCATGAAGCTGACTAATGTCCTCTCTCACTTCAGTTATTCTTCAGTTCTTGAGTCCACTTGGAGGTTCTTGCTTCCACTTGGAGATCTAGACCCTCTTACTCATCACCAGTCGAATTCTCTGATCCAAGTGTCATTTTGGAAGCTTCCTGGGCATTGACATCTTGAGGAATGACTGTGCCACTTGGCCAAACTCGCCCAGCGCAGGTAGCCTTCTTTGCAGTTGACATTCAGCCCAGGTACACAGTGGAGCAGTTGACATTCAGTGCAGATGCTCAGTGGAGCAGTTGACATGATCCAGAATTAGCTTGTTTTTGAGTGTTTTCAGGTGGAGAACTGATATTCAGTGCTGTGGTTTGCTGACCTTGTTCCTCTAGGGGTAGGAAAAACATGTTTAGGGACTTTGGATCCCTTAGATTATTGACATTTCGTGCTTCATGCTGTAAGGCACA
Organism: Pinus tabuliformis; assembly: GCA_031772625.1. Taxonomy (NCBI): domain Eukaryota; kingdom Viridiplantae; phylum Streptophyta; class Pinopsida; order Pinales; family Pinaceae; genus Pinus; species Pinus tabuliformis. The sequence continues at coordinate 1,588,775,815 of CM062804.1, forward strand.
AAAATGTCTATAACAGTTGCCCCCTAAAGTATGAGGTCGTTTATCGGGTGAAATGCTTTATCAGGAGGATCTGAAGTTCATTCAATCGCTGAGAGGTGACCTGTAATAAAATACAATACAATACATTATTTTTCATTCTGCTTTCATGATCTGGCTGAGGCGGGCATTCCCATGCTCAGCTTTATAAATTCATTTTGGTACATAGAACAGACGATCGTCTGATGGTAGACTGATAATTCTCTGCTGAAATTATCATCCTTTGAGTAGGATGATCATCTGCTGCAATGATGTACATGTCAAATGTCTTTATATTTCCTGAATATATATCGCAACCCGGATGGATGAAACTAGATCCGGGGTCTTCAAACTCGTTCGATCTTCACTCTAAGTACAAGTCGATCCATGTGAGAATTACGCTGAAGTCGAACATGGAAAGACATTGCTTGATTACCGGTCAATGATGTAAACTGTTAACAAGCGTGAGAGGAATCACCGATAATGATAATGACCCTCAAGGTACTGCAGTACAATTCACGTGGTGTGAATAAAGGACTTGGCGTCGAACACCATGCAAAATCTTCTGGTCGAAGGTCATTGATGTATACCTGTCGCCGGAAGTGAGAAACTTGCCATTGAGGCATGCAAGCTTCAAAGTACTGAGGGGGGTGTTCCTAGATCAACCTCTTGGATAATGAGTTGAAGTCGACAAGAAGCGATCCGTCAAAGGAGGGCCTTAATGAATCCCACATCAGTGACACGGAACGGAGCTAATGATTTTAGTGGAGGTGAAAACAATCTGTGACATATGACTCAGGGTGGCGATCATGGATGGATGAAGGATAATGTATGGCAGTGGATGGGACACGGTTGACTCTTTCTGAACAACATCTCTTGAACATATAACGACACTGATGCGATGGACCGGTAGCATTACCCCAAATGTGGATGGTTTGGTGAGACCATGGTGATGAGACCGGTGAATGAAACAACCCAACCTGATGTGATACGGAGGAAAAGTGTCATGTTCAAGAGTGACTTGCTACCATTAAACCTTTGAGGTTCTCCCAATTTTTCCCCAGTCATTTCTGACCAGTACCTCTTTATTTTTGTCAAGCTTGAGGAGGATAACATATGCTTGTTCTATAACCTGCCCTTCGGGCAAGCCCATCGCTATGTTTTAACGAGCCTAGCGATAGGGAAACTCGTTCTCGTCTAAAGACAAGTTTGTCGCTATTTAATCATTTTAACGAGTCTAACGACAAGGAAAACTCGGTCCTTTTCATTTTTAGAGAGTCTGAAAAGGTACATAAAGTTAACTCCAAAATTCCTTTTTCGTCATCTAATCCCTTAAGTCCGAAAAAGTATAAAACAATACAAAAGGGATGAATTTTCGATAACTTTAACGAGCCGAATAAAACAAGCGCTCGACCTTTTTGTGCAATAATCCCTCAGGTCCAAAAAGATTAAAATCTAGAGGAGGGATAGCTTTTCCGGTCCTTTTAACGAGCTGGAAGGCCAAAAATCGGCAAACTTTTCATATTTTACGAGTCAAGAGAAAAGAGCTCAAAGAAGACTCGTCTTTTGAGGAACGAGTGATAAACAGGGATAGCAGCAGATTCTAGGTACAGGTTGGAATTTTCCAATCACGGCAGCATCACAAGGATGGCTAGGTGAAATCACTCTTCGCAGCTGTTCCTCAAAATGGGTAAACAATCATATGGAGGTGAACGATCGGCCAAATGACGGTGGAGGTGGCAGGTGCAAACACGACCAAGGCTTTTTATGGCTGATAAATTTACGATCACAAAGGTTATTTACCGGGGTATGTTCATTTTTTAATGAGCTTGAACTCTGAAGGAAACTCTTGCTCACAATCGCTTTTCTATTTTTTAACGAGCATAAATTCCGCGTTAAAACTGCTCGAATCTTGCGTTTATTTTTTAACGAGCATGAACTTTATGCTAAAACTGCTCGAATCTCGCTTTTCTATTTTTTAACGAGCATAAATTCCGCGGTAAAACTGCTTGATTATATGGTCAAATTTTGATTTTTTACCATTACTAGCTTTTCTTTTTTCAAGGATAGTACTGTATTCTCAATTGCTGCAACAAACTTTGTTAGAAATGAATAATATTTGCATGAAAATGAGATTATAACCCTAATATTTCACTTTGAACTACGTAAAAAGCCATTAAAAGGTGTTTTTACCTCTCATTTACCATTTCATTTACATTTGGTTTGTTGGAGCTCGGAGGTGCCTCTTCCCCCTTGATTTTCACCAGCTGATTCCAGGAGATTCTGCGGATGATTTTCGGCGCCGTCTGGACCAGGTAGGAGCTAAACCCTAGCTCTTTCTTTTCACGGTTTCATTTTCCAGTTTTATGCCTGTTTTTTAGTCTTTCTGGGCCTCAGGGGTTTTGCCAGGGCGCCCTAACTTCAGTGCAGGTTCCCCATTTGAAACCTGCGCTGAATGTCAAGTTGCCTTAAGGCAGCCTAACCTTCAGTGTAGGTGGGACACTTTCTGCCTGCGCTGGGCTCAGAAAACTGAGTTTCCAGCTCATTTTTCGATGAATTTTCGCCAGTTTTTCATTAAAATCAGGAACTTACTCCTTCTCTTGTTTGCTTTGCAGGGAACTTTGAACAAAATGTCCCTTACATGGCGAGAACGAGAACATGAAGAGGAGGACATGATTGCCCTCCATGACCCGGTCACGGTGAACGCGCTGCGGAACTGTGGCCTGCTGAAGTTTTTCCGTATCTTTAGCATGAGAGCACAGATTACTTTGCTGCAGTATATGCTTGATGCTTGGGATCCTGTTAACCAAGTATTCAAGATTAGGGGAAAGTCTATCCCCTTGACCATAGAGGACATGTACTTCTTGACTGGGTTGTCAAGACGAGGTGCCCCCATTTCCTTGTCAGGTACGGCCCGGGGGACCGATTCTACCAGAGATTATGTCCGCCAGTATTGCAGGGAAGGTTCTCAGCCGAGCAGAGACGGCAAGATTGTTATCCATGAGATTACTGACAGGTCTCTCAGGTCCATTCTGTATACCATTGGTAGGATGGCCGGTAGCGCAGCTCTACATGTTGCCAACAGATCTTATATGCAGCACGCCTTGGAGTGTCTCCAACCGAAAGTATTCAACTGGTGTGATGTTGTACTTGTTCAGATGAAAAATCAATTGACCAAGGTAAAGGATGAGAAGCTGAAGAACTTTGGATTTGGTTCTATTCTGACTGCCTTCGCCTTGGAGAAAATCCCACCGATGCAGCCTCAGTACATCATACTCGACTTGCCTTCTCCGACCGAGCCACGTATGCAGAGGTGGGTTGATCACATGTCTAGGCATGCTGGTCAACCTCAGATTACTTTTACTGAGGCCTTCTTCAGGTGGTTCGAGCGCCAGGAGATGGTCTTCTCCGAGTATCCATATGTGGGTATGGATTTCCGCGGTGATCCGGACTTGGTGTTACCGGATGGCGAACAGTGGGGCGCTATTGGTAAGCTCTTTGACCATATCACTGTTTACTGTTTTATTCATAATGTTGCTATGCTTTATTCTGTCAAGACTTTTAATCATACTCTTGGGTGCATGCATATGTTGGTCCTGTTCGTCCAGCAGTTCGTCCGAGACCACCAGTTGTTGCCCCGGCAGTGGAGCCTGCTAGGAGAGCTATCCTCCGCGACCTTGACGATACTGAGACCCTTACAGCTGTGCAAGAGCAGGTTGAGAGCCTTACTCTCGGCATTCCCGATGTGACGATTGATGAGTTACCTTTACAGCTGCAGCGACACACTACCGGTGTGCCCAGATGATGGACTCGTCTCTTGCGCATGATTGCACAGGCCGTGATGTGCTATCATGAGCACCACTAGGCTAGGGTGCCCCCTAGAACTTTTTGAGTTTTTAGGTCATATGCCACATTTTTTCTTGGTTACAGAACATTATGTATGAACTATAAACAACTTATATATTTTGATTTTCGAGTTTTATTCTGTTTGAGTTATATGATCCATATGTACAATCTTTGATGATGTATCCTTTTTATAAATGTTGCAAATGTCTATCTAACACATAGTTTGCTAATGAGTCAGTTAATGTGTTTAAGTTTCTGGAAATATGTTGATATTGAATTGAATCAAATTGTCTTTCCAAAATATTAACCCTTAGGAACATGCGATAAATAGCTGGATTGCGAATAGAATATATACCATTGAGTTGTAGTATTACGAGCTGTGAGTATAGCCTGACAATTAGTCGGCGTATGCCACGTGTGATGGCATCAGAGAGTAGTTCTATCAACGCGCTATACTCAACGATGTTATTCGTTGATTGCCCAATACACACACCTCTGAAACTTACTAACTCGCCGCTTGGATCAAAAATGGCCCAGGCTGCGGAGGATAGGTTCCGCGAACTACGACTCGCTCCGTCGGCATATCCAACACATGTCTCCAGAAGGTTCGACATCTGCAACAAATGGAAAAGGTGGATCACTCGACCAGAACAAATACTTTGGCGAAAAAAAAATACAACAAAAGCATGCAGGTTACTATTTAAGCATAGTAACGCTTGAGGTACAGCCCGTTGTAGGGCTGCGCCAGTGGAATTCCGTCGAAATCCATTAACTCGTAGGCTCCTTTTGCTAACACACTTTTAACAATGTAGGGGCCCATCCATAAGGACTTGAATTTACCTGCTCCCAATTTATCGGATTCTTGGTCATAAAGCAAGACCAAATCACCTTCTGAGAAGACACGGGGTTTGACACTTTTGTCGAACTGAGCCTTGACTCGTTTCTTATGGGCTTCGTTAGCCAAAGCGGCATCACGACGGGCTTCATCCAATTGGATTAATTCCAAGAAACGAGCCTCTTCTTCTGAAGTTCCGGGGAGAATATCGATTGCGAGTTTAAGCGACGAAATTTCGCACTGGATTGGCAAGACTGCTTCCAGTCCGTACACCAGTTGAAAAGGTGTGAACCCGGTTGCGTTCTTTACCGACGTTCGGTAAGCCCACAAGGCTGAGTACAGGATTAGGTGCCACCTTCTTTTATGAACCCCGATCATCCTTTGTAACATACGCTTCAGGACTTTGTTGATTGCTTCAACTTGTCCGTTGGCTTGCGGATAGTACGGGGTAGAGCTGTCGTGAGATAGCCCTAGCTTGGCAGCTAATTCGACCATCATGTGATTGCAAAAATGCGACCCATGATCTGTAACTATAGCCTGTGGTACGCCGAACCTGGCGACTACATGATTGAAAAAGAAAAGGGCAGCTGTTTCACCAGTGTTATCCAATGTAGGCATCGCCTCGGCCCATTTGGTAAAATAGTCAACAGCGACTATAATATACCCATGCCCCCCGGTCGAGGTGGGGTTACATTGCATGAAATCGATGCCCCACTTGGCGAAGGGCCCAACAACAACTATCGGCTGTAAAGGTGCGGGTGGTCGTCTGGTTTTGCTATCAAAAATTTGACAAGCATGGCAACTTCTGACTGCGGTTATGCAATCTTTGAACATTGTTGGCCAGAAGTATCCTGCTCGTAAGATTTTTTGTGTTGTTGCATATCCAGATTGATGTCCTCCACACGCGCCTGAATGACATTCATTCAGGGCTTTTTCGGCCTCCTCATGGGTAAGGCACCTCCTCAGAACTGTATCGATACCACGACGGTAAAGTGTATCACCGACGATCATGTAGTCTTTTGCTTGGTATCGTATACGTTTTTGTTCGGAGCGAGAGGTGTTTGGCCTGAACCTTTGGGTTTGGAGATAAACTATGATATCTCCATACCACTCATCGCTTGCAGATATGAGAAACAAACTTTCGTCCACGATTGACTCTTCCGATGTTTCATCGTTGGACGACGATGGGAAATCACATAATAATTCTGTGAAAACTAGAGCTTTCTTTGATTTGGATTTTACAAATTCCAGATCAAACTCTTGAAGGATCGCTATCCATTTTGAATATTTGCCCCCCAGCAACTGTCGCGACAGTATATAAGTCATGGGGTTGCAATCTGACAAGATGGTAGTTTTCCGAAAGAGGACATAATGTCGAAACCTTTGAATCGCTTGAACAGCTGCAAGCGCTAGTTTTTCAACATAAGAATATTTACTTTCCGTATCATTTAAGTTTCTACTTAAATAATAGATTGGATGTTCAATTCCATCGACTTCTTGAACTAAAACCATCGCAATGGTCGTATCTGCTGCAGCCAGATACAGGTTAAAATCTCTTTGATAGTCTGGGGCGTACATTAATGATGCTTTTACTAGACAATATTTCAGAGCATCAAAGGAAGCTTGTGCCACCTGGTCCCAGACAAAAGGTACATCCTTTTTCAAAAGACGAGTATAACCCTTAGCAAGTTCTGCGTAATTTGGAATGAACCTCCTCAGAAAGTTCGCTTTCCCTTGGAGTTTCTGAATCTGAAGCAAATTTGAAGGTGGAGGCAAATTAATGATTGCCTGAACCTTGCAGGGGTCGAGACGAATCCCATCCTTAGAGACTACAAAGCCAAGTAAACAACCAGAACCGACGCAAAACACACATTTGTGTGGATTGAGTCTTATCTTGTAGTGTCGGCAACACAGAAATATTGCTCTTAAATGCTGCGGATGATCAGTCCGCTTTCGCGAATGAGCCGGAAGATCGTCGAGATAAGGTTGAACAATGTTCTTGATGTCATGGAAGGCATAATTCATTGCCCTCTGAAACGTCGCCCCTGCGTTCTTTAAACCAAAGGGTAATTTTCTATAAGCGAATGTGCCCCACGGACAAATAAATGCAGTCTTTGACTGGTCCTGTGGGCGGATATTTATTTGATTATACCCGGAAAATCCATCCATAAATGAAAAGATTTCACATCCGGCGCATTCATCAATTATCTGGTCGATGAAGGGTGTAGGGTAGTTGTCCTTCGGACAAGCTTGGTTTACATCCCTATAATCGACACACACTCTAATTGTCCCTTGTTTCTTCATAACAGGGACAATATTCGATACCCAATCGGTTAGAGGAACCGGGTAGATGAATCCAGCATGGAGAATTTTTTCAACTTCTGCCTTAATGGCAGCGGCTTTTTTGGGGTGCACCTGCCGAAGCCGTTGTCTTACTGGTTTGACATCAGGATACATTTTAATTTCATGTTCAACGATACTCGAGTCAATGCCTGGCATTTCATCATATGACCAAGCAAAGACATCTCTAAATTCGCGAAAAAGAGCGTTATATATTTCCAGTTCTGAAGGGGAACAACCTTTGCCAACATAAATATTCTCTACAACATTTGTTTTAGTCGAGATATTTATGGCTATAGTCTCTTCAATATTGGATAGGTTTCGCTCGGAATCCACCGTGTTTACAGTATTTGTTAGGAATTCAAAAACTGAAGGGTGATAAAGGTCACTTTGAGTATCTTCTTCATATTCCGGAAGAAGGGAACGATGGTGGTGATCATTCCATGGTGCCCCCTCAATCATCATTGAATGTAAGATTCCTTCGTCAGTCCCATGTACTTTCGACCAAGGATCTAATGGGGTTCCATATTCTCTAGACCTATCTACCCAAACGCCTGACGAGCGTTGATTTGGGTTCGCCTCCCATGCTTGAAACATTGATTGCTACAATATTTCTAAAGGGCTTGGGGGCAAAACAATTGCACGATCCATGTCGACCTTCGTGGAAGATATCATGTTGCAGGTTGCTACAAACGGTATATTTCCTATGTAAATAGGGGGTGGTAGTGCAAAAGTTCCCATCAATGTGGGGTCTTTCAATAATCCTACTCTGATATCTTGAATTGAATGGTTGCTCTCATGGATCATGGGAATGCTTCCTGTAACTTGTGAACCATTAGGGAGGAAATTCTGTTGGTCGACGACCGTAATCCCTCCTTCAAACGGGAATGCGATCTTCCTAAAATAAGTCGACACAACAGCTGCCATGGCATAAATCCATGGTCTACCCAGTAGGATGTTATAGTCAAGATTTCCATCAATGACTTCAACATCAATTTCTACTGTTTTTCCTCCTAGTTCAACGTTTAAGTTATTAAGGATCCCATACGGGGTATAAGTCCTTCTGTCGAAAGCTTTTAATGTCGTCGAAGATCGCGACAAGGTTAGAGATCCTAAAGTTTTCCAGCAACTCATCGACATAATACATGTTGATGCTCCCTCATCAATAATTGTTCTGTGAACAGTTTTGTTGAGGGCTTTCACTTGAATAAGGAAAGCTAGTTGAGCTGGTAACTGAGGATCATATCCTTTGTGATCAAAGGATACAAGATTGGAATCCTTAGGATCAACCCCACCAATTGCTGATAACAACGCCTGCCTTTGGGATGGACAATTTTGTAATACTTCAAGAGTCGACATAGCGGATGGCGATTGTGCCAAATCTTCCACTATGTTATAATGCTGCGCCGCTCTGGCGCGGGGATTAAACGTCGACTTGTGTACTACACCCTTTGGCGGTTTTATTGTTAATTCAGGGATGATGGGTGGTACAACTTCTGTCGAAGTTGTTGTCAAACTACTTGGTTGATCTTTACCTTTTTCGTTCGACAGCTGAGGATTCCCATAATCTTTGTTCCTTGTCGAAATCAAAGCATCATTCTGCTGTTTTGAAACCGACAACATAAGTACTTGCGACGGGGAAGCATTTCCACTATCAACCAGATTTTGACCTGGGTTGGGAAATGGATCAGTTAACACAGCTGAGGTTTGGGAACTTTTAAAGAACCTCTTTAACTCAGCTTTGAATGGGCAATTATTTGTGTTATGATCTTTATCATCACATATTAGACATGGATAATTTTGTTTCCCTTTCCCAGGAGGGTTTGAAGAATTTTTTCCAGGGGATGACTCACCCTGTTTCTTCTTCTTCCCTTTGTTTTGCTTCTTCTTGCTTCCTGGTTGATTGGTTTCTTTGCCTTTATCTGCTGATACGGCATTTACTTCCGAAGCAAGAATTTCTTCTTTTGCATTTTGATCCGAATTCTTACGGGCTTTCTTTGACGAAGCCTTTATCGATTTCGCGTTTGCCGTGCCAATCATACCGTCACCGGCATGAGAGTCACTATTTGATTTAGGGGGAGGAGGAATTGAAAATTCTGGTCTAGGGGCATCAGGTATTTTGTCGTAGAGCGTGCCAGACTGAGTATAAACTAAGTCCAAATACTGTGCACGAGCAATGACTTGCTCCTCTGTTACAACTCCCCCCTTGGCCACATCTTCCGTAATAGCAGGAAGTAACGACTTTATAAACCATTCAGCTAATAGCTGATTGGGAACGTATGTTGTCACCATCCTACAACGACGACGCCACTCATGTATATGATTAGATATATGGGTGGCAGTTGTCTGCTTGAAGTTGGTTAATATTTCTGTTCCCATTTCATACCTTATCGGTAATTGAAAATGGGTTAAGAAAGTCGTGGCTAGGGAACTAAAATTGTCGAAAGAGGCTCTTGGCAATTCAATATACCATTTAGCCGCTGGACCTATCAATGTCCTCTGAAAAAGGCGAAGCCTTATCGAATCGTCGTTTAGGGTGTTCGAAGAACACCATAGATCAAAAGTCATCACGTGATTCGATGGGTCTTCACCTGGATTTCCATTGAATTTAGGAATGTCAGATGGAAGTTTATGAGGAATCGCTGGCCACCAAGGGGCATAAGCAATCGGATCGTTGGTTAACCGGTGTAAACCGGGTAACTCTAAAGTTGCCACGAATGGTAACTGTTGATTCAGGTTAGGCGAAGCGTAACCATGGTACGATGGAATCACTTGAGTAGTGGGCCTTTGCATACCAACATAATGTAATTGATGTTGGTATGACTGATACGGTTGGTGGACTTGACCACTGTAAAGTGGTTGGTTTTGACCGTTTTGGATATACGGTTGTCCACTGTTCACAAAGATCTGCTGCTCAGAACCTTGGTACACTTGCTGGAATTGCGGTTGTTGGTATTGCACCAGCCATGGTTGTGAAGCCATGTTTTGTTGTGCTATGCTAACCGTTGGAGCAAGGTGTGGGGTAATTGTACCCGTTTGGACCTGTGTCGTCCCACCAGTTGGCGATTGTGGTTGTGACCCATGGTCCAGAGGCTGTTGCATTACAACCTGAGAAATCTGAGGTTGACATGCAACAGGCATCGCTTGAACTTGTGACACTGTTACAATAGCCGGTGTGGTCGGGATGTTCGTCATAGGTACACACTGTTGCATGGAATATACAACCCTTGGTTGTTGAGGTAGCATAGGTACCCAACTACTTGATGCAATTCCAGTATAACATGAATACTGTTGAGAACTGCCATATGGATATCCTCCCGGAGGAGGTAATGAAAAGGCATACTGCCCCCCATACGGTAGCAATTCCGAACTCAGAGGGATTGTTATTCCTTGAGGACTGGATGGCCCAAATTGACCTCCATGAGGATCAATCTGTCGAGTTTCAACGTAAGAGTTGCCGGATATTACTCCAGATGAACAAACTAGAACAGACCATACTGTCGAAATAGTCCCTTGGTGGACTCCTTCTAGCTGTTGTGAGCTAGTCGGGACAGCTGGTATGCCGACAAACATTGTCGGAGTAACGGCAGGGGCTTTTGCTGTCGCTGTGTAACTTGACACAGTCCTAGATGATGACGGTTGTTCAGACATCTTAAGTCTATCCAATATATTGCCTAGCGATTCTACAAGAACTTCCACTTGTGGTGGATTAACTTCTGATGAAGGAAATAGAGTGACCCCGACTCCAAAATGGATTGGAGTACTTGCTTGCGGATCCTATGCAATTTCCTCTATCGCAATCAAACCCGGTGGAAGAGGAAGACCGTCAGGTCCGTAAAATATTTTTGGTGCCGAAGAAGTGGTTGTTTTGACAGTTGTTTGAGGAACAAAACTCTCTGGACCGGTTACAGATGGAACTGGTTCAGTTATACAAGTATTTGCCCCCAGACTAGGATCAGTATTACTGTCCTTCTGTGGCTGTTGAACTTCTTCTATAGAGGTAGGGTTTCCAGAAATGTTAGGAGTAACCGGAACCTCAGATGCAGTTGGAACACTTGTTCTAACTTTTATAGGAGATTTTGAACCGGTTAAACGAGTTCGCTTTGTCAGTACTGTTTTCGATTTTGGAGACAAAGACGGTTGTCTCGTAAGCCTCCGCGAACGACGGGGTTTCAATTGACTTTCTTCCACGATTGCGGATTACTCGATCAACCAAAATATTAAAAGGGGAAATTTGTGTTTCCGAATTGAATGAATTTTATTAGACGCTTTTAGACACAACTTTCTTTTTCACTTTTTAAGAGTCGAGAAAAAGCTAAAGATGACTCTAGTCTCCTTCGATGTTTTAACGAGCCCGAAGTGACAAATGCTCGGATGGACTTTTTCAGTTATAGAGTTTGAAAAAGGCCAAAAGAAATTGCTCTGGAGATCTAGGCAGAGGGTGTGCCAAACCTTTCGCAAAACCACAGAATACGTTTTACGGTACGGGTGGTCGATCTTCGTGAATGTTGTGTTCACTGCATTGCGATCAGTAGGGCGGCCGACACGGTTTCCTAAGGATAAAAGATATATGCCTATAGGGGTATCCCAATATATATGCAATGGTACGTGGGAGCACAAGTCCGTATTAGTGCCACCGACTCTCAGGAGGAATCACCCACCTTCTTCGAGATCGACAGTCACTACGTTTAACGACGCCGGAACACGTCTCTAGCTTAGACCTCTACGTGTTTGCGTTATGTTTCAAAGTGTTGTTATGTTCATTCAATATATTTTAAGTTGATCTTTTTAAAGTTTGCCTTTCAAGGTTCACCACGAGATGTATGATACAAATTCCTAAATGCAGTCTAAGATGAGAAGCAAGCTTTTTCAATCTTTTCGACTTATGAAAATCTTAACTACTGAGGGAAAAGAAAGATATCATCTTTTCACACAGATCAAAGAGCACACACTAATGCACTTTTTCCTAAATCAACATACAAACTTATCAAATGCAAAATGCACAATGCAGGTATTTCTTTTCTCTTTCTTAATGTTGATGTATTACAAAAAGAAAGCTGTTGTATAACTTTGAATTCAATTTCAAGTGAAAGTAAACAAGCTTGTCCAAAATCAAAAGACACCTTAAGATTTACTTGTTTCGACACTAGAAATATATAAATTCAAACCATATGACGAAAGCAAAATCTCAATCAGCTATGAACAGCAAACAAACTAACTCTTAAGATCAAAACAACACTTATCACAGGTCTAGATCTAAGAGGCCACAGCAAGACTAGTTCACTTTTCGTTATGGGAAACTGCAAATGATATAAGAAATACACAAAGAACAAATACAGTTTCTTTATACAACCAAGGCGGAATAGTGGCAAGGAAAGTTTGTTTCAGATAGGTACATTGACTGATAACAGGCTGCAAAACAAGGATGAAAACAGGGCAATAAACAGCAGGGAACCCCAGTAGCACAAGGCAAAACTGGTTCAGCACAGGTGGTACACTGTCAGTTTGACATTCAGCGCAGGTAGCCCCTTCGGGATCTGCGCTGAAATGCAGACTGCCTTCACAGTGCATGCAATGAAGAGATAAACTTTCGTTTTTCTCAGTTTCCGGGTCACAGATTGCTAAAAAATTCACAGTTTTTGGCCAAATCAGAAGCTATCAATCAAGTACACACTAAAGGATGAAAAGGAGGATGAAAAGCTATCACTAAGAGCTGTTCAGAGTCCTTGTGGATTAGCTCTTCAAATCATAAACATGCCCAGAAACTGAGCTAGAGTAGCTGCCCTCTACTTTGCATTTGAAAGATCCAAACGCAGTTCGATTCGGTACTCCCTGTGTTTATGAAATGAATAGCAAAAACACAAACAACCAACAAGATACAATCCCCAGTGGAGTCGCCAATTTGTTGTTGGGAAAAGTATCCAATACGGAATGACCCTATCCCACTCTAAGGGTGATAGTACCTCAGCAACAATCGAAGTAAAGCTATCTAAGATTTCTTCTTTATGAAAGTAAAATAGGGGAGAAAGAGATCCACTAACCGATGTCTTCCGCTAATGGTTGATCCAATCTTCTCTCCTTGCTGCTTGCTCCCAGCTCCTTGCTCTTTCACTGGCCCAGCTACACCAAGATCCTGAAAAATGGCAAGAGAGGGAAACTACAAGAAGCATACATTCATAATTGATTCAAGGATTAGAATAAATCAAATATACAAGTATGACAATACACCATTGAGACACATGCATATAGAAGAACCTCAAATGCTTTATTAATGGAAGAAGTAAAGTTCAGGAAGTAATACAACCATAAAAGGCCCAATCCAGCATCACCTCCCAGCAGAAAGAAATCTCCTCTTCACCTCCTTCAAAGCAAATCACCCAATAGTTCTAAACTCAAACCAACAGCACTTCCTTACATTCACAAGATTCCAGCCTCCTTAGACCTCATGAGAGAGTTCTATATATAGGAGTTTTGGAGAAAGGATGAGTCAGCTTGAGGCTGGCATGAAGCTGACTAGTGTCCTCTCTCACTTCAGTTATTCTTCAGTTCTTGAGTCCACTTGGAGGTTCTTGCTTCCACTTGGAGATCTAGACCCTCTTACTCATCACCAGTCAAATTCTCTGATCCAAGTGTCATTTTGGAAGCTTCCTGGGCATTGACACCTTGAGGAATGACTGTGCCACTTGGCCAAACTCGCCCAGCACAGGTAGCCTTCTTTGCAGTTGACATTCAGCGCAGGTACACAGTGGAGCAGTTGACATTCAGCGCAGATGCTCAGTGGAGCAATTGACATGATCCAGAATTAGCTTGTTTTTGAGTGTTTTCAGGTGGAGAACTGATATTCAGTGCTGTGGTTTGCTGACCTTGTTCCTCTAGGGGTAGGAACAACATGTTTAGGGACTTTGGATCCCTTAGATTATTGACATTTCGTGCTTCATGCTATAAGGCACAAAAATGTCTATAACAGGGAGAGAGATCGAGAGAGAGGAGAGGAAGGGGGTAGAGAGAGAGAGGAAGAGAGGAGGGTAAAGGGAGAGGGGAGGAGGATGGGAGAGAAATGTTGGTATTGATGTGTGTTACATTGTTGCAGATGTGTTGTTGGTTGGCATTGATATTAGCCTGGTTTATTGGGTGGCAGGTGAGTTGGTCAACACTTGTGTATTTAGTTACATGTGGCTTGTACATGGTTGATGTGTTTATTTAGTTTTTGCATGTCTACTAGCATGGAGATGTGAGGATGGAGATATGATTTCCAAGTGTTGCATTTAGAGTGTGATCAAAGGATGGCATGGTCCTGATGATTGAGTTGTTATTGTTGAGTTGGATGGTGGTGTGTTATACTTATCCTCATGATCAGTTATGCATAGGTGTTGCATGGCCATTATAGAGTATATATGTGAGTATATCCTTCTTAATGATGTTGTTGTAGCTGTTACTATTTTCTCGTGATGGTTCTACAGGAGTTAGAGTGGAGGAGCCTTGTTTATTAGGTCTTTATTTCCTGTGTTAGTTATTCATCTTGACGATATGATACATAGGGTTTGGAGAGGTTCTAAAAGTGTTGGAGGATTCTTGAGTAGGTTGTACAGGTCATGGAGGTTTTTCATGGTGTCCCTCACACCCTCCTGGAACTTTGATCCAAATTGTGGCAAAAACAAACTGAAAACTTGTATTTTAGAGGGTGTACGCTACTTGCATGAAGGAAACTAGTGTACATACATTGGTCTTATGAAGGAAACCAACATATACATCTTGGAAGTGTTTTTCTCTAGATTCCTTTTACATTTCATGTATTTTATTTGTATTTTTGATGGGTTTTGTTTAGGATTTTCCATGTAAACGTCAGAAAAGGTTAACTAACTTATAAAACATGGTTAAAGTGAAGAATATTTCTCATTAAGTGAAGTTAATGGGTTTATCAAATCAAGAAGCCGAATCTTGATCAGATCAAGCATATGAATAGAGCTCTATCATTGAGTTGCATTTACTAAGTTAATCATCACAAAAAAATGATAAATAGAGGAAGGCTTTGAGTCTATTTGGTTGGTTTCCTTGAGAGTGTGAGAGCATGCCATAGTGAGGGAATTGAGAGTGAGTATAGATTGCAGTGGTTTCTCAGATATTTTTGCAGAGTTATATTATAGAATTGTATTCAAAAATCAAAGGTAATGTTGAGAAGAAGGTTCATAATTTATGTGTTGTTTGTGGCAGAAAATTGGCAGCCTGTGGTGTGATTTAGAGTAATGTTTTGCTGTGAAAAGAAGTGAAGAATTTTCCTCCTTTGGGTCATATTTTTTTATTTAGATTTTATAAGCAGAATAATGGCGTTGTTGGGTTGTTCATGTTGAGTGAATTGAGAACCCAGTTTAAAAATATAGCAAACATGGTTCACATGGGGGAAGTGAAGGCAAGGAGGCTTCAGAGTAGATAATGATTCAACAGATTTAGTAGAAGGAATAAATATCTCCATCAAATAGGAGTTATATAATCAAATGGTAGTTGGGCAAGGATCATTGGTCATGGTGGCTTTCAATGGATGGTAGTTCATAGATCCATGAGAGAAACATATTTCCTAACTGATAAGTGCTAGCATACTGTGAAGGAAGCCAAGTCTTCCAGATTATGGTTGTAAGCTAATCCATGTAAATTTTTTCAACAGATTAATAGAAGAATTAAGGATCACAACAATAGTAGGGTGGTTTTCTCCTGAAAGGGTTTCCACCAGAAATACTTGTGTTATTGTGTGTGCATGATTGTGTTGATGTTTCTCATGGTTATTATCCTTTGAGTTTAATATTTCTTTCATGTTTTGATAAGATAATATTGTGTATGTGTGTTGCAAATTGATAATCCAGCAAAAAGATTTAAAATTGATATAAAGCCCATCACTGTTGATTCACCCTACATCCCCCCTAATAGTGATCTAGTTTCCAAAAATAAAGAGATGTGGGCGGAGAGATAAAGAGAGAGGCAAAAAAGGGCACTACATAAAATAAATAAGAGATTAAATGCATGTGTGTTTATGTGTGTGTGTGTGTGTGTGTGAGAGAGAGAGAGAGAGAGAGAACTGAATATGTAGAGAAATAGGGAGGAATATAGAGAGCTAAAGAGGGAAAAAGGGGGGATATTATGGAATAGAGAGAGACTGTGTGTTGTGCTCGAAAGGGATAGGGAAAATGGAGAGAGGAGGAGAGAGGTGGGTGGGAAAGAGGGAGAGGGAGAGAGAGGGAGAGAGAGGTAAAGAAAGAGAGGGAATAGAGAAGGGGAGGGTAGGAAAGATGATCTTATTATATCATCATATTATTTTTAATCCATCTAGATGCTTTCAGAGTGGAAAAAGTGGAGGAATCAACTGACAAAACCATTTTTACTAGTGGTTCCCAATTTCATGAAATTGGGGTTTGAAACCTTTTGGAAGTAGTATTAGGGATCAAATAGTTTTTTTGGAGGTAAAAAAAGTTTGATTAATTTTTGAACCCCCTTGATATATTACACACAAAATATATTTTTGATGGTGCAATAATTTCCACAATCAAAGTCCTTATGCAAATGTTATGCCACCCAAATGTTGACCTTCATGTTTTGACCACTATGATTCAAGAGGATGCCATGCTAGTACCCATTATTCATGGAAAATGGCTAGCCACATGATCATAATGAATAAGAATATAGAAGATTTGATATTGTAACTCTAGTTAATAGTTGAAGGCGTCAAACATAACCACTAGTAGGCTATTGGTCTATGTTATAATTGGACCACTAGGAGGAAAAGGGATTCCATTCTATTTGAGTGCATTTAGTTCCATATATGAGAAAAGTATCTGAAGGTTGATAAAGAAAGAGAAAACATAGAGGATTTGTACATTGCAGCATTCCATGGGCCACAGGTTTCGTTTCCTTTTACTTGCATTGATTTCCATTCAGAGAAAGAGAGAGTAGAGAAACCTCACTTTCTATGATGGCTCTAAAATATTGACCTTAACATCAGGGAAAACCACCCGATCGAGAACTTAGAGCATCTCCTTTTCCATTTTAGATGGTGGCTCCAACTAGGTTGATGGGACTAGTTTCCCTTAAAAAGATATATAAAAACAGATAAAAGATATACATGTGTGAAGCTTGATGGATGTAGATAAAACAAAAATAAATATAATTAAAATCCTTACAATATCTATCTCGGGGCAATATACCTTCTATATATGTGACTTAAAGATTTCACTTATAATATGATAATATAGATCATCAAATTATTCATGAATATAAAACGAGTAACGATAACTAATTTAATTAAATAGTTAATTAAATTAGTTGGTATAATTCACTTCACATATAAGATATCATTTTTCGTCTATATACTTCAAATATTTTGATTAAAACACATAAACAGTGATCGTTGTTCAATCACATGTAATAAAATATATGACAAACTTTAAATAAAATAATAATTCAACTCATAAACATACAACAATATTGTTGGTTTAGTGGGCCCTAACCCAAGTTGAGCATTAATTTAGCAAACAAATCCTTACACTAATGGCCCTTTCGTCATCAATCCGTAGAGCACATACTGAAGTCTCACCCGAAGCAGTATTAGGGAATGCTGGAACCAAGTTTTCGCACCCATAGATGGTAGTGATTTCGTTTTATGCCCTAACTCTTCCTTCATGTAGATCGATAAGACTTTTCAAGCTTCTTGATATACTTTTCTTAATCGGCCTCTAGACCTTTGCCAAGGTCTACGACTATCGTTTGTGGCTCCTAACTAGGTGAATCAACCACTTACATGCTTCTGTAATTATTCTTACTTCCATATTTACCCAGATTAGCTCAAGTATCTGATAACATCAGTATGTGTTAATGAGTCCTTCGCATAAACAGATATTATCACTTGCGTACAAATAACAATGTAAAACATATAGGTTCACACATCAATACAAAATGAAATCAAGAAACCATTATTCATCATAACATAACCACATTTATTCATAACAGAATTAAATAGATAAAAAAACACAGATAATTCCAAAGTAATCTTCTGTTATTAGTACTTCAGATCTTCTTACAGACGCTAACTACCCTGCGCACTCAGCTGCAAGGGTCTGTGCACTCAGCTGAGGACTTCTACCCTAGGCCTCTACACACGCAACTGTAGAGCCTTCATTCTATTCTAAGACTCTTCACTCTTAGCTCTTACTAACACCTCAATGACTTAATTGCCTTAGACTCTTCTAAGACTCTCTTTTTATACAATCCCATGGTCCACGGACCATGGGTGGATCTTAAACCCAACACAACTTACATAAAAGAAGGATGGAAACCCTTTATGACTCTTTACATCTACGCACTCCCTGACCCCAAGTTGTGGAGACTTTACACTTTACGTACCAAAACTTGGGTTTTCTACCCTAAAACTTGGTCTTTTAACCCTAAAATCGACCCTAGGGGACCTTGTCCCAATAGGCCCTCAACAAAAATATGGTGACTTGACCTCGATTCACTCTGCTGGCATGGATATCTTTCTGCGAAGACCTCCCAACTCCACTTGCACCACTGCAAATTCAACGGTACACTGTTTCGATGCATGCTTAACCTGCTCTACCAGCTACTCCATTGTTGGTGCTACGCTATCTGCCTAGATCTTCTGTTGTGTTGTCCGCAGGCTAGTCATCTTTTCCTCAATGGTGGCAGTGAGCACATAAGCCTCATCCATCCAAGGCCCTAATCTAGCCTTGAGTACTGCCTCTCTTCATTGCGCTGCATCCACCTGTTCTTTCAATTCCTTCTCCTCCTGCAACTTTGCCAATTTCTGCATGATATCTAAGGTACGTGCCGCCGTTCTTGCCTCGGCATACCACTGCTGCAATTCCCTCACCTTGGTTGCTAACCTCTGAAGGTTACGATCTTCTTACAGACTGGTAATTACCTCCAAAAATTGCTCGAAGAGCGTTGTACAATCTACCACCACGGTATCTACCATAGCAACTGCATTCTTGACAATTTCCTCACACTGTTCTCTGACCTCTGGTGGAGTTGAAGGCTATGTCCTCAACTCGAGATCTGTAATTTTTAGGTTCATATCAAAGTGAACCTTGGCCATCTCAATCATAGCATCACGTACATATGTAGCCAACTTCGGAATCTTGGTCTCCATAAGTGCCTCTTCAGGGATGTGCAGTTTCGGAACAGTTCTGCAAGCCTCTGCTACCACCGATGTTGTGCTCTCATTATTCTACTAGACCTTCTTCTAGGTTTCTATTGCTATTGTTTTCTCAATGAAAAATTGTTTATTGGTAACCTTCTCCTCGTTGATCACACTTAGCGTGCGCTACTCTTGGGCCCTCAACTCCACGATCACACCTACTTGTAGCGTGTGAAGGAATTCGCTTGGGAGCACGACCAAGTTGAGACCAATGTTCCTTAAAGCAGCCCCATTAACCTCTATCTCCACGCTTAGGGCTCCATCAGGTAGCGTGACAAATTGAGAATCCAAAGAATGAACCATCTATGCTGCTCCAGTGGTCGCTGATACCAAACTAGTTGATGCTGTGTGTTCTGCCCTACGCCGGCCTATAGTTGAGTAGTTTGGATTTGCATCTCACGCAGACCCATCTAAATGGCCCCTAAAGCTTGATTTTTCTATTGCTCGAATTGATGTAGCAGTTCCATGGTCACGTCCCTAACCTTATCCCCAATTTCATCTAAATCACCTTCTGTCAAGGTGATCGGGTTGAGCAACGACTTAGTAGCCTTGGTCTTCCTTCGCAGCCCTTCTTTCTCCTGCTCCCGATTCCGGTTCACCCAGAGGGGGGTTCTCTCCTAGTCTCCACCACCTTGTTCAAATTGGTCCTCTTCCTCCATCTGCGGTGAAGAATACTTTTGGCTTCTGTCAGAGTCATGCTCTTCCTCCTGTTCCTTCATGGTGTGCTCCACTTCCGCTCTTGCTTTTTCCTCAGTCTCTTTTTTATTTTTTCAGCAAACTGTTGCATTTTCGACCGGGCCTCTTCCTTCTTCTGATTTCTTGTGGAATTATTAGACTCGATTGATAAATGTGAGGTAGTGCACCATTCAGCTAGCCAACAATCGAGGACCAATGCTATGGCACCATCCGTTGCAAGGTATGGCAGATCATACCATTTTTGTTCTGGGTCCTTCCATGCTCGGATGGAGATATAGTGGAAGTCCACTCTGTACTCCGCATATCCCAACAACTGCTCAAAGATAGTTGGTGACAGTCTTGGCTTGTGGTTGATGGCTATATTGATGCTCATCTCCATCAAAACCCAGAAGACCTTGCTCTCGTGGACCCATTTAGCATCCTTCGTGGCCCATAGTGAAGCAAACTTCACTGCTTCTGGAAAATCTGTCGTGATTGGAGGAAACTGACTGTCCTCTGGTAACTTCCACGCAAACAATACAATCCACAACAACAACATGAGTAATGAAATGTTTTGTTGTGGTCCTGTGCCTCCCTACAGTTCACGATGAACTCGCTGCATAGGTAGCACGCCCAATGGAATTGTATGCCCTCCACGCACTGGGCCGCTAATGACACAACTGGTGCCATAACCTCATCTGTGAGACACTTCTACATTAATTTCCCAACCAATATCTCAGTGGCTACCTTCACTGTGGGTTCGGTTATGCTTGAAATTGAATATCTGCCAGCTTCTTGACAGGCTTAAACTTGTCCTTCATTCTCTTGGTGAGGTCATGCTCACCCACCTTTCTGCTAAATGCCTTGGCCAGATCTAGTCCTGAATGGGGTAGCCGGGTGATCCTATGGATCAAAATATCAGTTATAGGTATTGGCTCCTCCAACCAAAGGCACCCGTCGTGCACTATGCATAACAACTGTTTGAAAACTATCAAATTTATGGGCACGTGGTGGTAATGCGACACCCATAGTAGGTTCAACAATCATGCCTTCTCCACCCCACAAATCCACTTCATTGTCTCTAGCGTGGTGACACCCAAATCCTTATAGAATACCCTCTTCATGAAATTATCAGTAGCTAGGTGGGGGAACCGCTCTATGTCCACCAAGTCCCATTCTTCAAGTTTTAGGTGGGGGACGCGCGCCAAGCGCAGTCCTTCAAACACGAGCTTTTCTGGAAGCATGGGCATATTAAGCATAAAATATCCCTTTTCTGTGATCCACGTGGATGTTGGTGGCCACCCACCTATCCCACTTGGACCCCCACAACTGTCTCTTTCAGTTTTTCAGTTTCCGTAATTGTAGCACAATTTACTATTTTTAGTAGTTTTCTGGGTCCTGAACTTCCAGAGCCATTTTGAGGCCCTAAATGACGTTCTTTTGGAAATCTGGGACCGATGTTGCTCTTCCCAAAGTTGTAGTGCTTGGATAGATCTTTCTAACAAGCTATTGTATGCATCAAATGAAGATCGAGTGCCAAATTTACAACCTCGAGAAGTTGATGTACCAACTTACCCAAAATGGGGCCCACAATTTGGCATTTCATCTTCTAGGGTTAGGTTTTGGGATTTTAAGGGTTTTCCATTGTTTCTGAACAATAAATAGGCCTTCAAGCCTCATCGTAACAAGGTTTAGAGGCATGTAGCTGCCACATCTCTTCTCAGAGATAAGCTACCATTGCCCTAGCTGGTTTATTTCCATTTCTGTTTGTAAGCATATTTCAGTATTTTACAGTAATGAAATGAACTATTATTTCCGCTGCATATCTGTCTTTATGGTTATCTCTGTATTTTATTGTGTTCCTATTTAAATCCGGATCAGTTTGGGTCCTTTGGGATCTTTACCTTACCCCGGCGCAGGGGGATGTATTCTAGTAGCTTTGAGATAGTTCTACACTCTCAATGTCAATGTCCTTTGCACCCATACCAGTTTCTTCAGCACCCTCTTCGGATTCTAGGTTTACCACCTTGCCTTTCTCCTATGCAGTGGGCTTCTCTTTCTTCTAGTGCTTCCTTGGTGACTTGCGCATCAGTTGTGCTGCATTGTGTTTGTCCTTCTTCGTCTTGGAAGCCTCTCCTGATGATCTAGGCTTCGGCTTAGGCGACCTCGGTGATTTTGGCACTGCAGCGGGCGTCTCCACACTTACGACCTTAGGGGTAACTCCCTCAGAGGCCATGGATCCACCAACAACTGCAGTTTCTACGGGCACTGACATGAGGCTATTCAAGAGCTCGTAGATTTCCTTAGGAAACTTGTCAAACACTGAACTGGCCACCAAATCCTCAAAAACTGCAGGATTCATGCACACTCGATAGCACAACATAGAATCTCTCAACATGCAAAATGTTTTTCACTAGGCGACCATCTGTAATTTATAGGCAAATTTGAATTCAAATCCGACGTTCCCCAAAAAATCCATTCATAAATGCTAGATTGGCAGTAGATTTTCAAAGATCTCACTTTTAAATTCTGATTTAAATATCACCCCCCCACTCCTCTTAGTCATTTTCTCACTGTTGAATCGTGAACAGTGACCATAACAGTCACTTTCCAGCTACCCTGCATGGTCTCTCCTCCTATGGCACAGCTGCCTTCGTGCTTCTGCTGATGCTATGACATTCTTCCATCTTGCGCAGTCCCCCAGTCGTGCAACCCTACTACCCAGGAAATGTAGTTTATAGTCCTGTGCCTCCTTTCAGATGCCTGGAACACTAAGACTGTTCTTCCATCATATCGTCATCTAGCTAGATCCCTAGGGTGTGGCTTCAATTGGCTGCCATTTACCTTTTTTGGAAATGGATCTCCATTCAATTTCACCAGTTGAACTGCTCCACCGTCGCTGAGCTCTTTGATGACATATGGCCCCAGCCAATGCATCTGAATTTTTCTTGAAAATTTATCAAACTTTTTGTCATATAATAAAACCAAATCATTTACCTTGAAGGTGCACATTTTTATGTGCTGAACGTGCCATGCCTTTTCGCGCTCCCTCTAAACTTGCTAATGGAATCCATCCAAAAACCTATCTTCTTCAAGCTCTATCCGTTGTACAAGCCTCTTTTACAGGGCTCTGTGATCCACCATTCCTGTGAACACCACTATGCGTAGAATAGGTACAATATACTCCATTGGCATCACAGCTTCTACACCATAAACCAACCTGAAGGGTGTCTGTCGAGTCAGTTTCTTACAAGTAGTTCTATAAGCCCATAGCACCGCGAGTACGAGCATGTCCCAATCATTCCTTTGTGCATTGAAAACCTTCATGAGTATGTTCTCCAATACCTTGTTAAATGCTTCAACCGTCTCATTATCCTGCAGGTGATATGGCATGCTCTTTTGATGATAAACTTGGAAGTCCTCCATCAGTGTGTTGATCATTTCATTAAGGAAATGTGTACCACAGTCGCTCATCAAAATATTTGGGCAGCCAAACCTAGTCATCACATATTCAAAGAGGAACTTTGCTGTTGTTTCCCCTGTACAGTCCTTCACGAGCTGCGCCTCTGCCCATCTGGTCAAATACTCTATCGCGGTGATGATATATGACGCACCTGTCTTCTTTCCTAGAGGCTGAATCGGGCCTACAAAATCAATGGCCCATTTCTTGAATGGTCATAATGATACTTGCAGATTTAGAGGTAGCTCATCCCTCAGCGATGGCATGCCCATCCTTTGACATGCATCACATGCCTTACAGTAAGCCTTGGAATCCTTATGCAGTGTTGGCCACCACAACCTAGCCCGTAAAATCTTCTGCACTGTTGCTTTTCATGCATAATGTCCTCCTGCAACTCCTCCATGAGCTTCAATGAGGATGTTATTCCATTCAAACTCAGGTACATAACATCGTAGAATTTCATCTGAGCCCATTTTATATAAATGTCCTGCAATGATAGAAAAGTCTATCGCCCGCACCACCAGCTCCTTCTTTTGTTGACTAGTATATCCTTATGGAGTTGTCCCCGTCGTCAGGAGGTCTAGGATATCTGCAAAGTGAGTGTCATCTACGCGCACCACAAAAAGTTGCGCGTTAGGTATTCCATCCTCCAAATTAGTAGGATCCTCTCCTGTTTCAATGCACGATAGATGATCTGGTCCTACATTCAATCATCCTGGCTTCACAAAGAATTCGAAATCATATTCCTGAAACGGCAGCAACCATCTGCATATCTTCCCCCCGAACATAGGCTTGTTAACCAAGTACTTCATTGTAGAATGGTATGTATACATCTTAAAGTGTCCGCCTAGCAACTTGTTATGCTCTTGACCTATGAGAAGATACTAGAATACCAAATATGTGAAGAAATATACCCAAAACACAGAACAATAAGAAATAACAACATGTATTTTATTATTCAGAAAGGAAAGAAATTTTCACTTGCCTCTTCGAGGGGGAAACCTCCAATAGAGTTGGGCTCAATTACAAAATAAGACACAATGCTCCTCAAGGGGAGTTCTATCCTTTATATAGAATTCATACATGCAATACCATGGGTCGGTACCATGGTTCTCATTAATACCATCTATCTAATACCATGGCCCATTTGCAACTAACTGTGGTCCCTTCTTCAAATGTGGGTCAACCACTTACAATTATTAATATGGGCTTTATTGACTCTTTAACTAACTATAACTATGACTCGATCCTATTACATAAATAAGGGGGTTAGGGTTGGACCCTAACATGCCCTCCCCCATAAAAATAGCCTTGTTCTCAAGGCTAAAGCTACGGAAAATACTGAAGAATAGTGGTTGGTTCCTAGGTCGCATCTTATGGAGAGGTGTCTTTCCACTTGACGAGGACTTCCTTGATCATGTGGCCGTGCAGGTGGCGTTCTCGTGTGTCCAGAACCTGTTTAGGTTGGAGCCAGATTGAACCTTCTTCGTCCCATTCCAGTAGACTGGTTTGAATTTTGCAATGGTTCCCAACCACTTTCTTAAGGCATGATACATGGAAGACGGGATGAATTTTTGCAGTGGGTGGCAAGGCTAGCTTGTAGGCTACTTCTCTGATGCACTGAAGTATATGATACGGTCCATAGAATTTTGGTGATAATTTTTGATAACCCTTGTATTTGAGTGATGTTTGCTTATATGGTTGTAGCCTCAAGAATACCTGATCCCCTTCTTGAAATTTGCACTCTGAACGATGTTGGTCTGCTTGTTGCTTCATGCGATTTTGAGCATGATGGAGATTCTCTTTGAGGTGGGCCATCATGGTTGCACGGTTCTGTAGGAGTTGATCCACTGCTTGTACCTTTGAGCATCCCTGGATATAATAAGTAGGTGAAGGAGGGAGTTGACCATAAACTTCTTCATATGGAGTCATTTTGGTGGTGGCATGATAGTTAGTATTATACCACCATTCAACTAGAGGTAACCACTGTACCCATAGATGTTGCTTTTCTGAAGTGAAACACCTGAGGTAGGTCTCTAGACATTTGTTGACTGCTTCAATTTGACCATCAGTTTGGGGATGATAGGAAGTACTGAGTTGTAGTTGGGTACCTTGGAGCCTAAAGAGTTCCTACCAAAAGTTACTAGTGAAGATCGGATCATGATCAGACACAATGGAAGTGGGCATGCCATGCAATTTGAAGATATGGTCCATGAAAGATTGAGCCACCAAATCTGGTGTAAAAGGGTGGGGTAGGGCACAAAATGAGCATACTTAGAAAGTCTGTCCACAACCACCATGATCACTGACTTGTTGCCTGACTTCGGAAGACCCGTAATGAAATCCATAGAAACCTCCATCCAGATTGAGGTTGAGATGGGAAATGGCTGTAATGTGCCTGGGGATTTGACTGTTTCTCCTTTGTGGCACTGACACACATCACACTCAGCTACAAAATTAAGAATGTCCTTTTTCATGCCTATCCAAAAGAATGAACGTCGAGTACGATCATAAGTCTTTTGAAAGCCTGAATGGCCCACAGTGGGGGATGAGTGCAACTCTGCCAAAATGTGACTTTTGAGGGTGGATGTTGGTTATATCACTACTTTGTCCTTGTAGTGAAGAATCTCATCCTGCCAAGAGTAGCCCACTGTGGAATTTGGATCCGCCTATCATTTATTAATGAGTTTGGAGAGCAAAGGATGAAACCATTCCTTGCGAGCCTATTCAATCCACTCCAGAATGGGAAGAGAGATTGCTAGTAGGGTGCTTTCCTCCTCAAATTGGCATGATAAAGCATCCACTACGACATTTTCATGCCCTTTCTTGTAAATTATCTCATAATCATATATTCAACATTTTGGCTGGCCATTTATTTTGTTGTGGTGAGGATAGGTGTTGCTCCAAAAAATATTTAAGGCTTTGATGGTTTGTGCAGATTTGGAAATTCCGCCCAAATAAGTATGGTCTCCAGGTATCCACTGCATCTAAGATGGCCATCATCTCCTTCTCATAAGTAGATTGTCCTAGATTTGTCGCACTTAGTTGTTGGCTAGTGAAGGCCAAGGGTCGACCTTCCTGTATTAAGACAGCCCCAATACCCGTACCTAAAGCATCACATTCAATAACAAAAGATTTGGTGAAGTCGGGTAGTGACAATACAGGAGTGGAACACATGGCATGTTTGAGAGTTATAAATGCCTATTGCACTTCATCATTCCATAGGAATGGATTTTCTTGAGAAGGTGAGTGAGGGGTCTAGCAATGCGACCATAATTGTGGACAAATTTGTGATTGTATACCGTGAGACCCAAAAATCCTCTCAAGCTCTTCAATGTCTTTGGTTGAGGCCTATCCTGCATTTCCTGGATCTTTTGGGGGTCCACCCTAACACCTTGACACCCCACAATGTGGCCCAAATACTCAACTTCTTCCATGCCAAAAGAGCACTTGGACAATTTGACAAATAATTTATGCTTCTGGAGCAGTTGCAAGAGCATATCTACATGCTGAAGATGTTTTTCCTAGGTGAAGCTATAGATGAGGATGTCATCAAAGAAAACAAGGACAAATTTTCTGAGATATGGTTTGAACAAGTGATTCACGAGGCTCTAAAAAGTGGATGGGGCTTTACAGAGACCAAATGGCATGACCAGGAAGTCATAATGGCCTTCATGAGTTTGGAAAGCAGTCTTTGGAATGTCTACTTCTCTCATGCAAATTTGGTGATAGCCCGAGCGAAGGTTGAGCTTAGTAAAGAATTGAGCCCCATTTAGTTCATCCAGCAAATCATCAACAACGGGGATGGGAAATTTATCTTTGTCCATCAGCTTGTTGAGGGCCTTGAAGTCTAGACACATATGCCATTCCCCATCTTTCTTGAGCAGCATGACCATAGGCGATGAATAAGGACTAATGCTAGGGTGAATGACACCTGCTTCCAGGAGTTCCTTGATGATTTTTTCAATTTCAATCTTTTGGGTGAAAGGATATCTATATGGGCACACATTTGGTGGTTGTTCCCCTAGGACCAAAGTAATGCTATGATCATGTTGCCCTCTCGAGGGTGGAAGCTCATGAGGCTTGTCAAAGACCGGTAGATGGTTGTTTAAGACTTGTTGCATCTCAGGATGAATATGAAGAGAAGTGGGTTTGAAGGCCTAGATGGCATTAAATTGGGCTATAACTCCATGGTGGCCCTTTTTTAACAATTTTTCTATCCTATGCGAGCTCATGATAGAAGGAGCACCTGCCTGGAGTCTGCGGAGGGTATGTATGTGGTTATTCTGCTTAAAGCTCATATATAACTCTTGGAGATCCATTGTGATTGGGCCGAGTGTGTGGAGCCATTAAGCACCCAAGACAATGTCACACCCACCCATTTTGATGGCAAACATGTGGGTCTTTAGGTGATAATCCCCCATTTGAAGTTTGACATGTTCACAACAGCCTTCACATTTCATTGTCCCCCCATCAGCAATCTGGACCTAGAAATTAGAGACTACTTTGACAAAACAATGCACTGCTTCAGCAACTCTTTGATGGATAAAGTTATGCGTACTACCACTATCAATCAAGACTACTACAGGGTGATGCTTAATAAAACCTTTGATTTTGAGAGTTTTGGGAGAAGAAATTCCTGCCAAAGCATGAAGTGAGATAACTGGTTCTTTAGGTGTAGCTAGGAGCCCATTGTCCGACTGGTTGTCCTCATCTTCCTCCTTTGTTCCCTCAAATTGTGGGGCTTCCTCAGATGAACTGTGATCAGTAGCATCAATTTGAAAGAATTTGGATTCCTTTCATTTATGCCCCGAGGAGTATTTCTAATCACAGTATTAACACAATCCTTGGTTTCTTCTTTCCACCATTTCCGTTGGTGACACCTTGTGAACCTTAAGTGTTTGGGTAGTGCTCGGAGCCTGGGTGGGGCGACCCTTGGCTATGATTTGGACGAGTCGACTAGGTCACTAATGCGCGTTCTAATTCACGATCTATATTACAAGCTGCCAACCATGAGATTGGGCGTTGCAGTCAGATGTGGGCTTGTATGGCGTCTTTGAGACCACTAACAAAACATTTCAAGTAGAATTCATCTCCTAGACCTCCTGTGTGGAAGGCTAATGCTTCAAAGGCTTGAATGTATTCTTGCACTATTCCTGTCTGTTGGAGCTTAGTAAGATAACCCAAAAAGTTAGATTCATGGTCAAAGAGATCAGAGAGGGCTTTTGCAAATATCTGCCAAGTCACAGGCTTTCCATAGCAGCGTTGATGCCATTGCCACCATTGCCATCTTTCGTGGTCCAAGTACATTCTTCCCACACTTAGCTTAGTCGCATCATCTCTGATGTGATTCAATGTGAAATATTGCTCCATTTGTGCTAGCCATGTGGCCGGATGAGAGCCATCAAATTTACACATGTCTAGCTTGGGTGGTCGAGGCTGGGACTGTTGGTGGTTTCTATAGAAGTGAAGAGAATGGCTAGACTCGCACTATAGGTTTTCATTAAAATCATATGCCTCTGATTGTTCCCTTGACTTGCCCTTTGTGATTGTGTCCTGTAAGGTGTTTATCTGCTTCGTTAATGCCTCCAACATTTGTTCAAGGGTGTATATCTTCTCATTGGCCATAGCTTGAGCTCTGGTTTGTACCATGCATAGATCCTGTGCACTTGTCGTTACGTGAAAAAAAAATTGGGACCACTTGAAATTTTGACATTGACAAGTGAATGGTACCACCTTGCTTAGCCCATCCTTTTTTTTTTACTCCTCGCTTAGGAATATTGTAGTAGCTGATTCCTAGAAAAGGTAATTCTGCCTAATGTCCTGCGAGAATCATGCCCAAGTATAGGAGCCACACAAATAGTCAGAACTGTTGGTGAAACCCTCAACTGCAGAGTATGAGTATAAATGTGGAAGTGATCGAACCCCTACTGCTAGATCTGAATGGCGAATCTAATTGTTGTGACTGCTACAGAACCCAAACTGCTGGATCTAAATGGTGGATTTGATAGATCTAATTTGTGGATCTGATAGATTTGAATGGCAGACCTGATTGTTGCAGCTACGACTGAACCCAACCTGCTAGATCTGATCTGGAAAAGATGATGCGTGATCGAGAGAGAGACAAGGGAACTTGGGTCTCAAGGAGTGCCAGGTGCTACAGATCGCAATATACATAAGGGTCCAACAGTCGTACTCGGCCCAATATTTCAGGGCACTAACCAAGGAGGATCAATCGTACCCTTAGCTGTACAACATGACTACCCTATCATATGCGAGCAATCTCCCCGAGTGCTGTTCTCGGTGTACTGTAGCAGCAAGATGGCCGATGGTTTAGCTATGGCGAGGTTTCAAGAGAGCCTAGGGGGCTTCCGATATACCCAGAGGGTACTTAGAAGACAGTCCATGCGCGGTTCTATCTAATGAACTACTACTTGAAGGGGTACCCACATGGGTTACAAGGGAGTCCAACAAGTGTGACCACCTCTTGTATTTCCTACGTGCATGCCTCCCCAAATCCATAGGTTTATGCGCTCAATGACAAATCCCATGGTTTATAGACGTCGGAACATGTCTCTAGCCAAAAAAACATTCTGCTAAAAATGGAGATCCCACTGGCCCTGGAAAGTGCTCTAATACCACTTGTCATGCTCTTGACCTATGAGAAGATACCAGAATACCAAATATGCGAAGAAATATACCCCGAACACAGAACAATAAGAAATAACAACATGTATTTCATTATTTAGAAAGGAAAGCAATGTTCACTTGCCTCTTTAAGGGGGCAACCTCCAATAGAGCTAGGCTCAATTACAAAATAAGACATGACGCTCCTCAAGGGGAGTCTCTATCCTTTATACAGAATTCATACAAGAAATACCATGGGTCAGTACCATGGTTCTTATTAATACCATCTATCTAATACCATGGCCCATTTGCAACTAACTGTTGATCTGATAATCACCCTATGAGTGACCTCAGTTAAAGATTTATTGAATAAAGGTATTATAGACTCATGTGCTAGTGTGTGTTTCTATGTTATTTAAGCAACAGATTGATCAGATTGCAAATACACAGACACTTGGAATGGAAAGACAACAGAGAAATACAGTAAGCAAATACAAGAGCACAATAAATTAATGAGTTCACCTTATCCTCCAAGGCTACATCTCCAGTTTAGCTCTCAGTGATGGAATTATTTTATTGTGTCTTAAGCAGAGAATTACAATGTAGGAGCTAAATATAAGTCTCCTGGAATATATTTGCTTGGCAGGGTGGTTCTTGGATTCCCCAAGCCACTGGAGTGAACAAACTCATTTGCCTACCAGTTCTTTGACCTCTCTAGTCTGACAGATCCTCTCGGGAATGGCTTGAATATCTCAAGCCCTCTAGTGCTCGACGTTGCCTTTAGTCAACTTTGCCCTCTGTCTTCCTTTTGATTTTGCTTCATTGTCTTCTTTGCTTCTCTGTTCTTCCTCTCGGGGTTCTGGTTTCACTTCTCTCTGTGTCTTCGGTCTCTGTTCATGGCTTTAAGGCCACTTTTTCCCATGTCTGTTCATTCCTCTTCTGCCTTTGTAAAATCGTCTTCTACAGTTGCGCTTGGAGTTCCTTGTTCGGCATCATCATCAGGCTCACAGGGAGTGGCCACATGTCCTCCTGTAACTGTGCCAACCTACTTCGTCGATTCAATTCTTCAGTTACATTAGTGGAATGAGTCTTCCTCCACCATGGTGGTCAAAGCAGACCTCAAATCCTTCTAAATCATGGCTTATTCCCTTGTTAAATCTATTCTGGTCATTGGATGTGATGTCAACCATCATATTTGGATCCCCCAGATACAACGCCATCCACTCATTTCGTGGGATTGACTTGCTCAACCGTTAGCATGCGATGAGTAGTAGTTTTCTTTCTCCTCTGCTTGCCACATGTCGGGCGTTGAGTGGAATCGCTCCGCTTTCATCCAAAACCTCTTATCATTCAAGGAGCCCCCGATCAATATTGTCAGTTTTAGAGCGGGTCCCACCTTTTAGCTTTTAGCCTTTTTCACCTTTCGCCCTTCGGTTCTCTGGCTCTCCACACGACCAAGCACTCGGGGCTTCTCCATTTCGAGCCTTTTCGCCTGGCGATGCGCGATTAGCACTAACATCAAAAACCTCCTCTGTTTCTCGATCTGGGCCTCCCAAGGGCTAATTTCGCCTCCCGCGCACTCTCCATGGGCCTCAGTTAGCGCGCTTTGACCAAGATCCTCGTCATTCCACACTGGCTGCCACTGCCACTAGTGTGTTTTTTATCGTTGTTTTGAATTCTTTGTTGTTTGTCCCAACTTGATATAATCATGGTTCTTTTGACAGTTCTTTATGGATCCAATTTGGATCATGGTCTTCCCACTGAAAAATATTTTGGACAACCAAAAGTTGGTTTTCAAGCATCGACTTAGTGAGGGTATTGTTTTCTCACTTGCCCAATCTCAATCCACTTTGGACTTCTTGGCTTTGAACCTTTAAGCCCAACTCTAAGGTACTCAACACCCCCCCTGCACATTGTCCTCACCTTCTTGTCCAGCACTGTGTCTTCCTACAATTCATTAAGATATTCAGGTATCGGGTCATCGACAAAAGGCAATTGACTCTGCTCTTCAGGGTCCTCAATCATTGAAGGTTCAAACAATCTCAAGCATTCTGCATTTATGACTAGGTAGATGTGCATGTAAGCTAGTAAATCAAGGCGAAAAGCATTTTCACCAATCTCCTCAAGTATCCTAAAGGGTCCATACCCGATAGGCTTTAGCTTTCTACCTTCACCTTGCATCTTGTCCCTGCTGATATACAACCAGACCTGGTCACCAACTTGAAAACTATGCTCCATCCGATGCTTGTCATGCCTAGCCTTATACTTAGCTTGGCTCTTTTCCATCTTTTCATGTACTGCTTGGTGGATCTCTTGGATTTGTTCAATGCACCTAGTTGCCCTATCCACATCATTGTGTCCATCAACCATGGTATCTTTACCAAAGATAAAATCCAAAGGAGACCTTGGTGTGAAACCAAAACAGGTCTCAAAAGGAGATCTCTGTGTAGAAGAATGCTTTGCTCTATTGTAAGCATGCTGCACATAACACAAGTGTTCATCCCAAAGCTTAGGATGTTTGCTGCAATATCCTATCAGTAACTGGATCACTATCCTGTTAAGTACTTCTATCTATCCATCTATTTGTGGATGAAAAGTTGTGCTCTTCTTTAGTTTGGTGTCCATCAGTTCCCATAGACTCGACCAAAACTTTCCCATAAATCGGGTGTCTCGATCAGATACAATAGAAGTGGGTAACCCAAAATGAACCCATACATGTTCAAAGAATAATTTTGTAGTCTGTTCAACTGTAATATTTTTATTACAAGGTATCAAAATACACATTTTGCTGAACCTATCCACAACAACATATAGATAATCATGACCTTTCCTATATTTAGGTAGTCCTCCAACAAAATCCATGGAAACACTTTCCCAAGGGTGAGAAGGTACTGGTCAAGGAGTGTAAAAGCCTAGTTTTCTATTACTGGGCTTGCTTTTAGCACACATGGCACACCCTCTTACATATCTAGAAACTGTCTCATTCATTTTTGGCCAATGAAAAAATATTTACAACTGTGCAACTGTTTTACTTATCCCAAAGTGACCTAATATCAGAGAAGTGTGCGCTTCCCTAATTATATTTACTCTCTCAGTTTGTGGAATGTAGAGTTTCCCACAATGATATAAGAGTCAGTCCTTCACATGACAGTCCAATTCTTCTACTATTTTTCCTAGACTCAAAGTTGCATATAAATCTTTAAACTCCATATCCCGAGCATATTGTTCAATGCAGCTTTCATGTAGTACAAAATTATGCTTAAGTATGGTAGATGCATTTATAATGGGTCTAGATAACATGTCTGCAACTTTATTATGTATGCCCTTTTTATATCTGATGACTAAATGAAACTGTTGTAGAAAACCCATCCATCTGTAATATCTTGAGTGCAAATATTGAAGTGGTTGATGATTAGTATGTATTACTGTCTCTTTGCCCATTAAGTAATGTTTCCACTTTTTCACACTCTGAACTAAGGCATACAATTATTTATCATATGTAGGATAGTTAACTACTACATGATTAAAAATCTTAGAATGATAACATATGGGTTTACCATGCCGTGTCAACACTGCTCCCATGGCATAGTCACTAGCATCAGTGTGGATCTCAAATGGTCGTTGCAGATCAGGCAGTGCTAATACAGGTGTTGTACTAATCTTTTCTTTCAAGGTGTCAAAGGCTTTCTGATGTTTGCCTCCCCACTGAAACACCTTGTTCAATCCTATTAAAGCATGTAAGAGAGCTGCAATTGAGAAAAAGTAAGAAATGAAATTCCTCCAATATTGTGCTGCTCCTAAGAAGCTTCTCACTTCTGTAGCAAACTTGGGTTTAGGCTAGTTTGCAATGACTGCCAATTTAGAGGGATCTATTTTCAATTCATCTCCTGCTACTATATGACCCAAGTACTTTTCAGATGTCTAGCCAAATTCACATTTTGAGAGTTTAACATAAAGTTTTTCTCTTTTCAAAACATCTAGTGTCTGCTTAACATGCTTTAAATGTTCTTCCCACATTTTACTAAAAATCAGAATGTCATCTAGGCACACAATAACAAAATCATCAAGAAAAGGTCTGAGTACATCATTCATTAATCTCATTAAAGTAGTAGGAGCATTAGTTAAGCCAAAAGGCATAACCAACCATTCATACAATCCCTGCTTTGTTTTGAAAGCAGTCTTCAATGCATCTTGTTCTGCAACTCTGACCTAATGGTATCCACTGTGCAAGTCTAGCTTGGTGAAATAAATAGCTTCCTTCAATTGATCTAAAAGATCATCTATGCAAGGAAGGGGATAACGATTTTTTATTGTTATCTTATTCAGTGCTCGGTAATCAACGAACATTCTCCACGAACCATCTTTCTTTCTCACCAAAACGATTGGTGACCCACATGGTGATGTGCTAGGCCTGATGAACCCCTTCTCGAGCAACTCCTGCACCTGCGTCTTGATTTTAGCATTCTCTAAAGAAGACAACTTGTATTTTCCAATGTTAGGCAATGGCACATCTTGCTCCAAAATAATATCATGTACTATTCCCTTTTTGGGTGGCAGACCTTTAGGTTCTTGAAATAAGACATCATACTCTGGAAGAACCTTTTCTATATCAGCTTTTTGTTCAGCATTACAGCCCTCAAATATATTGGTTTTATCAGGTTTCTTTTCCTTTACAACCATCAATAAGAATTGTTTGCATGAATTTATCATTCTTTTCATCTGCCCTGATTTTATGGGAGTATAATTATTCTTGAGCTTGTGAGCTCTTACAAGGTATTCGATTCCATCTTTAACAAGTAGACATTGGTTCGCTGCTCTATAGAAAATAGCCTTTCTATCATACAAGTATGGGCTTCCTAAAATAATTCCACATATGTCCAAAGGAATTATGTCTAACTCCACCTAATCTTCAAATGCTGACCTGAAAGAAAACTTGAGTTTGCACTGTCTAGTCACTTGTAGTTGTGCTTTATCATTCAACCATCCTAATGGGTATGGTTTCTTATGAGATGTAGTTGCTAATCCCAATTTCTTTACAATTGCTTCAGAAATTAGATTTACTTGTGAGCCACTATCAAACAAAGTATCAATCTTTTGATGTTTGGAAATAACTCGAATATGGAAAAGCTCATGCCTTTTTCCCTCATTTTCTTCATCAATAATAGATTGAGCAGAATTACTAGTAGATGCTTCAGAATTATTACCTTTTATACATGTGGATGCAATAGTTGTTTCATCTCCCAAATCTGACCCCAAATCTTTCTGAATAGCTACAACAGTCTTCTTCTTCTTGCCCTTAGGTCTCAGCTCTGGATGCAGAATCCAACAATGTTCATCATCATGCCCATCCCTTTTACAGTGAGTGCATGAAGCTTTGCTTTTCTATGCAGTGTTAGCCTTCCTTGCTTTCCACTTCTGCTTTCTTTTCTCCTTGCTCTTGCTTGTAGTGGGTTGGGATGGTCCCCCAACTTCTAGATTCCCATTCTTTCCTCTAACTTCTAGATGAGTAGCTTGTACAGATACCTCATCTATACTAGTGGGATTGAACATGAGGATGGTATGCCTCATGTAGTTGTGTAGACCACCAATGTACTTCAAAAGAGTTTCTGGTGAGTCTAGTGAGATGCCTAGAATCAATGCTCTCTTTCTAAATTCTTGAGTGTACCCTTGCACACTTTTCCCTTTCAACTATCGAAGAGTTTGCCAACTCATCATGGCTTGTTGCATGTAGGCCAATGGATAGAATTACTTCTTAATTGCAAAAACAAATTCACTCTAGACAAAGATAGTCTTACCATGTCTTTTCATATCAGCTTGGGTCCTACCTTCCCACCAAACCAAGGCAGTGCCTCCTAGGCATAGGCTTGCCAGCTAAATCTTACTCTTGTCTGATTCTATGTTCTGTACTTTGCAATACACATCAATTTGTCTAATCCAACTGTCCAACCTTTTAGCATTTATCTCTCCATCATATATAGGCAAATCAAATTTAACATCTAGCTTGATCAAATATGCTTTCTTATTATGCACAGGGCTATCAGGAGGTGTGAGAAAGCTTTCCTCTTTCCCTTTTCCTTTGGAGTGGTCTTGGAAGTGAGACCCACCTTCTTCTTTATCTTGTTTAGAACCTTATGAGTCTTCATCCTTATGCTTTCTAAAGTCCTTATACATTTCTTCTGCCATAGACTTTATAGCTAGGAAACTTTCTATGAATTGAGGGTCTGGCCCCACAAAACCTTCCTCTGACATTGTCTTCCGAGGATAGACTCTCCTAATTTCAGGATTAGTTTCCACCAACTCTCCTTCTCCTAATTTGAGCTTTGATCTAGTGAGCATTCAATAGCTAATCCAACACAAGTTTGTCTAACCTTATAGCCTAAATATATAATACCAATTGATCTGATAATCACCCTATGAGTGACCTCAGTTAAAGATTTATTGAATAAAGGTATTATAGACTCATGTGCTGGTGTGTGTGTCTATGTTATTTAAGCAACAGATCGATCAAATTGCAAATACACAGACACTTGGAATGGAAAGATAGCAGGGAAATACAGTAAGAAAAAACAAGAACACAAAAAATTAATAAGGAGTTCACCCTATCCTCCAAGGATACATCTCTGGTCCAGCTCTCAATGGTGGCCTTATTTTATTGTGTCTTAAGTAGAGAATTACAATGTAGGAGCTAAATATAAGTCTCCTGGAACAAATTTGCTTGGTAGGTTGGTTCTTGGATTCCCCAAGCCACTAGAGTGCACAAACTCATTTGCATATTAGCTCTTTGACCTCTCTGGTCTGACAGATCCTCTCGGGGATGGCTTGAACCTCTCAAGCCCTCTCACTATCTTCTTTGCTTCTCAGTTCTTCCTCTCGGGGTTCTGGTTTCTCTTCTCTCTGTGTCTTCTGTCTCTATTCATGGCTTTAGGGCCATTCATTCCCATGTCTGTTCAGTTCCTCTTCCACCTCCGTCGAATCTCCTTCTGCAGTTGCGCTTGGAGTTCCTTGTTTGGCTTCATCATTAGGATCACAGGGAGTGGCCACATGTCCTCCTGTAACTACGCCAGCCTGCTTCGTCAGTTCAATTCTTTGGGTGCATTCGTGGAATGAGTCTTCCTCCACCGTGGTGGTCAAAGCAGACCTCAAATCCTTCTAAATCCTGGCTTATTCCCTCATTAAATCTGATCTAGTCATCGGGCGTGATGTCAGCTATCAGATCTGGATCCCCTAGATCCAATGCCATCCACTCATTTCGTATGCTTGACTTGTTCCACCGTTAGCGTGCGATGAGAGGTGGTTTTCTCTCTCCTCTGATTGCCACATGTTAGGCGCTGAGTGGAATCGCTCCACTTTCATCCAAAACTGCTTACCATTCAAGGAGCCCCTGATCAATACTGCCCGTTTCAGAGCGGGTCCCACCTTTTAGCTTTTAGACTTTTTCACCTTTTTCCCTTCGGTTCTCTGGCTCTCCACACAGCGAAGTGCTTGGGGCCTCTCCATTTCGAGCCTTTTCACCCACGATGAATGATTATCGCTAATCTAGCATGAAAAACCTCCTCCGTTTCCCGAGCTGGACCTCCCAGGAGCTAATTTCGCCTCTTACACAGTCTCCATGGGCCTAGGTCAGCGCATTTTGACCTAGGTCCTCTTCGTTCCACGCTGGCTTCCACTGCCACTGGTTTGAGGTTTTTTTAATCGTTGTTTTGAATTCTTTGGTGTTTGTCCTGACCTAATACATTTGTGGTTCTTTTAACAGTTCTTTATGGATCCAATTTGGATCAACTGTGGTCCCTTATTTAAATGCGGATCAACCACTTACAATTATTAATATGGGATTTATTGACTCTTTAACTAACTATAACTATGACTCGACCTTATTACATAAATAAGGGGGTTAGGGTTGGACCCTAACACAAGTAGTGTCTGAACTTCTGTAGTGGGTACACCATATCCAAACCTTCGTGCTTTGTCGTTGAATATTTCTTCTTAGCTTTAGACAACTTCCTACTTTCAAATGCTATAGGGTGATCCAACTCTCCCTCACTGGCCTATGTCAGTATAGCTCTGAGTGAAATACATGACGTGTCCACATGCACATGAAATTCCTTCTTCCAATCCGAGAAGACTAGGATCGGCGCGGTGACCATCTTTTCCTTTAACACATCTAAGCTTCGATGACATTCTTCATTCCAACAGAGTGTAGCATCCTTCTTTATCAGCTTCTCCATCAGTGCAGTAATCTGGCTATAACTCTTGATGAACTTTCTATAGTATCCCATATGTCCCAATGTTGCACGCAATTGTTTCACAATTTTCGACACCTTGAAATTAATTATAACTACTATCCTAGTTGGGTCCACCATTAATCCTTGTCTGCACACCACATGGCCTAGCAAGATTCCGAAAGGAACACAAAACAAATATTTCTTCAAATTGAGAGCGATCTAATACCTTCAGCATGTATCCAACATCAAGCGTAGGCTGGCTACATGGCGTTTCACCAGCCCAAACACTGTCCAATCGTCAAAGTATACATCTAGACACTTGTGAATGAAGTTCTTGAATGTCGCGATGACTACATGTGAAAGTATCACTGACATGTTCTTCAGTCCAAAAGGCAATATAGTATATGGAAAGCATCCCCACTCAGTTGCGAAGGTCATCTTACTTCTGTTAGTGCCTAAATCTACCTCAGGTTGAGAAAGGCAAGATCTAGGGTAACATAAAACCACACTTAACATGGTAGCTAGCCCTACCAAGCCGGGAGAGGGCTCTCTCCTTGTCAATCTCATAGAATGGTGGCCAATAAAGCTTTATATGACTGATGTGATGACTAATTTTAGGTTAGGTATATGCTCAAAGGAGTTTTATTGAATTTAATTTTGGTTTGCTGGTTCAAATGTGAAAGGCAGATTTGCGTCCGAGGAATGGACACAGTCTTATAGAGATCTCTATGGGGAGAGGTAGGAAAATGGTTTAGTACTTCAAATTGAGTGAAATGGAGAGCTTTAAGACTGGTGAGGAGTTGGAGAGGGCATGAAAGTCTTAGGGATCCTCTTCAAACAGTGGAAAACATAAATAACTAAACAAACCCTAGGTAGAGCACTACAACATCAATGAATTCTACCTTTATACTTGTTTCATTTAGTTAAGATGAATAGAGAGACATGATGGCATACATAAACACATGTAAAATTGCAATTACAGAAGGAAAAACAATACCAAATCAAGTTGCCATAAGAATCCCACAAAGTGCTGCAAACCCTGGTTTATTCCTTTGCCAAACTGT
The DNA here is from genome assembly GCA_031772625.1 of Pinus tabuliformis. NCBI lineage: Eukaryota > Viridiplantae > Streptophyta > Pinopsida > Pinales > Pinaceae > Pinus > Pinus tabuliformis. Next base: position 1,588,815,098 of record CM062804.1, read on the forward strand.
AGAAATGAATGTACAATAATGCTCAAAGCATTCACAAGAGTCCAACCTTTACCAATGACTGAAAAACTACTAGATATAGGCAAAAAAAAACTCATGCTAGGCTTTAGGGTTTGAATTCATCAGTTCAGGAGTTGTTTCAACAAGATCTAAACTAAGAACTGAAAAGTAGGTAGTGGAACAACTTGCCTCTAAAACCTAGGAAACTGATTCATTCAGTTACAAACTACCTTTTCATGGTGTATCTACCTCCATGAGTGAAAATTTAGAATATTTACATCAAAATCCATCAAGTCACATAAAATTACATCATGATTTTGACTATTAGAAAGAGAAAAGTCAAACTGAGAAGAAACTAGGCAAAAAACAGAGTTTTTTGGCCAAAATGACAAAATTTCATCTTGTGCGCTGCACTCCTGTCCCTGTGTGTTGCGCTAATTTGGAGCTGATTTTGGAGGACTTCCCATGCACCAAATTTTCTCTTTACGTAGGCTTGTTGGAAAGGTCTACCCGTCTATTTTCTAGAAAAATTAGAATTTCTGAATTTGGTCTCCATTTGCCCCTCCAAAAATGAGTTATCCCAACACTACTTCCTGTGTGGCCAAAAAGGGGTAGAAAGGTCATTTTTTAGGTGTTTTTGACCTTTTTGGAAGCTCAAAACTTGTCAAAATTTCTTGGCCATGTGAGGGAATTCATATTTTTCCATGAGGAATCCAAAAATTCTGAGTTTTCCTCAAAAGAAGGTCCCTAGAAAAAGTGTGTGCCAGGTGGCGCGACGCACCAAGCAGAAAAACCTATTTTTTAGGCCAAAAATTCAAAATTTGCAAAACATTTCCCAAATTTCTTGAAATTTGGGCTGAGTGTCCTTCATCAAGTGCTATGTTGGGCTAAGGAATCCTTAGCCAAGATCTGGAGTCTATCTTGTTCTTTTCTCTTTCTCAATGATTTCCTCAACTTGGCCTTCAAAATCCTGATTCTTGCTTTGCACACTTTGTTTCTCGCCAAGTAGTGGTAGGGCATGTGCCTCAACATCCTTTTCTCTTTGTTGGCCTTCTCCAGCATCTTTTCTAGGTGCATGTTTGTCCTCTCAAGCCAAGATTCACAATCATCTTGAATTTCTTGTTCAAGTGATGACAGATTGACTTTCTTCCTCCTGGTAGTTTGCCGGTTTGCACTTATGTTTTGGAGCTCCATAATGATTTGTTGATCCTCTAACTATTTGTTGCTCTGCTCCAAATAGTTTATTATCCACTTGGCTCTTTCCAAGTTGAGAGATAAGTCATGAATGTCATCTTGCTGCTACTGAATGATCTCTTTGAGTTTTGAGCTCAAATCAGTGTCATCATACTGAATAAGAATTAAGTCTACCTTTTGACCTCCTGAAGGTACCTCATCATGCATTGGCTACTTACCTTTGTCCTGTACTTGCTCTGCTGTTAGAGGGAATGAGACCCCTTCCACCCCGGGTGGAGATAGTACTCATTTCGCTACTGCAAACAATCTCCTAGTGCCCTTTTGGTATGTGACAAACACTTGCACACTGGTGGTTTGTGTCTCATGTACCTCTTGCTAATACAAAGGCTCTCCTGCCTCATGAAAAACTGATGGGGGCACTTGAGGACTAGTAAAGAGCTCATGTGAAATGAAATCCTCCCATGAAGCATTTAGTAAACTGAGCTAATGTAAAACAACAATTTTAATTAGTGCAAAGTGATAGATGCTATTACACTACTGATGAGGAGGCTTCCTTTGCACTAATGTGGTCATTTTCTCATTATTACATCGAATGAAATAGGGGAGGTTCATCATCCTCACCCTAGTGAAGTGCATCAACAATCTAATATGATAGGTGTACAGATAAGAAAATCTGCCCTCACAGCTGAAATATTTGATTATGAGTTTCATCAAGGGAGCATATGTGTCCTGTAGGTACCTAAAAGGGAAGACCCTACTGACATGTCTTTGAAAACCAGCCTTGATATCAGGCTCATAATGATCTCTGTCTACCAACTTTCCCTTATTCCACTGCTCACCTACATTTGGAATACTAGTTGCTTGAGCTATAGTCTCACATGTCAAGGTGAATGTCACACCTACCAAATTGACTTGGCCATTGTGAAGATGGAGCACAAATAGTCTGGCAAGCTCATGGTGGTACTTGACTCTTTCCACCATCTCACAAAATTGGTAACAAGATTGGTGTTAGAAGCATGGGACAGCAACAGGACAAGCCAACAGCTCAGCAAGTGAAGTAGGCTCCTCTCAGTTATGTTTTCCACTCTTATGAGGTCTCCTTGGTGCATGAATTTCTCTAGAAGAGTCACTGACTATTTCCTCATTTCTATCATAAGAAGAATCTGACTCCATGTTTGCCAATGCTTGAGTTTCTTAGATGAGTATGAAGAGATTTTATAGTGTCAATAGGTATTTACTACTAAAAGATATGAATTGATGAGGAACTGTGGAGGGACTGTGTATGAGGGGTTGGGGATGCTGCTGGTAGGGTTTTCTAGGGAATAAAAGGGTTTAGAAATAATATTTAGGGTTTAGGATTGTTGATTAGGGTTTCGGATAAGTGAAGGTAGAGATTAGGGTTAGTAGTTTTAGGGATATGGGGAATAGGGGATAGGTAAGTATAAATGAAAAGGGAGGGAGAAAATGAAGTGAGGGAGTGAGGGAGTGAAAATGATAGGGGTAGGATTTAGCAGCAAAAACAATGATTTGTAAAACCCTAAGAAGTGTCTTTTCAACAAACAATGCAAGGAGCTAGGGTTTAAATTTTTCCCTATTGAATCACCATGAACACTAAGCAAATTCATTCATTGGCCATGTGGGAGTGTGAACTTACTGGTGCAATGAGGAATTAGCAATTTGGAAGTTTGGAGTAGGCGTTTGGATGAATTTTGAGTGTTGTAGATTGGTGTGCTGTGCCACCTCATAGGTGTGCCACGCTGGCTCTTTGCGTCGCGCTAGTTATGAATTTGAACGTGGAGTGCACTCTGTGTGCGCTGCGCGGGCCAAGTGCGTCGTGCCTTAACCCAGGTGCACCACGCCTGCAAGCTTTCACCTTTGAATGCAAAATCGCTCCCTTGGATTTTGAAAACACAAATGCACTTGCTCTCCTTCACTTTTGGCATGCAAATGAACCTATTTGACATGAATGCACTTTATATACCCATGATTTTAATTTTTGACTTATGAAAACCCACTTTGCTAATGTTTGCTTTTCACTTGTTTTTTCAAACTCTGTTTTTGGCAGTTTGTCTTACTTTTTGCCTTTCATGGACTAAATACTTTGGCATTTTGTTTCTTTTGTAGGAACTGGAGTGGCAGAGGCTTGGCTAGGTGAGCAGGGCTGCCTCTAAAATTATTACATAAATAGAAAATGAAATTACATGAAATTTAGTATTTGAAACATAAAAAACTATGTTTTTCCTCAAAACAAGGTTTTGAGGAAAAATCAATCATTGAGCATGTGATTATTGAAATGATTGTCGCTGAGAATTTATTTGACCTCCTCATGCACTTGCTGACCATTATTAAGAATTTTCAAGACCTTATTGATGAAACCCTAGACCTAATGAGACCTAAAACCTTAAAAATGACACTTGCAGATTTAAGGACAAAAAATGACTGCAAATGATCTAAATGTATGAAAATGGGCCAACAGGTAAAGATAATGAGGGAAAATGTTTAATATGCCACTACCATCCGATGATCCATGACCCTAATGGAATGCAGCTGATCGGATGAGACACCTAACATGCAATGAAACAAGAGAATTTGATCACTGATGGAGGGATGAAGATACTGACACTAACATTGGATCCAATGGGGATGGTAGCTGCTTGGAGGTGCCAAGAACTACAGACCTATAGAAAGCAGACATCGCCTTCTTCCATTAGGCTATGGAGTCAGTAACTTTGACAAACCAAAACCAATATCTTGACTCAATTTCAGGACTGAAATCCGACTCAAAATTGACTCAATTTCAAGACTGAAATCGACTGAAAACTTGACTCAAACAATCCAAACAAAAACTAAAATCAAACCTTCAGTTTTACATCCTTCACTTCCCCCAAACTGAATGAATGATTACAGTACACACTTGCTTGAAGGAAATAAAATGGCATGTACAATGATACATATGACAACAAAAAACATTTCAGAGATGGTATAGTTTCAGCAGTCGACCATTGACGGCACACCTGGACAATCTTCTCCATCCATTTGTTTCAGCAAGAAAGCATTCTGACCCTGGTATGCAGCAATTCTAAAATGTCCTTTCCACAAGTTCTCGAACTTGTCATGCTTGCCTTAGTCTTCATTTCAGGCATCCTATTTCAGCACTATGTCTTCAATTTGAAACTTGTCCACCTTTGCCTTTAGATCATATATCTTCTTGATTATCTCTTGTAGCTTGAAGGTATTCTAAAAAACCTCCTCTCTCGTCTGTTGTAAAGGGATCATTTGATTAATTCTTCGTTGCAAATGATCTTCCTCGTTGCCAGCTTCCTAGAGAAGTTTAACGACTGGAACTGCGAGAGATGTAGGGAAAACCGTGTCAACACGATACACGATATCGAAAGGGGACATGCCTATTGACTTTTTTTGACTTACTCTATCCGCCCATAGTGCATTGACCAGTTTATTGTGCCAGATCTTCTTGTTTGTTTCCAACAGCTTTTTGATAATGTTGACTAATGATTTATTTGAGGATTTCACCAATCCATTACCTTGTGGATAGTATGCAGTTGAGTGCCCCACGGTAATTTGATATTTATTACAAAAATCAATCATCTTTTTAGATTTAAAAGCTGCTGCATTATCTATAATCAGCTTATTAGGACAACCGAAACGTGACAAAATATTGTTCTCAAGAAACTGAATTATTACCGAATCATTGGCCTGCCGAGTAGGAATTGCCTCAATCCATTTAGTGAAGTACTATGTCGCTGTAAGGATACACTTATGTTGTGTTGAATAAGTAGGATGAATCTCACCAATGAAATCTAAACCCCACTACTGAAACAGAGCACTTACTTCAACCGGTTTGAGTGGCAAAGGCTGTAATTTTCTCTTACCTTGAAAAATCTGACATTCCTGGTAGCTTGTAAAAGTTTTGTACACATCAGAAAAGAGGGTTGGCCAATAATACCCCGCTCTCAAAATTTTATTGGCTATTATCTTCCAAAACAGATGACCTCCACAATATCCTTTGTGAAGATCATCCGTGACCTGTTTTGCTTCTTCTTCAACCAAACAATTCAACAAAACACCACTGGGATCTTTCCAATAGAGTACATTATTCATTATAAAAACTTGGTAGCCTTTAATTTCAAGGTCCTACTTTTGTTCTTAGCCATTCCGGGTGGTGGTGAAAGATGTTGGAGCACATAAACAATATTTGAATACCAAGGAGAAAGAATAAATATTTCAGCTACCTGAACAAGTGAACTTTCCTCATCTTCTTCGGACATAGCAGTAATGAGATTTATGTCCAAGGCATGCAAATTAGATTCTGCCATCAGTTTTGCCAACCCCTGTCCTTTGATGAACTTTGTCAGTTTGATCTCCACATCATATTCTAACAAATATGCGATCCATTTACCTTGTCTCCCTTCCGGATCTGTTTGCATTAAGACATCTTTAACGGTAGCGTTAGGGACATAAGCAAGGATATGAGAATGCAGAATATAAACTCGAAAATCTTTCAATGCCTTTACCAAAGCAAGAGCTTGCTTTTAAATAATATTGTACTTTAAAACTACATCCCTTATCGTTCTGCTGAAAAAAGAAATTGGTTTCTCAAGTTGGTCCCTTTTCTGCATTAAGACTGCTGCCATAGTATGATCCGAAGCAAATGAAAACAAAATAAAATCTTGGGAATAATCCGGGCTGATCAAAATTGGAGCTGACGAAAGGAATAACCTTACCGAATTGAAAGACTTGATGTCTTCCTCAATCCACTTCACTACACTATCCTTCTTTAACATGTTTGTGATTTCCCTCAATTGTTCTGCAAGATTTGGCACAAAACGACGTAAGAAATTCATCTTACTGTTGAATGATTGAATCTCCTTTTTACTTCGTGGAAAGTCAATATTCTGAATGGCTTCCATTCGATCTGGATCAATGTAGATGCCCTCCTTTGATATGATATGGCTAAGAAGCTTGCCTTCATCCATGGCAAACAAGCTCTTCTTTGGATTGAGAGATATGCCATACTTTCTACACCGCTGAAATACAATCTTCAAATGATAAAGGTGTTCTTCTCTGAATTAGAAAAAAATTGTTAAATCATCAAGATAAACAACTAAAAATACATCTTTTTAATTTGAAAATGCAATATCCATAGCCCGTTGAAAGGTTTCACCAACGTTCTTCAATCCGAATGGCATCTTGGCATAATGGAAAGTTCCCCACGGAGTGGTGAACGTTTTTTTGTCTCTATCATCGTCATGGACCAGAATTTGGTTATAACTGGAATACCCATCGAGTAGCGACATGCGGGATGCTCCAACTACTCTTTGAAGTATGCGATCCATCTTCAGCAATGGATAGTTATCATTCAAAGATACTTTATTCAGATTTATGAAATCAATACATAATCGAATCTCACCTGTTTTCTTGTGCACAGGCACCAAATTAGAAATCCAATCTGAAAATATTATAGGAATGAATATACCAGCTTTATACAATCGATTCACTTCCTTCTCTATTGAGGGCAGCAACTTTGGATTTATCCTTCTTAGCTTCTGTCGAAAAGGCTTTTGATTTGGCTTTATCGAGGTGATGTGCTGAATTATGCTCTTATCATATGCCTTCAAATCTAAATAGTCCCAAGAAAATACATCAGTAAATGAAGATAATAAACTAATGTATTTTTCCTTTACCTATGGAGGCAAGGCCTTTGATAACTTGAACATTTTAGGATTTTCTACTGATCCAATGTTTACATATTCAACTCCTTTCTCGGTTGGTACCAAGCTCAGTTTCCGGGCTACATCATCCTGATCAAACAACTCCGCTAAAGGTATTAGACCTTTAGGAATGATATTTTCCTTGAGCTGCAAAACTTCCATCTGATTTACTTCCATATCTGCTTCACCATCATCATGTTCTCCATCTATAGAAGTGTCTTTGTAATTGCCTTCATTTTGCAGAAATTCTTTGATCTCTTTATCATCTTGAAACACCTGCCAATATCTTTGATTATCTAGGATAGTAGGGCAATGCTTCACGTGAATTTCAAAATTATTATTTGAATTCATCGGAATTTTCAAATTACTTGTAGCTATTGCAAGAGAATCTGCAATAACATTCTATACATGAGGGACACATGTCAAAGTGTAGTCTATAAGCAATCTCAAAATATCTAACACCGCATTACGATAAGCTCGCATGCGAGGATGCTTAGCTTGGTATTCACCTTTCACTTGCTTAATAACTAACTCGGAGTCACCATATACTAAAATTCTTTTAGCATTTAATTTCTTAAGGATTTTCAAACCAGCAATTAAAGCTTCATATTCAGCCTCATTATTTGAACAATCAAAAGCCAATTTATATGAACAAACCCTTACATTACTTGGCACTTTTTTTGGAAGAAATGTAGGGTTGCGTATCCAAATGCCAATTCCAACACCTTCCCTACCTACTGCGCCATCAAAATCCATGCTCCACAACCCGGCTTCATCTTGCAAATGCTGAAATTCTATTTGCTCTTCTTCTTTTTCTTGTTGTCCATCAACTTTTTGCTGTTGTCAGAAGGCTGATTTCTCAGCGATACTATCAAGCTTTCGTCTTTCTTGATCTAGTACAGCTCTAAAATTTTCACCGATCTCTGGAATATCTTCTACTTCAAATACTTGACTATTTACATCATTAAAACCATCAAAATATAAAACAAAAGATTCCAAATCATATGTACATAATTGATTGGATGATTTAGAGTTTTCTCCTTGCTAGTGATCATGTACTTCATCTTTTTCTCCCGGTGTAATTTCCTCAACTGACCAAACATGGGAATAGTAGCATAGGATAAATCAAGCTACAATGTCCCTTTGAGTTTTGCTCCCCAAGATCTGGAAAGAAGCATACCAAATCTAGGAGGAATATCTACCACAACCACATCCATCAAAACATTCTTCGCCGGAATCTGATCTAAAGTGACAACCAAATCTTTAATAAGCCCAATGCACCTAACCCTACTAGAATCAAAGGAATATAAGTCATGGTACTTGCGAGTGATATCTAAACCCAATTTTTCCATGATTGCTTTAGGCATGAGATTATGTGAGGCTCCTGAATCAAACATGGCATTGTGCAATACAAAATCATGTAATCTAAGGCTGATGTAAAAAGGAGCTACATCATTGTCCTCAGACTGACCTTTTAATGCTGGCCCAAAGATAAGTTCGGGCTAGTCATCCTCCACATTTACCATATCAGATAATGGATCGAAATTCAAAATCTTAGACACCTGACCTTTATAGTTGTTATTCTTCATTAATTCAGTCAAAGGAATTGACACTTTTAACTTAGCAATTTCATTTTCTAAGCTAAAGGCTGATGTTTTCTCTACCTCTTTGACTGGAGAATCCTTCTTTTCAGTCTTCTCCTTTGATACAATTGGATGATTTGATCTTTCATTTGTTTATTGTGTTTTCCTGGTGGTAGGATCAGCTGTCTCATCTCCCTTTCTCTGCGCTATTGGGGAATCATTCTTTGGTGGTGACACTTCCTTCCTCTTTTGAATTGGATTGTTGGGAACTTCTCTACTTCTGAGTGAATATTTTCATTGCTGGGATATCAAAGCATTCATGCATCCCCTTTGATATTCATCAGACTCTTCTTCAAGAATTGTTTCATTTGCCAAGATGAAATCTTCATCTTTTTGTACAACTGAGCTTTCTTAATACTCCTCATCTTCGGGGATATAGATGGGCAAATCATCAAGTATAAAGAAATGATTCTCCTCACCAATTATGTTCTCATCATCATTTGATTCTGGACCATGTACAAAATTCTGCTGTATGGGTGTCTTTACTTATTGTTGTGCTGCTTGGTCTTGTTCTTTGTTCTCGTTGCTTGATTCTAAATTGTGGTTGTTGCTGACCACGGGAATTTGGATTTCTGATTTATGCTTCAGGCTTATTAGTAATTGTGAGCCTATAAAACATCTTCTCGATCTTGCAAAGCAAATGATCAGAGGAAGAAGCTTCCTCCTTTATGGTCACCTTCTTTTCAGCCTTTGCTCTAGCTCCCTTGACAAGCATATTTGCCTCAACACTGACTGCAATTTTCTACATGTCCTCCAATGTGTCTGAATATCTTTCTCTCAATTGATATGCCATGTTAGGATCGAATCCATCAGGAAATTTAATCAAATCCAACCCCATAGGTGGCTTAATATCTGTAGGAATTTCATTGTAAACAATATTGAATCTGACACAATAATCTTCGACACTCTCACCAACATTCCTCTTGATGTTTTCATATTTGAAAAGAATTTGAAGAGTGTTTTTCTTTACCTCCCAATGACCAAGAATTGTCTCTAAAGATTGGTAAATGTAGTGATACTCGCAGCTGGCAAAGCTCTGAACCACTTCCACATTTCACCTCCAAAAGTTTTCACAAATAATCTCATAGTCACATTTTCGACATCAATCTCATGGAGATCAAAAGAATTTGTCATCCTATCCACATGCTGCTGAGCTGTGATGCTTTGGGGAGTGCCATCAAATAATGGGATTTTTCTTTTGTAGTCAGCGGGCATGGCATCCAAGTTTTGAGGCAACACAAGGGGTGCATATTGGGCAACCATTTCTCTAGGTGGATTTACAACTGGCCTTGGGGATGTAGGAGTAGTCGAAACAATGATAGAGTTGACATTGTAATTGGTGTATGAGGTGTCGAAGCAGGAGAGAAAATACGAGATGTTTGAGGTGTTGATGTGGTTGACGAGGTAGAAGAGAGAGGAGGTCTCTGATCTAATATAGTGGGTTGCACAGGAATGGTGGGAATGAAATGAGGTTTGGTAGGAATTCCTGAACTAGATGCAATAGTGGATGAACCAAGATTTACAGATGCAGATTCTCAAAACTTGAGAATATTTGCAGCCACAATGGAAGTTTGAAGATTCAATATGTAACTATCAATTGGTCTATTTGTCCTTTCAGTTTCAAGATCTTTGACAAACTCCAGATTTAGGACAGCAGAACCAACAACACTTTCAGATTTAGTCTTAAACAACAATAGATCAAAACGTTCATCAAACTCAAGATCTTCAAGATATTCAAAAACAACGGGAAGTGAATGAGATTTGAACATAGGAATCACAGAAATTTCTTATCGGAGAATTATTGGGATGAGATTTGAGTTCTCATACATAGGAGGAGGATCAGGATCAAGATTGGCCCTGGTGTATCATCTGGAAGCTAGTGTGTCGAATTATTCCCAAAAATCAAACAGACAAAATCAACTTATTTAGCCTATCAAATTCTAAACTCATCATCCAAAGTCTAGAATTGCTTAATGATACTGGGGTAATCATTTAGATTAGATGTTCAATTTATAAACTAGACCAGAGATTGAATGAAGTAGCATTCATCTACTTTCACTAATGTAAAGCAAGAGCGTTTCGGAGGATGCCTAGCTAACTTTAGGCTCCGTCTATAATCTACAAAGCAAAACAGTGATAATAAACTTTCTTATCCCCAGTATGGTCACCGATATGTTAGGGCCTAAATCTACCTCAGGCTAAGAAAGGTAGGATCTAGCGTAACATCAAACCATGCTTAACATGGTAGCTAGCCCTACCAGGCCGGGAGAGGGATCTCTCCTTATCAATCTCAGAAAAAGGTGGCCAATAAAGCTTGAGATGATTAATGTGATGACTAATTTTAGGCTAGGTATATGCTCAGAGGAGTTTGATTGAATTTAATTTTGGTTTGCTGGCTCAAATGTGAAAGGCAGATTTGGGTCCGGGGAATGGACACAGTGTTGCAGAGATCTCTATGGGGTGAGGTAGGAAAATGGTTTAGTACTTCAAATTGAGTGAAATGGAGAGCTTTAAGACTAATGAGGAGTTGGAGAGGGCATGAAATTCTCAGGGATCCTCTTCAAACAATTGAAAACATAAATAACTAAACAAACCCTAGGTAGAGCACTGCAACATCAACGAATTCTACCTTTATCCTTGTTTCATTTAGTTAATATGAACAGAGAGAGATGGTGGCATACATAAACAAATGTAAACTTGCAATTACAGAAGGAAAAACAATACCAAATCAAGTTGCCACAAGAATCCCACAAAGTGCTGCAAACCCTAGTATATTCCTTTGCCAAACTGTAGAAATGAATGTACAATAATGTTCAAAGAATTTACAAGAGTCCAACCTTTACCAATGATTGAAAAACTACTAGATATAGGAAACAAACAACTCATGCTAGGATTTAGGGTTCGAATTCATGACTTTTGGAGTTGTTTCAACAAGATCTAAACTAAGAATTGAAAAGTATGCAGTGGAACAGCTTGCCTCTAAAACCTAGGAAATTGATTCATTTAGTTGCAAACTACCTTTTCATGATGTCTCTACCTCCATGAGTGAAAATTTAGCATATTTACATCAAAATCCATCAAGTCACATAAAATTATATCATGAGTTTGACTATTAGAAAGAGAAAAGTCAAACTGAGAAGAAACTAGGTGAAAAATAGAGTTTTTTGGCCAAAATGACAAAATTTCATCCTGTGCGTTGCGCTCCTGTCCCTGTGCGCTATGCTACTTTTGAGCTACTTTTGGAGGCCTTCCCATGCACCAATTTTTCTCTAAGTTCACTTGTTGGAAAGGTCTACCTGTCTACTTTCCAGAACAAGTGGAATTTCTAAATTTAGTCTCCATTTTCCCCTAAAAAAATGAGTTCTCCCAACACTGCTTCCCGTGTGGCCAAAAAGGGGCAGAAAGGTCATTTTTTAGGTGTTTTTGACCTTTTTGGAAGCTCAAAACTTGTCAAAATTTCTTGGCCATGTGAGGGCATTCATATTTTTCCATGACGAATCCAAAAATGCTAAGTTTTCCTCAAAAGGAGGTCCCTAAAAAAAAGCGCGCACCAGGTGGTGCAGTGCACCAGGCAGAAAAACCTATTTTTTAGGCCAAAAATTCAAAATTTGCAAAACATTTCTTCATCAAGTGCTGTGTTGGACTAAGGAAGCCTCAACCAAGATCTATAGTCTATCTTGTTATTTTCTCTTTCTCAATGCTTTCCTCAACTTGGCCTTCAAAATCCTGATTCTCACTTTGCACACCTTGTTTCTTGCCAAGTAGTGGTAGGCCATGTGCCTCAACATCCTCTTCTCTCTATTGGCCTTCTCCAACATCTTTTCCAAGTGCATTTTTGTCCTCTCAAGCCAATATTCATGATCAGATTGAATTTCTTGTTCAAGTGATGACAGCTTGACTTTCTTGCTCTTAACAGCTTGCCAGCTTTCCCTTATGTTTTGGAGCTCCATAATGGTTTTCTGATCCTCTTACTATTTGTTTCTCTACTCCAAATAGTTGATTATCCACTTGGCTCTTTCCAGGTTGAGAGACAAGTCATGAATGTCATCTTGCTGCTCTTGAATGATCTCTTTGATCTTTGAGCTCAAATCAGTGTCATCATCCTAAATAAGAATGAAATATGCCTCTTGACCTCTTGAAGGTCCCTCATCATGCATTGGCTGCTTACCTTTGTCCTGTAGCTACTCTTCTATTGGAGGAAACGAGACCCCTTCCATCCCGGGTGGAGATAGTACTCCTTTCACTGCTGCAAACAATCTCCTAGTGCCCTTTTGGTATGTCACAAACACTAGCACACTAGTGGATTGTGTCTCATGCACCTCTTGCTGATGTGAAGGCTCTCCTACCTCATGAAAAATTGATGGGGACACTTGAGGACCAGTAAAGACCTCATGTGAAATGAAATCCTCCCATGAAACATTCAGTAAACTAAGCTGATGAAAAACCACAATTTTAATTAGTGCAAAGTGATAGATGTTGTTATACTACTAATGAGGAGGCTTCCTTTGCACTAATGTGGTCATTTTCTCAATATTTCGGCAAATGAAATAGGGGAGGTTCATCATCCTCACCCTAGTAAAGTGCATAAACAATCTGATATGATAGGTGTACAAACGAGAAAATATGCCCTCACAGCTGAAATATTTGATTATGAGTTTTATCAAGGGAGCATATCTGTCCTGTAGGTACCTAGAAGGGAAGACCCTATTGACATGTCTCTAAAAACTAACCTTGATATAAGGCTCATAATGATCTCTGTCTATCAGTTGTCCCTTATTCCACTGCTCACCTACATTTGGAATACCAGTTGCTTGAGCTATAGTCTCAGGTGTCAAGGTGAATGTCACACCTGCCAAATTGACTTGGCCATTGTGAAGATGGAGCACAAACAGTCTGGAAAAATCATGGTGGTACTTGACTCTTTCCACCATCTCACAAAATTGGTAACAAGATTGGTGTTGGAAGCATGTGATAGCAAGAGGACAAGCCAACGACTCAGCAAGTGAAGTAGGCTCCTCTCGATTATGTTTTCCACTGTTATGAGGTCCCCTTGGTGCATGAATTTCTCTGGAAGAGTCACTGACGTTTTCCTCATTTCTTTCATAAGAATAATCGGACTCCATGTTTGCCAATGCTTAAGTTTCTTAGATGAGTATGAAGAGATTTTACAGTGTCAATAGGTATTTGTTGCTAAAATATATGAATTGATGAGTAACTGTGGAGGGACTGGGTATGAGGGGTTGGGGATGCAGCTGGTAGGGTTTTTTGGGGAATAAAAGGGTTTAGGAAATAATATTTATGGTTTAGGATTATTGATTAGGGTTTGGGATAAGTGAAGGTAGGGATTAGGGTTAGTAGTTTTAGGGATATGGAGAATAGGGGATAGGTAAGTATAAATGAAAAGGGAGGGAGAAAATGAAGTGAGGGAGTGAGGGAGTGAAAATGATAGGGGTAGGATTTAGCAGCAAAAATAATGATTTGTAAAACCATAGGTAGTGTTTTTTCAACAAACAATGCAAGGATCTAGGGTTTAAATTTTTCCCTATTGAATCACCATGAACACTAAGAAAACTCATTCACTGGCCATGTGGGAGTGTGAACTTACTTGTGCAATAAGGAATTGGCAATTTGGAAGTTTGGAGGAGGCGTTTGGATGAATTTTGAGTGCTGTAGACTGGTGCACCGTGCCACCTCATAGGTGCGCCATGCTGGCTCAGTGCGTCGCACCAGTTATGAATTTGAACGTGGAGTGCGCTCTATGTGCACTGCGCAGGCCAGGTGCGCCGTGCCTTGACCCAGGTGTGCCGCGCCTGCAAGTTTTCACCTTTGAATGCAAAATCGCTCCCTTGGCTTTTGAAAACACAAATGCACTTGCTCTCCTTCACTTTTGGCATGCAAATGAACCTCTTTGACATGAATACACTTTATATACCCATGATTTTAATTTTTGACTTATGAAAACCCACTTTGCTAATGTTTGCTTTTCACTTGTTTTTTTAAACTTTGTTTTGGGCAGTTTGTCTTACTTTTTGCCTTTGATGGACTAAGTACTTTGGCATTTTGTTTCTTTTGCAGGAACTGGAGTGGCAGAGGCTTGGCAAGGTGACCAGGGCTACCTCTGAAATTATTACATACATAGAAAATGAAATTACATGAAATTTAGTACATGAAACATAAAAATCTATGTTTTTCCTCAAAACAGGGTTTTGAGGAAAGATCAATCACTGAGCACCTGTTTTGAGGAAAAATCAATCAATAAGCATGTGATTATTGAAATTATTGTTGCTGAGACTTTATTTGACCTCCTCATGCACCTGCTGACCATTATTAAGCATTTTCAAGACCTTATTGATGAAACCCTTGACCTAATGAGACCTAAAACCCTAAAAATGACTCTTGCAGATTTAAGGACAAAAATGACTACAAATGATCTAGATGTATGAAAATGGGCCAACAGGTAAAGATCATGAGGGAAAATGTATAATATGCCACTACCATCAGATGATCCATGACCCTAATGGAATGCAACAGATCGGATGAGACACCTAACATGCAATGCAACAAGAGAATTTGATCACTGATGGAGGGATGAAGATACTGAAACTAACAACTTCTATCCTTCGACACGATCTTGATCTGATTGTACCCCAAGAATGCATCTGTAAATGATTATGCTTCCTATCATCCTACATTATCCAACACTTCATCGATGAATAGAGTCGGAAAAGGATCATGCACGCAAGTCTCATTCAGCTTCCTGAGATCTACGCATATCCTTATTTCATCCTTCTGTTTCTTTTCCTGAACTACTATTGGGCTCACCCAATCATATTCTTCCACTAGTTCAATAATACCTACCGCAAGCATTTTATCCAACTCTAAGCGGACCTTTTCTTTATACTTTGGATTGAGGCGGTAAGGCCTTTTCTTGATCGGCTTCACGTCTAGTTTCAATGTAATTTTCATAACTCCTAGGTCCCCTATTATCCCCTTTAATTCTGAGAACTTCGTAGGTAACAAGTCCTGGTATTCATGGAGAAACTCAGCTACTTTATCCATCATAGCATTGTCCCAGTAGTCCCCTATCTTCACAAACTTCGGCTCCGCCTCTATCCCGATGTTCACTTGTCTTGTTTTTAGCAGAGCGATGATATCTGGTTTTTCTATCGATGGCCCCTCAACTTCGCAGTGTCCTTCTATTTCTAGGATATTAATGTTCTTTGGATCCTCATATTCCTCTTCAGCAGTCACATTGTAGCACTCCATCACATGGCACAGGTGGGTGGTCCAATCCGGTTGAACCAAATCCAAGGGATCATGTAGTATTCTGAAGATCGTTGCTTTGACCTCTTGCAGCGCTTCATCAATGCACTCAAATCCATCTTCAAATATAAATGTCATAAAGAATCCTTGTCTCAAAATATCCCATTCGTTCATGCCATGGTGGAGCTCTGTCTCCAAGTACCAATTCGTATGTACTACATTCAAGATGTGACAAAACAGATGCACCCACTCCAGTTGCGGTTCTACTCCATAAACATCAGTCCATTTGCATAAGTGATTATGCAGATCGATCCTTCCATCATATTTCTCTGTCAACCATACCTTTGGGCGACCAAACCACACCCTCATCATTCTTCTATATTCACGCCATCCATCGAAGTTGTCTTTATGCGTACCCCACCATATTACAGGAATAACGTGCAGCTCCAAGTCCAAGGCTTGGAAGCGATGCTTCTCCGGCACTTCCCTTTCAAATGTATCCAGAAATTTATCAATGTCAGTTAAGCCATCATAGTAAAGCAAACTTCTTACCTCCAATGATACACAATGCAATGATTTGGCCATCATGTTACATTGTAGCATACATACTTCGTGCAATATATTCTTCTAGTGTTCTAATTCCTCATCTAAGTCTAATGTGCAAGAGCTCTCACAATCCCATGTAGGACATCCATCAGATGTTGGATTCACCCAATCTTGATCTCGCGTCATTATGTTATAAATACGGTCTAAATCGTCATCACTTTCGTAATCATGGACTGGTTCAATGTAGTGCGATCCTTCTGCAGGGTCCAATGGTACTACTACACGAAGCGATTTTCTTTCAAATGACATTGTCCACTTCCTCAAATTAATCACGCCATTCATGTCGAAGACCAGTCGATCCCAAGGAGCACAGGGTAGGGATTACTGTCATCCACAATCTCTATAACTTCAAAATTGGCCAATGTGCTTGTGCCTTCGATATCGACTGTCACTCCCTGTAATCTTCCCATGGGGATAATCTTTGTTGATTTTCCATCCTCAATTAAATAGGAGACCATTGTAGCGCAAGTCTCACCATTTTCTCCCATGTCTATTTAGGAAAAACATTCGTGTCAGACCCTAGATCCAGAATAACTTTGGTCATTTCATATTCTCCTATCTGCGTGGTGATTCTCATCTTCCGCCATGTTCTTTCCTTATGCTTATCAATATTCCTGACTATGCGTGGGCCATCAGGAGTATTACCAGCACATTTATTGTTCAACTCCTGTAATCCCTTTATGACCTTACTATCTCAAAGAAAATTCATACAAGTCTCCACAAATGTAGTAAGCATGGATGGGTCCATTTCTTCAAGCTGCTTATCCTGACTTCCTAAGGTAGAAGCCTCAGCGAAGCTTTTCTTTGCTTCCATGAAGGTTTCCTTCACGCGCTCCAGATAAAAGTCAACCTCATTTTCTAGAGTTTTGTGGACCCATTCACCTTCTTCAGGCTTCTTTCCCTTGTCTTCACTAGTTGTCATTCCACTTCGCAGCATGATGTTCACATTAGGATCCTCTTCGTAGGGTTCAACCCTCATCATCTGCATATTATTGGTAGGTTGCTGAGGTTGTGCCCCTTTTATGCGCATCTTAGTTAGTAATACAAGACAATCTTCTGTCACATGGTCAAAATGAGTGCATATCTACATGACAGGCATGTCAGGTTCATGCATTCTCACGCATAGCGTCCTAGTCCCCCAGTGTTGTAGAAAAATCACCTGTCCTCGACCTCTACCAGGTCCTCCTCCACCACGGCCTCACCCGTACCCCTGAAATCCTCCTCATGCTCCCCCAACACCTCGATCCGGAGCCCGAGTTTCTCCCTGCACTCTATATGTAGGCGTTCCATCCATCATTAGCTCATATCTATGACAGTTATGCTCATCATGACCCACCAATTGACAAAAGTTACAGAAGAGTTGTTGCGGTGTTCGTACAAATTTTTGCAGGAGGTGACAATTGTTTGTCACATGTTTTCCAGCCACCTGACAGATAGCATACCATAGCGTGGGTACTGTACTTGGCCCTTCTTGAGCTTCCGGCCTCATAGGCATTAGCCCTCCTGTTACAACATAATTCGTGAAGATTGTGCAATGATCTTTGTCATGGCCCTGGCTTTTTCATTTCAGGCACCAAACTTCTTCACGCACCTCTAGTCAAATTGCTCTATCCTTCTTTAGACTTTGAAACTCTAGGAAAAAGTTCTGCAACTGTGCGTGAATCTACTAAACTCCCAAATTAGCATCTTGCATTGGCATCTCATGCAATATCCATGGCTTCCACCTGGGTCCCAATCTTTTGTTGTGATAAAGCAACCCTCAGATGAGGCAAGAGTGAAGCCACAAACCATTCACAGTGCTACCCATATATGAGATTCATGTTGGATTCACGGATCGTGCACTTCAATCTCTAATCCATATCCAAGGTGTTTCTCTAGGTGACGAAAATAGCCAATTGAACAACATTGAAAATTAATTGAAAAGCAACCGACAATTGAAGAGCATTGCAATTAAACAACAATTCGTGATTGAACAATATTCGCATTGAACAACACTTCCGGAATTGAACAACACTTCTGAAATTGAAGAAAAATCCATAATTAAACAACAGTCTGGCGATTGAACAACTCTTCCAAAATTGAACAGAAAGTGTGATTTAACAACACTTCCCTCTACGTCGTTGATCTCCTCTCTAGATCTAACTGTCACCAGTGATATCACATCAGGGAACTTGCACGATGTTTACCTGCATCACAAAGCCGATATGATTTATAAGCCTTGGTCTATAAAAGGTCGGGTCTAGGTTTTTGAATTAAATCCCGATTACATCAAACCCTGATATCCCTTTGATAACAATGTTCATTCAAATCCTACGGCTAGTGGCTCTTCATCTAACACACAGTCTAAACACAGGCTTAACCGCATTGTTGACTATGACGTCAGCAGTTGAACTTTCGATCGATGGTCAGGATGGATTATGGGCCCTCAATCATGATCAAACCCTTCCATGCTCTCTACCCCCGTTATTAAAATTAATGACTATGATTAACCATAAACACTGAGATTAACAATTAAAACACGAAAACAGGGAAAATACCCGGATGCACTTCAGAACACAGATTCATAGATTAAACGAGAGTTTCCACCAGGATCAACACATAGATTCACACTAAAACAAATTCATTCAATAAAATAATGGTTACAGAGTCTTGGCCCTCTCGGTTCAATCACAGCGAATTAACAGAGCTCTATTTCATTCTGAAAACCCTCCCTATCACTCAACTCTCACCTCTCACTCAATCCTCAATCATCTCAACTAAATCTTCTACACTACACTTTCTTCTTTTTATGAGTCGAATCCTACTCTAACTGTACAACAACTCAATCTCTATTTTAAACAATATCACAATCAAATCTCTATTTTGAAGCTCCATTACACACCTACGCTAACAACTTATCCTTCAATATAAAATAAGACAATTTCCTAACTATTACAATAATGTATTACAAATCATTTTCGAGAGATCCAACCCTCTTGACTAAACTGACTTTTAACCACTCATGTTAGTGAAATTCAACTCTTTTAGCCACAACATGTGAACAAACCTTCACATTACTGGATAAGTCCAGATGCTCCTGCATCAGACTCCCAGGGAAGAAAAGAATCATCCTTCATACTTTCAGGATTTACTCCATACTTCTGCAACTCTGCTATTGTCAACCAAATAACATCGTCCACTAGTTGTGCTTTCCATTTGACTAGATATTGATAATAAACCTATCCCCTGGTTCTTTTGGATACTCTTTTCTCCAAAATAGCTTCCACCTCTCTCTTAACTGTCTTTGGCATATGTTCTTCCAACTTCAGAGTTTGAACTTCACCTTCTGTAGTTTCCTCCTATAGCTTTGTCTCTGTCTCTTTGTATGGATACAAATTTGCAACATTGAAGATAGGTGATATTCCAATCCCTTCTGGCAATTCAATTTTATAAGCATTAGTTGAAAACTTTCTTACAATTCTACATGGTCCTATCTTTTTCATTTTTAATTTATTGTAAGTCTTATATGGAAATCTTTATTTTCTCAAATACACCATCACTAAGTCTCGCACTTGGAATTCTTTCTCTCTTCTTTTCATATCTTCTCCCTGTTTGTATTTACCACTGCTTTCCTACAATCTGCCTTTAACATCTTCTTGTAGTCTCTGCATCTGCTTTGCAAAGTCTTCAAATTTTGCACTTCTTGTCTCCTGTTTACCCAAATTTCTAAGCTCATACACACCTCTTGGATTCATCCAAAAAACAATATGAAATGGACTCATTCTAGTACTCCGGTTTGGAGTGTCATTATAAACAAACTCAGCCTGAGCTAGTGCTAAATCCCACTGCTTAGGATTTTGATACACTAAACTTCTCAATATGTTCCCCAAGCTTTGTTTTACTACTTCGGTCTATCCATCTGTTTGAGGATGGCATGCTGAACTGAAACTGAGGTTAGCTCCTAGTTTCTTCCAAAGGGTTCTCCAGAAATTCCCTACAAACTTTGTATCTCTATCAGACACAATACTTACAGGCAATCCTTGTAATCTTACAATTTCTGAAAAAAAAAATAGATTAGAAATATGTGTTGCATCACTAGTATTTTTACATGCAATGAAATGTGCCATTTTGGAAAATATATCTACCCCAACATAAACAGAATCATTCCCCCTTTGATTTTTAGGTAACCCCAAAACAAAATCCATGCTAACTGCATCTCATGGTCAGTCTGGTATTGGAAATGGCGGTTACAATCTTGTATTCTGGTTTCTCCCTTTAGTGTGTTGACATGTCCTACACTTCTCAACAAATCTCTTAACATCAATCTGCATCTTTGGCCAACAATAAAAATAATTTACCTTAGCAAAGGTTTTCTCTTGTCCAAAGTGACCAGATAATCCTCCACTATGTTTCTCCTTTATTATGTTTTCCCTCATAGAACATTTGGGAATACACAACGTGTTGCCTTTAAACAATAAAGCTCCTTGGATAAGATAATCTAACCACTGACTTCTGTTATGAGCTATTGGATTTTGAACCGTTGTGTAAATATCTTTGAAATCTGCATCATTTTTATACATTTCAACCATTTCTTCAAATCCCACAACACCAACTTTTAATTCTTCCACAATGAACTTTACCCTACTTAAAGCATCAACGACTTTGTTCGACTTACCGCTTGTGTGATTTATCACAAAAGTAAAGCTCTGCAAAAACTCTACCCACTTGGCATGTTTCTGGTTCAATTTTGGCTGGTTATTTATGAACTACAATGCATGATTTTCAGAATACAATATAAACTCCTTTGGTAGAAAATAATGTCTCCATTTTTTTAAGGCTTGTACAATAGCATAAAATTATTTATCATAAGAAGAATACTTCTTCTTCACTTCATTTAATTTCTCACTGAAGTACATTATTGGTCTCTATTCCTAACTCAAAACTGCCCCAATTGCAACTCCACTAGCATCTGTTTCAATTTGAAACACTTTTCCAAAATTGAGTAAAGCTAAAACTGGTTTCTTTGTGATTCTCCTCTTCAGCAAATTAAAATTATTGTTTGCTGCTTTTGTCCACTTGAATGGTTGATTAGTCTCCTTGATTGTTTCAAGAATTGGTGCACAAATATGACTAAAACCTTAGATAAATTTCCTATAAAAACTTGCAAGACCATGAAAACTTCTTACTTCAAATATATTACTTGGAATAGGCTAGTCCCAAATTGCTTGGACTTTCTCTAGATCCATTTTCAATCCTTCTTTAGAAACTACAAATCCCAAGTAAATTAATTCTTCTTTCATGAAACTACATTTCTTTAGATTTATCAGTAGTTTCTCTTCCTGCGGAGTTCTTAAAACCAATTTAAGATGCTCCAAATGTTCTTCTTTACTTCTACTAAAAACTAGAATATCATCAAGATAAACAATAACAAACTTGCCTACATATTCTTTCAAAACTTCATTCATCAATCTCATGAACGTGCTATGTGCTTTAGTGAGTTCAAAAGGCATCACTGACCACTCATACAACCCATTATTTGTTTTAAATGCGATCTTCCATTCATCTCCTTCTCTAATTCTTATTTGATGATATCCACTCTTCAGATCTATTTTAGTAAAATACTTTGACCCACTCAAACAATCCATCAAATCATGCATGCATGGCAAAGGAAATATATACCTGATAGTGATCTTGTTTATGGCTCTAGAATCTGTACACATAGGCCATTCACCTCCTTTCTTTGGACTGAGTACTGTTGGCACAACACATGGACTAAGATTCTCTCTTATCAGTCCCTTATCCATCAGTTCTTGCACTTGTCTTCCAACTGCTACATTCTCTTGAGGAGTTAATTGGTACGCTGCTTTTTTTGGCAAACTTGCTCCTAGTATTAGATCAATATGATGAATAATACTCCTGATTGGTGGAAATGCATTTGGCAACTCATCCACAATGATATCAGTGAAATCATTTAATAGAATTTTGATTTCTTCAGGTAAATCATCTAAGTTTGTGGAAGTTAAAATTACCTTATGTTTCCCTACAACAGCAAAATGCATTTCTTCACCTTTTCCTACCTCTTGCAATAGTTCCTTTCCACTCATCAGCATAACACTGTTTCCAGGTGTTCCTTTGTCAGTGTCATCCTTCAACAGCAGCAGTGTATGTTTATTTCCATTCTTCTCCAGAGTATAAGTATTTTTTCTCCGATCATGAATATCTTTCTGATCAAACTACCACGGTCTTCCTAGCAATACATGGCATACATCCATTTGAATTACATTACACAATATCACATCCTTATATGTACCAATCTGTATCCCAACCTTGCATTGTTCTGTCACAATAATCTAATGTACTTTCTGCAACCATGACACTTTGTAAGGAGTAGGATGTATTGTCTTCACTAATCCCAGCTTGTACACCATCTCTGTAGAAACAAGGTTATCAGTACTTCCACTATCAATTATCACTTTACAACATTCACCTTTCGATTTGCACGTAGTTCTGTGTTGGGTCCCTATAATACTAGTGATTACCCCATTACTATTGTAGTTATACCCCTTATTTATATTGTTGTGCCCCTATTACCCCCATATTGTTATTTCTGTGCCCCATAGAATCCCCCTATTGTTATTTGTGTGGCTTTATATTATTATTGTTAGGTCGGCTGGATTATATTGTGACTCCTTAGACTCCTATATATAGAAAGGAGGTTTTGTCATTTGTATCATCCAAGAATTGTTCATTTATGTAATGTAAAGGAGGTTGCCCCCTCGAAGAGGCTGAATTCTAAGGCGTGGATCTCTCTTTTCTATCTTTTTGTGAGCTGGTTTCATAACATTTGGTATCAGAGCTTTGAGATTCTAGGGTTTCGCTGCTCCAAACAGGTCATCGTGGAATTTTCGCTATAACTTTTTTTCTGTGACATTTCAAAAGTCGCAAAAAAAACCCATTTGAGAAGAATTGGCGCTGAACCTTGGGTCCGAATTTCAGAGCTTTTCGCGCGATATTTTCGGAGATAGGATCTGAGGAAGTTGGCCTTTATGCAGACTCCTGAATTACATTCAAAATATGTGACCTGGGAAAAATCGTCATAACGCTCTCTCTGAGGATCGGATTGAAATTTCGTAAAAAGGTGTAGAAAGAGGACGGACTGCAGTTTCTTTTGTGTGTGTTTCAAATTCAAAGGTTGAAACAGTGACTCGTGGCACGTCGTACAAGTTCGCTCTACTGAACTAGTCTAAAAGCAAGTCACTGTGGGAGATTTCACATAACTCTTACTTGGAGAATCCAATTTGGCTCAGACTTGTGGCATTGGAAAGAGGACACAGAAGGCTACTACAGGTAGCAATTTTAGAACTGGATGATTCGAAATTACAGAGATACATCAGATTCAATATCAGGCTTCTATAAAGTGAAAAAAGTGTGTAGTTTTTTTTTTTTTATTTTTATGTAAGCTTGGTTTAACGGAATTCAAAGGGCATAGTAAAGCATTATTATCGGTAACTGATGCCTCGAGGAAAGAAAATGCAAACACCTAGTAAGGAACCTGAAAGCTCTAGCATGACTCATGAAGAAGAGGAAGAAATGCTACATGATATATCAAAATTACAAGAACAAGTGCAACAAATGTCACGCTCACAAAAGCTAACAGAAGCTAAGATAAGTGGCGTGGAATCTAAGATAAATGGTGTGGAATCTAAGATAAGTGGCGTGGAATCTAAGATAAATGGCGTGGAATCTAAGATAAAGGGCATGGAAGCTAAGGTGGAGGATTCGATGGTAAATTTGAAGATAGATTTGAAGACAGACATGGA
The DNA here is from genome assembly GCA_031772625.1 of Pinus tabuliformis. Taxonomy (NCBI): domain Eukaryota; kingdom Viridiplantae; phylum Streptophyta; class Pinopsida; order Pinales; family Pinaceae; genus Pinus; species Pinus tabuliformis. The sequence continues at coordinate 1,588,839,329 of CM062804.1, forward strand.
AGAATTGAAGAACTTGCTACAAGAAAGGGTCACTAATGGTGAAAAGGTAGTAAAGGAAACTCATGATGAGAACAAAAGAAATGTTAATCATGATTCCATAGACTCTAATGTTGGATCGAAGACTCACCATGTTCCAAAAATCGATATGAGGAAGTTTGATGGCAAGGATCCCGCCACATGGAGCAATTCTTCGATCTCAATAATGTGCAAAACACACAAAAGGTACGTATGGCAACTTTATATTTGGAACCAAATCAGTTTGTATGGTATCAATGGCTTTGTTCTCGTAAACAATTTATCACTTGGGCAATTTTTACGGAAGAATTGATAGCACATTATGAGGATACAAAAAGCAACACTTTTTTTAGCCAATTGATAAGTCTCAAACAAAAGGGTTCAATAATGGAGCACATTGAGGAGTTCCAAAAATTGAACATAAGGGTAAAAGATATTCCAGAGGAGCATAGGATTGATGTGTTCATAGGGTCTTTAAAGGATAATATCCAACATGATGTGCGCCTTTGGGAACCTGATTCATTAGAGAAGGCATTCAGGTTAGCAAGAAAAATGGAAAGCAAAATTATGGCAACTAGGAAGCATACCATTCACAACTATAAAGACGGAAGTGTTGTTGCCCATAGTCTTCCACAACCTACAAGGTTGACACCACAACAATTGGAAGAAAAAAGAGCAAAAGGGCTTTGTTACAATTGTGATAGCAAATACACAAAAGGTCATAAGTGTGCTGAGAAGAAATTATTCTACATAGATTGTGAAGAGGAAGAAGAAAAGGAGCAAGAAAGGTCAAAAGAAGAGGATATATTCCAGGAACAAAGCCTAGATGAAGAACAAATAAATCCGACCATATCTTGTAATGCATTGGCGGGAATTACCACTCCTCAAACCATCAAGATAGAAGGACAAATCAAGAAGAAAAAGGTAATAGTGTTGATTGATTCAGGAAGCACCCACAATTTTATTCATTGTAGGGTAGCAAAAGAATTGAATTGCTTCCTATATCCAGCACCAGAGTGTCAAGTGATGATTGCAAATGGAGGAACAATAAATTGCTCTGGAAAGTGCCATAATATCAAGCTATCCATGGGAGAATATGTATTGACTAGCCCAATGCTTTCCATTCCAATGGGAGGTGCTGATGTTGTACTAGGAGTCCAATGGCTACAATCCTTGGGTACAATAGCTTTTAATTTTCAAGAACTTTTCATCAAATTTTCTTGGAAGGAAAGGAAGTTGAATTAAGGGGTATTGCAGGGAAACCAGGAAAGATAATCAGCTCTAATGGTATGACAAAGCTTCTAAAAAAGGAGCAAAGAGGTGTAATTGCACAATTATGTTCGCTAGATGTTTCCACATTGGAATCATCTATTTCTCCAGATCTCCAAAAAGTCTTGGACAATCATTCCAAGGTATTTGAGACTCCCAAGGGTCTCCCACCTATGCGTGATCATGATCATGCTATTCATCTGATTCCAGGAAGTGTTCCTCCAAACATCAGGCCGTACAGATATCCCTATGCCCAAAAAAGTGAAATTGAACGTATGGTTGCAGAAATGCTAGAGGCTGGTATAATTCAACCGAGTCAAAGTTCTTTCTCAGCTCCAGTAGTATTGGTGCACAAGAAGGATGGATCATGGCGCATGTGTCCAGATTATAGGGAGCTCAACAAGCTCACTATTAAAGATAAGTTCCCCATTCCTGTTATTGATGAATTACTGGATGAATTGCATGGATCAATTTACTTCACCAAGTTGGATCTTCGTTCGGGATATCATCAAAGGAGATTGAAGACATCCCAAAAACGGCATTTAGAACTCATGAGGGTCATTATGAATTTTTGGTCATGCCTTTTGGCCTTACCAATGCACCTTCAACATTTCAAGGTTTGATGAATTCAATTTTCAAACCATTCCTTAGAAAATTTGTGTTAGTATTTTTTGATGATATACTAATCTACAGCAATTCTTGGAAGGATCATGTTGAACATGTTGACAGGGTGCTACAACTATTGGAGGAGAAACAATTATATGCAAAAAGATCCAAATGTTTCTTTGGAGTCCAGGAGGTGGAATATTTGGGTCATATTGTATCTCATGAAGGAGTTAAGGTAGACCCTAGCAAAATTAAAGCCATTAAGGAATGGAAAATCCCCACATCCATAAAGCATCTGCGAGGATTTCTTGGGTTGACAGGGTATTATCGCAAGTTTGTTAAGAATTATGGGAGAATAGCAGCACCTCTAACAACATTATTGAAGAAAGATTCATTTTCATGGACTCCGGAAGCAACAAAGGCCTTTGAACATCTTAAAGAGGCAATGTGCCAAGCACCGGTCTTAGCTACACCGGACTTCACAAAAACCTTTATTGTGGAATGTGATGCTTCAGGAAATGGAATTGGTGCTGTTCTAATGCAAGATGAAAGACCCATTGCTTTTGAAAGTCGTCCAATCAAGGGAAAGTTTTTAAGCAAAGCTATTTATGAGAAGGAAATGTTGGCAATACTCCATGCACTTAAGAAATGGCGACCCTACCTAATGGGAAGACACTTCAAGGTAAAAACGGATCATGATAGCCTTAAATACTTTTTAGAACAAAGATTATCCTCTGAAGAGCAACAAAAGTGGGTCACAAAGATGTTGGGTTATGACTTTGAAATCATCTACAAAAAAGGGAAGCAAAATGTGGTGGCAGATGCACTCTCAAGAAAGGATGAGGATGTGGAAGCATTGTTGTGTGCCATTTCTATTATCCAACCAGATTGGATAAACGAAGCAAGGGAGGAATGGAAGAATGACGAAGAAGTGTGGGCACTTATTCGAAAGCTACAACAAGATTCCAGTACTTCTGATACATTTAGCTGGAAAAATGATTCGTTATGGTACAAAGATCGCTTATACCTCTGTAAGAATTCCCAGCTAAAACAAAAGATTCTTATGGAATTGCACACTTCTCCCTTAGGAGGGCACTCAGGATTTTTAAAAACTTACCACAGGGTTAAGAAGGAATTTTTTTGGGATGGCCTTAAATCAGATATTCAAAAGTTTGTGGCGGAATGTTTGGCTTGCCAGCAAAATAAAGTTGAAACAATTAAGACACCGGGTCTATTACGACCTTTATCCATTCCAAGCCAACGTTGGGAGGAGGTTTCAATGGATTTTATCACAGGTTTACCCAAGTCTGAGGGAAAGAGTGTCATCATGGTGGTAGTTGACAGACTTACCAAGTATGCACACTTTTGTGCATTATCACATCCATTTAAAGCCAGTACAGTTTCTACTGCATTTATGGAAACAGTTCAAAAGCTACATGGAAACCCAAAGATTATTGTAAGTGACAGAGATCCATTTTCACTGGAAATTTTTGGACAGAATTATTTTCTTGTCTTGGTACTCAGTTAGCTCATAGCTCATCTTATCATCCTCAATCTGATGGGAAAACTGAGATAGTAAACAAATGTTTGGAAGGATATCTTCGTTGCTTTGTATCTGATAAGCAGACACAATGGGTCAAATGGTTGCCTCTGGCTGAATGGTGGTATAACACTTCCTTCCATACAGCAACAAAAATGACCCCATTTATGGCACTTTATGGGTATCAACCACCATCCATCACATCATATTTAAGAGAAAATTCTAAGGTTCAGGTAGTGGAACATCACATCGAACATCAACAACAAGTCCTCCAACTCTTAAAGGATAACCTCGTGTTGGCACAAAATAGAATGAAACAACAGGCAGATCAACATCGCAGTGAAAGAAGTTTTGATGTAGGTGATTGGGTATTCCTACGGCTACAACCATATAAGCAAATGTCCCTAAAGCAAGCTAAGAAGGATAATAAATTATCACCAAAGTATTATGGTACGTACAAGGTGTTGTAAAAGATTGGTACTTTGGCATACAAATTGGAGCTTCCTGCAGCTTCTCGATTGCACCCAGTCTTCCATGTTTCATGTTTAAAGAAGGTTATAGGTGACAAGCTCCCAATTCAAACAATATTGCCAGAACTTGATGAGGAAGGAAAAATTATATTGGAACCGGAAGCAGTCACAGAAACAAGAACTCCACAGCTACGAAATCGATCAATTTCAGAGTATCTTATCAAGTGGAAGAACTTATCCGCTGAAGATTCCACATGGGAGGATGAGAATTTTATGCAGAAGTATCTAGAACTACTCAAGCGTTGAGGACAACACTTTTTTGAAGGAGAGGGGCATGTTGGGTCCCTATATTACTAGTGATTACCCCATTACTATTGTAGTTATACCCCTTATTTATATTGTTGTGCCCCTATTACCCCCCATATTGTTATTTCTGTGCCCCATAGAATCCCCCTATTGTTATTTGTGTGGCTTTATATTATTATTGTTAGGTCGGCTGGATTATATTATGACTCCTTAGACTCCTATATATAGAAAGGAGGTTTTGTCATTTGTATCATCCAAGAATTGTTCATTTATGTAATGTAAAGGAGGTTGCCCCCTCGAAGAGGCTGAATTCTAAGGCGTGGATCTCTCTTTTCTATCTTTTTGTGAGCTGGTTTCATAACATTCTGAATATACTCTTACTCTGAGCTAGTTCTTCAGTTTCTTTCTCTGCCTTAAGCAATGCCTCTTCAACAACAGGGATTATCCTACTTCAAGGGATTCTTCCTTTTCCATAAGTGGAGGTGTTTCTGGCTTTGCCTCAACCACATTCGCATTCCTCTGACTTGCTAGTTTATTATGAGGACAACCCCATGACACATGTCCTCATTCTCCACACGTGTAACACCGAATATCTCTTCCTTGCCCTCTTCCTTTGGGCACAAATCTTCCTCTATTAAAATCTCCTCTCTATTATAGACATATCTGGGCACATCAACCCCAAACTTATATTTCAATTAACTAGGGCTCATCAACCCCTAAAAGAGTTGTTTCGTACCCTAGATGAACTTAGTCATCTGAGTGCATCATTCCCCAAAAGCTCCACTTCAAGAATCATCCAGAAAGAGCCTAAAAGAGCCTAAATTGGACCATATTGACTGCTCCACTAATAAACTGTGATGCATACTAACTGGTACACTGTCAAGGTGTGATGAATGCTGTTTAGGCCTTCTATAGGGTGCAATGGGTGAGGATAGACCAATTTCTGGGATAGTTTGTTACTTGGTTGCTCATGGAGTCTTATAGAAACTTCTCTTGTGCCACTTGCCTCTCTGAATTCGCCCAAGGATGACCAAGGGAATTAGGAAACCATCTCCAATTCCCCTCTCTTGTGTAACCAATTGTAACAAGTGGAATGACACTAATCAAACCCCATGGATGACTCACACCCTTGCAAAACTCTATAAAAGGATCTCACATCCAAGAGATCAGGAGGCTAGAATTTTGTGAATTGCAAGTAAGTGCTGATAGTTTGTAATTGAGGAGAGAGCATTGTATTCTTGTTGGTGTGGTCTTGCTATTTTATAAGGTGAAGAAGGATTGAAGCTGGGAGGATGGCGCTGGATTAGACAACTGGGTTGTAATTCTCCTTTCTATTAATAAATCTCTTCAATCTCCCATATGATTGTACAATTGTGAATTCTATCATTTTGTTGATTATATATCTGATTCTGTAATGTTTACGTTGTAATAGATCACAATTCTTTGATGGTTATTTGTTGCTGTACTTGTGCAAGTACTCTCCAAGTGTGTTAAATACGAGGAGGAGTTGGAGGATCTGCCACAGGAGAGAGAGATAAAGCAAGGGATTAAGCAGAAGTTCCAGGTTGGTTCCAATATCTTTCTCTTATCTGTTATACATAGGAAAAATCATTGAATCGATTTAAATTGTTGTTTCTAGGGTAACTACCAAACCTAGAGGGTTAGTCATTCGACAAGACACTAATTTTCCCAAAAACAAATTTCCGACTCCACTAGGGAACTAAACAGATGTTTTTTGTTGTTATGGCTTGTTTTATGTTCAATTTGATAAACTATAGATAGAGTCTGAAGCCAGCCAGGTAGCTTTCGAACTGCTCTTGCTTTGCAATTTCATAGTAGATGAATGCTGCTTTAGTCGATCTCTAGTTTAGTTTATGAATTAAACATTTGACTTACAAGCACATCTAGATGCCCTTTTGGCAGCTTAGTAACCTCTCAAGACATTCCATCATACTTTTCTCATTATTGTTCATCAAAACCAAGCTTGATTTCATTGAAAACTACTCCACATTTGAGCCAAAAACCTTTTCAGTTGTGCTCCCTGGATCATCGCACTATCTTCCACTATGTTCTAGTATGCATCCCACCTCCTAAGTGCAGAAAGTGCGATGCATCTCCATTTCTATGAAGCCTAGGTGCGATGATTGACTGAACTCTAGAAATTGAGGGTTTTTGACCTGTTTTCAGTTTTGTTTGGTTGTTTTGCTGCAAATGAACAATGCCTCTTCACTGAATCTTACTTGCATCACTTAGATAAGCCTCAATTACATTAGGATTAGTGAATTTTTTTGTTTTTGTATTTGTTCCTCATTTACAATCCTTTGTCGAAAAGTTGTTTTAGTGTATTTGTCACTTTGATACAAAAAGTGTCGTAATTGTCATTTTTTGTCGAAAAGAGAATTGTCATAAATTCTTCCTTCCCTTGATAATCGATTAAAATTTTCTTCATCTATTTGATTTGATTTGTTTACATTCAAAGTTTCAAAAGAATTTTTCTTCAAAATTGAAAGTGTCGTTTTGAGTCTTCCTTTTCCTTTGTGAAGAAAAATTGTCAAAAATGCCATTTTGAGTGAAATATTTCAGATCTTTGCTGCGTTTAGTTTTCCTTTTTGCATATTTCACATTAAGGCGAGTGAAAAAAAATACATGCATTTTCATTTATCATTTTTTGGTTTTTGTGCGAAAAGATGATTTAGGGAAATGCACTAGTGTGTGCTCTTTGCTCTTTGCTTAAAAGCACTATTATCTTCATTCCCTAGTAGCTAGGATTTTCATTGCTCAAATAAACAAAGATTGTTTATCATTGTAGATTGCATCTTATGAATTTTAGATCATCATTACGCGATGAACCATTGAAAGGAAAACTCTAAACAAGATCAACTTTAAAATGAATTTCAATGAACCTAACAATGCTTTGGAACTTAACGCAACATATCTAGAGGTCTAGGCTAGTGACGTGTTCCGACATCATTAAAACTAGTGGCTATCATTTTCATTGAAGGTTGGGTGATTCCTCCTCCTTGATACGACAAGTGCTAGCACGGACTTGTGCTCCCCGTACCGTCGCGTATATATTGGGAGACCACAATATGCTTAAATCCTTTATCCATAGCAAACCGAGTCTACCGCCTTATTGATCGCAATGCACTGAACATAGCATTCGGGAAGATTCACTGTCATACATAAGTCCTTGGTAATTTCTCTTTAATCTATCACCATGGTGTATATTGCAGTTTTGTGATTGGTTTGGTAATCCCTTTTTCTAGATTTTCCCGAGTAGTCACTTTCATTCCTTTTCGACTCTCTAAAAGAAAAGATCCATCTAAGAACTTGTCCTTTCAGGCTCATTAAAAATCGAAGGAGACTAGAGTCATCTTTAGCTTTTTCTTGACTCTTAATAATTGAAAAAGCAAAGTTGTGTCCAAGCGTCAATAAAATTAATTGAATTCGGAATAACATCATTTTTCCCCTTAATTTTGAGTTGATCAAGTAATCTGAAATCGTGGAAGAAATTCATTCAAAACCCCGTCAATCGCAGAGATTAGCAAGTCAACCGTCTTTGCCTCCGGAAGCGAAGCCAATCCAGACAAAGCGGTCTCGTTTAACTGAGTCTAGTTCATTTTGTTTCAACATTGTCAGAGACTCTAGTTACTCTGATTATTTCTGGTACATCGGCCTTCAAAGAGGAAGTTCCACAGTTACAAGAGGACATTAGAACAGATCCTAGTGTAATGGTAAACACCTCTGTATCTAAAACAACTCCATCTAGAGTTGATCCAGAACCCATGTCAATTCAAACCGAGGCTACATTTGAACTAGTAGTTGTTCAAGAACCTCCCTTTGAGACTGAAGTTCATTTACCTGAACATCTGGACTTTGAGTTTCAGTGTTCAGAAGGTTTCACCCACCCAGTAACTATCACTACAGAAGTTATACCTTCTTCAGCCCTAGAAATCTTTTACGGACCTGACGATCTACCTCTTCCACTTGGTCTAATTTCTATGGAGGAGGTAGTAGAGGATTCCCCATCTAGTAACCGGTTTCATTTTGGAATTGGGATTCATTTGTATCCTTCTACTCCTGAGTTTGTTCCTTTTAATCCTGCTTCATCGCAATTTCCTATCAAATCACTTGGAGATATTTTGGATAAGCTAAACATGTCTGAGCAACCATCAACATCTAGGAATGTGTCATCTAATGCAGCTACGGCGGAACCTCCTGCTATTATTCCTACGATGTTTTCCAATACACTTGAGTCATATTTATATGGTACACCATCCATTCCAGCTGGTTATCAATCACTAGCTGGAGTTCACTCAGGGGCTGTTTGGGCGCCATGGTCTACTTCCATTTATTCATCCAGAGTCCCGTCTAGTTTTTCTTACATGGAAACTCAGCAATTTGATCCTGCATACCAGTATCAATTTGGGAAAACTAGCTATCAAAGACCAATGTATCCTTTAAACACTAGAATGTTGCCATATGGAGAATAGTATGCCTATTGACCATTTCCTCCTGGAGGACAACCATATGAGAGTTTCCAACAATATTCAGGTCAAACTAGAATTACATCTAGTGGTTGGATACCAATACTGCCAGAACAACCAAGGGTTGTATATCCAATGCAACCGATCCAACCTGTGTCGAATATTCCCACTACACCTGTTGTTACGACTGTGTCGCAAACACAAGCACAACCTGTTGTGTCTCAACCTCAACTTGCTCCTTCTTCCTCGCAACCTCAAGTTTCGAGGTAGAAGACTCAAGTCTCTTAGGTTGTGATACAATAGCCACTTGTCTCTACGGCTCAACCATAACCTCAGGTTAGTGCTCCTTTATCTGGAACGACTCAGGCACAAACGGGTATTGTCAATCCATAACTTGGTCAGTCTTCCAGTACTGGGAAATAGCAAACGGTCCAACAACAGTGGCTGGCACAATATCAACAACCACAATTCTAGCAAACCCAACCTCAGTTTGGACTTGGTTCACAAGCTCAGACTAGATTTGGTCAATATCAAGCCTACCGAGGATCTAGGCAACAAGGCTTTATTAGTGTTGGTTGACCTTGAGGTGTCCTTGATACAGTTAGCTCGAACTTTGACCTAGACTTGATGGACTATAGTCCCCAACCATGGAGTGAGAGTCCTTGAACCCCCTATCTAGATGAGCTAATGGATAATGTAGGACGATATGCTAATATTGAGGACAAGCTTGACACGGCATGTAAAAATATCTGATTAACATCCCAGGGCATACGAGTGGTTTTGGTTGGTTAAGTGATAATAAAGACTATGCACATGGTACAAAACCACCTCCGAGTGCCTCTAAGGTGAATGGTTGGCCTAGTGGTGCTCATCGCCAACATCAAGTTTTCTTATTGGTGGCTAGTGTCCTACTTACTAATGTCTACTACCCAATATTGTGACATTCTGATAGGTCGATGTACCAACAACTAATACATTGCATTAGTGTAGGTTGACCTTGTTAAGGTGTCCTTCATACAGTTAGCCTGAAATTTGACCTCTCGATGGACTATAGTCCCCAACCATGGAGTGAGAGTCCTTGAACCCTCTATCTTCATGAGCTAAATTATGGATAATGTAGGATGATATGTTAATATCGAGGACATGTTTGACAGTTTGATATGTCTATGTACCAACAACTAATACATTGCATTAGTGTTGGTTGACCTTGAGGTGTCCTTGATATAGTTACCTCGAACTTTGACCTAGACTTGATGGACTATAGTCCCCAACCATGGAGTGAGAGTCCTTTAACCCCCTATCTAGATGAGCTAATGGATAATGTAGGATGATATGCTAATATCGAGGACAATCTTGACATGGCATGTAGGTTAGTTGGGGCGTTTTGCACATTTAGGTGATGGGGAGTACTATTTGCCATCATTATAAACCAAAGGAATATAGATGTTGTATGGGTGTTAATGTGAGGATAATTTTGTCCCTAGACAAGGATGGCTTTGTTTGGGGCCTTGGACATCATCTAAAGAGAAACACCATTATCATCCCAGGGCATACGAGTGATTTTGGTTGGTTAAGTGATAATAAAGACTGTGCACATGGTACAAAACCACCTCCCAGTGTCCCTAAGGTGAACGGTTGGCCTAGTGGTGCTCATCGCCAACATCAAGGTTTCTTGTTGGTGGCTAGTGTCCTACTTACTAATGTCTACTACCCAATATTGTGACATTTTGATAGGTCGATGTGCCAACAACTAATACATTGCATTAGTGTTGGTTGACCTTGACATGTCCATGATATAGTTAGCCCGAAATTTGACCTAGACTTAATGGACTATAGTCCCCAACCATGGAGTGAGAGTCCTTGAACCCCCTCTCTAGATGAGCTAATGGATAATGTAGTATGATATGGTAATGTCGAGGACATTGAGCTTGACATGGCATGTAGGTTAGTTGGGGATTTTTGCACATTTAGGTGATGGGGAGCACTATTTGCCATCATTATAAACCAAAGGAATATAGATGTTGTATGGGTATTAATGTGAGGATAATTTTGCCCCTGGACAAGGATGGCTTTGTTTGGGGCCTTGGACATCATCTAAGGAGAAACACCATTATCATCCCAGGGCGTACGAGTGGTTTTGGTTGGTTTAGTAATAATACAGACTGTGCACATCGTACAAAACCACCTCCCAGTGCCTCTAAGATGAATGGTTGGCCTAGTGGTGCTCATCGGCAACATCAAGGTTTCTTGTTGGTGGCTAGTGTCCTACTTACTATTGTCTACTACCCAATATTGCGACATTTTGATAGGTCGATGTACCAACAACTAATACATTGCATTAATGTTGGTTGACCTTGACGTGTCCATGATACAATTAGCCCGAAATTTGACCTAGACTTGATGGACTATAGTCCCCAACTATGGAGTGAGAGTACTTGATCCCTCTATATCGATGAGCTAATGAATAATGTAGGATGATATGCTAATATCGAGGACAAGTTTGACATGGCAGGCAGGTTATTTGGGTATTTCTGCACAATTAGGTGATGGGGAGCACTATTTTCCATCATTATAAACCATAGGTATATAGATGTTGTATGGGTATTAATATGAGGATAATTTTGCCCCACAAGGATGGCTTTGTTTGGGGCCTTGGACATCATCTAAGGAGAAACACCATTATCATCCCAAGGCGTACGAGTGGTTTTGGTTGGTTTAGTAACCCAACACGACTACCTAAGAATAGTAAATCCTCCTTACTACTGCTGCGTGGTGATCCAGGAAACAAGATCTGGGTTTTTATTGCTTATCGGAGGGAAAGCATTCCTCCACTCAAGGAGTTTTCCTCCTATCCACTTGTACAAACAATAGGCTTGAGTAAGATAATAGGATTAGAAGAAAATCATAGGAAAACATGTGAATAATACGAGAGGTTCAGATTCCAAGATTTTTTTGTAACTTTGTCATCTTCAAAGTTACAAACAACATGTTTGTTAATTGAAGTGATATTTGATTTCAGCGCTTAGTTTAGCTTTCTTCTAAGGTTTTTAAGTTTCCTTGTGTTAACTTGGCCCATTGACCTAGGTGGTCAATATCCCTCTTGTATCATTTATGTTCACATATTTGTTTATGGGCAATTTTTTCTTACAGCTTATCTTAACAGTTGTTGATGATAGTTGTAGCACTCTTACATTAGTTAGATAGAATTTTTACTTTGAATTTAGTTCATTTCCATTACTATTTTTAATTTTTTTGGTTCATTATGTGTTATTCATTAACCCTACCACAAATTGTTTTAATGCATTGGATATGTTCACTTTCCAATTTTCCAACTTCTCATTAGCATCATTGCCATCCAATACCACATTTAGCATATTCACCTTCACATTAGGTTGTTTCTTGTAGAAAAATAAGGACACCTGTAGCAGTTTGCAACCCGACTTCCAAGCTTGCCCAAATTCACACGAAACATAAGATAATCTGTGATTCAACGATTTGGGAAACTTTTGAACAGACAGATAATCAGTGATCCGTGTGCTTTGACAATCCGTGATCCATGTGCTTTGAGAAGCGGATGCACACATTATATCCAATATGGTCGGGGGTATCTTGTAGCATTAACAGGTGAGGCGCATCTGTCAACAACCCTTTCGGACGACCAAGACATTTTTATAAGCTCTGCATTTAATTCCGTTTTTTTCTGTGAGGCCGATCTTCCATAGTTTTTGCCTAAAACAGGTATGTGTTTAGGCTTTCTGTTTGTTTTATTAAAAAATATCTCTTTGGATAAATTATTATCATATCCTGTTGCCTGTTCAGATTGTTGGGGCTACCTTTAGATTATATCTTTTTTATTTTGCAGACTTTAAACACATATCTACTAAGCATAGGATGATAAAACGTTGCATTTTCTTGGATCGGATTCTAGCTTAGTTATTTCCTCTACTTTTGGGCATATGTAACGTTAAGTGCATGTTAATGGAATTTGATTACTTGTTTCTTTGTGTTAAGTACATTGATAAGCAGAAAAACCTTTATCGAAACATCTTCACCATGCACTTTCTGGGTAGAAATGTTAGGACTTCTTATTATTTTCAATGGCATATTACCACAAGAACGCTTGAGATGCGGGATACTCAGATTACGTCCAGAACAGATACAAATTAGTGTATTTTCAATGGCATATTACCACAAGTCTTCTTATTTTCAATAGAATATTACCACAAGAATGCTTGAGATGAGAGATACCCAGATTACGTCCAAAAAAGATACAAATTGGTGGTTCTTTCAGTGACCTATCCCTAGCCAGTTTCTCAACAGTAACTTTCACCTTTTTCTCAGGAAGACTAATTTGAGAGGCTTCCATCTTTATATGAAACCACCCTCTTTCTTTTTCATAAATAGAAGATTTTGATATCATTGGGCATGGACTATCTGTTGTAACAAGTCCCAACATAAGTAGTCAAAATGGTCATATATTTTGTTCAATAGCACAATGACTGACCTGTAAAACATAAACCCCGTTTGCTAATAACATCCGGAGCATTAAAAAACACATTTTCCTTCACAATGAAGCAACATAGAAACCCTCAGAATTGAAAATATCCATTCTTACAAGTAGTGGAAAGACTGAACTGTAAGTCCCATCATAAGTCGTCAAAATGGGCATAGATTCTGTTCAATAGGACAATGCCTGACCTGCAAAACATATACCCCGTTTGTTAATAACATCTGGAGCATTTAAAAACACATTTTCCTTCACAATGAAGCAACATATAAACCCTCAAAATTGAAAATATCCATGCTTACAAGTAGTGGAAAGATTGAACTGTAAGTCCCATCATAAGTCGTCAAAATGGCCATAGATTTTGTTCAATAGCACAATGCCTAACCTGCAAAACATAAACCCCGTTTGTTAATAACATCTGGAGCTCCTTCTATTAGGGGATCTCCCTTCTACTAATTATTTCCAAAGCTCATATTTCATCTCAAATTCTGGGATGTTTATATATTGTGCCATCCTTTCTTGTCTTCCTCATTGCAGTCTTTTATTATCAGGTGGAAATGTGCTTCTGAATTGGGTCTACATGGTCTTCTAGCATATGAATGGGACAATTTTATTAAGAATCTTATTCTTAATGGTCTAATATTATCATATGAGGATGGTTCAATTGCTTGTGCTTGGAACACCCCATTTGGGAAAATAACTTCTTTGCCATGCCTATAATTCTATATCAGCATGTTCTTCCCTTCCCATGGTAAATTGGTGGTATAATAAGTTCCAGGACTGGCTTATTGCTCCAAAAATGAAATTATTCATATGGTTGGATTTAGAGAATTAGATATAAACATGGGACCCGTGCAAAGGATTATCTAGGCCAAATATATGTATCCTCTATTCAAAGGACTTTGAATATGTCAATCACTTATTTTTTCTGTGTGATTTTTCCATGGAACTTTGGACTGCAACCGTCACGTTATTTAATATTTTGGACCTTGTTCCAATGTATCATATTGACCATTTCCTTTTCTTATGTGAGGAAAACATGGGTAATTATAAATCCTTTCCTATCTTCATCGCTTGGGGTGTCTAGAAGGTTCAGAATAAACATATCTTTGAAAGCAGAGATCTCTGACATCCAGCCTCATATTATGGGTTTCTTCTCTGTATTTCAAGCCTTTGAATCCTTCTCGTAGTCACTCCTTATGCTTCCCTCATAGTCCTCTATCTATAAATGTAGGTTTCTTTGATGATGCATATCATTTAGGTGTATGTGGAGGGGGTGCCATCAGTTTCCTCCCTAGAAATGGGTCTTATCATATTTGGTTGAATATTGGTTCAGAGTCTAATACCAAGGCAGAGGTTTCTGTAGTTTGGGCCCTTTTATATATTGAAACATCATTGAACATTATCTCCTGTCAGATTTATGGAGATTCCAAGTGTGTGATGGACTGGATAATGGAGAAGGGGAATTTTAAGGTTCTTTCCCTCAATCACTAGATGTAACATATTTAAATTCTTAAGGGTCTCTTTCATAATCTATTATTCTAGCGTATTTTGAGGGAATGTAACCAACATGCGGACTATATGTCCAAAAAATATCTACGGGTGGAGGAAGGCCACTTTTTTTTTGAAGAACCAGGAGGCTTACAATTATTGAGAAGGGGATATGTTCATATCCCCAGTGATCTTCAGTTGGCTCACTTCTTTTGATATGTCAAGAAATTCTATCCTTTTTGTCATCTTATGAATAAAATATTTTTGTTTGAACTGGTTATTCTTGTTTGTAACTAGGATTTTAATGTTCCATACTATCCGGGTTTTTATCTATTTTAGTAATTTTATCCATGTTCTACAAAGTTTATAGATGTTCTTTTCATGTCCATTTTTGGTCCCTGTTAGTTAATTTTGTGATGGATGTTGTTGTTGGCATTGGTGATGTCCATACCTTTGAGGTTTTTGGGTCATATATATGTAAATGTACTCCTCTTTCTTAATGAAAAGGATGATTTATCTTCTCTAGAAAATATTACCCTATAAAAGGGTTGGTGTTTAGGAGTTACGAGACTTAGCAACTTTACAGTTACGAGTCAGACTAACCCATATTCCTGTACTCTGTTTTCCTATATGACAAAGTGATAAACAGAGGAAATGAAGATTTTTTGAATATTTCCACCATTGATACAACCCATATGCAGTTCTAGGCAGGTAGAAACCATGTTTCTACCCCAAAAGATCAACCATATGAAAAGGATGATCGAGTACATGGAGGCAAGGCTTGACCCTACCCTCCTCCTTCAGGGCTCCTGATATTTCTCAACAAAATATGGCAGTGAAAGTTTGCTACCTGTGAACAATGAATGAAACCAATATCTAGTGGTAACAACAACCTCCAAACACGTTAGAAGGGAGTGAAGTTACAGGGCTAACCTGGTCATTACAAGGGTCTCTAAGATGCGTTTGGTGTGGTGAGACCCCCACAACACGTGGAGATATTTCCTTAACAGAGGCTGATCATGATGCTAGCTTGGTTCAAGGTTCATATACTTACTCTGTTTGTTCTGCTGCTACGTATGCATATATATGCTCTTAGGTATACTACTAGGGCAAATTATCCATGCTTACAAGTAGTGGAAAGACTGAACTATAAGTCCCATCATAAGTAGTCAAAATGGCCATAGATTTTGTTCAATAGCACAATGCCTGACCTGCAAAACATAAACCCCGTTTGTTAATAACATCTGGAGCTCCTTCTATTAGGGGATCTCCCTTCTACTAATTATTTCCAAAGCTCATATTTCATCTCAAATTCTGGGCTGTTTATATATTGTGTCATCCTTTCTTGTCTTCCTCATTGCAGTCTTTTATTATCAGGTGGAAATGTGCTTCTGAATTGGGTCTACATGGTCTTCTAGCATATGAATGGGACAATTTTGTTAAGAATCTTATTCTCAATGGTCTAATCTTATCATAGGAGGATGGTTCAATTGCTTGTGCTTGGAACACCTCATTTGGGAAAATAACTTCTTGCCATGCCTATAATTCTATATCAGCATGTTCTTCCCTTCCCATGGTAAATTGGTGGTATAATAAGTTTCGGGACTGTCTTATTGCTCAAAAAATGAAATTATTCATATGGTTGGATTTAGAGAATTAGATATAACCATGGGACCCTCTATTGTGCAAAGGATTATCTAGGCCAAATATATGTATCCTCTATTCAAAGGACTTTGAATATGTCAATCACTTATTTTTTCTGTGTGATTTTTCCATGGAACTTTGGACTGCAACCCTCACGTTATTTAATATTTTGGACCTTCTTCCAATGTATGATATTGACCATTTCCTTTTCTTATGTGAGAAAAACATGGGTAATTATAAATCCTTTCCTATCTTCATCGCTTGGGGTGTCTAGAAGGTTCAGAATAAACATATCTTTGAAAGCAGAGATCTCTGACATCCTGCCTCATATTATGGGTTTCTTCTCTATATGTCAAGCCTTTGAATCCTCCTCGTAGTCACTCCTTATGCTTCCCTCATAGTCCTCTATCTATAAATGTAGGCTTCTTTGATGATGCATATCATTTAGGTGTATGTGGAGGGGGTGCCATCAGTCTCCTCCCTAGAAATGGGTCTTATCATATTTGGTTGAATATTGGTTCAGAGTCTAATACCAAGGCAGAGGTTTCTGTAGTTTGGGCCCTTTTATATATTGAAACATCATTGAACACTATCTCCTGTCAGATTTATGGAGATTCCAAGTGTGTGATGGACTGGATAATTGAGAAGGGGAATTTTAAGGTTCTTTCCCTCAAGCACTAGATGTAACATATTTAAATTCTTAAGGGTCTCTTTCATAATCTATTATTCTAGCATATTTTGAGGGAATGTAACCAACATGCGGACTATATGTCCAAAAAATATCTACGGGTGGAGGAAGGCCACTTTTTATTTGAAGAACCAGGAGGCTTATATTATTGAGAAGGGGATATGTTCATATCCCCAGTGATCTTCAATTGGCTCACTTCTTTTGATATGTCAAGAAATTCTATCCTTTTTGTCATCTTATGAATAAAATAATTTTGTTTGAACTGGTTATTCTTGTTTGTAACTAGGATTTTAATGTTCCATACTATCCGGGTTTTTATCTTTTTTAGTAATTTTATCCATGTTCTACAAGTTTATAGATGTTCTTTTCATGTCCATTTTTGGTCCCTGTTAGTTAATTTTGTGATGGATGTTGTTGTTGGCATTGGTGATGTCCATACCTTTGAGGTTTTTGGGTCATATATATGTAAATGTACTCCTCTTTCTTAATGAAAGGGATGATTTATCTTCTCTAGAAAATATTACCCTATAAAAGGGTTGGTGTTTAGGAGTTACGAGACTCAGCAACTTTACAGTTACGAGTCAGACTAACCCATATTCCTGTACTCTGTTTTCCTATATGACAAAGTGATAAACAGAGGAAATGAAGATTTTTTGAATATTTCCACCATTGATACAACCCATATGCAGTTCTAGGCAGGTAGAAACCATGTTTCTACCCCAAAAGATCAACCATATGAAAATGATGATCGAGTACATGGAGGCAAGGCTTGACCCTTCCCTCCTCCTTCAGGGCTCCTGATATTTCTCAACAAAATATGGCAGTGAAAGTTTGCTACCTGTGGACAATGAATGAAACCAATATCTAGTGGTAACAACAACCTCCAAACACGTTAGAAGGCAGTGAAGTTACAGGGCTAACCTGGTCATGACAAGGGTCTCTAAGATGCGTTTGGTGTGGTGAGACCCCCACAACACGTGGAGATATTTCCTTAACAGAGGCTGATCATGATGCTAGCTTGGTTCAAGGTTCATATACTTACTCTGTTTGTTCTGCTGCTACGTATGCATATATATGCTCTTAGGTATACTACTAGATATACTACTGGAACTAGAACTGCTAGTGCTGCTTCAAAAAAAATTAGTTAATTAGCAATAACATAGTAGTGAGCTTGAGTGGACCCTCAGGGGGACTCTACACCAGCTAGGATCTGTCCAAGTTAGATATCAAGCACACTTTCACAACCCAACACTGGATACTCTACACCAGATAGGATCTGTCCAAGTTAGATATCAAGCACACTTTCACAACCCAACACTGGATATTCACTGAGTTTGGAAGGAAATAAACTTTAAAAAGATTGCAAATCTATTTGATTGAGAAATCCTCGGAACAACATGCAGATTTAATTACACTACAACACATTCCTTGCTGAAAAATGATCCTTTAAATAGAATGCAGATCTATCTTATTCCCCACTATTTTCACCATCTTCCCATACACTATCAACAACTCGCAAAACAACAAGGAGATCAATACTTTTCATTTCCAGAGAAATACCACCTACCACATTATCAATAGTTTCAAAAGGGAATTAGTTTCTTTATACCACAGATGGCAAAGTTCCTTTAAGGGGTACTCCTTTGGGGATCCTATTATTAGACTTTGTGGGTGGTCCATTTATTGGAAACACCAAATGAACTCTATCAAACTTGCAATCTGTGCCTCCTCCTTGTAGAGTTATATAATATGTTGTAGAACCTTTCCCATAATTCAACCTAGCTAGTTATCTGCCACTGCATTTTTACCCCAAGATATCACTTCTTTGGAAATGGCTCTAAGGTTTGCATAAAATTATGAACCCATAGTTAAATAGGAACCTCCTATATGTCCTAATGACTTCGCAGTAATACATGTATCCCATTGGATTGGAAGTACCACCGAATTGTAGGGGCTGGTTGACAGAACTGGATTCCAAAATGTCATTACCTAGTGGAGCCCCAATTTCTGGTAGGCCTTTATCATTAAGTACCTCTATCATATCATGCCATGAGTGAAACATGATTTGATGTGCTTACCCACCATTACATGGGGGCCTTTTCCAAATTCATATACATTGTCGCAACCCTTTGCTCAAGCACAATCTACTCCACCACTTGTTCCAAAGATTCTTTCATGGTGTCGGTTGTGCCATTAAACTCAATATCTTCTTAAGCTCTGCACTAATCCACCTAACTATTTTCAACATCATGCAATGCCAAAAAAAATTTACAGTCTATTCAAGAGTGATTAAAATCTATATTTATCTTTTTCCATAGATCAGACACTGACACACAAGACAGAGTTCCGAGTCATCATTGTGCTCATACAAAATAAAAATTCAACCTTTCTTACACAAAGGCACAAAAGGAGTTGAAATATGGGCATTTGTTTGGAATTCACTCTATGTGCCACTGTACCCAGTTAGTTTTATTGTTATGTTTATCTGGTTTTACTTATAACACTTAAAAAGAGGATGAGAATGGAAACAGTAAAGGAGTAGAGAAACATCTTCCTCTGTGATAACAGCAGCTATGGTGGAATGGTAAACGCTCCTCGCATATTCACACCTTGGAAACCTTATCTCGAAATGAAGCTAGTCCTCACTTGCATTAGAGCAAATCCATTTGAACCTTGTTGGGCCTTGAAAGAGAGATCAAATTTCTCCAAACACCTCGTAAACAAATATTCTTGTAAATTTTTTATATTTTTTAATAAAAAACAGCTCAAAGGTAAGATAGGCCCCATATCGTTGACTCAGTAACAAAATTTAATTATTTTTAAATTAGATTTTTTTCATACAAAACATGTCTGCTTGAACAGAACATACTGAAAAGGAAGATAACCCGATAACCCCATATAGTTGACTTAGTAATTAAGATTTTAAGTTTATATGGTATCAAATTCCTCATCAAATTTCTTTCCACATCATCCAGTGGTAAAAAATATATCGAAGAATTCAATATATTTTAATACACAATATATATTTTTTAATTTTTTTACATAAAATTTTATGTTTATCATATCAAATATTTTATATTTATAAGAAAGATTAAGTTTCTAAGAGTTTAATATCTTTTAATATGTAGCATATATTTTTAATAGACAATATATTAAAGGGAAAAATAATAAGATAACTTTTTTGTAAATTAGTAAAGTTTCAATATATTACTAAATAAACATACAATACAAAAATAGTAGTTGGTTTACCAAACCAGTTGTAGAAGAAGATTCTCTTTGTCACACATTTAACCAGACATGCCATTAGATTTTTCTGTCTTTACTTTCCCTTATATAGTTCAAAAAAGTTCCCCTTCCCACTACTACTATATGTAGATCTGCCTATCTGAATAGCTATATAGCTCTGATCTTCAGACCTAAACTTGACAAAATAACTACAATACTACCTATATAAACATAACACAAAACTAAACAAAAGATTGGTCGATGCCATGATCAACTAACACAATATTATTTGCTTGGAGTTGTTATCGTTGTTGGCCCCATTGTTGGGTCCTCCACAAGGGTTGTCGCTGGAGCCTCTAGGGTTGCTAGTGGACAGCCGCCTGCAGCGCAAGACTCCTGAACTCGATACTTCCTCAAGCGGGCCAAATATCCTATCTCTACACCCATCGATATATCCACATTATCGATATAATTTAGATAGATTGAGAACATTTTGTTAAGATCCCCAATTCTGCCAACATGCAATTTCTCTATGTTAACCAAACCCTTGAGAGCCTCTTCAATTCCTTTTAGGCATTGGTCTATAGTTTATAACTCGATTTCTGTCTCAAGTTGCCTCTTTTTCCTCTACTCTACTGCCTTTGCTTGCAGCTTTTCCACTAGAGTCTTGACATGTCAAGCGGTCTCCAAGGTCTTTTGGTACACAGTCATCTATGTTTTGGATTTCCCTGTGTTGATGATCCAATCTCCTTCCTCCTCTATTCTACCATCAAAGATAGCCCTACAATGTCTTCGAACCTCACTCTCCCAGATTTCCACTATATCCTTCCCTTTTGTGTGAATGTTTAGCAACAACCTCCGTTGCTTCCTCCATGCATGTCTGTTTTCAAAACTCAAAGCCCTGAGCATCCGCGGGAACTACCTCTTGGCCAACTAGCATCACTTTAGCTCTTACTCATTGCACTCCCTGATAACTGAATTTCCCTCATAGAAATTACTATCACCAACTCACAATTACACCACCTTTCAGTGTTTCACCTTATGTCGATGAAGCTTGCTCCCTAGCTATGATTTAAAGATGACACCCCAGATGAGACTTGCCTCGCCGATATTTGAGTACTTTCCCTCTCAATTTTTAGTAACTCTGACCTGCTAGCGATGTTGTTGTTCATTCATGTGTACTTGTGGACGTCCTTCCTCTCATTTTCCCTTGCCAGTGGTTTGTTCAAAATCATAATCACCCTGACCTTGCTCTTGTATGTTTCCCCTCTTGATTTCGTACCTTCCCACTCCTCTTGCCTCATCTCCTATTAATGAGACGATCACACTAACAATCTATTATGGGGGAAATCCTCTCCTTCCCATGATTAACCATCACTCTATCCATGTATTGCAGACACATACCCCTTCCCGTTTCCTAAGTATGTCCATAATGAAGGATTATTTGTTCGTATGAACTGGTAGATCACTGTCCTGATTCGGGCCCACCCCTTCTCTATCAACCTGCCTTAATGGCGTGGAGTGATCTCTCTCTGCCAACCTTTGGCTTTCCTCCTTTAGCTAGCCCTCTAAAAACTTGCACATCACGTCGGTGAGCAAATGGACATTATCTACCCATTTATTTTCCACCCTATCCACCAACACATTCGAAAACCACTGAACTAAGGTGAATTCCATGGTTTTCAACACCTCCAGATGTTTTTGAATGCGTTGGATTAATGGGGGCAAGTGTCAGTTCCATGTTACTTTACTTATTTGTGTGCCACATTGTAACTTACATGTCACTTGAATGATAAGAGGTGCGGTTCCTACTAGGTCTGGTTCCATGGGAGTTTGCATGGGCTTACAACCATTCATATGGGATTTCTCAATAAGTGTCTTGGCATATTTTCTTTTATATACAAATATCTGGTGATGTGTTTGTCACACCTCCAAACCAAGACACTAATGCAATATACCAAGATCGGTCATGTCAAAGGACCTTTTCAAATCTTGCCAAAATTCTCTTCTCATAACTGCCTGTGATTACTAAGTCATCGACATACACAACGATGATCACAATATCCCCCCTTGATCTTTGCAGTAGAGGTTAGGATCATAATGGCTTCTCTTTCAGCCGTGCTGTGAAAAATGCTCATCAATTTGTATAGAAAGTTCCCACAATATATTCCATTTAAGCAAAATATAATGCTTAATATTTTGCAAAATAGATACAAATGGATTACTGCGATGTAGTAATATCTCCGAAAGAGTATCTAAAAGCATATTTTCAAGATATTTACACCATGCAGAGGTAAAAAAACCAGGGCATATATGTTTAAATCCCTCCCATCAAAGTACCTTGAGGTCCCTCTAATGGTGCAAGCCTAGAAGAACTCCAATTAGGAAAAAATTGTATCAAACCTTGAGGATAGGGTGAAACAATGGAATGTCAAAGCCCTAAACCTAGGTGGTCATCTGATTCTAACAAACACAGTGCTACAAGCTATTCCAAGGTATATGTTATCTATCCTCCCTTCTCCCAAAAGATATGGGACATCCAAAGGAACTTCTTGTGGAGAGGGGTAGAGGTGAAATGAAAATGGGCGCTAGTGGCCTTAAATAGACTGCAAACCAAAAGATGCAGGTGGGCTAGGTCTTCAAGATCCAGAGGTAACCGACAAAGAAAATGGAGCAAAATTATGGTGGAGATGGTTAAAAGGGGGGTCATCACCTTGGGAAAGGCTTTGGAAATCAAAATATGCACCTAATTTCCATACAAAAAAGTTAGTTTGGTTATCAAGTTCCACTCAGGGGTTGGCAATTTGGAATTTAGCATGGAATAAAAGAGGTATAATGCAAAAACACTATTCTGGGAAATCAGAAATGGAAAGGAGGCCCTATTTTGGGATGATGCGTGGTAGAAACAAGCTAAGTTATGCAAGGAGGAATGACATCCCTTCAAACTAAGCACAGAAATATAAGAGTATAGAGAATTCTGCCAATTCTAGGATCAAGGACTAGAAAATAACAAATGGAGGCGATGGAATTTTAATATCTTTCGACGGCCAACCCAGAATGACTTAGCTATTCAGTATCTAACAGAGGAACTAAGAAAATTAAGAATTATGTTCAATAATGAACAAGACCAACTCAAATGGGGGAAAAAAGAAGATGTGGAGTTCAATCTCAAGGAAGTCAAAGCTTATCTTAGTGAGGGATATACTGGTACAAATGATCCATCGTGGAGAAAATTGGATGGTGCCACATTGGCCATAAATTTAAATTTTCATGTCATTGATTTTACACCAGAAGGTCCTAACTCAGGACAAAGTTATAAAGAGAGGATTTATAGGTTCCTCTTCGTGTTTCCTCTCTGAAAACAAAAAAGAGAGGCTTAATCATTTACTCAACACCTGTAACTATATGGAGGCACTATGGGACTAATTAGCCTCAATATTTAGATAAAGAAACCAAAGTTGAGAGAGCATACAAGAAACAATAAATAAATGGCGGGTGCATTATACAAAAAACGAGGTGGTGAACCTTACCTGAAATTTCATTCGAGGTTTCATCCTTTGGGAAATTTGGAAGGAGCACAATAGATGAATATTCTCTTATAATAAGCTTCCTGTTGACAACCTAGTGGAAGGAAAAATGTGTCAGCTAAAGGAAACATTAATTAGTACGGGAAATCAACCATTAGAGGAAAAACCACCCCCCCAAGGAAACACAAATTTTGAAGTGATGAGGCTTCATGTTTTTCACCCTGTTTTCCCCAAATAAATATATTCTAGCAGGAAGAATTATTCATTACTTTCCCCTCTTACAAGCAAACACTCGACAAAAAAAGGATTTCACACCTCGGAGTTTTTTTGTAGGATAAAGGGAAAGGTGAGTGGGTATCCTGCAGTAGCTGCATTGGTCTTATTAGCATTACGCCACTTTTCATATGGGTCTTCACAACAAATAATCACCATTACACTTTGTTGATTTGTTTTAAAAATAAACATAACACCCAATAGATTTCTTTTGGGATGCAATGTTGTTGTTGGTAGTATGATTGTATTTGTGCCACATGTAAAGCTAATATGCGTTAAATTTCTTTCACCTTGCAATATTTTTATTGGAAATGTGTTTGTTTTTGGGCTAGAAACTATGCTAGATTTATTTTGCTTTGCAATAGTGTTGTTGTCAATTTGGTTGTTTATGATAAAAGGAAATCTAGCAAGTGTTAGATTTCCATCACTTTGGCAATGTTATTGGAAATGTTGTGCTTGTGTTTGGGCTAGAAGTTGTGTTAGATTTCTTTTGCTATGCAATGTTGTTGTTTTCAATTTGGTTG
Organism: Pinus tabuliformis; assembly: GCA_031772625.1. Taxonomy (NCBI): domain Eukaryota; kingdom Viridiplantae; phylum Streptophyta; class Pinopsida; order Pinales; family Pinaceae; genus Pinus; species Pinus tabuliformis. The sequence goes on from CM062804.1 coordinate 1,588,863,901, forward strand.
TTTATTATAGAAGGAAATATAACAAGTGTTAGATCTATTTCACCTTGGTAATGTGCTTTTGTTTGTGTTAGAAGGAAATATAGCATGCACTAGATTTCTTCTGACATAAAATGTTGTTATTGGTAGTATGCTTGTATTTATGCTACATGTAAAGCTAGCATGTGTTAAATTTATTTTACCTTGCGACATTGTTGTTGGAAATGTGATTGTGTTTGTGATAGAAGTTGTTGGATTTTGTTGGCTTTTGTTTGCCCTACAATGTTATTGTTGCCAATGTGCTTTTGTTTGTACTAGAAGTAAATCAATCGTATGCTAGATATCTTCTACACTGCAATGTTATTTTTGGCAATGTGATTGTGTTTGTGCTACAATAAACTCTAGAATGTGTAAGATTTCTTTTACTTTGAAATGTTTTTGTGAGTAATATGCTTCTATTTACGTTAGAAGAAAATTTAGCATGTGGTGGATTTCCTTCGCCTTAGAATATTGTTATTGGCAATGTGTTTGTGTTTGTGCTAGAAGGAAATCTAGCATGTGCTAGATTTATTTGACCATGTAATGTTTCTTCTAGCAATATGCTTATGTTTGTAGTAGAAGGAATGATATTGATTGTTAGCTTTCATTTGAGGAAACAATGTTTCATTACATACAACATGACAACCATAATATTTTTATTTTTGCATTTATATTACTTTTTCGGAAGTTGTGTGTTTTTGGGGAAATATAAAGTCACACTTTACACGGTTCATTCTTTTAATTACAAGTTACGATGTAATTGTTGTTACAGAATTGATGCAAGCTACAATGGAAAATATAATTTTGGCAAAAGGGGACTATGTTGATCTCCTTATTAATGATCAAGTCATTGGGCTAGCAAGGGTTGAATCTGCAGAGTCTGGAACTTATTATGTTGGAAAAAAGGTTAATGTTGGTTATGTTGAAATTTTGATAATTGATCTCATTCAACCACATTTGATTGATGATGATGTTAATGAAGGGGACATACATCCATGGAAGATTGTGGATTTGAGACACCACGTAGGTAAATCAAAATATTGAAGCATGTGTTATATATTTTTGATACTATAATAAATGTTCTTTTTTTGAGTAAATACTAACATTATTTACATCTGTTTATAGGTACAAATGTTTCTTCTACATTTTCTATTGGAGACAAGGTAAATCTTCTACAACATGGAGTGAAGGTGGGCGAGGGCTCCATATTCAATACAGAGGTTGGGCATAAAGTGCATGGAAATATGGTAAAGAAAGGATGCATAGTGGTTAAAATTGACAAGGTGTTAAAACATAATGTTCCTCTACCACATCCAACAGGGTTTGAGCATACACTTGGGGGTGCATTAAAATCTTATGAAATTTGGCCAGAATCAGATTTGGAGCCTCACTGTCATGATCATGCCATAAATATTCCCCAAGATAGGGTTAAATTCATATGTGCAAAGGTTTCTCTTACACATGAATGCATGGGAACAAGCATGTGCATTGCCAAAGGAATGCTAGTTCATGTCCGCGAGGATGACATTGTTGAGGGTGAAACACTAGGTGAAATGGATTTTGGTGTTTTTCTAGAAGAGATAGATGGAAATTGTGAGATATGAAAAATTGGAGATAAGTCTATACATTGTTTGGTTAGATGGCCAATAAATAAGTTGGTGGACAACAAAGGTGTGATATTAAGGGTCAAGGAAAAGTTCAAGGAACCAACCAAAGAAATGGTGATATGGGATGTTATAGAGGACACAAATCCCTTAAACAAATGGGATGGGTACCTTTGTAATGAAAAATATAGAAACTCAATTGATATGAATGTAACAAGGCCATATAAAAGGATTAAACGAGTTATGGCTACAAAAAAAACTGCAAAATGTCAAACAAAAATAGATGAAGAGAAAGAAATTCGACTTTTGGCAGCAGATGTATGTTGTAGAAAAGATTGTCTTCAACATGTCGATAGGAAGGCCATTGCAGGTGCTAGAAGGGGTATGAGACAAATAAATACAAATGGTATTAGAGAATTTGTCTTGAATTCACTCATGTCAAACACAGTGATGTCAAGCAGCCATGGCCTACCACCTATTGCTAGAAATGTAAAGGACATGAGATTTAATGGGAATATTATTTGTAAGAAAGCATGGTATAAGATACATAAAATTACTCAAAGCACATTCTATAACTACCAACATTATTTCCAACATGGACAGATCAAAGCTATTCATGGTAACACCAACACATGCAAAGCACGAGCTCACACAGTGGCAGCTATAGAAATATTGCACAAAATTGTAATGGATAATTTAGATTTTTCACCAAATCAAACACGTCAAGTTGAAGAAGATGGAACATCTGCTCCTTTAAGACTGCTTCCTTCGACTTACACACAAAATTCTTTGTTAAAAGAGATCAATGAGGCTCTTCAAAAGCTCAATTACCCATCAATATCACAACCAACAATGAGCAAGATCTGGAATACTAAGTTTCGAGATGTGGCATTTTCAAAGAACACCAACTTCAGTAAATGCAATGAATGTATTGTGTTGAAAGCACAAATGAAGTCAGCAACTACAAAAGAGTTGGAAGAAAAGGCACGAGGTAGGTTGACGAAACATAACAAGATTGTTATGTGTGGAAGATATTGGTACTATGCCCATAGAATTATGTCAGAGCGGTTTCCAAAGGAGTATTTGAGCATTATCCATGATAAAATGGACAAAACAAAGACATCAATCCCAAGGCTACGTGTCAAATCAAAATCTATTGTAGGAACAAATTTGGGTTTGTCATTGACAGATATGCTTACACATGGGCATAAGGCGGGAGGTTTTGGTCATTTCTCCTTACCATTTGTCCATATGGGATCACAATTTACTATTACATCCCTTGCAAAGTGCTTAAGGGACCTTGAAGACCCACAAATGGATATGTATGGTGATCTACTTTAAGAAAGTGGAATTTCAAGAAACCCACTTACAAATGCATTACTTGACACCTCTATTTACCCAAAATGTCAAGGGTATAAGGATGATTTTATATCTCATGGAAGTTCAAAAAGTCAAAATGTTGATTTTAAACCTCTTCCTCCACATTTGTTGTTACAGTTGGACAATGCAGCAAGTGATAATAAGAATCGCTATCTTTTCATGTTTCTATCACTTTTAACTGCACTTGGTGTCTTCATCACTATTGAGGTTGGGTTCTTGCCTGTGGGGCACACCCACGAAGATATAGATGGAACCTATGGAAGAATGTCTTCCAACCTAAAAAGTAAAGATATTTATTCTTTACCTGAAATGATGGATATATATCGCATAATTGAAGAAAATAGAGTGTTTCCACCTACACTTATTGACAAGGTCTATGACTTCAAAAGTTTCCTTAGTGGATACATTAAGGAGGGAAAAGATGCACTAGTTGGACATCTTAATGTTCAATACTTCCAATTTCTTATACTCAATGATGTTCCAGTACTAAGGTATAAAGAATCAATTAGAGACTCTGAGTGGTCAGAACCAGTTGAGTTATGGAATATAGATGATGAAGGTCGACCTATAATTCCCATAGGGAAGCCATCTTTCTTAGCTTCCAAACAGAATGATGTCTATTTAAAAGAACTAAAGGAAGGGATAACATCATACATAAAAATGTGGAAAGACACTATTGGGAATGAGGATTCACCAATTGTTACAGAGGAATGGAAAAATAAAGTGGTGTATTGGGAAAAAGTTCTTGATACATTAGATGGAATCTATAATGATCATAGAATAATAGATGGAAATGATTCATCTTCTGAGGATTTCTGGCCCAAGACAAGGCACATTGTTGATGTTGATCGTAATGCACTCCAAGTAATCTCAAGTATTATGGATGGAGATTTTGATAATGTGATAGATGAACCAATATATGTTGGACCCAAATGCAACAAGCCAAAGCCATCATTCAATCCGATGATTGATTTTGAGAAAGGAAAGATGTTGCTAGTTATATCAGGAAATGAGGATGCAGGTGAGATGATTTGGATGGCAAAATCCATCTCAAATATCTTTAGGGATAATGAAAGTGAGAATCTTCATGTAAAGGTTGACTGGTGGAAGCCTATGTCAGGGAAATACAATGGAAAATTTTTAGAGCAATATTGGGTACCAAATCCTGATGACAAAGAACTTGGCTCTATTCCAATTAATACCATAGTGTGGGCATGGATGCCAAAGAAAGAACATTGCAAGAAGACCAAGATAAATAAATATGGTGTAGAAGCCATTCTTGATCTACTTGAGCGATTATCTTAAGAGTAGGCTTATATGATACATAAATGTAATTTTTTTTTGGAGGATCTATTAATATACATTCAGACACATTTTCCCATATTTGTTGTATAAATATTCTCTTCATATTTTTTTTGAAGGAGTTTTATATTATTTAATAGTTCAATGTAATCATGTGTTATACAAATTACATGACAATGCCATAAAATATTTAAGTTTTCAAAGCTTTATTTCACCAGCATGACTTCTCACCATATCAAATATGCGTAATAAAATTCAATAATGCACCTAAAAACATCTTCTAAACTTGTTATATTAAAACAACAGTGGGGTACCTAATTAGTATTATATTTAATATAAACCATTTAAACACTTAATGAATAAATGCTAGATGCTTGATATAATGTTTGAGGTGAGTTTTCCTTAATTTTCCTTATTATAATTATATAATCAAATTCCCTATTTTGTTGCATGTTAACTTATAAAAAAAATATTTTGATCATTGAACAACACAACTAGAATTATAAAATATTTCTACTTATAGATTTTGAAGTGGTGCCAACATTATACTAGTATAATTAATTTGTACTCAACTTAGGAAAAGTAGTTAGTGTCAATTTAAAATGGTCAATAATAGTAAGAAAAACAATATTAATATATTGTTAAATAACTTTATAGGTAAGATTTTTTTTACACAATCTAGTATTCATGGTCATATTTAATACATAAATATAAATGTTAATGGTAATAGAAATAATGTAAGGAATTTAAGTTTTAGATGAATGTTAATATGTTCTTTTCAATATAGTATCCTTAAACATTACAGAGATAAAAACTAAACATGTGTAATAAATATCTTAATCATTTTTCTCTCTTTCTTGTTGTATTTGAAAATAATCAAATTGTACTACTTTGTTACTATTCTAATTCATGATTGATTTTGATCATTAAAATGATTAGTAATTGAGACGAGAGGCTCATTTTACAGCCCAATATGGGGGGATGTGTAAGTTTGTCTATCTGTCTGTGCCCCTTTAAAATAAAAATTATGTTCTAAATAGAAAAATATAAAAAAAGAATATTTTGTAAAGTAATTAGAAGTAAAAAAAAATGTGTGAATCAAAGGTTTAAATCTTATAATTTTCAAAAGTAACTATTGAAGATTTATGTTAACTAATTTATGTCAATATCAACTTCATATATATCTATATATATATAAAAAAATCTTATGGTTAAAATTATTATTTGTTCGTATATATACTCTATTTAGCATTCAAAAATATAGTTTCAACAATTAAAAATAACACATTGTATCTTTCACTCTAAATGTGTTTGCACTTGAAATTTGATCCCTACATCTGCACTTAAAATGGATCTATGATGGTATATATTGGACACATTACTATGATCATTTGTCATTGAATAAATTTATACTTAATATATAGCTTGCATATTAATATATTATTCATTAAGTAAGCCTCAACCAACTTCGTTTCTTACATAAAAGTACAAATAATAAATAAAAATAAATTATATTCAACATTTAATTTGATCCTAAAAAAATATTTTCTCCTTAACTCTAAAATGGTGCAAACTTCTTACAATAGTATGTAATGATGATGGTGATAATAATGATTATCATCCACTAAGACCAAATATGGTATATAAGAAGGTAAAAAGATATTACTAAAAGTTATTTTGAATTTTAAATTGTGCCAACATTGTTTTAGTAATAATCGTAAATCAACATATACATGATATTTACTATATCGGATTATCGGTTAATAATAGTTACACACACATCATTATTTTCATAAAATAACCTTAACAAACTTATCTTTTTAATATAAACCATAAAAATATTAAAATAGATAATGTAAGGAATCCAAGATTAATATGTGAAATATTTTCTTTTTCAAGTTTATATAAATTTGTTTTATAAAGTTTATCATGATAATTTTTACACAAAAAATGGTGAATATCTATATAAAAATTAGTGAACTAAGTGGCTTTCTAATTTCTCATTTCGAAAAAATATAATCTAGTTAAAGTTCTAAATAATGGTATATATTGGACACATTACCAAAAATTTCATTTGTCATTAAATAACTTTATACTTAATATATATCTTGCATATTAATCTATTATTCATAAAGTGAGCCTCAATCAACTTCTTTATTAACATAAGCGTACAACTAATAAATAAAAATAAATTATGCTACTACTCACATTCAACATTTAATTTGATCATAAATTTATTTTTCTCCTCAACTCTAAAATGGTGCAAACTTTCTACAATAGTATGTAATTATGATGGTGATAATGATGATTATCATCCACTAAGACCAACTATGGTAAATAAGGAGATAAAAAGATATTATTAAAAGTTATTTCGAATTTTATTGTTATGCTGAAAAAGCATTAAAAGAAGTGTTTCAATATCATCATAATTTTGTTTAGTTAAACAATCAAAAAGGTTGGTACCATCACAAATATATTGAAATTTAATTCTGATACGAGTATAAACTCGATGCTTTGAGGGTTTTTTAATCTTCAACCATAATATAACTAGTGTTGCAAAGGTGATAGACTTTTAAATTGTGCCAACACTGCCTTAGTAATAATCATGACTTTTCACATACATGATATTTACTATATCAGATTATAATTAAATGGATTAATAATAGTAACATATGCATCATTATTTTCATAAAATAACCTTAACAAACTTATTTTTTACTATAAACCATACAAAATATTAAAATAGATAATGTAAGGAATCCAAGATTAAAATGTGAAATATTTTTTTTAGCAAGTTTATATAAATTTGTTTTATAAAGTTTATCATGATAATTTTTACACAAAAATGGTGAATATCTACATTAAAATTAGTGGATTAAGTGACTTCTAATTCCTCATTTTGAAAAAACTTAATTTAGTTAAAGTTCTAAATTATAGATCCACTGAATACTTCCATATTTAATGAAATATGTGTTTTATGGACAACCGCGTTTCCAATCCGATTATCAACAACCACCCTATACTAGTTATGTCCAACAACCTTATCAAGGTAACCAGCAACATGTGCCTTATGCTGGTATGCAAAGATCTACTGCTTAGGCGATTCCATCTTATCTTGGGTATGCTCCACCCAACCTCAATCAACAGTTGCCTTTTGTAGCAACTCTAGAACTACCAGATTTGAACCTGCTCATGAATGATCCAATTGCATATGCCTCTTGGTGGCCGGAGATTTCATAAACAACTTAGGATCAGATTTAAGTTAACCATACAAATGTAACAAGCATCAATGATACAAAAGCATGGAGGAAAACTCAAATAGCTTTTATTGATAAACAAGAAAAGATCCAGGAGGAGTTACAACCAGTGGTTCCTGACCCAGCATCAACCTCCCAGCAAAGAAGCCCCTCTTCACCTCAAACAAAGCATAGATCACCCAACAATCTGATGTTTGTCTCAAAAAACCAACAACAATTCCTTACAATATGCAAAATTCCAGCCTCTGGATCTCTGGGATGAGGGATCCATATATAGATATCTGTAAGGAGGATGAGTCAGCTTGTGATTTGATTAGTGTCTTCTCTTTGTCAGTTCTTGCTTCCACTTGGAGACTGAAAGCCTCTTACTCATCCTTGGTCGAATTCAGTGAGGCAAGTGTCACTGGAGAAGATTCTGGAAGCTTCCATTGTCTCTCCACCTCGCGGAATGACACTGCCATTTGTCATTTCTCGCCCATCACACCCCACAGAAGGGACTTTTGAAATGCAACGCACCCTCATAGTGTATTTAGGTGCAATGCAACGCACCTAGCCAGTGGAGCAGCTGAAATGATCCTGTTTTGACTTATTCTGAGCAGTTTCTGGTGGAGAACTTCTGGGAGAAGCTGTAATCTGTTGACCTTGTTCCTTTAGGGGTTAGAACAACACTTTTAGGGACTTAGGATCCCTTGGTTTATGGACATTTCATGCTTGGAGTTGTAGGGCACAAAAATGTCTATAACACGTATGTTCCTGGTAAGCTCTTAGCTAAGTGGTTTATTAAGTCCTTATTTCCATCTATCACTGAGGATGTGGAAAAAGGAGGAGTTGTCATAGAAGAGCAAGTCATTGCTCGTGCCCAATATTTAGATTTGATCTATACACAATCTGGCACGCTCTATGACAAAATTCCTGACACTCCTAGACCAGCTTTTTCTGTTCCACCCCCTCCTAAATTGAGTAGGGACTCTCATGCCGGTGACGGTGAAATCGGTTCCTCAAGCACGCAAACCACGAGAGGTCCATCTAGTCAAGCTCTTCATGTCTCTAGTCAAAATTCAAATGACAATTCTCTTGCCTTAGAGATTAATGTCGTGTCATCTGACAAAGGCAAAAGTCAAAAGCAACCAGGGGGCAAGAAGAAAGGAAAAATAATAAGAAGAAATAGGAGAATTCCACTCCTGAAAAATCATCTGAAAACCCTACTGCGACAAGGAAACCTCCTCGTTATCCATGTTTGATATGTAACAAGGAGCATTTTATGAGAGATTGTCCACATTGATCTGAGGTTTCAAAACTTTTGAAGGCTTCGAATACCTCAGCGGTGTTGACTGATCCGTTTCCGAACCCAGAAACTCATATGGTTGCTACCGATAATGCTTCCACATCCCAAGTGCTTATGCTATCCATCACAAACAAGAAAATGATGTTTTGGTATCGACAAGGAATAAAGATTATGGGAATACATCATCATCAAACAACCAGGCTACTAATCAAGTTAGTGCTTCGACAACGACTTCGCCAGAAGTTGTTCCACCCATTATTCCTGAATCAACCATTAATCCGCCAAAGGGAGTCGTACATAAATCGACATTTAATCCTTGTGCTCGAGTTTCTCAGAATTGTAATATAGTGTAGGATCTGGATCAATTTCCATCTTCTATGTCGACACTTGAGGTATTGCAAAATTTTCCCTCCTAAAAGTAGGCTTTGATATCAGTGATAGGTTGGATCGATCCAATGGATTCCAATCTTGTGGTCTTTAATAATACTGGATATACACCGCAGTTACTGGCCCAACTCGCTTTCCTCATACAGCTAAAAGCCCTTAATAAAAATGTTCATCTAACCATCATTAATGAGGGGGCATCTACCTGTATTATGTCAATGAGTTGCTGGAAAAATCTTGGCTCACCACCTTTGTCATGATCACCAACAACACTAAAAGCATTCGATGGAAGAACATACACTCCATATGGGATTTTAAGTAGCTTGCAAGTTGAACTGGGGGGCAAAATAGTAGATATTGAAGTCAAGGTCATTGATGGACTCCTTGATTACAATATTTTACTGGGAAGGCCCTGGGTTTATGCTATGGTTGTCGTTGTGTCTACATATTTTCAAATGATTGCATTTCCCTTCAAAGGTGGAATCACAGTCGTTGACCAACTAGCCTTTTTTGCTAATAGTTCACAAGCTACTGGAAGCATTCCATTGATCCATGGAAGTTCACAATCGCTTCAAAATGTTGGAGTAGGTCTCCTAAAAGATCCTTCCTTGATGGGTACTTTTTCCCTCCCGTCTCCATCTGGTTTCACGAAAGTGGCCACAGTGGAAACCTGCCACATGATCTCTTCTACATCATCTGAGTTTAAGAAGAGTTCCAACTATTTTGAAAGTGATGATCATCGCGAGGCGTTGCCACCAAGCCCCATCGAATCTTTGTAGCAATCAATCTTTTGGGCTTGTGCGGCAAACCCGAATCACACTCAATGAGTGTTTGGGTAGATAGGTCTTTAGAATATGGTACCTCTTCTGATCCTTGGTCTCGTATACATTCTACAGATGAAGGAATCATCCAATCAATGATGATAGGAGAGACGTTGTGGGAATATTATCATCATCGTTCCCACCTTCGAGATGACAATGAAGATTATTCAAACGACCTCAATCACCCTTCAATTATTGATTTTTTATTAAATTCTGTAAATACAGTAGATTCCGAGCGAAATCTGTCCAACATTGAAGAAACTATCTCCATTAATATTTTGACCAAACCTAATATTGTAGAGAATATTCACATCAGCAAATCTTGTTCTCCATCAGAACTAGATAGCTACTGTGCTCTTTTTCGCGAATTCAAAGATGTCTTTTCATGGTCTTATGAAGAAATTCCAGGCATTGACTAGAGAATTGTTGAACATGAGATCAAGATGTATCCTGATGTCAAACCAGTATGACAATGGCTTCGACCTATTCATCCAAAGAAAGCTACTGCCATTAAAGTAGAGGTTGAAAAACTTTTGTGTGCTGGCTTCATTTACCCTGTACCCCTTACTGACTGGGTATCGAATATTGTTCCTCTAATGAAAAAACAAGGAATGATAAGAGTGTGCGTCGATTATAGGGATGTAAATCAAGCATGTCCGAAGGACAACTATCCTACACCCTTCATCGACCAGATAATTGATGAATGTGTCGGATGCAAAATATTTTCATTCATGGATGGATTTTCCGGATACAATCAAATCAATATCCACCCACAAGACCAATCAAAAACTGCATTTATATGTCCGTGGGGCACATTCGCACGTCATAAATTACCTTTCAGTTTGAATAAAATAGGGGCAACATTTCAGAGGGCAATGAATTATGCCTTCCATGACATCAAAAACATAGTTCAACCATATCTTGACAATCTGCCTGCTCACTCGTGAAAACGGACTGATCATCCGCAACATTTGAGAGCCATATTTTTACGTTGTCGACACTACAAGATATGACTCAATCCACACAAATGTGTGTTTTGTGTTGGTTCTGGTCGACTGCTTGGTTTTTTAGTTTCTAAGGATGGAATTTGACTCAATCCATTAAAGGTTCAGGCAATTCTTGACATGCCTCCACCTTCAAATTTGCTTCAGATTTAGAGACTCCAAGGGAAAGCTAACTTTCTGAGGAGGTTCATTCCAAATTATGTTGAGCTCGCTAAAGGTTATACACGTCTTTTGAAGAAAGGGGTACCCTTCCATTGGGATCAGGTTGCGCAAGCTTCCTTTGATGCTCTCAAAGATTCCCTAATAAAAGCATCATTAATGTATGCCCCTGACTATCAAAAAGATTTCAACCTGTATCTCACCATTGCAGATACAACCATCAGTATGGTTTTAGTGCAAGAAGATGACAGAATTGAACATCCTATATATTATTTAAGTCGTAATCTTAATGATACAGAAATCAAGTACTCTTATGTTGAAAAGTTGGCTTTAGCAGCTGTTCAAGCAGTACAGAGATTTCAACATTATATACTCCTTTGCAAAACTACCATTGTGTCAGATTGCAACCCTATGACATACATTCTGTCACGTCAATTGCTGGGGGGAAAATATTCCAAATGGATAGTCATATTGCAGGAGTTTGATCTGGAATTCATCAAATCCAAATCAAAGAAGTCTCTCGTCTTTGCAGAGTTACTTTGCGACCTTCCCTCATCCTCCAACAATTTAACATCAGAAGCATCAATCGTGGATGAGACTTTGTTTCTAATATCATCAAGTGATCCGTGGTATGGGGATATACTGATCTATCTCCAGACCCAAGCTTTTAGGCCTAACACCTCTCACTCTAAACAACGATGTACTCGATACCAAGCCAAAGATTATCTGATCGTTGGTGATACACTTTATCATTGTGGTGTCGATACAGTTTTACAAAGGTGCCTCATGCATGAGGAGGCCGAAAACGTTTTGAATGATTGTCATTCAGGTGCTTGTGGGGGCATCTATCTGGTTATGCTACTGCATAAAAGATCTTATGAGTTGGTTACTTCTGGCCCACCATATTCAAAGATTTCATACTTGCAGTCAGAAGTTGCCATACCTGTCAGATTTTTTATCACAAAACCAGATTACTACCTGCACCACTGCATCCAGTCGTTGATGTTGGCCCATTCGCTAAATGGAGCATTTATTTCATGACATGTAACCCCACCTTGGCTGGGGGGCATGGGTATATTATAGTCGATGTTGACTACTTTACAAAATGGGCCGAGGCGATGCCTACATTGAATAACAGCGGCGAAACAACTGCACTCTTTTTTTACAATCATGTAGTTTCTAGATTCGATGTGCCACAGGCTATAGTCACAGATCATGGGTCACATTTTCGCAATAACATGATGATCAAATTAACTACCAAATTAGGATTGTCCCATGATATTTCTACTCCATATTATCTGCAACCTAACAGAGAAGTTGAGGCAATCAACAAAGTCCTTAAGCGCATGCTGCAAAGAATGTTTGGAGTCCATACACAGAATTGGCATTTAATCCTGTACTCAGCTCTATGGGCATATAGGACTTTGGTGAGAAATGTGACTAGATTTATGCCCTTTCAGTTGGTGTATAGTTTGGAAGTAGTCTTACTAATTTAGTGTGAAATCTCATCCCTCAAGCTTTCCATTGACTTGCTTCCCGAAACTTCTGAAGAAGAAGCTCGTTTCTTGGAATTAATCCATCTGGATGAAACCCCTCGTAATGCCACATTGGCTTAAGAATCACATAAGAAACACATCAAGGCAAAATATGACAAAAATGTTAAGCCTCATGTCTTCTCAGAAGGTGACCTGGTTTTGGACCCTATGTTAGGTTGGGCGGACCCACCTATGGTTTTGTGCATGATTTTCGCACATGTTTTTTGGACGGATGGTTTTTCAGTCCATGGTATTAGACGTGATGGTTTTTGGTCCATGGTATTGGATGCTTCGGCATGTATAAATATGTATTAAAACATTGAAAGGAATATAATGAAAAATCAAGCTGGTAGTCTCGATTTTGGGATCCAGGGGAAAATCTTTGTGTATATGTGTTTATGTGTTATGCTCTTGCATTGTTTACTTTCTGTGTTTTAGAATTCGTATGCAGGTAATTTCTGTATGGGGTTAAAACCTACATTTGGTATCAGAGCTTTTTTGGCTTCAAGGGGACGCCTTTGTTGCTGAGGGGTTTCACTTGGGCCTGTGGTAGACCCTGTTCAGTGGGAGATCTGCGAGATCGATTCTGGTGGTGAAAGAATATGGCGAGAAGTGGAAAGATAGAGATTGAGAAATTTAATGGTCAGAGTTTTGAGTTGTGGAAACTCAAGATGGAGGATCTATTGGTGGATAAAGATCAGTGGATCGTGGTAGATCCAAGTACTAAACCAACGGGAGTGTCCGATGAAGAATGGAAGAAGTTGGATCAGAAGGCAAAGAGCACAATACGATTGTGTGTCTCAGATTCAGTATTGCTGAATGTATCAGGGGAAGCTACGGCGAAGGCTTTGTGGGACAAGTTAGGGACTTTGTACCAATCTAAGTCTCTGGTCAATAAAATATTCCTGTGGAAAAAGTTATATAACCTGAGGATGAAAGATGGAGACTCAGTGACAGAGCATCTGAATGCATTTAATACTATGGTAAGTCAGTTAGCATCTGTTGATATTAAAATTTTAGATGAAGATAAGTGCATCGGTTTGTTGTGTTCTCTACCAGATTCGTTGGATAGTCTGGTTATTGCAATAGGTAGCAATGCAACTGCCTTGCAGTTTGATGAAATAGTCTCATCCTTGCTAACGGAGGATATGAGATAGAAAAATATGGAGATCCAGAATGCTGATGCCTTGTCTATACGAGGACAGTCCCAGAATAGAAACAAAAATAAGTCATCGAGTGGGAGATCTAAATCTAGAGGGAGATCTAAATCTCCAGGAAAACCTATAAAGGTGGTGTGCTGGAAATGCAGAAAGGAAGGGCACTACAAAAGGGACTATAAATCTAAAGCTCCTGATAAAGGAAAGGGATTTGATGATGCTCCTTCTGCAGAGGCGAAAACCACCTCAGATGAAGGTGGGGATGTGTACTTGGCTTCTTCAAGTACAAATGTAGATCATGATGCATGGTTGATTGACTCAGGTGCATCCTTTCATTTCACTCCCCATAGAGAGTGGTTCTGCGAGTATGAGAAATATGATGGTGGTGATATCTTCTTGGAGGATGACAGGAAGGCTAGAATCGTTGGTCGCAGAAAAGTAAAATTGAAGTTGCAATGTGGAAGGGTTAGAACACTTCCGGGTGTTCTGCATATTCGTACATTGGCTAGAAATATTATTTCTGTAAGCAAGTTGGACGATGCAGGTGTAAAAACAGTGTTTGATAAGGATACCTACAAAATGGTTCTGGGAGCACTGGTATTGATGCGGGGAGTTCGGATTGGAACTCTGTACAAGCTACAAGGTAGCACTGCTGTTGATGGGTGCAATAGTTCTGTGGTTCCTGAAACTGGAGCAGAAAATCTAGTGGTCTCTGGAGAGAAGACCATGTTGTGGCATCAAAGGTTTGGACATATTGGAGAGAAGGGCCTTCAAATACTTCATGGTAAAGGTATGGTAGAAGGTATGAGTAATAGCTCTCTGGATTTTGATTTCTGTGAAAATTGTGTATATGGGAAGCAGAATCAGGTGAGTTTCCCCTCTGGTAGTAAGAGGGTGAAACAGATATTAGAACTTGTGCACAGTGATGTGTTTGGACCTGTGAAGGTTCCATCACTGGGTAAGTCAGTGTACTATGTGTCATTTATAGATGACTTCTCAGGGAATACATGGATATATTTCCTTAAGACGAAATCTAAAGTCTTTGACAGGTTTAAAGAATTTAAGGCTCTCGTGGAAAATCAGAGAGAGAAGAAGATAAAGATGCTGAGGACAGATAATGGTGGAGAGTTTTGCAGCAAGGAATTTGAAGAATTCTGTAAGAAGTGTGGTATAGCATGACACAAGACTACTCCATATACACCTCAGCAAAATGGAGTTGCAGAAAGAATGAATAAGACATTGATGGAAAGGGCAAGAAGCATGCTCAGTGGTGCGGGGTTAGGATAGGAATTTTGGGCAGAGTCAGTGGATACTGCATGTTACCTAGTCAACAAGTCACCTTCATCAACGTTGGAGGATAAGAATCCACAAGAGGTATGGACTAGTAAGAAACCCTCTCTTTCACATTTGAGGGTATTTCGATGTGATGCATATGTACATGTTCCAAAAGAGAAACGAACCAAGTTGGATAGTAAATCTGAAAAGTGCATCTTTATTGGGTGTAAGGATGGTTTAAAGGGTTATAAGCTTTGGAACCCAGTCACAAGGAAGGTAGTGTATAGCCAAGATGTGGTGTTCAGAGGGGTAAAATATGTTACTAAATATGAAGTCCAGCCAAAGGAACCTGAGAAGATAGAGTTTGAGCTAAAGGAGGAAGAATCAGACTCTACAGCAGATGAGGAATCAAAAGATGAAGAGCCACAAACTCCAGGTGTGAGAAGATTAGTTCGAAAAAGAAGGCAGCTAGAAAGGTATATTTCGTCTACTTTCTGTTCAAATTTTTCTTTATCTATTACTGACGATGATCCTAGAACTGCGAAGGAAGCAGTAGATTCAGAGGATGGAAAACTCCGGAAAGAGGCCATGGTTGATGAAATGGCATCTTTGCACAAAAATGAGGCTTGGGATCTGGTGGAGTTGCCAGCTGGAAGGAAACCCATTGGTAGCAAATGGGTATTCAAAAAGAAGACAAATGCAAAAGGAAAAGTGGAGAAATACAAAGCTCGGTTGGTAGCAAAAGGTTATTCCTAGGTGCCGGGAATTGATTTTGGTGATATTTTTTCTCCTATTGCCAAGCTAATTTATATTAGATTACTTTTATCTGTTGCTACTGCTTTTGATTTTGAGGTAGAACAAATGGATGTGAAGACATCATTTCTTCATGGGGATCTAGAAGAGGAAATCTACATGAAGCAACCTGAAGGCTTTGTGGTGAAGGGTAAGAAAGAACTGGTATGCAAGTTAAAGAAGTCTCTGTATGGGTTAAAACAATCACCAAGGATGTGGTATCAGAAATTTGATACATTTATACGAGGACTTGGCTTCACCAAAAGAAAAGCAGATCATTGTGTGTACTTTAAATTAATTGGTGACCGTGTTATTTATCTGGTCTTGTATGTGGATGATATGTTGCTGGTTGGAAATGACAAAGAAATTATCTAGGATTTGAAGACCCAATCCTCCTCCAGATTCGACATGAAAGATCTTGGTGCTGCAAACTATATTTTGGGCATGGAAATTAAAAGAGATTGAGAAAAGAGGAAGCTCTGGTTAAACCAGAGGAAGTATGTCGAGACAATATTGCAGAGGTTTAATATGCAAGATAGTAAACTGGTGAAGGTTCCTATTCCTGTAGGTGTGAGGTTATCTGTTGAACAGTGTCCCAAGACACAAGAGGAAGAGGACATGTCCCATGTTCCATATGCAAGTGCAGTCGATAGCCTGATGATGCAATGGTCTGTACTAGACCAGACATTGCACATGCAATGGGAGTATTGAGCAGGTTTATGTCAAAACTAGGAAAGGAGCATTGGACTGTAGTGAAGCGGGTTTTTAGGTATTTGCATGGCACTAATGATTATGGTTTGTGCTACCAAGGAAGACCAAGATTGGATAGAGTGTTTGATATTCATGGCTTTGTTGATGCAAACTGGGCTGGAGATTTAGATCAGAGAAGATCTATAAGTGGGTATGTTTTTAACCTATTTGGAGGTGTAGTTAGTTAGATAAGTAAGAAACAATCTGTAGTGGCACTATTAACTATAGAGGCAGAATACATGGCCGCCACTCATGCAAGCAAGGAAGCAATTTGGTTACAAAGATTGTGTTCAAGTATGGGGTTAGTACAGGAAGCTATAAGGATAGACTGTGACAGCCAAAGTTCAATTTTCTTGGCAAAGAACCCCGCATATCATTCAAAGACAAGGCACATTGATGTTTGGTATCACTTTGTGAGGGATATGATAGAAGACAAAAAGGTGTTGCTGGTAAAGGTAGACACTTTGAAGAATACTGTAGATGCATTGACAAATTCTGTGAGCTCTAAGAAGTTCTCTTGGTGTAGAGAAACGATGGGCGTTGCAAGGCTAAATAAATGACTAAGCTCTCTTGTGGCGCCCTGTGGAAAGAAAACAACAAGTGGGAGAATGTTGGGTTGTGTTATATTCTTTCCACGACTAGCCCACGTAGTTAGCTGGGGGTTAGAAGGGGGGAGGTCAGAGGGGGTTTGAGGGGTACCCATAACCCCACTTTATGGGGTCTGGGGCAGCGCCCTAGAAAATTTTGGTTTTGGACCCTATGTTAGGTTGGGCGGACCCACCTATTGTTGTTGGGAAAAGTGTCTACTCATAACGCCCCTATCCCACTAAGGTGTGATAGTGCCTTAGCAACAAACAAGGAAAACTACTTTCGTATTCTTCTTTATGAATTGTAAACGAAGAGGAATAGGATGAACCAATGTGTGTCTTTCGCTAGTCCTTTGATCCAATCTCTCTTCTCTTTGACAGCTTCCAGCTACCTGCTCCCTTACTTGCCCAGCTTCACCAAGTTCCTGCAAGATCACAAAAGAGGAAAACTACACAAAGACATAGATTTACATTCATAAATATCTTAGGATCAGATTTAAGATAAACATGCAAATATAACAAAACATCATTGATACACAAGCATGTAGGAGAAACTCAAATAGTTTTTATTGATATAACAAGAAGATCCAGGACGACATACAACCAAGTGAGTCCCGATCCAGCATCCACCTCCCAGCAAAGGAATCCCTTCTTCACCTCCAACAAAGCATAAATCACCCAATGCACTAATCTCAATCTCAAAACCAACATCAATTCTCTGCAAAGTACAAAATTCCAGCCTCTGGATCTCTGGGATGAGGGATCCATATATAGATGTATGCAGAGAGGATGAGTCAGCTTATGATTTGACTTGTGGCCTCTCTCTGTCAGTTCTTTCTTCCACTTGGAGACTGAGAGCCTCTTACTCATCCTTGGTCAAACTCAGTGAGGCAAGTGTCATTGAGGAAGATTCTGGAAGCTTCCATGGTCTGTCCACCTCGCGGAATGACACTGCCATTTGTCATTTCCCGCTCAGCGTACCTTGGTAGTGCATTTAGGTGCGTTGCAACACACCTAGCTAGTGTACTGGGGTGCTATGCAACGCAGGTAGCTAGTGGAGCAGCTGAAATGATCCTGATTTGACTGATTCTGAGCAGTTTCTGGTGGAGAACTTCTGGGAGAAGCTGTAATTGGTTGACCTTGTTCCTCTAGGGGTAGGAACAACACTTTTAGGGACTTAGGATCCCTTGGTTTATGGACATTTCATGCTTAGAGCTGTAAGGCACAAAAATGTCTATAACAGTTGCCCCCTAAAGTATGAGGCCGTTTATCGGGTGAAATGCTTTATTAGGAGGATCCGAAGTTCTTTCAATGCTGGGAGGAGACCTGTAATAAGATAAAATACAATACATTATCTTCCTACTGCTTTCATGATCTAGCTGAGGCGGGCATTCCCATGCTCAACTTTATAAATTCATTTTTATGTACATAGGACAGACAATCGTCTGATGGTAGACTGATGATTCTGATGAAGTCATCATCCTTTTGGTAGGATGATTATCTGTGCTGCAATGTTGTACATGTCAATGTATTTATTTTTCCTGAATATATATCGCAGCCCAGATGGATGAAACTAGATCCGGGGTCTTCAATCTCGTCCGATTTTCACTCGAAGTACAAGTCGATCCATGTGAGAAATGTTTTGAAGTCGAACATGGAAAGACATCACTTGATTACCAGTCAATGATGTAAACTGTTAACAAGCGCGAGAGGAATCACCGATAAGGATGATGATCCTCAAGGTACTGCAATACAATTCACGTGGTGTGAATAAAGGACTTGGCGTCGAACACCACGCAAAATCTTTCGGTTGAAGGTCATTGATGTATACCTGTCGCCGGAAGTGAGAAACTTGCCATTGAGGCATGCAAGCTTCAAAGTACTGAATGGGGTGTTCCTAGATCAACTTCTTGGATAATGAGCTGATGTCGACAAGAAGCGATCCGTCAAAGGAGGGCCTTGATGAATCCCACATCAATGACACGGAACGGAGCAAATGATTTTGATGGAGGTGAAAACGATCTGATGATATATAATTCAGGATGGCGGTCCTGAAGGAATGAAGTATAATGTATGGTAGTGGATGGAACACGGGTGACTTCTCTGGATGACTTCTCTTGAACATGTCGGCGAAACTTATGTGATGGATCGGTAGCATTTACCCCAAATGTGGATGGTATGGCGTGACCATGGTGATGTGACCGGTGAATGAAACAACCCAACCCGACTCAGGCACGGAGTGGAAGTGTCATGTTCAAGAGCGACTTGCTACCAATAAAGATTCTTTGAGTTTCTTCCCAATTTTTCCCCAGTCATTGCTGACCAGTACCTCTTTATTTTTGTCAAGCTTGAGGAGGATAACATATGCTTGTTCTATAATTTTCCCTTCGGGCAAACCCATCGCTATGTTTTAACGAGCCTAGCGATAGTGAAACTCGTTCTCGTCTAAAGACAAGTTTGTCGCTATTAATCTTTTTAACGAGTCTAACGATAAAGATAACTCGGTCCTTTTCATTTTTAGAGAGTCTGAAAAGGTACGTAAAGTTAACTCCGGAATTCCTTTTTCGTCATCTAATCCCTTAAGTCCGAAAAAGTATAAAACAATACAAAAGGGATGAATTTTTGATAGTTTTAACGAGCCGAACAACACAAGCGCTCGATCTTTTTGTGCAATAATCCCTCAGGTCCAAAAAGATTAAAATCTAGAGGAGGGATAGAACTCCCGGTCGCTTTAACGAGCTGGAAGGCCAAAACTCGGCAATCTTTTCATATTTTACGAGTCAGATGAAAAGAGCTTAAAGAAGACTCGTCTTTTGAGGAACGAGTGATAAAATGGGTAGAAGCTAATTCCAGGTAAGGGTTGGAATTTTCCAATCACGGCAGTGTCACAAGGATGGCTAGTGAAATCACTCTTCGCAGCTGTTCCTCAAAATGGGTAAACAATCAAATGGAGGTGAATGATCGACCAATGAAAAAGTGGAGGTGACGGTGCAAACACGACCAAGGCTTTAAAGGCTGATAATGCTACATTCACAGTGGTTATTTACCAGAGGATAGTTCATTTTTTAACGAGCTTAAACGCGGATTGAAACACTTGCTCAGTCTTATGTTTATTTTTTAACGAGCTTGAACTATGTGCTAAAACTGCTCGATAATCCAGTCATATGATAAGAATGTCTCATATAAAATGGCAACATTTAGATTTTTGCCCCACATCCTTTCTTTATGCAAGTTAGGAAATGACTAATCCTACGAGTTTAAAGGGTTAGCCTACGGGTTTAAAGGGAGGACCTAAAAATTTTAAAAAAGAAATAGCCGCCCCTTGCTTGCACTCCAAAAGGTTTGCATGCCCCCAGGTATAAAATACGATTTCAAGGTTACCCCTCAATTTGCAGACAAAACATTTGTTCTATCAGGAAAGGCCTACCTCTTTTAGGTTACCAAATATTGTCTCATTCGCGTTACAAATGAAACACTTCCTCGGCGATGTCTACCGCAATAAACAAAGGTGAGCAGAGACGCGCGCCACTCACATAACTTTGACAAGAGAATCTTATTCTAGAATAACCCCTCTTCCACTAACGGACGGGGTAAAGACTAGTCATATTCTCCCACGGAAACCTACCCTATACCCGAAGTTTTCCTGCCAAAGCAGACCAGGACGCATGCCCCCTGGGTTCCAGTCATATCCCTTCGAATTACTCGCGCTCATCGGGAGGACGGACCGTGGGTTGAGACATTTCTTGCATGAAGAGACCATTTAGGGATGGTATATGACTATTTGCGATGCGTGATCCGGGAAATGAAAGCTGGTCCACGAGCTTGACCACTCTTCCTTCGTGCGGAAAACACATTACTCTAAAGAGTGAGGAGACGATGGCTCCCATGTAATAAATATAGTCTCGTCCAAGGAGTAGGTCATAATCCAAGGGTCCTTGAATGACCATTACGTTCATTTGAACTGCCTTCCCTTTCAATGTTATGGGCACATTGGGGAGGATCCGTAAAGGTCGACTGGTTCCTTTATCAAAGCCTATCAGATTTCTCATCTCAGGCAAAAGTGATGGTGAACCAAGCGCTTTCCAAGTAGTAGAGGAAAGGATACTCACAGAAGCCCCCTCATCTATGATGGTACCGGCCATGACTATTCTATATATTTGGATGATAATTCTGAATGGTATGCTTGCTGGTAAACGGGGTCTGCCTAGTTGATTCCAGTCAAAGGAGACAACTAGGTTGCTTGGAGGTGGGACCGAGTAGACGGCCGGGTACGGCTCTGACGAACTTCCTTCCTGCGGTAAAGGAATGGGTAGGTTGCCCCCGTGTTCGTCGGAGTCTGTGTTGATGAAGAGAATTTGGACGGTGTCATCCTTGTTCTCTCCAGTGACTGTGTCACTCGAGGATAAAACCTCTGAAGGCAAGACCGGGTCAACTGCCACCTCGACCTTTTGACTTTCGTCGGGTATGGATTCAGCTGGTTCATCTTCAATGACAGGCGCTTCAGCTGACCACTTGAGCGAGCCAGCTGGATTCTCAACTAACGAAGGACTCGGCAAGAGTTTTTTATATCCAGGAGGAAGTCGTAACGGTGAAACCGGACGATCATCCAAAACTCTTTTAGCTTCGTCTAAGAAGGGACAACGGTGGATGGCGTGATCGCCTTCGCACAGTTTACAGGGAGATCTAGCTCTCCCTTTTTGTCCTGGGACTTAACTTTCGCTAGTTGACGGTGTGCTTTCAACATGGCCATCAGAGGTTGACGACACCGGATTGTGCAAACGGGGAGACCAATCCCTTAGTATCTGAGGGATGCAAGGACAATCTCTGTGAAAGTGGTCTCCCTTGCAAATGACACATGGCGATTTAGGCCTGGTCGGTGCAGTGTGTGGATGTTCGTTAGACGACACTCATTTGCCCCCATTCGCTTTTGGCTCCTTCTTCTTCTTCTCTTTCTTCTTCTTTTCCTTCTTCTCCTTAGGAACTTGACTTTTGGCTTTGCCAGCCCCATCAAGCGAAGAGGAAGGAGGAGAGGAAGAATTAGAGGAAGTAGAAGGTTGGTGGGTAACTCTGGACTGGTCTAACTGCTGATTCGATTGTTCAGGAATAGTGGTGTTCTGAATGACATTGGTTGAGAAGAGCCAGACTGGCAAGCCAATTGTCAGTCCTGGAAGCGACAATGTGGCCATATGGGGTGCACCAACATCTCCCCAAGAGGAGAAGGGACTAGGATTTCCACCAAGGGGAATTCCTTGGTTGGTAGACTCCATTTTCTCAACCTAAGATCAACGTAGGAAAAGGGTATGAATATTCCGTTTAAAATAAATTTTAAGACGCTTGGACACAACTTGTTTTTTCAATTTTAAAGAGTCGAGAAAAAACAAAAGATGACTCTAGTCTCCTTCGATTTTTAATGAGCCTGAAGTGACAAGTGCTCAGATGGACCTTTTCCGTTAAGGAGTCTGAAAAGGAACGAAAGGGACTGTTCTGGAGATCTAGGTAGAGGGTGTGCCAAACCAATCACAAAACTGCAGAATACGTTTTACGGTACGGCAGTCAATCTTCCCGAATGCTGTGTTCGGTGCATTGCGATCAGTAGGGCGGCCGAAACGACTTCCTATGGATAAAAGGTTTTAAGCCTATAGGGGTCTCCCAATATATACTCGATGGTACGTGGGAGCACAAGTCCGTACTGGCACTTATCGTCTCACAGTGGAGGAATCACCCAACCATCAGTGAGGACAACAGTTACCAGGTTTTACGACGCCGGAACACGTCTCTAGCCTAGACCTCTATGTTGTGCGTTAAGTTCCAATGCGTTGTTAGATTCATTCAATTTATTTTAAGTTGATATTTCTTAGAAGTTTGCCTTTTGGGATCACCACGAGATGTAGATGTAATTCCTAAATGCAATCTAAAGATGATAAGCAAGCTTTTATCTCTTTTCAGTAATGAAAATCCTAGCTACAAGGGGAAAAGAAAGACACAATCTTTTCTCAAAGAGCAAAGAGCACACTGTAAATGCACTTTTCCTAAATCAAGCCACACAAACTATCAATATGCAAATGCACATATGCATGTATTTGTTTTCACTTTCTTAATATTGATGCCTAAAAAGAAAGTTGATGTACAAATCTGAATTTTCTTTCAAGCGAAAAACACAAACAAGCTTCTTTTCGAAATCAAAAAGGTAGAGAAGATTACGACACTTTATGATTTTGAAATAAACACTCGTTTCGACACTAGAAAGTGACAAATTCAAACCAAAGGTAAAAGTAAAAGTATAATCAACTGTCAATCAGCAAATAAACTTTCTCCTAAGATCAAAATCGACACTTACGACAGATCTAAATCCAAGGACGACAGTATGACTATTTTACTCTTTCAACGGAAAACTGTAAATGATGTAACAAACACACAAAGAACATCTACAGTCTTTTTGTACAAAGGAGGCGGAATTAAGGCAAAGAAAATGGGTTTTCAGACAGGTACACACACTGATAACAGGCTGCAAAAATCAGAGACAAAACTGGACAAAATGAAGCAAAGAACCTCAGCTGCATAGGGCAAAGGCTGATCAGCGCACCTGTTACATAGAGAAACTGAATTGCAGCGCAGGTAGCCCTCTCAGGACCTGCGTTGAAATGTAGAACCTCTTCACAGAGCCTGCGCTGGGGCAGAAACGAGACTTCTATCCGGGTTCTAGGTCACGGTTTGCATTTTAATCTATGGTTTTTGTCCAAGTAAAAGCAATCAGTAAGGTACAATCAGAGGGATGATTTAAAGGAGGACTAAGAGCTATCACAAAGGGTAATCAGATCATTTTTGAATCAGCTGTTCAAATCATAAAAAAATCCAGTGAGTGGATTGAAGTAGCAGGTGTCTACTTTGCATTTGATAATGGCAAATGCAGTTCGATTGCTACTTCTGTGTTTATGAAACAAACAACAAGAGAAATACAAACAAACTAACTAGACATGATCCCCAGCGGAGTCGCCATTTTGTTGTTGGGAAAAGTGTCTACTCAAAACGCCCCTATCCCACTAAGGTGTGATAGTGCCTTAGCAACAAACAAGGAAAACTACTTTCGTATTCTTCTTTATGAATTGTAAACGAAGAGGAATAGGATGAACCAACCTGTGTCTTTCGCTAGTCCTTTGATCCAATCTCTCTTCTCTTTGATAGCTTCCAGCTACCTGCTCCCTTACTTTCCCAGCTTCACCAAGTTCCTGTAAGATCACAGAAGAGGAAAACTACACAAAGACATAGATTTACATTCATAAATAGCTTAGGATCAGATTTAAGCTAAACATGCAAATATAACAAAACATCATTGATACACAAGCATGTAGGAGAAACTCAAATAGTTTTATTGATATAACAAGAAGATCCAGGAGGACATACAACCAAGTGAGTCCTGATCCAGCATCCACCTCCCAGCAAAGGAATCCCTTCTTCACCTCCAACAAAGCATAAATCACCCAATGCACTAATCTCAATCTCAAAACCAACAACAATTCTCTGCAAAGTACAAAATTCTAGCCTCTGGATCTCTGGGATGAGGGATCCATATATAGATGTATGCAGAGAGGATGAGTTAGCTTATGATTTGACTTTTGGCCTCTCTCTGTCAGTTCTTGCTTCCACTTGGAGACTGAGAGCCTCTTACTCATCCTTGGTCGAACTCAGTAAGGCAAGTGTCATTGAGGAAGATTCTGGAAGCTTCCATGGTCTGTCCACCTCGCGGAATGACACTGCCATTTGTCATTTCCCGCTCAGCGCACCCTGGTAGTGCATTTAGGTGTGTTGCAATGCACCTAGCTAGTGTACTGGGGTGCTATGCAACGCAGGTAGCTAGTGGAGCAGCTGAAATGATCCAGATTTGACTGATTCTGAGCAGTTTCTGGTGGAGAACTTCTGGGAGAAGATGTAATTGGTTGACCTTGTTCCTCTAGGGGTAGGAACAACACTTTTAGGGACTTAGGATCCCTTGGTTTATGGACATTTCATGCTTAGAGCTGTAAGGCACAAAAATGTCTATAACACCTATGGTTTTGTGCATGATTTTCACACATATTTTTTGGACGCGATGGTTTTTCGGTCCATGGTATTGGACACGATGGTTTTCGGTCCATGGTATTGGATGCTTCAGCATGTATAAATATCTATTATAAAATTGAAAGGAATATAATGAAAAATCAAGTTGGTAGTCTCGGTTTTGGGATCCAGGGGAAAATCTCTATGTATATGTGTTTTATGTGTTATGCTCTTGCATTGTTTATTTTCTATGTTTTAGAATTCGTATGTAGGTAATTCCTGTATGGGGTTAAAACCTACAAAGGGTCAATCCCTCTATCTGATACTACAGCTATGCAAGGTTCTCCACTATGTCCAGGTCCCTAAGGACTGCTCTCCCTAGAGCTTCTCCCGCCGGAGCATCCTCCTCTCGTGGGCATGCCACTAGTCGAACTAGTCCAATATCTGCACACACATATGAGTTTGTTTAGTCTTGGTAACATCAAAAACCCAAAAACAATACAAAAACTAAAAAAACAAAGATGTGGTCAAATCATTTTACCTATAGCACTCCACTGCTCACTAACTAGTAATGCCAAATCTAGATCGCCTCGAAAATCCATCCCGATATATGGATACTCTGCAAACACCATCTCCTAGTGGTTGAACCACTCGAAAAAGGAATTTGAGAAGGAGATTTGTGACTGGCCATCATGTCTAGCCATAAGGTCTACCCACCTCTGCATATGTGGTTCCCTCGGTGCAGGCAATCACAGTGAAATGTTTTGAGGTTGCATCAGTGGAATTCTTTCCAAAGCAAAAGCAGTCAATATGGATCCATAACCAAAGTTCTTGGTTCTTCCATTCTTTACTTTGGACAATTGTTATTTTATGACAGGAAGTATTTCCTCACACCAATTGAACACCTTCAGTTCCAGGCATTCCAAGGCATACTGCATGTAGGATTTGTTCGCTAAATGTAAGGTCGTGCTGCCAGCCAATCTAGCAAAGGTAAATAGAATGGTCCTCAAAGGTCGATCAATAACATCCCGGATATTAATCTTACCATCTCTACTGGGTTGAGATCCATCCCTATAGAACTGACAGATGTAATCTTTCACAGATTCACCCCCACAAGCAAATCTTGATAGTGAAAGAGGGGCACCATGCCTCGATAGACCCATCAGAAAATAAATATCCTCGACCGTGAAAGGAATATATTTACCTCTGATCTAGAATACCTGGTCAATAGGATCCCAAGCATGAAGGAGATACTGCAGCAAACTTATCTTTTGTCTCATGCTGGATATGCAGAAAAACTTCAGTAGACCATTGTTCCTTAGAGCATCCACTGTGCCTTGGTCATGTAAAGCAATCATATCCTCCTCTTCATGTTCTCGTTCTTGCCATGTGACGACCATCTTGATCCAACAAATATCTGAAATGCAAACATTAGATGAGTTAGGATCCAATTTTGAGCAAAAACAGGTAAAAAGTTTATGAAAAAACACTGTATAAAGTTGCCTTTCTGCGCCCATCGCACCTTTCCTTTGAGAAAGGTGAGATGCATACTAACTAGCCTATTGGCAGCCTAGTATGCATCACATCTTTCGATGCAAGCTAGGTGTGATGCTTGGGGATCAAAATATTTAAACCCCAGGAGCCCAGAAAAGTGAAAAAAATTGCCCAGAATTGAGAAAAGATGGAATGAAAATGAAGAGCTTAAGGATAACTCCTACCTGGTCCTGACGGCATGGAGAATGGTCCACGGGATCTCCCGAAATCGACTGGTGAAATTTGAGAGGGAAAACCACTTCAGAGCTCCAAAATCCCAAATTTGAAATGAAATGATGAAAATGAAATGTTAAAACTACTTTTTATGTTTACTTTTCATGTACTTCAAAGTGAAATGTTAGTTTTAGTTCATTTTTCGTCCATATATATATTTCTAATCAATTTGATGGAGTTTTGAGTAGGTTGAACAACTAATGAAAGAATATGATGTGCTAAATAGTGAAATGAACATCTTTAACAACCAATCAAACTTTTTGTCTTCTTTTCAAGCTTTGATTCAAAAATGAAAAGAAAACTATAGAGTCCTCTTTAAGCCCTTTTTAGACTCATTAAACATGAAAATATTGGCAAGCGCTTGTCCTTTTCATCTCGTTAAAGCATTGGAAATGTCATCCCTCCCGTATTATTTTATCCTTTTTCGGACCTGAGGGATTACTTTACGAAAAATAACTTATGGAGTTTTCTTTTCATCCCTTCTCAAACTCTCTAAAAATGAAAAGGACCAAGTTATCCTTGTCATTAAACTCATTAAAATAATAGCGAAAAACTTGTCCATCTAGACGATACCGAGTTTCACTGTCGCTAAACTCATTAAAACATTAAATAGCGACAAGTTTGCCCGAAGGGCGAATTATAGAACAAGCATATGTTATCCTCCTCAAGCTTGAAAAAAATAAAGGGTATTGGTTAGCAATGAGTGGGGAAAAAGGGAAGAAGCTTGAAGAATTTATGGTAGTAAGTTGCTCTTGAACATGACACTTTCACTTCATCTCCATGATTGGGTTGGGTTGAGTTGTTCCGTTCACCAATCATCATAACATTGGTCTTTCATACCATCCATATTTTGGGGTTAATGCTACCAATTCATCTCAGTGTCACTGACATGTTCAAGAGAAGTCATTCAGTTGAGAGGGCATCATCTAGTTAATGTCTCATACACTGAAATACCTCCAACCTTCATTTTTCATGACCGCCATTCCTGAACCTTGTGTCGTCAGTTCATTTTCACCTCCAGAAATCATTTGCTTCATTTCTTGTCATAGATGTGGGATACATCAAGACCCTCCTACGATGAGTCACTTCTTGTTGACATTAGCTCATTATCCAAGAAGTTGACTTAGAAACAACCCTTTCAGTGTTTTGAATCTTGCATACATCAATGGCAAGTTTCTCACTTCCGGTGACAAGTTGACATCAATGGCCTTCGACCGAAATATTTTCCGTGGTGTTCGACATCGGATCATGTATCCACACCATGTGAATTGTGTTGTACTACCTTGAGGATCATTATTATTATTAGTGATCCCTCTTGCATCTGTTAACAACTCACATCATTGGCTAGTAATCACGCGATGTCTTTCCATGTTTGACTTCAGAACATCTCTTCACATGGTTTGACTTGTACATCGAGTGAATAGTGAAGGAGTTTGAAGACCCCGGATCTAGTTTCATCCATCCAGGCTCTGATATATTTAGGGATATAAAAACATCGAATTCACAAAGGCTCTACATAAATGGTCATCCTAATCATGGATAATGACTCTATAGTTGTAGAATCACCAGTCTGTATCTCCAAACAACTATATGATCTATGTACATGAAATGAAATTTATAAAGCTGAGCATGGGAATGCCTCCCTCAACTAGATCATGAAAATCATATTATGATCATGTATTGTATTCTAACTTATGCAGGTCACCTTCCAGTTCGAAACTTCGGATCCTCATGATAAAGAATTTCACTCAACATGAATATTTACGGCCTCATGCTTTATGGGGAAACTGTTATAGACATATTTGGGCACATCAACCCCAAAATTATAAGTCAATGAACTAGGGCTCATCAACCCCTAAAATATTTGTTTCATACCCTAAAGGAACTTAGTCATCTGAGTGCATCATTCCCCAAAATCTCCACTTCAGAAATCATCAAGAAAGAGCCTAAATTGGACCATACTGATTGCTCCACTGATAAACTGCGATGCATACTGACTGGTACACTGTCAAGGTGTGCTGCATATTGTCTAGGCCTTCTATAGGGTGCGATGGGTGAGGATAGACCAATTTCTGGGACAGTTTGCTAGTTGGTTGCTCATGGAATCTTCTAGAAACTTCTTGTGTGCCACTTGCCTCTTTCAATTCGCCCAAGGATGACCAAGGGAATTAGGAAACCATCTCCAATTCCCCTCTCTTGTGGAACCAATTGTAGCAAGTGGAATGACACTAATAAAACCCCATGGATGACTCACACCCTTGCAAAACTCTATAAAAGGATCTCACATCCAAGAGATTAGGAGGCTGGACTTTTGTGAATTGCAAGTAAGTGTTGATAGTTTGTAAATGAGGAGAGAGCATTGTATCCTTGTTGGTGTGGTCTTGTTGTTTTATGAGGTGAAGAAGCATTGAAGCTGGGAGGATGGCACTGGATCAAACAACTTGGTTGTAATTCTCCTTTCTATTACTAAAGCTCTTCAATTTTTCTCCCATATGATTGTGCAATTGTGAATGGTATCATTTTGTTCATTATATATCTCATTCTGTAATGTTTATGTTGTAATAGATCACGATGCTTTGATGGTTCTTTGTTGTTGTACTTGTGCAGGTACTCTCCAAGTGTGTTAAGTACAGGGAGGAGTTGTAGGATTTGCCAAAGGAGAGAGATATCAAACAAGGGATTAAGCGGAAGTTCCAGGTTGGTTCCACTATCTTTCTCTTATGTATTATACATAGGAAAAATCATTGAATTGCTTTAAACTGTTGTTTCTAGGGTAGCTGCCAAACCTAGAGGGTTAGTCGTTTGACAAGACACTAATTTTCCCAGAAACACATTCTGTGGAGGTCTGCTACTTGAACTTCCTACTTCTTGCTGATGTTGCTAAAACCTTGGTTTAGTAGTTCCTCTACCTCTTACTGAACTTCTCCCTCTATTCCTCTGACTTTGTTTTCTCAACATCTTCTCTTGCACCTTCAAACCTGCTTGATAGGCATCTTCAATAGTCTTCAGACTCAGCAAACTGATCTTGTCTTGTATGTCACATCATAAGCCATTCATATATCTGGCTACCTTCTCCATATCATCCTCTGCATGTCCTGCTCGAATACTGAATTTATAAAACTGTTTTGTGCATTCTTTAACAAACATTCCTTTTTGCCTTAAATTCTGTAACTATTTGAAAATATTTAAGTGATAATATTTTGGCATAAATTTAGCTTTCATTTTACTCACCATTTTATCCCATTGCTTGATCTTGGACTTCCTTTTTCTCATTTTGGATGTTTGTAGTTCATCCCACCAAATAGCTACATGACCCTTCAATCTCATAACTGTAAACTTCACCTTCTTTCTGTCATCAACCTATTCATAGTCAAAATATTTGTCCAGTGAACTAATCCAATCCATTAGCTCTTCTTCATTGAGACTCCCTTCATACACAGGAATTCCCACCTTTGGTTTTCCACCTACTTTAGCCAACATCTTGATAACTTTGGTAGTTTCATTTTCCTCCTCTTATTCTTCCTCAAAAGATGCTTCTGCAGCACTCTCAACTCCTTCATCAGGTGCTCTACTTTATGCAGTCTCCATTATTTCCATCCTTTTATGCAGACTCCAGCTCTCCTCCAGCATAATTGCATTTGCTTCAGGTCTTCCTCGACCTATGCCAGCTCCTCTTCTTGCGAGCATGTTTACTACAGTCAAACTCAATCTCTGAGCTCTAATACCAAAAATTGGTGCAGATCTCCAATTAAACAACACTGAACAGTAATTGAACAATAGACGATAATTGAACAACGTCGTAATTGAACAACAATCCACAATTGAACAACAGTTGAATTAAACAACACCTCCAAAATTGAACAAAAATCCATAACTGAACATCAATCTAGCGATTGAACAACTCTTCCGGAATTGAATAGCAAGTGTGATTTAACAACACTTCCCTCTATGTCATTGATTGCCTCTCTAGATCTAACGGTCGCCAGTGATATGGCATTGGGGAACTTGCGTGACGTTTACCCAGCTCACAGAGTCAACATGATTTATAAGCCTTGGTCTACAAAAGGTCGGGTCTGGGTTTTTGACTTAAGTCCCAGTTGCTTCAAACCCCGATATCCCTTGGATAATAGCATTCATTCATATCCTATGGCTATTGGCTCTTCATCTAACTCACGGTTTAAACACATGCTTAACCTCGCTATTTACTATGACTTCAGCAGTTGAACTTTCAATCAATGATTAGGATTGAGTACGGGCCTTCAATCACGATCAAACCCTTCCATGCACTCTACCCCCATTATTAACATTAATGACTGCGATCAACCAAAAACACTAAGATTAACAATTAAAACATGAAAATAGGGAAAACACCCAGATGCACTTCAGAACGCAGATTCACAGAGTAAACGACAGTTTCCAACAAGATCAACACATAGATGCACACTAAAACAAATTCATTCAATAAAATAATGGTTACAGAGTCTTGGCCCTCTCGGCTTAGTCACAGTGAATTAACAATCCTTTATTTCAATCTAAAAACCCTAACTATCACTCAACTCTCACCTCTCGCTCAGTCCTCAATCATCTCATCTAAATCTTCTACATTACATTTTCTTCTTTTTATGATTCAAATCTTACTCTAACTGTAAGAAGCTCAGTGTCTATTTTAAACAATCTAACAATCAAATCTCTATTTTCAAGCTCTGTTACACACCTATGCTAAAAAATTATCCTTCAATCTAAAATAAGACAATTTCCTAACTATTACAATAATGTATTACAAATCATTTTCAAGAGATCCAACCCTCTCAACTAAACTGACTTTTGACCACTAAGGTCAATGAAATTCAACTCTTTTAGCCACAACATGTGAATAAAGCTTCACATCACTGGCTAAGTCTAGATGCTCCTGCATCATCAGGCTTCATCATAATCTCCTTGAATCCCACAATTGATTGAGCTTTAGACTTAGGCCTACTAAACTCCTTATTCAGCGCAATCTGAATATTTTCTAATGAAGCCATCGGGTTATCACTACAATACTTAATGTACCATGTCAGTGTGCGTTCTTGTAAAGTAGTGACCAACATTTCTTTATTCATCTGATTATCCATTATACCCTGAGATTCCCATATGGCCTTTGCAACAAACCAAAATTGGTCTGGGTCCTCAGTTCCCAAACCCTTGAAAATGGGAAACTTTACTGCATTTTCCATATCAAACGGTGGCAGAGGTGGTGGAGGTGTGGGCAAAGGTGTATGCTATGGAGGTGGGGTAGGTGGGTAGCGTATTCGCGGGAACCCTCATTTTATTAATTGGGTAACACTCTGTGGTGAAGCATGTGATGTTTCCTCATCGTCACTCAGAGGAGGTTTGATCAGCGAGCTATATTCAGGGCCAGTTCTTCCTCTATCCCTGAAGATATTTCCACTTCACGTAGCTCCAAAGATCAAGGTAACTACATAACCCACTTTTCACACAAGAGAATCTTAATCCAAGTATTTAAATACCCTAAGTACTTACCTTGTAGTCCCTTGAAGAAGCGACGCTCTGCTTCGCTATAACTGGCCGAAGTATCGATCGCGAACTCTATCACAAATCCTCCTATGATACGATCAAGCCAATGATCGAGTGCATGTGCAATCTTATCTTCCAAGGCTTCCAATCTCAGCACTAACTCTAGGGTCCACACTATCAGGCCGTCAAGCCTCCAACTTCCTTGGCTATCTGCCAATTTAGCAATCCACTCATATAATTCAACCAGGAAGGAACATAAGAATATTTTGTGTATCTCTGTGTATAAATATCTATCCAACCACTATTCTTTCATCAATCATAGATTTCTGTTTTCTTGCACCACGAATTCGTGGATATTCCTACCCAGCTAGTCTTCAATTTCCTTCTTAGGTGGATTCCAGTGATGCGACATCACACATCTCTTTATCTAGATTCTATTCTCGGCAATGGAACCATTTTTTGGCTTAGTGGGCCTTGACCCAAGTTCAACGTTAATTTATCTAAACAAATCCCTACATTATTGGCCCTTTCGGCATCAATCTATGAAGCACGGACTAAAGTCTCACTCGAAGCAGTATGGGGGGATGCTGGAACCACGTTTCTACACCCAGAGATGGTAGTGATGTTATTTTGTTCCCTAACTATGCATTTGCACAGATCAATCAGCCTTTTAGGGCTTATCAATATACATTTTTTAATCGGCCTCTAAACCTTCACGAAGGTCTACGACTGTCATTTGCGGATCCTAACCAAGCGAATCAACCACTTACATTCTTCTGCAATTATTCTTACTTCCGTATTTCCTCATATTAGCTAAAGTATCTGATAACTTCAGTATGCATTAATGTGTCCTTCACGTAAAGAGATATTATTATTGGCGTATAGATAACAATGTAAAACATATAGACTCACACATCAATACAACATTAAATCTTGAAACCATTATTCAGCATAACATAACCACATTTATTCATAACATAAGTAAATAGATAAAAAACATAGATAATTCCAGAGTAATCTTCTTTTATTAGTACTTCAGATCTTCTTATAGATGCTAACTACCCTGGGCACTTAGTTGCAGACTTCTACGCTAGGCCTCTACACACACAGTTGCAAAGCCTTCCTTCTATTCTAGGACTCTTCACTCTTACCTCTTACTAACCCCTCAATAACTTAACTGCGTTAGACTCTTCTAAGACTCTCCTTTTTATGCAATTCCATGGTCCATGGACCATGGGTGGATCTTCTAAAGCTGATGCAGCTTACATAAAAGAAGGTTGGAAACCCTTTATGACACTTTACATCTATTCACTCTGTGACCACAAGTTGTGGAGACTTTACACTTTACATACAAAAACTTTGGCTTTCTGCCCCAAAACTTGGGCTTTTAACCCCAAAATCGACCCTAGGGGACCTTGTCGCAAAAAATATATAGATAGTAGTACCCGATACACATTTTCTATGCTCATAAGTAAAATCATAGTGGTTCTTCTTTCTATTAAGACTTATTTTCAGTTACAGTAGTGCAAACCAAAATCTTTCTTGCAAAAATTCAGAACCCCTTCTTCATATTGAAGGGGATTTATAGTTTGAAATCAAAATTCAAATATAGAAAAGCTCCATAACATGTTGGGGTTGTTTAAATAAACCACACTTAAAATAAAATACAAGATAATAATAACATGATGTTATAACAACTTTAATTATGACTGGTAAGAGGATTTCTTTTCCATTTGTTGTCAAAGCTCTCATATGTCTGTCGTCAGCTTCCATTCAGGTGGATGGTGATTATTAATGCGCATCCAAGCATTGAATAACACATTGTTGAGTGTTGTCAAAAGATGTCTCATTGTATTTGCAAGAAACCCCAGAATAAACCACTAACTGTGAGGCTTGAATAGGAAATTCCAATGACATTCCAAGTCAATCTTTGATAGGGCCTTTATTCCCTCAGCCTTTTTCTTTGATGATTCTTGCCAAGTCCGTGTTAGCAATTTTACATCGGGCAAGGTATCTTTAGGGTAGTATGAAATGAGATTAGCTTGTAGTAGGTTGTCATTGATTGATTTAATGGTATTGTTTGATATGTTCTTAGTACTATAAATCATCATCTCTACATATTTGATCCTAATCTCCCGTTCTTGAAAGACAATTTCTTTATGAGATTATTCTATTTTAGGGAGATTGGTCAATTGGCCCTTAGAGTTTTCCTGCCAATCAGTTAAGTTGGAAATCATTTTCTCAACTTCTCTATAATATGTCCTCGGATCGGGCTGTTGATCTACAAGTAAATCACTTGATTGGCATAGGTCTTAGATGATGGCTCACTTTTGACAAAATACAACCTATTGTTGAGCAAGGAGGTCATTTAGCTCTCCTTCTTCCCTCTTGAACTTTGTTATTTCTGGATTTGCCTTTAGTTCCTCAATTATGTGTTGCATCTCTTGTATTTGGGAATCTCGGCTCTTCATGTCAGATTCATATTGAATCTTCAAGTTATCAAAACTAGTTTGTAATTGTGCAAGATGAGCTTGCCATTTCTAAGCGACTCCCTGCTTTTCACTTTCCAAACCCTGTTCAAGTTGCCTTATTTTCTCATCCTTCTCCCTAAGAAGTTGTTGCACCTCTGAGGCTTTATTAATTGTTGCACTGACATAAGCTCCTACATACTATGATAGTCTTCCTAGATCTTCAGCAGGGGTGACTTGGTCATCTTTCCAGAGTACTTGAAAGGAGGCATTTCCAGGGACTAAAGTTTGGCTTTGTTTAGTTCTTCTCCTCTTCCTCTATCTATTGACCACTACCTTATGCTTCAAACTGTAGAATACATCAAGGGAAGGAATCTCCTCTATTTTCACAACGACCTTAGAGGTAAGAAATACTAAGATGATCTCTGAATCATCAGTTTCCATAGGTTCCTTAAAAGACTCAACAATGAATGAGGTCTTCTCTGTGATTTTAGGATTCTCTATGATCTTCATCTGGAATGGAGTTTGCAAATTTTTAGGGTCATATTCTTTGGCAAACTATTCCCAAAATTATCATAGATTCTTATTTGTTAGAACTTCCTCTACTTGTGAAGAAGAAGAAGCCTCTATCTCTTTTGTATGAGCTACATCTGAGAATTGTGATGTTATGAAACCAGCTCAAGAAAAGATAGAAAAGAAAGATCAATGCCTTAGAATTCAGCCTCTTCGAGGGGGAAACCTCCTTTACATTACATAAATGAACAATTCTTGGATGATACAAATGAAAAGACCTCCTTTCTATATATAGGAGTCTAAGGGGTCATAACATAATCAAAGCCGACATAACAATAATAATGTAAGGGCACAATAATAACAATAGTGGGCTTCTATGGGGCACAATAGTAACAATATGGGCACTACATGGGTACATCAATATAATAAGTGGGTTTTACTAATAACAATAAGGGGTTACACTAGTAGTATAGGGGCCTAACATTCCCCTCTCCTTCAAAATGCGTTGTCCTCAACGCTTGAGTAGTTCTTGATGCTTCTGTATAAAATTCTTGTCCTCCCATGTGGAATGTTCAGCGGGTAAGTTCTTCCACTTGATGAGATACTCTGAAATTGATTGATTTTGTAGCTGTCGAGTTCTTGTTTTTGTGACTGCTCCAGGTTCCAATATGATTTTTCCTTCCTCTTCAATTTCTGGCAATATTGTTTGAATTGGGATCTTTGCAACTTTTGAATAAGTGGCCATACTTCTTCATCCTTCTTCCATTCATCCCTTGCTTCATTTATCCAATCTGGTTGGATAATAGAAATAGCATAAAATAATGCTTCCACATCCTTATCTTTGAAGAGTCTTCCCATTCGGTAAGGTCGCCATTTTTTAAGTGCATGTAGCATTGCCAACATTTCCTTCTCATAAATAGCTTGCTTGAGATGTAGCAGTAAAAATACCCAATCACCTCCATCAAAACATTTTTCACTACAGTGTTGATCTACCTGTTGTTTCCTTTGATTTTTCACCGAAGTGGCGTTATCCTTTAAAAGTTGGAGAACTTATTGTTGATGCTCGATGTGATCTTTCACTACTTGAACATTTTTCTTCTTGATATGTCCTTCTATCTCTAGAGTTTGAGGAGTGGTAATTTCTTCCAACCCTTTACAAGATATGGTCGGATTCATTTCTTGATGCTTGATGTGATCTTTCACTTCTTGAACATTTTTCTTCTTGATATGTCCTTCTATCTTGAGAGTTTGAGAAGTGGTAATTCTTGCCAATGCTTTACAAGATATCATCCGATTCATTTCTTCTTTCTCTGGGATGGGATCCTGGCGCATATCTTCTTCTTTTGATGTTTCTTGATCCTTTTCTTCCTCCTCTTCATATTCTATGTAAAATAATTTCTTCTTAGCACATTTATGACCTTTAATGCATTTGCTATCACAATTGTAACAAAGCCCTTTTTCTCTTTTTTCTTCCAATTGTTGTGGTGTAACCCTTGTAGGTTGTGGAAGGCTAGAAGAAACAACACTTCCATCTTTAAAGTTGTGAGGGGTATGCCTCCTGGTTTCCATAATTTTGCTTTCCACTATGTCACAAAGTCCTTTTACTCTTTCCAATTGTTGTGGTGTTGCTCAAAAGAAGGTGTTGCTCTTTGTATCCTCATAATGTGCTATCACTTCCTCCGTGAAAATTGACCATGTAACAAATTTTTTACGAGAACAAAGCCCCTCATACCATAAAAATGGATCTGGTTCTAAATATGAAGATGCAATACATACCTTTTGTAACAGTTTCACCTCATGTAGATCGAAATATTTCTCCATCTGTAGTATCCAATTTACCGGATCCTTGCCATCAAACTTCCTCATCTCGCTTTTTCTTGATTTTAGGAGCTCGATCTTGAAACGACTGTAACTCTGTACTTTAAGATCTTTAAGTTCTGAAATTGTGGCCTATAGTAGCCCTCTATGTCCTCTTTCCAATGCCACTAGTCTGATCCAAATTGGATTCTCCAAGAAAGAGTTATGCACAATCTCCCGCAGTGACTTGATTATAGACTAGTTCAGTAGAGCGAACTTGTATGAAGTGCCATGTGTCCCTGTTTCAACCTTTGACTCTGAAAAATATATACAAGAAAACTATAGTCTGTCCTCTTTCTGTAACTTCTTACAAAATTTCAATCCAATGCTCAGAAAGAAATTTATGACGATTTTCCCCAGGTCACCTGTTTTGAATGTAATTCAGGAGTTTGCAAAAAAACCAACTTCCTCAGCTCTTATCTCCGAAAATATCGGGCGAAAAGCTTTGAAACTCGGACCCACGGTTCAAACCGATTTCTTCTCAAATGGGTTTTTTTTACGACTTCTGAAACGTCACAGAAAAAAAGTTATAGCGAAAATGCCACGATGACCTGTTTGGAGCAGCAAAACCCTAGAATCCAAAGCTCTGATACCAAATGTTATGAAACCAGCTCAAGAAAAGATAGAAAACAAAGATCAACGCCTTAGAATTCAGCCTCTTCGAGGGGGAAACCTCCTTTAAATTACATAAATGAACAATTCTTGGATGATACAAATGAAAAGACCTCATTTCTATATATAGGAGTCTAAGGGGTCATAACATAATCAGAGCCGACATAACAATAATAATGTAAGGGAACAATAATAACAATAGTGGGCTTCTATGGGGCACAATAGTAATAATATGGGCACTACATGGGTACATCAATATAATAAGTGGGTTTTACTAATAACAATAAGGGGTTACACTAGTAGTATAGGGGCCTAACATGTGATGTTCTCATTCCTTTGTCCTTCTTTGTGCTCTACTGATTAAGTTTCAACAAATTTGTGGGCAAGTGGGAAATCCTTTTAGTCTTGTATTGATTGAACTGGACCAATTTTTTAGGACTGAAATGTGGTCTCACCTTTCTCTCAAACTTTTCATAGTCGAAGGTTGACTCAAACATATCATAAAACTTATTAGGCTCATTTGTGAATTTATTGAGCTTTGTCTGAGTTGTAACATTCTTGGCAGTATCATTAGGGTTAGACAACCGATTTAGAATGGTTGGAAAGTTCATAAGTTGGATTTCCTCAATTTCCTTAGTAGCATGCTTGAAATTCTCAAGGGAATAGACACCACAACAAAAGGGAAAGACAGGCCACACTATTATCTTTCATGACCTTAGATAGGCCATTTCCCATAGTTTGATAGGCTATTTCCCGAGCTAGGAGCTTGTTGAGAATATATAGGGGCAACACATGTGGGTGTGCAAGGCTACAAAAAACCTAAAAATATGTAAAGGACTCTTATAAAAACCATATTCCAATTGATAATAGGTCATTATTGGCTTCAAGCACGATTCTAGGGAATTTCTCATTAAAAACAACTTGGTGGATTGGAAGCACAATGCCATGGAATTTGTTGTAGAAATGGGGCTAATATGTTGACTCCCAGAGAATACTATGATATATTTGGATAGCCATAGGGTCCTATATGGTCCATTTCCATCCCATGGGTGGGAAATTAGAAATGAAGAAAATAGAATCCATTACGTAGGCACTCACATAAAATGGGGGAACAATATTCTCAGAAAAAATGAATTTCTTCCTATAAACTAGGATTTGGACACTTAAATTATTAGACAAAATAGTCCCCAGTCCACAATGTAGCTATCAAAGGCTGTATCAATCAGGGGTACCCATTGGTCTGAAAAATTTTGGGTATTATCATAACCAAATAATCTACATATCATGGCGGAACCATAACAATAGGGTCCAAAAAGAGAAGCTATAGAGTACATACCATTGTCCTCTCACTTGTGCTTGCTAACATCTCTTCTCCATCCTTCGATAACCTTAGATTCATCTTGATCTTACTTCATGAATTTCTCAATCAAGTCCTTATCATATTTATTTTGAGGTGATAGTAGCTAGTACATTTAAGACAAATCTTTGTTGGTGAAAAAGTTGATGACCATGTTCCTCTTGTTCACAAAGTTTCTGTTTGTAATGTTCAGATGGTCAATGACCCATATGATCATATCTGTGCAAGGCAAGATGTTCAACCAAGCAACAATTATGTGGAGGAACGAATTAGCCAGATCACTATATGTAGTATCGGAAACCGAGAGTGAATCTTCAGTTGTGGCTACTCTTTCTGTGACCCTCGGCTCTTCATCTTCGAATAGTTGATACATGCCCTCCCAAGTAGAGGTTTTGACATCTGGGGTGCATGTTGTATCGGAAAATAGTGCAGGAAATTTTGCAGCCTTTGGGGGAGGAGCGGTTTGTTGTTGTTAAACAATAGGTTTCCTTCTAGGTTTGGTCGAATGAGACATTTCTGTTGAATTATGTTTATTGGGACTGGCCTGCTAAGAGAAACACAAGAGTGAGAAGAAACTAACACTCAGAGTGAATAACTTAGAGCAAATAATTGATTACACATGAATCCAAGACTTTTATGAGCGAAATATTAGGAAATTGTTAGCAATAATGAGGATGTTTATTATATCGAAAACCATAAATTCACCACATTTGGCCATTTATTGATAAAACGTGAATTCACATGGGCTACATTACATGTCAGCATATTGAAGAATTTTATCGGTGAAATTTCATTGCTAAATCGTTAAAATATGCAATATTGTTTACCTTTGATAAGCTTATAGCACATAGAAGCTTAAAGTTACAGGAAAGAATAATTATCAGAGGTTCTGCATCAAAATTTTCATACTGGGGAGTTGAAAGGATAACTTCTGATTATAAAATCCCGATATGACAATTGTGAAATGAGAGGCAGGTAGTATATTAGAGATTAGATATTGGATATGAGCACTATCGTATTGGTGGGTTTGCATATAGGAGAATGTAGGGGGAAGGGATATCAAAGATCATAGGGTCGGAGGATCGGACATGGACATCAAAATGAAAATATTGATATGGAAGCCTCGATATGCTACGTGGCAGTATTGCGGGGTCGGACCTTTATTATTATAACATAAAAAATGCACTTTTATTATTTTAAGGCTTAGACCTTAGAAAAATCGATCGAGGAATGTTTTAATCAAAGTTTTTCTTAAGGGGACATGTTGGAAAGCTCTAATAAAATGCTTTCGAAGAGAGTTTAAAGTAAAAGCCAATGTTTAAAGGCTTAAGCTCTGATATTTCAGTTCTAATAAGGGAAATCTCCAGATTCTATCAATCTTTTGAAATAATAAAGCTAAGATTACATTGTTTTATTGGAATTTTTTTGGTTTTATCCTAAATTTTAAAAGTGTCCCCATTATTTATTAGTTCTACTATTAATTATAATGGGAGGTTGTTGAGTAGTACAACAATTGGCAACATATTAGGCGAAATAGTTATCTCTGTTAAAAATAAATGAAGCTTTAATTAATTAAACAAGAAGACTTAGAAAGATAAAAATTATTGAAGTTTAGTTTGATAAAAGTTACTCTGGATAAAAGAACTCATCATTTTCTAAATTATCTCATAACCTATTTATTGATGAAAACCTTTGTTTTCCTTTTTTTTGTTTAATCAGTGATAAAGATAAAGTTAAAAACTACAAATGTTTAGCTTTTAAGATATACCTATTTGTCACTAGTAGAGCCACTGCTACCAGAAGGCGTCCATAACCTTGACAGGGTTACCATTTAACCACAGATACACCAGTATCCCATCCACTTATAGTAAAATTCTTAGGTGTTTTTAATATTTTCTTTTTAAATTTTTGTTTTAAAGTTTTCCTGAAAGCCATTGTCCTGGTTTGGTGACCAGATTATGACAATGTCATTCACGGGTTATAATGACACTGAACAAGTCGGCTCATGATGAGACCTCTTGTCTTATGGTTATATAATTGTAAGCAATTATCCTAGTTTGGTGTCTAGTTTGATAATGTCAGTATCATTGGTTTCCCATGATCACGGTAAGTTGGCTCATAATGAGACCTCCTATATTTCAAGTTTTATATATTTTTGAATTACACTCTAAAAAAAATTTAACCCAGTGGATGGGGAGGCATATTACCTCCTTAAGAGTAATGGATGAAAATTGAAGTCAAAAGATTTTGAAACTTCATAATAGCCTTTACTTTTCTAAAGAAAACCTTTTGCATGATCAATTAAGGCATAACTAGATTTTATAAAGTTTTCAAGCTATAAAACATTCACAATTTAATGGATATAAAGATTTTAGAGTTTTGTTATAATTGCAAAACTAAACCTCAATGTTATGATTTTCTTTCTAAAAACCTCTCACTTAATCAGTCAAATCTCATTTTAATGATGAGAGACCCCACTATGAAGACAAAAGTGTATTACCTAACAATGCTAGGGCTAAGACACCGATATATACATGTTATTATTTACATATTTACAAAAGGATAGTTATCCTTAATAAAAATATTCTTAAAAACTAGCCCATTAATAGGAAGAGCATAATCTTTCCTAGTAGATCATGTAGAGTAAAATTTGATGGGCCTATCTTTTGAACAATCTGAAATGGGCCTAGCCATAGTCTTTGGAACTTTGAATTTTTTCCTTTCTACTCATGGGCTTTGTCCCATTTCAGAACTAGATCACCAATTTCAATGATTATATTTTGAACTGAACTTGCATCAAATGCAAGCTTAACCAATTTTTGGTGATGGGCATAGAATTTTCTAGCTTTATCTCTTTCTTCCTCAAGTTTAAGGATTTGAGACATTCTTCTTTGAAGAGAAGAGGAAAGGTTTTGTTTAATGGACTGCACTAGGGCTAGTGATGGTATAACTAGATTAGGTGGTAAATTAGCTTCTTTACCATATACTAATTGAAAAGGAGAAGACCCTATAGAGGCTGTTAGGGTCCTATAATTTTTATAGGATTGTTTGATTATAGCAGATCATTATTATGTTTGAAATATTGTAAATAATATTCCATGTTGTAAATTATTTCCAAAAAAATTCAAAACCTTAAGAAAAATAAAAAAATATACTTGCAAGTCAAAATGCAGCATTAGAGGATAATTAAGTATGTTTATATTAAATTAATCACATATTTTAAATGTGATTAAATAAATTATAATAAGGCCTTGGTACTAGAGCTTTGATTATATTGTAAAAAGGTATGTGAAATATCATGTGGGACCGCTGGCATTAAACTTCGCACTTCTTCCCATGCCCGATCATGATCTTGTTTTGACCTAGGGGCTCTTAAGCCTTTTCAGACCACCCCCCGCCCCAGCTATGATTTTCTTTAATGGCGAGGGGGGGGGGTATGAAACGTGGTTTCCCCTCCATTGCATGTCTTTCCCTCATGATGTTGTACCCCTCCCCCCCTCCAATACCACAAACAACCTTGAACCCCCTCTGAAATATTTTTCCTCTATCTCACCACAACCTACCTTCCCACTAACATCACCCCCCACTTCCACTCAATTGCCATTTCCCTACCTCCAAGTCATTTCTACACATCACCCTTGTGGACCCCACTTCCTTTCCATCAACCATGTGCCTCCTCAGATAGAACACCAAAGGACACCTCTCACAAATCAATACACCAGTATTCTTGACGTGGTTAAAACCCACAAAGAGGGAAACAATCCATGGCCTGAGCCAATGCGGCCACCTCAAGCAATTTACTAATAAAAGAAAGAAATTTACATAAGCTTCTCTCATGAATGATCACCTTAAAAATGACCCTCCATGCTCTTTAAATAGAGATCATGGAGCAATCAGGTGTTAAGCCATGGATTAAGTGTCAGTAATACAAAAGAGAGAATGAACCGTCAGATCACTTCAGGTCTAGAACATATCATGACCGTGAGATTGTAAGTTTCAAAAGTACATAGCAAAGAAACACACTTTACCTGACTCTACACTAGACCAAGTTATACTTAATTATTTCCTATGTATCAGAATATCCTAACATCCCCCCTCAAGAACAACTTGGGATAGGATTGAAGGATGTACAAATATGACATAATAGGATAAGGAAGGAGGCATTAGAGCCTACCCCCCCAGTGAAAACTTCTTGAACTCCAACCATAAATCAAAGTTTACGAAACTTCACCTCTGTGAGAGCGTTTGTAAAGATGTCTGCAACTTGATCATTGGTTGAACAATATTACACTTCAAGAAGATGGTCATGAATGAGCCTTCAAATGGAGTGCATGTGTAGTTTAATGTGTTTGTTGCACTGATGTTGGACTGCGTCTTTGCATAGTTGAATGGAACTTTGATTATCACACCAAAGTGTAGTTAGATGTTGTTTTTGAAAGCCAAACTTTGACAGGATCTGATGAAGCCACGGGGCTTCCTTACTAGCTTCCACGATGCTATGATACTCTGCTTCTACTAAAGAAAGAGAAATGGCATTTTGTTTCTTGCAAGCCCATGTAATAGGTCCAAAACTAAGAGTGAATACATAACCTACAGTAGACTTCCGATCATCAGGGTCACCAGCCCAATTGGAATAAATGAAACCAACCAATAAAGGAGATGCTTCTGCACTATAATGAATCCCAAACTAAACTATACCTCGAAAATAACGAAGTATTCTTTTAGCTGCCTTCCAATGAATTTCATGTGGCTTTTGCATAAACCGAGCAATAAGGCCAACAACAAAGTAAAGGTCCGGATGGTTATGGGTAAGATACAAAAGTTTTCCTACAAGTTGACGATATAAGGGAGTATCAACTTCAGGGGCAGTACAAGTGATTAAAAGTTTCGCTCCAGACTAAAATGGAGAAGGGGCTGGATTACAGTCTTCCATGTGAAAGTGGCGTAGAAGATCACAGGCATACTTGGATTGGGAAAGGGAAATACCTTCCTTGGATTGCAAGACTTGAAGACCAAGAAAATAATGCAAGTTTCCTAAGTCTTTCATTTCAAACTACTTTTTAAGGCTAGATGTCACATGGTTTATAAGGTTGGGATCACTACCAGTAAGGATAAGATCATCAACATAAATAAAAAGAATGATAAGAGACTTACCCACTTTCTTGGTGTAGAGAGATTATTAGAATGATACCTAGAAAAGCCAGTATCTAAAAGAAAGCTATCCATTTTGGCATACCAAGCCTGAGGGGCTTGCTTGAGACCATCAAGGGATTTCTTAAGCCTACATATAAGGCTAGAGTCTGTTTGTATAAATCCAAGAGGTTGTTACATATAGATTTCTTCATGCAAGTCCCCATACAAGAAGG
This sequence comes from Pinus tabuliformis, assembly GCA_031772625.1. NCBI lineage: Eukaryota > Viridiplantae > Streptophyta > Pinopsida > Pinales > Pinaceae > Pinus > Pinus tabuliformis. Next base: position 1,588,908,699 of record CM062804.1, read on the forward strand.
CAGATTTAACATCCATCTGATGCACTTCCCACTTGAAAGAGGCAACAAGGGAAAGAACAAGGTGAATAGAGTTCATTTTGGAAACAGGGGAGAAGGTTTCAGTATAATCAATGCCTTCAACTTGTGAAAATCCCTTAGCAACACGACGAGCTTTATGTTTATCAAATTTTCCATCTGGTCCAAACATGGTTCTGTAAACCCATTTACATCTAAAAAATTTTCTTCCCTTTGGAAGAGGAACAAGATCCCATGTATCATTTTCTAATAATGAATGATATTCTTCATTCATAGCGACGTCCCAATTTGGATGGCCTGAAGCTTCTACAAAGGTGTTAGGATCATAATTCGTTGAAGCTTGAGCCAGTAAAGAAGAGGCTCTATCGAACTGAGAACATGTACATCGTTGATCTATAGGATCACCTACAAGAGAAACTGTTGTATCTTGAGTAGCACAGACCCATTTTGGAAGCTGAGGAGCTGAAGGAGGATCCTGAGAAGGTGGGGGAGGATTTTCATCCTCGCTATCATCATATGAAGAAGAAATATTTTCAGAAGTAGAAGGGATAGGGAGAGGTGGCACATCCACTGAACTAGGCTTGTGGGCTGATATATTTTCAGAAAAATTTACATCTCTTCTAATGAAAAAAAAAATTGGATTTAGGTGAAATAAGTCTATATCCTTTGACATCTTCATAATATATAACAAAAATACATTTTTCACTCTTAGGTTCTAAGGCTTTATGTTTCTCATAGGGAATATGGGCCCATGCTTCACTTCAAAAAACACGAAAGTGACTTACATCTGGTTTAATTGAGCTCCGTGCTTCTTCTGGAGTGATATTCTTTAAAACCTTAGTAGGAGTATGATTTACTATGTAATTTTCACAGTTAATTGCTTTTGCCCAAAAATTAAGACTAAGTCCTTTAGATCAAAGCATACAATTAACCATTTCCTTTAAGGTGTGATTCTTCCTTTCAGGTACACCATTTTGTTATGGAGTAAATGGAACAGTATGTTGCATTTGAATTCCATTCTCAGTGAAAAATTTGATAAATTTGTTGTTCAGATCTTAGCTTAAGAATTTGATGTCCAGATTATTTTTCAACAAAGGCCTTAAAAGCCAAGAACATGTTAAATATTTCACTTTTGAGGTTTAAGAAGTATACCCAAGTGTGTCTGGAGAAATCATCAATGAAAGTTAATAAATACTTGTAGCCAGAGAATGAAACAATTGGAACTGGACCACATAAATCACTATGCACAAGTTGTAAAGGGGTTGAGGTGTGCCAAGAGGCACATTTTTCAAAACTATCCCGATGATGTTTTCCAAGTACACATCTGGAACAAACACCATCTCTGCAAGATACCATAGGAAGACCTGTCACCATATTTTCTTTATATAGATTTTGAAGGGAGTGATATTTTAAGTGACCAAATCGCTCATGCCAAAGTTTGCTCACTTCATCATTATGAGCAACAAATACTGAGTGAAGAGTTGATGACCCAAAGTTTTAAACTTATATAACCTTGTAGAATCATCAACAATTCCAGTAGCTAAAATCTGTCTAGGAGCTCTTAGGTCCTTAATTACAACATCATGAGGTGAAAATTCAACGATTTTACCTTCACCTAAATGATTTATCTGATATACAGATAGAAGGTTGCAAGATAAGGATGGAACACATAATACATCATTAAATTAAACATTGTCTAGATGAATAGTTCTAGTCCCTGCAACACTAAGAGACCTATCATAACCAACATATATATTTTTGGTGTTACAATCATTTAAAGAAGAAAACACGGCTTTGTTTTTGGCCATGTGATAAGAATCTCTAGAATCAATGAGCCACTCATGAGAATGAGAAGAAGAAGATACATTTAGTGTATAACCAGACCGAGATGCTTAACAACCATATGTAGAAAGTGTTATTCCTGAAGATAAAGTTGAAGTTGAAGAGTGCTCCAAATGGATGTTATGCTTCTTCATTGCTGCTTCCAAGACTTCCATCTTCTTAAAGCATTTAGATTCTAAGTGGCCATCTCAATTACAAAAGTTGCAATGTCTATCAGTATTCTTCCCTTTCTTTTTATTTTCCTTATCATTTTGTTGAATTGATTTTTCATTTTGAGACTGAAAGTGCTTAGGACCCTTGGTTGGTTTATGATTATTCTTTTTAGGATGCTTCTTCTAAGATTCTTTGAACTTGTTTGTTGTTGGGCGGATAAGGCTTTCTTAGAAGAGTTTCCAAGATTAAGAAGACCAAGATGTAAGAGTTTTTCTTGTTCTCTTATCAAAGAATCACAAAAGGCATCAAAAGAGGTGGACTTGTAAGGTTGTCCATGAGAAATAAAGGCTTCTCTAGTAGAATGGAAGGTGGAAACAAACACTTAGTAGGTTGGTTATAACCTAGTAAGAATGGAATAAATAAGGCTACCATCTTCTTTCTTAACCTTAACACCTCCCAAGAGAAGTATAAGAGTCTTGAACTTGGACAAAAAATCTTCAATGGAAGAAAAATTATTGGGGTCCAACATAAGCAACTCATTTTTGAGTTGATGGGCTCTAATTTCATTTTTAATTCAAAAAACTTTATTGAGTTGTTTAATTTTTTCATCAGGGGTACCAAGTTCTATGATATGGAATCTAAGGTATGGAGAAATATACATCCCTATCAACCCACGTGCTTGATCTTTCTTATTTTCCCATTTGATTGCCTTATCTTCATCTTTAGGTTTAGACTCTTGGCCTGAGGCTATTCTATAAAGACCTTTACTTCTAAGTAAATCCTCCATGTAGGACACCCATTGGAAGTAGTTGGTGTTGTCAAGAATAACTTGGCATGGAATCTCCATTTAAATAGAAACTGAAGTTGTAAATTATTAAACTAAGTGTTTCAATTGAAAGATCTTGAAAAATTAGGCAATTAAAAAAAAAGCTTTGAAAACGGCTTCCGGATGAAAAAGTTATGGCTTTTTGAAAAAAAATTGTTGAAGATGCCAACAATGTACGTGAATGTGTGCAAGTGAATGATAATGTTATATTTAAAAAAAATCCCCCCTCTTTCCAAAATTAATATAATTAGCTCACTTTAAATAAAATTTAAGTGACCCACTTTTTTAAATAAGTGAAAGTCACTTTTACAATGGTACTTTATGAGCTACCCACTAAACTGTAACTTAAATAAAAGATAAAGAGACCTTAGAATTATAGGTGACTCACTTTTTATAATGGGTGAAAACATTTTTACATAAAGTAACTTTAAAACATATGTTACATGTGCTTTTTGAAAAAGTAACTCATCAAAAAGAAAGACTTGAACCCAAGATCTCTATTCTCTTAAAGTAACTTTGGACCAAGTGAGCTAGATTAAAAGGTTAGTAATTTTTGGAAAAAAGGAAGGGTTTTTTTTTTTTAGACACTGAAGCTTTGGAGTGCATGCTTACTTGAAAAAGCCCTTTTTGCCTACAAAACAAAAAATACACAACCCAACACGGACATGCAAAAAAGGCCAAACCTTATGGCTTGAAGTTAGCTTTCATCGGAAACTAAATATTTTACTCAATGTTTCTGATTTTTCGATATCACACTAAGTCGCAACAGAAAAGAGAATACGCATGAGAAAAATCCTTCACTTCTGTTTCTGATTTTCCCAGACTATACAGAGTCACGAGGCAAAAATAATAGTCAGAAATGAAAGGTATAAATCCGGTAATTAAAAAAAGAGAGCTAAATAAACTGAAATAAACATAGAGATGAGTAACCCAAAACTGCAAATAAACACTGTATACCTCCAAATCTTAAAATGACATACATAGGGCTACCAGAAACATTTTCGCATGAAACAAAAGGGGTTCCTAACACAATAGAGTAAACCTCTTGGCCTGAAAGCAGTCAGAAACAATAGATCTAGGAAATGACAATCAAATGTAGTTGTACCGTCTTCGAATTTGGATCACCAAAGAATGCAGCTCTCAAATAGATCTGATACCATGTAAGAATCTATAGGGTAAGTTCCTTAGATAGGACACCAAAGGAAATCACTCACAAATATATCATAGATCAATACACCAGTATTGTTGACGTGGTTAAAACCCTCAAAGAGGGAAACATTCCACAGCCTGAGGCAATATGGCCACTTCAGGCAATTTATTAATAAAAGAGAGAAAATTTACATAAGCTTCTCTAATGAATTGTCACCTTACAAATGACCCTCCATGCTCTTTAAATAGAGATCATGGACCAATCGGGTGTTAAGCCATGGATCAAGTGTCAGTAATACTAAGGAGAGAATGAACCGTCGGATCACTTCATGTCTAGAACATATTGTGACCATTCAATTGTAAGTTACAAAAGTACATAGTAAAGAATCACACTTTACCTAACTTTACACTAGACCATGTTATACTTAATTGTTTCCTATGTGTCGGAATATCCTAACAATTTTGGATCTTAGTAATTTATATGTTTTCTACTGAAGTCAAATTAAGGAATCCTTCATTACTCCTTAGTTTCTACTTAATCTTACATTTCTTCTATTTCATAATCCATTTAAAATTCTAAAACATCCAACTAGTACAACCTAGCTTCTCCTATGAAACTCCTTCAAATTTTGATGTAGATCCAATTAATATTTAGACTCCATAGCCCAATGGAATTATAAAAAATTAATCAACCAAACAATCCAATAAAAAACAATTAGTATAGTAATAACTAGCCTAAAATTCACATAAAACAAAGCTAAATTTTACAGACAGATCCCTCTCTGGAGTTGGCAGGGCTAGATCCCAGCTTCCAAGGTGGTTTTGATGCTATCCTATGTGTTCATTCTCTCAACCTCAAAAAATACAAAACGAAAACATAGTGGCAACCATATTAGGGAACGGACCTTTCAGATTCCCCAAAAAAGTGTATCAAGTTCTAGATCTAATTACTATCGGTGGACAATGATCAGACACAAGAAGGTTGTATCATTCACCTGGTGACTCCACATTCAAAGTATCCAGAGCTTCAAAGTTTTTAGTGTGACTCCACTGTTAAAGAATCCAGATTTGTAGAAAACTCATGGAAACTCTACTGCAAGTTCATCAGATATCTTGCTAAACAAGATGATAGGTTATGTGGAAAATCCTTCATCTTGTGAAGTCTTAAAAGAAGTCAGGGATAGATTATCTGATTTTCAAATTGGCGGAGATTTTTTAACGATCGTGTTTTGTTGTTTGAAATTAAGAAAATTTTATCCTGAAAGTAAAGTTTGTTTTCTTGAGTTAGTTGTTGAAAGATTCGAGAAGGATATTGAACTTTTGGATTATCAGATTCAGTCCTATAATTTCTGAAACCCTAAAAAATTCTTGCAAAATCTTCCTTCTCCAAAACAAGAGGATATTTTATTGCCTTTTTATTTGCAGATTGCTGAGAATTATGTTTTCGAGTACAAGACTAAAACTAAACAGTGGGAATCAGGGTTTAACCTTGAGAATACAACTGATGAAATATTCCATGCTCAATTGGTCAATGAAGACATGCAAAGTAAACTAATTAACCATGCCTTTACTAATCCTATAGCAAACTACATGGATGTTCTTTTAAGCTCAAGTGTTCAATTATGTTTTCATGACCAGATCCAACAATAGTTTCCATTGCACTATACATCTTTGATTTTATGGACAAAAAGTCAAGTTGTCCTTTTGATTGTGTTAACAAATAGTCAAGCGGCCCACTTGTTTCAGTACCTACTTGACTGACTTCATTGGAATTTTTGTATTATTTGATTTAGCATAATTTTTAGCAATGTAGAGCATAGCAGTGTGAAAATAAGCTCAACACTCTGAGCTTCTTTTTCAAGCATTATTGTCAATTTCAGTTTCAGATAGTAGTACAAATTTCAGTGCAATGTGTATTTAATATTTCAATGTGCAAAAAGGTTTTCATTTCATTTTAAGAGTATCAGTTGTAGATATGTTTATGACAAAGCAAGTTGCATATTTGAGATCAGCCCAATGGATCAGGCCACTAGTCTACGATGTTCTTGACACTTCACTAGGAAATGTCATCCCTAGCTAGAGCCACTGTTAGGGTCCTATAATTTTTATAGGATCATTTGATTATAGCTGATCATTATTATGTTTGAAATGTTGTAAATAATATTCCATGTTGTAAATTATTTCCAAAAAAATGTCAAAACCTTAAGAAAAATAAAAAAATATGCTTGCAAGTCAAAATGCAGCATTAGAGGATAATTAAGTATGTTTAGATTAAATTAATCACATCATTTAAATGTGATTAAATAAATTGTAATAAGGCCTTGGTACTAGAGCTTTGATTTTATTGTAAAAAGGTTTGTGAAATATGATGTAGGACCACCAACATTAAACTCTGCACTCCTTTCCGCACCCGATCACGGTCTTGTTTTGATCTAGAGGCTCTTAAGCCTTTTTAGACCCCCCCTCCCCCGCTATGATTCTCTTTAATGACGAGGGGGGGGGGTCTAAAAAGTGATTTCCCCACCGTTGCATGTCTTCCCCTCATGATTTCGGACCCCACCTTTCCAATACCACAAACAACCTTGACCCCCCTCCGAAAGCGGTTTCCTCTGTCCCACCGCAACCCGCCTACTTGCTAACGTCACCCCCCACTTCCACTCAACTACCATTTCCCTACCTCCATGTCATTTCTCCACATCACCCTTGCGGACCCCACTTCCTTTCCACCAACCATGTGCCTCCACATCATCCCCCACCTCCATGTCACATGTTTGTTTCATGGTCAGTTAAATTATGTTTTTTTTCCCTATACAGAACAATAATTTCAAATATGGTTTAAAAATAACTAAAAATGAATTTTCAAATTGGAAAGAGGTTATTGTTTCTAACATCCTCTTGCACAAAAACCTCTCTCAATTTTGTAACCACTGTTATGGTTTGGGAGATTCCGATGAATGTTTACAAGTATATTTTTCTGAATTTTCCTATTTTCAGCAAGTTTTTTCAAATGCGGTTTCTGAGCAGGTGGAATTGCATTTTCAAAAACTAAAAGACAATTCTTTTTCCAACATCATCATTTACAAAAAACTCTCTCATTTTTATAACAACTATTATGGTTTGGGATATACAAAGGTATTACAGGGCCATATTTTTCAGAATTTCGGGAGGAAAAAGCTCAAAATACAGTTACTGACTTGGATGTTACCTCATCAAATACAAGTTCCTATCAAATTCAAATTTCTCTTCTTTGTCACCAGAAATCCACAAAGATAGTGCCAACTAGATTCATTGGTTTTGAATATCCTTTATTTCAGTTCTATTTGCAATATAGTTTGAGATATTTGTAAACAAATCTTGATATTTTTACAAGATATTTTAGTTTAGAATTTGTATAAATACTTCATAGTTTGAAGTAATAGATATTGATTGTTGAATATAACTTCCTTTGCAAATTGTAATTTCTAGTTGCTGGAAGCATCAATAATACAATGACATTCTTCACAGGATTCATCTGGTGTATGAATTGGTGATGTTTTTTCTTCTATTCATGTGTTTAATCATTGTCTTTTTCTTTGTCATTTCTGAAAAGCTCAATTACATAACAGAAATTGTGATGAATAGGATATGTTATAAAAAACACCCTACTCTGGCTATTAGTAATTTATGTGTTTTCTACTTAATTCAAATTAAGTAATCCTTCATTGTTCCTTAGTTTCTATTGAATCTTACATTTCTTCTGTTTCATAATCCATTTAAAATTTTGAAAGATCCAACTAGTACAACCTAGCTTTCCCTATGAAACTCTTTCAAAATTTGATGCAGATATAGTTAATATTTAGACTCCATAGCCCAATGGAATTATAACAATTTAGTCAACCAAACAATAAAATAAATACAATCAGTACAATAATAACTAGCCTAAAATTCACGTAAAACAAAGCTAAATTTTACAAAGAGATCCCTCTCTGAAGGTGGCAGGGCTAGATCCCAGCTTCCAAACTGGTTTTGATTTTGTCCTATGTGTTTACTCTCTCAACCTCAAAAATATAGAATGAAAACATATTGGTGACTATACTTGGGAACAAACCTTTCAGATTCCCCAAAAAAGTGTATCAAGTTCTAGATCTGATTACTGACGGTGGAAAGTGATCACACACAAGAAGGTTGTATCATTCACCTAGCGACTCCATTTTTACAGGACCCCATTTTTCAGAATTTCGGGAGGAAAAATCTCAAAAGAGAGTTAGTGACTTGGATGCCACCTCATCAAATAAGAGTTGCTATGAAATTCGAATTGCTCTTATTTGTCACCATCAATCCACAAATATGGTGCCAACTAGATTCATTAGTTTTGAATGTCATATATTCTAGTTCTATTTGTAATACAGTTTGAGATATTTGTAAACAAATCTTGATATTTTTTCAAGATATTTTAGTTTAGAATTTGTATAAATACTTCCTCATTTGAAGTAATAGATGTTGATTGTTGAATATAATTTCCTCTGCAAATTGTAATTTCTAGTTGCTAGAAGCATCAATAATACAAGGACATTCTTCACAGGATTCATGTGGTGTATGAATTGGTGATGTCTTTTATTCTGTTCATGTGTTTAATCATTGTATTTTTCTCTGTCATTTCTAAAAAGCTCATTTACATAACAAAAAATGTGACGAATAGGATATGTTATAAAAAACACCTTATTTTGGCTATTAAGAATTTATGTGTTTTCTACTGAAGTCAAATGAGGTAATCCTTTATTGTTCCTTAGTTTTTCCTGAATCTTACATTTCTTCTGTTTCATAATCCATTTAAAATTATGAAATATCCAACTAGTACAACCTAGCTTGCCCTATGAAACTCCTTCAAAGTTTGATCCAGATCTAGTTAATCTTTAGACTCCATCACCCAATGGAATTATAACAATTTAAACAACCAAACAATCCAATAAAAAACAATTAGTACAATAATAACTAGCCTAAAATTCACGTAAAGCAAAGCTAAATTTTATAGAGTGATCCCTCTCTGAAGCTGACAGGGCTAAATCCCAGGTTCCAAAGTGATTTTGATGTTGTCCTATGTGTTTACTCTCTCAACCTCAAAAATACAGAACGACAACATAGTGGTGACCATATTGGGGAACAGACCTTTCAAATTCCCCAAAAAGGTGTATCAAGTTCCAGATCTGATTACTGATGGTGGACAGTGATCAGAAACAAGAAGGTTGTATCATTCACCTAGTGACTCCACTTTCAAAGTATCCAGAGTTTCAAAGTTTTTAGTGTGAGTCAAATGTAAAAGAATCCAGATTTGTAGAAAACTCATGGCGACTCCACTGCAAGTTGACCAGATTTCTTGCTAAACAAGATGACAAGTTATGTGGCAAATCCTGTCTTATGAAGTTTCAAAAGATGTCGGGATAAATTAGTTGATTTTCAAATTGATGAAGATTTTTTAACGGTCGTGTTTTGTTGTTTGATATTAAGAAAATTTTATCATGAAAGTAAAGTTTGTTTTCATGAGTTACTTGTTGAAAGATTTGAGAAGGATATTGAACTTTTAGATTATCAGATTCAGTCCTATAATTTCTGAGACCCTAAACAATTCTTGGAAATATTACTTCTCCAAAACAAGAGGAGATTGTATTGCCTTTTGATTTACAGATTGCTGAGAATTATGTTTTTGAGTACAAGATTGAAAATGAATAGTGGGAATCAGGGTTTAACCTTGAGAATACAACTAATGAAATCTTCCATGCTCAATCGGTCAATGAAGGCCTGCAAACTAATTAATCATGCCTTTACTAATCCTATAGAATACTACATGGAGGTTCTTTTTAGCTCAAGTGTTCAATCATGTTTTCATGACTAGATCCAACAACAGTTGCCATTGCACTATACATCTTTGATTTTATGGACAAAAAGTCAAGTTGTCCTTTTGATTGTGCTAACAAATAGTCAAGTGGCCCACTTGTTTCAACAACTACTTGACTGGATTCATTGGAATTTTTGTATTATTTGATTCAACATAATTTTCAGCAGTGTAGAGTAGGTAACAGTGTGCAAATAAGCTCAACACTCTTAGCATCGTTTTCAAGCATTATTGTCAATTTCAGTTTCGGATAGAAATACAACTTTTAGTTTAGTGTGTTTTTTAGATTTCAGTGTGTAGAATGGTTTTGATTTCAATTTAAGAGTATCAATCACAGAGATTTTTATGATAGAGGAGGTTGCCGATTTGGTATTGGCCTAATGGATCAGGATACTAGTCTACGGTGTTCTTGAGACTTCACCAGGGAGTGCCATACCTAGCTGGAGCCACTGTTAGGGTCCTATAATTTTTATAGGATCATTTGAATATAGCTAATCATTATTATGTTTGAAATTTTGTAAATAATATTCCATGTTGTAAATTATTTCGATAAAAGAGTCAAAACCTTAAGAAAAAAAAAAAAATTGGTTGCAAGTCAAAATGCAGCATTAGAGGATAATTAAGTATGTTTAGATTAAATTAATCACATCATTTAAATGTGGTTAAATAAATTTTAATAAGTCCTTGGTACTAAATCTTTGATTCTGTTGTAAAAAGGTATGATAAATATGATGTAGGACCACCGATGTTAAACTTTTCACTCCTTCCCACGCCTGATCACGATCTTATTTTGATCTAGTGGTTCTTAAACCTTTTTCGGACCCCCAGCCACTATAATTCTCTTTAACGGTTGGGTGGGGGGGGGGGGTGTTTGAAAAGCGGTTTCCTAGCCATTGCATGTCTTCCCCTCATGATTTCGGATGCCTCCCCCCCCCAATACCACAAACAACCTTGACCCCCCTCTGAAAGCAGTTTTCTCCATCCCGTCGCAACCCGACTTCCCGCTAACGTCATCCTCCACTTCCAATCAACTGCCATTTCCCTACCTCCACGTCAATTCTCTACATCACCCTATTATACCCCACATCCTTCTCACCAATCATGTGCCTCCACATCATCCCCCACCTCCATGTCACTTCCCACCTCCACGTCATATGTTTGTTTCATGGTCAGTTAGATTGTGTTTTTTTCCCTATACAGAACAGTAATTTCAAACATGCTTTACAAGCCATTGAAAATGAAGTTTCAAAGTTGGAAAGAAGTTTTTGTTTTTAACATCCTCTTGCATGAAATCATCTCTCAGTTTTGTAACCGCTATTATGGTTTCGGAGATTCAGATGAATCTTTTTAGGTATATTTTCTAGAATTTTCCTACTTTTAGTTGGTGTTTTCAAATGTGGTTTCCGAGCAGGTGGAAATGAATTTTCAAAACCTGAAAGACATTTTCATTTCCAATGTCATAATTTATAGACTCTCTCCATTTTCTAACATCTATTATGGTTTTGGATATACAAAAGTATTACAGGACCCTATTTTTCAAAATTTCAGGAGGAAAAAGCTCAAAATACAGTTAGTGACTTGGATGCCACCTCATCAAATAATAGTTGCTATCAAATTTAAATTTCTCTTCTTTGCCATCAGAAATCCACAAAGATAGTTCCAACTAGATTCATTAGTTTTGAATGTCCTATATTTCACTTCTATTTCTAATATAGTTTGAGATATTTGTAAACAAATCTTGATAATTTTTCAAGATATTTTAGTTTAGAATTTGTATAAATACTTCATCGTTTGAAGTAGTAAATGTTGATTGTTGAATATAATTTCCTCTGCAAATTGTAATTTCTAGTTGCTAGAAGCATCAATAATACAAGGACATTCTTCACAGGATTCATGTGGTGTACAAATTGGTGATGTTTTTTCTTCTGTTCATGTGTTTAATCATTGTCTTTTTCTCTTTCATTTCTGAAAAGATAAAGTACATAACAGAAACTATGACGAATAGGATATGTTATAAAAAACACCCTATTTTGGCTATTAGTAATTTATATGTTTTTTGCTAAATTCAAATTAAGGAATCCTTCACGGCTCCTTAGTTTCTACTGAATCTTACATTTCTTTGGTTTCATAATCCATTTAAGATTATGAAGGATCCAACTAGTACAACCTAGCTTGCCCTGTGAAACTCCTTCAAAGTTTGACGCAGATCCAGTTAATCTTTAAACTCCATATACCAATGGAATTATAACAATTTAATCAACCAAACAATCCAATAAAAAACAATTAGTACGGTAATAACTAGCATAAAATTCACGTAAACAATGCTAAATTTTATAGAGAGATCCCTCTTTGAAGCTCGAAGGGCTGGATCCCACCTTCCAAAGTGGTTTTGATGCTATCATATGTGTTTACTCTCTGAACCTCAAAAATACAGAACGACAACAGAGGCCATCTAGGTAATTCTGTCAGCCCATAATGCAAAGACTAGAGATTTATGCCAATTTCTCTGATTTTGTTCAATGGTCCATTTGATTATTCTAATGAGGTTTTTGTTAGTATATTTTGCTAAGTCTTTTCCTTGTGGATAATAATTTGTAGAATACTTCAACTTAAAACCTTTTCTAAGGGGAAATTCAGTAATGGTGTTACCTGAAAAATATGACCCATTATAAAAAATTAAAGCATAAGGAAGATCAAACCTTGTAATAATAAATTGATAAATGAATTCAATAATGTTTTCAGAATTGGCCACCTTCAAGGGTATAGCTTCCACCCACTTGGTGAAGTAATCAGCAGCAGTCAAGTTGTATTTATGTTGTTTGGAAGAATTAGAAACAATCTCACCTATTATGTCCAGTCCCCATTGTTCAAAGGGTTGTTTGATGTTAAGTGGTTGTAAAGGTAAGGCTGGTTTCTTTTGTCTTCTAGTGGTAGTTTGGCAGACTTTAAAATTTCTAACATAAGCATGAGTGTCCTTGAATAAATTTGGCCAATAATACCCAACATGTAGGATCTTGTGAGCAGTGGTGTCTCCAACATAGTGTCCTCTAGCTGGTCCATAATGTAGCTCCTGCAAGACCTTTTCAACTTCAGAATTCTCTAGACATATTAACAAAATAGAATCATAATTTCTTCTAAATAAGACATCATTAACAAGATGATATTGATTAGCCTTAAGTCTGAGAGATATTTTCTTCTTGTAATTAAGTTCCGGTGGAGCATAACCATTTTTTAAATAAAAAATGAGATCAAAATATTGGGATTCAGTGTCAATGGGAAATACCTCTATGATATGAACATTATTACCTAAATATTCATTAGTTGAGTTGTCTTCAGCTCTAGTAATCAACCTGCAAAAACCTTGATCTCTAACAATTTTAGCTAGTTTAATATCTAGGTCATATTCCTACAGGGTAGTAACCAAATTAGCTCTTTTCTCTCCTAATTCTTTCTGTATAATTAATTGCCTAAAAACGGTGAAATGAATAATTACTTTAGTGTGTGTCTACAGTAGGAAAGGCATGAAATGATTTATGGATTTAAAGACTGCAAATGCTTGCTTCTCAACCTCTAAGTAATTGATTTCATCTCCCTGTTGATTTGAACTAAAGAATGAGATTGGAGCCTCAATTTGTTGTTCATTAGGTTGAGTTAAGATTGTTGTGTAAGATTGTTGGGAAGAAAAAGTATAAAGAATAAAATGTTTAGTAAAATCAGGGGTTGATAATGAAAGGGCATCAATGATTTCTTGTTTTATTACCTCAAATGATTTTCATTCAATGAGTCCCCACTTGAAAATTGACTTCTTCTTGATCATAGCTTGTAAGGGAAGTACAATTTGAGAGAAATCTGGGACAAATATTTTGACAAAATTAATTTTCCCAAGGGATTGCATAGACTTTTTGTGATGAGGCAAATATATTTCATATATTGCCTTGATTCTATCAAGGTCTATACATATCCCTTCTTTAGATATAATAAATCCTAGAATTTTTCCTTCGTCAAGATCAATAAGTGACTTTTTCGGATTCATGGAGATTCCAAATTTCCTACTGTTACGGGAATAAGTACCCTAGGTATTTGGGTCGGAACCCCAACAGAGCAAGAGCAAACTATAATAAGAAACACTCATGTAACTTAGGAAACATGCTTATATAAACAAACTATGTGATAGCGACCATACTCGGATGTCCTTCGTTTGGGTAGTTCCAGCAGGGTTCAGACCCTCTGCAACTCCTAATGATATTTGAATCTGCAAATAAACCAATTTGAACATACATAGCAGCATATAGATAAAGCATTTTAATGAAATTAACTTTATATCATATAATAAAATCATTATTTATACATCAAAATAAAACTCATACATGAATTACAACAATATCTAATGTATAAAAAAAGTCAATCACAGGAACAGGACATCGCTTCTTTTTATTGAGAAAGCTATAACTAACACGGAGAGAATTCACCCGAGTCTTCTTCTTTTGGCTCCAAGTGGAACCATCCTCCAGATTTGTCCAGTCCCACTTCAACAACCTCCTTCCATAACTAATACCATGATATCTCAAGCAAGTGGGAGAATATCAACACTGTTGTTTGAGGTGGGCATAACCATGCTGAGAGAAACTAAAGCATGTCCGCATATCAAGTACAAGTGGATCCACTATGTATACAAGTATATAAAGAACTGAAAGCACATAATGGATCATCTGATCATGATCAAAAAAGTACATGTCTGAATATCACATATAAGAAGATGATCAATGAAGATGAAAGATGAAGCTGATCACAGATATCAAAAATTGATCCCAATAGTACCAAATGAACATGATGGAATAAAATGATACTACATCGCAACTTAGATGCCAACATATAAGATGTCACTATGAAGGACTGCAACATATAAGGTGGATGATGTCGACTAGCAGTAACAGGAACAACTGGTAAGTGAACCAAAACATGCTAATGCAACCCAAGGTCTTCACTAACCATCATGGTACATTTCTACACAATGGGAATAAATGATCTAAGGTTGAACACATGAGAAATCATTTGATTACCCGTCATTGATGTATACCGTTAGCAAATGTGAGACTACTCACCGATAATGATAATGAGAGTCAAGGTACCTAGTACAATCTAACAAGTGTGAATGAATGAGCTGGAGTCAAACACCTGGAAGAATCTATCAATCAGGGGACAATGATGGTTTCCCACTGTCAATAGTGAAGGAATCTACCACTGATGACTACAAACCCCAAGGTACTGCCAAATGGACTCTAGATCTTTGTCCCAGAGTAATGAGCCATAGTCAATATGAAAAGATCCGCTAGAAGGAAGGCATTAAGGCATCCTTCATCAATCTAGAACGAGTTTAACTTGTAGGCCAATAATCTGGAAGGAATCAGACGAAAAAGATGTAGTAACCTGATCGAAGCACATTTCCTGCGTAGACAAGATGTAGCTAGCGCACGATAGAAACCCTCTGAACCAACCAATAATGAAAGATGACACGGAGGCGAGGAATCCACCAATAGGGTAAAATGGAAACCAAGGCACTGCATGAATCCCAATGTGTGATAATGAAAGCTGATGGGGACTTGGGAGGTCTGAAGGCGGAACAACGAACGTGATTTTCAAGGGTTTTAGTGACTTGTAGATAGTGTTCCTCATGGAGGGTCATAGAGGAGGGAGTGCCACTCCCTCCTACAAGGAGGCCATAGCCAATAGAGGTAAGAAACCTCTAGAAAATGCTAGAGATACTACGGAGGAAGGGAAAGAAATATGGAAGAGGAGACAATAGAAGCCAAAACTAAGGAAAACAATGGCACAAAGGACAAAGAGGTAGAAGACAAAAAGCAGGTAACTAAAGACAAAAAACAAAAGGGACCCTACAAACCCAAAGCTGAGATCACACCCAGAGTTATTTTAAATGATCCTGCTCTACAAGCACACAAGGATCACATGCAAACATATGCTATTATTTGTAAGTTCATGGGACTATGGCCCACTGAAAAATCATTACAGACATCGATCAAATATCACTGGAAACCTAAAGGGAGCATTGACCTTCATCTTGGGTCAAAGAGATTCTTCACTATGGTGTTCACAAACATGGAAGATAAGGACAAAATATTTGAAGGAGGACCCTACTTCTATGCAGTAGCTTGACTCTACATGAGGCCATGGATGATGAATTTTGTCCCGGAACGTGAGACTTTTACTTCAGTACCGGTCTGGGTAAAACTCCATTCTTTACCTCTTTATTACTGGAAAAATGAATTGTTAACAACCATAGGCAATAAATTAGGTCATTTTGTCAAAGCTTCTGAAGCCACAAGAAGAGGGAAATACACTTCCTTTGCTAGGATATGTGTGGAAATGGATCTATCAAGAGCTCTACTAGATGAAGTGATCTTGGAAGTTTTTGATGAAGAATGGGTGAAAACAGTAGACTATGAGCATATTCCATGTAGATGCCGCAAATGTCATGAACATGGGCATCTATTTAGAGACTATCCACTCGGTAGAGTGGTAAATAACAACAAGGCTAACACAACGAAGGAAACAGATAGCTTCCAAAAAGTGGTAAATCGAGGAAAAGGTGGAAAAATAGGACCAAAGAAACATCAAGATGAAGGGCTAAAGGTCAATCAAAATAAGTTCCAAGTTCTTGAGGAAGATGAAGAGATTACAAAAGAAGATCAAGCAATGGAAGGAAATCCTGCAGAAAAGAAAAAAGAAGAAGAATGTGAACAATCATAGGAAACTAAATATCAGAAAGAAACCATGATGAGTGAAACAGAACTTGAGATGGATCAGGAAATGACCCAGAGTGAAATGGACCTAGAGGACCATGAGCTACAAGAGATTCTTGATAAAGAAAACCTAGATCTCGAAGGGTTCTTGATTCAGGGAACTATGGGAGGAGTAGATTCGGTACCTCAAGATGAGCTCAATAGAATACAACATTTGTTTTTATGGAAAACATAGGCTAATGCGTTGGAAAAAGGAAAAAATATAGACAAGCAGGATAACAGAGGGGTGAAGACAATGAAAACAACTCCAGAACTAGCAACAAGAAACCCATGTAAGAAAAGAGGCAGGAAAAAGTAGAATGAACTCTTGATGGAGTGTGGCAAGCTAATGATAGATTCAGGTAAGATGAAAGATCTAGCCAGCTACTCCTTTACAAATCTTTAATTATGAAGTTTACATCTTGGAATATCAGAGGTCTAGGGAGTAAGAGAAAATAGAGAATTCTTAGTAATAGGATGAAATAAGACATGCCAAATATAATCTTTATCCAAGAAATGAAATGTTCCATTCAAAAATTAAGACAAATACATAGCAAATGGCTCAGTAGATTTGAGTTTCTAGAAGTCAAAGCAGAGAATACAGTGGAGGGAATTCTCACTCTTTGGAACCCTAAAAAAATTAGCATAATAGATGCTGAGGCAACCAGGAACTATTTATCAATAGTCATTCAACCTGAAGGAGACAGGTATACCTATCTGGTCACAAATGTATATGGCCCTCAAAAAATAGATGACAAACTTAGGTTTCTAGATTCCCTGGTGGATCTCATGGACAGACAGGCAGGAATACCTTGGATCGTGGGAGAGGACTTCAACATTATCAAATCTCTTTCAGAGAAAAAATAAGGTATCAGAACTCTAAGTAAAGACTCTTTAGAGTTTCAAACCTTTATAGAAAATTTGAACCTTGTTGATACTGGAATGAATACTATCCTCTTCACTTGGAATAATAAAAGAGGAGGAGAGTCTCAGGTAGCCTCAAAGTTAGACAGATTCATTATCTCAGAGGATCTTATGCTAACAAATAAGGAAGTAATAGTGGAAGTTCTCCCCTTTGGAGGCTTAGATCACTAGCCGGTTCAACTGGAGATCAAAGGTATAGGTACTCTCAGAAACAGACCTTTCAGATTTGAAAATATCTAGCTCTCCCACCCAGATTTCATCAACAATATTAAAAAATGGTGGTCAGAAGATTTACAGATTCAGGGAACAAGAATGTTTCTTCTTCATAAAATATTAAAGCATATCAAACTCAGACTAAAGGATTGGAACAGAAATGAGTTTGGCAATGTTTCTGTGGAAAAAAAATCTGTTGAAAAAAAAATGAAGGTTCTTAACCAAGCTCTGATCAAGGATAGATTTGATAGTGTTAAAAGTAACCAAGTGGAAAAATATCATTAAGAATGGGATAATCTGTGTAAACAAGAGGAAATTTTTTGGAGACAAAAGTCTCAGGTTCAATGGCTAAAATAAGGGGAGAGTAACACGAAATTTTTTCACAGATCTACCATGGCGAATAGAACGCAAAACGCAATATCTTCTATTAAGAACAAAGATGGGAATCTTATCACCTCCCATGAGAATATTGAAGCTATGTTAGTTCAACACTTCCGAAGAATTACTCAGGAAAATAATTCAAACAAGGAACAGTCCATCAATGAAGTAACTAGAAACATACCAAAGCTGGTATCCAGAGAGGAAAATTTCAATCTAAATAGGCTAGTTTCTGAAGGGGAGGTAGGGGATGTCCTCAAAGAAATGCAGAATGGAAAAGCACCAGGCCCAGATGGTTTCAATGTGGATTTTTTTAAATCATGCTGGAATATTGTTAAATAGGATATTTTGAATGTAGTGGAGGATTCCAGGTTGAACAGAACTATTTTGAAAGTGCTCAATACCTCCTTCATCTCCCTTATCCCTAAGCAAGATATTGCCCAAACACCAGATAAGTTTAGACACATAGCTCTATGCAATGTGGTTTACAAGATAATATCCAAAGTAGTGGCTAATAGACTTAAACCTCTGCTTCCTGCCCTTGTTTCAGGGGTACAATCTGGTTATGTGGAAGGCAGACAAATTTTAGACAACATCATTCAAGCCCAAGAGGTGGTTCACTCGTTAAGTAGAAAAAGTCAGACTAGAACGATCATGCAATTAGATATAGCCAAAGCTTATGATAAGGTAAACTGGACCTATATGAAGAGAGTACTTATTGCTTTTGGTTTTGATCATAATTGGGTCAGGTGGGTTATGGCCTTAGTAACTTCCTCCAGCTTTTCAATTTTGGTGAATGGCTCTTCCTCTGAGATTTTTAGTCCTTCCAGAGGCCTCAGACAGGGAGACCCACTCTCTCCATTTCTTTCCATTCTCATGATGGAAGGACTTGGTAGGTCCATCAAATAAGATAAAGTAATAGGTAAGATTAAGGGCCTTCAACTAACTGAGAATGGTCGGGCTCTAACTCATCAACAATTTGTAGATGATACAATGCTTCAGGGAATCCCCACAGTCAAAGAAGCTACATCATATAAACAAATCCTGAATGTCTTTGCCAGGGTTGCAGGTATGGAAGTCAATCTCTTCAAATCAAAAATCTTTTTCTTTAATACTAATATTGTGATTCAGAGAAATATTTCCAGAATTCTAGGCTTTCAAAGGGATTCCCTCCCTTCAAAATATTTGGGAATCCCTCTTACTGCTAAACCAATGCATAAAAGCATCTGGGAAACTTTGATCAATAAGTTGCAAGACAAAGTTAAAAAATGGACCATCAAATCTTTAAACCTAGCTGGTACGCTAGTTCTCACAAAGGCAGTTCTGCAAGCTATCTCGGTTTTCATGCTATTAGCCCTCCCAGCTCCTAAAGGGGTCTTACAGCAATTCAGAAACATTCAAAGAGATTTTTTGTGGGGTAAGGAGGAAACAAGGAGAAAGTGGGCCCTAGTTTCTTGGGAAAAAATCTGTAGGCCCAAGAACCACAGAGGCCTAAGCTTGGATGATCAAGAAATTCTTAGCAATGTTTTAGGGGCCAAACTTTGGTGGCAATGGGTTCAGAATCCAAAAGCCCAATGGGAAAATATCTGGAAGGAAAAATATGCTAGCTCCTAGCAAACTAGTGATCTCATAAGAATGTCTGTAAATATAAAAGGCTCATAAATCTAGAACAAAGCCTGGGAGAACAGAAGCCTAGTACAAGAAAATAGTTTCTGGGAAATCAGAGAGGGAAACCTAGCACTATTCTAGGAGGATAAGTGGCAAAAAGAACCATTACTGCTGAAAGAGGACTTTTTAGACCTTAAGAATGAGACAGAAATGCAAGGATTAATTAAGGTAAAGGACTTTTCGGAGCATACTCAGCATACAGAAAAGTGGAGAATTTGGAAAAACATTGATTGCAAAGAGGAGAGCCCCTTGAAAAGAAAAGAAGAGATAATAAGGAGAACGTTGGATCAAAGGAAGATATTAGTAACAGGAGGGCAAGACCAACTAAGTTGGGGCAATAATAATGAGGGTACCTTTAATCTTAAGGAGGCAAAAGGAATTCTACTTAAGTTGAATTCCCTTATACCAAATAAGACTTGGCCAAACCTATGGAGGCACCAAGGGTGGATGAAGATCAAACTCTTTATGTGGTTAGTTCATCACAAAAAAATCTTGACTTGGGATAATATTAGGAGGAGGGGGGTTCTGGGGCCTTCTAGATGCCAGCTCTGTGAAGCTCAAGAGGAGACAATGGAACATTTACTCAATAGCTGCATCTTCACCTCCTAGCTATGGGATACTTTTGCCATCATTTTTCGTCAATCCGACAGAGACAAAGGGAGCATTATTAACACCCTCAATAATTAGAGAAGAAACTTTTCGGATTATGTTGGCTTAACTCGGCCTGGGCCCTAACACCAAGTTTTATTATATGGAATGTTTGGAAAAAAAGCAACAAGGGAATATTTAAAGAAGAAAAGAAACCCCCTCATTTCCTTTTTGAGTTGATCTTAAAACAGCTGAAGGAGACAGTAGGAACTACAGTGAAGAATTATCCTAAAAATCCTCCTTCAAAGGTAGATTTGAAAATTCTCAAGCAGTTGGGTATGTAGGGGCTCATTCCTCAAAGCCTGGAAAGGCAAGTAATCTCAATAAATACGGAGAAAGATGTTTGGTATCCCCCCCCAGAAGGGTATTTGAAATATAATATTGATGGAGCTTCTAAAGGCAACCCGGGAACAGCTGGTTATGGTGGGGTTTTAAGGGATGAAAGAGGAGATATTATCTCCATCTTCCATGGCCATTTAGGAAAAGCTACCAATAACATGGCATAACTAATGGCTATGGAGAAATTCTTAGAGTTTCTAAAGCAGGACAACTGCTCGAATGTAATTATAGAAGCGGACTCTGCGTTAATCATTAACTCAGTGAAAAGAATCAACTGTGTGTTGGGCCATGAATACGACCACTTTGTAACACTTATTTCATCCATTTTTACTCTTCTCTATTATATCATCTATTATAATTTATCATTTAAATCCATTTTATAAATGATTTATGCTCTTATGGATGAATATTATTTATTCTCTTTTATTTCTAATAAATTGATGATTATGCGTGATTTTATCAATGATAGTTTTAATAAATCAGTTGTAACATTATTCACCATTTTTAGCCTCCAAGATAATTTCCAGATTGAAGATTTGATCATTAAAAGTGCCAACTCAAAAATTCGCTGGAATAAGAAGTGACGGTTTTGTGGTTGAGAAGCTAAGCAAATGAAGCAGAATCTGGAAAATCTGGAACATGGGTTTTGTCTAGAACGGACCCAATTAACTTTAAAAAAGAACGGTTTGCCCAAATTCGGCTTTTACTGAGAGAAACGTAGGGTTCTTTGAGCACGATTTTCTCAGATTTGTTGTTGCGGCCGTCCTCCAAATTTCAGCTACAAAGCCAAATTCGTCTTGCTCTTGTTGAAAGCTGGATGGAAATATATCTTCTTGTTTATTAATTGGTTGGAAACAATCTAATTTTGTAATAGAAATCATGTTGTACTTATCTTGATTGTAACTACTCTCTGATCTCTCTTTATTTAAATCACAACAGAGATCAGAGAGGGGGTGATTTCAGAGGGATTCGAATGATGGAATTGAGGATGAATTAGAGCTTCCGAATTGAGGATGGCAGAGAGAATGGATAATGGATGAGAGATTGAGAGACTTCTTGTTGTAATCCACTGTAACTCTGCTTTGATATTTTAATATAAATCTAGTTGCCATTTCATCTTTGATCCTGAAGTAACCCAGCAGCATCCGCTGGCGGCCAAGGGCCCAGCCTCTGGTGGAGTACGTTGCTGCTGTATTATATCTTTATGCTTCATGTGTGGTTTGATTTCTTTCTTTTACTCTGTTCAGTAATCTTATGCACTTTACTATTTTACATATCAACGCTATTAGATATGCTTGATTGGATACTATCGTTATCTGCAACAGGAATGCTATGTTATCATTTTAACTTTGTATCGCATTGCTGTTCCTTTTTGGTAATTGATATAACATTGTTGTTCCTTACAGATTTTCATTCGATTACAGATTAATCGCGTTGTATGTTCCTAAATCGGTACAACTGTATGATGTATTCTTAAATTGTGACTGTTGTTTATTCGGGATTGCTATTCCGTTACAATTGTTGTTACTTCATAATTGTGATTCATGCATATTGTATCGAAGCTCGGATTACTGTCCCTTTTAATGATAAGTGTGTTGCGTGCTTGATTTGGATTGTTGTACATTCATATTTAGTTGCTCTTCCATTTCTGAATTGTTGTTTCATTTCAATTGCTGGTCTATTTTAAGATTGTTGATTTGTTGTTTCATTTACTTGCCATTTCTTAAGGACAGACTCAGGCTGTAGTGAGTGTCAGCTTCTGCTATTTGGCTCCCAGACCTCTGATCTGCTCCCATCAGTTATGAAATGGATAGGTTATTGCCACCAAACCCTTGGCTGATGTGCTATTCTATGTCATTGTTATTCCCTTTACTTGCCATTTCATTTACATTCATCAAGGACGATCTCAGGCTGTAGTGAGCCCCAGCATCTGCTACCTAGCTCCCAGACCTCGGATTTTTTCTCATCAGTTATGAAAAGGATGGGTTATTGCTACCAAATCTTCGACTGATGCAATGCTTGGTGTGATTTAGCCTTTTGAAGTAGTTAAGTTGTAGACATGCACCCATTTACTTTGTTGTTCATTTCTATTGATTAATTGCACTAGTTTGCTTTTAAAGAGTTTTCCTAGTTTACTTTCAATGGCAGCTTTAGTTCAAGTTCGATTTCCTTTTGATTGCTTTAAAGCAGGACCGTCAACTGTAGAGAACATTGGTTATTGCTTCCTTGTTCCCAGATTGATTGTCTTGTTCCGGTTTGATTTCAATTGCATCAATCACTAGAGGAATGAGTTATTGCTACTGTACCCTCAATTGATGTTTGCTGAGTGAATAGTTGGATTTCAGAGCATTTGAGTTTATGTTATTGTTAGATTTCTTTTTCAAGCATTCATTTACTTTTGTAGCTTTTAAGCACTATACTACAAAACATTACTCTTGAGTAAATAGCCGCCTCAGACTGAGTACACTCTTGAAATAAAAAGTCGTCCCTGGGTTGATAATTAATGTGAAGGTAATTAGGAGTTCAAAAGACACCTTTTTATCGCTCCACACTATGGAACAGGCTCGGAGAAAGTTTCAAAACACTGGAGGCTAATCCTGGTTTTCCAGAGAATTCAGGGTCACCTCCAGGGACTTCGCACAGTTAGTTTTAACCATGTTTGCAGAAAAGCCAATAAACTAGCGGATCTACTGGCCAACCAAGGGGTGAACTATTCTAATATTAGGGTAAAAATGAAGTGGCAGGAGTGGCCTCAATGCAGAGTGAAAACTCTGTGTCATGAGCAAGTGGAAGAGGACAGGGACTTTGAAGCTAGGTCCTATTGACTTTGTTTCTGCATGGGTAGCTTTTTTCTGCATGGACCAATTGGTTATGGGTGGTACACTCTTTTCAACCCTCGCAGCCAAGTAAAGAATTTGCCCAGAGAGCCCAGGGAGAAACAAAGGGGGAGTGTAAATTTGTCAGTAGCATGGTTGAAAGGCAGACGTAGTTCCGTTCACGGGCCCAGGCACAGGTGCGGTGGGAAAGAGAGGATTTTTCAGTTAAAGGGATCTTTTGTTGGCTGTAATACCCCCAGTTTTCCGTCGGCGATTCTCTTATCACGCTGGGAGTGGTTCTTCATTGATTGCATGTTGTGCAAGTGGGAAGCAGTTTTGGATTTTAGGGAGCGATCCCATACGTTGGACAACACATGGCAGTGGGGTCTATTGCATTACCACCCCCATCGCATAGTAATGTTCGGTAGGGTTGCACCGCACGATATGATCCTCAGCCATCGGATCTGGGATGGCAGATCTATGATCAAGATGGATCAAGCAAGTCAGTGGGACCTTCGGTGTAAAAGTTAGGCATTTTCGCAATGCGAAATCATCCACAACCGGTGGATTGATCGGGAGGATCCAACGACTGGGATTAAAAATGCAAGTCGGGTGGTGTAGGACAATAGGTTCATGACGGCTTTCTGGGTTTGGGAGTCTTTCTGACCCGTGCTCCTAGCTTTGGAAGGGCATTTTCGACCTAGGGAGTTGACTGTTAGTGGTTTCACAGTTTGGAGGTTTTGTATTCCTCTTAAGGATTAGAAGTGTGGTATGTAAGGGGCGGAACTTAGGCCTTGGACGGGTAAATTGTAGTTTTAGGTTTTTTCACTAAAATCACAATTCCTTGTGAATTGGTGTACATTTTATAATCCATTTTACACTTTAATGAATTAGAAGGTAAGACTCTTGCTTAAGCAAAAAAAAAATGTAGCATTAGAGGATAATTAAGTATGTTTAGATCAAATTAATCACATCATTTAAATGTGGTTAAGTAAATAATAAGGCCTTGGTACTAAATCTTTGATTCTATTGTAAAAAGGTATGAGAAATATGATGTGGGACCACTGGTATTAAACTTTGCACTCCTTCCCACACCCGATCATGATCTTATTTTGATCTAGTGGCTCTTAAGCCTTTTCGAACCCCCAGCCACTATGATTCTCTTTAACGGTTAGGGGGGGGTCTGTAAAGCGGTTTCCTAGCCATTGCGTGTCTTCCCCTCATGATTTCAGACACACACCCCCACCCTCCAATACCACAAACAACCTTGACCCCCTCTGAAAGCAGTTTCCTCCATCCCATCGCAACTCGACTTCCCGCTAACGTCACCCCCCACTTCCACTCAACTACCATTTCCCTACCTCCACGTCATTTCTCCACATCACCCTTACAGACCCCACATCCTTTTCACCAACCATGTGCCTCCACATCATCCCCCACCTCCATGTCACTTCCCACCCCCACGTCATATGTTTGTTTCATGGTCAGTTAAATTGTGTTTTTTTCCCTATACAGAACAGTAATTTCAAACATGCTTTACAAGCAATTGAAAATGAATTTTCAAAGTTGGAAAGAGGTTTTTGTTGTTAACATCCTCTTGTATGAAAACCTCTCTCAGTTTTGTAACGTTGTTATGGTTTCGGAGATTCAAATGAATCTTTGTAGGTATATTTTCCCAAATTTTCCTATTTTCAGTTAGTGTTTTCAAATGCGGTTTCCAAGTAGGTGGAAATGAATTTTCAAAACATGAAAGACATTTTCATTTCCAATATAATAATTTATACACTATCTCCATTTTCTAACATCTATTATGGTTTGGGATATACAAAGGTATTACAGGACCCTATTTTTCAGAATTTCGGGAGGAAAAAGCTCAAAAGACAGCCAGTGACTTGGATGCCACCTCATCAAATAATAGTTGCTATCAAATTCGAATTACTCTTCTTTGCCATCAGAAATCCACAAAGATAGTTCCAACTAGATTAATTAGTTTTGAATATATTTCAGTTCTATTTGTAATACAGTTTGAGATATTTGTAAACAAATCTTGATAAGTTTTCAAGATATTTTAGTTTAGAATTTGTATAAATACTTCATAGTTTGAAGTAATAGATGTTGATTGTTGAATATAATTTCCTCTACAAAATGCAATTTCTAGTTGCTAGAAGCATCAATAATACAAGGACATTCTTCACAGGATTCATGTGGTGTACAAATTGGTGATGTTTTTTCTTCTATTCACGTGTTTAATCATTGTCTTTTTCTCTGTCATTTCTAAAAAGATAAAATACATAACAGAAACTATGATGAATAGGATATGTTATACAAAACACCCTATTTTGGCTATTAGTAATTTATATGTTTTCTTCAAAAGTCAAATTAAGGAATCCTTCATGGCTCCTTAGTTTCTACTGAATCTTACATTTCTTCTGTTCCATAATCCATTTAAAATTATGAAAGACCCAACTAGTATAACCTAGCTTGCCCTGTGAAACTCCTTCAAAGTTTGATGTAGATCCAGTTAATCTTTAGACTCCATAGACCAATGGAATTATAACAATTTAATCAACCAAACAATCCAATAAAAAACAATTAGTACGTAATAACTAGCATAAAATTCATGTAAACAAAGCTAAATTTTATAGAGAGATCCCTCTCTGAAGCTTGAAGGGCTAGATCCCACCTCCCAAAGTGGTTTTGACGCTATCTTATGTGTTTACTCTCTGAACCTCAAAAGTACAGAATGACAACAGAGGCCATCTGGGTAATTTTGTCAGCCCATAATGTAAAGACTAGATCTTTATGCCAATTTCTCTGATTTTGTTCAATGGTCCATTTGATTATTCTAATGAGGTTTTTGTTAGTATATTTTGCTAAGTCTTTTCCTTGTGGACAATAATTTGCAAAATACTTCAATTTAAAACCTTTTCTAAGGGGAGATTCAATAATGGTGTTACTTGAAAAATATGACCCATTATCAAAAATTAAAGCGTAAGGAAGACCAAACCTAGTAATAATAAATTGATAAATGAATTCAATAATGTTTTCAGAATTGGCCACCTTCAAGGGTATAGCTTCCACCCACTTGGTGAAGTAATCAGTAGCAGTCAAGATGTATTTATGTTGTTTGGAAGAGTTAGAAACAATCTCACCTATTATGTCCAATCCCCATTGTTCAAAGTGTTGTTTGATGTTAAGTGGTTGTAAAGGTAAGGCTGGTTTCTTTTGTCTTCTAGTGGTAGTTAGGAAAAATATAAAATTTCTAACATAAGCATGAGTTTCCCTAAATAAAGTTGGCCAATAATACCCAACATTTAGGATCTTGTGAGCAGTGGTGTCTCCAACATAGTGTCCTCTAGCTGGTCCATAATGTAGCTCCTGCAAGACCTTTTCAACTTTAGTCTTCTCTAGACATATTAACAAAATAGAATCATAATTTCTTCTAAATAAGACATTATTAACAAGATGATATTGATTAGCTTTTAGTCTGGGAGATATTTTCTTCTTGTAATTGAGTTCCGGTGGAGCATAACCATTTTTTAAATAAAAAATGAGATCAACATATTGGGATTCAGTGTCAATGGGAAATATCTCTATGATATGAACATTATTACCTAAATATTCATTAGTTGAGTTGTCATTAGCTCTAGTAATCAACCTGCAAAAACCTTGACCTCTAACAATTAGTTTAATATCTAGGTCATATTCTTGCAAGATAGTAACCAAATTGGCTCTTTTCTCTCCTAATTCTTTCTGTACAATTAATTGCCTAACAACAATGAAATGAATAATTACTTTAGTGTGTGTCTACAGTAGGAAAGGAATGAAATGATTTATGGATTTAAAGACTGCAAATGCTTGCTTCTCAACCTCTGAGTAGTTGATCTCATCCCCTTGTTGATTTGAACTAAAGAATGAGATTGGAGCCTCAATTTGTTGTTCATTAGGTTGAGTTAAGATTTTTGTGTAAGATTTTTGGGAAGAAAAAGTATAAAGAATAAAATGTTTAGTAAAATTAGGGGTTGATAATGAAAGGGCATCAATCATTGCTCGGTTTATTACCTAAAATGATTTTCATTTAGTGAGCCCCCACTTGAAAATAGACTTCTTCTCGATCATAGCTTGTAAGGGAAGTACAATTTGAGTGAAATCTGGGACAAATTTTTTGACAAAATTAATTTTCCCAAGGGATTGCATAGAATTTTTGTGATGAGGCAAATATATTTCATATATTTCCTTGATTCTATCAAGGTCTATACATATCCCTTCCTTAGAGACAATAAACCTTAGAATTTTTCCTTCGTCAAGATCAATAAATGACTTTTTTGGATTCATGCAGATTCCAAATTTCCTACTGTTATGGGAATAAGTACCCTAGGGCTTTGGGTTGGAACCCCAATAGAGAAAGATCAAAATATAGTAGGAAACACTCATACAACTCAGGAAACATGCTTATATAAACAAACTATGCGATAGTGACCATTCTCGGATGTCCTTGATTTGGGTAGTTCCAGCAAGGTTCAGACCCTCTGCAACTCCTAATGATCTTCGAATCTGCAAATCAACCAATTCGAACATACATAGCAGCATATAGATAAAGAATTTTAATGAAATCAACTTTATATCATATAGGAAAATCATTATTTATACATCAAAATAAAATTCATACATGAATTACAACAGTATCTAATGTATAAACAAAGTCAATCACAGGAACAAGACATCGCTTCTTTTTATTGTAGAAAGCTATAACTAACACGGAGAAAATTCACGTAAGTCTTCTTCTTTCGGCTCCAAGTGGAACCATCCTCCAGATCTGCCCAATCCCAGTCTTCAACAACCTCCTTCCATAACCAATACCATGATATCTCAAGCAAGTGGGAGAATATCAACACTCAAGGAAACAAGGGTTTCCTGAAACTTGGGGAAGTGCTTGAAGCACAGGGATACTTCAAACTCAGTTAGGGATAATGTCAGTATAATAATTCTATCTCTTCTCCCCCTTAAGGCCTTCCCATAGAAGTCTATTTATACTTCTCCCAATTAGTTTTTTAGTTGGGAAACAGTTGGGCCACGGGAACTAGGAGGTAAATGACATGTAAAACCCGTGAACTCCACCCTGAGATAAAAGTGTGTACCATGGGTTGGGTATTGACTAACCCACATGTACACACTTTTATCTCAGGGAAAATTAGCGTATAGGGAATAAAACACTCTTTTTAAAATATTTGGACCAAGTCTGGAAGGAGGGGTTGCCCTAGGCCATAAACCAAGCATCACAAGTACCAAGGGTGGTAAATGGAGCTATAACAGATGCCCCGTAATATATGAGGTTAGAAGGGGTACATGATGGCTGAAATTTATTAAGTATATGGAAAGGAATCCTGTTGAGACTGAGAAGGACTTCACCAGAATTTAGCTTGCCAAGCCATCAAAAAGAGATCAGAAAGAAACTGTTGTCTGAGGTGGGCATACCCATGCTCAGAGAAAGTAAAGCATGTCCGCATATCAAGTACAAGCAGATCCACTATGTATACAAGTATATAAAGAACTGAAAGAACATAATGGATCATCTGATCATGATCAAAAAAGTACATGTCGGAATGTCACATATAAGAAGATGATCAATGAAGCTGAAAGATGAAGCTGATCACTGCTATCAAAAATTGATCCCAATAGTACCAAATGAACATGATGGAATAAAATGATACTACATCGCAACTCGGATGCCGACATATAATATGTCACTGTGAAGGACTATAATATATAAGGTGGATGATGTCAACTAGCAGTAATAGGAGCAACTGATAAGTGAACCAAAACATGCTAATGCAACCCGAGGTCTTCACCGACCGTTGTGGTACATTTCTACACAATGGGAATAAATGATCTGAGGTTGACCACGTGTGAAATTGTTTGATTACCGGTCATTGATGTATACCATTAGAAAATGATATACTACTCACCAATAATGATAATGAGAGTCAAGGTACCCAGTACAATCTAACAAGTGTGAATGAATGAGTTGGAGTCGAACACCTAGAAGAATCTATCAATCAGGGGACAATGATGGTTTCCCACTGTCGATAATGAAGGAATCTGCCACTGGTGACTGCAAACCCCAAGGTACTACTAAATGGACTCTAGATCTTTGTCCCAAAGAAATGAGTCGTAGTCGATAGGAAAATATCCACTAGAAGGAAAGCATTAAGGCATCCTTCATCAATCTAGCGTGAGTGTAACTCGTAGGCCAATAATATGGAAGGAATCAACTAAAAACGATGTAGTAACCCAATCCAAGCACATTTCCGGCATACACAAGATGTAGCTAGCGCACGATAGAAACCCTCTGAACCAAACAATAATGAAAGCTGACACAAAGGCGAGGAATCCACCAATAGGGTAAAATGGAAACCAAGTCACTGCACGAATCCCAATGTGTGATAATGAAAGCTGATGTTGAGCACAAGGGAAACCACTCAGTCAAAGACCCATGATACTGATTGATGCTGAGCATAAGGTGACCTATCAATAATGAAAATAGGGCCAGGGTGCGGCTCTAGGCCTGCCCTCAAAGCAATACATCGTCATCGATAAGG
Source organism: Pinus tabuliformis (assembly GCA_031772625.1). NCBI lineage: Eukaryota > Viridiplantae > Streptophyta > Pinopsida > Pinales > Pinaceae > Pinus > Pinus tabuliformis. Next base: position 1,588,938,935 of record CM062804.1, read on the forward strand.
ACAAGACCCGCCAGAAAGAAGTCAAGGGAGACCTTCTCAAACCGGCATGAGCAAAGGACCAATATAACTGATGTGATGACAAACACGACACTGACAAACAGGGATGGCTGACTGAAAAGTAGGTCAAGATACACCGCAGAGAGGCTGACTCAGGCTTACTTCCCTTGAACAAAATCACGACTCAATGACGACTATATGGCAACATATGATAAATTTGTATAAGTTCGTCATGCAGGAGGGATGAGCGAACTATCCATTTGATTGGAAGAGGTAACCAATCAGAGGAGAATTGACTCAATAACAAGGTTAAGGTGTACCTAAGTCAAACTAAATCCCACCCAAAGTGGAGGAGAGACTTTCTTTTGAGTGCTTTGTTCAAGGGCGACACAACTAACTCTAGCTGCCAACAATATATGGAAATGTTATCCCATTCCTGCTCCTTTTTGAATATATAATTTTTTTGTCTTTTCATTTAAGCTGGAAAAAGAATAAAAGAATGTTGTAGTACAGTGGAAAGAACGAGTGTCATAGAAATAGATGATCTAGTTCCTGGGATGGGAACAATCCTATACTCAATGCAGGGAGGCAAAAATGGTCAAGGACACTCAAAGGGATGTTCCTTCCATGGGTCAAAGCATGTGTCAAGTTGAAAAAGCTAAGTGATTGCATGGTTGATTTTGTAGAAGACATGGTTAAATAAGTGGCTTAAACACGAGTCCAAGTGAAGTTGGCTCAAGGCCAAAATGTGAAAATAGTCAAAATGCAATGCAGCAGTACAACTCAACACAAAGGAGCCTCTAGGGTATAAGGCCATAAATAAGCGTAGAAGCAAGGAGAATGTGTCTTTAATGCACAAGTCATGGCGGGACTAAAGAGGACTCCCGAGCCTACTCAATATAACAGCATGGGCAACCAATGTCAGTGAGTTTATAACTACGATGCCCATGTAAATGATGGCTCTACCATCGCATCATGTTTTAAAAATCGGTGAGTCTACATGGCTTTCTAACTAAGACATGATGGGGTCGACCCTATGGCTAATGTATCGCTGAACAGAGGCTAGTATGCAAGATGCAAAGGAAAAAATGGTTTCCCTAACCTATATGCCAGTAAGTGAATGATACCTTCCATGACAGGCCAGTGGTCATGGGACCGAAATAAGATCTCGAAGAAGTGCCTAAAATACCCTGAAACAATAACCCATTCTCAACAATCCAAGCCCATAAGTCAAAAAATTCATGAGACAAAAAATCAAGTTTAGAGAAAAAATTTTGAAATCTCAAAGCTATATATTGACTTTTGGACTCACAAAATTTTTATTGCTGTTTGAAAAAGAGTTGTGGACCAAAAAGGAGAAAACTTACCTCTAAATAATTGGACCATTCAAATCGCTTCAAATTTATCAAGTAACCCTCAAATCATGCTTGCAATGTTTTGTGATTGTTTTTTGAATTTTTCATTAAGATTTGACTGTGGGAATTCATGTCAAAAAATCCAACTCTGCATACATTTGGGTTGGCTATGACCAACCTGCGTATACGATGACCCTACATGCAACTGTGTTTAAAGGGAACCCATGTGTATGCATATTGAAGTTCAAACATAAAATGTAACAGTTAAAACTCATTTTTTTCAGGATGACCATCACATGGAGAGAGAGAGAATACCACAATTAACAAGGAGGTAATGAACAACCAAAGTGCACTAGATGCATTGAGAGGGTGCACCTTGTTGAAATTATTCAAAATGTTGAACATGAAAGCCAAAACATGCTTGCTCGAATTACCGATCCACTACTGGAGTGTAGAGGATGATGCCTTCATGATAGATCAGATGCCTCTATGCATTGAGGTGGAAGACATCTACTTTATTACAAGTCTGTCCTGAAGAGGGGAGGTTGTGCATTTGATCGTCAAGACAAGGAGTAGTCTTTCAGTAGAAGACTATGTACATATATACTGTCTCGGGCACTTGGAAAAGATTGGAAGTTAGATTCCAATCAAACACGTGGATAGTTTATCTCTAAGGATTCTACTGTTTACCATTCCGAGGGTAAATGGATCAGCTTCACTATATCAAGCATCACGGGTGTCCATGAGCCTGGCATTGGAATGCATAACCATGGTTTTCGATTGGTGCACACCTCTTCTAACCAACATGAAGAGGCAGCTGACCTCCATTCAGAAGGGTCAGACAAAGAACTTTGGATATGAGACTATTTTATGCTCCTTCTTCTTCGAGAAGGTACCTGGGCTATGTCCCAAGGTATCCATCTCTATCAGTAGCCCACGAGATCCACAGATGGGTAGATGGGCTGACTTGATGAAATGCCTTGGAGGCAGGGATGTGCCGAGGATGACTTTTAATGATGAGTTTTTTGCTTGGTGGGACCAACAGATCATCGTAGCCAACGACTACGTGTATGCTGGCATGGATTTCCAAGGAGATCCAGACTTGGTGTTGCCACCAAACACAGCATGGGGAGACATAGGTAATAATTTTTTAAGTTTTTGTCAATTTTTAAGATTTTTTTCTTTCTTTTTTAAATATAAAATGAACTTAGAAATATTTTTGATGGGACAAAATACTGACAAAATGACCATGTTCTAGATGTGGGTCCAGTGATACCAGATGGATTTCCGAGGCACAGGCATTGCGAAAGAAGTATCAAAGAGGCAGCAGCTGAGACAGAGAGGGTCCTATATGCAGTTCAAAGAAACTTGGTGAGATTGACTCACCAGGTACCGATGATAGCCATAGAGGATCTACCTGAGGATATGCAACGCCGTGTGGTAGGAGTATCATGGGACTGGGTCCGCATAATTCAGTGTGTGGCCAATGTAGTAGTTAACGTTTTAGCCACTCATCCTGAGCCGGGTCGATAGACAGATTGGACATGATTATGGGAATTTTGTCCGAATTTTGTATATTATTTTGAACACTTTATCTATACACAGGAAATTTTATGATATATATACATATCCAAATTTTTTATGTTTGCTTAATTTGATGAATGATTGATATGCCAATCTAATGCTTAATTAGCGATAGAATCCACTAATGAATTTTTAGATCGTGGAATGTGCACATATGTAATATAAACAAATGATCGTTGCAACACCCTTACTCTCAAAAATTGGTGATATAAATAAGGATCACGAACCTGATAAATGTTATTTAATTGTGACACTACCAGCTGTGAGTCAAGATACACTACCAATGAATCAATTCCATAAGAAATTGCTTCGGATAGTAAATTAATAACAGCAGTATATTCGGCAATGTTATTTGAAGCAGGACCAATACATACTCCCCTTGACACCATCAACTGGCTAGATGGATAATAAATCACCCAAGCTGTGGAAGCGAGATTCTGAGTGTGCTGACTAGCACCATCAGTGAATCTAAAATATATCAAGTCATCCATCAACACCTACCAAAGCAGATAAAAAAAAATATCAATATCACAAACTGCTCGACAAAATATGTACAAAAATACAATATATACAAACAAGCAATTGCTTAGCCGAAACCTAAGCAAAATACTTTTCAAGGTAGAGCCCATATAGGGGCTCCACCAGCTTGTTCCTATAGATGTTTATAGGTACAATTCTCAAGATTTTCGACATATTACCTTTGGCAGATAATTGTGCTGGAGCCAAAGGGTTTGAAACTGTACAAACATTGCTAGTAAGCAGATTGGAGAACCTAGATTCGACTTCATGAAATGGAGGACAAAAATATGAACGATGATGTAAATCTTCCCATGGTCAATCTACAGCCATCATTTCTTCGAAAATTGCTTCATCAAATGGTAAAATTGTATCTGAGAAATCTAGAGCAGAGGTGCAGTCAAGGGTCCAAGCTGGACCCACATCACCATCTAACTCCTCCTCTGAAAAAGGAGTGGGATGGTTGTTTGTAGAATTAATGATAGATTGATAGCTAAGTTTTGCTACAAACATGGGAAATGCCATTCCACAAACCTGGCCACCATCTAATGTGGCCATAGATGAAGGTAAGGTCCAAGGGTCTGAAAAATAATGAGTTCAAAAGAACTCTTTCTGTGAAGGCCCTTTGGAGGATGAAATTGCATTGATTCTAGCTGTAGGAGGGGGAAGGTCAAATATACCCATCAAGGAAGAGTACATCCCAACTCCTAAATTCTCTATAGGTTGATGAGGATTATCCACCAATGGAACGGTAGAATCCAAAGTTGCTCGAGAGTCACCCAAAGAATAATCTAACTGATCAATTTTAACAACTCACCCCTCATGAGGGAAATAGAGGATGCAGAATAGAGATGAAGCTATGGCATCCATCTCATAAATCCAATTCCTTCCTAAGGGAGGTTGTAATCTAGGTTGGGATCAATGATTTCTACTTAAATATTAACGACCTTTCCTCCAACACATATAGGAAAAGTCGGGATAATTCTGTGTGGCATATGAGAATGACCATCAAATGATATTAAGAGAGTTGGTGAAGGAACAACTGAAGGTGATCCAATGGCCTTCCAATATGACATAGACATTACGCATGTGGAAGCTCCATCATCTATAACTATCCGTAAAATATTGGTTTTTTGGTAAGTAGACTTTATCTGGAAATCCATATGGTGAGGGAGTCTCTTTTTAACATTCAGCATATCAAAAGTGAGCACTAAAGAATTTTTTGGATCCACTGCCCCGATTTCCGAAATCAAAGAACTTCTTTGAGAAGGACACAACTGGAGTACCTCCAATGAAGACATAGCATAAGGAATTTGAGCCAGATCTTCTACAATCGAGTAGTTCTAGGCTGCCCTAGCATTAGGGTTAATAGACGAGCACTTTGCAGAACCTTTCAGTATCTGAGGTATAGAATCAGCATAAGGTCGCTCAATATGAAGTGGGTTTGTGGTTTGGGGCACATATTTACCCTTCGATGTTTCCATTTCACCATAATCACATGCTCATGTGGAAAAATCGACATGAGAGTTCATCATATAAACATTTGAGGAATTTTCCCCTTCTTGGTTTCCCCCTATGGAGGTACCAGTGTTCGAGTTCACGTCAGCAAGTAATTGTTGCCCTTGGGGAAAAGGGTTGGCCAGCACAGCTTGGGAGCTAGACGACCCTTACTGCACTAACAAGCACTGAGCATCTTTAATCTTGTGAAAGAGGTGAGTCAAATGATCTCCATTGCATAACTTGCATGGAAATTTAACCATCTTTTTGGACTCTTTTCTACCCTCACCAACACCATTGTCGAGCTTGTTTGCATTACCCTTCCCTTCCTGGTTCTTCTTCTTATCTCGTCCCTTCTTCTTCCCATCAGATTGTTGATTTCATTTTGGGTTAGAAGTCTGGACGACATTTATGGAGGTAGGTTGGGAAGGTGAATGTGTAGATGGTTCTACCTAATTAGAAGAAGCAGTTTGTAGAGACAACTGCTACAATTGGTTCAAAAGGTTCACCGTATTTGCATCAATTGATCCAACTATAACATCAGCATGAGGGCTTGGCTTCAGTTTGGCTAAATCAACCTTGGATCTAGGAGTGTTAGGTAGGCTTTTCTGAAGAGTCCCAAACTAATAATATATCAGTTCTAATTTGTTGGGCTCGAAAAATAGCCTGCTCTTTTGAATAAACATCGGAAAAAAGAAACATCCTTAGAGATCTCAGGTTGTAGAGATTTGAGAAACCATTCGAGATGAAACTCTGGTGGAATTTTGGCTTTGATAATCCTCTTTCTCCATCTTCATTCCTGGATATGATCTGAAATGTGAGTTGTCGTTTCTTGATGAAAATAGGCCAGAAGCTCAGTTCCAGTTTCATAACAGACAGTCAACTGAAAATGGTTCAAGAAAATATTAGCCAAGTCAGCAAAATAAGTAAAGGTGCCCCCTAGCAACTCTATATACCATTTGATCTCATTCCCCATTAATGTGCACTGATATAACCTCAACCTGATCAAATCATCGATCAGGGAGTTGGATGAGAACCATAAGTGGAATGTGGTCACATTGTCTCCCGGGTCTTCACCATTCTTCCCTTCGAATTTTGGAATATCCGATGGAAGTTTAGTTGGGACCGGAGGCCAAGCCAGATTGTACCTAATTGGATCATTCACCAATTTAGTCAAGTCTAGTAGATTAAGCATGGCTAGAAAAGGAAGTCGTGGAGGACCTTAGGAATTCCATCCAGACTGGGTAGGGTTCCCATAGTTCTGAAAAGAATGACCTGGATTTTGAAAGGCACCAGGTTGCCTAAAGTAACTCGTAGAATATACTGAACCAAAGGGTGATCCTTATGGTCAAACAAAATTTGGAGTTTGACCAACTCCTGCCGAAAATCCTTTGTAACCGGTGAAGTTACCCCCTAACGAAGTATTGAAAGGAGCTGACAACCCATGATAAGGGTTCCAAGCATTAGAAAAGGGTGCAAAACTTTGAAATGAATTAACTAAGGAATAAAACACATTCCCTTGTTGGCTGAAAAGTTGATTCCCAGCTCCTATCCCACAAACCGCAGGGTTTGTCCAAGTTTGAAAAGGGTTACTACCTTCACTTGTAAAAGGAAAAGGCATTGACCATACTATCGGATTGGAATGTGGTATATGACAACTTCCAAATGGGAAACCCTGAAAAGAAGACGATCCACTCATCATGGATGTGGAGGCAGTTGATGGTATATTCAAAGGAACTAAAGGAATACCTTAAGAGATGATTCCAAAAGGGAAAAATCCAAAACTAGATGCATTAGGCTAAGAACTTCCACTTGTCGACGGAATGGAAGTAGAACCAAATATAGATGTCCTGGGAGTGTTAGAAGGGATGGAAATAGTTTTCCCCCTTACACAGATATGGGAGTCTGCATGCTTGCAACACTCGTCGTCGATGCCATGCTTCTAGCCGTGGTCATCAAAGGGATAGATGTATGTGGACCTGGGCTCAAAGGCCTGTGAGTCGGAGTTCCAACGTATAACAATACGTCTGGATGATCAGGAGGGAGAGGAGAATTTGGAGCCACAACCGACTCTTAAATCTCTTCTACTTCAATACTATCTTCTGACTGGAAGAGTACTCGAAAAAGAACTAGTGTGTTCCTCTCTAACTCTGTAGTAGTACCAGGTCTATCTTGTGAACTAATGTCCCCAAGTAGAGGATCAATCTTCGATGTGCCTATTGCCACTAGTTGGAAACCATTGGTAGAATCGCTCCCACACCTTCTAGGAGAAGGCTCTGGACTTGTAGGTGAAAGCCCACGAAGTCTCCGAGACTGTCGATATGGTCGGTCAGCCACTTTGAATTATTTTTATAAAATATACTTAAAGACTCAAGAAAATTAAAATCTAGGCCAACTAGGAGCACAAAACACTCACTAAAATGTTCCTAAATATATCAGCAATCAAACAACTTCCAAGTATTTCCACTCTGGGTGATTAGTGCCAGACACCAAAATACAAGAAAGTTAATAATAAGGACCTTCCAAAAATAGACTAGGGTAATTACACCCCAGGCCTACTAGCAAAGGTATCAGAGGTAGTTATGTTGACCTCCAGACAACAGCCTTTGTTGGTGCAAGCCCCCAAGCTTCAAAAGGGTGCCCTCCAGAAGTACTGTTGAACGTGATGCAACATCAACCTCAGGTGCCACGGGATTCCCCTCTGCAGCTACCTGTGTGGATCCCTAGGATAGGAAACTATGGTCACCAACTCGTATCAAAAGCCAGGTGGAACAGTCATGATTTAGGATCCGACAAGTAAGAGAGGGGGTATCTCTCGTCCTTATCTTCATGAACCCTCATGCTTAACTCCCAGTCACGGAGATTTCCCAGTCTCCCTAACACTATTGGGTTTCACTCTTTAATCAAACTTTTACGTTTTACAATTTAGAGCGGCCTTGGAGAGTTAAATCTCCTCTTACCTAATCCAAGGCCCTAAACAAACCTAAACTTGTTGGTGTATTTTGATGATAATACAAAAGTTCTAGTTTATTTTATTAAGCTCTTGATTTTAAATGGTTGTTCTTTTAAGTGAAAGGGATAAATGGAAATGAAGCCAATGGTGTTTGTATGACACAAACGAAATCAATTAAAAACTAACTTATATGAATGCAATCATTTGTTCTTCGATGAAAAGAGACTTCTACTTGGGTTCTACGAAACTTCTATAATTCAAAAACTTTTTCTTTTCTTTTCTTAACACACACTTCACACACACAAAAACTAAAAAGACTATTGATGCTTTAATAATGAAAAACTACCCTAATGCAAGGTGTACATGAAGATTCAAGATCCTAGATTACTCTAAAATGAATGAAAACAATTGTTTATAACTTATTAATAAGCCAAATTAAGTGTTTGAAAAGAATACAAAATCTTCTCCAAACAAGAAGGGAAAATCCAAAAAGATCACAATTCGCTTTCAAAAAATCAAAGGAAACCAAAATCAAACTTGGAAAAAGAAGACAAAAACAATGTTTTTAAAGAACCTTTATTTTTCAAGAATCAATGAAAACAACCTTTCAAAAGCACTCTAAATGCCAACAAAGACTCAAAGACCGAAATAAGAGCACAAGGAAACTTTGCAAGTCACAAATTCGACGACAAATGAAAACTTGAACAAAAAAGGCTTCAACTTGTACTAAACGACCCAAAAGGCAGCAAAGAGCTTTAACAAACTAACCAAGAAGTCAGGAAAGAAACACTTTCAAATTTGTCAAAAAGAAACTTTCAAAAAGCAAGAAAAGGTGTAAGGCCACGAAATGACAGAAAGCAAAGCAAGTAGACCAATAATCGAGCTTGACACTAAGATTGAAAACAATATGCTATTCTAGAGGACTAGAACAATCAAGAACCTCTATAAGAAGTCTTGTGCGTCAAAACACAAATCATAAAACTCACTCAAAAGCAAACCTAGGCCAAAACTTTTCAAAGTGGAAGAGAATTCAAAATAGTAAGCTCACTAAATAATAAAATACTAAAGACAGAAATTGACCACTCAGAGACCAAACAGAGCAAGAAACAAATCTTTCTGGCAAAGAGATTTGAAAAACAATGCAAAAAATGGTATATACGACTGTGTTCAAGCACAAAGGCGTGTAAATGTGCTTCTGATAAAGGAAACTCACGTATACACGGGTTCACTTCACAGAGCCAAGTGTGTGTATGCTACTATATGTAGAAATTTTGAATAATTTAACACATATTCAATGGAGATTATCCTGATCATGTACTATTGCGGAAAACATACACAATACATAAGCTCCTCTACGTTGACCATCAATATAGCAGCATCAATAACAATAAAACATCAAGAGCATTCACACATTAACACAGTATGTATCTCGGGGAAAGCATCTCGCTAAAAACCACAACTATCTGTATATTAATGATTGAGTCATGTAACATTACACAGCATAATACTTCTCACAAGTATCTCCACCTCTGTTGCACACAATACAGCTCAGATCTGATCTCCAAATCTCTTCCACTGCTTGCCTGCCTCCACTGCTCAATACCTGCTCAAGAACTGATGAGAATGGCTCACCAAACGCGTTTTTCACCTGCAAAATAGTCACTCACACTTTGTTGGACGTGAGCACAAGCTATAATGTGGGCAAATACGTGAGCAAACTCATTTGCATACTCAATCCCTTGATTGTGCAAGATCTGGCGCACAACTATAGTCACAACTGATAGCAATCTGATTCTCTACCACCTGTCCCTGTTGAACTGAACATGCACTAACATGCAACTGAATTAACTGATGTATTCATTAGTTGTATTATGAGTTAATAACTTGTGAATTAATTAATAACTAATTCACACAACTCATCTCTAGTCTATTTGCCAGTTAGACTAAATACAACCAGTTTAACAAAGCTAAACTGAACACAACTCCATAAACTCCACAATCAACTCCACCAAACTCAACTGATTGAGTTCTAACTGAAGTCATGCATGCAACAACTCAACTGACTCATAAGAAAAGCGTATTTCCTTCTGACAGCTACATGTGCCACCTCTGTAGCTCAAACTGAAGTGCTCCAAGAGAATAAGATTAAGTTTATAGTCCAAATATTATTGTGAGATAATAATATTTGACTTTTCTATTTTTGACAGCCAGTCTAAAAATAGACTTTGATCACTCACACTGTGATCACTCACATTGTGATCACTCACATTGTGATCACTCACACTTTCATCAAAAATAGAAGTCCATCTATTTTTTTTCCAACTTGATCAATCATCCATAAACAAAAACCTGCAATCCATAGACATGATCCATATGTCTAAAAATAGACTTGCGCCAAAAATAGCCTGCAGGCCCACTTAGTGAAGGCGACTCTTTTCACTAAGCTCCATCATCTTGTTGCAATCTCAACACTCCCTCTCGACAAGATATGGATTATCAGCAACCCCTATCCTACCTCGGTGGTACTCGAATTTGCTCCTGGTGAGAGCCTTCGTCAGAATATCAGCATCCTCATCCTCCATTGGAATGTACGAAAGTAACATGATCCTCCGCTGCACACAATCTCTGATATGATGGCACCTGATGTCAATATGTTTAGATCTATCATGAAATACAAGATTAGCCGAGAGTTTAATGCAACTCTGGTTATCACAGTAAATCACAGTAGGATCCAAATGAGAACCGAGCAAACCAACTAGGATCTTCCTCATCCATATAGCCTCGCATGCAGCCAAACTTGCTGCCATATACTCGGCCTCCGCTGAACTGAGTGCCACGGATCTCTATTTCCTGCTGTACCAAGAAACTGTTGTTGATCAAATCTCGAAGACCCCTCCTAATGTGCTCTTTCTGTCTATTGGGCTCCCTACCCAATCTGCATCCGTGAAGCCACATAGCTTCACCTCATCCTCCTGTCTGTACCACAAACCATATCCCGATGTGCCTCTGAAGTAGCGCAATACATGCTTGCCCGCCTTCCAGAAGAGCTTGGTAGGCTTAACCATAGCTTGTGAAAGCTGGTTAACTGCATAGCATATATCAGGTCGTGTATTGACCAAATACATCAGCGACCCCACCAGCTGTCGATAAACAGTGGCATCCACTTCTTCTCCCGAAGTGGCATCCTCCTTCCTCCAACCTCCAGGAAGAGGAGTATCAACAGGCTTGCAGCCATGCATGTTGAACTTCTCCAGTATCTCCCGAGCATACTTGCCCTGAGAAACAAACAGTCCACCATTACGCTTCCATATTTCCAATCCCAGGAAATAGTGAAGGAGGCCCAAATCCTTCATCTCAAACTCTGTAGCAAGATCCTTCTTGCATGACAGTATCAACAGCTCATCACCCGTTAGAATCAAATCATCAACATACAATACAATGATAAGCAACTTACCCTCCACCACAATTTGGTATAGGTTCGGATCCGCCTCGCTCTTGGAGAATCCAAGTCCTGTGAAATAGCTGTCTATTCGTGTGTACCAAGCACGTGGTGCTTGCTTCAACCCATACAGTGCTCTCTTGAGCCTACACACATGCGACTCACTGCTGAAGACCTCAAAGCCTTCGGGCTGCTCAATGTACAACTCCTCCTCAATGACTCCATTGAGGAACGTAGTCTTCACATCCATTTGATGAATGTGCCATCCCATCTGCGCTGAGAGAGCAAGAATCGTCCGTATGGAAGAATGCCTTGCGACAGGTGAAAAGGTCTCCTCATAATCGATCCCCTCAATCTGTGAAAAGCCTTGGGCAACAAATCTTGCCTTGTACTTCTCCACACTCCCTTCAGCTGCCTGCTTAACTTTGTAGATCCATCTCGAACCCACCACTGATTTCCCTTCCGGTCTAGGAACAATCTCCCATGCACTGTTTCTGACAATAGAATCATACTCTTCCACCATGGCGTCTACCCATGCGGGATCCTCCACAGCTTCCTCGAAAGAGGATGGCTCAGTCACAACACACTTGCTCATAAGAGCCATGTATCCAGTGTACCGATCAGGTGACTGTCTCTGCCTGCGTTGGGTTGTAGGTGGTCCTACAACTTTCTCTGCATCTTGAGCCAGTCGCTCAGCTTCTGTCAAGCGCTTTCGCCCTCTGATGGTTGGTGCTACATGAGTGGTCTCTTCCACTCCATGAACCTCGTCCTGTGGCTGATCCACATCCTGAAGCTCATCCTTAGGAACTAATAGCTCCTCATCTGCATGCAAGTGTAGCTCCCTCTCAAGCAAACACTTCATGGCTTTCTCCTCCTGAAATTTTATATCCCGTCGCACAACAGTTTTACCACTGTCTGGCAAATACACACGATAGTTGTGGGGTGTATCAGTGTACCCCACAAATATCCCAACCTCTGCAGTCGGCTCCAACTTCTTCCTGGCATCCTTTGTCACATGCATGTAAACGTTAGCACCAAAAATCCTCAAATGAGAAAGATCAGGCTTCTTACCAGAATAAGTCTCCTCAGGTGTACTCATGCCAAGTATCCTATGAGGACAACGGTTCTGCACATAAACTGTTGTATTGCATGCTTCCACCCACAAGTGAAGGGGTAGGCCCTGATCATGAAACATTGCCTGTGCAGCACCCACAATCGTTCTGTTCTTCCGCTCAGCTACCCTGTTCTGCTGTGGGTTATGGGGAGCTATGAGCTCTCTACGAATCCCTTTTGTCTTGCAGAAATCCTTGAACTCGTCTGAGATGTATTCACCACCATTATCGCTCCTAAGAGCCTTCACCTTCTTCCCTGACTCCTTCTCAACTAGTGCTTTGAATTCACAGAACTTTGAATATGTCTCGCTCTTCTTTTGCATGAAGAAGATCCAGCACTTACGAGAGAAATCATCAACAAAAATCACATAATACTTGTGTTTTGTTGTCGAAGCAACTGAGAAAGGTCCACACACGTCTGTGTGAATTCTCTCAAGGATCGTCGTGGCACGACTATCCTTCTCGTGAAAGGTGGCTTTCACAAACTTCTCCAAAGTACACCCCTTGCACTGATTTGACTGCGCAAGTGTGCCTTTAGGAAGCCCTGTAGTGATCTGCTGCAGTATCTTCAAGGCTCCATGGTGAAGGTGACCCAATCTCCTGTGCCACAACTCGCCATCATCCCGGCTCACCAATCCTTCTGCCTTGCTTGCCATTGTTGCGCATCCATCTACATGCAACTGATAAAGGTTCCTCACTCGAACCCCTATCTTCTGGGTCTCACCAGTTGTCTTGCTGCACAGGAAGGCCTTTCCCTCGCTGAAAACAACATCATACCCCTTGTCTTCTAACATCGCCATTGAGATGAGATTCTTCTTCAATCCTGGAACATGCATGAATTCCTTCAATACAAAGGGTTTACCAGACTCCCTCTCAAAGGAAAGTACCGATACCGGTCGCACTGTATCTACCATCATTGCCCATCTCGATGTGCACTCCAAGATCTTTGTCCTCCAGATCAGAGAACAAATCTCTATCTCTCGTCATGTGAAAAGACGCACCACTGTCCAAGAACCACACTGATCCCATCACACTTGAAACCAAGCATGTGATCAATGAAAAATCAAGCTCAAACTGAGAAGCTAAGGCCTCTCCCCCTGCAGATCTAGCAGCTTGCTTGTTCTTCTTCTTCTGCAGACAATTTGTGGCATAGTGTCCGTGCTGGTGACAGTGAAAACACTTCACCTTGGACATATCCTACTTCTTGCCTTTCGCACCGGAATGAGAAGCTTTCTCATTCTTCCACTTCTTTGCTTTGGCAGCCAAAGCACAATTCTCTTCATCAGATACCTTTGATGAAGATCCATTCTCACCTTTATTGTTACTGAGTTTATCCTTGAGCACCAGGTCGCTCTTGCTTTGGAATAACATTTACAATCCGTTGAAAGACATTTCAACAACACTGCTGCAAATTCGAATTTCCACCAACTCCAACTCAACCGCTTCTGATCTAGAATTCGTGAGAACACAATATTTCTTGTACAGAGATTGACTGTATGGGCATTCATCGGATATCTCACCTTCCAAAGGAAGGATGAATCCAGAAGCTACCTGGCCCGATTACAGACTCTGCCTGAAGAAATAGAGTGTAAACACTTCCTAAATAGTAGATCTGATGATTAATTCTCGCTTGATATCCTGTAAAAATCTCTTCTACAAATCAAGCAGCTCTGATACCATGTAGAAACTTTTTCTACAGTTATCTAGCTCGCTCTGATACCATGTAGAAATTTTGAATAATTTAACACATATTCAATGGAGATTATCCTGATCATGTACTATTGCGGAAAACATACACAATACATAATCTCCTCTACGTTGATCATCAATATAGCAGCATCAATAACAATAAAACATCAAGAGCATTCACACATTAACACAGTATGTATCCCAGGGAAAGCATCTCGCTAAAAACCCCAACTATCTGTATATTAATGATTGATTCATGTAACATTACACAGCATAATACTTCTCACAAGTATCTCCACCTCTGTTACACACAATATAGCTCAGATCTGATCTCCAAATCTCTTCCACTGCTTGCCTGCCTCCACTGCTCAATACCTGCTCAAGAACTGATGAGAATGGCTCACCAAACTCGTTTTTCACCTGCAAAATAGTCACTCACACTTTGTTGGACGTGAGCACAAGCTATAATGTGGGCAAATATGTGAGCAAACTCATTGGCATACTCAATCCCTTGATTGTGCAAGATCTGGTGCACAACTATAGTCACAACTGATAGCAATCTGATTCTCTACCACTTGTCCCTGTTGAACTGAACATGTACTGACATGCAACTGAGTTAACTGATGTATTCATTAGTTGTATTATGAGTTAATAACTTGTGAATTAATTAATAACTAATTCACACAACTCATCTCTAGTCTATTTGCCAGTTAGACTAAATACAACCAGTTTAACAAAGCTAAACTGAACACAACTCCATCAACTCCACAATCAACTCCACCAAACTCAACTGATTGAGTTCTAACTGAATTCATGCATGCAACAACTCAACTGACTCATAAGAAAAGCGTATTTCCTTCTGACAGCTGCATGTGCCACCTCTGTAGCTCAAACCGAAGTGCTCCAAGAGAATAAGATTAAGTTTATAGTCCAAATATTATTGTGAGATAATAATATTTGACTTTTCTATTTTTGACAGCCAGTCTAAAAATAGAATTTGATCACTCACACTTTCATCAAAAATAGAAGTCCATCTATTTTTTTTCCAACTTGATCAATCATCCATAAACAGCAACCTGCAATCCATAGACATGATCCATATGTCTAAAAATAGACTTGCGCCAAAAATAGCCTGCGGGCCCACTTAGTGAAGGCGACTCTTTTCACTAAGCTCCATCATCTTGTTGCAATCTCAACACTATAAACAGACTAAAGTGCGTATACAAAGCTTTGCAAGAAAAATAAAAAA
Source organism: Pinus tabuliformis (assembly GCA_031772625.1). Classification (NCBI taxonomy): domain Eukaryota; kingdom Viridiplantae; phylum Streptophyta; class Pinopsida; order Pinales; family Pinaceae; genus Pinus; species Pinus tabuliformis. Next base: position 1,588,954,326 of record CM062804.1, read on the forward strand.
TAAATCCAAATCAAAAAGATCAGATTTAAGGTCTGAGATTCTACTAGACCAAACAATATTGTCACAGCAACCAAACCAAGAACTGAGCCCTGATTTACCTTGAACAAACCAAACTAGGAATAATAAGATTGTTATCCATAATGGAGTCACCAATTCTGTTACGGGAATAAGTACCCTAGGGCTTTGGGTTGGAACCCCAACAGAGCAAGAGAAAACTACAGTATTTGATGCATAAACAAAGTCAATCTCAGGAACAAGACAACACTTATTTTTATTGTAGAAAGCTATAACTAACACGGAGAGAATTCACCTGAATCTTCTTCTTCTAGCTCCAAGCGGAACCGTCCTCCAGATCCGTTCAGTCCCAGTCTTCAACAACTTCCTTCCATAACCAATACCATGATATCTCAAGCAAGTGGGAGAATATCAACACTCAAGGAAACAAGGGTTTCTTGAAACTTGGGGAAGTGCTTGAAGCACAGGGATACTTCAGACTCAGTCAGGGATAATCTCAGTATAATAATTCTATCTCTTCTCCCCCTTAAGGCCTTCCCATATAAGTCTATTTATACTTCTCCCAATTAGTTTTTTAGTTGGGAAACAGTTGGGCCACAGGCAGTAGGAGGTAAACAACAAGTAAAACCTGTGAACTTTGCCCATAATTAAGGAAATTTAATTATTTTAAGTTTTGTAATACATATACGCAGGTTGGGTATTGACTAACCCGCATGTACACGCTTTTATCTCAAGGCAAAGTAGCGTACAGGGAATAAAACATTGTTTTTAAAATATTTGGACCAAGTCTGGAAGGAGGGGTTGCCCTAGGCCATAAACCAAGCATCACAATTACTAAGGGTGGTAAATGGAGCTATAACACCTACATCTTTCAAATATTTGCTTTGAATCATGCAAATGATTCTTCATTTGTTTGGAATAAATTGTAATGTCATCAAGATACACTACAATTGACTTGTTAATAAAACCTATAAAAGAAATATCCATAGCTCTTTGTAAAGTATCTCTAACATTAATAAATCTGAAAGGAATTTTCTGATAAGCATATGTCCCCCACTTGGTCCTAAATGTGGTCTTTAGTCTATCATCTCGATGTAAATGTATTTGAATATATCCTGAAAACTCATCTAAGAAGGACATCATTTCAAGACCAACAACAGATTGTAAAATTTGCTCCATTGGGGTTAAAGGAAATTTTTCCTTTTCATAAGCTTTATTCAAAATACTAAAGTGAATACAAATGTGAATGTCTCCATTATTATTTCTAACAAGCACAATATTTGAGACCCACTTGGAATGTCTAACTGGAAGAATGATTTTAGTTTTAAGAAGCTTGTTCAGTTCAATTTTAATTTGAGCTTCCAAGTTAGGGTGGATCTTCCTTAGCTTCTATTCAATAGGCTTGACATATGGAGGCATAGGAATAGTGTGTTGAATGATGGATGTATCACAGGTTTTCATATCATCATAATCCCATGCAAAAAAATCCTTGTATTTTTTCAACAAATGAATGAAAGAAAATATTTCATCTGGTGAGAGTGCAAGGCCCAAGTTAATGTTCTGATGTTTATGATCAAATCCTATGTGAACTAATTCATATCTCAAGGTAGAACTCCAATGTTAAGAAACTCAGAATATCGTCATCTTCATTAAACACACACCAATTTTTGTTACATTATTCGGAATGCAGGAGCAAAAAATCTATTTAATTGAAAATCTGTCAGGGCTAAAATCCTCAAGTGGAATGAGTTTAGAAGCAACATTTGTTAGGAGGTTGGAACTAGCATTTTGTATATTTGGGATGTGAACTATGTCAAATATATTAAAATGAGTAGTGAGGTCTTGAATCAATGACTGATAATGTCTAAGTTGACTAGAAACACAGTGGACGGTGTTTCTAACTTGTTTAATGACAATCTCTGAATCACCAAACACTTTAAGTTATTTGATGTCAATATTAATAGCCTTTTGTAAAACCTACACCAATGCTTCATACTCAACAAAATTATTGGTGCAGTCAAATTATAATATGCATGCAAGCATAGTTTTCTCAGCTTTGGGAATTACCAATATACAACCAACTCCTATACCTTCACTGGATTTTGAGCCATCAAAATAAAGAATCCAAAATAAATTATCATGCTTATTTACAATTTTGTCTACAATATTAATGAACTTAAATGACTCTGCGAATAATTTTTGATTCGGGATGATACATAATCAACTAAAAATGGAGAATTTTGTGCTAGAAAATTTCCAAAGAAATATTTGAAAGAATAGTTCCTAAGGTTGTTATTTGAAAATACTACTGGTTCATTTTCTTCATCAAAGTCAGCGATTGAATGTTTCATATGCTTCTCTCTATTGACACGAATTTGATTTGGTTTTCCATTATAGGGAAGTTTTTGGCTTAGTGGGTCCTGACCGAGGTTCATAGTTAGTTGCGCCAAACAAATCCCTACACTACTAGCCCTTTCGGAATAAATCCACGGAGTGCAGACTGAAGTCTCTCCTGAAGTAGTATGGGGGGATTCTGGAACCAAGTTTTCGCACCCAGATATCAGTGTGATATCATTTTATGCCCTAAATCTATGTTCACTCAGATTGATGGGCCTTAAAGTCTTATCGATATAACTTCCTTGAATCAACCTATAGACCTCCCCAAAGGTATATGACTGGCTTTCGCGGATCTTGAATAGGCTAATCAGCTACTTACTCACATCAAAGATTACTCTTAGCCCAACATTTACTTAGATCAACCTAAGTGTTTGATAACTTTAACATACAACAAGATAATCTTCACGTAAATAGTTAACATCAATTGTGTTCATACAACAATATAAATCTTGTAAAATCGCACATCAATACATCATTATTTGATAAACCCATTACAACTTAAAGCACATTCATAAAAATAGAAGTAAATAGATAAACACAGGTATTTCTACAACAATATTCTTTATTAATATTCAGTTCAGCTTATAGACTCAAGACTTCCCTACGCACTTAGCTATAGGGGTCTGTGCACTCAACTGTGAACTCTACTCTAGGCCTCTGTGTACATAGCTGCAGAGCCTTCCTTCTACTCTAAGACTTCTATTATCTTATTTCTACTGACCCATTACAATCATCTTCATCTTCTCTTACTTGCCTTAGACATCCAAAGACACACCTATTTATATAATCCCATGATCTGCGGGCCATGGGTAGATCCTCAAAAATTCGACTTAACTTACATAAAGAATGGTAAAACTCTTTATGACTCTTTAACTATCTACATGCTCCGTGATGATAATTCACAGAGACTTTACATTTTTTACATCAAAACTTGGGCTTTCAGCCCTAAAGCTTGGGCTTTTGCCCCAAAATTGACCCAGGGGACCCCATACCAATAAGCCCCCAACACAAAGATAGTGACTCACCCTCGATTCACTCGACTGGCATGGAGATCTTACTATGAAGATCCCCCAGCTCCACTAGTGCAACTGCTACATCAATCGTGCTCCACGTGGCTACCTGCTTGATCTATTCCACTAGCTACTCTTTGGCTAGTCCTGCACTGTCCTACTTTATTTTTTTCTATGTACTCTGTAAGTTCACTAATTTCTCCTGAATATTGGTAGAGATGATGTAGGCCTCATCCAACCAGGGCTCCAATCTGGCCTTAAGAACGACCTCTTTCTTCTATGTCACTTCCACCTGTGTAAGCAACTGCTTCGCCTCCTATAGCTTGGCAAGGCATTGTGCTGTAGCAACCATGCGTGTTGTCACTCACACTTCATCATATTATTTTTGGAGCTCGCAGAATTTTGTATATAAGACTTGCATGGTGGGATCTTCCTAGAGGGCAGTGACTACCTCCATAGCCTGCTCAAACAGTGCAGTGTAATCCACCACCGCGACATCCACTGTCACAACTCCCTCTTTCACAGTAGCTTCGCACTATTCCCTTAACTCTAGTGAGGTTGAATATTGTGACTTCAACTCCAATTCAGTTATCTTCATGTTCAACTCGAACTAAACTCTAGCCACTTCGACCTTGGCGTCACGCACGCCAACAACAAGATTTTTGATCTTTGCTTCCAACAGCGCTTCCTTTGGGATATGTAATTTTGGCACCGATCTGCATGCTTCTGGCACTATGGCCACCAGCTAGGTGCTCTGCGCTTGAATTTTCTCCTTGGCCTGCAATGCCTCTAACTTCTCAGCGAATATTTGTTCGTTCGTTGTTCACTCTATATTAACTTATGAGGCTTAGTGCGTGCTACTCCCAATCTCTGAAATCTGTTGTCATACCTACCTGCAGCATGTGAAGGTACTCATTAGAGAGCGTGGCCAAGTTGAGGGCGATGTTCTTCAGAGAACTCACGACGACCTTGTCATTGGTCACCTCAGCGCTCAAGGATCCATGTGGCAACACGATTGCCCAAAGATCTAGTGATCGAACCATCTCTACTGCCTGAGTGGTCCTCGGTGCCAAACTCATTGATGCAGCACTAATCTACCCTGTGCCTACCTAGATCCTACTCGTCTAAATCTACAGCTCACACAAATTATTCTAGATGGTACTTAGAGCCTGCTGGTGTTGTTGTTTGAATTGCTGGAATAGTTCTGTTATGGTATCACGTACCTTGTCAGTTATTTCGTCTAGGTCATCATTTGTTAGAGTGATCATATCCAATGATGGCTTTGTCGCTTTTGATTTCTTCTGCAACCCTTTCTTTCCTTGTTCCCTGTACCTTTCGATCCGGAAGCGAGTTCTCTGCTCCTCTAACCATAGTCACCCTACTTTGACTCCTCCTCCTCCACTGTTTGGGGTGAAGGGGACTTAACACTCCACTCAGAGTCACGCTCTTCCTGTTTAGCTTGCTACTTCATGGCATGCTCTTCTTCCACTCAGACCTTCTCCTCAGCCTCTTTTCTATGCTTCTCAGCCAACTACTAGACCTTTTTGCTTGACCACTTCCTTCTTTTTCTTTTCCACGGACTTGCTGGTGCCTGCAGCCAAATCGGATGGAGAGTGCCAATCGATCAGCCAACACTTAATCATTTCCTAGATGATGTTTTCCATGGACACGTACAATAGGTCAAACCATTTTTGTTGCCCATCCTTCTGCACCTTGATGTATACATGGTGGAAATCTGCTTTGAACTCTGCATACTCTAAGAGCTATTCAAACACCGTCGAAGAAAACCATGGCTTCTGGTTGATGGCCATGCGCAAAATGGCCTCCATCAAAGCCCGGAACACTTTGGTCTTTGTGACCCACGAAGAATCTTTTGTGGCCCAAAGGGATGCAAACTGGGCAGCCTCTAGTAAGCCCTTTTCCACAAGAGGAAACTAATTGTCCTCCAATAGATCCCCACCCACTAATACGATGGAGAGTAACAACCATGCGTAGTGGAATGTTTTACTCTCATCCTATGCCTCACGACAGTTTGCCAGGAATTCACTATAGAGGTAGTGCAACCAATTGAACTGCACGTCATCCACACACTAGGCAACCAAAGAAATCACTGGCGTTGGAACCTCATCCGTGCAGCATTTTCTCATAACTTTTTTGGCTAAGATCTGTGTCGCTATTTTCACCACAGGGTCGATGATAGAGGTGATCGATTATCCACATAAATTCTTCACGAGCTTGAACTTATCCTTCATCTTTTCAGCAAGGTTGCACTCACTCATCTTTCCACCAAAGTCCTTGGCCAGATTCAACCCTGAGTGCAACAGCAGCATGATCCGATGGATCAGCATGTCAATAATATGGATTGGCGTGCTCAGCCATAAACAACCATCATGCACCAGGGTCAACAAATGCTTGATAATAATCAGGTTGATATTGGAGCGATGGTAGTGGGGCACCCACAACAAGTCCAGCAACCCTGACTAATTCACTCTGTGAATCCACTCCACAGGCTCCAATGTAGTGACACCTGATTCCTTGTAAATTACCCTCTTCATGTAGTTTCCTATTTCCAAGTGAGGGAACGTCTCATTTTCTGCCAAAGCCCTGTCCTCTATTTTTAAATGTGGAATCTATGGCAAGCGTGAACCTTTGAATGTCATGCTCTCCGAAAACAGGGATGTGTGGATCAATAACTTCTCTGCATCTGGATCTTTGGTGAGTTTTACTTTTCCCTTGCGCAGAGGAATATAATCTGAAAAATTGGATATAGGATCCCTTATTAATATTGTTGTGCCCCTATTGTCTCCATATTGTTATTGTTATGCCCCATAGAATCCCTCTATTATTATTTTTGTGCCTTTAAATTATTATTGTTAAGTCGACTGGGTTATATTGTGACTCCTTAGACTCCTATATATAGAAAGGAGGTTTTGTCATTTGAATCATCAAAGAATCATTCATTTGTGTAATGTAAAGGAGGTTTCCCCCTTAAAGAGACTGAATTCTAATGCGTTTATCTATCTTTTCTATCTTTTTGTGAGCTGGTTTTATAACATTTGGTATGAGAGCTTTGGATTCTAGGGTTTCACTGCTCCAAATAGGTCATTGTGGAATTTTCACTATAACTTTTTTTTTTCTGCGATGTTTCAGAAGTGAAAAAAAAACCCATTTGATACAAAATCACGGTGAATCTTGGATCTGAATTTTAGAGCTTTTTACGCTATATTTGCGGAGATACGATTTGAGGAAGTTGGTATTTTTGCAGACTCCTAAATCACATTCTAGACATGTGACCTAGGGAAAATCATCATAACCTTCTCTCTAAGTATTGGATTGAAGTTTTTTAAGAAAGTGCATAAAGAGGATGGATTGTAGTTTCTTGTATATATTTTTTAGAGCCAAAGGTCGAAACAGGGAAACGTGGCATGTCGTACAATTTCGCTCTATTGAACTAGTCCATAATCAGGTCACTGTGGGAGATTTGGCATAACTCTTCCTTGGAGAATCCAATTTGGATCATACTAGTGGCATTGGAAAGAGGACACAGACGGCCACTGTAGATTGCAATTTTAGAACTGGATGATCCAAAATTACAGAGATACATTAGAGGCAATATCGAGCTCCTACAAAGTGAAAAAAGGTGTGTAGATTTTTTAAAATTTTTGCTTAAGCTTGGTTTGAAAAATTATTTTGAAGGAATTCAAAGGTCATAGTAGAGCATTATTATCGGTAACTGATGCCTCGAGGAAAGAAAATGCAAACACCTAGTAAGCAACCTGAAATCTCTAACATGACTCATGAAGAAGAGGAAGAAATGCTACATGATATATCAAAATTACAAGACCAAGTGCAACAAATGTCACTCTCACAAAAGCTAACAGAAGCTAAGATAAATGGCATGGAATCTAAGATAAATGGCGTGGAAGCTAAGATGAATGGTGTGGAAGCTAAGATGGATGATTTAAAGATAGATTTGAATAGAGACATGGAATATTTGAAGACAGATTTGAAGACAGACATGGCAGATTTGAAGACAGATTTGACAAATTTTCTACAAGAAATACTTACAAATGGTGAAAGGGTAGTAAAGGAAACTCATGATGCAAACAAAATAAATATTAATCATTATTTCATAGACTCTAATGTTGGATCGAAGACCCACCATATTCCAAAAATCGATATGAGGAAGTTTGATGGCAAGGATCCCGCAACATGGATATTACAAATGGAGCAATTTTTCGATCTCAATAATGTGCAAAACACACAAAAGGTATGTATTGCAACTTTATATTTGGAACCAAATTAGTTTTTATGGTATCAATGGCTTTTCTCTCTAAAAAAATTATCACTTGGGCAATTTTTATGGAAGAATTGACAGCACATTATGAGGATATGAAAAGAAATGCTTTTTTTAGCCAATTGATAAGTCTCAAACAAAAGGGTTCGATAATGGAGCACATTGAAGAGTTCCAAAAATTGAACATAAGGGTAAAAAGATATTCCAGAGGAGCATAGGATTTATGTGTTCATAGGGACTTTAAAGGATAATATTCAACATGATGTTTGCCTTTGGGAACCCGATTCATTAGAGAAGGCATTCAAGTTAGCAAGAAAAATGGAAAGCAAAATTATGGCAACTAGGAAGCATACCACTCATAACTATAAAGATGGAAGTGTTGTTGCCCCTAGTCTTCCACAACCTATAAGGTTGACACCACAACAATTGGAAGAAAAAAGAGAAAAATGGCTTTGTTACAGTTGTGATAGAAAATACACTAAAGGTCATAAGTTGGCTGAGAAGAAATTATTCTACATAGATTGTGAAGAGGAAGAAGAAAAGGAGCAAGAAAGGTCAAAAGAAGAGGATATACTCCAGGAACAAAGCCTAGATAAAGAAGAAATGAGTTTGGCCATATCTTGTAATGCATTGGCGGGAATTACCACTCCTCAAGCCATCAAGATAGAAGGAAAAATCAAGAAGAAAAAGGTAATAGTGTTGATTGATTCAGAAAGTACCCACAATTTTATTCATTGTAAGGTAGAAAAAGAATTGAATTGCTTCCTATATCCAGCACCAGAGTGTCATGTGATGGTTGCAAATGGAGGAACAATAAATTGCTCTGGAAAGTGCCATAATATCAATATGTCCATGGGATAATATGTATTGACTAGCCCAATGCTTTCCATTCCAATGGGAGGTGTTGATGTTGTACTAGGAGTCCAATGGCTACAATACTTGGGTACAATAGCTTTTAATTTTCAAGAACTTTTCATGAAATTTTCTGCGGAAGGAAAGGAAGTTGAATTAAGGGGTATTGCAGGGAAACCAGGAAAGATAATCAACTCTAACGGTATGACAAAGCTTCTAAAAAAGGAACAAAGAGGTGTAATTTCACAATTATGTTCGCTAGATGTTTCCACATCGAAATCATCTATCTCTCCAGATCTCCAAAAAGTCTTAGAAAATCATTCCAAGGTATTTGAGACTCCCAAAGGTCTCCCACCTATTTGTGATCATGATCATGCTATTCATTTGATTCCAGGAAGTGTTCCTCCAAACATCAGGCCATACAGATATCCCTATGCCCAAAAGAGTAAAATTGAACGTATGGTTGCAGAAATGCTAGAGGCTGGTATAATTCAACTTGGTCAAAGTTCTTTCTCTGCTCCAGTAGTATTGGTGCACAAGAAGGATGGATCATGGCGCATGTGTCCGGATTATAGGGAGCTCAACAAGCTCACTATTAAAGATAAGTTTCCCATTCCTGTCACTGATGAATTACTGGATGAATTGCATGGATCAATTTACTTCACCAAGTTGGATCTTCGTTCAAGATATCATCAAATTAGAATGAAGACTGAAGACATTCCAAAAACAACATTTAGAACTCATGAGGGTCATTATGAATTTTTGGTCATGCCTTTTGGCCTTACCAATGCACCTTCTACATTTCAAGGTTTGATGAATTCCATTTTCAAACCCTTCCTTAGAAAATTTGTGTTAGTATTTTTTGATGATATACTAATCTACATAAAGTCTTGGAAGGATCATGTTGAACATGTTGACAAGGTGCTACAACTATTGGAGGAGAAACAATTATATGCAAAAAGATCCAAATGTTTCTTTGGAGTACAAGAGGTGGAATATCTAGGTCATATTGTATCTCATGAAGGAGTTAAGGTAGACCCTAGCAAAATTAAAGCCATTAAGGAATGGAAAACCCCCACATCCATAAAGCATCTACCAGGATTTCTAGGGTTGATAGGGTATTATCGTAATTTTGTTAAAAATTATGGGAGAATAGCAGCACCTCTAACAACATTATTGAAGAAAGATGCATTTTCATGGACTACAAAAGCAACAAATGCCTTCGAAAATCTTAAAGAGGCAATGTGCCAAGCACCAGTCTTAGCTACACCAGACTTCACAAAAACCTTTATTTTGGAATGTGATGCTTCAGGAAATGGAATTGATATTGTTTTAATGCAAGATGAAAGACCCATTGCTTTTGAAAGCCGTCCAATCAAGGGAAAGTTTTTACACAAAGCCATTTACGAGAAGGAAATGTTAGCAATACTACATGCACTTAAGAAATGGTGACCCTACCTAATGGGAAGACACTTCAAGGTAAAAAAGGATCATGATAGCCTTACATACTTTTTAGAACAAACATTATCCTCTGAAGAGCAACAAAAGTGGGTCACAAAGATGTCGGGTTATTACTTTGAAATCATCTACAAAAAAGGGAAGCAAAATGTGGTGGCAGACGCACTCTCAAGAAAGGATGAGGATGTGGAAGCATTGTTGTACGCCATTTCTATTATCCAACCAGATTGGATAAATGAAGCAAGGGAGGAATAGAAGAATGATGAAGAAGTGTGGGCACTTATTCAAAAGTTACAACAAGATTCCAGTACATCTGATATATTCAGTTGGAAAAATGATTCATTATGGTACAAAATTCGCTTATACCTCTGTAAGAATTCCCAAATCAAACAAAATATTCTTATGGAATTGCACACTTCTCCCTTAGGAGGGCACTCAAGATTTTTAAAAACTTACCACAGGGTTAAAAAGGAATTTTTTTGGGATGGCCTTAAATCGGATATTCAAAAGTTTGTGGCAAAATTTTTGGTTTGCCAACAAAATAAAGCTTAAACAATTAAGACTCCGGGTCTATTACAACCTTTGTCCATTCCAAGCCAACGTTAGGAGGAGGTTTAAATGGATTTTATCACAAGTTTACCCAAGTCCGAGGGAAAGAGTGTCATCATGGTGGTAGTTGACAGACTTACCAAGTATGCACACTTTTGTGCATTATCACATCCATTTAAAGCGAGTACATTTTCTACTACATTTATGGAAACAATTCAAAAGCTACATGGAAACCAAAATATTATTGTAAGTGATAGAGATTCCATTTTCATTGGATATTTTTGGACAAAATTATTTTCTTGTCTTGGTACTCAGTTAGCTCATAGCTCATCTTATCATCCTCAATCTGATGGGAAAATTGAGATAGTAAACAAATGTTTGGAAGGATATCTTCGTTGCTTTGTATCTGATAAACAGACATAATGGGTCAAATGGTTGCATCTAGCTGAATGGTGGTATAACACGTCCTTCCATACAGAAACAAAAATGACCCCATTTATGGCACTTTATGGATATTAGCCACCATCCATCAGATCATATTTAAGAGAAAATTCTAAGGTTCAAGCAGTGGAACATCACATCGAGCATCAACAACAAGTCCTCCAACTCTTAAAGGGTATCCTCGTGTTGGTGCAAAATAGAATGAAACAACAGGCAGATCAACATCGCAGTGAAAGAAATTTTGATGTAGGTGATTGGGTATTCCTACGACTACAACCATATAAACAAATGTCCCTTAAGAAAGCTAAGAAGGATAATAAATTATCACCAAAGTATTACGATCCATACAAGGTGTTGCAAAAGATTGGTAATATGGCATACAAATTGGAGCTTCTTGCAACTTCTTGAGTGCACCTAGTTTTCCATGTTTCATGTTTAAAGAAGGTTATAGGCAACAAGCTCCTAGTTCAAACAATATTGCCAGAACTTGACAAGGAAGGAAAAATTATATTGGAACCAGAAGTAATCACAGAAACAAGAACTCAACAACTACGAAATCAATCAATTTCGGAGTATCTCATCAAGTGGAAGAACTTATCCACTGAAGATTCCACATGGGAGGATGAGAATTTTATACAGAAGCATCCAAAAATACTCAAGTGTTGAGGACAACACCTTTTTCAAGGAGAGGGGCATGTTCGGTCCCTATAATACTAGTGATACCCCATTACTATTGTAGTTATATCCCTTATTAATATTGTTGTGCCCCTATTGTCCCCATATTGTTATTACTGTGCCCCATAGAATCCCTCTATTATTATTTTTGTGCCTTTATATTATTATTGTTAGGTCGGCTAGGTTATATTGTGACTCCTTAGACTCCTATATATAGAAAGGAGGTTTTTTCATTTGAATCATCAAAGAATCGTTCATTTGTGTAATGTAAAGGAGGTTGCCCCCTCGAAGAGGCTGAATTCTAAGGCGTTGATCTATCTTTTCTATCTTTTTGTGAGTTGGTTTCATAACAGCCGTGTGATATAAGCGAAGACTGTAGGATCTGGGGGCTCCAGAGAAATGGCGGAGGTTCAACCCAATGGATGACTAGACCCGGGGGAGAAATAAACTATGGCATATAAGATTTGAAGTCCGATTTGACCAATGAATCAACAGAAGGATCCGTTTCACAAGCATCTGGGAAATAATAGAAAAAAGGACCATTCAAGAAGAAATGACACTCAGTTCGTAAAGAGACAGGTGGCCACCTCTCTACGAAATGTTACACCATGATGATGAAATAGGGCAGAGGAGTCCAAGTGGGCAGAGGCAGACGATCTAGAGAGCCGAGAAGCTGAAATAAACAGTCGAAGGAACGAACTGGCTTTAAAGCCACAGGATGATAGCAAGCAAGGGGGTTGTGAGGCAAAGAAGCAGTGAAGAAGCTGAAGGCCAAGAAACACAAAAAGAGAGGCAAAGTTTCATAGGACAGAGAAGTCGAGCTAACCATCAGAGTAAGGGCAACATCGAGCAGACAGAGACAAATTGAGGTCAAAGTTCGATAGGGGGAGTCTGTGAACTCTAAGGACTTGGGAATTCCAAGTGCCATCCTACTGTTCATCCTCTGTCAAGTGAGACTTAGATTGAGCTCCTTATTGTAAGAATCTGCTTTAAAAACATAATAAAAAGGCAACCACTGAAGGCTGGACTAGGAGACGTAGCCCAGGAGGATTGGGTGAACTCCTTATTAAATTTTGTTGTGTTTATGTTTTCTTATTGTGATCTCTTACTATTTCAAGTGTCTGTGTATTTCGTAATCTTATTGATCTGTTGCATAAGATAACATAGAAACACACACCAGCACATGAGTCTGTAATACCTTCATTAATTTCCTAAGGTCACCTAGGGGTGATTCCAGATCAAGTGGTATCAGAGCTATAGATTGTTAAGGTTAGACAAGCTTGTGCTGGAATTAGCTGTTGAATGCTAACTAGAACAAAGCTCAAATTAGGAGAAGGAGAGTTGGGTGAAACTAATCCTGAAATTGGAAGAGTCTACCCTCAAAAGACAATGTCGGAGGAAGGTTCCGTGGGCCCAAACCCTCAATTTGTAGATAGTTTCCTGGCCATGAGATCCATGGTAGAGGAAATGTATAAGGACTTTAGAAAACATAAATATGACGAATCATTAGGCTCCAAACAAGATAAAGGAGAAGAAGAGTCTCTCCTCCATGACCACTCAAAAGGCAAAGGGAAAGAAGAAAACTTTCTCACACCTCCTAATAGCCCTGAACATAAAAAGAAGAAATCTTTTATTAAAATAGATGTTAAATTTGATTTACCAATATACGATGGAGAGTTGAATGCTGAAAAGCTAGACAATTGGATCAGACAAATTGATGTTTATTGCAGAGTGTAGAGTATCGACTCAAACAAGAGAAAGATTCAGCTGGCTAGCCTACGCCTTGGGGGCACTGCCTTGGTTTGTGGGAAGGCAGGACCCAAGCTAACATGAAGAGACATGGTAAGACTCTTTCTGTCTAGAGTGAATTTTTTTCTGCAATCAAAAAGAAGTTCTATCCACTAGCCTACATGTAGCAAGTCATGATGAGCTGGAAAACTCTTCACTAATTGAAAGGGAAAAGTGTACAAGGTTACACCCAAGAATGTAGGAAGAGAGATTTGATTCTAGGAATCTCATTAGACTCACCTGAGACTCTATTTAAGTACATCGATGGTCTACACAGCTACGTGAGGCACACTATCCTCATGTTTAATCCCACTAGTATAGATGGGGTATCTGTTCAAGCTACGCATCTAGCAGCTAGAGGAAAGAATGGGAACCCAGAGGTTGGAGGATCATCCAAGCGCACTGCAAGCAGGAATAAGGAGAAAAGAAAACAAAAATGGAAAGAGAGGAAGGCCAACATTGCACAAAAAAGCAAGTCTTCATGCACTCATTGTAAGAAGGATGGGCATGATGATGAGCACTATTGGATTCTGCATCTGGAGCTGAGACCTAAGAAGTTTGAGGGCAAGAAGAAGAAGACTGCTGCAGCTATTCAGAAAGATTTGGGGTCAAACTCAAGCGATGAAACAACCATTGAAACCACAGGTATAAAAGGTAAGAATTCTGAAGCATCTACTGGTAATTCTGCACAATCTACTATTGATGAAGAAAATGAGAGAAAAATACATGAGATTTTCCATATTCGAGCTATTTCCAAAAATCAAAAGATTGATACTTTGTTTGATAGTGGCTCACAAGTAAATTTAATTTCTGAAGAAAATGTAAAGAAGTTTGGATTACTGACTACACCTCACAAGAAACCATACCCATTAGGTTGGTTAAGTGATAAAGCACAACTACAAGTGACTAGACAATGCAAACTCAAGTTTTCTTTTGGGTCAGCATTTGTAGATGAGGTTGAGTTAGATATAATTCCTTTGGATATATATGGAATTGTTTTAGGAAGTCCTTACTTTTATGACAGAAAAGCTATTTTCTATAGAGCTGAGAACAAGTATCTACTCGTTAAATATGGAATCGAATACTTTGTAAGAGCTCATAAGCTTAAGAATAATTATACTCTCATAAAATCAGGGCAGATGAAACAAATTGTAAATTCATGCAAACAATTTTTACTGATGGTTGTAAAGGAAAAGAAACCTAATAAAACCAATGTATTTGAGGATTGTGATGCTAAAAAGCAAGCTGATTTAGGATAAGTTATTTCAGAGTATGATATCTTGTTTCAAGAACCTAAAGGTCTGCCACCAAAAAGGAAATAGTGCATGATATTAATTTGCAGCAAGATGCTCCATTGCCTAACATTGGGATGTACAGGTTGTCCGCTTTAGAGAATGCATAAATCAAGAAGCAGGTGCAGGAGTTGCTCGAGAAGGGGTTCATCAAACCTAGCACATCACCTTGTGGGTCACCAATCATTTTAGTGAGAAAGAAAGATGGCTCATGGAGAATGTGAATTGATTACCGAGCACTGAATAAAATAACAATAAAAAATCTTTATCCCCTTCCTCGCATAGATGATCTATTAGATCAGTTAAAGGAAGCTGCTTATTTTTCCAAGTTAGAATTGCATAGTGGATATCATCAGGTCAAATTCGTAGAGCAAGATGCATGGAAGACTGCTTTCAAAACAAAGCAAGGATTGTATGAGTGGTTGGTTATTCCTTTTGGCTTAACTAATGCTCCTGCTACTTTCATGAGAATAATGAATGATGTGCTCAAACCTTTTCTTGATGATTTTGTTATTGTATATATGGATGAAATTCTTATATTTAGCAAAACATGGGAAGAAAATTTAAAGCATGTTAAGCAGACACTAGATGTTTTGAAAAGAGAAAAAAATTATGTTAAACTCTCAAAATGTGAATTTGGAAAAACATCTTTGAATTATTTGGGACATATAGTAGGGGGTGGTGAATTGAAGATAGATCCCTCTAAGGTGGTAGTGATTGTAAACTAGCCTAAACCCAAATCTGCTACAGAAGTTAGAAGCTTCTTAGGAGCAGCACAATATTGGAGAAAGTTCATTTCTAACTTTTCCTTAATTGCAACTCCCTTACATGCTTTAACATGATTGAACAAGGTGTTTCAGTGGGGAGGCAAACAACAGAAATCCTTTAACACCTTGAAAGAAAAGATTAGTACACCACCAGTACTAGCACTGTCTGATCTTCAAAGACCATTTGAGATCCAAATGGATGTCAGTGACTATGCCATGGGAGCAGTGTTGATACAACACAGAAAACCCATATGTTATCATTTTGAGACGTTTAAATCTGCAGTAGTTAACTATCCCACATATGATAAGGAATTGTATGCATTAGTACAGAGTGTGAAAAAGTGGAAACATTACTTAATGGGCAAAGAAACAGTTATCCATACTGATCATCAACCACTTCAATATCTACACTCCCAAACTAAGTTGCAGTAATCAATACATTACAGGTCGATGGGGTTCCTATAGCAATTTCATTTAGTTATCAGATATAAAAAGGGCATACATAATAAAGTTGCAGATATGTTATCTAGACCCATTATAAATGCATCTACTATACTTAAGCATAATTCTGTATTACATGAAAGTTACATTGAACAATATGCTCAAGATATAGACTTTAAAGATGTATATGCAACTTTAAGTCAAGGCAAATGAGTAGAAGAATTGGATTATCATATTAAGGAACAACTCTTGTATCATTGTGGGAAGCTATGCATTCCACAAACTGAAAGAGTAAAGATAATTCGAGAAGCACACAATTCTCCAATATCAGGTCTTTTTGGGGTAAGAAAAACAGTTGCACAGCTGCAAAGATTTTGTTATTGGCCAAAAATGAATGAGATAATTTGTAGATATGGAAGAGGGTGTACTATGTGTGCTAAAAGCAAGCCCAAAAATAGGAAACTAGGCTTGTACACTCCATTGCCAGTTCCTTCTCATCCTTGGGAAAGTGTTTCCATGGACTTTGTTGGAGGACTACCTAAATCTAGGAAGGGTCATGATTATATGTATGTTGTTGTGGATAGGTCAGCAAAATGTGTATTTTGATACCTTGTAATAAATAGATTACAGCTAAACAAACTACAAAACTGTTCTTTCAACATATATGGCTTCATTTTGGATTACCCACTTCCATTATATCTAATCAAGACACCAGATTTGTGGGGAAGTTTTGGTCAAGTCTATGGGAACTTATGGACACCAAACTGAAGAAAGCACGGCTTTCCATCCACAAACTGATGGCCAGATAGAAGTAGTCAACATGACAGTGATCCAGTTGCTCAGGGGATATTGCAGCAAACACCCCAAGCTTTGGGATGAACATTTGTGCTATGTGCGGCATGCTTACAACCGAGCCAAACATTCTTCCACACAGAGATCTCCTTTTGAGACCTGTTTTGGTTTCACACCAAGGTCTCCCTTAGATTTTTTCTTTGGTAAGGACACAACAGTTGAGGGACACAACGATGTGAACAAGGCAACTAGGTTCATTGAACAAATTCAAGGGATCCATCAGGTAGTACAGGAACAACTGGAAAAGAGCTAGGCCAAATACAAGGCAAGGCATGACAAGCATTGGATGGAGCATAGTTTCCAGGTTGGTGATCAAGTCTGGCTATATATCAGCAAATACAGGATGCAAGGTGAAGGTAAAAAGCTAAAACCAATAAGGTATGGACCTTTCAGAATCCTTGAAAAAATTGGAGAGAATGCTTATTGCCTTGATTTGCCAACTTATATGCACATCTACTCAGTCGTCAATGCAGACAGCTAGAGACAATTTGAACCTTTGTTCATTGAAGATCCTAAAGAGCAGAGTCGATTGCCTTCTATTGATGACCTATTACTTGAATATCTTAATGAATTGTAGGAAGACACAGTTCTAGACAGGAAGGTGAGGACGACACGCAGGGGAGATGTTGAGTACCTCAGAATTGGGCTTAGGGGTTCAAAGCCAAGTAGTGCAAAATGGATAGAGATTGGACAGGTGAGAAAGTTGTATCCTCACTTAGTTGATGCTTGAAAACCAACTTTTGGTGGTCCAAAAGCTTTTTTAGTGGGAAGGCCGTGATCCGAATTGGATCCTCAAACAATTCCATGATTGTTAAGAATGAATGACAGACTTCAAGAAATCTTATAGCTATCAGAAATAACCTTTGAATAATGGTAATTTGCAGCCAGCATGGAGCAACGAGGACCTTCAGTCAAAGTGCACTGACCATTGGCCCATGGAGACCGCGCATGGTGCAAAAATGACAATTGGGAAGATCAGATCCAAAAATGGAGGCTGTAGTGCTAATCGCGTATCACTGGGAAAAACCCCTCGAGAAGGAAAAGCCTCGAGCACTCGGTCACAAAAAGACCAGAAAACTGTAGGAAAGCGCTAAAAATGACAAGGCGGGTCCCATGCTCAAAACCGACAGAATATCGAAGGTATTTTGAGCGGTAAGTGAGTTTGGCCAAGGACCTAGCGATTCCATACACTGAGTGATGGGTGTCTAGCGGGGAGAGAGAGAAACCACTTACATTGCGGACTAACGGTCGACCAACTCAACCACACGATATAAGCGAAGAACGTAGGATCTGGGGGCTCCAGATCAATGGCGGAGGTTCAACCCGATGGATGACAGGACCCGGGGGAGAAATAAACTATGGCGCATAAGATTTGAACTACGATTTGACTAATGAATTGAAAAAAGGATCCGTTTCATAGGCATATGGGAAATAATGGAAAAAACGACCATTCAAGAAGAACTTACACTTAGTTCGCAAAGAGACAGGTGGCAACCTCTCTATGAAGCATTACACTACGATGATGAAAAAAGGCAAAGGAGTCCTAGCGAACAGAGGTAGGCGATCCAGAGAGCTAAGAAGCCGAAACGAACAGTCGAAGGAACGAAGTGGCTTTAAAGCCACGAGCTGATAGGAAGCAGGGGGACAGTGAGGCAGAGAAGCAGTGAAGAAGTCGAAGGCCGAGAGACACAAAAAGAGAAGCAAAGTTGCAGAGGACAGAGAAGTCGAGCTGACCATCAAAGGGAAGCATCGAGTAGACAAAGACCAATTGAGGTTGAAGTTCACTAGGGGGAGTCTGTGAACTCTAAGGACTTGGGAATTCCAAGTGCCATCCTACTGTTCATCCTCTGTCAAGTGAGACCCAGATTGAGCTCCTTATTATAATATGTTGCTTTAAAAACATAATAAAAAGGCCACCACTGAAGGCTGGACCAGGAGACATAGCCCAGGAGGATTGGGTGAACTCCTTATTAAATTTTTTGTGTTTATGTTTGCTTACTATGATCTCTTGTTGTTTCAAGTGTATGTGTATTTTGCAATCTTATCGATCTGTTGCACAAGATAACATAGAAACACACACTAGCACATGAGTCTATAATACCTTCATTAATTTCCTGAGGTCACCTAGAGGTGATTTCACATCATCAGCGCCTTAGGCATAGAAACTAGAGCCTCCATGATCATAACCTATAGAGAAGCTCCCTCAGAGGCGATAGTTCCTCCAGTGCTAGTGGTTTCAGTGGGACCTGGTCCTAACATGATGTCAATAATGAGTTTTTGATCTAACTCTGACAATCTGTCAAACACGGGGCTTGTGATCAAAGCTTTGAAGAACTCGCAATTCATCCATAATAGAAAGCACAACTTAGAAATTCCAAGGATTCAAAGTGTTTTCTGTGGATGGCCACGGGTATTTTATAGGTGAATTCGAATTCAAATTTGACCGTTCCCCCCAAAATCTGTCCATAAATGCTTATTTGGTGGCATATTTCGAAATATTTCACTCTTAAATACAACCTTAAATGCCGCCCCCCTCTCCTCTTAACCGTCTCCTGGCAGTCAAATCATGAATAGTAACTGTAACAGTCACTTTCTAGCTATGCTGCATGGTCTCCCCCTCTGTAGCGCAACTTCCTTCATGCCTCTTCTAATATTGTGACATCACCCTTTTTCGCGCAACCCCTCTTTTGAGTAACTCTACAAACTGGGCAGTGTAGTTTATAGTCCCACGCCTCCTTGTAGCTACCTGGAGCGCTAAGAATGTGCTACCGTCATGTAGTCATTAGGCTAGATCCCTCGTGTATGGCTTCAATTGGCTTCCATTTACCCTTCCTGGAAATGGATTTTCATTCAACTTCGCGAGATGAATTGGTCCAATGTCAGTAATTTCTTTAATGACATATGGTCTTATTGAATGCATCTGAAACTTCCCTGGAAACTTATCAAACTTACTGTCATATAATAAAACCAAATCATTACCTTGAAGGTGTGCAGTTTGATGTGCCGATCGTGCCAAGATTTTTCACATTCCTTCTGAACCTGCTGGTGGAATCCAGCCAAAAATCTATCTTCATCAAGTTGCATTAGCTGTGCGAGCCTTCCTTTTAAGGCTGCGTGGTTCACCATTTCTGTGAAATCTGCGATGCATAGACTAGGCCTGATATACTCCATAACCATGACAACTTCCACTCCATAGACCAACCTAAAGGGTGTCTAACCAGTAATATTTTTACAAGTAGTTCTGTAAGCCCATAACATTGTTGGTATGTGCACGTCCCAATCAGTCCACTGTGCATTGCAAACCTTCGTCAGCACATTCTTCAATATCTTATTAAAAGCCTTAACCGTTCCATTGGCCTGAGGATGATATGTTGTACTCTTCTAATGGTAAACCTAAAACTCTTCTGTCAGTGTGCTAATCATTTCATTGACAAAAAGTGTACCATGATCACTCATTAGTATCTTTGGGAAACCAAACCTAGTCAACACATATTCGAATAGAAATTTCGCTATTGTTTCCCTTGTACAGTCCTTCACAGGTTGTGCCTCCACACATCTGGTTAGGTATTTTGTCGCGGTGATGATATGTCGCACACTTGTTTTCTTGCCTAGAGGGTGAATCGTTCCTACAAAATCAATTACCCATTTCTCAAATGGCTGCAATGACACCTACGGATTCAGACATAGCTCATCCCTCTGCAATGGCCTACCTGTCCTCTGACATGTGTCACATGCCCTACAGTATGCTTTAGAATCTCTATGCAACATCGGCCACCACATCTGAGCATGCAAAATCTTCTGCATTATTGCTTATCTTGCGTAACTCCCTCCCGTAGCTCCTCCATGAGCTTCAGTGAGGATATTGTTTCATTCAAAATTATGCACATAACGTCGAAGTACCTCATCTGATCCCATCTTACACAAATGGCCCACGATCATAGAGAAATCTACTACATGCACCACCAATTCTTTCTTCTGCTGACTAGTGTATCCTCCTGGAGCCTTTCCTCTGGTCAAGAAATGGATAATATCTGCAAAGTGATTATCTGCTATGCACACCATGAAGAGTTGCATGTGAGGTAGCCCTTCCTTAAAATTAGTAGGTTCATCTCCTATTTCAATGCATGACAGATGGCCTGGTCTCACGTTCAACCTTCCTGGCTTCACAATAACCTCGTAATCATATTCTTGAAACAACAACAGCCATCTACATATCCCCCCCCCAACACAGGCTTATTCACTACATGCTTTAATTTAGAATGGTCTATGTACATCTTGAAATTTCTACCTAGTAGGTAATGTCTTAATTTCTAGAGCACGTATACCATATCCAACCCTTTGTGCTCTGTTGTCGAATAAATATTTTTAGCCTTTCACAACTTCCTATTTGCAAACACTATAGGGTGATGCATCTCTCCTTCACCGACCTGTGTCAGTACTACTCCTAGCACAATACATGAAGCATCCACATGCACATGAAATTCCTTCTTCCAATCCGGGAAGACTAGGATCGATGTGGTGACCATTTTCTCCTTCAATACATCTAGGATGCGCTAACATTCTTCATGCCAACATAATGTAGCATCCTTCTTTAGTAGCTTTTCCATAGGCGTGGTAATCTGAGCATAACTTTTGATGAACTTCCGATAGTACCTAGTATGGCCCAGTGTTGTGCGCAGCTGTTTAACACTTCTTGGTGCATCCAAATTAACTATGATAGTGATCTTAGCAAGGTCCACCATTCATCCTTGTTTTCACATGACATGACCCAGCAAGATTCTGAAAGGGATGTAGAAAAATCATTTCTTCAGGTTTAGCGCAATCGGATACCTTTGGCATGTATCCAACATCAAGCACAAGCTAGCTACATGGCGCTTTACAAGCCCAAACACTGTCCAATCATCAAAATATACTTCCAAGAATTTGTGAATGAATTCTTTGAGCACCGTGATGAATCCGCGCGAGAAGATCATCGGTGCATTCTTGAGTCCAAAAGGAATCATTGTATACTGGAAACATCCCCACTCCGTCACAAAGGTGGTCTTACTCCTATCTTCTAGCACAATCTTAATCTGATGGTATCTAAAGAATCCATCAGCGAATGAGTAGGCCTCCTACCCTCCAACAGTATCTACTACTTCATCCCTGAATGGTGTTGGAAAAGGATCATAAACACAAGAATTGTTAAGCTTCCTGAGATCTACACAAATCCTTATTTCATTCTCCTGCTGCTTTTCTTGAACGACCATTGGACTCACCCAATCAAATTCCTCCACTAGTTCAATAATACTCGCTGCAAGCATCTTGTCAAACTCCAAGCAAACCTTTTCCTTGTATTTGGGATTAAGGTGGTATGGCCTTTGCTTAACGAGCCTCGCATTCAGTTTCAAAGTTATTTTCATTACACCTAGGTCTCCTATGATATCTTTCAGGT
The DNA here is from genome assembly GCA_031772625.1 of Pinus tabuliformis. NCBI lineage: Eukaryota > Viridiplantae > Streptophyta > Pinopsida > Pinales > Pinaceae > Pinus > Pinus tabuliformis. The sequence goes on from CM062804.1 coordinate 1,588,976,594, forward strand.
TTGAAATTTTTGTAGGGAACAAATCCTGATACTCGCAGAACAACTCAACGACTTTATCTATTGTGGCATCATCCCTTAAATCTCTAATATTCGTAAATTTCGGCATCGCTTCTGTGCCAATCGTCACTTGTCTAGTATTCAGTGGTGTAGTGATGTTTGGATTCTCTATTTGTAGTCCCTCAACTTCACGATGGCCTTCAGCCTCTAGGATGTCAATATTCCTTGGATCCTCATCATCTTCTTCAGCGGTCACATTATAGCACTCCAGTGCATGGCGCAGTTGGGTGCTCTAATCTGGTTGAATCAATTCTAAATGATCCTGTGACATTTTGAAGATCATTGCCTTAACCTCCTGCAACGCTTCATCGATGCTTTCAAACCCATCCTTAAAGATGAAGGTCATAAAAAATCCTTCTCTCAAGATGTCCCACCCCACAATACCGTGGTAGAGCTCTATTTCCAAGTACCAATTCATAGGAATGATGTCCAAGGTGTAACAGAAAATATGCACCCACTCTAGCTATGGCTTTGTTCCATAGACCTTAGTCCATTTTGCTAAATGATTGCGTGAATCATTTCTTCCATCGTGTTTTTCAGATAGCCAAACTTTTGGATGACCAAACTGCAATCTCATCATTCTTCTATACTCACGCCATTCATCAAAATTGTCTTTATGTGTACCCCACCACCGTGTAGGTGTAGCGTGTAACGCCAAATCCAATGCTTGGAAGCAATGCTTCTCCAGTACTTCCCTTTCAAATGCATTCAAAAATTTATCTACATCAATCAAACCATCATAATAAGGTAAATTTCTTACCTCCGATGACACATAGCATAATGATTTAGTCATCATATTATAGTGCAGCGTAGATACTTCATGCAACCTATTCTGCCAGTGCTCCAATTCTTCGTCTGAATGTGAGGTACAGGAGCTTTCACGGTCCCATGTGATTCATCCATCGGCTTTCAGATTAACCCAATATTGGTCTCGCACTGTTATTTTATAGATTTGGTCCAAATCATCATCACCTTCCTCATAGTCGTGAATTGGTTCAGTATAACACGGTCCTTCTGCAGGGTCCAATGGTACTACTACAGGGAGTGATTTCCTTTCAAATGATATGTCTGCTTCTTCAAACTGATTACCCCATTCATGTCGATAGTGCAATCAATTCCCAGGAGTGTGGGGTATGGATTTTTATCATCAGCAATCTCTATCACTTCAAAATCGGCCAACGTGCTTGCACCTTCTATATCTACGGTGACTCCATGCAATCTCCCCATAGGGATAATCTTATGTTGATTTTCCATTCTCAATTGAATCGGAGACCACTACAGCACAAGCCTCCCTATTCTTTCCCACGTTTGTTTAGGTAGAATGTTTGCGTCTAACCCGAGATCCAAAATAACTTGGTCCATCTCATAGTCTCCTATTTGAGTGTTAAGCCTCATCTCGCGCCGTGTTCTCGTCTTGTATTTCCCTATCTTTATTACTCCATGGTGTCCTGCAGGAGCACCTTCCTTACCAACACACGTATTTATCAATTCTTTTAGACCTTTCACAGCCTTGCTATCGCACAAAAACTTCATACAAGTCTCCAAGAAAGTGGTAAGCATGGAGGGGTCAACCTCTTCAGATTTCCTATCTCAACTTCCTAAGGTAGAGTCCTCAGCGAAGATTTTCTTTGCTTCCATAAATGTTTTTTCCATGCGCTCTAGATCAAACCCAACCTCCTTTTCTAGAGCCTTGCAAACCCACTCACTTTCTTCAAGTTTCTTTCCTTTATCATCATCAGTCATCATTCTCGTTCGCAACACAATATTCACATTGGGATCCTCCTCGTGGGACTCGACCCTCATGATCTGTAAATTCTGGGTAGGTTGCTGAGGTTGCGCCTTCTTCTCCTAAATCTTAGCTATCAGTATAAGGAATTCTTTTATTGCATGGTCAAATTGAGTACAATATTGGCATGATGGGTGTGTCTGGCTCATAAACTCCCATGCGTAGTGTACTGGTACTTTGCAATTATAGCAAATAACATTCCCTCGACCTCCACCGGGTCCTCCTCCTCCTTGACCTCATCCACACCCCTATTATCATCCATGCGCTCCCCCAACGCATTGATATAGAGGCCAAGTTTTTCTTTGCATTTGATACACGGGCGTTCTTTCCATCATCAATTCATAGCTATGGCAGTTACACTCATCGTGGCCCACTGATTTACAGAAATTGCAGAATAATTTTTGCGGCATCTATAAATTTTTTTGTAGCAAGTGACAATTGTTCATTACATGTTTTCCAAATACCTGGAAGATAGTGCACCATAGCGCAGGCCCTATACTTGGTCCCGTGGTAGCCTCCTATCTCAGCGGCATTGCCCTCCCCCTGTAATATAATTTGCAAAAATAGGGCAGTGATCTTTATCATGCCCCTGCCCTTTACATTTGAGGCACCAAACTTCTTCGCATACCTCCATCTAAGCAATTTTTTCCTTCTTCAAGCTCTGCAACTCCAAGCAGAGGTTTTGCAACTCCGGATCGATCTGCTAAACTCCCAAAGCAACATCCAGAATAGGCATTTCATGCAATCTCATCGTGATCTCCAATGCTTTTGCATGGGTCCCTATCTTTTGTTGCGATAAAGCCACCCTTAGGTGGGGCAAGAGCGAGGCTACAAACCATTCGTAGTGCTAGCTATCTGTGAGATTAATGTTAGCTTCATGGATATGGCACTTCAATCTCTGATCCAGCGCCTAGGGCGTTTCACCAGGCCTCATCATGATTTTTCCTTGAATCCAATGACTGATTGCAATTCAGACTTGGGCCTACCAAATTCCTTATTCATAGTAGTTTGAGTGTCTTCTAACGATGCTAATGGATTATTGGTGTAGTACTTAATGTACCATGTCAATGAGAAATATTGTAGAGCAGTAACCAACTACACCTTCTTTATATGATAATCTGTAAATTTTGTGCCATCCATACAGCCTTCGCAATGAACCAAAATTGATTTGGGTCCTCACTTCCCAAGCCCTTGAAAACGAACAACTTCATGGTATTCGACATATTGAATAGTGGCGGAGGTGGTGGTGGTGTGGGTGAAGGTGTATATTGTGGAGGTGAAGGTGGAGGTGGTGTGGATGGATGAGGTATTCGCAGAAAACCCTATTTTATCAATTGTACAGTGCTTCGCGGTGAGGCTTGTACCACTCCCTCGTCATCACTCAAAGGAGGTTCTATCAATGGGTTGTATTGAGGACCTTCTCTCTCCCGATTTCTAAATAATCGTCCACTTTGCATAGATCCAGACATCAAGGGAGTGGCATAACCCTCCTTTCACACAAGAGAATTTTAATCTAAGTATTCAAAGATCTCAAATACTTACCTTATGGTCCCTTGAAAAAACGCTACTCTGCTTCACTGTAGCTGACTGAGGTATTGACCATGAATTCTATCACAAATCCTCCTATGACTCGATCAAGCCTGTGATCAACAACATGCGTGATCTTATCTTCAGAAGCTTTCAATTTTTACACTAGCTCTAGGGTCCACACTATTGGACCGTCAAGCCTCCACCTTCCTTGGTCATCTGCTAATTTAGCAATCCACTCATACAGTTCGATCAGGAAGGTGCAGAAGAAAATTTCATGTATTTCTATATATAGATACCTGTCCAACCACTATTCTTTTATCAAGCACTAATTTCTATTCTCTTGCACTGCGAATTCGTGGATCTTTCTATCCAACCACTTCTCAATTTCTTTCTTTGTCAAATTCCAGTGATGCGACATCACACATCTCTTTATGTAGATCTCGGTCCTGGCAATGGAACCATTTGTTGGCTTAGTGGGTCCTGACCTAGGTTCAGAGTTAGTTGCGCCAAACAAATCCCTACACTATTGGCCCTTTCAACATCAATCCGTAGAGCGTGGACTAGAGTCTCACCCGAAGCAGTATTGGGGGATGTTGGAACCCATTTTCTACACCCAGAGATCAACATGATGTCATTTTATGCCCTAAATCTACCTTCACACATATCGATAAGCCTTAAAGACTTATCGATATAACTTCCTTAAAATTAACCTCTAGACCTCCATGAACGTCTATGATTGGCTTTCGTGGACTTTGAACATGTTAATTAGCTACTTACGCACATCAAAGATTACTCTTAACCCAACATTCACTGATATCAGCGTAAGTGTTTGATAACTTTGACATAAAACAAGATAATCTTCATGTAAATAGTTAACATAAATTGCGTTCATACAACAATATAATCGTGTAAAATTGCGCATCACTACATCATTATTTCATAAACCCATTACAACTTAAAGTGCATTCATCAAAATAGAAGTAAAGAGATAAACACAGGTATTTCTGCAACAATATTCTTTATTAATATTCAATTCAGCTTACAGACTCAAGACTTCCTTGTGCACTCAACTGCAGGGGTTCGCGCACTCAGCTGTGGACTCTACCTTAGGCCTCCGCGGACACAACTGCAGAGCCTTCCTTCTACTCTAAGACTTCTTCGATCTTCCTTCTACTTACCCATTACAATCGTCTTCATCCTCTCTTACTTGCCTTAGACATCCTAAGACACACCTATTTATACAATCCCATGGTCCGTGGACCATGTGTATATTGTCAAAAAGCCGACTTAACTTACATAAAGAAGGGTAAAACCATTTATGACTCTTTAACTATCTACGTGCTCTGAGACCATAATTTGTGGAGACTTTACATTTTTTACATCAAAACTTGGGCTTTTAGCCCCAAAACTTGGGCTTTTGCCCCAAAATTGACCCAGGGGACCCCATCCCAACAGAAGCCACATATGTGACCAATCAGTTGCAAAATAACCATGTAGCTTTTCAGACCAGCCTCTCCTCAAAATAAGACCATAAAACTTAGGGATGTCAACTACTAATATATCAATTATCTAACAAACCTTAGAGTTTGAAGATAGTCTAATTAAGACAAAATTCATTTCCCCTAAAAATCTTACCTTTGAGTGATCTAATTGAACAATTTGTACAACATATTTATGGGGTGATATATTCAGCTTAAGGAAAACTTCATAAGGCATGATATTAGATGATGCACCCGAATCTACTAAACAATTATGAACATTTTTTTTTTTTAATTTCAAAAGTCAAGAGAAAGGAAGGAGTATGATAGTTTGATCTCTCTCTTATTAGAATAGCATTTAATTGGTCAACTTTATTTGAGGAGACATTGGGAGGCTAAAATTTTCCTTTTGAAGCTTTTGCAGTAACAATAGTAGGTAATGGAGATGCAAGAATTGCATTTAACTCCTTAAGTAAGAATTTTTGTTGTTGTTTCAGCTTGCTAACTTCATATAGGGAGATGTTGGCTTTAACCTTCTTCACGTGCTCCACAATGCTATACCCAATGGTATCAAAGACTACAAGGGTTTTAGATGAAGAAGGAATCTTAGAAGTAGTGGGATCAGAACATGAGGGAGGAGTATAAGTCTTGTTTACTATGCTTTTTCCTTTAGCAGTAGGAGCAATAAACTACTTCTTTTGATTTTCTAGAGGAGTATCAATAGGTCCTTTACTTGTACTAATAGGTAGGGCTTCTTCTTCTTCCTGATTTTCTGATGAAGTTAAAATAAAATCCTGAATCACATGAGCTTCTTCTAATTATTCTTCTTGGGACTCTTCAGCGGATAGGCCAAATTCTTCCTCATCATCATCTTGGTCTGATTCTGTAGTCGAAATGGTGACAGGAGGTTGTGATTGGGATGGATGATTTTTTCTAAAAGGTCGAAAAGGGTTTTTGGATGATTCAACAACCTATTTCTTAATCTCTACCATTTTGTTTGGCATATTCTTGAGAATATTTCATAATATTTCTAGATTGAAAGGATCTTTTGGATCTTTCTTCTTTGGTTCATCCTTGAAAGTGAGCCTTTTGGTTTTCTTCCTTTCCTCAAGAGTTTTTTTCTTCTTGAGGGCAAGGATTCTCTTTTCTACATACAAGGCCTCTTTCATATTATCAGCTAATGACGTTGTTTTTCCCTACCTACAAATATTGCAATATTTGAAGGGAGGGCACTAATGTACCATTCAACTTGTAGATCTACTTTTTCTGGGATTTTCTTCAGCAACTTTTTAAACCTTGAATTGAAATCCTTAATCTTCTCACTTGGATTAGCTTTAATATTTGACAAATCATTAATAAAAGTGGAGGTGGTTCGGTCATCCCCAAATTTGAGTAAGAATTATTCTCCAAACATATCCAAGTTAGTTATAGAGCCACATGGAAGAGAAAAATACCATGATCCTGCTGATCCTTGAAAAGTATAAGGAAAAAGTATAACAACACAATCTTCTTGATTGACTCCATTTAAATTTATGGCCAACATAAAATTATGAAGATGCTCCTCTGCAAGGAGGCCATCATCAAGATTGTATTTAGGAAGCCATTTTTCTGGGTGTTTAGGCAGAGGATGTAGTGGTGGATCCATATGAACTGCCTCTGGATTGTTCCATGGTATATTCGCCATCCTGGGATATATTACAACAAAGGAAGTTGTAGAAGATGTGGAAGATGAAGATGATTGGGAAGTGGAAGATGATGACGTAGTGATACTAATTACAGGAATAGAGGAGGTTGTATAAGATGTGGAAGATGAAGAAGAATGGACAGTGGAAGAAGTTGTCATGGTGCTACTGATTACAACCACACTAGATGATTGTGGTTGAGAAATGGATGAGATGAGAGGTTGATAAGAAGAAGATAAATAGGTAGAAGAAGAAGTAGGACCAAGAGAAGGAGTACGAAGAGGAGATGATGATGTAAGCTTGTTAGAATAAGAGTGATTTTCTTATGTTCTTTTCTTTCTCTGATGAGAGATCAATGGAAATTCAAAAGGTTTAACTCCAACATTTTCACTCTGGTATCTAGTTAGTACACCAAAAGACTATAAAGAGGATGTAACGCATCCTTCCAATATGTATGATTTAACAATTTTTTCTCCAGAGATAGAGGTTCCTCTCATTTATGGATTAAATACTGAACTCTAGGGGACTCTCAAAGTGGAACTGTGCATGGAGAGTTGGTGCTTGTTTGAGCAACTTCAGTTCATGGATTTGGAGATTTAGAATGTGATCTGGAATTTGGTGGTGATTTTGAGGTGGATTGACTCTGTGAATGACCTTTTAATTTAAGAGTAGATCTTCTTGCCATTAATAGTCCAAAGGCCCTTCTTCTAGCGCCAAAATTTTTGAAGGCTTAAAAATATCGACTCAACATCGGGAAAAACCACCCCGTCAAGAACTTAGAGCAACTCCTTTTCAATTTGATATGGTGGCTCCCACTGGGTTGATGAGACCAATTTCACTTAAAAAGATATATAAAAACGGATAAAAGATATATAGGTGTGAAGCTTGATGGATGTAGATAAAACAAAAATAAATTTAATTAAAAGCCTTACAATATCTATCTCGGGACAATATATCTTATATATATGTGACTTAAATATTTCACTTATACTATGATAATATAGATCATCAAATTATTCATGAATATAAAATGAGTAATGATAACTAATTTAATTAAATAGTTAACTAAATTAGATGGTATAATTCATTGCACATATAAGATATCATTTTTCGTCTATATACTTAAAAGATTTCGATTAAAAGACATCAATAGTGATAATTGTTCAATCATGTGCAATAACATATATGAAAAACTTGAAATAAAGTAATAATTCAACTCATAAACATAGAATTCGTATATAGATAGTAGTACCCAATACACATTAACTCTGGTCATAAATAAAATCAGAGTAGTTCTTCTTTTTATTAAGACTTTTTTTTAGTTACAACAGTGCAAACCAAAAGCTTTCTTGCAAAAATTTAGAATCCCTTCTTCATAATATTGAAGGGGGTTTATAGTTTGAAATCAAAATTCAAATATAGAAAAGTTCCATAAAATGCTTGGGGGGTTTAAACAAACCACACTTAAAATAAAATACAAGATAAAAATAGCATGATTTTATAACAACTTTGATCATGATTGGGAGGAGGATTGCTTTTCCATTTGCTATCGAAGCTCGCATATGTCTGTCATTGACTTCCATTCAAGTGGATGGTGAGTATTAATGAACATCCAAGCATTGAATAACACATTGTTGAGTGTTGTAAGAAGATGATTGATTATATTTGCAAGACACCTCAGCATCAACCACTAACTGTGAGGCTTGACTAGGAAATGATAATGACATTCCAAGTCAATCTTTGATAGGGCCTTTATTCCCTTAGCCTTCTTCTTTGATGATTCTTACCAAGTACTTGTTAGCAATTTTAGATCGGGAAAGGTATCTTCATGGCAATCTGAAATGAGATTAGCCTGCAGTAGGTTGTCACTGATTGATTTAATGATATTGTTTGATTTGTCCCTAGAACTATAGATTGCCATCTCTGCATGTTTTATCCTAATCTCCCATTCTTGAAAGACAATTTATTACTGAGATTCTTCTATTTTTGGGAGATTTGACAATCGGCCCTTAGATTTGTCCTTCCAATCGGTTAAGTTGGAAATATTTTCCTCAACTTCTCTGTAATATTTCCTCGGATCGAATAATTGGTCTATAAGTAAATCACTTGATTGACATAGGTTTTAGATGATGGCCAACTTTTGAAAAAATAAATGTTAGCCTCACTCTCATGTGATGAAAACAATTATAAGTCAAAAACAATTAAATTAATTAAAATCAATAAAGCTGGATTTAATCCTACCTTCCTAGATTGAGTTTGTTCTTCATGGTTAGGAGTCAGTTTAGGCTTGGTTGAGAGATTCTCTCCAACTAGTTAGGCTCCTATATTAGTGTTTGGTTGAGATATTTTCTCAACCATAATGTCCAAGATAGACGTATTATCTTAAGAAAAACTTCCTCGTGTATTTATTTGTGTTATTATCATTATTTGTATATTACATTGAGAATGTAAGGAATACATCTAGGCTAAGGCCTTTTCCACCATGTCTAGTTTTTTTATGTCTCTGATATTTTTATATCTACTTGTTTTATCTCCTTCATATGGTATCAAAGCCTATGGTTTGCTCTTTGGGATTGAGAGAGTCATAAGATTTGTTTGCAATTTCATTGTTGAATATATGAGAAAACTAGTTGTGTGACAGAACTATCTTTTCCAAGCGAGAGGAAAGAGTTGCAGGTTCTTGGTGTAGTAGGTGGAAAATTATACTTAAACTTGTCACCCACCAATCTGTTATAGAATTTCAAAATGAGGAGTATTATGTTGTAACAAAAGCCGAACTTCTCACCCATCCTATGTTGTCAACATGGAGAGAACTTGTCAGCATGAGGGAGTAGACCGATGAAGGCAATGAAAAGAGGAAACTAGAAAATTCAAGATGGAGCTTTCTTGGAGTGTTTTTTCATCTACCGATCAATTAAGAAAGTGTTGTATGAAGCATTGCATTAGCTCTTGCTATAAGAAAAGGCAGTGTTTGTTGTAAATCCTTCATGTTTATGTATTCAATTTGGAGGTGATGTATTGAAAACCCTATTTCCTCCATCCGTAAATCCTTCATGTTTATGTATTCAATTTGGAGGTGATGTATTGAAAACCCTATTTCCTCCATACAACAAGCATTACAATTCGTAGGCCATTGTATTGAAACTACAATTGTTTGTAGAGTTCGAATAACAATTTGAAAGAGTGAGCGTGAAAAATGATTCAAGAAATCGTTGTGGAGCTATGGCTTGCCGATTACTTTATAATTCAATGGAAAGTGTGCACATGAATGCTTTCATATTTTAAAGGATAGAAAATAATTGGACTACGTATGATCATTCTCCATCGATGAAGATGAGAGGGAAATAATAATCACAAAAAAGAATACGTGCTCAGATTCAAGTATAAGAGGATGGGTGACAACATTCAATAGTTGTTAGGGAAGCAATGTTGATAACGGTAGTGAAGTAGTATGATCATCAATTATCATCGTTGATTAGAGAGCTAAAGGACGCATTAAAGAGACTCTTCAAAATCCGTGGAGAGCCAAAAAAAACCGTCTTTCCATTCACAAGTCAACCAAATGATTAATTCATATTAGTTACCTTTCAGAAATCACTTAAATGAAATCTTCACGTTACTTTTTATAAATCACTTTTGTAAAGTGATTTGAAAGTTTTATTAAATTGTTTTGTAAAGGTTTTTTAATGTGGTCATAAAATTAATAAAGGATAATGTATGTAATATATACTTTTTGGGAGTGATAAGTGAGTGGGTGCAAGAAGTGATTTCTTTTTGGGGGAGAAATAAGGTAATTTTTAAGAGAGGTGTATTAATTTCTTTTTTATTTTTATTTTTATTTTGGATAGATAAGGTATGATTTTGACGAGTGATAAGGTGAAATTATTTTTTGTAATTTTGGAGTGATAAGTGTTTTGTATTTGGAGTGATAAGTGATTTTTTAGAGAAAGTTATTGTTGTACTCCAAAGTAATATTTTACTTTGAGAGAGATTGAATCAGTGAACATCTAGCTTTTGAAGACAATTTGCCTTCAAGGAGTTCTCAAACTTTTTGCTTAAGAAGTTTCAACAAAGATGATGTAAAGATAAAATGTTGATGTACTCAAATACTTAATAAAGACATATTTTTTGGTGGTGATTGTGTCCTAGATCCGCTCGAAATTGAATAAGGGGATCTTAGGTACACCTTGTGTAGTGATTGATTGTGCATGTTTTTGTGTCTAGTTTTGACACTACAAATATCTTATCTAAAACACATGGAGTCTAAAGCAAGTGAATGAAACAAGCACATTAATCAAAGCACCTGAAATTAAGAAGCTGCAATGAGCATTCAATCAAGCACAAACAATCACATGCATTTGCACAACTACAACACATAATTAAGGTTGGCAACATCAACATTCAACATCAACAAGAAATTCAACATCATTCACTCAAGGAAAATCGAGTTAATGAAGCTGAAAACTCAAGCATTCCAAGGCAAAGTCTACATCAACATTCAACGACAATTATTCATTGTATAACTTGAAAATAATTTTTTTGTAAGTCAACTTGTAATCAATGTCAAATTGAGTTGAATTGTAAGGGTGCATTCTCAGTTGAACCTGACAGCCAAGCTTTAAATTGATAGGGAATCAATTAAACCAAGTGAATCCATTATTTTTTTAACTGATTCATTCAAATCATTGTAAGCGTTTCTCTTGGGTGCATTTCCAATAGTATTCGACACCCTTCTTTTGATCAATCAAGAGTGTGAGTTCAAGCAAGTCCAAATTTTACAACATCAAGAAAGCCTAAAACTGAGTGAGTTTGTTGGCTTGATGGGGCCTGACCCAGGTTCGGAGTTAATTATCCAAACAAACCCCTATACTACTGGTCCTTTCAGCAACAGTCCGCGGAGCGTGGACTAAGGTCTCACCCGAAGTAGTATGGGGGGATGCTGGAACCAAGTTTTCGCACCCTTGAGATGTCTAAGGGGTCGATTTAGTCCAATTGTGAATACTTTCATGCAAGTCACTTCGTGCACTTTCCTGACCTGCGAGGCCATTGTGCCCTATTATACTCGACTTTGCGCAACCCTAACTAGAGGTTGAGGAGCTTCGCACTGCTAACGTAGTGATCTGCGTTATTTCCCTAAGTCACATTGTGGATCTTACTTATATTCTTATAACAGTTAGTTATCTTTGCGTAAACAGATACCTTATATTAGATTCACTTATTCAACACATTCATATAATTTCGCGCAACAAATAAACAGTAAACTTGCAATTCATACCCAATATACTTCAATGCATAAAACAGGAAAAGATACACAGAAATATTGTAAAACTTCTCTTTATTAATGCTTCAATCGGTTACAAACTCAACATGCCCTGTGCGCTCAGCTGCAAACTACTAGGCCTCTACGCACTCAACTATAGAGCCTTCTCCTACTCTATGACCTAATGACATGACTCTACACTTCGACTCAATGCTTCCTTATTCGATCTTTCATTGACTGTTTCCTCTATATCCTCTCTTTACACTTAGAGCCTTGCTATATTTATACAATACCATGGTCCGCAAACCATGGGGTAGATCTCTCAAATTGAAATTACATTTACAAGAATGAGGGTAGACAACCCTATAACTCATTTACCATCTTTGCACTCCGCGCCCACAAATCACGGAGTCTATACATGGGACTTAGTCAATACTTGGGCTTTAAGCCCCAAAACTTATCTTGGGGGAATCCCATGCCCAACAGACCCCCAACACAAACATCGTGACTCACCCTCGAGAGACTCTGTCGGTGCGGAGATCTTCACGCAGAGACCTCCCAACTCTGCTCAGAATACTGTAAGGTTGGCAACTCACTGAGCAGTTTCCTGCTATATCTCCTGTACGCGTTGTTCCAAGACTGCCATGTTAGAATAGGACTGAGGGTCTACTTCATGGTAAAGGTATGGTAGAAGGTATGACTAATAGCTCTCTGGATTTTGATTTCTATGAAAATTGTGTATATGGGAAGCAGAATCAGGTGAGTTTCCCCTCTGGTGGTAAGAGGGCGAAACATATATTAGAGCTTGTGCACAGTGATGTGTTTAGACCCGTGAAGGTTCCATCATTGGGTAAGTCTATGTACTATGTATCATTTATAGATGACTTCTCAAGTAATACATGGATATATTTCCTTAAGAAGAAAACTGAAGTCTTTGATAGGTTTTGTTAGAGTCGGTATGGTCATCCTTCTATCAGAGATCAAAACTCTTTTTGCATTTCATGTTTAGGTGTCCCATCCCGCTCGATCAGTTGCATTCCACTAGGAGCATGGAATAAATCTGTCGGAAGGCCTTTTGTCATTCATTCCCCTCATTCTTTGCACTGCTGGCTCAGGTCTATTCATCAAAATCATATCTTAAAAGTCATTGGCAGTCATGTTTCAGTTTCTAGGTCATAACAGTCATTTTAGTCATTAGGTCTAGGATTAGTCAATTTGGTCTTCGACAAAGTTTAATAAAGCCAGCAAGCCAGAGGGAGGTCCTTGATAAGTTGTTATTTCAAAGATTTTTATTGTCACAGGATGGATTATGACTTTCCTTCAAAACTTTGTTTTGAAGACAAGTCAACATTTTGTTTTTTGTAATAATTTTCCAAAATTTTCAGTTCTTGAATTCTTCAGGCACAGCCCTAGTCTCCTTTGCCAAATCCTGTGTCAGCTATTCCTGCAAAAAATTGCCAAAAAATTCATCATTTCAACCAAAAATCAAGGAGGAAACAAAAAGTCGGAGTTCTATTAATTGTCAAAAAGTGCCAAATTCAAAACATTACAAAATTGGGTTTTGAAGAACCAAAAATCAAATCAATGTCTTTATAAGCTCTTGCCATGAAGATGAATTTCATTCTGCATGCCAAGGTTGAGGAAAATCATTTCAAAGCGAATTGGTTGAACAAGTGTGTGTTTTGGGGCGAAAGAGCTTGCAGATAGCCGGTGCAGCGCACATAACAGGTGGTGCGGCACATTGGAAGCGCGCGGCGCACTAGGCGTTTCTGCCCAGTGTTATTTTGAACGGGCGCGGAGCACAGGAAGCGCATGGCGCACTGGGCTCTTGGCGCGGCGCATATAGCCCAAAGCCCAAAACTGTGTCAAATATTTTCAAATTGCTCATTCCTTGCGTGGAGTTTTCTGGTAGGGCCTTCTTTTTGATATTGCTTCAAATTTTGTGATAAGTGTTGGTGGTTTATGGGTGGTAGCGGTTGAAACAAAAATCCAAACCCTCCCTCTAAAGTGCCTTCAAAGGAAGTTTGTTGTAGGTTCTTTAATCTTTGATTTGTCACCAAGGATTCTCCTTTTTCCCCATTTCTCCCTTGTTTCCTCATTTCCTAACCCCCCCCCCCCACCACTAAGCTCATCAGTCCTACATTAGATTTAAATCCCAAAACCCCAAAACCCTTGCCCTTATAAAAATCTCCTCAACCCTATTCAACAATCCCAAACCCTAAACCCTATTTTCATACATCATTAAAGAGCAGTCTAATCACAGTTTATATACAGTAGTCATGGCATATGAGAATTCATCGGACTATGAGGTGGAAACCCAAAGTGACTCTCCCTTGGAAGAACAGGCACCCCAGAGGCCTCATAAAAGTGGCAGACATGTTAGGGAAGAACCAATCACCCTCACAAAATTGCAGGCCTGCCCTCTTGCTATGCAGTGTTTTCAGCATCAGTCATGCTATGAGTTTTGTCAAAAGGTGGCTAGTGTCCAATTTCATCATGAGCTGGCTCGTCTTTTTGTGTTGCACTTGCACGAAGATCAAGCTATCTTGGCTGGTGTCACCTTCACACTTACACCAGAATCTGTCTCATTAGCAACTGGTATACCGAACATTGGTGAACCATGGAATAAGAAACAGAAGATTGACCGGCAGCACTATGAGACCTACATCAAAACCAGCTTCTTGAGGCAGCTTAAGAGAGTGTTCCCATTCCGGTATCTAAAAGATGATAATGCTCCGCTAATGAGATTGATCATGAAATATTTCAGCTGTGAGGGACGGTTCTCTCGTCTTTATGCTTATCACATCAATTTGCTCATGCATTTCACCAGGGTACGGATGATGAACATTTCGTATTTCATTTTCCGGAATATAGAGAGGATGACCACCTTTATACAGCATAAAACACCTCAGCAGCAACTTAACAGTGTCTATCATTTTGCTCTTATTAAGATTTTGGTGGTTCATAAGCTTGGATTGCAGGGCATCACTTGGGATGATTTCATCTCTCGTGACTTCTTCAGAGCTTCACGGGGATTATCAGAGGTTAAGCATGAAGGTGAACCTTCTCATCAGTATGAGCGCCATGAGACTGCTAGTGTGCCGGTTTTCATCACATATCAGAGAGGCACCAGACATTTGTTTGCAGCGGCAAAGCGAGTGTTATCTCCACCCAAGGTGGAAGGGGCCTCGTTTCCTCCATCAGCATCACAGGTACAGGACAAAGGCAAGAGCCCAATGTAGGATGAGGGGCCTTCAGGTGAGCCATCAGGTGAACGAGAGATCGACTTCATTCTCATTCATGATACAGATACAGATATAGGTCCACAAAGCGCCAAACTTAGAGAGATCATCCAGGAGCAGCAAACAAAGATCGAAGCCTTATCCCTTGACTTAGAGAGGGCTAAGTGGACCATGAAATACTTGGAACAGAGGAACAAGCAGCTTGAAGATCAACAGGAAATCATGGAGCTACAAAACATTCGCGAGAATCGCCAAGCTGCGCAAAGGAGAAGAATTGAGTTCACGTCTTTGGAGCAAGAGATTAATGAGGATAGGGAGGCCAATCTCGATAGAGTTAACATGCACTCATATAGGCTGTTGGAAAAGGCCAACAAGGACCATGCATTGCTGAGACACATGGCTTTCCACTACATGGCACGAAACAAGGTGTGCAAGGCCCGAATCAGGAATTTGAAGACGAAATTGAGGAAGGCAATCAAGAATAAAAAGAGGCAAAGGGAGCTCGATCGTCTTCAGATATTGGCCAAAGCCTCTTTAGCTCAACACAACACTTGATGAAGAAGCTCTAGCCCAAATTTCAAGAAATTTGGGGCATTTTTGGCATTTTTGTAAATTTTTGTGCAAAAAATAGGGTTTTTCTCCTTGTGCGCCGCGCCACGTGGCGCGCGCTTACGATTGGAGGCTCCAAATGCAAAAAAGTTTATATTTTTGGATTTTTCATGAAAAATCATGACTGTTGGTGCACGAACAAGAAGTTTGGGCAAGTTTTGAGTCCTCGAGAGGTCAAAAACACCCTAAAAATGACCTCTCTGCCCCTAATTTCACACACAGGAAGCAGTCTTGGGAGATTGAGGTTTTGGAGGGGAAAATGGGCACCAAATTCAGAAATTCCACTTGGGTTGGAAAGTAGACAGGTAGGGATTTCCAACAAGCACACTTGGTCTCAATTTGGACTTCAAAAAATGCCTCAAAATCAGCAGCAAAATGGCGCGACGCATCCAGAAATTGGCGAGGCGCACAGAGGTGTTTGGCCCAGTTTTTCACGTTCCAGCTTCGAAATTCGGCCTATTTGAGTAGTTTTGCTTTGTAATGTTATTTTTTACTTATGTTGATGTAATTGGGTGAACATGATGTAATTTTAGCACTTAGTTACTTGTTCTAGAGGATTCATTTTCCAAAAAGTGAAAATTTAATGAATGAATCAATTTCCTACCTTATAGAGGCAAGTTGTTTTGACTGCCTAGATTTTAGTGCTTTGTTTAGAATTGGTTGAAACAAGTCCTAGAATGATGAGCTCGACCCCCAGAGGCAAGAGAATAGGTTGGCTTGCCTATATTATTTAATTTCTAAGTCATTTTCAGGGTTGGACTCTTGGGGAAAGTTTGGCACTCTATTGTACATTATATCTCTGCATTTTTGGCTAAGGAAAGACCAGGGTTTTGCAGCATTGTTTGGGATCCATGTGGCTTTATGTTTTGATGGTGTAATTCTCTGAGTAATTGTAAGTTTATCTAGTGTTATGTGTATCATTTTCTTGCTTCTTCTTCTGAAGTTGAAACAAATGAGTGATTAAGGTGGAATCCATAACTCCTATGCTCTGCCTCTGAATTTGTTTAAATTTCCATGTTTTCATCTGTTTAAGGAGAATTCTTGGGCCTCTCTTTCTCTCCTTAGCTCCTCACCAGTCTGATCTATCCATTTCACTTGCTTTAAAGCATCAAAACGATCGCCTTCCTTGTCCCAATCGGAACTCTGCAGAAACTGTGCCTCATCCCCGAGCCCAAATTTGTCTTTCCCATTTTTTCAACAAAAACCCTCAAAAAACCAAATCAAATCCCTGTACTTAATACCTAGTCTAAGATCAGTTGCAAATTTAGTCATCTCGAGCCTCATTGATTACCTTTTGCTAAGATTGACTCGAAGAGAGCCCTCTCCTGTCCTCGTAGGGCTAGCTACGAGGCTAAGCGTGGTTTGATGTGGACCTAGAACCTTGTCTTTTCAGCCTGAGACAAATCTAGGCTCTAACAGGTTTAAAGAATTTAAGGCTCCAGTGGAAGACTAGACAGAGAAGAAGATAAAGGCGCTGAAGACAGATAATGGTCGAGAGTTTTGTAGTAAGGAATTTGAAGTATTCTGTAAGAAGTGTGGTATAGCATGGCAGAAGACTACTCCATATACACCTCAGCAAAATAAAGCTGCAGAAAGAATGAACAAGACATTGATGGAAAGGGCAAGAAGCATGCTCAGTGGTGCCAGGTTAGGACATAAATTCTAGGCAGAGGCAGTGGAGGCAACATGTTACCTGGTCAATAGATCACCTTCATCAGCGTTGGAGGACAAGACTCCACAAGAGGTATGTACTGGTAAGAAACCCTCTCTTTCACATCTGAAGGTATTTGGATGTGATGCATATGTACATGTTCCAAAGGAGAAACAAACCAAGTTGGATAGTAAATCTGAAAAGTGCATCTTTATTGGGTATAAGGATGGTTTAAAGGGTTATAAGCTTTGGAACTCAGTAACAAGGAAGGCTATATATAGTCGAGATGTGATGTTCAAAGAAGTGAAATATGTTATTAAACATGAAGTCCAACCAAAAGAACTTGAGAAGATAGAGTTTGAGCTAAAGGAGGAAGAATCAGACTCTACAGTAGAGGAGGAATCAGAAGATGAAGAGCCACAAACTCCGAGTGTGAGAAGATCATTTCAAGAAAGAAGGCAACCAGAAAGGTATAGTCCATCTGCTTTCTGTTCAAATTTTTCTTTATCTATTACTAATGATGATCTCAGAATTGTGAAGGAAGCAGAAGATTCAGAGGATCGAAAACTCTAGAAAGAGGCCATGGTTTATGAAATGGCATCTTTGCACAAAAATGAGGCTTGGGATATGGTGGAGTTTCTGGCTGGAAGGAAACCCATTGGCAACAAATGGGTGTTCAAGAAGAAGACAAATGTAGAAGGAAAGGTGGAGAAATACAAAACTCGGTTGGTAGCAAAAGGTTATTCCTAGGTGCTGGGAATTGATTTTGGTGATATTTTTTCTCCTATTTCCAAGGTAGCTTCTATTAGATTACTTTTACCTGTTGTTACTGCTTTTGATTTTGAAGTAGAACAGATGGATGTGAAGAAATCATTTTTTCATGGGGATCTGGAAGAGGAGATCTACATGAAGCAAGCTGAAGGCTTTGTGGTGAAGGGTAAGAAAGAACTGCTATGCAAGTTAAAGAAGTCTATGTATGGGTTAAAGCAGTCACCAAGTATGCGGTATCAGAAATTTGATACATTTATACGGGGACTTAGCTTCACCAGAAGCAAAGCAGTTCACTATGTGTATTTTAAATTAATTGGCGACAATGTTATTTATTTGGTCTTATATGTGGATAATATGTTGATGGTTGGAAATGACAAAAAAATTATCCACGATTTGAAGACCCAACTGTCCTCCAAATTCAACATGAAATATATTGGTGCTGCAAACTATATTTTGGGCATGGAAATTAAAAGAGATTGGGCAAAGAGGAAGTTATGGTTAAACCAAAGGAAGTATGTCGAGACAATATTGCAGAGGTTTAATATGTAGGATAGTAAACCAATGAAGGTTCCTATTCCTGTACGTGTAAAGTTATCTGTTGAACAGTGTCCCAAGACACAAGAAGGGGAAGAGGATATGTCCCATGTTCCATATGTAGTGCATTTGGTAGCCTGATGTATGTGATGGTCTGTACTAGACCAAACATTGCACATGCAGTGGGAGTATTGAGCAGGTTTATGTCAAAACCAGGGAAGGAGCATTGGACAATAGTGAAGTAGGTTTTCAGGTATTTGCATGGCACTAGTGATTATGGTTTATGCTACCAAGGAAGACTAGGATTGGACAGAGTTTTGGATATCCATGGCTTTGTTTATGCAGACTGGGCTAGAGATATGGATTAGAGAAGATCTACAAGTGGGTATGTCATTAACCTATTTGGAGGTGTAGTCAGTTGGATGAGTAAGAAACAATATGTAGTGGCACTATCAACTACAAAGGCACAATACATGGCAGCCACTCATGCAAGCAAGGAAGCAATCTGGTTGCAAAGATTGTGTTCAAGTATGGGGTTAGTAGGAGCTATAAAGATAGACTATGATAGCCAAAGTACAATTTTCTTGGCAAAGAACCCTGCTTATCATTCAAAGACAAAGCACATTGATTTTCAGTATCACTTTGTGAGGGATATGATAGAAGACAAAAAGGTGTTGTTGGTAAAGGTGGACATTTTGAAGAATATTTCAGATGCATTGACAAATTTGTGGGTTCTGAGAATTTCTCTTCGTGTGGAGAAACAATGGGCATTGCAGGGCTAGATAAATTACTCAACTCTCCTGTGGCCCCCTGTGGGAAGAAAACAACAAGTGGGAGAATGTTGGGTTGTGTATATTCTTTCCACAACTAGCCTATGTAGTGAACTGGGGGGTTAGAAGGGGGGTAGAGCCCCCCCTTCATTGCGTCGATTGCATAGCAGGGGGGTCACAGGGGGGCACCAGCCCCCCCTGTCCAGGGGGTTTGAGGGGGGCGGATAGCTCCACTCTATGGGGTCCACGGCAACGACCTGGGAATTTTTTTTTTGGACCCTATATTAGGTTGGGCAAACCCACCTATGGTTTTTTGCATGGTTTTTGGTCCATGGTCTTGGAAGCGATGGTTTTCGGTCCATGGTTTTGGATGCGATGGTTTTCGGTCCATGGTATTGGATGCTTCGGCATGTATAAATATGTATTCTAACATTGAAAGGAACATAATGAAAAATCAAGCTGGTAGTCTCGGTTTTGGGATCCAGGGGAAAATCTCTATGTATATGTGTTTTATGTGTTATGCTCTCGCATTGTTTATTTTCTGTGTTTAAGAATTCGTATGCAGGTAATTTCTGTACGGGGTTAAAACCTACAGATTCCAAATCACTCATCCAAACAACTTCAAGTGTAGAAGTTGTTCATGATTAAATCTAACTTCCTTCTTCAAAACCAATCATCAAGTCATGGGAAGAACTCCAAATTAACAAAAATCGACAAAGATTAGGATATGACAAAGATGAAAACATCTTGCATATCCCCGATTATTCTAAGCCGATCAAGTTCATCAATGTAGGATTTCTTAATCAAATAACATCAACAAGCCATGAGAAAATTGAAGATAAACCCACATGCAAACATTGTCAAAGAAAAGGTCACATGGAAGATCATTGTTTTGATCTCCATCCTTGTCACCATTGTGGCAAGCAGAATCACTCATCAGAGAAATGTTTCAAACAAGACCAACCTGCCAGATTAAAGATTAATTATGCATGGATTGATCTTTGGGAATGGTCGTCAACAGTAAAACAATTATATAAGTTTTACAACAGAATTCAACCTCAACTATTGCAGTGAACAATCAATTGAAGATGGTACTCTCATGCACCTGAAAGCGGGAGTACAATAGTGAAACTCTCCTACACTTGAAGGGGGGGAGTTAAGAAAGCAAATGTAGATGATTGTCTCTCCTTTCCGCTGAAAAAGGGGGGAAATGATTAATGGAATTAAGGGTGGTTTTCTACTAAAATTATGGACAACATCATCAAAAGCAGCCATTGGGCATCTTCAAATAAGCTAGTGGGCATCATCAACAAATCAGCTAGTGGGCATTCATCAACATCAAAGCAGCCAATGGGCGGTCAACATCAAAGTAGCTAGTGGGTGTTCTCAATATTTTGTCAATGGACAAAGGATGCTGATTGAAACCAAAGGACAGATGGATCCTTTTGTAGCTTGGCACGTGATGGAGTTGTCAAGCAAAATTTTAGAGATGACTCAGACTTTCAGCTAACTCATTTTCTCTTCTGATTGGAGTTTTTTCAGCATCCATCTTTGGCGGTTTTTTCAGGCAGTGTTTTTTAGGATCAACAGTTTCAACATGAGAACTTGGAAGATGGTTCCTCATTATTATTTTGGACTTATCATTGAGGGGGGGAAATGCTAGCCTCACTCTCATGTGATGAAAACAATTATAAGTCCAAAACAATTAAATTAATGAAAATCAAGAAAGTTAGATTTAATCCGACCCTTCTAGATTGAGTTTGTTCCTCATGGTTAGGAGATAGTTTAGGCTTATTTGGTTGAGACATTCTCTCCAACTAGTTAGGCTCCTAGATTAGTGTTTGGTTGAGATATTTTCTCAACTATATTGTCCAATATAAGCGTACTATCTTGAGACAAACTTCCTCATGTATTTATTTGTATATTACATTGAGAATGTGAGGAATACATATAGGCTGAGGCCTTTTCCACCATGTCTGGTTTTTCTATGTATCTGATATTTTTTTATATTCTTATTTGATCTCCTTCAATAAAACCTATTGTTGAGCAAGGAGATTGTTTAGCTCTTGTGCCTCCCTCTTGAACTTTGTTATTTCTGGATTGGTCTTTAGTTCCTCAATTTTGTGTTGCAGCTCCTATATTTGGGAATCTCAGTTCTTCATGTCAGATTCATATTGAATCTTCAAGTTATCAAAATGGGTTTTCAATTGCGCAAGCTGAGATTTCCATTGTTGAGAGAATCCCTACTTTTTACTTTCCAAACCCTGTTCAAGGTACCTTATTTTCTCATCCTTCTCCGTAAGGAGTTGTTTCACCTGTGAGGCTTTATCGATTGTTGCATTGGCATAAAATCCTGCATATTGTGATAGTCTTCATAGATCTTAAACAGGGGTGACTTTGGCATCTTTCCAAAGTACTTGAAAGGAGGCATTACCAGGGAGTAAAGTTTGGCTTTGTTCATTTCTTCTCTTCTTCCTCTATCTGTTGATCACTGCCTTATGCTTCGGACTATAGAATACACCAAGAGGAGGAATATCCTCTATTTTCAGAATGACCTCAGAGGTTGGAAATACTGGGATGATCTCTGAATCATCAATGCCCATAGGTTCCTTGTAAGCCTCAACAGTGGATGAGGTCTTCTCTATGATTTTAGGAGCCTGTGTGATCTTCATCTGGAATCAAGTTTGCGTATTTTTAGGGTCAGAGTCTTTACAAAATTGTTCCCAAATTGCTTCCAAATTATTATATGTTAGAACTTCCTCTGCCAGTGAAGAATAAGAAGCCTATGTCTCTTTTTTATGAGCTAAATCTGAGACCTATGATGTGCTCACTCATTTGTCCTGATCTGTGCTCTGTTGATTAAGTTTTAACAAATTTGTGGGTAAATGGGAAAGTCTTTTAGTCTTGTATTGATTGAACTAGACCAATTCTTTGGGACTGAGCTGCATTTTTGCCTCTTTATCAACCTTTTCATAGTCAAATGTTGACTCAAAGAGATCCTCAAACTTATCATGCTCATTTGTGAACTACCTGAGCTTTGCCTAAGTCAAGTAACATTCTTGGTTGTATCATTGAGGTCAAACTACCAATTCAGAATGGTTGGAAAGTTCATAAGTAGGATATCCTCAATTTCCTTAGTAGAATGCTTGAAATTCTCAAGGGAATAGACACTACAATGAAAGGGAAAGACATGCCACATTGTATTTTTATTATATTCCATGACCTTAGATAGGTCATTTCCCACAGTCTGATAGGTTATTTCTCGGGCTAAGAGCTTGTCGGGAATATATAGGGGCAACACATGTGGGTGTGCAAGGCTACCAAAAACACAACATAGGTAAAGGAATCTTCTCCAAACCATCTTCCAATTGATAATAGGTTGTTATTGGCTTGTGGTGAGATTCTAGGGAAATTCTCATTCAAAACAAGCCAGTGGATTAGAAGCACAACTACATGGAAAATTTTGTAGAAATCAGACTGATATTTTGACTCCTTGAGAATACTATGATAGATATGGATAGGCATAGGGTTATGTATTGTCCATTTCCATCCCATGGATGGGAAATCAGAAGTGAAGCAAACATAATCCATTATGTAGGCACTCTTGTAAAATGGGGGAACAATATTTTTAGAAAAAATGTGTTTCTTCCTATATTCTAGGATTTGGAAACTTAAATTATTAGACGGAATAGTCCCCCAGTCCATAATGTAGCTATCGGAGGCTACATCAATCAGGGTTACCCATTTGCCTAAAATTTTGTGGGTATTATCATAACCAAATAATATACATATCATGGTGGTAACATAACAATAGGGTCCGACAAGAGAAGCTATAAAGTACATACCCTTTTCCAATCACTTTTTCTTGCTAGCATCTCTTCTCCATCCTTTGATGACCTCAAATTCATCCTTATTTTCCTTCATGAATTTCTGAATGAAGTCCTTATCATATTTGTTTTTAGGTGACAGTAGTTGATACATTTAAGACAATTCTTCGCTAGTGAAAGAGTCTATGACTATGTTCCTGTTGGTCATAAATTTTATGTCTGAAATGTTTAGATGGTCGATGGCCCATCTGATCATATCTGTGTAAGGCAAGATGTTTGCCTGAGAAGCAATTATGTTGAGGAATGATTTGGCCAGATCACTATATGTATTATCATAAACCGAGAGTGAATGCTCAATTATGGCTACTCTTTATGTGACCCTCAACTCTTCATCTTCGAATAGTTGATACATGGCCTCTGAGGTAGAGGTTCTATCATCCGGGGTGCATGTGGTATCGGAAAATAGTGCAGGAAATTCTACAGCCTCGGTGGAGGAGCGACTGATTATTTCCGAACAATAGATTTCCTTATGGGTTTGGTCAACCGAGACATTTCTGTTGAATTATGTTTATCAGGACTAGCCTACCAAGAGAAACACAAGAGTAAGGATAAACTAACATTCAAAGAAAATAACTGATTACACATGAATCAAAAACTTTTATGAACAAAATATTAGGATATCGTTAGAAATAATGAGGAAGTTTATTATATTGAAAACCATAAATTCACCACATTTGGTCATTTATTGATAAAACACGAATTCACATGGGCTACATTACATGTCATCATATCAAAGAACTTTATCCGTGAAGTTTCATTGTTGCATTGTTAAAATCAGTGATATTGTTTACCTCTGATAACCTTATAACACATACAAGCTTAAAGTTATAGGGAGGAAGAATTATCGAAGGTTCTGCATTAGTGTTCTCATATCAGGGAATTGAAAGGATAACTTCCAATTAGAAAATCTTGATATGACAATTGCAAAATGAGAGGTGGGTAGGATATCGGAGATCTAAGATCAGAGGTGAGACGAGTATTGAAGATGAGCGTTATGGTATTGGCAGGGTCGCATACTAGAGAATGTAGTGGGAAGGTGTTGAGAAATCTAAGGGCTTGATTAGTTAATGATTTCTCTATCTTGATAACTGCTTGTGAACTAATTTAATTCTTTAGACAATTCAAACAAGATCTTTTCTATGTTAGAGATTATTAACTTCATCAACTAGCTATCATACATAATAAACAAAAGAACAACAACATAAGATATAAGCAGAAGCCAGGGAAAAACCTCTCCAAACCTGAGATGAAAACCCACGGTAATTATTCTTATAGTTTATTCACTTGAAAAAATTTCCTAGACCAATACAAAGACCATTTGACCAAGTGACTCCAATATCAAGGCTAGAATACTTTCTTGATGTTATCCTCTGATCTACTACAATATGGATCAGATCTGCTACCAAGAATGAATGATTTGTCTTCCTTCTTCCTTTCTCTTCTTCCTCTAAGCTTCACTTGCTTAAGCTAGTCCACTAGCCTAGTGGGTATTCTTAATGCTTGCTTTAAACAAGATGATCTGTTTTATTGAGAGGGCTTCTCAGAAACCCTAGTTGCAGATCTGAAACTGATAACTGAGCTCTTTAGGCCTTGTTCCAGCCCTCAACATCAAAATATTCTTGGACTGTGAGGCAGCCCTAATGCTGCTCTATTCCTTTGCACATGTGAAGGGTTTAGGGCTCTTCTAGCCCTCCTAAACCATTGCTTTAGCAATCATTCTTCTTCACACTAATATGCCTATGAGATATACCCAAGACCGAGTATTTTCCTTGATATTGAGGGCAGATAAAGTGATGCCCTAACCTCGCACGTGTGATAGACCTTTCTTCGGTTATGGACAGACTTTTGCAGCTATTGACAGACTTCTTTGTGGCTCCCTTTGTCTCCTTTTCCTCGCACCCAAGAATAGTCTCCTTAGCATCAATTTTAGACCAAATGATCTTGTGATGATTGTATGTTCGAATGAATTAGGAGAGGCCTATATTTATAGTGTATTAGGGCTCTCTATCAAGCCAACATAATATGTCTCTTAATTGACTTGAAGCCGACATGATCATTCATTTATAAATATATATTTATACCGAAAAATACATTGCTTCCTTTTTTATTTCATTTGGAGGGTTCATTTACAAGCCCTCTTATTATTGTCTTTGAAGGATTATAGCCAGATGATTATGCCCTTGATCTTGGAGTCATACTTGTACATTTTCAAGTGTAAATATTTACATCAATGACACAAACCTATCATCTAGCCTAGAGCTGATAATCAAAGCTACTAAAAGAAATACATTTTGATCATGAAACCCATGATTCAAATTTACAAAATATTTTCTAGATACAAATTGCATCATTTACATTAGAATGTGTCACTATGAAGACCAAACCTAGTTACACTTTCTTCAACACTCCCTCTTAACTAGGGAGGTATTCATACATACATGGTCCTTGGACAATTTTTCAAGTTCACAGAAGAACTCTCATAAGAAGATCAGATTTGCAATCCATCTGTTATAGCATCATTCCAACCAACTTTGTTTCCATATAACAAGGCCTTGACTAATAGCTCTATTTCTAAATTAGATCAGAGCACAATGTTGGTGAGACCAATGACTTTTAGACACACATCATCATTGTCTCTCTTAGGGTCATACCCACCCGAGTGTTCTCTGATTATGCCCTACTAGGACTATTCTCATCTTGGGTTCCCAACCCTCAAGAATATTTGTCCTCTTGCCCACTCTTATCTTGGATTCCCTACCACATCCTCAAAGAATGTCAGATGCCATATGATTCTACAATCCTCCATTCTTTCTTCCAAACTGAAGACAAGAATGTCATATCCAACTCTCCCTCTCAACCAGGGATGAGTTCCAAGTTTCTCTTTGCTCAGAAACTTACTCATGTTCCCTTACTCATATGAATCTTCCCAAGCTCCCTCTTAAACAGGGACTCTATCATCAATGCTTTATAGGGTTTTCTAGTTAACTGGTGATCTAACACCTTGATGTCATCAATTTCTTCATATGTAGGATTCATCCACCCATCACTTTCCTTCATCATGTCATTCCTTATTTCCTGGAAAGAATCCTCCTTGGATTTGCATCTACGGCTTCCTTCATAGGGCCATCTAGCCCCACCTTCCTTCTAGCGGTGATTTCTCTATATCTTGAGGTACATATTTATGACATCCTTCACAACTCTTATTAGCAAGGCCCTGCATACATACCCAAACTTATCCAAATAAAAAGTAAGAAACCAAAAATAAATCACATATTACCTTTTTTTGTGATGGCCTATTTCCAGTGACATCTCCTTGTAGATATCAACATCTTGCATACATGTTGACACATCTCCGTAGATATTTGTAGTCAAGGATCTTCAACCTTTAAGACTTCTATCCAAGTATCCATATCTTTCTAGGAGATTTCCTCGTCCAATCTTCTCTAGATGTTGATTGCTTCCATCATGGTTTCATGTCTCACGATCTCTATCATCCTTACACCTTTCATTCCCATGGGCTTCCAATCAAAGTTCCTTAAATGTAGTCAACTACCTCATACTCCATATGAGGACATATTATGTTGATTTTTTCTTTGAAACTTTCAAAGGAGGAGATCCTTTTTCTCTTGATCATGCTTGATCCATGCTACCTGCAACCATGTGACATGATATTATAATATTAAACAAAATATACATACCTTATTTGTCTTGAATCATATCATGATTCTTGTAGTGGACTTCTTGAGGGATTTTTGACCTACAATGTGGTTGATAAGTACCATTGACCTGGATTCTTTACAGAGGATATTTTCCTGTAGAAATCCTTCAAGGATTCGAAGAACCAAGATGTTCTCATCCTATAATTTCCTACACATAACAATTTCATTTCTACCTAGAATCCTTACATAAATAGATACAATTTACATTAATCATAACCATTAACAGTATTTCCAGATGATTCAACATATCCTCATTCATCAAATAATTCATCAATAGTTCATCAATGGATGTTACCAAATCCATAATCAACTCATTCTCTAAAAGAGTTACTTAGAAAACACATAAAATGTTCATGAATCACAACATGCTATGCTAATTAAGACCTATGAAAGAAAACAGGAGGTGATCTTTTAATCATAGTAAAGATCCTTAGGCTCCTCCTTCTTCGGCTTCTTTTCATTGTCTTTCATTTACTGAGTGACATGAGATGCTTCATGTTTCCTCTTGCCATTCTTCGTTCACTTGGGACAATCTCTTCGGTAGTGTCCATATTCGTGACATTCAAACCATTGAATCTTTGACATGTCTTTCTTGGGATGTTGTTGGTGACTAGATCTCTCAAACTTTCTAAACTTCCCTTTTTTTTTGAACTTGGAAACAAATGCTTGCTCTATGGATCCAACCGCAATATCTTCCTTGGCCTTTAATCAAGCTTCTTTCACTTTTCATATTTCCCATAGATAATTGAGTGAGGATGCCTCCTTCTTGGCCCATATGCTTGCTATAAAGCTTCCCCATTCCTCAGGTGGTGCATTTAGCACTATCGTAGTAATCTCTTGATCAGACATGATTTCACCTTATTCATGTAGTTGATCTCTTATTTCAGAGACCCTCATGAAATATGCAATTATACCTTCTTCTTTGTCGATCTTCATTTTGTATAACCCATTCCTCAAAGAGTTACATTATCCTGCAGTGTTAACAGAGAATAAATCTATCAGTTTGTCATAAATCTCTTTGGTTGTTTCAAGCTTGGCTACATACGGAATCGGAGAGTCCTTGATAGATTCTATGAGAATATTTTGATCTCTCACTTCATTATTGTTATGCTTAGCAATTTATTGACTATTAGAAGGAGCAACAATTTCTTTTGTACATAATCAATAACTTCTTGTTCTTTCAACATGATATCAATCCTCTTCTTCCAAGCAAGGAAGTTGGCAACTCCAACTAACTTATTTCTTTCCTTGCAAGAAGACATCCTTTTCAAGATTAGATTTTCTCAAATCAATAATATACTTACCTGATGTAATGATCCTTGAATCTTGACTTTAGATGGCTACCTTGAAGGAGTTGGATGAAGCTTGACTACCCTTGACTGCTAGAGAACCAGAGATCTACTTGCCTTATCCTTGAGGACCTGATGTTTAACAGAAGTAAGAGGATTCTTGATAAATTCATCCTCACCTTGATAGATTTTGGAGTTTCAAAATGTGGATCTAATTTTTGAATCTTTCTTTTACTTCAACTTCAACTACCTTTCCTCTTCCTAAATGTTCTATATCAGCCCTTTCTTGATCTGCTACCAATGATCTGATTCCATGTTCAAACGTTTAAGGGCTTGATTAGTTAATGATTTCTCTATCTTGATAACTTCTTGTGAAGTAATTTCATTCTTTAGACAATTTAAACAATATATTTTCTATGTTAGAGATTATTAACTTCATCAACTAGCTATCATGCGTAATAAACAAAATAAAAACAACACAAGATATAGGCAGCAGCCAAGGAAAATCCTCTCCAAACCTGAGAGGAAAACCCATGGTAATTTTTCTTATAGTTTCTTCACTTGACAAAATTTCCAAGACCAATACAAAGACCCTTTGACTAAGTGACTCCAAAATCAAGGCTAGAATCCTTTCTTGTTGTTATCCTCTGATCTGCCACAATATGGATCAAATCTTCTACCAAGAATGAATGATCAGGCTTCCTTCTTCCTTTCTCTTCTTCCTCCAAGCTTCACTTGCTCACGCTAGTCCACCAGCCTAGTGGATCTTCTCAATGATTTCTTTAAACAAGATGATCTGTTTTCTTGAGAGGGCTTCTTAGGAAGCCTAGCTACTAATCTAAAACTGATACCTTTCTTCTATGTGTGAGTGACCTCTTTGATCTTTAGGCCTTCTTCTAGCCTCACTATACTTGGGGCATTATTGTAGGCCAATAACCGAGCTCTTTAGGCCTTGTTCTAGCCCTCAACATAAAAATATTCTCGGACTATGAGGCAACCCTAATGCTTCTCTGTTCCTTTGCACATGTGAAGGGTTTAGTGCTCTTCTAGCCCTCCTAAACCATTTCTTCAGTAATAATTCTTATTTACACTAATCTGCCTATAAGATATACCTAAGGTCAATTATTTTAACTGATATTGAGGGAAGATAAACTGATGCCCTAACCTCACATGTGTGATAGACTTCTACTACTATGGACAGACTTCTCTGTGACTCCCTTTGTCTCCTTTTCCTCACACCCAAGAACAGTATCCTTCGCATCAATTGTAGACTGAATGATCTTGTGATTATTGTGTGTCCGAATGAATGAGGAGAGGCCTATATTTATAGTGTATTAGGGATCTCTATCAAGTCGACATAACATATCCCTTAACAGACTTGAAGCTGACATGATCATTCATTTAGAAATATATATCTATACCGAAAAATACATTGCTTCCTCTTTGAGTTTGTTTGGAGGGGTCATTTACTAGCCCTTTTGTTCTTGTCATTGAATAAGTATAGCCACATGATTCTTCCCTTGATCTTGGAGTCATACTTATACATTTTCAAGTGTAAATATTTACATCAATGACACAAACCTATCATCTAGCATAGAGCTCATAATGAGAGCTACTAAAACAAATACATTTTGATCACAAAACCCATGATTCAAATTTACAAAATATTTCCTAGATAAAAAGTGCATCATTTACATTGGAATGTGTGACTGTGAAGACCGAACCTAGTTACACTTTCTTCAACAGAAGGGAAGAGGATTCGACATGGAAATAAAAATTAAAATGTGAATATGGAAACCCCGATATGGTAGGTGCCAGTCTTGTAGGATCAGACCTTTATTATAATAACATTAAATAGAGCGCTTTTATTATTTTAAGGCTTAGACCTTAGAAAATGCAATCGGCGAATGTTTTAATTAGATATTTTATTAAGGGGACATGTTGGAAATCTCTGATAAAATGCTTCTGAAGAGAATTTAAATTTAAATCCAATGTTTAAAGGCTTAAGCTCTGATATTTGAGTTCCAATAAGGGAAATCTCTAGATTCAATCAAGCTTTTGGAATAATAAAGCTAATATTACATTGTTTTATTGAATTTTTTGGGTTTTATCCTAAATTTTCAAACGGTCCCCATTATTTATTAGTTATACTATTAATTATAATGGGGGGTTGTTGAGTAGTACAACACCTTCTAGCTAGGTTTTCTCCCAAAAGGGTTTCCTAGGTCGTACCTTATGTTATTATGGTTGTGAGTGATTTTATTTTTGTCTATTATCTATTTGTTAATTTTATATATTACATGCATAAAACTAGTAAATCAATAAATCTAGAAGTCTAAGGAAAATAACACTTGTATAACAGATTTTATATTTCCAGTATAAATTTATCAAATCTATTATGGTGAACAATCTAGTGGAATATCCACAATAGTTTACAAGTCATATTGGTATTAAAGAAGGTTTATTTAGGTATATTGTGGGGAGTTGGAGGGGATCCATATTAGCTAAGCCAAATTGTTATTAAACCATATGCATTCCTAACAAATATGTTAATATCCATCAAGATCATGTAAAGGAGATGGTGGGTTTGTGTTATATTCTTTCCACGACTAACCCCATGCATGGGGGGGTCAATGGGGGGGGAAAGAGCCCCCCCTATCGTTGCGCCAACCGTATCAAGGGGTTCACAAGGGGATGGAAGCCCCCCCAATCAGGGGTTTGAGGGGGGGTGGTATCCCCCCTTTATGGGATTTGGGGTAGCGTCACAGGGAAAAAAAATTGGACCCTATATTAGGTTGGCAGACCTACCTATGCTTTTGTGCTTCATTTTCCCACATGGTTGTAGGCATGATGGTTTTCTACCCATGGTATTTTGTAGGTAGGGTCAAGGGAACTGTGGTTATGTTATACTCCAAGGTTAATGGATTGGGGTTTGTGGATGCTATGACATGTATGTATATATATATATATATATATATATATATATATATATATATATATATCTATATCTATATCTATATGTATATATCTATATATATATATATATATATATATATATATATATATATATATATATATATATATATATATATATATATATATATATATATATATATATATATATATATATATATATATATATATATATATATATATATATATATATATATATATATACATATAGATATAGATATAGATATATATATATATATATATATATATATATATATATATATATATATTGTAACATTGAAAGTAATATAATGAGAAATCAATATGGTAGTCCCGGTTTTGGGATCCAGGGGAAAATCTTTGAGTATATTTATTTTATGTTTTATGATCTCGCCATTGTTTATTTTTTGTTTTTAGAACTTATGTGTAGGTAATTTCTATATGGGATCGAAACATACAGGAGAGGTTCGTCTGGTTAGAAGCACAAGTCACAGATATAAGAAATTATGTGAGTGTCCTCATGGTGGCCCTCACTAATAATATCATGTTATTTATAGAATATGGAGGTTATAATGTAAACTTTGGATCAAAGGGGAAATAAACTTATTAGGAAGAACTAGAGAGGAAATATAATAAATAATTTGAAAAAGAACAACCTAGTTTGAGTGTCATGAACCATTCACAATCCATATTCAAAATGGAAGCCCAAAGTCTACTTCCAAGGTTGCCATTGATGTCAATAGTTGATTGTTGATATAGTAGTGACTAGATGGAAAATATTCTTGAAGATGACTACAACTCTTGTTTAAGTTGATCAAGTTTTAATCATGGTTCTTCATGATGTGTCTATGATAAAATACTACATAATGACTTATGTGGAGCATAAACATGATGACATTTCCTACCTACAATGATCTTCATGATGATGAAGTGTCAATCATGCTTCTTGATGACACGTCTATGATAAAATGCTACATAATGACTGATGTGGAGCATAAAAACGATGACATTTCCTACCTACAATGATCTTCATGATGACACCACATGATGACAACAATCTTGAAGGAAACAATGTGATGAATAAGGAAATCAAGGACATGATGACACCACATGATGACAAACCTCCAATAATGTTGAAGGAGACAAGGTGATGAAGAAGGAAACCAAGGACATGATGGCGTCCCTACATTGAAGAAGGAAAGCATGATGTTGAACCTACATTGAAGAAGGAAGGACATAATAATGATGACCCTATGAAGACAAGGACATGATAAGGACAAGATTACTAATGAAGGAATCACCATGAAGAAGCCATACACTTTATTTCTGCACGCATAAAGGACCAGTCACATTAAAAATTAATTTTCTCCTCCTTAGAAGCAGAATATCACCATGAGACCTTCACCATCTTAAAGAGCATAATATTTCCTTTTCAACAAGATATTACTCAGACCGAAACTCCAAGTGGTTTAGGAGAAATGAATTTTTGAAGTCAAGTTATTAATTCTAGATGTGAAGCTGACCTGTGCTAGAGTCCTCATGTCAGCATCTCCTCCAATAGACATGACTATTCATTATGACACAAAACATGTATATATAAGGCTTGGGATCTCTCATTTCAACCATAATTTCGGTCAAGCAATTTCAGAGAGAAACGGCTTAGATTTGAGGTGAAAAAAGAGAGATGAAAAATGACAATGAAATAGATCTAATTTCGGCACTTACTATAGACCTTTGCTCGGTCCTTATTGCAAACCCAATTACACAAATTATAGACCTATAATTTCAGCCAACCACCAAAAACCTAAATTTTGGCCTTGTACCCTTTGAAACTTAACCATGAGGCCACCTGTAAAATTCGGCCTGCAACTTTGTGGAACCTTGGCCTAGTGGAAGCAGAATTTGGGCCTACAATTTTATCATTTTCATACCTGTGGAGATTTGATTTGGCATCAGAACTTGGCTTGTTGAAGACTTTGTGTTTTGGAGAGAGGAAACCTATTTTGGGAGCAGTGAATTTTACAGTAGCCCTAGTCCTCTCTTGTGAACCAAGCTAAGTTGAAGTAATTTTTACAGTGATACTCCTTGGAAGTAGACTTTGGGCTTGTTGGATTTGTTGGGCTTATTGGGGAATAGCATAACCTATAATTTGTTGGGTCCTTGTTGGAGCAGCCTCTAGTAAATTTGTTGTGTAGATCTTGAGTGTTTTGGAAGGTTTCTTTGAAGGATTTTTGAAACAATTTTTGAAGATATTCCTTAGCATTACCTGGATAGGTCAGAGGAAACGTTTTGGACTATTTTGTTGGAATTCGGAAGAGAACCCTGTGACATTGTTAAAGCATCCTTTGAAGCTATTCTTGAAGACCTTATCAAAGACAATTTGAAGATACCTTGTTGGAGCATTGTTGACTTGTTGGAAGACTTCTTAAGAAATTTATTAGAGACCATTTTGAAGATCAGTAGCTAAAGCTTTGAGCATTGCTTAGAGCATCTTGAAGACTTATTATTGAAGGCTTGTTGTTAATTTTAGGTATGTTTTATGCTTAGAGAAATTTATTTCAATTTTCACAATTAGCTCCATATCTTTTCCAAACTAGCAATCACATCAGCATTAAAGTAAACTACAGATATAACATAAACATAAATCACAAAAGACAAGCCAAGATAAGAGGACACAAGATGTGGCACTAGCCAGGGACAAACCCCAATGTGGGGAAACCCTTGATCAATTCTTCTTATATGTTCTTCAATAGTTCAGCAGAGAGAGAGAGAGAGTATGTTTACAATAGAAGTCAACACTTTGACTTATCTAGATAAGAGCATAGATCATCTCTAAGAAGATGATACATGAGATTAGTTGAAGACATGCTGCTTCAATTAATTCTCCAAGATGACTCCTTCACCTATCATTGTGCTGCATTTCGTCATCATGCTGCACCTCACCACGCTGCACCATGTTGCACCCATCATCACTATGTTGCATCTCATAACGCTTCATTAATCATGACTGTACCCATCATTGCACTGCATTATGTGCCATTGTTGCACCATATTTCCATCCTGACCTATGTGTTGGTTGCACCTTGCTTGCTTGTTGTCCCTTGCCTTCTTGTTGTCCCTAGCATGCTTGTTGTCCTTAGCATGCTTGTTATCCTTAGCATGCTTGTTGTTGCATGCTAGTTGTAACATTGCATACTTGTTGTATTTGCTGCTAAGTACCATACAATTGTCCCAATGTTAGTTAGTTGTCCATTGCATGCTTCTCTCCTTCAAAGACAGATGCTTCAGTTATTTCGGCAGTTCCCAGCAGTTCTGGCAGTTCCGGCTATTCCCGGCAATTCCGGCAGTTTCGGTTGTTCCCGATAGTTCTGGCAGTCCCGACAATTCCTGCTTTTCCAGAAGTTCCAACTTTTCCTGCAGTTCCGACATTTCTGGAATTTCTGTCTTTTCCATCTTCTCCGGCTTTTCTGGCAGTTCCGACTTTTCCGGCAATTCCAGCTTTTCTGACTTTTACTGCAGTTCTGGCTTTTCCAACAGTTCCAGCTTTCTAGCTTTTCTGGCAGTTCCGACTTTTCCAGTATTTCCGAATTTTCCAGCAGTTCTGGATTTTCTAGGAGTACTAGCTTTTTTGGTAGTTCTGGCTTTCTGGATTTTCTGGAAGTTCTGACTGTTCCAACATTTCTAACTTTTCCAGAAGTTTCGGCTTTTCCGGTAGTTCCAGCTTTTCTGGCAATTCCGGCTTTTCTGGAAATTCGGGCTTTTCCAGCAATTCTAATTTTTCTGGCTTTTCCAGCAGTTCCAACTTTTCCGACAGTTCTGCCTTTTCCAGCTTTTCTAGCTTTTCCAGCAGTTCCAGCTTTTCTAGCAATTTCAGATTTTCTGGTAGCTCTGGATTTTTTGGCTTTTCTGGATTTTCCCACAGTTTCGGTTTTTCCGGCAGTTCCGACTTTCTACCCTCTGGATCAAGGCAACGTTATTCCTTAGGATATCTCCTCCTACTAAAACCCAAAGACAAGTAGAGAAAGGAAGAGATCCCAAGTGTGTTGAAATGACTTGAAGGCCACCTCTATTTATACTAAAAAGTTGATCACATGTGGGGTTTATTTGGTTGTTCACTGACCTTGATGAATTGTCTTATAACGCGAATAAATTCATAACTCCATGAATAATTATTGGAATCAGATGATCTTTATATCAATCCTACACCTCTCGATGAGAGGGATCCAAGAAAAATATCAACTGCCATAAATAAGATGACCCACATGGAGTTTGGCCATAGTTGCCAATTTTAACACTCCCTCTCAACTAGGGAGAACTCCATCCATTAATCCATATGTCTGACTATACTATCTCTGCCATCAGTGCCCTGCACTGCTCTGCTCTGCTCTGATCTGCTAAGATCTGCTCTACTCTACTCTGCTTTCATCTTCTTTACTGAACCATGAAGAAGAAGAATTGATCGAGAATGTCTCATACCATTCTCTATTGACCCGAAGATAGTTTTGTCTGAAGAGAGTGTGTCACATCACTCTTACTGACCCGAAGTCAGTTTTATTGATCCCAAATCAATATCACAAGAGAGTGTCTCAAACCACTCATATTGATCCTAGATCAGTTTCATTGATCCGAGATCAATGTCACAAGAGAGTGTCTCAAACCACTCATATTGATCCCAGATTAGTTTCATTGATCCTAGATCAATGTCACAAGAGAGTGTCTCAAACCTCTCATACTGATCCCAAATCAATGGAGGATATCCTAGCATAGGGAGTACAGTAGATACAACAATGCATCCATTGATAGTACTACTATGGTCCCTATCCTCATTTCCCTACTCATTGATCAGATGAGAGGTACTTCCCATGAGTCCCAGACTACATGGGTAGGATGCCTTGATAGAGGAACTAATCATCCTTTCCACAGGAGTACGAATCATCCTGTCAGTGGATGCCATGGAGAACTAATCATCCTGGCCCACAGGAGAAATAATCATCCTATTCCACAGTCGCCACAAAGAACAAATCATCTTGGCCCACAGGAGGACTAATCATCCTGTTCCATAGTCGCCACGGAGAACAAATCATCCTGGCCCATAGGAGAACTAATCATCATGTTCCACACTTACCATGAGAGAACTAATCATCTCGGCCCACAGGATAACTAATCATCATGTTCCATAGTTTCCATAGGAGAACTAATCATCCTATTCATAGTGCACCACCAGGGGAGGGTGAGTTGCCCTGTGGTCTTATGTTGCTCTAGTAAGTACCCCAAGCCCCCCAAATCTCCTAGAGCTCAATGCATGCAACATGCAAGGCCCTTATAAGAAGGTGTCTCAACAACTCCAAGTCATTAGGGAAAGTCACAGATTTGACCTTTACCCAGGGCTTTGACAAAATGTCTGCGACCTATACATTAGTCTCAATGCGATGGAGCCTCCTCACTCATCAACCTACCATATCGCAGATAAGGCAGTATCTGATCACTATCTGTTGGAGCAATCATCGAATATGGGATTCCTCAGTAATCTAATCCCCCCTCTGGTTGTCACAAAGGATCACAGTGGTATTCATCATGTGTACAAATAGCTCACTTAAGAGCCTCTGCAACCATGCGGCTTCACACAACATCATACTTGTAGCTATGTATTCGGTCTCGGTGGTGCTTATAGCAACCAACTTCTACTTCCTACTCATCCATGATATCGAAGCAGAATCCAAAGAGAACCAGCACTGAGAAGTGATCTAGTGATCCTCCACACTGCCTGCCCAGTCAACATTCGAATAATCATGCAGTTTCATATTTCTGGTAGTGTATCTCAATCCATGAGAGATTGTGCCCTGAAGATATCTCAGAAGATTCTTGGCACCAACCCAGTGAGGCTCAACCAAATATGAGCTCACCATGCTAACTACAAAACATATTTCTTTACAGAAGTTCACCAAGAACATCAACGCAAATGAGTTTATGAAACTCAAAGGCATTTCCCAAATCTGGTTCGACGTCACTACCATATAACTTTTGAAAGTTAGGATCCTCGAGGTAGTCACAGGCTTGTAGTTTATCATTCCACATCCAGAATCCAATTCCCTCT
This sequence comes from Pinus tabuliformis, assembly GCA_031772625.1. NCBI lineage: Eukaryota > Viridiplantae > Streptophyta > Pinopsida > Pinales > Pinaceae > Pinus > Pinus tabuliformis. The sequence goes on from CM062804.1 coordinate 1,589,013,905, forward strand.
TACTTCTGCAAATGAGAGGGTCTGCACCTGTCAGAAATACGTCATCCTCATAAGGTGCCAGTATGAGAGGTCTATCATCCACAACCTTCGGGTAATGGTTTGGATCGGTTTCACTCCTAGTGAATCTCAGCTTCGTCAGACAGCTATCAATCCTCTCATACTACACTCAGGCTATTTTGCTTCAAGACATAAAGGGCTTTCTTCCACTTGTATACATGAGATTTCTGATCATGAATCTCAAACTTCTTGGGTTGTTCCAAACTTGTGGACTTGCTATAAGAGGGGAATGGTCCCCTTATGAGATTTTCCTTCGATACATCTCAGACATGTACCTTCATGCTCTACTTGAATTCATACATCCCTATCACCATTTGAATCACATCAGGTAGGGCCCCATAGGTAGACCTCTAGTGTTATAAATGTGATATGTCAATTGACATGATCCCCAATGGACCATCTTGCAACTTGATACAAATTGCCAACCCTGAACCCATGAGAAAAAGCGTCTTTGAAAATTATATTTTTTAACATGTACCTTTCCATCGATGAATGCCACCTTGAAACCTTTGACTTCCATTTCTGAGATGGACACTAGGTTCTTCTTACGATCAGGTACATAAAAGAGATTCTGTAAATGAATCGAGTTACCCTTATTCAATTGAGAGTTAACATTCCCTACACCCTTTCCAGGATAGGTGGCATCAGTCCAAGTATAATCCCATGATTGTTTCCATCTCTACCAAATTAGAGTGCACCCATCTATCCGATGAAGTGCCTTGAAGCACTACAATCTATAAGCCATAATCCCAAAGAATATGAAGGAGAGGGCCAATACAAGATAATGCTTCTTTATCTTATCAGAAACAACATTTGATTCTTCATACCTAGGGTTACTTACTTTCTATGAAGAGTCGGCCATTTCCTTGATGACCTACATTACCTGTCATTCCTTTTATCATTGAAGATGTCCCTGGAATGATTGTTATCATCATCAAGTGACGTGTTCCTTCCATTCGGACAATCCTTCGCATAATGGCTGAACTAGTTATACACCTTTCCTTCCACCCTAAGATCCAGTCTTCCAATGAAGTGATCTTTAGGTAGGCCATATTCCGCTGCGCCATTCTGATAATATTCTCTGCTTTGACTTCACCCTTGGTGAATTTGAAGAGGGATGAGGAATCCACTGATCCTTTTCTCCTTTCCCAACTATCTTCGGTGATTGCTCTTTCACTCTTGCTTGGGCATTGTCTTCACCTCAGCTCTAATACCATGTTAATTTTAGGTATGTTCTATGCTTAGAGAAATTTATTTCAATTTTCACAATTAGCTCCATATCTTTTCTAGATTAGCAATCACATCAGCATTAAAGTAAACTGCAGATAGAACATAAACATAAATCGTAGAAGACAATCCAAGACAAGAGGACACAAGATGTGGCGGTAGCCAGGGACAAACCCCAATGTGGGGAAACCCTTGATCAATTCTTCTTATATTTTCTTCAATAGTTTAGCAAAGAGAGAGAGAGAGAGAGATAGTATGTTTACAACAAAAGTCAACACTTTGAATTATCTAGATAATATCATAGATCATCTCTAAGAAGATGATACATGAGATCAGTTGAAGACATGTTGCTTCAACTAATTCTCCAAGGTGACTCCTTCACCTATCGTTGTGCTGCATTTTGTCATCATGTTGCACCGCACCACGCTGCACCCATCATCACTATGCTACATCTCATCACGCTTCATTAATCATGATTGTACCCATTACTACACTGCATTATGTGCCATTGATGCACCATGTTTCCATCCTGACCTATGTGTTGGTTGCACCTTGCTTGCTTGTTGTCCCTTTATTGCTTGTTGTCCCTAGCATGCTTGTTGTCCTTAGCATGCCTGTTGTCCTTAGCATGCTTGTTGTATGCTAGTTGTCCCTTGCATGCTAGCTGTAACATTGCATGCTTGGTGTATTTGCTGTTAAGTGCCACACAACTGTCCCAATGTTAGTTAGCCATATCTTGCATGCTTCTCTCCTTTGGAGACAGATGCTCCAGTTGTTTCTGCAGTTCCCGGCAGTTCTGGTAGTTCCAGTTGTTCACGACAGTTTCGATAGTTCTACTTGTTCTCGCCAATTCTGGCAATCCCGGCAGTTTCGGCTTTTCCGGCAGTTCCAGTGTTTCCGGTAGTTTTGGCAGTTCCGACATTTCCGACTTTTCCATCTTTTCCGGCTTTTCCAACAATTCCGACTTTTCCAACTTTTTTGGCTTTTCCGACTTTTCCGGCAGTTCCGACTTTTCTGGCTTTTCTAGCAGTTCCAGCTTTTCCGACAGTTCCAACTTTCTGGCTTTTCTGGCAGCTCCAACTTTTTTGGCGTTTCTGGCTTTTTCAGGAGTTCTAGCGTTTTCGACAATACCAGCTTTTCTGGCAGTTCCAGCTTTCTGGCTTTTCTAGCAGTTCTGGATTTTCCAGGATTTCTGGCTTTTCTGACAGTTCCGGCTTTTCCAGTAGTTCCAAATTTTCTGACAGTTCCAGCTTTTCTGGCAGTTCTGGCTTTTCCAGCAGTTCCGACTTTTCCGACTTTTCTAGCAGTTCCGACTTTTCCGGCAGTTTCGGCTTTTCTGGCTTTTCCAACTTTTCTGCCAGTTCCTGCTTTTCCGAGTTTTCCGACAGTTTTATCTTTTCTAGCAATTTCGGCTTTCTACCCTCTGGATCAGGGCAACGTTATTCCTGAGGATCTCTCATCCTACTAAAACCCAAAGACAAGTGGAGAGAGGAAGAGATCCCAAGTGTGTTGAAATGACTTGAAGGCCATCTCTATTTATACTAAAACGTTGAGCACATGTGGGGCTTATTTGGTTGCTAGCCGACCTTGACGAATTGTCTTATAATGCAAATAAATTCATAACTCCATGAATACTTATCGGAATCAGATGATCTTTAGATCAATCCTACACCTCTCGATGAGAGGGATCCAAGAAAAATATCATCCGCCATAAATAAGATGACCCACATGGAGTTTGGCTTTAGTTGCCAATTTTAACACTTGTGGAAGCATTTATGAATATACCATGTGAAGATAGATCTTGAAGCAGACCTTAAGAGTATCTTGAGGACATCTAGTTATAGCTAGTGTTGTTGAACATCGATCTAGAAGGTTCCTTGGATACATTAATGAAGAACTCATGATGTGATATTGAAGAATATTGTTTGGGTGACATGAAGAGTTGTGGAAACAATTTCTGATAATCATAAAGTTTTCATTGATGAGCTAAGTGAGGGAATTGTTGAAGGCTAATTTGAAGATATCGTCAAGGCTTGTGCAAATTTTTTGGGGAGCCTTGAAGAAACATTGAATCTATCTTCAATAATTGAAGTAGTAGGTTGAAACCCTAGAGGATAGAAGTCCTTAAGAAGATCAGGTTGGAGCCTATAATGGTTGGAGCCCTAGAGGTTGGTGCCTCATAAAGATAAGGTTGGAGCCTTGGAAGATAGGGTTGGAGCCCTAGAGGTCGAAGCCTCACTAAAGTCCGAGTAGGTGCTTGGCACATCCCAGGTTGGAGCCTAGGTGTCTTCTTCTAGGCTTGGAGCCATACCTATATTTTACTTGATTCATTGTAAAGATTATATTAATAAAAGAATTTATTTCTATTGTTCATTTGGTGTTCTAAATATAAGTAATCTAACTCGTAAAAGTAAAAATTGAAAAGAAATATTGATTCACCCCCCCTCTCATTATTTCCAACAATTGGTATCAAATCCAGTACCTTCGCTCAAAGCCTAACAAATTGAAGGTTGATCATTCGAACACAAATGGTGAAGCCAAGGAAGAAAGTCTCCAATCGTCCTAAAGACATGTCTCCGTCAACCACCGAAGTTGAAGTCAATCAATTTGTGAAGGGTCCATTGTTCAATGGAAACTTTGATATATGGGAGGCAAGAATGAGGAATTTCTTAAATACTCAAGGCATTGAAGTCTAGAAATCAGTTTTTGTTGATAGCATGATGGATGGAGATTCCAAGGAACATAATACAAGAGCAATGAAAGTAATATTGAATGGGCTACATGATTCTATGAAGGCTAATTTTGAAAAATGTTTGTCAACAATAGGAATATGGGATAAACTTCATGATCTTCACTCAAAAGGAGTTTTCACAATGATCTCTAGTCAAGAAAATGATGGAAAACAAGAAGGAAATCCAGAACCCATCAAGGAAGCTAAAGATAAGAGTGATAACATCAAGGCTAAAGAAGACCTAGAAGATGAAGAGAATGAAGAATATTTTGAATAAGATCTCCTCACTAAACGTATGGCTTCCATGGAAGAGATTAAGAATTTGAAAAAGGAAAATGATGAACTTAAGAAGAAAGCGCAAGTTGGTGACCAGGACAAGACAAGGAAGGAATTTGACCTCGTCAAGATTCCAGTAAAAGAAAGAGATGAGGAGCTCACCAATATTAAGGAATAATTTCATGAAAACAAGAGAAAGCATCATGAAGAAGTCGTATCCATGACAAATCAATTAGATAAGGTAAAGAAACGGGAAGATTCCTTGTCAAGCCACCTTGAAAAAAGGCACAAGAGCTTGGCCAAACTTGAAACGGAGATTGGTCAATACAAGGAAGAGGTCTCCTCCCTTAGATCTCAACTAGAATAAGCAAGGAAACAAGCACAAGGAGCTGAGAAGGTGATGGAAGCTTTGGCATCCATAGAAGGAAAAGGTGATGAAGTAGAAAAGGAGAGAAACACCATGATATGCCAACTAGAAGAAAAGGATGATGACATCACCAAGTTAAAATCATAATTAACTTCTCTTAAGGCCCAATCATGTGATGCAACCAAGATGATGGATGAAATGAAGAAGCAACTAGTTATGAAAGATGAAGATTGTGAAAATTTGAAAGGAGAAATTGTTTTTTTTTTAAATAAGTTGACTCGTTGAATAAGAACTTAAAAAGCTATCAAACCTTAGATGACATTTTAAGTAATCAAAGGTCTCCCCTTGATAAATTCGGTCTTGGTTATACAGGTGAATTATCAAGCAAGAATGATAATGCTTCAAACAACAAGGATGTGAGGAATCCTAGAAGAAATATTGATGCTCCCAGCAAAGGCAAGAGTCAAGTTGACATTGGAAGAAATACTACTCCAAGAACAAATGTAGATGGTCTCAAGGATACAAGAAGCAATGGTTATCATCAAAGGATCCCAAGGCAAAAAGACTTTACAAGTACATCAAGGAAACCTTCTTCTCCGAGGTACCAAAGTATATTTCTTGGTTATTTCTATTCTTGTACAAACTTTGGGCACATGGAAAACGATTGTAGGGCATATCACAAAGACAAATATAAAGGTACCCGTCAATCTCCAAGAAGCAATTTTGCAAGAATAAGTCATGAATTCTTATTTATGAACAACATAGCATGCTTCAAGTGTCATAACATTGGACATATGTCACGTGATTGTAACTTGATTGAATCCGGAAGTCCCTTGAACACTCTAGCCAACAACACATGTTGTTGACTTGAGGAAGTCATCCTTGATATTCCTAGTATTTGATGGGGACACTCCTTCCAAAAGGAAGACCATGCATAAAGTTAGGGGGAGCTTATGATGATTAAGAATTCTTGCAGAAGTTATCCGTGAATGGGTTCTATGAAATCCTTGATGAGCCACATGGAAAATCATCCTTTGATAAATCGTCTCTCTGGAGAATTTCCATTAAAGAAAATGATCCCTTATTCATCCATGAACTACTATTGAAGATCTCTTCCACTTGATCACTAAGCAAGTAATATTTCATGATCTAGAGGAGGTCGTGCAAATAGGGGGAGTTGGTTCATCACATGAAGAAATTTAAGCACATATATCATGGACCACATTGCTAGAAAGAAGAGAACCATGACAAGGGGAGTAACATACCTATTAAGAACTACTAGTCGTGAATAAAAGAAGAAGCTTGATAGGGGGAGTACTCGAGCACCCCTTTTTCCATTGATGTCAAAGGGGGAGAGAATATTTTAAAGGGAAATAATATTGTCATCAATGAAAAAGGGAGATATTGTTAATCTAGGCAGTCATTGATGTCAATAGTTGATCGTTGATATAGCAGTGATTGGATGGAAAATATTCTTGAAGATGCAGGAAGATGACTACAACTCTTGTTTAAGTTGATGAAGTGTCAATCATGCTTCTTGATGACATGTCTATGATAAAAGACTACATAATGACTTATGTGGAATATAAACATGATGACATGCCGCACCTCCAGTGATCTCCATGATGACACCACATGATGACAAACCTCCAATATGTTGAAGGAAACAAGGTGATGAAGAAGGAAATCAAGGACACATGACACCACATGATGACAAACCTCCAATAATGTGGAAGGAGACAAGGTGATGAAGAAGGCAATCAAGTACATGATGGTGTCCCTACATTGAAGAAGGAAAGCATTATGATGACCCTACATTCAAGAATGCAAGGACATAATAATGATGACCCTATGAAGACAAGGACATGAAAAGGAAAAAATTACTAACAAAGGAATCACCATGAATAAGCCCTACACTTTATTTCTGCACTCGTAAAGGACCAGTCACATTAAAAATTATTTTTCACCTCCTTAGAAGTAGAATCTCACCATGAGACCTTACCATGTTAAAGAGCATACGTTTTCCATTCCAACGAGTTATTACTCAGCCTGAAACTCCAAGTGGTTCGGGAGAAATGAATTTTTGAAGTTAAGTTATTAATTCTAAACATGGATCCAACCTGTGCTAGAGTCCTTATGTCAGCCTCTCCTCCAATAGACATGATTTTTCATTATGACGTATATAAGGCTTATAATCTCTCATTTCAACCATCAATTTAGTTAAGTAATTTTAGAGAGAAAGGGATCGAATTTGAGGTGAAAAAAAAGAAGGAGAAAAAGGACAGCAAATTAGACCTAATTTTGGCACCTGCTACAGATTTCTGATCTGTGCTTATTGCAAACTGAATTATAGAAATTGTAGACCTACAATTTTGGCCAGCCACCATAGACCTGAATTTCGGCCTTGTATCCTTTGAAACTTAGCCCTACGGCCACCTATAAAATTCAGTCTACAACTTCGTGCAACCTTGGCCTAGTGGAAGCAAAATTTGGGCTTGCAATTTTATCATTTTCAGACCTATGGAAATTTGACTTTGAATGAAAACTTGGATTGTTGAAGACTTTTTGTTTTGGATAGAGGAAACCTATTTTAGGAGTAGTGAATTGTACAGTAGCCCTAGTCCTCTCTTGTGAACCAAGCTGAGTTGAAGTAATTTTTATAGTGATACTCCTTGGAAATAGGCTTTGGGCTTGTTGGATTTGTTGGGATTATTGCGGAATAGTAGAACCTATAATTTGATAGGTCCTTGTTGGAGCAACCTCTAGTAAATTTTTTGTGTCCTTGCTAGTGCAACCTCTAGTAAATTTGTTGTGCAGATATTGAGTGTTTTGGAAGGTTTCTTTTAAGTTGTTTTGGAACAATTTTTGAAGACATTCCTTAGCATTACTTGGATAGTTCAGAGAAAACATTTTGGACTATTTTGTGGGCATTTGGAAGAGAACTCTGTGACATTGTTAAATCATCCTTTGAAACTATTCTTGAATACCTTATCAAAGATAATTTGCACATACCTTGCTGGATAATTGTTGACTTGTTGGAATACTTCTTAAGGAATTGATTAGAGACCATTTTGAAGATCAACAACTGAATCTTTAAGCATTGCTTAGAGCATCTTCAAGACTTATTACTAAAGACTTGTGGAAGCATTTATGAAGATACTTTGTGAAGATAGATCTTGAAGCAGACCTTAAGAGTATCTTGAGGACATCTAGTTAGAGCTAGTGTTGTTGAACATCGATCTAGAAGCTCCCTTGGAGACATTAGTGAAGACCTCATAATGCATTGATAGAAGTACTCATGATGGGATCTTGAAGAATATTATTTGGGTGACATGAAGAGCTGTGGAGACAGCTTCTGAGAATCATAAAGTTGTCATTGATGAGCTAAGCGAGGGAATTGTTGAAGGCTAATTTGAAGATATTGTCAAGGCTTGTTTCAAAAGTTTTGGGGAGACTTGAAGAACCATTGAATCTATCTTAAAGAAATAAAGCAGTGGATTGGAGCCCTAGAGGATAGAAGTCCTCAAGAAGATTAGGTTGAAGCCTGTACCGGTGAAAGGGTTGGAGCCCTAGAGGTTGGTGCCTCATAAAGACAAGGTTGGAGCCTTGGTTGATAGGGTTGGACCCCTAGAGGTCGAAGCCTCACTAATGTCCAGGTAGGTGCTTGGCACATCCCAGGTTGGAGCCTAAGTGTCTTCTTCTAGGGTTGGAGCCCTACCTATATTGTACTTGATTCATTGTAAAGATTATATTAATAAAAGCATTTATTTATATTGTTCATTTTGTGTTCTAAATATAAGTAATCTAACTGGTAAAAGTAACAATTGAAAAGAAATATTGATTCACCCCACCTCGTAGTATTTCCAACAGTGTGGTTGGAAGCACAAGTCATAGATATAACCAATTATGTGAGTTTTCTCATGGTGGCCCTCACTAATAATCTCATGTTATTTAGAGAGGAAGGAGGTTATAATTTAGACATCGAATCAAAGGGGAAATCAACATATTAGGAAGAACTAGAGAGGAAATATAATAAATAAATTGAAAAAGAACAACCTAGTTTGAGTGTCATGAACCATTCACAATCCCTATTCAAAATGGAAGCGAAGATAAAAATCAATCCATATCAAGGTGAAATTGAAATTATAAGTTAAATCATTGATTGTATAAATTATAAGTTTATTTATTGTTCATCATTTATAAGAATAAAAAAATATTTCATTTTCTTAGCTAAAATTAGAGGGTCATTCCCTGACCTAAAGGGAAAACCACACAAAGACCATGAGGTTGGAGGGAGATCCTCTAGTGATGAAGTGGGAGGATTTAAAAAATCTCATAAAGTGGTAGTTTTACCCTATCAGATATGTAGAGGACTGGTAGATCTAGTGGAGTTACTTTAAGAAGAGACAAGGGGTAAAGTGTACAAGAGTACACCAAAGAATTTAGAAATATGGTCATAATGTTGGGTATCTCCCCAAAGAACCTAGACACACTCCTCAAGTATTTAGAGGTCTATACAACCATATAAATAATAAAGTAATGCTATTAAGCCCCATAATGGTGGATAGGGCTTGTGTACATGAAACATACCTAGATAACATAGGCTAGAAGATAGGGAAATCAAGTGGGTGAAAGTATAAGGAGCACCAGGAAGGTATTAAGGAGGTGAAGAAGAACTGAAAATTTGGAAAATACAAAAAGGTACTAGCCACAACACAATAGTGCAATCATCCTAGCAACTACTAAAACCACTATAACATTAACAGCCTATTGTAGCGACTACAACACCCTCCAAAATTTGTCCTTAGCCTATTGTAGCAACTACAACACCCTCAAAAATTTGTCCTTAGCTTCGTTTTGGAGCCTCCCTACCAACCATCTTTAGCAACATGTCTTGCACTGTTAAGTACATAGGCTTCATTGGTTTTTCAGCAGCTTTCCAGCATATGCATGATAGCTCACTTCACTCCCCTCATTAGCTACCACTCTAGACTTGGGCCAGCTACTGGTTGAAAAGCTCCCTGAGAAAACTGCACAATTCTGGAGGGGAACCATCCTTCCCTCCAGAAATGTTGCAAATCTGTTGGGTGGCCTATTGGGCCCAAAAATTGCTCATTTCATTCAAACAACCTTCCTCAGGAAAATTACGCAATTTGGCCTAGCAGTGCAGCTCAGCCCAAAAATTATGCAATTATGGGCAGCAGTCAGCTGATCCTCCTAGAAATTACACAATCCCTCTATACAACTAGCTCAGCTCCTCCCATAAATTGTACAAAAACCCCTCTCAGTCAAATAGGTTGTTGCATGTGCCTTCAGGCTGACCAGTTCCACCTAAGACCCAGAAAATTTGACTTTCATGCATGGGTTGCTTTTTCCCGAAATAGAAATAAGCAACATGCAAAAAGCATCCCTATATTTTAGGGAGCTAATTTTAGTAGGTGGAGGTTACATGCAAAGATTGTTTTAGAAAATTTCCTCCAAGCATCACTTTTTCCTAGATTTGTGGCATGCACATCATGAGCCTCAAACTTATTTATATGATGCTTCAAAGCTCATTCTTCACATCGATCTTGGAGCTCTAATATCCCACGACACATCCAGGAGTCTTCGGCACATCCAACTCAGCTATTTTTGGGTAAGTCCGCTTTACCTGTCTTTTGCAACATTCTCTCGCTTTTTATGTTTTGGCTTGTGTGAGTGTTGTCTGCTTGATTTCTATGAACACTTTCTATCATTTGCATGGATGTTATCCTGTACAAGAACCATTTTAGTTTTCATTCGCATCTCACTATTATCACATGCATGACACTATTTTTCACGAACGGTCACTGACTTGGCAACTCTCTTCACACACATGCATATTTTTTCATTTTTGAAATATTGGATTCATTGTTTGCATGCATGATCATTCACTCCTCATTACACTTAGTATCATCATGCATTCACAACTTCGTATGCTTTTAGCTTCTCGTCGATGGGTCTGGGCAACCTTCACCTGAACTTTGCCTTGCCCAAACATGATTGCACAATTCTAAGAGGGAAGGCTCTGCCTTCCTCCCAGAAAATTTGCAAATATATCCAGACAATGTCCTCCATACTTGCTTTGCACAATGAAGTCCCTAGGCCTGCATCACTTACCAGCTAAATTTGTGCATTGCACAAATCCAGTAGTCAACTAGCCTCTTAACAATCTGGACTACCTTTTTCGTAGTTCCGGAAGTTAATCTCCTGGAATTCTAGTGAAAATTGCGCAATCCTTGCTAGCAGTTCCCTGGTTATGTTGCATGTCAATCCTCAAGTTTGCATTTGTTTTAACTAACATATTTCTTTCCATGCATGTCACAATGTCTCCAGAGATAGTAGGTGTTCATCTGTCTCTCAGCACTTCAAGATTAATGGCCTCCAAGAGAGCATGGTCAAAGGACACCAACAGAAGCGCAACTGGAGATGCAGTTGAGTGAGTGTCTATGAGTTTGTTGATATACGAAGACACCAAGCTAATCATAGACAAAGACATCTAGTTGAAATGGAGAGAGGTCAATGATGAATTCTCAAGCACATTTGGGGAAGAACTTGTAGACCACAAAGTCTATGTGAACATTCACAAGTCCAGATTTTACAGGATTGCATGCAGATATCCTACGTTCCCATGCATGAACATGATGCATTGATTGTCTCGCACACTAATCCCGAGATGATGGTGTTAAGCAGTGTCAGCAGGACAGAGATTGCTACCTTCAGGACATAGGATTATCAGCAGATGTACCACTTTTTGAAGCTAGTGATCACCATGGAGACACCCTTCAGCATACCCAACAACAATGCCAACTCTAGGTATATCTTGAAGAACTCGGTGAAGGAGCCAGCCAAATTCAGGATGATATCCAACTAGATTTATAAGAAGAAGATACTACGGAAGGTGTATCAGTAATTGGTCATCTTTGCATGTCGCTTGTATGGCCAAGAGAGCACAGATACCTTCCTGCATAGTTGGGTGATTGCATTGGACCAACTAACTAGTGAAGGAAAAGCATGCAACTGATCTGACATGTTGGCTCACAGGCTGAAGGAACAGGTAACAGGAGCTCCACAACCGTCCAAAGGCTAGCAAGAAAAAGTCTACATGTCTGCTTACATCTTGGATGTAATATGTGCCCGTCAAGAATTCCTGGGCTTGAAGTGGGCATGGAAATCAAAGGAAACCCCTAGAAGCTTTCGCGGGGTCATCACACAGTTGTCAAACCATTTTGTCATGCTAGTGTACAAGATTATATTTGAGTAGGATCCACCTTGCAAGTCGAAGGCAGCAATGGAGGCACTGATCGACATAGCGGATTGGTATGCCTCACTGTTTGGCACCTTCATACGGATGTATAATGCATAGAAGCCTATGCATATTTTGCTGAATTTTTCCACATACAATCTTGTCATGCAAGAAGTGTCATACCACATTTCGACAGGACTGTCAACTAGGCTACACCAAAAGAGGAAGGTACCTTGGCCCACTCTTTAGTTGCGTATTGGTTTGTACGAGATACATAATCTCAAGCATGTGGATGTTAAGATGAAAGAGTTCAAGAAATTTACTTTTGGAACCCGAAGCTTCAATCCGTATGACTCGCATTGTTTTGTGAAGGATCACTACACGAGAGTATAGTTTCTGTGGATCCACAAGTTGTGTCATTGGGTTGAGGAAGACTCATGGAGATATTGTCACAGCTTCTCCAGGCCTAATGATTGGTCGGCATCATTGTGGAATGGTTATCGAAACAGCATGAAGCAACATCTAGGAGAGAAGAAGCAACAGAGGTAAACATACCGATGCACGACAAAGGCAAGAGAAAGATTGTTGACGACGCAGAGGCAAAACAAAGCTGCAAGTTCAGAGCATACCCACTTGCGTAAAAAGCAACTTTGGCAACAAAGGTGAAGAGGCAACAATGCGACAAGAGGACCACACAAACGTAGAGAGAAAAATAGAGGATGGAGGAAACGGTGAAGTAGTTGCATGAGTTGAAGGAGAAACTCTGGAAGGAATAGGAGTTGCATAGATAGGAGAAGGAAATGCAGCAAGGATAGACATAGCATGGATCACAACATGCACACATTGGTGAAACTGTGCCCATACAAGTAGTAGACTCATCCAAGTAGCTCACGCAAATTAGATAGGGTGAGAAATTGCAGGAGCAGGACTTCGCTCAAGAGATTGAATGAGTACTTGAGCAGATGGATACGAGGATGGAGCAGCCAGAGTTAGATCAAGACATCAACCTCATGCCTTACCATCGATTGGTCTATCCATGGCTTCCACAGATCTGGAAGAAGAGCAAGTCCTAAGCAACCAAGGAGATACTCAGATCCTTTGAAGACAATCCGAAAGAAGAGATGCACAACATGTCATTCAATGAGTCGCATCATAGAGTTGTGCAATAATGTAGAGTGTCTACCTGGATGATCACAAATCTCCTGTGCGAGGAACAAGTTATCGTATTTGATGTGCGCAAGCATCTGACAGCATTGGTCAATGCTACCATAGCATATGCCGAAGCCACTAGCTCGAGTGTTCGCTTCTTAATAGTAGAGAATGAGTGAATGACTAAGGAGTTACAGATGGCCAAGTAGGTAGGAGAATCGGTTGCAGCATCCACCTGAGCAGAGTTGAAGAAGGTGATACGAGATGAAGTATCTTCCCTTGAGACTGTGATGTGGGCATTGTATTCCATATTTGCTATCGTGCATAAGGAAATTGTCTATCTCAACGGTTGGCAGCAGCGTTATGCTAGGAGAGCACGTACCTTATCAAACTTGCATGCTGCTATCAATTACATGTAAACATGGACAATGAGATACAAGGGAGTCTTATTACACTTGCCCAAGATGATGAAGCCCATAGTGATTGAGTTGAAGGCATGTATCCAAAGTTAAATCAGGAACTATGAAGAACTCCTACAGCTCATCACTAGTTTACAGGCTTCCCATGCAAGGGTATTCAGAAGCATGGATGCTTTTTTGCATGCACATGCGATCCCATTTGTTGGGACGCTCACCAAGGCAAAGACAAAGGCACAAGTCTGACTAGAGCTAGACTTGTACTTTGACGAGTTGATGCACATAGCCACCAGCGCAAACTTGGCGATCAATGTAGACATTATGCATTAGGATGTCACTAGTCTAGCTATACTCAAGACAATAATGTGCATGTTATCAGATGAGTTAGATAGAGGAGCCAAAGCAGTGTACCTAGATGCAACAAAGGCAAGAGTTTGCTTCCAGAGAGATGTCATCACAGAGTACGCGGACACCATCGCGGAATAACGAGATTGGCATCAGTTCACCACCATCAACCATCATGACGATGTCAAAGGGTTGGTCTTCCCACAGTTGTCTGAGTCATAGTGATGTCTTGCATGGATTTCTCAAGCCTATTTTGTCTGACATGCATACATGTGCAGATTGTATGTAACATATTTTCAAGTGGAAGTTGAAGTTTCGATAGCTGAATGTAACAGTCATAGAGTAGTTGAAGAGTCATGAGGGTAGATGAACAGTCACAAAGGGGAATTTCAAGGGTCACCCCACCCTTTTCTATATATAGTACCTCATAACTCATTATATAGGCTTTTGGTCACCCAAGCTTTTGAGAGGAGTAACTTAGAGAAAGCTTGGAGATGTTTGTAATGAGCCTTGGCTTCTCCATAGTGCAGAGCTAGTACATCTCTTTGGAGGAGTAGGCGGCAGTGACCGTAACGTTCCGCTATCAGGACTAGTGGTTGGTCATGGTTGTACTATATGATTGGAACTTTCACTTCTTAGTATAACAAATCCAGCACATTTCATGCATATGTTGTTATTGTATTTCATCTAACTTGTTTACTCTAATGATATATGTATCTGTTTGCTTACGCATGCATGTATGTAATCTTTCTTTATAAGTATGTATGAATCTTACTAAGATGTGTTGTTGGTTTAACCATCTCTTTGGATTATTAGCTTACTTGATTTCTAGTTTGCGATGCATCTTCGCTTGTGTGTTCCCTTCCAAGCCATGTACTTCCACAGGTTTCCAAGGGGCACACTCACCCCACTTTCCATGTGTTAGAACCATTCATGCACCTACCCTGGCTTGTTGCACATGTCACACCCTTGCTACCAACAAGGACATATTACTTTCCTCTACGCGCAACTGCGGTCAAGGCGATACCGTACAACCCACTGCTAGGACTCCTACACCAAACGGTCTGAGGTCTAGTTGGGACTTCTTACTGGGGAGATCCCCTGACATGTTGGCGGGTCCAGCACCATCAATACAGTCATACAAAGGAGAAGTGTTGTAAGTTGCATCCAGAGCTCAACCTGAAGAACAAAAGAAATATGCTATGAAGAAAAATATCATGATCATTGATTATATAAACTAGATGGAAAGTAGCTTGGATGTATATGAGAGTTTTATCTCTAAATTATTGTAGAAGGGGGTAAATTTGAGTTTCCTTTAGCAAGAGGAAGAGAAGGAAATGACAAAAATATTCCATATAATGATACATGTTAAGAAAATGAAAATTGGTTCTCTATTCGACTTAGAATCATAGATGAATCTCATATTAGTACATTTTTTCAAGAAACTAGTACAAGAAACTCATGACCATCCTATCCCATATCCATTAGTATGGGTCAACAAGGAGGCAGAGAAAGGTAACCAAACAAATCAAATTTTATATCAATGTTGACTTTATTAATGAAATAGAATTGGATATAATTTAATCAGATGTATGTATGTTGTTTTGTTTTTAATATTTCCTGTATGTATATGTGGGATTATTTAGATAGGAAGAGGGAAAGATGGGGAGAGAGGATGGGGGAGATAGGGGGAGGAGAGAGAGGAAAGAAGAGTGAGAAGGAGGTGAAGAAAGAGGGTGCGAGAAAGAGAGGGGAGAGAGAAAGAGGATGGAAGGAGAGATGATACATATTGGATCATTATATTATTTTTTGTACTTCTTGATGCTTTTAGAGTGGAAAAAGTTGATGAATCATATCACGAGACCATTTTTACTTGTGGGTCCCAGTTTGGCAGATTGAGGTATAAAACATTTTGAAAATAATGTGAGGCATAAAATGACATTTTTTATGGGTTAAAATTTATTGCGTAAGTTCCACACCCCTAAGAAATAGTCTACACATATATACCTTTCTAATTGTGTAAGAGTTTCCTCAACTGGAGTCCATATGAAAATGTTAAGCCACTCGAAAGTTGACCTTCCTGTTTTAACCACCATGATTCAAGAGGATGCCAGATAAACCCCCATTATTCATGGAAAAAGGGCTAGCCACATAATCATGATGGAGAGTGTAAGTATGAAAATTCTTAGTATGTGTACCAAAAATGCTTCACTTAATTCATTGGTGACAAGTGACCCTAACAACAAGATGTGGCCAATTTTATGCTTCAGATATAAAATAAAACATGATAAAACCATGAAAGAAAATATCTGATGCCAGCCCAAAACATATAGCAATAGAAAAGAGAAGTGTAATAAACCAATAGAATATTTTAAATGAATTATAATTTTATTGAAAAACCTGGTGAAGAATATTTACAACACAGATCTGTAAATCCCCCTCCACGGGATGGGTCCTTTTGATGTACTTGGCCTTCAGTGATCTTGTTCTTCTCTCTCATAATGCAGAAAACCCAAAAGCAAGATGGAACTCAATTGGGAGCTCAAATGGTATGAGAACATAATGGTGATGATGATAATGATCATGGTAAAGAATGAATGGAAAACCAGCTTATTTCTAACAAAATATTGGGCTAAATTAGGAATTGGAAATTAATAAAATATTATTGACCAAATCAAAACCTAACCGTTAGGAATACTTTATTATATTTTTTGGAGAGGGAAAAGATATTCAAAATGGTCAAATATATTTACTTAGAAAATGGTTGAAGTAATTAACAAATAAAATTATTTATTAATTACTTTACGAAGATTAAGAAAAGTGTGAATTTGAAATAATTATTAAATAATCGTTTAACAATTATTTCAAAATAAGAATAAGGAATAATAAATAAATAGTGATTTATTTAATTATTCCAAGGTGATTTAATCGAATGTGTTAAGAATTAATTACCAAAAAATGATTTAATAGTTATTTCTAGAGAAACTTAAATAAATAATGATTTATTCAATTATTTTCATGGTTTTTTTTAAATAGAAATAATTTAATAAAATTGTTTACTAAATTATTTCCTATGGTAAAAATGATTTTACTGTGGTAAAATCAATCCTACATGGTGTATTTCAATCCACGTAGTTAGAAATGGCTAGGAGATCATTATCTAGGTGATAACAGATTTCCCCCAACATATGAGCGTCGAGAGAAAATCATATGACTGAAATACATTGTAGGTTACACTTCCACTAGACACCAAAGTGGAGTCACAGAGAGAGAGAGAGAGAGAGAGAGAGAGAGAGAGAGAGATTTAAAGTAACGCAAGGAAGGATAGAAGAATGGAGGCAGAGAGACCTACTAAGCTGATATAACTCTCTTTTTATTTTGGAGTAAATGATCTCATATGCAGCGGGGGCGGTGTACCCATACCCACTTGTTATAGACATTTTTGTGCCTTACAGCATGAAGCATGAAATGTCAATAATCTAAGGGATCCAAAGTCCCTAAACATGTTGTTCCTACCCCTAGAGGAACAAGGTCAGCAAACCACAGCACTAAATATCAGTTCTCCACCTGAAAACACTCAAAAACAAGCTAATTCTGGATCATGTCAACTGCTCCACTGAGCATCTGCGCTGAATGTCAACTGCTCCACTCTGTACTTGCGCTGAATATCAACTGTAATGAAGGCTACCTGCGCTGGGTGAGATTGGCCAAGTGGCACAGTCATTCCTCAAGGTGTCAGTGCCCAGGAAGCTTCCAAAATGACACTTGGATCAGGGAATTCGCCTAGTGATGAGTAAGAGGATCTAGATCTCCAAGTGGAAGCAAGAACCTCCAAGTGGACTCAAGAACTGAAGAATAACTGAAGTGGGAGAGGACACTAGTTAGCTTCATGTCAGCCTCAAGCTGACTCATCCTTTCTCCAAAACTCCTATATATAGAGCTCTCTCATGAGGTCTAAGGAGGCTGGAATCTTGTGAATGTAAGGAAGTGCTGTTGGTTTGAGTATAGAACTATTGGGTGATTTGCTTGAAGGAGGTGAAGAGGAGATTTCTTTCTGCTGGGAGGTGTTGCTGGATTGGGCCTCTTATGGTTGTAACACTCTCAGAACTTTACTTCTTCCATTAATAAAGCATTTGAGGTTCTTCTATATGCATGTGTCTCCATGGCGTATTGATACTTGTATATTTGATTTATTCTAATCCTTGAATCAATTATGAATGTATGCTTCTTGTAGTTTCCCTCTCTTGTCATTTTGCAGGATCTTGGTGTAGCTGGGCCAGTGAAAGAGCAAGGAGCTGGGAGCAAGCAGCAAAGAGAGAAGATTGGATCAATCATTAGCGGAAGACAATGGTTAGTGGATCTCTTTCTCCCCTCTCTTATATCTCATAAAGAAGTAATTTCAAATAGCTTTGCATTCGGTTGTTGCTGAGGTACTATCACCCTTAGAGTGGGATAGGGTCATTCCGTATTGGATACTTTTCCCAACAACACCACTGAGATAACTGAGTACAAATAGTAATGGCATGCCAAACAATGTGAGACTGAGGTACAATGTACATAATATGTTGGTATCAATGGAAAAAATGTAATAAAATAATACAACAAGCCCCATATACATATTGTGCCTTGAAAACAGATGTCAGGATTGAATAAATGACATATGAGTACAAGAGATAATATGCCCCTCAAGCTGATATGCTGAGGGAGAATCACAACCAAAGAAGCCTTGTTGCACAGGAAAGGGCTTTGAAGATATGAATGGATAATCTAAATGAAACATGCATGTTGTGGTGTTGATGGTGTTGGACCCACCAACATTCAAGGGATCTCCCCGATATGAAGTTCCAACTAGGCCTCACACCCTTTGGAGTAGGATTCCCAGCAGTGGGTGCTAATGTTATCCCTTAACTGCAAAAATGCGCAGAGGGAAGTATGATAACTTTAGGGGAGAGAAAGTGTGTGAACCTACAAATATTCAAGTGCAATGCATGAAGGTTCCAACACATGAAGGGAGAAGGAAGTGGTCCCCTTCGAATCATGTAATAGTATGTACCTTGAAAGGAACACACAAGAGAAATCACATCACAAGCTAAGATGCAGAATAGTTCACAAGTTAAAGTGATGAGTTAATACAACAACACACATTCAACAAGATTCATACAAATTCAAATGAAATAGTTCATAATCATAAGTGTAAGTTAAATAACATACATTATAAATACAACATTAATAGTCCTACTATATTCACAACATATGCATGAAAACGTGTTTGCTCTGATTTTATTATTATAAGTGAAAGTTCCATTCATACATACACCATTGGCGACCATTAGCCCCAATAGTATAAAATTACAGTCAAGAACACCTACTCCTCCAAATAAGTATACTCACTCTATGCTATGGATTAGCCAAGGCTCTTCGCAATACTCCCAATCTCTTTCTAAGCCTAAGCCTATCCAAAAGCTTAGCTCCCAAAATTCGATTACATGAGTTATGAGGTTTTATTTATAACAATATGGGTGACTTTTCAACTCCCCTTGGTGACCTTCAGACTACCCTCATGGCTCTTCAACCTCTTTACAAAAGTCACTCATTACATTAAATGATGACTATTGATATTCCAATATTGGCACCTAGAATTTCACTTACAACATAATTACAAATAATATTACATTTTACACTCATACCCATATAGAACAAAATAGGGTGGAGACAACTTGACATCCTAACAAGAAAATAAACTATGATGCTTGAGTTTAGGAACACTCTAGCTTGACAACTTCCACTTGATGCTTCTTGGTCATGTATTGATGCCAATATTGGTATTGTGTGATGACATCCCCAAACTAGATGATATCGTCAGGCTAGAAGCATACTCTAGACTCCATAGCATCTAGGTACAATGATTTGGAACTAGTCTTAACTTCTTTCTCGAGCAGGAGAAACATGGTTTTGATCTAGACAAGACCACCAATGTAGTTCTGCATGTCTTGTCTGTTCAACTCTAAATCCTCCTTGGTGGCAACCTGTCTCAGTTGCTCCAAGTACTCATCAATATCCTACCTGACTCGGTGTTTGCATTTAGATTCAGTGTGTGAGTTGACTAATGGTATTTGGTGGGTTCTCACCATGAAATCCAAAGTATTGTACAACCATACATATGAGCCCTGAATGTTTCCAATGAATGAGGTGAGATGCTTGTTGTTCTGAATCAACATTCGCATTCATTCTTTCTCTATCTCTACCTATGTCTTCATCTTCTTTACTAAAGTAAGTGGTGCCCCTTTGTATCACATTGTCCATTCTTACATGACGATGATGACAGTTTGTACATTCCTAATAGTCTTCACAAATTCCCTTCTCTGTTGCTACAAGCTATGCAAGCGGACAAATTCCTTATGTACGTTCATGAGCTCCTCATAGAGGTCCCACATGGTCTCTCCAAGTGTTGATACTTCACCAGGAATCGCTTCTCTCATTTCCACCAAGCGGACGTATGGGGGAGTTGCATTCTGCGTT
Organism: Pinus tabuliformis; assembly: GCA_031772625.1. Lineage (NCBI taxonomy): Eukaryota > Viridiplantae > Streptophyta > Pinopsida > Pinales > Pinaceae > Pinus > Pinus tabuliformis. Next base: position 1,589,034,256 of record CM062804.1, read on the forward strand.
GCTCCACGACGTTATTCTATCTCTTGTCAGGAAACCTGTAGGTTGTGTATAAATTTCTTACTCTCAACTGTCAAATGTTGAGTGTTTGATTTTGTTGCACCAATGAAGGCCAAGTTGGCTTCGATAATGGCATTTGGATTCCTGCTAGTGTCTGCCACTATCACCATTTCTCTAATGAATGAAAATGATGCATGACCATCCAAATAATGGTCTCTCCATGCCTATACAATCCTCTTTTTAAGTTCATTATATAATAGATTGTACACATCCATTATCGATCATCATCAAGAGGAACTATGTCCCCTTCCTCGCTCCAAGCTAACTCTATGGGTGGAGGTGGTGGAGACTAAGTGGTGAGTTGTGGTGCACTAGGAATTGGGTCAACATCTTCATCCATGGTTTTGGTTCCAACTCCATATCCATAACTTCAATCAAGTCTTCAATCTGTTGAGGAATCTCTCGATCTTGCATATGTTCACTCTCCCCCTCTTCTACTAGTTAATTCTATCCTTACTTGTTGGCTTGTGGGGCCTTACCTAGGTTTAGTGTTAGTTAACCAAACAAATCCCTACACTACTGGCTCTTTCAACATCATCCCATGGAGCGCAAATCGAAGTCTCACCCTAAGCAGTATGGGGGAATGCTAGAACCAAGTTTCCACACCCTGAGATGGTTGTGATGTCGGTTTGTTCCTTCTTTTCCTGCTTTCACGCAGGTCATTAAGTTCTAGGCCTCTATCTATCTAGCCCTTTATTCCGCCTTTCAGTACCTCCATGAAGGGGCATGATTGACCTTCGAGCAACCCTAACCTGTGGTTAAGGTACTTTCACACTACTAGGGTAGCGTATCGTGTAGATTCCCAAACTAGCTTAAGTGTCTTACCTATCTTATTAAACAATCACAATTAACACCGTGAAAACAACTGTTCTTATTTTCGTTTAGTTAACCAGCATGATTACATACATTCGCACATCACATAAACATTATAAATGAAATTCATACACCATATGACAAGATGCATTAACTGGAAAGAAAGACATAGAATTTGTAGAATGCCTCTCTTTATTGATATCTTCAGATGATTACAAACTCTATCTGCCCTGCACACACAGCTGCAAGGGTCTGTGTACTCCGCTGCAAAATTCTACCCTAGGCCTCTACGCACTCAGCTGCAGAGCCTCTACCTATGCTACGACCCAAAACTTAGACTTCTCTCCTTATCACTCAAGACCTCTTCTATATCTTCTTACGTCTTACTTCTTAGAGCTTATTTACTTAGTTCTTTTTATATAATCCCATGGCTCGCGGACCATGGGTAGATCTTTACAGCCGACTTTAAACTTTACAAATAAGGGAAGACAACCCTTTATGACTTATGACACCTTCACACTCCTCGACCATAAAAAGCGGAGACTTTACAACTTTATTACAAAATTCGACCCAAAGCATGGGCTTTTTGCCCCAAAACTGTCCTTGGGGGATCCCATTCCCAATAGGCCCCCAACAAAAACATTGTGACTCGCCCTCGAGTCACTCAGTAGGCAGGGAGATCTTAGTGCGAAGACCTCCCAGCTCAACCTATATGACCACAACCTCGGCAGTGCACTGTGTGGCAGCCTGCTTGATGTCTTCAACAATCTACTCGATCACTGCTCCTGAACTATCGGCCTGAATCTTTTGCTAAGTTGCTTTCAGGGTTGCAAGCTTTCATTCAATAGAGTCTATGACTATGTAAGCCTCATCCATCCAGGGCTTCAGTCGCGCCTTCAACACTGCTTCCTTGTGCAATGCTGCATCCACCTGCTCTTTCAACTGCTTGGCCTCCTACAACTTTTCCAGTCTCTATGTGAGTGCGACGGTTAGCGTTGTGCCTTTGAATTCATCATAGCACTACTGCAGCTCACATGTTTCTGTCTCCAGTCATTGTACATTAGGGTCCTCCTACAAGCTTGTTAGTACCTTGAACAACTACTCGAAAATTTGTGTGCAGTCTGCCACTACACTATCAATCGTCGTTATTGCCTCCGTGACAGTGGTTGCACGCTTCTCCTTCACTTCAGTGGAGTTTAAGGCTGGGCCTTCAACTGTAACTTGGTGATCTTCAAGTTCAACTCCAACTGAACCTGCACCATTTTTGTACAAGTGTCGCACACCCGTGTAGCCAGCTTGCGGATCCACACCTCGACTAGTTCTTTCTCCGGAATGGCCAACTCTGGGACCATTCAACATGCCTCCTCCACAACCTAAAGTATACACTTGTTCTGGTCAATTGCCTCGGTCATGGAAACAATGGAAGAGTCTCGTTGTAGTGCCATCTGCTCATTGTTAATCTGTTGCTTGTTGATCACCTATAGGGCATGGTGCTCTCAGGCCCTCAGCTCCGCAATTATGCCATCCTACAAGAGGTGGAGCGCTTCGCCAGGGAGCACTACTAGACTCAGCCTTACTCCCTTGAGGGCACTGACAGTGGGCCTGTCAGCTTCATTCTCCATGGTCAATGCTCCATCACGCAACACTATCACGTTGGAGGCTTTCACACGCAGCATCGCGGCAGCTTTTAAAGTGCCGATAGCAAAGCCGGTGGACATTTTTCTAGCCTGTGGCATGCAGGTCTACAACTCCTGCAAACTTGTCTCGATAGCCCCCAAGATTAGTTTCTGCTACTACTCAAACAGTTGTAGGGCCTCCGCGGTGACATCTCGCACCATGTGACCAATGTCATGCAAATCGCCCTCGGAAGGGTGATTGGGTCTAGTGATGTCTTATTGGCCTTGGATTTCTTCCTAGACCCTCCTTTCTCCTACTCCTTGGATGCTTGATGTAGGAGGACGTCGCCTATGGGTCCGCGCCACGCTGCTCTATCTTCTTGTCTGTCTCTTCCTCTCTCTCGAGTGAACACAATCTCCCGCCTTTGTCTGAGCCCTGCTTTGTTCCACCTTTTTTCTTCTATGTCTGTTGAGTGGCATTATGCTCTACCTGGGCCTTCTCAATGGCCTCTTTCTTTCTCTTATCGGCCAACTGCATCATCTTGAGCTTGGCTTCCTCCTTCTTTTTCTGTGCGGCAGACTTGCTCCCTCCCACTACCAAGTCTATTGTGGTGCACCATTCTACTAGCCATCGATCAAGTACTGCATCAATGACATCATCCATTGCCAAGTAAGGCAAGTCATACCATGTCTGTGCAAGGTCCTTCTGTGCCCTGATGGACACATGGTGAAAATCTTCTTTAAACTCTGCGTATCCTTGCATGTTGGCAAACACTGTAGGTGACAACCGTGGTTTGCGATTGATGGCCATGCAGATGTTCATCTCCATCAATATCCAAAAGATCTTACTGTCCTTGATGCGCTGTGCATCCTTGGTCGCCCACAATGAAGCATACTTCACTTCTTCTGGTAGGTCTAGCACAACGGAAGGGAATTGGTTGTCCTCTAGTAGCTCCCATGCTACCAGCACAATAGATAGCAAGAGCCACACATAGTGGAACATCTTGCTAAGCTCTTGTGCTTCGTGGCAATTCACAAGGAACTCACCACAGAGATAGTCTACCCAATTGAACTGAACTCCTTCGGTGCACTAGGCTGCTAGCACGACGACAAGCGCCAGCACCTCATCGGTGCGACACTTCCTCATCACCTTCCCTGCTAAAATATGCATAGCTACCTTTACAACAGGGTCAAAGATGCTAGATATGCAATATCCATGTGGCTTCCTTACCAACTTAAACTTCTCTTTCATGGCCTCCACGAGGGCATGCTCACCACCTTTTCTGCCAAATATCATGGCCAGATTTTCTCCTATGTAGGGAAACCACATGATCTAATGGATCAATCTATTAGTGATGGGTATTGGCTCCTCTAGCCATAGAAACCCATCATGCACCAAGCATAGTAGCTACTTGATGACCAAGACTATAATCAAAGTGCGGTTGTAGTGCAGCATCCATAGCAAGTTGATCAGACCTACCTTGTCTACTCCTCTGAGCCACCTCCATGGCTCCAATGTAGTCATTCTAGTGGTTATATCGATAATGTGGTGCATTAGTTGCTCTGTCGCGAAGTGTGGGAACTTCTCATGGTCGGCCAAGTCCTAGTCTTCAAGCTTTAATAGAGGAACCTACCCCAAGCACAGCCCTTCAAAAACAATTTCATCCAGCAACAGAGGGGTTTACAAGGGGACCTTGGTCTTGCCTTTGCACGAAGGGACATACTCAGGCGACCGAGTGATAGGGTCAGCGCCCTGGGATTCAACTTCCTCCACATCTATCCCCACATCCTCCTCATTCATTGAGATGCCTTTGATGTCTTCCTCCTCTGGCTCCAAATTGATGGCTTTGCCCTTTTCTTGTGTGGTGGGCTTGTCCTTCAGTGGGTTTCTTCTCAGTGATGCATGCACCGATATTGCAGGATGCTTTCCCTTCTTATCATTTGCACTCTCCTTGGTTGGGGTGGGCTTTGCTCTTGGCATCCTTGGTGATTTGGGGACATATGCTAATACTTCGACAACCTTTGGGGCAGCTTCTTTGCCCTCCATAAAAGTTTCCGGCACCGGATCCTCTACTTCCGTATCTATAGCTATGGCAACTGTCGACATAACACTAATCAGCAATGCTCGTGACGTCTCTAGTAAGTCTCAAACGTTGAACTCACTATCAGAGCCTTGAAAAAGTCTCAGTTCATGTGTGCCTGAGATCTCAACAACTCAATTCTCAAAATGCCAAGTTTTTTTCGCTAGGCAGCCCCCTGTAATTTATAGGGAATTTTGAAATCAAATCCGACCGTTCCCCCCAAATTCGATTCATTAATGCTGGATTGGCAGCATAGTTTCAAGGATCTGACCCATAAATTCCATCTTAAATGCCAGCCGCCCACTCCATTTGGCCACATTTCGACCATCAAATCATGAATAATGACTTTAACGGTCACTTTCTAGCTAACCTGTGCGATTTCTCCTTGTGTAGCGTAGCTCCCTTCGTGCTGCCATGAACCCTGTGACACTTCCTTGCTAAGCACAATCCTCCAATCGTGCAGCTCCCCAACTCGGGCAGTGTAGTTTATAGTCCTGCACCTCCTTTCAGCTGCCTAGAGCACTAAGACTGTGCTACCTTCATATAGTCACATGGCCAGACAACCGGTGTATGGTTTCAGGTGACTTCCATTCACCTTTCTTGGGAAGGGATCTCCATTCAATTTCAACAACTGAACCGCTCCTCTATCGGTTATCTCCTTAATGACATAGGGCCCTAACCAGTGCATTCTAAATTTTCTTGGAAATCTATCAAACTTGTTGTCATATAACAAGACCAGGTCATTTACCTTCAAGGTGCGCAGCTTAATGTGCCGATCGTGCCATGCTTTTTCGCGCTGCTTGTGGAATCATTTTTTGGTTGCATGGGGCGTGACCCAAGTTCAAAATTAATTAGCCAAAAAAATCCCTACAGTACTGGCCCTTTCGGCATCAGCCCACAGAGTGTGGACCGAAGTCTCACCTGAAGCAGTATGGGGGGATGTTGGAACCAAGTTTCTGCACCCTGAGATGGTTATGATGTCAGTTTATTCCTTTTGTTCCTTCTTTCACGCAGGTCGTTAAGTTCTAGGACTCTGTCTATCTAGCCCTTTATTCCGCCTTTTAGTACCTCTTCGAAGGGGTACAATTGACCTTCACACAGCCCTAACCTATGGTTAAGGTACTTTCGTGGTGCTAGGGCAACGTATTGTGCAGACTCCCAAACTAGCTTAAGTGTCTTACCTATCTTATTAAACAATCACAGTTAGCACCGTGTAAACAGATATTCTTACTTGTGTTCAATTAACCAACGTAATTACATACATTCACGCATCACATAAGCATTATAAATGAAATTCATACACAATATGACAAGATTCATTAATAGGAAAAAAATACACAAAATTTGTAGAATTCCTCTCTTTATTGATATCTTCAAATGATTACAGATTGTATCTGCCCTACTCACACAGTTGTAGGGGTCCACATACTTAGCTACAGACTTCTACCCTAGGCCTCTGCACACTCATCTGCAGAGCCTCTACCTACCCTACAACCTAAAAAATAAACTTCTCTCCTTATCGCTCAAGACCTCTTCTATATCTTGTTTCTTCTTACTTCTTAGAGCTTACTTACTACAGCTCTTTTTATACAATCCCATGGTCTACGGACCATGGTTAGATCTTTACAGCAGACTTTAAACTTTACAAAATAAGGGTTAACAACCCTTGATGACTTATGGCACCTTTGCACTCCACGATCACAAAATGCGGAGACTTTATAACTTTATTACAAAATTTGACCCAAAACATGGGATTTTGGCCCCAAAACTGTCCTTGGAGGATTGCATTCACAACATTGCTCTTCAACTTGAATCGATTTTGTTTTTCCTGCCATTACACCTTGCCTTTCTTCTTCTTCCTTATTTTGATTCTCCCTTTTCCTATTCTTCCCTCAATTCTTTCTTCTTTCTGCACTCTCGGTTCTACTTCCCGCAAGCTCTGCTTTTATCTCTTCTTCTGCTCTTCTCTCTGTCTCCTCTACTTCCTCTGCTAAATTTGCTTGCATAAGGATTGAATCCACTGTCACTCTGCAGCTTTTCTCTCCCTCTATTCTATGAGAAATATTTCTCTTTCCCTTATCTTGTACTAGAATGTTTCCTGTCGCTACAACTATTCAACTTGCTACCATGTTAGTGTTGACTCCTTTTCTATAAACAATTAAGTGTCTGCATATATTGGCAAGTTAACTGGCGCTTTCTAAACTTCTTCCCAAGTACTTCTTTAAGTAGTCTCTCTTGAAGAAGCTCTCTTTGGTGCCATGGTAATAATGACTGCTAGAGAGAAGTGCTTCATAAGTGTGGTACCTATGGGACAAAAAGGACACTCATGGAAAGCAAACATTAGCTTCAACAAATCGACTTTCAAGGCATGAGAAAGCAGCAAAGCAGGAATATGATGGGAATTATTGCACAAATTTCTTCGGGAAGAGGGACTGGCTACCTGTGGGAACTGTGCATTGTGTAGTCCCAGCAGCCAGGGATGAATCTTGTAGATTGAGACTGTGTAATGTGCAGTCCCAGCATAGGTAGAGATTGGGAGAGACTATGCATTGTGTAGTCTCAGTGGCCAAGGTGATAGGTTGACCCCTAGAACTACATAGTGCGTAGTTCGATCCATCTTGTACTAGACATTGTGCAATTCCAAAGGCCAATCTTGTGGCTTGATCCTTAGGATTGCGTAGTGTCCATCTGGGTAGGGAAAAATCCAGCGAAGGGAAGTACAGATCTACCTAGTGGAAGTGTGAAAAATGAGCAGAAGTGAATGATGATGTGAGATTGAATGCACAATGGACTAAGTGTGAATAAATTAATGTGGATCAAGTCAAAAAACTGATCAAACATAAGGAAAATCAAGTATGTGAGGAGAGTTGCTGCAACAATGACCATGAGTGAAAAAACTAGAAAATCGATGTGAAATTTGTTAAATGCAAACAATAACTTGAAAAAAACCTATAAAAACTAAAACAAGTTGAAACACCAATAACCATGAAGATAAACAAGAAAAACAAAACTCAAATAAGAGAAATGAAAAAATGTGATAGAAAAGGTGGAAAAATCTGATAAAAGAAAAATTCACTCAGAAAAGTGACGATGACCCCACCGCAGGTTCCTTGATATCTTCAAGAATGCTAGTGTAGGAATTTATAGGATAAGTTCCTCAGACAGAACACCAAAGGACACCGCTCACAAACAAATCATAGATCAATACACCAGTATTCTTGACATGGTTAAGACCCTCAAAGAGGGAAACAGTCCACGGCCTGAGCCAACGCAGCCACTTCAGGAAATTTATTAATAAAAGAATGAAAATTTACATAAGCTTCTCTCATGAACGGATACCCTATAAATGACCCCCCATGCTCTTTAAATAGAGATCATGGACCAATCAGGTGTTAAGCCATGGATCAAGTGTCGGTAATATCGAGGAGAGAATGAATTGTCAGATCACTTCATGTCTAGAACATATCGTGACCGTTGGATTCTAAGTTACAAAAGTACATAGTAAAGAAACACACTTTACCTAACTCTGCACTAGACCAAGTTATACTTAACTATTTCCTATGTGTCAGAATATCCTAACATCCCCCCTTAAGAACAACTTGGGATATGATTGAAGGATGTACAAATATGACACAATAGAAGAAGGAAGGAGGCATTAGAGCCTATCCCCCCTTAGTGACAAATTCCTGAACTCCAACCATAAATCGAAGTTTAATAAACTTCGCCTCTGTGAGAGCCTTTGTAAAGATGTCTGGAACTTGATCATCTGTAGAATAATATTGCACTTCAAGAACATGGTCATGAATGAGATTTCTGATGAAGTGCATGTGCAATTCAATGTGTTTGATGCACTGATGTTCGACTGGATCTTTGCATAGTTGCATGGCACTTGGATTATCACACCAAAGTGTAGTCAGATGCTGCTACTAAAAGCCAAACTTTGACAAGATCTGATGAAGCCACAGGGATTCCCGACTAGCTTCTATGGCACCACGATACTCTGCTTCTGTTGAAGAAAGATAAATAGCACTTTGTTTCTTGCAAGCCCATGTAATAGGTCCTGAACCAAGAGTGAACACATAACCTGCAGTAGACTTCCGATCATCATGGTCACCAGCCCAATCGGAATCAGTGAAACCAACCAATACAGGAGATGCTTCTACACTGTAATGAATCCCAAACTGAACTATACCTCGAACATAACAAAGTATTCTTTTAGTTGCTTTCCAATGACGTTCATGTGGGTTTTCATAAATCGAGAAATAAGGCCAACAACAAAGGAAAGGTCAAGACGAGTATGGGTCAAATACAAAAGTTTTCCTACAAGTTGACGGTATAAGGTAGCATCAACTTCAGGGGAAGTACAAGTGACTGAAAGTTTGGCTCTAGACTGAAAGGAAGAAGGTGTTGGCTTACAGTCTTCCATGTGAAAATGGCATAGAAGATCACATGCATATTTGGACTGGGAAAGGGAAATACCTTCCTTAGATTGCAAGACTTAAAGACCAAGAAAATAATGCAAGTGTCCTAAGTTTGTCATTTCAAACTTCTCTTTAAGGCTGGACTTCACATGGTTTATAAGGTTGGGATCACTACGAGTAAGGATAATATCATCAACATAGAGAACAAGAATGATAAGAGACTTGCCCACTTTCTTGGTGTAGACAGTATTGTCAGAATGACACCTAGAAAAGCCAATTTCTAAAAGAAAGTTATCCATTTTGTCATATCAAGCCCGAGGGGCTTCCTTGAGACCATAAAGGGATTTCCTAAGCCAACATACAAGGCTGGAGTCTATTTGTATAAATCCAGTAGGTTGTTCCATATATATTTCTTCATGCAAGTCCCCATGCAAGAAGCCAGATTTAACATCCATCTGATGGACTTCCCATTTGAAAGAGGTAGCAAGGGAAAGAACAAGGCAAATAGAGTTAATTTTGGCAACAGGGGAGAAGGTTTCAGTATAGTTAATGCCTTCAACTTGTGAAAAACCCTTAGCAACAAGACGAGCTTTATGTTTATCAACTTTTCCATCTAGTCCATACTTGGTTTTGTAAACCCATTTGCATCTAACAAGTTTTTGTCCTTTTGGAAGAGGAACAAGTTCCCATGCATCATTTTCCAATAATGAACGATATTCTTCATTCATGGCTGTGTCCTAATCTGGATGGCCTGAAGCTTCTGCAAAGGTGTCGGGATCATAATTCGTTGAAGCTTGAGCCAGTAAAGAAGAGGCTCTATCGAACTGAGAACGTGTACGTCACTAATTTATAGGATCACTGGCAAGAGAACCCGTTGCATCCCAAGTAGCAGTGACCCATTTTAGAAGCTGAGGAGATGAAGGAGGATCCTGAGAAGGCGGGGGAAGATTTTCACCCCCGTTGTCATCATATGAAGAAGAAATATTTTCAAAAGTAGAAGGGATAGAGAGAGGTGGCACATCCGCTGAACTAGGCTCGTAGGCCGATATATTTTCAGCAAACTTTACATCTCTTCTAATGATAACATTTTTGGACTTAAGTGGAATAAGTCTATATCCTTTGACATCTTTAGAATATCCAACAAAAAGACATTTTTCACTCTTAAGTTCTAAATATTTATGTTTCTCATCTAGAATATGGGCCCATGCTTCACTTCCAAAAACATGAAAGTGACTTACATCTGGTTTAATTGAGCTCCATGCTTCTTCTGGAGTGATATTCTTTAAAACCTTAGTAGGAGTGCGATTTATTATGTAATTTTCACAGTTAATTGCTTCTTCCCAAAAATTAAGACTAAGTCCTTTAGATTGAAGCATACAATTAGCCATTTCCTTTAAGGTGCGATTCTTCCTTTTAGCTCCACCATTTTGTTGTGGAGTATATGGAATAGTATGTTGCATTTGAATTCAATTCTCAGTGCAAAAGTTGATGAATTTGTTTTTAACATATTCTCCGCCATTATCAGATCTTAGCTTAAGAATTTGATGTTCATATTTTTTTTCAACAAAGGCCTTAAAGGCCAAGAACATGTTAAATACTTCACTCTTGAGCTTTAAGAAGTATACCCAAGTGCATATGGAGAAATCATCAATGAAAGTTAAGAAATACTTGTAGACAGAGAATGAAACAATTGGAAGTGGACCACATAAATCACTATGCACAAGATGTAAAGGGGCTGAGGCGTGCCAAGAGGCACCTTTTTCAAAACTATCCTGGTGATGTTTTTCGAGTACACATCTGGAACAAACACCATCTCTGCAAGATACCATTGGAAGACATGTCACCATATTTTCTTTGAATAGATTCTGAAGGGAGCGATAGTTTAAGTGACCAAATCGCTCATGCCAAAGTTTGCTCACTTCATCATTATGAACAAAAAATACCGAGGGAAGATTTGATGACCCAAAGTTGTTAAACTTAAACAACCTTGTAGAATCATCATCAATGCTAGTAGCTAAAATCTATCTAGGATCTCTTAGGTCCTTAATTAATCATGAGGTGAAAATTCAATGATTTTACCTTCACCTGAATGAGCTATCTTATATACAGATAGAAGGTTGTAGGATAATGTTGGAACACATAATACATCATTAAATTGACCATTGTCTAGATGAACAGTTCCAGTCCCTACAACAATAAGATATCTATCATCACCAACATATATATTTTAGGTGTTACAATCATTTAAAGAAGAAAACATGGCTTTGTTTTTGGCCATGTGATAAGAAGCTCCAGAATCAATGAACCACTCATGAGAATGAGAAGAAGAAGATAAATTTAGTGCATAACCAGACCGAGATTCTTGACAACCACATGCAGAAAGTGTTATTCCTGAAGATGAAGTTGAAGTTGAAGAGTGCTTCAAATGGATGTTATGCTTCTTCATTGCTGCTTCCAAGGCTTCCATCTTCTTAAATCATTTGGATTCTAAGTTGTCATCTCAATTGCAAAAGTGGCAATGTCTATCAGTATTCTTCCCTTTGTTTTTATTTGCCTTATCATTTTGTTGAAATGATTTTTCATTTTGAGAATGAAATTGCTTAGGACCCTTGTTTGGTTTAGGACCATTCTTTTTAGGATACTGCTTCTTAGGTTTCTTTGAATTTGGTTCCTGCTAGGCGGCTAAGGCTTTCTTAGAAGAGTTTCCAAGATTAAGAAGACCAAGATATAAGAGCTTTTCTTGTTCTTGTATTAAACAATCACAAAGGCATCAAAAGATGGGGACTTGTAGTCTTTTCCTTGGGAAATAAAGGCTTCTCTAGTAGAATGGAAGGTGGAAACAAACACAGAGTGTGCTGGTCCCAAATTAGTAAGAATGGAAGAGATAAGGCTACCATATTCTTTCTTAACCTTAACACCTTCCAAGAGAAGTCTAAGGGTCTTGAACTTTGCCAAAAAATCTTCAATGGAAGAAAAATTATTGGGGTCCAATGTAAGCAACTCATTTTCGAGTTGATGGGCTCTAATTTCATTTTTAATTCCAAAAACTTTAGTGAGTTGTTTCATTGCTTCATTAGGAGTATCAAGTTCTGCGATATGGAATCTAAGGTCTAGAGAAATAGACATCCTTATCAACCCACGTGCTTGATCTTGCCTATTTTCCCATTTGGCTGCCTTATCTTCATCTTGAGGTTTGGTTTCTTGGCCTGAGTCTACTCTGTAAAGACCTTTACTTCTAAGTAAATCCACAATGTAGGACCATCATTGGAAGTAGTTGGTGCTGTCAAGAATAACTTGGCATGGACTTTCCATTTTAACAAAAACTGAAGCTGTAGATGCTAAAACTAAGTGTTCCAATGGAAAGATCTCAAAAAATTAGGCTGATTCAAAAAAACGGCTTCCAGATGAAGAAGTTATGGCTTTTTGAAGAAAAGTTGTTGAATATGCTGATAAAGTGCATGAATGTACGGAAATGAATGAAAATGTTATGTTTAAACACCCCCCCCAAACATAAATCCAATTAGCTCACTTTAAAAAGAAAATATGTGACTCACTTTTATAAATAAGTGAAAGTCACTTTTACAATGGTACTTTATGAGCTACCCACTAAATTGCAACTTAAATAAAAGATAAAGAGACTTTAGAATTATAAGTGACTCACTTTTTATAACTTTAAAACATAAGCTACATGTGCTTGTTGAAAAAGTAACTCGACAAAAAGAAATACTTGAACTCAAGACCTCTATTCTCATGTTGGCTTGTATCGGCCTGACCTAGGTTTAGTGGTGATTTCACCAAGAAAATCCCAGTACTACTGGCCCTTTCGGCAACAGTCCGTGGAGCACGGACTGAGGTCTCACCCGAAGTAGTATGGGAGGGTGCTAAAACGAGGTTTTCGCACCCTGGGGATGTCTGATGAGCTTCTGGCGGTCCGCGGTTTGACCCTATGCGCATGTCGCTATGCACAGCTATTAGTCCCTTGCAACCGGTGATGTTGCCTTTGCGCAGCCTTGCTCAGGGTGCGATCCTTTTTATACCCAAATTCCTTACTACTTAGCCTGTTATTACCAGATTACTTAACTTATTTGTGTAAGACTAGTGATAATTAATAGTATATCCAGCAATCATATGAGTGCGCATGACAAACAAAACAATATAAATGTAAAGAAGCAATATACAAGCAGATGCTTAGAAATTGGAATCAACTTCTCTTTATTATTCTTCCTTCAAGATTACAGTCTCAACACCACCCTGTGCACTCAGCTGCAAAGCCTCTTCCTACTACTACGACCCAATACACTAAGACTCTTACTCTATGCTCTATATTCGCTACTCGGCTGCTTTGCTTACAACTTATAGCCTCACTCTATTTATACAATCCCATGGTCCAAAAACCATGGGTAGGGTGACATGACATTACATTACTTTACAATACTTAGGGCGGACAACCCTATGAATTTAAGCTATACTTCATGCTTCGCGCCCACAATTCGTGAAGTCTTACAATACATTTGACAAAAACTTGGGCTTTGAGCCCCAAAACATGTTGTGGGGGGATTCCATGCCCAACAGGCCCCCAACACAATCATTGTGACTCGCCCTCGAGTCAGTGTTTCGGCGTGGTGATCTTGGCGCAGAGTCCCTCCAACTAGTCCTGAAAGGCCTGAATGTCTGCAGTGCACTGCACTGTTGCCTGCTAAATGTGCTGCAATCCTTCTTCTAAAACCTCTGTGTCTAAATTTTGTCCTTACTTCTGTACCGACATCTGTTGCATATGTTTATAGTCCCACACCCTTGTTTGGTTCCTCGGGTTGCGAAGACTGTGCTTTGGCCAGTTCGTCAGATAGCCGGCCCAACCGTGTAGGGCTTCAAGTGACTTTCATTTACTTTGCCTGGAAAGGGTTCTCCATTTAGTTTGACTAGTTGGATTGCACCTTCGTCTGTGACCTCCTTAACCAAGTATGGCCTCAGAAAGTGCATTCTGATTTTTCCCATAAATTTTTCAAACTTACTGTCATACAGCAGCACTAAGTTGTTTACCTTGAAGGTGGACAACTTGATATGGCGATTGTGCCAAGCCTTTTCACATTGTTTTTGTACCTGCTGATGAAATCCAGCTAGAAACCATTCCTCCTCAAGTTCTTCTAATTACATGAGCCTTTCTTCCAGAGCTTCGCAGTCCATCATGCTTGTGAGTGCTACTATTCGCAGAATAGGTACAATATATTCCATTAGCATGACAGCTTTCATGCCATAGACTAACCGAAAAGGTGTATGTCCAGTCAATTTCTTGCATGTTGTTCGGTACGCCCATAATATAGCAGGTATGCGTAGGTCCCAGTCATTTCACTACGTGTTACATTCTTTGGTCAGTGAAGTCGCTAGTATTTTGTTGAATGCCTCTACTGTTCCATTAGCTTGTGGGTGGTATGGTGTACTTTTCTGATGATACACCTAGAACTCTTCTGTGAGCGCACCGATGGTTTCATTCAGGAAATGTGTTCCACGATCACTCATTAAGATTTTCAGATAGCCAAATCATGTCAACATATTTTCGAACAAAAACTTCGCAACCGTAGTGGCTGTGCAGTCCTTGACCAGCTATGCTTCCGCCCATCATGTCAGGTACTCTGTTGCGGTGATGATGTAGCGTGCACCTGTCTTTCCCTGAGGTTTGATTGGTCCCACAAAGTCGATTGCCCATTTTTCAAATGGCTATAGTTTCATTTGTGGATTTAACGACATCTCATCCCTTCATGATGGTTTTCTAGTTCTTTGACATATATCGCAAGCCTTACAGTGCGCTTTCGAATCCTGGTGCAGAGTTGGCCACCATAACCCTATGTGAAGAATCTTCTATGTGGTCGCACATCCTGCATAGTGTCCTCCTACAGTGCCCCCATGTGCTTCTATGAGGATCTAACCTTGTTCAAATTCAAGTACGTATCTACGCAATATCTCATCATTGCCCATTTTGTAGAGGTGCCCCGCGATGACAAAAAAGTCCACCGCGCACACCACCAATTCCTTCTTTTGTTGGACTGAGTATTCCTTCGGTGTAGTCCCTATTGTTAGAAAATGGATTATATCTTCGAAGTTTCCATCCGTGATACGCACTGCAAAGAGTTGTGCATCAGGTAGTCCCTCCTCCAAATTCGTGGGTTCCTCGCTCGTCTCAATTCGTGACAAGTGATCTAGTCCTTTGTTTAGGCGTCCCGGCTTGACTATGACCTCAAAATCATATTCTTGGAATAGTAAGAGCCATCTGCATATGTGGCCCCCCCAACATAGGCTTATTCACCAGGTATTTCAATGCGGAATGGTCGGTGTACATCTTGAAATGTCCTCCAAGTAAATAGTGTCGATATTTTTGGAGCACGTACACCATTGCCAACCCCTCGTGCTCGGTGGTAGAATAGTTATTTTCTGCTTTGGACAATCGTCAACTTGCAAATGCGATCGGGTGATCCATGCCCTCCGTGCCCTCCTATGTGAGTACGGCTCCTAGCTCAATACATGACGCATCAACATGTACATGAAATTCCACATCCTATTTTAGGAAGACCAGGATTGGAGCGGAGGCAAGTTTCCCCTTCAGGAAATCCAAACTCTTCATGCAATCATCATTCCAACAATATGTAACATCTTTTTTCCATAGATTTTCCATCGGCACTATTATTTGGGCATAACTTTTGATGAACTTCCTATAGTATTCAGTGTTCCCCAAAGTAGCGCGCAGTTGTTTAACACTTCGCGGTGCTTCCAAATTTAGAATAACAGCAATCTTCACAGAGTTCACCATCATTCCTTATTTGTAGAACACATGTCCCAATAGGTTTCCAAAGGGAATGAGGGATGTGCACTTCTTAAGGTTTAGCGCAATCTCGTGTCGGCGGAAAGTATCCAGCATCAAGTGTAAGCTTGCTACGTGGTGCTTAACTAATCCAAAGACAATCCAATCATCCAGATAGACTTCCAAGAACTTGTGCATATATTCTTTGAACGTAGCCAAATGATGTGTGAAAATATAGCTAGCACATTCTTCAATCCAAACAAAATAATGGTGTATTGAAAGTAGCCCCATTCTGTTGCGAAGGTCATTTTTCTCCTATCTTCTGGCGCAATCTTGATCTGATGGTACTCTGAGAACCCATCCATGAACGAGTATGCTTCCTGACCACAAACATTCTCCAATACTTCATCTATGAATGGTCTTAGGAATGGATCATGTACACAGGTGTCATTCAGATTTCTGAGGTCCACGCATATTCTTATTTCGTCCCTCTATTTTTTCTCCTATACTACCATAGGACTCACCTAGTCGAATTCTTCCACTGGTTCAGTAATTCCGACTGTAAGCATTTTGTCCAATTTGTTGCGGGCCTTTTCTTTATACTTCGGATTCAAGCGGTAAGGTCGCTACTTAACTGGCTTCATGTCAGGTTTCAAGGTGATCTTCATCATCCCTAAGTCACCAACAATCCCTTTTAAGTCTGTAATTTTGGTCGGGAACAAGTCCTGGTATTTGCGGAGTAAATCAATGGCCTTATCCACCATGGCATCATCCCAATAGTCCCCAAGCATTGCGTACTTCGGCTCCGCCTCCGTTCCAATGTTGACCTGCTTCGTCTTTAACGGCGCGGTGATGTCAGAGTCTTCAAGTAATGGTCTGTGAATCTCACGACAACCTTCCATTGCTGAAATGTTAATATTTACGTTATAACACTCTTGTGTGCAGCTCAACTGTGTCACCCATTCTGGCTGAAGTACTTCAATTGGATGCTGGGGTATTTTGAAGATAGCTGCTTTTACTGCCTGTAGCGCATCGTCAATAGTATCTGACCAACGATCTTCAAACGTGAAGGTTAACAAAAATCCATCGCAAAAGACATCCCATTCACTTGTACCATGGCGAAGCTCTGTCTCAGTATACCAAATCATGGGTATGACATCTAGGGTATGATAAAATAAATGTACCCATTCAAGTTGTGGCTCTTCCCCATAGACCTTGGTCCATTTCGCGAGGTGTGTGCATGGATCATCTCATCCATCATATTTTTCCACTAGCCATATCTGCGGTTTCCCAAATTGTAGACGCATCATTCTTCTGCATTTGCGTCAGTCCTCAAAACTTCCCTAATGCGTACCCCACCATCGTGTGGGAATTGCACACAGTGCTCACTTCAGCACATCGAACCGCCACTGTTCTGGTACTGCGCTTTCAAATTTTCTTAGGAATTCATCTACCACTGTCAACCCATCACATGTCGGTAGATCCTTTGCTTTTTCTATCACATAGAGCAGTGATCTAACCATCATGTTGCAATTAAGCATTGTTGCTTCGTGCAGCCGATTCTACCATCGCTCTATCTCTTCGTCTGAATCTGAATTATAGGAGCTTTCATGCTCCCACGAAATCCTTCCATCTACAATCATATTCAACCAATCCTCTTCTCACGTAGTTATCTTGTACATACAATCAAGATCGTCATCACTATCGTTGTTGCGCACCGGTTCAATGTATCATGCTCCTTCAACTATATCTAGTGGTACTATTACATGTAGTGACCTTTTCTCAAAGATCATTTTGTGCTTCTTCAGATTTATGACTCTGTTCATATTGGTGGCCCAGTATATTCCTAGTAGCATGGGATAGGGATTATTGTCATCGACAATCTCTATCACTTCAAAATCCGTCTGTGCGCTCACACCTTCAATATCTATTGTTACCCCTTGCAATCTTCCCATGTGCAATATCTTCTGTTGATTCGTCATTCATAATTGAATAGGAGACCACTGTAGCGTGGGTCTGCCCATGCGTTCCCATGTTTGTTTTGGCAGTACATTCATGTCCGATCCGAGATCCAGGATTACCTAATCCATTTTGTATTTGACGATTTGTGCAGTCAACCTCATTTCCCTTCCTATGCGCAATGCATGCTTTCCAAGTTTCAGGACCACGCACGGTTCTCCTTGTTATCACTCATAATTTTTCCCTAGAAGTTATCAAAAGAAGGAATAATCCGAGGTAACCACAAACCAATCTTCAGATTCAGGTTCTAGCCAACCTAAGTCCAGAGAGGGCTCTCTCTTTATAATTTAACTTCATTTGGATGAATATTTCAAGCTAGTTCTTAGTGTTCATAAGGTTTTGATTTTGGTTGGGTGGTGGAATTCTAGGAACAGATGGATAGAGCTAGATTTCTTGAAACCATTGGGCTATGGAGTCAATAAAAGGATAGCATAACTGGATCAGATCATTAAAGGGAATTTTCATAGGGTAAACTAGCAAATCAAAAGACAAATCCTCAAGGGTTGATGGATGGAATGATTCTAACTGGGGTGCAAGGGCACTGAAGAATCCTTGGACCGGGATCAGAATGAGGAACAGAGGGTGATCATCAACAAAGGGCAATTAAGAATCCTTTGCTACATAGACCAAAAAGGAAAACTAAGGAAGCTAAGGAGAAGCTAAGGATTCCCTAGCTAAGATAGTTTAGCAGAAAACATTAATAATGTAAACAGTCAAAACAGAGTGCATTTAAGCCAATACTGAAATACCATTCCTAGTTTAATATTCAGATTTCATAGAAACACATATGATTATTAAGAAACATAAGGAAAAAAAATAATACACATGAGAGAATACTTGATCCAAATTGGATCCTAGAACACTCTCTAAGTTTTCATGAACTAATCAAAATTATGCCAAATGCTACAAGTCTTATAAAGATCAAGCTATTGGAGGTATCCTCGTAACTCGTAATATTTGCAATTGGTGACACGCGATGTCACAAATTAGCAAAACCAGAGGTCATTTTAAGAAACGGGGGTCATGTCACTAATCGCATATCGCAGGGAAAACCCCTCAAAGAAGGAAGGGTCGCAAGTCCCTGGAACTGAAAAATCATAAAATGCAACAGATATCATTCTGATTCTGTCAGAAACGGGGTCCCACAAAAACCAGTAGGATATCGGAAGGGCTTTGAGTGGTAAGCGATTTCAATCGAGTCCCGCCCGATGTCATACAATGGTTGCCACGTGTCCAATAGAAGAGAGAGAAAACCGCTCACATCGAATGGATAATCATCATGTTACTTATCTACCTGATATGGACGATGACTGTAGGATTTGGAGGCCCCAGATCAATGGTGGAGATGCGTTCTGATGGATGACTAGATTTGACGGGGTCAACAGGCAGAGTTGTATAAGATTTGAATTCCGATATGGAAATGCATTGGCCAAAGGTCATGTTTCACAGGCATTCTTGGAGTTAATGGAATAAACGGTTGTTTCGAATATGTCCAAAAAAAATGACACTCATCCGTTATGAATTAGGTGGCCACCTCCCTATGAGGTGTTATACAGTGATGATTACGCAGAACAAAGGGATTCAAACGGACAAAGGCAGGGGAATCGGAAATCTGGGAAGCAGAAATGAATAGTCAGAAAGCAGATTGGATTTAAAGCCACAAACTAACAGAGAGAGAAGCAGGCAAGTTAAGAAAGCTAAGAGCAGAGAGAAGAAGAAGAGCTGACCTACAGAAGCAAAGGCAGCATCGAGCCAAAGTCAAGACAGAGACAGAGAGAGTCAGAGACTCTGTGTGCTCCAAAGAAGGCTTGAGAGGTTCAAGCGCACTCCTCTATAATGTCTATCATGTATGAGTCTCAGATTGGGCTCATACTACTGTGACCAATAGAGGTCAAGAGTTTAGTGAGGAGATTCTGTGTACTCCAGAGACTTGGGGAATCCAAGTATACTCTTGTTGCTTTATATCTATGTGTGAGACTCAAATTGAGCTCACTATTGTAAAAACTCTACTTTGAAAACATAATAGAGAGGCCACCACTAAATGTTGGACCAAGAGACGTAGCCCTGGAGTGTTGGGTGAACTCCTTATTAAACTTGTTGTGTTTATATGTTTTCTTGTTATGTTTTCTTTAACTGCTTCATTGCCTGTGTATTTCGCAATCTTATCAATCTGTTGCACAAAATAACATAGGCACATCCATGCACATGAGTCTATAATACCTTATTCTTTGATTTGGATCAATTCTAGATCAATACTTACTTGATTTTCACTTTACACAAGAATCCTGAAAAATATCTAAGCTTTATTCCATGATCCAGCAAGCCAATCCAGTTTTTTGATACAATAGCACTTTGATTTTAGATCAAAGTATATAGAAATGTATTTGAATCCACCCTAAATACTTCGAAATATGAAGTATTTATGCAAAAAACATTTACAAAATATCTCATAACAATATGAGATTTAATCTAGGGAATCAAAATATCATCAAGCATGAAGGTAGGGACAAATGGAAAATGGCATCATGTTGTCCCTCTTATTGTGTTAGTGCTGGCTACTGCAGTTGATTTTGAGCCCTTTAAGCTGGCTGATATTTGTACGCTGGAATCATCTTTATCTTTAATCTTTAATTGATACTCTTTAACCTGCTACTCTTTGACCTTGTCGATCTGTCTCTTACCGGTTGAATTTCAACCTTCAGATTTACTATGGTAACTTATAGTAAATATGTCATCTTTTCCCACCATTCATCCTCAGATAACCTTACTTTGAGAATTCTTCTGTAGATTTCATATGCCTATGTGTATTTGAAAAAATTAGGCTTGGTGACAAACAAATGGTTCACCTCATGCTCTAGAAAAAAAAAATCCTCCAAAGTATCATACAATACTTTCCCAGTTAGTAAGGCTTTGATACCTGAAGTGCTTTCTTGTTCCTTGGCCAACTTCCTTAATCTATCAGTGTAGTCCAATTGGTTCATAAGTTTATCATGGATGACCATAGGACTGGGAAGGCCTTTATCCCTCAAAATTTGAATTTTGGCCATGAATCTGTCAATGCCCACCTGCATCTTATGGCATTTTTCCTCTAAGTTGACCATAAGGTTTCTTTTGGAAAGAACCTTTTTAAATTCAATGATGGCTTCAGTCGTATCCTCTACACCGAGCTCACAAGCTCATGTATGTTCTTATTGTTTAGGAAGTGGATGAGTCAATTAGAATCCTCAAGCTGGTCTCCTAAATCTTCCTTTACTTTCTGAATTACTTCAGTGGCCACTTTTACCAATTCAGTTTGCTCAAATATAAATTGAATTGATGGCCAAATATCATTGATAGAGTCAATGATATTGCCCTAGAGTGTTATGAAACCAGCTCAAGAAAAAGATAGAAAAGATAGATCAACGCCTTAGAATTCAGCTTCTTCGAGGGGGCAACCTCCTTTGCATTACATAAATGAACAATTGTTGGATGATTCAAATGATAAAACCTCCTTTCTATATATAGGAGTATAAGGAGTCACAATATAACCTAGTAGACCTAATAATAATAATATAAAGCCACAAAAATAACAATAGAGGGATTCTATGGGGCACAGTAATAACAATATGAGGATAATAGGGGCACAACAATATTAATAAGGGGTACAACTACAATAGTAATGGGGTAATCACTAGTATTATAGGGACCCAACATGCCCCTCTCCTTCAAACAATTGTTGTCCTCAACGCTTGAGAAGTTCTGGATGCTTTTGTATAAAATTTTCATCCTCCCATGTGGAATCTTCAGTGGATAAGTTCTTCCACTTGACAAGATACTCCGAAATTGATCGATTTCGCAGCTGTCGAGTTCTTGTTTCTGTGTCTGCTTTCCATTCCAATATAATTTTTCTTTCCTCATCAAGTTCTGGCAATATTGTTTGAACTGGGAGCTTGTCGCCTATAACCTTCTTTAAACATGAAACATGGAAAACTGGGTGCAATCAAGAAGCTGCAGGAAGCTCCAATTTGTATGCCATAGTACCAATCTTTTGCAACACCTTGTATGGACCATAATACTTTGGTGATAATTTATTATCCTTCTTAGCTTGCTTGAGGGAAATTTGCTTATATGGTTGTAGTTGTAGGAATACCCAATCACCTACATCAAAACTTTTTTCGCTAGGATGTTGATCTGCCTATTGTTTCATTCTATTCTGTGCCAACACGAGGTTATCCTTTAAGAGTTGGAGGACTTGTTGTTCATGTTCGATGTGATGTTCCACTGCTTGAACCTTAGAATTTTCTCTTAAATATGATGTGATGGATGGTGGCTGATACCCATAAAGTGCCATAAATGGGGTCATTTTTGTTGTTGTATGGAAGGAAGTGTTATACCACCATTCAGCCAGAGGCAACCATTTGACCCATTGTGTCTGTTTATCATATACAAAGCAACGAAGATATCCTTCCAAACATTTGTTTACTATCTCAGTTTGCCCATCAAATTGAGGATGATAAGATGAGCTATGAGCTAACTGAGTACCAAGACAAGAAAATAATTCTATCCAAAAATTTCCAGTGAAAATGGGATCTCTGTCGCTTACAATAATCTTTGGGTTTCCTTGTAGCTTTTGAATTGTTTCCATAAATGCAGTAGAAATTGTATTGGCTTTAAATGGATGTGATAATGCACAAAGTGTGCATACTTGGTAAGTCTGTCAACTACAACCATGATGACACTCTTTCCTCAGACTTGGGTAAACCTACGATAAAATCCATTGAAACCTCCTCCCAATGTTGGCTTGGAATGGATAAAGGTTGTAATAGACCCGGTGTCTTAATTGTTTAAACTTTACTTTGTTGGAAAACCAAACATTCTGCCACAAACTTTTGAATATCTGATTTAAGGCCATCCCAAAAAAATTCCTTCTTAACCCTGTGGTAAGTTTTAAAAATCCTGAGTGCCCTCCTAAGGGAGAAGTATGCAATTCCATAAGAATCTTTTGTTTTCGCTGGGAATTCTTACAGAGGTATAAGCGATCTTTGTACCATAATGAATCATTTTTCCAGCTAAATGTATTAGACATACTGGAATCTTGTTGTAACTTTCGAATAAGTGCCCACACTTCTTCGTCATTCTTCCATTCCTCCCTTGCTTTGTTTATCCAATCTGGTTGGATAATAGAAATGGCACACAACAATGCTTCCACATCCTCATCCTTTCTTGAGAGTGCATCTACCACCACATTTTGCTTCCCTTTTTTGTAGATGATTTCAAAGTCATAACCCAACATCTTTGTGACCCACTTTTGTTTCTCTTCAGAGGATAATCTTTGTTCTAAAAAGTATTTAAGGCTATCATGATTCGTTTTTACCTTGAAGTGTCTTCGCATTAGGTAGGGTCACCATTTCTTAAGTGCATGGAGTATTGCCAACATTTCCTTCTCATAAATATCTTTGTGTAAAGACTTGCCCTTGATTGGACGACTTTCAAAAGCAATGGGTCTTTCATCTTGCATTAAAACAACACCAATTCCATTTCCTGAAGCATCACATTCCACAATAAAGGTTTTTGTGAAGTACGGTGTAGCTAAGACTGGTGCTTGGCACATTGCCTCTTTAAGATGTTTGAATGCCTTTGTTGCTTCTGGAGTCCATGAAAATGCATCTTTCTTCAATAATGTTGTTAGAGGTGCTGCTATTCTCCCATAATTCTTAACAAACTTGCGATAATACCCTGTCAACCCGAGAAATCCTCGCAGATGCTTTATGGATGTGGGAATTTTCCATTCCTTAATGGCTTTAATTTTGTTAGGGTCTACCTTAACTCCTTCATGAGATACAATATGACCCAGATATTCCACCTCTTGTACTCCAAAGAAACATTTGGATCTTTTTACATATAATTGTTTATCTTCCAATAGTTGTAGCACCCTGTCAACATGTTCAACATGATCCTTCCAAGACTTGATGTAGATTAATATATCATCAAAAAATACTAACACAAATTTTCTAAGGAATGGTTTGAAAATTGAATTCATCAAACCTTGAAATGTTGAAGGTGCATTGGTAAGGCCAAAAGGCATGACCAAAAATTCATAATGACCCTCATGAGTTCTAAATGTTGTTTTCAGAATGTCTTTAGTCTTCATTTTGATTTGATGATATCCTGAGTGAAGATCCAACTTGGTGAAGTAAATTGATCCATGCAATTCATCCAGTAATTCATCAATGACAGGAATGAGAAACTTATCTTTAATAGTGAGCTTGTTGAGCTCCCTATAATCCGGATACATGTGCCATGATCCATCCTTCTTGTGCACCAATACTATTGGAGCAGAGAAGTAACTTTGACTTGGTTGAATTATACCAGCCTCTAGCATTTCTGAAACCATACGTTCAATTTCACTCTTTTGGGCATAGGGATATCTGTATGGCCTGGTGTTTGGAGGAACACTTCCCGGAATCAAATGAATAGCATGATCATGATCACGAATAGGTGGGAGACCTTAGGGAGTCTCAAATACCTTGGAATGATTGTCCAAGACTTTTTGGAGATCTGGAGAAATAGATGATTCCAATGTGGAAACATCTAGTGAACATAATTGTGCAATTACACCTCTTTGTTCCTTTTTTAGAAGCTTTGTCATACCATTAGAGCTGATTATCTTTCCCGGTTTCCTTGCAATACCCCTTAATTCAACTTCCTTTCCTTCCACAGAAAATTTCATGAAAAGTTCTTGAAAATTAAAAGCTATTGTACCCAAGGATTGTAGCCATTGGACTCCTAGTACAACATCAGCACCTCCCATTGGAATGGAAAGCATTGGGCTAGTCAATACATATTCTCCCATGGATAGCTTGATATTATGGCACTTTCCCAAGCAATTTATTGTTCCTCCATTTGCAACCATCACTTGACACTCTGGTGCTGGATATAAGAAGCAATTCAATTCTTTTGCTACCTTACAATGAATAAAATTGTGGGTACTTCCTGAATCAATCAACACTATTACCTTTTCCTTCTTGATTTGTCCTTCTATCTTGATGGTTTGAGGAGTGCTAATTCTCGCCAATGCATTACAAGATATGGTTGGATTCATGTATTCTTTATCTAGGCTTTGTTCCTGGAGTATATCCTCTTCTTTTGACCTTTCTTTCTCTTTTTCTTCTTCCTCTTCACAATCTATGTAGAATAATTTCTTCTCAGCACACTTATGACCTTTAGTGTATTTGCTATCACAACTATAACAAAGCCCTTTTACTCTTTTTTCTTCCAATTGTTGTGGTGTCAACCTTATAGGTTGTGGAAAACTAGAGGCAACAACACTTCCATCTTTATAGTTGTGAGTGGTGTGCTTCTTGGTTGCCATAATTTTGCTTTCCATTTTTCTTGCTAACCTGAATGCCTTCTCTAATGAATCAGGTTACCAAAGGCGAACATCATGTTGGATATTATCCTTTAAAGTCCCTATGAACACAGCAATCCTATGCTCCTCTGGAATATTTTTTACCCTTATGTTCAATTTTCGGAACTCCTCAATGTGCTCCATTATTGAACCCTTTTGTTTGAGACTTATCAATTGGCTAAAAAAAGTGTTGCTTTTTGTATCCTCATAATGTGTTGTCAATTCTTCCGTAAAAATTGCCCAAGTGATAATTTGTTTACGAGAGCAAAGCCATTGATACCATACAAACTGATTTGGTTCCAAATATAAAGTTGCAATACGTACCTTTTGTTTGTTTTGCACATTATTGAGATCAAAAAATTGCTCCATCTGTAATATCCATGTTGCGGGATCCTTGCCATCAAACTTCCTCGTATCGATTTTTGGAATATGGTGGGTCTTCAATCCAACATTAGGGTCTATGGAATCATGATTAACATTTCTTTTGTTCTCATCATGAGTTTCCTTTACTACCCTTTTACCATTAGTGACCATTTCTTGTAGCGACTTATTCATATTTATCTTCAATTCTTCCATGTCTGTCTTCAAATCTGTCTTCCAATCATCCATATTAGCTTCCATGCCATTCATCTTAGCTTCCATGCCCTTTATCTTAGATTCCATGCCATTTATCTTATCTTTTGTTAGCTTTTGTGAGACTGACATTTGTTGCACTTGGTCTTGTAATTTTGATATATCATGTAGCATTTCTTCCTCTTCTTCATGAGTCATGCTACTGCTTTTAGGTTGCTTACTAGGTGTTTGCATTTTCTTTCCTCTGGGCATCAGTTACTGATAACAATGCTCTACTATGCCCTTTGAATTCCTTCAAAATAATTTTTCAAACCAAGCTTAAGCAAAAATTTAAAAAAATCTACACACTTTTTTTCACTTTGTAGGAGCTCGATATTGCCTCTGATGTATCTTTGTAATTTCTGATCATCCAGTTCTAAAATTGTGACCTATAGTAGCCCTCTGTGTCCTCTTTCCAATGCCACCAGTCTGATCCCAATTCGATTCTCCAAGGAAGAGTTATGTCAAATCTCCCACAGTGACCTGATTATAGACTAGTTCAGTAGAGCGAACTTGTACGACGTGCCATGTGTCCCTGTTTCGACCTTTGGCTCTGAAAAATATATACAAGAAACTACAGTCTGTCCTCTTTCTGTAGCTTCTTATGAAATTTCAATCTGATGCTCAGAGAGAAAGTTATGACGATTTTCCCCAGGTCACCTGTTTGGAATGTAATTCAGGAGTCTGCCAAAATACAAACTTCCTCAGATCATATCTCCGAAAATATAGCGCAAAAACCTCTGAAATTTGGATTTGTGATTCAGCGCGACGTCTTCTCAAATGGGTTTTTTTTTTTAGCTTCTGAAACGTCGTAGAAAAAAGTTCTAGCGAAAATTCCACAATGACCTGTTTGGAGCAGCGAAACCCTAGAATCCAAAGCTCTCATACCAAATGTTATGAAACCAGCTCAAGAAAAAGACAGAAAAGATATATCAACACCTTAGAATTCAGCTTCTTTGAGGGGGAAACCTCCTTTACATTACATAAATGAACAATTCTTGAATGATTCAAATGATAAAACCTCCTTTCTATATATAGGAGTATAAGGAGTCACAATATAACCCAACCGACCTAACAATAATAATATAAAGCCACAAAAATAACAATAGAGGGATTCTATGGGGCACAGTAATAACAATATGGGGATAATAGGGGCACAACAATATTAATAAGGGGTACAACTACAATAATAATGGGGTAATCACTAGTATTATAGGGACCCAACACAGAGCATCTCCTTGGTCTGTCCTAGTGGCTTTTGCAAAGTTAAATCTTTTTCTAGGACCTTGATCTTCTCACCCATCCTTAGGGCTTTCTATGTTTCTTCTTTCTGTTGAATTTGGGCAAGCTTACAGTCAGTTTCTAAGCTTGCCACTTTCTATTTTATCCTTTTGAGTTCTATTGCCTGGATGGACATTTCCTCCATGGATTTTACTAACTCTGTTGTTTTCTCTGTAGATGTACCTGCTGTTGTAGACTCAGTTGTGACTGGCAGTGTTGTGGCAAGTGGAGCTATTGGTGCCAAAGATGCTGCCAATGTTGAAGGAACTACAGTTGTTACTGTGGGAATGGCAGTTGTAGAAGTGGTGGCCAAGTCACTTTATTTGGATTGAATCAATGTGTCTAATTCCTTCTCTGTCTCTTTCAATTGGTCATTTAGCTTTAGGACCAAGTCCATAAGCTCTTCTTATCCTTTTTGTGTTTCCAAGACTTTTGCTATTTGTGTGTGATGTAATGGTGGAATTTTAAGTTGCTTCTTCAAAGCAGCTATGTCACCGTTCTTCTTCTTTATCAATTTTTCAATGGCCTTTACATCTTTGGGATCATGTCCCAACTCAATGATTAAGTCCTCTAAGGACTTGATTCTGGTGTCTTTGGCCTGTGAAGAGGCCTTCTCCAATTGGAACTGAGCTGATATGTTATTCAGTGAGTTTTGCAATTGTTGGGCTGCAACGACTTTCCCTGTCAAGATGGAGTAAATCATCTCCCATGTCTGCTTGTGTAGCTCAATTTGGTCAATAGGATGTATGTCATTTGCCAATACTTCAAAATCTATCTTTTTGAAGTTTGCTACTATTCTTGGTTGCTAAGTGGTAGGCTTCATGAATGTCATTTTCATTTTGCCTTCTTTCACATCATAGACTCACATATTCCTTCTCTAATTGGTAGGTGCCATCTTTAGGTATTGTGCGTAAGTTTGGGCTTTTAGCCTCTCATTCCTGCTTTTATGTCCTTGTATCTTTCCCTAATGTCTTGGTCTCTATCAGCTGGCATCCTAAATGAGGACACTTCAACACTCTGCTGCCTTTCCAACATTTGAGTGTGTGATGTGGAAGGTTCTAGTGTGCCCGCAGAAGGATTGACAGGCCTGCTTCCTTCTCTTTCTGTGCTAGTGGCCCCAGCTATTTCTTATGTGAATTCCTGTTTAGAGATAGGATTTAACCTTTTCCTTTCGACCAGGCTGGTCTATGCATATGTCTGTGCGGTTGCTTTGCTAAAAGTAGTAGCCTCTTCCCTATTTCTTTTGAGGCTTTTCTCCTCATCCAGAGGAGTTTACAAGATTGGGGGAGTACGCATGATGGGCTCTGGTATACCTATTTGAGTCAACTCCTCTAATAAGTCTGGTTGCTCTGAATCTTCTTGCACCTGGGACTCTTCTTCTACATGTGGTTCACTTTGTGCCTGAGATTCTCCTTGGACTTGAGATTCTCCTGGCACTTGCAGGAAAGAACCCTCATCAAGTCGTTTCTCTAGATCAATTAGATCATTTTCAACAACAACTTCAATGCTATCCCTGTCCACTAAAGTATTCTCCACCCATTCCAATTGATTGGCATATTTTTCTATTTCATGGATTCATTGGTGAATGTAGGGAACCATCTTGTTTTTTTGTCTTCTGTTGCAGATGAAGTCTAAGGATCATATCTCCACATAAAGCTCTATTTTAGTTTAAGTCTCTGAAGGATTTTCTCTGCTTCTTTTCTAGCTTCTCGGCTATTACACACAAAGGGGCCTAGTTGATCTTTGATTCTGAGTTGGGCCTTCTTTTTGGCTTTAACAAAATGCACCTCATTTGAATTGATTATCTACCTGTAATAATCCAGAGTAAATAACCTCATTGGGAGGTATCTGGGCAGTTCATATGGGGCCAACTCATAGACATAGATCCTAATTTCAGTGTGATTTTGGTACAAGTACCAATCTCCCACTTTGTGTTGTTTTGAAAGCTACAGGATCCTCCTGATATTTGAACTGATTCTTGGAGGAGGACTTCCTAACAACATTGTTACTATAGGATCTACAAAAAGATCTATTAAGTCTGTGTATGAATATGGGGAGTCATGTTTATGGATCAGAGGAGTCCAGAAGATCACTGATCTTGGATGACTTTTAGTATCAATATTTTGGAGAGTAAACGGGAACTTGTCAGCTTGGTAATATAGAAAAAGATGGTACAAAACTGAGGAATACTTGAATACTCTTTCATTACTCATTCTAAGAAATTGTTCATGCATCCTATTAGCTATGAACTTGGCATAATCATACATGACAGCAGGAGGTTGTCCTGGAGTGAAGATGGACATGAAGGCTAAGATGATTTCATCTATATACTCACTGGTGGTGTATCCTAAGACACTAGAAATCATTGCTACAATGTCCTGACCAAATGGGGAAAATATGGTAGCCACATATGGAGGAGGATCTTTTGGGATATGCTTTTCCTCCCTAATGAAGGTTTGAAACATCTCAGCAAGTTTTGTAGTGGTAAGCTTGGGGAAATGGTCTAATAGGTCTCCAATTAAGATAGGGGTTAAATTTTGTCCTGGTTGAAGTTGTAGCATTTCATTAATTGATTCAGTAGTGATGGTAAAAAGTATGGTTTGGTCAGGGGACATCACTGCTCTTTCGCGGGGGACGTACTTTGCATGGCAATAATGGACAATTTCTGGAAAGATGTGCACCTCAGGGAATTGATACTTGGGAAAATTAGACTCCCAAATACCAATTTTATCGGCGTGGTTGAGGTATTGATCTCTATATTGGCAGTATAGTTTGATAAGGGATTCAAGGACAGAGGTGTCCTTGATTTGGAAATCTTTATCAACAAGGGGAAGGTCGTCCAAGTCCAGGTGTGGAGTGGAAATTGGTCTAACATCCATGGCAATTGGGGCATCCATCCTTAGTTCTTTTGGATTTAAGAATGGGGAAGGTAAATTTTCAATTTTTTAGGGCAAGGTGAGTCAATTCCAGGTGGGTTTCAGTTACCATAGTTTCCCTTTAATTTCAATTAAGAAAACTTAGTGACTGGTTCGGAAATTGAGAGGGTTTTCGATGGATTCTGGCTTAAATACCTAGAATTTGAAGAAACTGGATCTGAACCAGGTGAATGGCAACTATGAACGGTTGAAAAAACTTTAAGCATGCTGGAAGGCAATCTGGGAGCTTTTTAGCATCTTCAGTGTGAAATTGTATGTGGGTTGACGGCTTGGATGCTCACATACGCGTGCATGGAAGTTTTCAGTTGAAAAATCAATAAAACAATGATTTGAGGCTTTTTTGGATTTATGCGCGAAAATTCAATTTGGCGGGTATTGGTGTGCAGTGACCGCTTGTCGCGTAGTGGGGTGAACAGTCGCAGTTTTGGCATGTAGAAGGCTGGTGGTAAGTGGTTTGCTTTGCATAGCTTTTGGGCGCTCAACAGTATTGGGGGGAGGCCGCCCGATTCCATTCATCGAGCGCCACATCACCTCGGGGCCTAGCGGAAAACAACCCATTTCGGGTGGGTAACATTCAGATTTCGGGGCCTTCCAAAATCGACATGAGCCATTAGATGGGGAGGGGAGAGATCGTGTGGTGGTCAGGCAATGGAGTTGCACGGAAGGTAATGGGGGGGGGCGGGATGGGGAGGGCGTTTAAGCGTGGAGGTTTGGCTTAATGAGAGATTAAGGCAGGGATTAAGGTATTGGGCGAGATTTAATTGGGTTTTTAACTAACTTAATCGAGGATCGATTAGTTAGTGGGTCTGGGGTAGAAAACCTTAGTTTATATAATTAAACTGGGGTGGGATTAATTAATTATTGTGGGAGTTAATATATATATGGGAAATAGGTTTTCATTAGGGATTTAATAAATAAGTTAATAATTTAGTCAAATGAGCGGAAGGGGCACCATACCCTAAGCATACGATTTTCATGTTTATAATGCTTTCCGATAAAACTTAGGATATAGTGTTTTTTATGGTTTTTTGATATGAAAATGAGCTATGTGGGGGAATAAAACTTTTCCTAGGTAAAAGATGTTTAACCTTAGGAAATGTTATTAGGAAAGATGAATGAACTGAGTAGGGGAATGAATGCTTATAAGGGCATTTAGTACTTATTGCCTATAATTCATTGAGCCGAGGATCCGGTCCCTCCAAAAGTTAGAGAAATGCTCTGAGCCTCTTTGACTTAGGGTTTTTAAGTACTTTGATCTTTATTTTGGGAAATTAGTTAAGTAAAAGGTGAAATGAATGAGGGTGTTGACCACTACGTGTCAACTACCCATAGCAGTACACCCCCTTTTCTTCACAAAAGGGATAATGCTTGATCGACATGTCCATGCCATTCGACAGTCATCGTTGACCTGATCATGTTATGTTGTAAACCCAGTCTGCATGTGTGAATTGTAAATAATCTTAGCAGAGTTGAGTCATGTATGTAAATTGCCTAGGTGGACCTAATTTTCTAGTGATAATCTACATTACGGAAGGTTTTTTGTCTCACCGATCCATGATCGACAGAGTTTTCCTTCAGCCTAACCCCAAAGCCGGAATGAATTTTGTCATTAGAATCTTAGGGGAATCCTAGTGCGTTGATCTACTAGATTATAGTTGTGTCACAAAACTGGGTGGTTTATGAGGGTCTATGTCAAATGGGTTGTCCCCCTTGAGATGTAAAATTGTAAAAGTCATGATGAAAAGTGTCTTGAGGGCTAGAAAATGTTTTAATCCCCTCATAATTCCTTAAGTCCTAGGTCCTAGGTGATTTTTCCAAAGGCTAAGTTCGAGGATCCAAAAATAAATAAATAAATAGATAGATAGATAAAAATAATAATAAAAATTTTAAAAATAATTAAAAAATAAAAAGTAAAATAAAATAAAATTTAAAAAATAAATAAATAAAAATTTAAAAAATAAAATAAAATAATAATAAGTCAATTTTTGAGAAAATAAATGCAAAGTTTTAATGTTTTTAATATTAAAATGCATTTAAAAATTCGATGGATGAGATTAAAAGGGATTTTGATCCTCATCAACGGTCCAGATCATTTTGACATGGATCACTCAAACTAGTTGTTGGGGAT
Organism: Pinus tabuliformis; assembly: GCA_031772625.1. Lineage (NCBI taxonomy): Eukaryota > Viridiplantae > Streptophyta > Pinopsida > Pinales > Pinaceae > Pinus > Pinus tabuliformis. The sequence goes on from CM062804.1 coordinate 1,589,066,400, forward strand.
TTTTCCTTTAAATAGGGTGCCAAGGGTCATTTGAGATCACATTGGATCTTAGAGTCTGGTGCTAAAGAAAGCTCTCTTGTAGTCATTTTTTGTGCAATAAAGAAAGACTTTGGGGTTAAAAATCTTGCTGGTGTTACTCTTCTGAAAATGTTGTAAGATCTTTTATTTTTTCTACATAATTTTATTTTTAGTCATTGATAATAGCTTGATGAAGATTGATTTAGGCACAGGTATCTTGTCTGATCTTTGGGGTTTGAATGATAGTTTAGATTCTAAAATATAATGGCAGGTATTTCCATTTGATCTGGATTTCACTATTGTTTTCTCCCTCTATGTTAATGGTTGATTTTAAGCTGTGCAGGAAATTTTAGTTTTGAGTTTACCGAGTGTTAGGGGAAGTTCTCGGCTGAACCAGCCAACTCCCGGATTGCATTTTCTGAAAGAGCCTAGCTAGTTTTAATCTCGGGCTTATCATCTGAAATTTTTTATGAATGCATGCAGGTTTTTCTAAAGTATCTCATATTAAATTTAAATTCTGAAAATATTACTGTGGATCATTGACAGATCTGGCTGCTTAAGAGTCGAAAATTTGTAAATATTGTAAATTTTTAGTTGGTTTTAGGGTTTTCAGTTTTGTTTTTGGCACATTTTACTTCTGGATTTTCTGTCCTTTCCATTACAGGTTGCAGGTCTGAGAAGAAATTTTTGTGGGAAGCCATATCTAGCCCCAAAAACTAACCTTTGTAGGTGCATCATTTCTGCAGTCCAGGATTTTAAATTTTTGTTTATCTGAAGGTGATCTTACATGAGTTTCAAATAATAAATCTGAAGTTGAACATATAAATTTTATTCAGAATTCTTTGAGGATTTCACTACTAAATTTCAAGCAAAAATATAATCTAGAAATTTCTAGGTTTTTATTTGGCCATTTTATTTTCTGCTGCCTGGGGTTTTTTGTGATTTTGTTGAAGAAATTTCAAAATTTTGATGAAATTTTTGTATCCAACGCCCTCTTTATTGTTTGATCTATTCTTCGCTGGCGGCTATCAAGATCGCACCTCTATCCATAAATCCTCCTCACGCAGCATTATTTCCGTGTGTCGATACCCCAGCTCCAACCTGCATTTTCCAGCAGCACCCCCACGCAGTTACTCCAGCCACCTGCATTTTCACTTCTCCAACGCTGTTCGTCCTACAAAAGTAAACATTTGCTAGTCATCCTACGCATAGATCTCGGCCTCCATCAGCTGTCGTTTCATGTCCCTCACACGCAGTCTTTTTCTAGCTCGCTGATTACCTCCCTGCGTCCTTGCCTCATTCCCTATCTCTTAGCCTGCAAAACGAATCTGCATGACTTCTTTCTTGGCTCCTCCCCATGCAACAACCTCCTCATGCCAACCTTCCTTGCTGCCTGCGTTCATTTCTAGCCACCTACGTGCACTCCATTCGGCTGCAAATTTGTTGCTTTCTCCTCAATCCATTGCCGCAGTCGAGTTCTCCTCCTCAGCTCCAGCATTCGCTCACCTACAATCGCTCTCTCATTGCTGCCATCCAGTTTGTTGAGCCCACAAACCTACATACACCATGAAACAATAAAAATTTGATTTCTTTATGCATGTCTTAGTTTTGTTCTGCAATTCTTTTTTTTAAGCATTCACATATTCCTTTTCTTTTGTATTGTATATATATTAGTTAGGGTAACGTATGTTTTTAGTTTTAGATTTATTTTAGTTTTGTTTATTTAAAATTTGAATTCAGAACTTCAAAAAAAATTAAAAATTTGATTTTCATGGTATGTACTTAAACTTTAGAATTAGATCAAATTTTGATTTTTGATTTTTTTTTAATTAGATCTTAATTTTAGAATAGATTTTCATTAGGTTTTGATTTTAAATTTATTTTAATTTTGTTTTATTTTAATTTTGACTTTAAAAATTAAATAAATAAATAACAATAAAAAATAAAAAGTAAAATAAGAAAATTTTAAAAAACATAAAAAAGGTTTAATTCTTAGTTTTTTTAGTTAGTCTTGTTTTGTTTTTAGAACTTACTTTATAACAATAATATATATATATATTTTTTTTTTATTTATATAATTGTTTTAGGTTTTAGTTTTAGTTTCATTTTCATTCAGGCTAAGTTTTTTTTTTTTTTAATTTAGATTCAAATTTGAATTTTTTAGCTTATGTTTTTGTTTGTTAGAAATAGATATAATTTAAGTTTCATTTTGTTTTAATCTTTAAAAAAAATCCTTTTTTATTTTTGTTAGACTTTAGTTTAGTTCACGTATTTTAATTTTTTAATTGGTTTAACATTTTATTAGGATTTGTTAGGTTCAATTTTCATTTAGATTTTAGTTTAGTTTTATATTAATTTTAAATTTAGAATTTTAAAATCTCAAAAATAAAAAAATAATATATATATATATATATAAAGGTTTTGGCTTGTAAGTTTTAGATTTAAAGTTTTTTTAGATTTTATATATTGTGTATGTAGATTAGGTGTTAGATTAGAGTTAAGTTTTATTTTAGATTTTTAGATTTAGTTTGGTAAAATAATTATTTAAAAAATAAAAAAGCATAAAGAATTTGTTTTGTTTTTGTTTTCTTTTACTTAGTTTTAGAATTAAATTTTGGATTTTAGATTAGACTTTACTTTAGTTTAGATTTTAGTTTTGTTTAATTTTTAGATTTAAAATTTTATTAAAAAAATATTAAAAAATAAAAAAATTTGAAAAACTAATTAAAACTTGGAAATCCTTTTTCTAAAGTCTCTTATCTTTTGTGTTGAAGTTAAATGTGCTTAAAATGTTTATATCTGGAGATTAACTATTTGAAATCTATTTAGCATTTAAGTTTCATGGTTGTTTATAGCATTTATTCTTTAGAAATTTAATTGCTAGATTATCGTTTAAGGCGTTGTTCATTTGTTGAATATCTTATATTTTGCTTATAAATGATTGTTAATTATGGAATTATAAAGTTCATATTTCTGTAGCTTTCAATAAGCAACTGTTTAATCATTAACTCCATAAGGCACTATACATTAATTTCCAAAATCAATAAAGTGCTAAATCGCCTTGTTCTGTCTCCCAACCCAACTGGTCCATAGTTGGTCTTCATTCATCCCATAGGGTCTACCGCCCTTAGCCGTGGGAGACGGCTTAAATAGAGAGATAGGGGATCATGGTGACAGCCCCCGGTCTGAGTGTTGTCATGACAATCTGTGTGACAACAAAGGAAAATTAATTAATTGACTTTGATGTCCATCTACATGCTTGAGTGCTCATTCACATTTGGAATTTGTATGATGAAAAAGATGATACACATGATTTTATCTAATCAATCATCAAAATTCTGCAACCTTTCTTCTACTTACCCATTTACTCATCCTACCATTTTTACTTCTCTTTATTAGGGTGCATTTGAGCTAGCAAACCCTTATCAAATATTTTTATTTTTCTTTACAATAGTAAACTAACTAAATCTAGTCTTATTGCATCTAAGGGCTCAGATTAAACAGTTGAGCTCCTTTTATTTACTCTATCTATCTACTTATCTGCCAAGATTAAACAGTTTGGTCAGATTTTATTCTCTATCTATAGACATGAAATTTAAACATGAAATAGCCAAGTTTAAACATTCCGACTATCATGGATTGTGGCAAAGATTACAAACTACACACAATCATTTATTTTGCACAAAAATTAAAAATTAGTGGCATTTTGACTTGCACACTTTCATGGTCTTTTCTTTTCTTGGGGTTCATATTTTTCATCATTTTTTACCTTTTTATTCTTTTTGTCCTTTGACTATTCTTTTAGGACATACCCTTTTTACATTTTTTAATTTTTTGAATATGGAAAACATTTGCAGAAGGCAAAGGTATGTACATGTTACAATTTTAATCTCAACCATTCAAAAATTATGACCCCTATTGGTATAGGAACCTAACAGTGACTCCATATGGGGATGGAATTTCCTAGTGAAATGTCAAGAACCTGTAGATCAATGGCCTTCTAAATTGTTGTTATGTCACTCTGCAACTTTTTCCTTTTCACTTTTCTGCCTTATTGCTATTTATGACGGTAAAACTTTTGAAGCTTAGGGCCTTCTCTTCAGGCTTCAACTTCAAACATTACCATCCAATCCACTCTAGACTTTTGAAAAATAGAATATGTACAAATGATTAGTGAAATCAGTAACTAGGTTCAATGTAGTGTTTAAGCATTCGACCATTAACTGGTTCTCCTTCTACTTCTGTGCCATCCATTTCTCTGAGGAAGAAAGCATTATGACCTCTGAATGCATAGATGATATATGGGCCTTTCCATAGGAAATAAAATTTTCCATGTTTACCTTTATCCTCTCTTCTTGAGTCCCATTTCAAAAATGTGTCCCCTAGGTAAAAATCTTCTACCTTAGTCCTTTTATCAAAAGCCTTCTTAATCCTTTCCTGCACAACTTGAGATCTGATGTACACTTCTTCCCTGGTCTACTGTAAGTGAATTGTTTAGTTGATTCTCCTTTGGATGTCATTTGGTTCAACCTGCAACTCTTGGAGCATCTTCATTACTGGTGTTCCCAAGGAAGATGGGAAAATAGCTTCCATTCCATAAACTAATTGATAAGGACTAGTACTAATGGATTTCTTTGTGGTTAGCATGTCTGCCCATAATGAATTTACTAGCTTCTTGTTCCATGTCTTCTTGTTGTCTTCTAAAAAATTTTTGATGATATTTACAAGACTTTTGTTTGAGGATTCTGCTAGTCCATTTCCTTAGGGGTAATAAGTTGTGGAATGGCCCAAAGTTATATGGTACTTATTACAGAAATCAATCATTCTTTTAGATTTGAAGGCTACTACATTATCAGTGATGATCTTGGTTGGGCACCCAAATCTAGATAAGATGTTGGATTCAAGGAAGGTTATTATAAGAATGTCAATGGCTTGCCTTAATGATATGGCTTCTATCCATTTGGTAAAATAATCTATAGCAGTGAGAATCCATTTGTGTTGGGTAGAGGAAGGTGGGTGGATTTCACCAATGAAGTCAACACCCCATCGTTGAAAAGGAGCTTCAGCAGATATTGGTTTTAGGGGCAAGGGTAAAAGTTTTTCCTTTCCTTCAAAAATTTGGCATTTATGACATGAGGTTACAAATTTCTTTACATCAGAAAACAAAGTGGGCCAATAGAAACTGGCTCTAAGAATCTTGTCAATAGTGGTTTTCCAGTAAAGATGTCCTCCATAGTCACCTACATGAAATTATTGTAACACCTTGTCAGATTGTTTTTTCAGTAAATAGTTAAGAAGGATATCTTCATGATTCTTCCAAAACAAAGCATTGTCGATTATGCAAAATTTTAAAGATTTCATTTTTAAAAACTTGCTTTTGGTTATGGATAATGCAGGAGGAGCTTGTAAATTTTGTAAAACATATATGATGTCAGCATACCATGGTGATTTAATAAAGGCCTGGCTGATTGGTGGAGTCACCATCTCTTTTCCATTATCCATTTCTGCAATAAAATTTATATCTAAGGCCTGACAGTTCGATTTAGCCATGAACTTGGCTAAAAGTTGGCCTTTGATTAACTTTGTTGGCTTGATTTCTAGGTCATATTCTAATGTAGTAGCAATCCATTTCCCTGTCTTTCCATCTGGACCATCCTGAGTTAGGATGTCCTTGACTACCGCATTAGGGACATAGGCTATTATATGAGAATATAAAATGTAAACTCTAAAATCTTTGATAGCTTCGACCAAAGCAAAATCTTGCTTTTCCATTATATTGTATTTTAAAGGGGCATCTCTCACGGCTTTGCTAAAAAGGGCAATACGTTGTTCATAACCTTGTGTTCTGGGGCAAAAGAAAATATAATGAAATCCCTATCAAACTTTGGACTGATCAAAACTGGTGTTTTTTTCAAGGCTAGCTTAATATCTTCAAAAGAATTCTTAGCCTCAACTATCCATTTTATGGTCGAATCTTTATTCAACATGTTATTCAATGATCTAATTAATTTTGTTAAGTTAAAAATAAATCTCCTAAGAAATTTTATTTTCCCTAAAAAGGCTTGTAATTCCCTAATGCTCCTAGGATGTTGTATCTGTAAGATGGCTTCAATTCTTGTAGGATCTATTCAGATACCATATTTAGAGATTATGTTGCCTAACAATTTTCCTTCTTCTAACCCAAATAAATATTTTTTAGGATTCAAAGAAATTCCATACTTCCTACATTTGATGAAGACCTGCCTTAGATGATCTAATTGTTGTTTTATCAGATCTTGAGAATACAATGATATCATCTAAGTATATTACTAGGAAGTCATGAATTTCTTTAGCAAAAGCTATGTCCATAACTCTTTGAAAGGTGGCCCTTGCATTCTTTAATCCGAAAGGAATCTTCACATACATGAATGTGCCCCAAGGAGTAGTGAATGCAGTTTTAGCCTAGTCATCTGGTTGAACTAAAACCTGATTGTAACCAGAAAACACATCCAATAAGGAGATTCTAGTTGACCCTATTACCCTTTGTAATACATGATCCATTTTAGGGAGAGGGTAATTGTCTTTGAGTGAAACTTTATTGAGATTCCTTAGATCAACACACAGTCTAATCTCACCAGTTTTCTTCCTTGTAGGCACCAAATTTGAAACCCAATCAGAGAATCTAATTGGTGCTATTATCTTGGCTTCATACATTCTTCTGATTTCCTTTTCAATAGAAGGAAATAGAATAGGATTAATCCTCCTAAGATTCTATCTAAAATGTTTCTGGTTTTCTTTTATGGGGATGGTTCATTGTACTATGCTGGTGTCATAGGACTTGAGGTCCTCATAACTCCAAGCAAAGACATCTTGGAATTCCTTTAACAGTTCAATGTATTTCACTTTTTCAGTAGGAGGTAAGGACTTTGAAAGTTTTATCAATTTTGGATTTTCTTCAGTACCTATATTACACTCCTCTATATCAAATTTTAAGGTTTCCATCTTCAGTTTTATAGGGACATCATTTGAATCAAACAAGTCTTCCAAAGGAGTTAATCCTTTGGGAAAAAAGTTGTCTTTCAGATTAATAATTTCAGAATCTTCGTCAATTATCTCTTCAATTTCAACTTGCTTTAGGTTTTGTACATCTAATTTTTTAAATTTAGTGGGATGGAGTCTATCTATCTCTTCATCTTCTAATTTTTTAATTTCTATTTTATCTGTAAAACAGGGATCTAATGTTATGTCAGTATCTATATTACTATTTACAAATTCCTCCTCTAAGGTTAAAAAATTGTTTATTTGTTGGTCATTAGCAAATACTTGCCAGTTTTTCAAGTTATCTAGGATAGCAAGTCTATGCCTAACCTCAGCAGTGTACTGATGGTTAGGTTGGAATGGTAACTTGCAAGTGCTAGAAAACATTGCTAAACTATGAACCTGCATATTACGTTTCCTTGGGATGACGGCAAGCTTAGTTTCTAGAAAAGTGTTCAATATTTCTACAATTGTTCCTCTATAAAAAATTAATCAATTTGAGACCTGAAACAAGTGCTTCATACTCAGCCATGTTGTTAGTGCATTTGAAATTCAGTCTATAAGCATGGCCCTCTGAATAATCATTCTCCAGATTATAAATCCACACTCCTACTCCTGCTCCTAATTTATTCACTAATCCATCAAATTCAAGATGCCATAATATTTCTTGTTCATAATTCTTACCATTTGGGGGGACAAAATTTTCATTGATTAAGGTATCTTGATCATCTTTTTTATCTAAAAGCTCTTGAGTTTGGACAATTTCATTTTGAATTGTAACTGCAATTTCTTTTGGTTCTAAAATAATGCTATTTGAAGTAGTTTCTTGTGTTTGTTCAGCATTGTACAGAATAAAAGAATCAATGTCAAAATGCATGGAATAGATAGGAAATTTTTTAGGCCTATCCTGGCTACTCACTTCATATTTCATTAGGGTCTCTCTGTACAGTTTTTTAGGATGTCCAAAAACTGAAATTGTGGCATATGACATGTCAAGTTGCAAAGATCCTTGGATTTTAACCCCCCATGATCTAGACAAGAGCATGCCATATTTAGGTGGTATATCAGCAACAACTATGTCCATGAGAATTGTCTTAGCAGGATATTGTACTAAGGAAACACACAGGTCTTTGATTAATCCTAGGCACTTTACTTGACTTGAATCAAATGAAAACAAGTCCTTGTAAGGCCTAGTGATGTCCAAGTTCAATTTTTCCATAACAGATTTAGGCATTAAATTGTGTGAAGTCCCAGAATCTAACATTACATTGTGTAAGACCTTATCATGAATGTTAAGGCTAATTTAAAAGGGTGGTATCCCTCCTTCTAATGGTTTTCCATTAACATCAGGACCAAATATAAGCTCAAGTTGATCATCAAACAAGTTAACAAAGTCTTTATTCTCAACGAAGTTTAAGGATTTTTTTATTTGAGATTGGTAAGTTTCATTTTTAATCAACTCTGTTAAGGGGACTGAAATTTTTATCTTAGCAACCTCTGCTCCCAAATTGAAAGGCAAAGGGGCTTTTTTTGTTTGAGTGTTTGGAATTTTGATAACAGGATTTGGAGTAGGTTTCTCTTGTTTTTCTGCATTTGAAGTCTTTTTCTGTGGGTTTTCTAATATGATGTTTGGAGATTCCTCCATTGTCTCCTTGGAGGGGATTGAAGTGGATGGTTGATCATTAAGGGGTTGGTCATGGGTTATATCTACAATGGTGGGACCAGAAGGGTTCTAAGTTGGTCTAAAGAGGATTTGGAGAGTTTTAGTAACTGGAACTGTTTTAATTTTCTTAGGTTGGTTTGGTACTGCTTTCTTGTTTTGGTCAAGAGTATCGGTGTTATTTTTACTCCTCAAGTTGTACTATTTGTGCACTTTGAAGATAGCAGAATCATACCCTTTCTTTTAATCGAATGATTCTCCGGATTGGGTCTGCAATTGCTGAAGCATATGAAATTCCTGATCATCTTGGGTCAAAAGGACAGTTTCCTCATCATCTAATCCCATTAAGTTAATTTGTGTGTCTTGTTTAGGGTCTTCTGAATGGGAAGTTTTAGCATAGTTTTCTTGAAAAGGAGGCCTAACATTCTAATCAGGTCCATTTTTTCTAGTATTTTGATTTTGATTCTTTCTAAAGTTTGGATTTCTCACTAGAGGTGCATGTTTATTATCCCAGTGAGGCTTCCTTTCAATGTTCTCTATCCTATCCATCATTTTTTCCATTCCTTTGACTAGGGCATCTATTTTAAGGTCAGAGGGTGAGGCTTCATCTTTCAAGGGTCCTCCCCTTTCATTCCTAACCCTAGCTGTTAAAATTGGAAACTAGGGCCAAACTCCATGTGGGTCATCAAATTTATGGCAGCTGATATTTTTATTTCATCCCTCTCATCGAGAGGTGTAGGATTGATTTAAATATCATCTGATTCCATCTATTATTCATGGACTTATGAATTTATTTGTGTTATAAGACAAATTGTCAAGTCGGCCAGGAACTTGAGTAGGCTCAGAAGCCCAATAGTCATGTCTACTCATCATCTACGTTTTAGTGTAAATAAGAGAGGACTTGAAGTCATTTAGGACACACACTCTTCATGTGATCTCCTCCTCTCCACGTCTTTGGGTTTTTGGTGAAGGAGAGAGACACTAAGGGTACGTTGGGCTAAGTAGATGATTCCCTAGCCGTAGTAGTGATGCCCTTAGCCACAGGTGATGCCCTAGCCGCAGTGATGCCCTAGTCACAGTAAGCCGCAGGCTTATGAGGAAATCTAAACATAGTCAATAGAGACACCTAAAACGCAGTCAATGGAGACACCTTATACACAGTCAATGGAGACATCTAAACACAGCAAGGAGACCTGTTCATGCAGTCAAAGGAGACATGTTCACGCAGTCAAAGAAGATAAGAACTTCGCATTCTTCCTCTCTGAAATTTCAGGTGTAGTAGTCACAGTCAAAGCATAAGGTATCTGCAGATGAAGTGAACTGAACTCGGGTATAGGGACCCGCATTCAATGGTGATAGATCTCACATTATCTCTCTTTGAATTCTTCAAGGAGTAGTAGATCCACATTGAACTAAGGTATCCTTGTCTAAAGGCTTGACTACACCTCGGATGGGTATAAGGTGCAGTCAAGCTGGATCCCAGATTGATGGAGTAGCAAGGTCACCAAATAGACAGTCTCAGCATAGAGATGTCTCTAAGGTACAGTCCTAAAGTTCTGGATTAAATACACTCTCGGCATACCTATGAATTTAAGTAGAGAAGAGCTCAGATGAGGGTACCATATTTTCTTGGTATATAAACCTCGGTGGCATACCTATAGCAGCCCAAACACAATGAACAACAGTGATAGATCTATTCTCTCAGCTCAATGAAGATTATGTTAGAAGTTACAGTCCTGGCATAACTCTGATAAAGAAATAGGTTTTGATGATGGTGAAGAGATCCTTGGCATACCAGTGAATGGACACTGTCTCAACATAATGAGAATTATAAGGATGAACAGTCTCAGATCATGACAATGAAAGATGCAGCATGATGGGCATGTTAGTAAAGGGTAGCATGATGATTAATGAAACAACATGATGATGAATGAGACAGCATGATGATGAATGATGCAGCATGATGGGCATATTAGTAAGGAGAAACATGATGATGGGAGCATATGGGAGCAGCTCCATGACTAGGTGCAGCACAGTGATGGGTGCAACGTGAGTACAAGTTGTAGCACTACGTTAGGTGAAGTCGTCACCTTGAAGAATCAGTTGAAGCAGAATGTCTTCAACTAATCTCATGTATCATCATTATAGGAGATGATCTATGCTCATATCTAGATAAGTCAAAGTGTTGACTTCTGTTTTAAATGTACTATCTCTCTCTCTTTGCTGAAATTTGAAGAATATAAAAGAAGAATTGATCAAGGGTTTCCCCACATTGGGGTTTGTCCCTGGCTGGCGCCACATCTTGTGTCCTCTTGTCTTGGATTGTCTTCTGCGATTTATGTTTATGTTATATCTGCAGTTTAATTTAATGCTGATGTGATTATTAATCTAGAAAAGGTATGGAGCTAACTGTGAAAATTGAAATAAATTTCTCTTAGCATAGAACATACCTAAAATTAACACTGGCTCTTTTTGCTAGCAAATTAGCTTCTACACTAACTGCTACACTCTGCATGTCCTCCGAAGTTGGAGGATTTATCTCTCTAAGTTGGAATGCCATATCAGTATCAAACCCATCAGGAAACTTTATCAGAGGTAAGCCAGGTGGGGGTCTAAGATTGACTGGTATTGCATTGTATATATTGTTAAATCTGGTACAGTAATCCTGGACTATCTCATTTGGTCCTCTCCTGATGTTTTCATATTCTGAAAGGATCTGCAGAGGGTTCTTTTTCTTTTCCCATCTATTTAAAAATTGTTGATAAAATACTTCTAAAGTGTCTATGCTATTAGCATGTAAAGCTCTAAACCATGTTCTTACATCACCAGCTAGAGTCTAAGCAAAAGTCTCATTTGGACATCTCCAATATCAATTTCATGTAATTCAAAAGAAATTGTCATTTTTTTTGTATGTTGTTGTGTTGTATAAGTTCCTATGCCATCAAATTGGGAAATTTTGTTCTGGTAATCTTGTGGCATGGCACCACGTGGAGAAGGTAACACAAGAGGAGCAAATCTATTTGCCATGGCTCTATGTTGGTCAGAACTCAGAAGTGGGGTTGGGGTACCAGGAGATGATACAGTGGGTGATGGAGAAATGGGAGTAATGGGTGACTAATGTGTAATGATAGGGTGGTTGGGAAGTGAAGGTATAAATGGAGGTGAGGAATGGACTTCAGAGGTGGAAGGGAATAATGGTGAACTAAAGGGAGTTGAAACTATTTCAAAAAGCTTAGGGATCTTAAAAGTAGTAAGAGATGACTAAGGGGAATTTAGAATATACTGATCAATTGACAAGTTTTCCTTTTGGACTTCAAGGTCTACAATAAACTCTGGATCTAGAACTATGTCATCAAGTGCACTTTCAGACCTAGTTCTAAATAGGGAAAGGTCAAATGAATCATCAAAGGGAAGGTCTTCTAAAAACAACCACTCATCAGGGCATGAATCTGCTTTGATTGAAGGTGTTGAACTGACTAAACTTTCTTGTCTTCTGGATCTTCTCGAAATCAAGTTGGGATTATCCACTACTAGGGGAGGATTTGGATCTGGGTTGGCCCTAGTATAGTGAGTTCTCCTTGAAGCCAAAATTTCAAACTTTTGTACTTACTTTCTTTTTATGAAATTTTGTAAATAACTTCTAATAAACCCTTGAGGAGGCTTGAAATAAAGATTTAAAATTTCTCAAAGGTTTATTAACACTGAGGATTTGAATCCCCGGTATGGTCGCCACTATGTTATCACTCAGAAGTTTTCCCTGGAAGTTATCAAAAGAAGGAATAATCTAGGGTAACCACAAACCAATCTTTAGACTCAGGTTCTAGCCAAACTAAGTCCAGAGAGGGCTCTCTCTTTATAATTTAACTTCGTTTGGATGAGGATTTCAGGCTAGTTCTTAGTGTTCATAAGGTTTTGATTTTTGTTGGATGGTGGAATTTTAGGAGCAGACGGATAGAGCTATATTTCTTCAAACCATTATGCTATGGATTCAATAAAAGGATAGCATAAATGGATCATATCATTAAAGGGAATGTTCACAGGGCAGGCTAGCAAAGAAAAAGGAAAATCTTCAAGGGATGTGTTATCACCCAGGTTGTTCCCTATGACTCCCAAGGGAATACGGCCGGGGTAACCACTAACCAATCTTTGGGTTACAGTTCCTAGCCTAACTGCAACCAGAGAGGGCTCTCTCTTTATGATTTGTCTCTGTTATGATGGTGTTTTAGGCTAGCTATTATGCTCAGGTTTTGGTTTATGTTTTGGTTGAAGGATTTCTTTCAGGTCTTATGATGCAGTGTTTAGATAGTATAATACCATTGGGAAATGGAGTCTGGAGTTGTGAAATGATCTGATACGCTGGTTTGGTGGTGTTCAAACTGCAGGGCCTATTGTGTATTTTAAACAGACAAACTAGATCAAATGGTGATGTATGTCGACCAACAGAAAGCAATTAAGAATTTTCTATTGAGCTGGTGGGTGAAGGTGAGGACACTGCGCAGGAGCTAAACTTGAATTCCTGTGACAAAGGTCACTGTGATAGATGTATTCTGAAAGTGCAGCATTTAAGAATTACACTTAACTAGATTACAGCTGAAGAAAACATGGATAAACAACGCAGATTGAACTCAGGGTATTCAGTGAATAAATCCTGAAAGCTATTCTTTTTCCTTGTTGCTTAGTATTGAAACAGATAACATATATGGATTTTAACAAAACAACTAATTAACAGAGAGAGATACAGAGACTTATTGTATGATGAAATACACAGGGATCCAGCAGTTATCAACAGACACCAGAACGCATCCAACACCTCAGAAATCCGAGAAATTCCATTGCTTTGCTCTATTAACTTCTGAAAAGGATTACAGCATAAGAACTTCTTCAGGAGAAATTAACAACAACTCCTGCAATCTTATGCGAAGGGGACTTTATAGAAATGCGTATACAAAATATCTCAGGCATTGAGTCATCTGAGAGAGAAAATATCTTCATTATTACGTTCAGAAAGTAGGCAAGGAGTTATTACAATTTTGAATGCAACGTAAATGCCCTTTATGTCTGTCAGAGGATTGTTTTGACTTTTGAGAGTCACTGAGTCGGTTGCATTACTCTGTTTTAATTCTGGAAATACGCATTTACTTTTGGCTGCGCAGTGCATTCTCGGGTTTGCCAGCTGTGGTCTTCTATTTCTGCTTTGTTGGCCGCTACATCCGCTGAGTTGGCTCAGCTTTGATTTATGCTGCATGCTGACTTTGCTGAACTGTGCTTTTTATAAAAATTTGTAATAAAACAGAAATTTGGTGAATGCCTTACTGATTACAAAATTCTCTGTATTGCATCTGTCCACCATTCCTGTGTAGGGAGCTGATGCCTGAGGATGGCCTCCATTGTCTCTTCAGCTTCTGTATATTTGAAAAAATTTGGGGCCACATCAAACAAGTGATTAATTTCATTCATTATAAAAAATAGATTTTCTATCTTACTATAGAAAACCTGTCCTGTAATAGGCCCTGTGTCTTCTGAAGTGCTGGCCCTCTCATTGATCTGTGCTGAGGCAAAAACATTTACTCTTTTAGCATACTGTTCATGGGTGAATAATTTCCCTCCGCTGTTCAGTAAGCTAGGGAGTCCTCTACTCTGCAATACCTGAAATTTCTCCATGAACCTATTTGCCTCTGTTTGCATATCCTGGTTTCTTCTGTCCAATGTCTACACCAGATTTCTAAGAGTAAGAACCCTCTTGATCATTTGAATAGTCTCAGTTCTATTTGTGATTCCAATGGTGGCTAACTGAGAACTTGTTTTGTGGTTAAGCACATTGATCATTCTTGTAGCAACTTCAGGCATATTTCCTAATAAGGCCCTTGATGTTCGGATTTCCTTCTGTGCCTTTGGGATGAGCTCTAGTTGCTCATGGATTGTCTCGATATATGGCCATTGGTTGTTGATGGATTGGCCAATATTGGACCATATCATTGCTCTGATCTCAGATATGATTTTATCTAGCTTGAGCTCATTCTCAAGCTCCTTGATCCTATCTTTAAGGGCTTTGATTTCCCTGGCCTTTTCTCCCACCTCTCTTTTTGTCTTATCATGCCTTTCATTGACCTTGGCTAGCTTATCTCTGGTTTCATGTAGCTCTGTCATCTGAGCTTCCAAGATTTGTATTTCATTCTTTAATTTCTGCATGTCTAGGCTATGTGCCTGTTCTGTACTTGTAGGTGCTGCTGAAGTGGATGTAGCTGTTTGTTCAGTTTGTTGAGGTGGAGGCACAGTGATAGGAGCAGCATCCTCAAGATTGATAACTTGAGGAGGAGGCTGAGAGGTCTGACCCTCTTCCCTTTGCTTTAGTGCTGCTTGTAAGGCCGCTTGAGTAGCCTCAGACTCTCCTAATTTCTCTTGTGTCTGCAGGAGTTGTTTATAAATAGAAATTAATAAATCTGTGGTGTCCTTCTCCTGTCTTTGTTTGGCTACCTCATCTGTCTAAGGGTGCATGGTGGCTGGTAGTTTCATTTTCTTCCTCATGGCGGCCAAGTCAGCATCCCTCAACTTCAAGAGTTCCTGTACCCCTGACGGATCTTTGGGATCATGCCCAATTTCAATGATTATGTCTTCCAGGGATCTTATTCTGTTGTCCTTTGCCTAGGATGATGCCTTCTCCAGTTCTAGTTGAGAGGTTGTGGCATTGAGACTGCTTTTTAGCTTATAATTTTCCAATGTTTCATCTGCTAATGAGGCATACACCATCTCGCCAGTTTGTTTATGCAGCTCAATTTTATCCATTGGGTGTATGTCTTTGGCCATGACCTCCAGGTTAGTCCTGAGGTAATCCGAGGTAGATTGGGGTTGCAGTGCTGTGGGCAAAAAATGGCTCATAATCATTTTGCCTTCACTTACATCAAAGGCAGACATAAGTCTCTGCTGATTGGAAGGAGCCATGTTTAGCAGGTGATTGTACAGTTGTACTTTGATAGGATCACTCCTCCTCTTGATGTCTATAAATTGCTGCTTGATGCTTACTTGTCCTTCTTTTTGCTGGCTGGAGGAGCTGACCTCCCCTCCCATGGTCCTGTCCTGTTCCTGCTGGAAGGAACTTGCTGAAGCTTCTCTGCTGGGTGGGCCCATGCCCAATGCCTCTCTTATTGCTATATCCTCCTCTGGAAAATCATTTAGTCTCTGCCTTTTCTCTCCCTGGTTTATAGAAGATGTCAGGGGAGTTTCTCTGTCCCTTTTTCTAAAGACAAATGTATCCTCCTTTTGAGGGGTTTGGAGGACCGAGGCATCAAAGGTAGTGTCTTGTCTTGTAGGCACCGTTCTTTCAGTGGTCTGAGGAGTCTCCACTGTTTCCTTTTGCTGGGCAGACTGCTCCTGCCTTTGTTCTTCTTGATGTTGTCGCTCTTGCTGTTCTGATTCTTCTTGCTGCCCTTGCTGCAGCCCTTCTGCTTGCTGCTGTAACTCTTGTTTATTTATTGGCTCTGTCTCCATTTCCGTCTCTTTGCCACTGCTGGATATATTCTCCGTTACCTTGGTATTTTGCTGCTTGGCAGTTGAGGAGGATTCAGCCGCTCCCGTTTGTGTACTGGGAAGTGTGAATACCTGTGGACAAAGCTCAAGGTCAGCCAACTTCTTCTGATTCCTTAGTGCCCTGTTGTTCAGCTCTTCTTGTGACAAGGGCTCTTCTAAGGTCCCTCTCTTCCATTTCTCTTGATTTGCATACTTTTCAATGTGAGGGAGGCTATGGTGATCATAAGCAGACAACTTATATTTAAGCCTCCTTGTAGTTATGAAATGGTTAGGGTCATAGGATACCCATATAAAACTGGTTTGCAGGCCAAGGGCCTCAAGCATTCGCTCTGCTTCCCTCCATCCTTGTTCTCTCTCATTATAGATAATATGGCCAAGTTGGCTTCTGACCTTCAATTGTGCTTTTTTCCCTTTTCCTGAAAAGTGAAGCACATCAATTCTGCCAAATTGCCTAAAGTATTCTAGGGCAAATAGCCTCATAGGCACATACTTGGGTAGTTTGAAAGGAGGAAGATCACGCCCATATATCCTGATGACAGTGTGGTTTTGGTAGAAGTACCAATCCCCAATGCTATAAGCTTTTGACAGCTGAAGAATCCTTTGCATATCCTCAGTGAGTCTTGGTGGGGGTGAGCTCATCAGCATTGCCATGGCTGGATGGATGAACAGATCCATGAATTCACAGTATGTGTATGGAGACTCGGGTCTGATATGGAAGACAGAAGACCAATAGACTATTGATCTGGGATTGCCTTGGGCATCCATTCTTTTGATTGAAAAGTGAAATTTCTGATGTTGATGATATAAGATCAAATGGTAAATGTAGGAGGTGTATCTGAACACCCTATCTCTCCTTAAATTCATCAATTGCTCATGAATCTTGTCTGATATGTAGGTGGCATAGTCATAGCAGATTGGTGACTTGCCAGGAGCAAACATAAGCATCAATACCAGCACAGTTGTATCAATATGCTCGACTGAACTATACCCCAAGATGGGAGAAATCATATCTGCAAGGTCTCTGCCCAGCTCATTGAGGTATACATGAAGAATTGGAGGGGCCATTACAATATTGGTTTTGATGTATAGTTGATTGAATTTAACAATTTGAGCATCTGTGAGTTTATCCCCTTGTTTTATCAGATTTATCAGTGATAAAGGAGCCAATTTCTTCTGAGGGTTGAAGCAGAGCATGTCTCTGATAGCCTGAGGGGTAACATAGAAAAGTACTGCACCAGATGGGTCAAGAACAGCTCGCTGAGAAACATCATATTGTTCAGCACAGAGGTGGATTAGTTCAGGGAACTGGTTGACCTGAGGGAGCTTAAAGATAGGGAGAAAAGAGTCCCATAAGCCCAGTATATCTGTCCCATTTTCATGCTTGGCTTTTAATTCATTTAGCAGATGAAGGTGGAATTTGCTGCTCATAAGCTTCTCTTCCTCAATTTGGTAATCCATATCTGCTAAGGCTTGCCATTTCAAGTCCTTTTGAGGAGCATTCAGAGGTTGAACATTTAGCACTACAGGTGTCTCCATTACACAGGAGGATTTTGAATCAAGTGTAAAGGGATTTTGTTTTGAGCCGGACAGCACAGGGGAATGCCTCTGTACCAGGGAGGTTAGATTATCAGGAATAGAGAGGAATTCTAGAAAATAGCAGTTGAAATACTATCTATAGCAACTAGGACCAATGTTTGGCTTTTCCTCGTCTCTCTCAATGGTGAAATTTGGTTTAAATGAGCCTACCGCGATTGCGCAGACAGAACTTAGTTTTTCAACAGAATGTAGGTAGAACAAAGCTCGGCTGGTGTTTTTCGAGGTGGTAGTTGGAAATTGAAAGCTCTGCAGAGGAATCCACTGGTGAATTTATAAGTTTTAACGTCCTTTAAGCTTTCGGAGTGATTTATAGAGAATTGCAGGCGCACGGAGGATAAATGATGAAGAATACCTGGTAAAACAGTGAGCAGAGGTCGTATATGCAGGCTAGACTCGTACGCTGGAGGTCTCCTGGTCGATTTAGCAGGTTGACAGCAAGCTCGGACGTGAACCGCATGCAGCAGAGAGAACGAAAAATGAATGAAAAGAACGTAAAAATGCGATTTTTGGCCATAATATAGACTTTTAGCAATTTGGCGCCTTTTTGCGATGACGTCAGCATGACGTCATTGGTGGGGTCAAGGTCGGATGACGTCATGCTGATGTCATCGGGTGACGTGGCGAGCCCTGACTGGGCCACGGGGATGATGAGGTGGCGGGACAGATCGGCCAACGACTGGAGCGAAAGTTGACGTGGCGGCATAGGTGGCGGTGACGTAAGGCGATGGGGAGCTGACGCGGCGAGGACGTAATGCAAGCGGAATGGGGAAACCGGAAACCGGCAGCGGTTTCGTATCGCACCGCTTACGGTACGGTGGCGGTAATTATCAGTTGTACCTCCGACGCGCTGTGGCGAGGGCGCGTGGCAGCGGAGTGACGTACCCAAAATACGGCCGTCGGAAGGTATCGCCCGGACAGAGGATCTGCTCCGATGCTGTAGTGGCCGTCGGATCTGGAGGGCCTGATCCAACGGCCATCGGGGAGGTGACATGGCCAGTGTATACGGCAGCGGGCGGAGGCATAAATACGTGTTTTGAAAGATTTTTCCAATGTATTTCAAAAATCAAAATGTATGCGCAAACTTTGGTTAGGGAATAGAAAGTGGGTTTTTTGGGAATTTTGGCAGTTTCAAAGGGTTTTCATGGGTAACAGGGTTTTTATAAGGTTTCTCTTGGCAAATAATGGTTTGGTGAGTGGAATGACTTGAGGAAAGGGAGGGTAGATGAGTTGTAGGTTCATCCAAGTGGCCAGATGCCACTTTGATCCCTGATATAGGACTTATTGGCTATATTGCCAAGGGGATGGGTATTTATATAATGCTTGGGGTTTATACACCATGGTGTTAGTACTAATAGGGGAAAGGTAATATAGGGGATTTACATAGTAGAATTAGAGTTAATATGGATGAGAGGGTAAGTGGAGGGGAAACCATTAAGTTTATGTGAAACAAACTTGGTTTTAAGAGTAGATCAAAATGAAAAGATTTTTAGACAAGAAATGTGGCTTCTAAAGATTAAGAACCACCATGAAACCGTAGTCTCTTCCATGAATCTTAGCTTGATGGGGGGATGTTAGAAATGAAATTGGAGGGGAATGAGGGAAATTAGTCATGCTTCCTGCTGCGATTTGATGAAGAAGAACACCTTTGTCAATTAATTGACTTTGTTTTGATGCCCACAGTTACCATCTCTGCAATGGTAGGGATAACCTTTCTGCAACCCCAACTACTTACCCAGCTACTTGCCTAGCATTTTTATTTCTTCTTGGAGGGTGCACTTGGACTTGCAGACCCTTACTTGCCTTTTCTTTTCTTTGGCTTTTTTCTTTTGCTTTTTCTGTCTACTTCTACCCTTATCTCTTCCAAGGTCCCAGATTAAGCTGTTGGGAGCCTTTTCTTCTCTACCTGAACTAGTTGTCTGCCAAGATTAAGCAGTTTGGACAGACTTCTTTCTCTATTCTATAACTGAAAATTGAAAACATGGCATGATCCAGATTAAACTGTTGGATCATCCACCAAAATTGAAATAAGGTCATCAACATTGAAACACTTTACACACCTTTTGTTCTCTAGGAAATATGGGATCTTTGTGATATCAAAGCAGAGCATATTTGGACTTTCCCTTGCCAATCATGAAATATGAAACCTATTGGTATAGGTATCCAACAGTGGCTCCACATGGGGATGGTTTTTCTTTTGAAAGACCAAGAACAGCAGGTCAGATTGCCTTACTCTTTGACTGCCCATACCAATCTTGAAATTTGCTGCTTTGATGTGTCAAAATTGTGTGCTTCTTTCTTGGAAGACCTCTGATTCTATTTACCTTTTGCTGGTTGGTGAATCACTTAGAAAACTGCATTTTTACAATCTAAATAGAAAATAATATGTACATCTGCATATATACAAGGGAACCTCAGGTTGCACTCATGGGAAATAGTCAAAATAATGCTTCAGCATCCTGCCATTGACAGGACCTTCATCCAAGTCAGCTTCAGTTAGACTTTTGAGGAAGTAAGTGTTGTTACCTTGCACTGCTTGGACAGCAAATGGTCCTCTCCAAAGGGAATCAAATTTCCCATGTTTTCCTTTTTCTTCTCTCCTTGCATCCCACTTGAGGACTTTATCACCAATGCTGAAATCTTCTGCCTTAGTTCTTCTATCAAAGGCCTTTTTTAATTTTTCTTGTAATATCTGAACTCTGCTGAAAACTTGTTCTCTAGTTTGCTGTAAACAGATTATCTGATTGATCCTCCTTTGCATATCATTTGGTTCTGCTTGACTCTCTTGCAGAAGCTTCATAACAGGCACTCCTAGTGATGAAGGAAATTTGGCTTCTAATCCGTAAACTAACTCATATGGGCTGGTCCCAATTGATCTTTTTGTTGTTAGTCTATCTGCCCATAAAGCATTGACTAGTTTCTTATGCCAGTTCTTTTTGTTCTCTTCCAGCACCTTCTTTATGATATTTATTAAGCTTTTGTTTGGTGATTCAGCAAGGCCATTTCCTTGGGGATAGTATGCAGTAGAATGGCCCAAAGTAATGTGAAATTTATGGCAGAAGTTCACCATTTTCTTGGATCTGAAAGCAGCAGCATTGTCTGTTATTATTTTGTCAGGACAGCCAAACCTAGCCAGTATGTTGTTTTCCAAAAACTGAATGATTACTGAGTCATTTGCTTGTCTGCATGGGGCAGCTTCAATCCATTTGGTGAAGTAGTCTGTGGCTGTCAAAATCCATCTATGTTGACCTGAAGATGAGGGATGAATTTCCCCAATGAAATCCAAGCCCCATTGTTGAAAAGGTCTCTCTGTTGCAATGGGTCTTAGGGGAAGTGGCAACAACTATCTTTTACCCTCAAACACTTGGCATTTGTGGCATGAGGTTTTGAATTTCTTGACATAAGAGAACATGGTGGGCCAGTAATAACCAGCCCTCAGTGTTTTGTCCACGGTGGATTTCCAGTACAAATGTCCACCACAGTCTCCTGCATGAAAATCTTGCATGATGTTGTCAGTTTCATTTTCCATTAAACAGTGCAGCAATATACCTTCATGGTTTTTCCAAAGCAAATTTCCATCCATCACACAAAATCTTGATGTTTTCATTTTTAAGAACCTACACTTAGTTCTGGACAGTCCTGGGGGAGCACACAGGTTTTGTAACACATAACAGATATCAGAGTACCAAGGAGATTGTTCAAAGGCTACATTGATCTTTGGAGTCGCCAGCTCTGTTTCACTGTCCAGCTGATTGATATCTAGGGCTTGGAAATTTGCTTCTGTCATTAATTTGGCCAAGCCTTGCCCTTTTATTAGCTTTGTAGGTTTTATTTCAATGTCAAATTCTAGTATGCTGGCAATCCATTTTCCTCTTCTGCCCTCTAAGTTTTCTTGGGTGAGAATGTCTTTGACAATAGGACTTGGTACATAAGCCACAACATGGGAATAAAGGATGTAAATCCTAAAGTCTTTAATGGCTTTGACCAAAGCATAGGCTTGTTTCTCCATAATTTGATATTTTAGAGGGGCATCTCTAAGAGCCCTGCTGAAGAAGGCAATAGGCTTCTCATTCCCTTGGTCATCTTTCTGTAATAAAACAGCAGCAATAGTATGCTGGGAGGCAAAAGAGAAGATGATGAATTCTCTGTCAAACTGAGGATTGGTCAACACTGGGGTTTGGGTAAGGGCCAGTTTTATACCTTCAAAGGCTTGCTTGGCTTCAACAGTCCATTTGACCTTTGAATCTTTCTTTAGCATATTGTTAAGCACTCTGATCAACTCGGCCAGATTTGGGATAAATCTCCTTAAGAAATTGATTTTTCCCAAGAATCCTTGCAATTCTTTTATATTTCTTGGGTGGGGCATTTGTAGGATCGCTTGTATCCTGTCTGGATCAATTCTTATGCCATTTTTAGAGATGATGTGGCCCAATAGTTTTCCTTCCTCTAAACCAAACAGGGATTTTTTGGGATTCAACGAAATTCCGTATTTCCTGCATGTTAGGAAAATCTGTCTCAAATGTTTCAGATGTTCTTTGTCAGATTTTGAAAAGGGTGTAAGATCATCTAAGTAAATGACTAGGAAGTCATGAATCTCTTTTGCAAAAGCAATATCCATTGCTCTTTGAAATGTTGCCCCTGCATTTTTCAATCCAAAGGGCATTTTTACATATTTGAAAGTTCCCCATGGGGTTGTGAATGCAGTTTTGTCTTGGTCATCAGGGTGTACCAAGATTTGATTAAAGCCTGAGAATCCATCAAGCAATGACATCCTTGAAGCCCCCACCACTCTTTGGAGAATGTGATCCATTTTGGGTAAAGGGTAGTTATCTTTGAGTGACACTTGATTTAGATTCCTTAAGTCTACACAAAGTCTTATCTCACCAGTCTTTTTTCTTGTAGGGACTAAGTTGGAAATCCATTCAGAGAATCTGATTGGTGCTATGATGCCAGCTTTGAACATTTTTTGCAATTCCTTCTCAATGGAAGGAAGGAGTACAGGATTGATTCTTCTCAGCTTCTGCTTGAATGGTTTTTGATTAGGCTTGAGGGGAATGGTATGCTGAATGACAGAAGTATCATAGGACTTTAGATCCTCATAACCCCATGCAAAGACATCTTGGAACTCTTTAAAGAGGTCAATGTACTTGGGTTTTTTATCAGGGGGCAAAGAAGCGGACAGCTTTATTATTTTGGGCTTGTCAATGGTACCAATATTGCATTCTTCAATGGCTGCATCTAATGGCTGCATTTTTGGCTTCCTAGGGATGTCATTTGAATCAAAAATGTCCTCTAGTGGGGTAAGGCCTGTTGGAAGGAAATTGTCTTTGAGTTGTATGATTTCAGCTTCAGCGCTGGTCACCTCTTCACAGTCAATTTGGTGAATTTGCTGAATGTTTTCGTTGTTGAAGATGGTTGGATTCAGTAATTGTTTTGCTGTTCTAGGTGATATTGGATGAACCATTTGTTGAAACAGTATTTGTGATTGACTTGCTGACTCAAGTATTTGTGATTGACTTGCTCTGTCAGTGTCAATATTTAATCCTGCAAACTCTTGTTGTAAGGTTAGAAAATTGTTTATTTGCATATCATCCTCAAATACTTGCCATTCTTTAACATTGTTTGGAATGGAGGGTCTGTACTTGACCTCGGCTGTGAAGCAGTTGTTGGTTTCCAGTGGAAATTTGAAAGTGCTGGCAAATGTTGCCAAACTGTGTGCATGGAGATTGTGGCCCCTTGAAATTTTTGTGATAAGGAACTCAGAGAAAGTGTCCAATATTTCAATTACAGCAGACCTGTAAGACCTCAACCTTTTGTCATTGGTGACAAAACTTCCTTTCACTTGTTGAATCACTAGATCAGAGTCTCCCATGATCGAAACCGTAGGAGCTTGTAATGTCTTTACTAGCTTGAGACCTAGTAACAGAGCTTCATACTCTGCCATGTTATTAGTGCATCTAAAGTTTAACCTACAAGCTC
Organism: Pinus tabuliformis; assembly: GCA_031772625.1. Lineage (NCBI taxonomy): Eukaryota > Viridiplantae > Streptophyta > Pinopsida > Pinales > Pinaceae > Pinus > Pinus tabuliformis. Next base: position 1,589,090,191 of record CM062804.1, read on the forward strand.
TGCCTTCTGCATGGGTTTTGTCTTTGTTATGTATCCAAACTCCAGCTCCTGCCCCTAACTTGTTGACTGAGCCATCAAATTCTAAGACCCACAGGATATCTTGCTTGACAGGAGATTTAAAGATCTGTTCATGGGATGGCAATGTAAGCAGGAGTTGGGGTTTCTTCTTTGGCTTGTGTTCTAGGACAGTTTCATCACTGGATTGAAAATATTTGACAACTAGAGGAGGGGTCGTGTCCAGTGCTTGACTGATCGATGTTTTATGGGTGGTACTTCCTTGATTAATGTTTTGTTCTTGCATGAGTGTTTTGGTCCTAATGTCATTGTTTGAGAGGCTTGCGCTGTCATTGAAGAGAATGAACGAATCTATGTCTGAATGGACAGCATATACAGGAAAGTTTTGAGGCTTTTCCTCACTGCTGACCATGTATTTCATGAGTGTTTCTCTGTAGAGTCTCTTTGGTTGCCCAAAGACAGAGATGGTGGCATATGACATATCTAATTGCAGGGAGCCTTGGAGTTTGGCTCCCCATGATCTTGATAACAGCATCCCATATTTAGGTGGGATATCAGCGACTACAACATCCATTAGAATGGTTTTGTTGGGGTATTGAACCAGAGACACACATAAATCTTTTATTAGACCTAAACACTTGACTTGGCTGGAGTCAAAGGAAAACAGGTCCTTGTATGGTCTTATTATATCCAAATTCAATCTTTCCATGACTGCTTTTGGCATGAGGTTATGAGAGGCACCTGAGTCAAACATCGCATTATGCAGTATTTTGTCATGAATATGCATGCTAACATAAAAAGGTAATATCCCTGTAACTACTGTTTTTCCATCTACCTCTGGGCCAAACAGTAATTCCGGAGTGTCATCTAACACATTTACATCATCTTTGCTATTAGTGAGTTGAAGGGATTTCTTAATCTGTTGCTTATAGATGTCATGCTTGGCTAGCTCCGAGAGGGGAATTGCTATCTTTAGCTTGCCAATCTTTGTGCCTAGGTCAAAAGGTTTATCAGCTTGGGTTTTGGAGTTATGGATAGCAGCCATTTCTTTGCTCATTAAATCTTCTTGTTGGTTTTCATCTTGACTTGGAGACCTGCCCCGTTTACTCATGTCTTGAGGGGTAATATCTAAATCAGGGTGAGAGGACGACATTGCCCTAGGCTGATGTAGTGGTGACAAAAGTGTGGTGACCTCTTCAACCACTACTTCTTCTGTAGGCAAGTTTGTTTTGTCATTAGGTTCTGTGACTATGGTTCCTTTAGACTGCTATTTATCTTTTATCTTTTCAGGCTGATTTACATTTACAGTCCTACTCCTTAGCTTGTACTGTTTATGAACTTCATAGACAGCACTATCATATCCTTGTTTAAAATCAAAGGATTCTCCTGATTTAGTTTGGAATATTTTGATTTCATCATCCTCATGATCCTCTTGTGTTAAGAAAACTTGGCTTTTACCATCTAGACCCATTAGATTAATCTCAGGGTCTTCATTGGGTTCAGTTGATGTTGAAGTTTCTGCATAATTTTCTTGGAAAGGGGGTCTAATGTCTTGGTCAGCACTTGTCCTACCAATGTTTTGGTTTTGGGTTCTCCTAAAATTCGGATTTCTAGGAGGGTTGTTTTGTGGTGCTTCCCATGATGACTTTCTTTCAACCGATTCCACTCTTTCACCCAATCTCTTCATGCTATTTAGTATTGCATCCAGCTTTTGATCAAAGCCCAAGGGTTCTTCTTTGAAGGCAGTCCTTTTTTCCAACTTTGCCCTGTTTCTTTTGGCAATTAGGTTAGCTTCCACTGTGACAGCAACCCTTTGAGCTTCTTCAAGGGTTGGAGGATCTCTTTCCTTCAACTGATAGGCCATATCAGGGTCAAAACCATCAGGGAATTTATACAGGGCTAAATCAGGAGGAGGCCTTAAGTTCTGTGGGATAGCATTATATACATTGTTAAACCTAGCACAATATTCTAAAACTGTCTCCTGGGGACCTCTCTTAATAGTGTCATATTCACCAAGTACGTGGAGAGGATCTTTCTTCTTCTCCCATCTGTCAGTAAAAGCTTCGTAAAGCTGATCAGGAGCTGATCAGGACTCGTACGCTGGAGGTCTCCTGGTCGATTTAGCAGGTTGACAGCAAGCTCGGACGTGAACCGCATGCAGCAGAGAGAACGAAAAATGAATGAAAAGAACGTAAAAATGCGATTTTTGGCCATAATATAGACTTTTAGCAATTTGGCGCCTTTTTGCGATGACGTCAGCATGACGTCATTGGTGGGGTCAAGGTCGGATGACGTCATGCTGATGTCATCGGGTGACGTGGCGAGCCCTGACTGGCCCACGGGGATGATGAGGTGGCGGGACAGATCGGCCAATGACTGGAGCGAAAGTTGACGTGGCGGCATAGGTGGCGGTGACGTAAGGCGATGGGGAGCTGACGCAGCGAGGAAGTAATGCAAGCGGAATGGGGAAACCGGAAACCGGCAGCGGTTTCGTATCGCACCGCTTACGGTACGGTGGCGGTAATTATCAGTTGTACCTCCGACGCGTTGTGGCGAGGGCGCGTGGCAGCGGAGTGACGTACCCAAAATACGGCCGTCGGAAGGTATCACCCGGACAGAGGATCTGCTCCGATGCTGTAGTGGCCGTCGGATCTGGAGGGCCTGATCCAACGGCCATCGGGGAGGTGACATGGCCAGTGTATACGGCAGCGGGCGGAGGCATAAATACGTGTTTTGAAAGATTTTTCCAATGTATTTCAAAAATCAAAATGTATGCGCAAACTTTGGTTAGGGAATAGAAAGTGGGTTTTTTGGGAATTTTGGCAGTTTCAAAGGGTTTTCATGGGTAACAGGGTTTTTATAAGGTTTCTCTTGGCAAATAATGGTTTGGTGAGTGGAATGACTTGAGGAAAGGGAGGGTAGATGAGTTGTAGGTTCATCCAAGTGGCCAGATGCCACTTTGATCCCTGATATAGGACTTATTGGCTATATTGCCAAGGGGATGGGTATTTATATAATGCTTGGGGTTTATACACCATGGTGTTAGTACTAATAGGGGAAAGGTAATATAGGGGATTTACATAGTAGAATTAGAGTTAATATGGATGAGAGGGTAAGTGGAGGGGAAACCATTAAGTTTATGTGAAACAAACTTGGTTTTAAGAGTAGATCAAAATGAAAAGATTTTTAGACAAGAAATGTGGCTTCTAAAGATTAAGAACCACCATGAAACCGTAGTCTCTTCCATGAATCTTAGCTTGATGGGGGGATGTTAGAAATGAAATTGGAGGGGAATGAGGGAAATTAGTCATGCTTCCTGCTGCGATTTGATGAAGAAGAACACCTTTGTCAATTAATTGACTTTGTTTTGATGCCCACAGTTACCATCTCTGCAATGGTAGGGATAACCTTTCTGCAACCCCAACTACTTACCCAACTACTTGCCTAGCATTTTTATTTCTTCTTGGAGGGTGCACTTGGACTTGCAGACCCTTACTTGCCTTTTCTTTTCTTTGGCTTTTTTCTTTTGCTTTTTCTGTCTACTTCTACCCTTATCTCTTCCAAGGTCCCAGATTAAGCTGTTGGGAGCCTTTTCTTCTCTACCTGAACTAGTTGTCTGCCAAGATTAAGCAGTTTGGACAGACTTCTTTCTCTATTCTATAACTGAAAATTGAAAACATGGCATGATCCAGATTAAACTGTTGGATCATCCACCAAAATTGAAATAAGGTCATCAACATTGAAACACTTTACACACCTTTTGTTCTCTAGGAAATATGGGATCTTTGTGATATCAAAGCAGAGCATATTTGGACTTTCCCTTGCCAATCATGAAATATGAAACCTATTGGTATAGGTATCCAACAGGATGATGGATGGAATGATTCAAACCGGGGTGCAAGGGAACTTAAGAATCCTTGGACTGGGATCAGAATGAGGAACAAAGGGTGATCATCAACAAAGGGTAATTAAGAATCCTTTGCTACATAGACCAGAAAGGAAAACTACAGAAGCTAAGGAGAAGCTAAGAATTCCCTAGCTAAGATAGTTTAGCAGGAAAATTAAGAATGTAAACAGTCAAAACAGAGTGCATTTAAGCCAGTTCTAAAATATCATTCCTAGTTTAACATTCAGATTTCATAGAAGCACATATGATTATTAAGAAACATAAGGAAAAACAATAATACACATGAGAGAATACTTATTTGATTTTCGCTTTACACAAAAATCCTAAAAAATATCTGAGCTTTATTCCATGATCCAACAATCCAATCCAGTTTTTTGATACAATAGCACTTTGATTTTAGATAAAAGTCTATAGAAATGTCTTTGAATCCACCCTAAATACTCCGAAATATGAAGTATTTATACAAAAGACATTTACAAAATATCTCATAACAATATGAGATTTAATCTAGGGAGTTAAAATATCTTCAAGCATGAAGGTAGGGACAGATGGAAAACTGCATCATGTTTTCCCTCTTATTGTGGTAGTGGTGGTCGTTGTAGTTGAATTTGAGCCCTTTAAGCTAGATGATATTTGTACACTGAAATCATATTTATCTTTAATCTTTAACTGATACTCTTTAACCTGCTACTCTTTGACCCTGTTGATCTGTCTCTTACCAGTTGAATTTGAGCCTTCAGATTTACTGTGGTAACTTATAGTAAATCTGTCATCTTTTCCCACCATTCATCCTCAATTATTCTGTAGATTTCATCTGCCTCTGTGTAATTGACAAAATTAGGCTTGGTGACAAACAAATGTTTCACCTCATGCTCTAGAAAAAACAGATTCTCCAAAGTATCATGCAATACTTTCCTAGTTAACAAGGCTTTGATACCTGAAGTTCTTGCTTGTTCCTTGGCCAACTTCCTTAATCTATCAGTGTAGTCCAATTGGGTCATAAGTTTATCATGGATGACCATAGGACTGGGAAAGCCTTTATCACTCAAAATTTAAAATTTTGTCATGAATCTGTCAATACCCATCTGCATGTTATGACATTTTTCCTCTAATTTGACCATAAGGTTTCTTTTGGAAAGAACCTTTTGAACTTCTATGATGGCTTCAGTCGTATCTTCTACACCAAGCCCATTAAGCTCATGTCTATTCTTACTATTCAAGAAGTGGATGAGTCGATTAGCATCCTTAGGCTTGTCTCCTAAATCTTCCTTTACTTTCTGAATTGCTTCAGTGGCTACTTTTACCAATTTTGTTTGCTCAAATATAACGTGAATTGATGGCCAAATATCATTGAAAGAGTCAATGATATTGGCCCAGAGCATCTCCTTGGTCTATCCTAGTGGCTTTCGCAGAGTTAAATCTTTTTCTAGGACCTTGATCTTCTCACCCATCCTTAGGGCTTTCTATGTTTCTTCTCTCTACTGAATTTGGGCAAGCTTACAGCCAGTTTCTAAGCTTGCCACTTTCTCTTTTAGCCTTTTAAGCTCTGTTGCCTGGATGGAAATTTCCTCCATGGCTTTTACTAACTTTTTTGTTTTCTCTGTAGATGTACCTGCTGCTGTAGACTCAGTTGTGACTGGTAGTGTTGTGGCAGGTGGAGCTGTTGGTGCCGAAGATGCTGCCAATGTTGAAGGAACTTCAGTTGTTATTGTGGGAATGGTAGTTGCAGAAGTGTTGGCCAAGTCACTTTGTTTAGACTGAATCAATGTGTCCAATTCCTTCTCTGTCTCTTTCAATTGGTCATTTAGCTTTAGGACCAAGTCCATAAACTCTTCTTGTCCTTTTTGTGTTTCCAGGACTTTTTCTATTTGTGGGTGATGTAATGGTGGAATTTTAAGTTGCTTCTTCAAAGCAGCTATGCCATCATTCTTCTTCATTATCAAGTTTTTGATGGCCTTTACATCTTTGGGATCATGTCCCAACTCAATGATTAAGTCCTCTAAGTACTTGATTCTAGTGTCTTTGGCCTGTGAAGAGGCCTTCTCCAGTTGGAACTAAGTTGATATGTTATTCAGAGAGTTTTGCAATTGGTAGGCTGCAATGGCTTTCCCTATCAAGGTGGAGTAAATCATCTCCCCTGTCTGCTTATGCAGCTCAATTTGGTCAATAGGATGTATGTCCTTTTTCAGTACTTCGAAATCTATCTTTTTGAAGTCTGTTGTTGTTCTCGATTGCTGAGTGCTAGGCTTCATAAATGTCATCTGCATTTTGCCTTCTTTCACATCATAGGCTAACATAAGCCTTATCTGATTGGTAGGTTCCATCTTTAGGTAATGTGCATAATTTTTGGCTTTTAGCCTCTCATTCTTGGCTTTTATGTCCTTGTATCTTTCGTTGATTTCTTGGTCTTTGTCAGCTGGCATCCTAAACAAGGACACTTCAACACTTTTTTGCCTTTCCAACATCTGAGTGTGTGATGTGGAAGGTTCTAGTGTGCCCGCAGAAGGAGTGGTAGGCCTACTTCCTTCTCTTTCTGTGCTGGTGGCCCCAACTGTTTCTTCTGTGAATTCTTGTTCAAAGACATGATTTAACCTTTGCCTTTTGACCAGGCTAGTCTATGCATATGTCTGTGCAATTTCTTTGCCTGAAGTAGTAGCCTCTTCCATATTTCTTTTGAGGCTTTTCTCCTCATTCAGAGGAGTTTATAATATTGGGGGAGTACTCATGATGGGCTCTAGTATACCTGTTTGATTCAACTCCTCTGATAAGTATGGTTGCTCTGAATCTTCTTGCACCTGGGACTCTTCTTCTACATGTGGTTCACTTTGTGCCTGAGATTCTCCTTGGACTTGAGATTCTCCTGGTACCTGCAAGAAAGAACCCTCATCAAGTCATTTATCTAGATCAATTAGAGCATTTTCAACAACAACTTCAGTGTAATCCCTGTCCACTAAAGTATTCTCCATCCATTCCAATTAATTGGCATATTTTTCTATTTCAGGGATTTAGTGATGAATGTAGGGATCCATCTTGTTTTTTTGTCTTCTGTTGTAGATGAAGTCCAAGAGATCATATCTCCACATGAAGCTCTATTTTAGTTTAAGTCTCTAAAGGACGTGCTCTGCTTCTTTTCTAGCTTCTCGGCTATTACAAACAAAGGGGCCTAGTTGATCTTTGATTCTGAGCTAGGCCTTCTTTTTGGCTTTAACAAAATGAACCTCATCTAAATTGATTATCTGCCTGTAGTACTCCAGAGAAAATAACCTCATTGAGAGGTATCTGGGCAATTTATATGGGGCCAACTCATAGCCATAGATCCTAATTTCAGTGTGATTTTGGTACAAGTACCAATCTCCCACTTTGTGTTGTTTTGAAAGCTGCAGGATCCTCCTGATATCTAAACTGATTCTTGGAGGAGGACTTCCTAACAACATTGTTACTATAGGATGTACAAAAAGATCTATGAAGTCTGTGTATGGATATGGGGAGTCATGCTTATGGATCAGAGGAGTCCAGAAGATCACTGACCTAGGATGACCTTTAGTATCAAGCTTTTGGAGAGTAAAGGGGAACTTGTCATCTTGGTAATATAGAAAAAGATGGTACAAAACTGAGGAATACTTGAATACTCTTTCATTACTCATTCTAAGAAATTGTTCATGCATCCTATCATCTATGAACTTAGCATAATCATACATGACAGTAGGAGGTTGTCCTGGAGTGAAGATGGACATGAAGGCTAAGATGATTTCATCTATATACTTACTAGTGGTGTATCCTAAGACACTAGAAATCATTGCTACAATGTCCTAACCAAATGGGAAAAATATGGTAGCCACATATGGAAGAGGATCTTTTGGGATATGCTTTTCCTCCCTAATGAAGGTTTGAAACATCTCAGCAAGTTTTGCAGTGGTAAGCCTGGGGAAATTATCTAATAGGTCTCTAATTAAGATAGGGGCTAAATTTTGTCCTCGTTGAAGTTGCAGCATTTCATTAATTGATTCAGTAGTGATGGTAAAAAGTATGGTTTGGTCAAGGGACATCACTTCTCTTTGGCTGGGGAGATACTTTGCATGGAAATAATGGACAATTTCTGGAACGATGTGCACCTCAGGGAATTGATACTTGGGAAAATTAGACTCCCAAAGACCAATTTTATCGGCGTGGTTGAGGTATTGATCTCTATATCGGCAGTATAGTTTGATAGGGGATTCAAGGATAGAGGTGTCCTTGATTTTGAAATATTTATCAGCAAAGGGAAGGTGGTCCAAGTCTAGGTGTGGAGTGGAAATTGTTCTAACATCCATGGCAATTGGGGCAGCCATCCTTAGTTCTTTTGGATTTAATAATGGGGAAGCTAAATTTTCAGTTTTTTAGGGCAAGACGAGTCAATTCCAAGTTCGTTTTGGTTACCAGAGTTTCCCTTTAATTTCAATTAAGAAAACTTAGTGACAGTTCAAAAATTGATAGGATTTTCAATGGATTCTGGCTTAAATACCTAGAATTTGAAGAAACTGGATCTGAACCAGGTGAATGGCAACTATGAACGGTTGAAAAAAATTTAAGTAGGCTGGAAGGCAATCTAGGAGCTTTGTAGCATCTTCAGTGTGCAATTGTACATGGTTTGACAGCTTGGACGTTCACAGACGCGTGCATGGAAGTTTTTAGTTGAAAAAACAATAAAACAATGATTTGGGACTTTTTTGGATTTATTTGCGAAAAGTCAATTTGGAAGGTACAGGTTTACAATGACCATTTGTCATGTAGCATAGTGAAAAATGGCATTTTTGGCGTGTAGCGGGCTGGTGGTAAGTGGTTTTCTTCGCACAGCTTTTAGGTGCTTGGCGGTATTGGGGGGAGGCCGCCTGATTCCATTCATCAAGCGCCACATCACCTCGGGGGCCCAGCGGAAAACAACCCATTTCGGGCGGGTAACGTTCATATTTTTGGCCCTTCCGAAATCAACATGGGTCATCAGATGGGGAGGGGAGAGATCATGTGGCAGTCGAGCAATGGAGTTGCACAGAAGCTAATGGGGGGGGGGCGGCAGCGGGCGTTTAAGCACAGTGATTTGGCTTAATGAGATATTAAGGTGGGGGTTAAGGTATCAGGCGGGATTTAATTGGGTTTTTAACTAACTTAATCAAGGATCAATTATTCGGTGGGTTCGTTGTAGAAAACCTTAGTTTTTATAAGTAAACTAGGGTGGGATTAATTAATTATTGCAAGGGTTAATATATATTCGGGAAACGGATTTTCGTTAGGGATTTAATAAATAAGTTAATAATTTAGTCAAATGAGCAGAAGGGGTACCATACCTCAGCATATGATTTTCATGTTTATAATGCTTTCTGATAAAAATTAGGATATAGTATTTTTTATGGTTTTTTGATATGAAAATGAGCTATGTGGGGGAATAAAACTTTTCCTAGGTAAAAGTGGTTTAAACTTAGGAAAGAATATTATTAGGAGAGATGAATGAACTGAGGGGGGGAATGAATGCTTATAATGGGATTTAGTACTTATTGCCTATAAGTCATTGAGCCGAGGGTCTGGTCCCTCCAAAAGTCAGAGAAATGCTCTAAGCCTCTTTAACTTAGGGTTTTTAAGTACTTTGATCTTTATTTTGGGAAATTAGTTAAGTAAAAGGTTAAATGAATGAGAGAAATTAATTAATTAACTTTGATGTCCATCTGCATGCTTGAGTGCTCATTCACATTTGGAACTTGTATGATGAAAAAGATGATACATATGCTTTTATCTAATCAATCATCAAAATTCTACAACCTGTTAGGATATTCCGACACATAGGATATAGTTAAGTTCAACTTGGTCTAGTATAGAGTTAGGTTAGAGTTAGGTAAAGTGTGTTTCTTTACCGTTGTACATTTTGTAACTTACAATCCGACGGTCACGATATGTAGTGATCCGACGGTTCACTCTCACCTCGGTATTACCGACACTTGATCCGTGGCTTGACACCCGATTGGTCCATGAGTTCTATTTAAAGCGCATGGAGGGTCATTGTTCGGGTAATCCGTGCATGAGAGAATCTTATGTAAATTTTCATTCTTTGATTAATAAATTGCCTGTAGTACCCACGTTGGGACAGGCCGTGGACAGTTTCCCTCCTTGCACTTTGAGGGTTTTTACCACGTCAAAAATACTGGTGTATTGATTTGAGATCTGGTTGTGAGCGGTGTCCTTTTGGTATTCTTTCTGAGGAACTTACCCTGTAAATTCCTACATGGTATCAGAGCTATTTGAGGGCCGCGTCCGTTGGTGATCCAAATCTGAAGCCAGTAGAACTGCATGCGGCTGTCGTTTCCTAGATCTGCTGTTTTTGACTGCTTTCGGGCTGAGAGGACTGCTCTGTTGCGTTCGGAGCATCTGTTCCAGTAAGGAACCCCTTTCGTTTCACGCGAAAAGGTTTCCGGTAGCCCTAGCTGCGTCATTTTTCAGATCGGGAGGTATACAGTGTTTTTTGCAGTTTACTGTTATTTTCTCTCTGCTTATTTCGGTCTCAGTTTATTTAGCTTTTTTTTTAACCGGATCTATACCTTTCATTTCTGCGTATGCTCTTTGCCCTGCGACTCTGTGCGATCTGGGCAAATCAGAAACAGAAAGGAAGGATTTTTCTCATGCGTATGCTCTTTTCCCTGCACCTTAGTGTGATCTCGGAAAATCAGAAACATTGAGAAAAATATTTAGTATTTCGGCTAAAGCTAACTTTGAGATTTTTTTTAAATGGCTAAAGCTAACTTCGAGCCGCAAGGTTCGTTTTTTCTTTGCATATTCGTGTTGGGTTTTGTGTTTTGTGTTTTGTAGGGAAAAAGAGCTTTCTCAAGGCAAGCACGCAAATCAAGGCCCTCTCTCTCTCTCTCTCTCTCTCTCTCAAATTTTTTGTATAGATCAATTGGTTCAAAGCTATTTTAAGAGAGTAGAGGTCTTGGGTTCAAGTCTCCATTTTGTGGGGGCGGTTTTTTTTCATTCCCGCACATTCGCGCACTTTGCCGGCAACGTCAACAATTTTTTTTCAAAAAGCCATAACTTCTTCATCCGGAAGCCTTTTTCAGAGCCGTTTTTTTTAAAACCGCCTATTTTTTCGAGATCTATCCATTGGAACACTTACTTTCAGCATCTTCAGCTTCAGTTTTTTTTAAAAAATGGAAAGTCCATGCCAAGTCATTCTTGACAGCACTAACTACTTCCAATGGGTAGCCTACATCGAAGATTTACTTAGAAGTAAAGGTCTCTTCAGAATAGCCACAGACCAAGAGAAGAAACCAAAAGATGAAGACAAGGCGACAAAATGGGAAAATAGACAAGATCAAGCACGTGGTTTGATAGGGATGTCTATTTCTCCTGATCTTAGATTCCACATTGCAGAACTTGAGACTCCTCATGAAGCATTAGAAAAACTTGCTAAAGTTTTTGGGATTAAAAATGAAATTAGAGCCCATCAACTTGAAAATGAGCTGCTTACTTTGGATCCTAATAATTTTTCTTGCATTGAAGATTTCTTGTCCAAATTCAAGACCCTTAGATATCTCTTGGAAAGTGTTAAAGTTAAGAAAGAAGATGGTAACCTTATTTATTCCATCCTTACTAAGTTGGGACCAGCCTACTCTGTATTTGTTTCCACTTTCCATTCTACAAGGGAAGCTTTCATTTGTCAAGGACAAGACTACAAGGCCCCTTCCTTTGACTCCTTTTGTGATTCCTTAATAAGAGAACAAGAAAGACTCTTACACCTTGGTCTTCTTAATCTTGGAAACTCTTCCACGAAAGCGTTAGTCGCCCAGCAGCAACCAAATTCAAAGAATCCTAAGAAGTCATATCCTCAAAAGAATGGTCCTAAACCATCTCAGCCTCAAAATGAAAGATCATTTCAGCAAAATGATAAGACCAATAAAAACAAATGGAAGAAGACTGATAGACATTGTAACTTTTGTAATCGAGACGGCCACTTAGAATCTAAATTCTTTAAGAAGATGGAAGCCTTGGAAGTCGCAATGAAGAAACATAACATCCATGTGGAGCCTACTTCAACTTCAACTTCCGGAATGGCACTTTCTGCATGTCATTGTCAATCATCTCAGTCTGGTTATGCATTAATGTATCTTCTTATTCTTCTCATTCTCATGAGTGGCTCATTGATTCTGGAGCCTCTTGTCACATGGCCAAAAACCAAGCCATGTTTTCTTCTTTAAATGATTGTAACACCAAAAATATATATATTGGTGATGATAGATCTCTTAATGTTGTAGGGACTGGAACTGTTCATCTAGACAATGGTCAGTTTAATGATGTATTATGTGTTCCAACCTTATCCTGCAACCTTCTATCTGTCTATCAGATAACTCATTCAGGTGAAGGTAAAATTGTTGAATTTTCACCCCATGACGTTGTAATCAAGGATCTAAAAGATCCTAAACAGATTCTAGCTACTGGTCTTGCTGATGATTACAAAAGGTTGTATAAGTTTCAGAACTTTGGGTCATCAAATCTTCCCTCGGTATTTGTTGCTCATAATGATGAAGTGAGCAAACTTTGGCATGAGCGATTTGGTCACTTAAACTATCGCTCCCTTCAGCATCTATGTAAAGAAAATATGGTGACAGGTCTTCCTATGGTATCTTGCAGAGATGGTGTTTGTTCCGGATGTGTACTCGGAAAACATCATCGGGACAGTTTTGACAAACGTGCCTCTTGGCACGCCTCAGCCCCTTTACAGCTTGTGCACAGTGATTTATGTGGTCCTCTTCCTGTTGCTTCATTCTCTGGCTGCAAGTACTTCTTAACTTTCATTGATGATTTCTCCAGACGCACTTGGGTATACTTCTTAAAACTCAAGAGCGAAGTATTTAACACTTTTTTGGCCTTCAAAGCCTTTGTTGAAAAACAATCTGGACATCAAATTCTTAAGATAAGAACTGATAATGGTGGAGAATATGTTAAAAACACATTCATCAACTTTTGCACCGAAAATGGAATTCAAATGCAACATACTGTTCCATACACTCCACAAAAAAATGGTGTAGCTGAAAGGAAAAATCGCACCTTAAAGGAAATGGCTAATTGTATGCTGCAATCTAAAGGACTCAGTCTTAGTTTTTGGGCCGAAGCAATTAATTGTGCAAATTATATAATCAATCGCACTCCTACTAAGGTTCTAGAGAATATCACTCCAGAAGAAGCTTGGAGTTCCATTAAACCAGATGTAAGTCACTTTCGTGTGTTTGGAAGTGAAGCATGGGCCCATATTCCAGATGAAAAGCATAAAGCTTTAGAACCTAAGAGTGAGAAATGTACTTTTGTTGGATATTCTGAAGATGTAAAAGGTTATAGACTTATTCCATTTAAGTCCAAAAATGTTATCATTAGAAGAGATGTAAAATTTGATGAAAATAAATCGGCCTGCGAGCCTAGTCCGGCGGATGTGCCACCTCTTCCTATCTCTTCTACTTTTGAAAACATTTCTTCTTCAGATGATGAAAGCGAGGATGATAATCCTCCCCCACCTTCTCAGGATCCTCAACTTCCAAGATGGGTCTGTGCTACTCGGGATGCAGCAGGTGATCTTGCCGGTGATCCTACAGATCAGCGACGTACACGTTCTCAGTTTGAAAGAGCCTCTTCTTTACTGGCTCAAGCTCCAGTAAATCATGATCCTGACACTTTTGCAGAAGCTTCAGGCCATCCACATTGGGAAGCAGCTATGAATGAAGAATATCATTCATTGATGACAAATGATACATGGGATCTTGTTCCTCTACCAAAGGGACGCAAACTTGTTAGATGTAAATGGGTTTACAGAACCAAGTATGGACCAGATGGGAAAGTTGATAAACATAAAGCTCGTCTCGTTGCTAAGGGCTTTTCACAGGTTGAAGGCATTGACTACACTGAAACCTTCTCCCCTGTTGCCAAAATGAACTCTATCCGCCTTGTTCTTTCCCTTGCTGCCTCTTTAAAATGGGAAGTCCATCAGATGGATGTTAAATCTGCCTTCTTGCATGGAGACTTGCAGGAAGAAATCTATATGGAACAACCCATTGGCTTCATACAAACAGATTCCAGCCTTGTTTGTCGACTTAAGAAATCCCTTTATGGCCTCAAGCAAGCTCCTCGGGCTTGGTATGCCAAAATGGATAGCTTTCTTTTAGAATCTGGCTTTTCTAGGTGTCATTCTGACAATACTGTCTACACCAAGAAAGTGGGCAACTCTCTTATCATCCTTGTTCTTTATGTTGATGATCTTATTCTTACTGGTAGTGATCCCAACCTTATCAACCATGTGAAGTCCAGCCTTAAAAAGAAATTTGAAATGACAGACTTAGGACACTTACACTATTTTCTCGGTCTTCAAGTCTTGCAATCCCAAGAGGGTATTTTCCTTTCCCAGTCCAAGTATGCTTGTGATATTCTTCGTCATTTTCACATGGAAGACTGTAAGCCAGCCCCTTCTCCCATTCAGTCTGGAGTCAAACTTTCAGTCTCTTGTACTTCTCCTGAAGTTGATGCTACCTTATACCGTCAACTTGTCGGAAAACTCTTGTATTTAACCCATACTCGTCCTGATCTTTCCTTTGTTGTTGGCCTTGTTGCTCGTTTTATGCAAAACCCCCGTGAAAGTCATTGGAAAGCAGCTAAAAGAATACTTCGTTATGTTCGAGGTACAGTACAGTTTGGGATTCATTACAGTGCCAAAGCAGCTCCTCTGTTAGTTGGTTTCACTGATTCTGATTGGGCTGGTGACCCTGATGATCGGAAGTCTACTGCCGATTATGTATTCACTCTTGGTTCAGGACCTATTACATGGGCTTGTAAGAAACAGGCTGCCATTTCTCTTTCGTCAGCAGAAGCAGAGTACCGTGGTGCCGTGGAAGCTAGTAAGGAAGCCTTGTGGCTTCGTCAGATCCTATCAGAGTTTGGCTTTGAGCAGTAGCATCCAACCACACTTTGGTGTGATAATCAAAGTGCCATTCAGCTATGCAAAGATCCAGTCCAGCATCAGCGCAGCAAACACATTGAACTACACATGCACTTCATCAGAAAGCTCATTCATGACCATGTTCTTGAAGTGCAATATTGTCCAACAGATGATCAGGTTGCAGACATCTTCACAAAGGCTCTCACAGAGGCGAAGTTCACTAAACTTCGATATATGCTTGGAGTTCAGGAAGTTGTCACTAAGGGGGGATAGGCTCTAGTGCCTCCTTCCTTCTCCTATTGTGTCATATTTGTAAATCCTTCAATCCTATCCCAAGTTGTTCTTAAGGGGGGATGTTAGGATATTCCGACACATAGGATATAGTTAAGTTCAACTTGGTCTAGTATAGAGTTAGGTTAGAGTTAGGTAAAGTGTGTTTCTTTACCGTTGTACATTTTGTAACTTACAATCCGACGGTCACGATATGTAGTGATCCGACGGTTCACTCTCACCTCGGTATTACCGACACTTGATCCATGGCTTGACACCCGATTGGTCCATGAGTTCTATTTAAAGCGCATGGAGGGTCATTGTTCGGGTAATCCGTGCATGAGAGAAGCTTATGTAAATTTTCATTCTTTGATTAATAAATTGCCTGTAGTACCCACGTTGGGACAGGCCGTGGACTGTTTCCCTCCTTGCACTTTGAGGGTTTTAACCACGTCAAAAATACTGGTGTATTGATTTGAGATCTGGTTGTGAGCGGTGTCCTTTTGGTATTCTTTCTGAGGAACTTACCCTGTAAATTCCTACACAACCTTTCTTCTACCTACCCATCTACTCATCCTACCATTTTTACTTCTCTTTATTAGGGTGCATTTGAGCTAGCAAACCCTTATCAAACATTTTTTTCTTTACAACAGTAAACTAACTAAATCTGACCTTATTGCATCCAAGGACTCAGATTAAACAGTTGAGCTCCTTTTATTTACTCTACCTATATACTTATCTGCCAAGATTTAATAGTTTGGTTTGATTTTATTCTCTCTCTATAGACATGAAATTTAAACATGAAATAGCCAAGTTTAAACATTTTGACTATCATGGATTGTGGCAAAGGTTACAAACTGCACACAATCATTTATTTTTTACAAAAAGTAAAAAGTAGTGGCATTTTGACTTGCACACTTTCACGGTCTTTTCTTTTCTTGGGATTCATATTTTTCATCTTTTTTAACCTTTTTATTTTTTTTCCTTTGATTATTCTTTTAGGACATACCCTCTTTACATTTTCTAGTTTTTTGAATATGGAAAAAATTTGCAGAAAGCAAAGGTATGTACATATTACAGTTTTAATCTCAACCATTCAAAAATTATGACCCCTATTGGTATAGGAACCTAACACTCCTGACCCCGCGCACCTAGTGATAAGTTCCTATAGTCCTCTTACGGCCTTGCTATCACATAGCAGTTTCATGCATGTCTCTAGAAAGGTAGTGAGCATTGAAGGATCCATCCCTGGTTCTAATTGATCCTTACTACCTGAAGTGGAGGCCTCCATGAAGCTCTTCTTAGCTTCCATGAATGTCTCCTTCGCGTGTTCCAAATCAAATTCGGGTTCCTTTGTAGGAACCTTGCGAACCCATGCACTTTCTTCTGACTGCTTACCTTTATCATCGCCAGTGGTCATACCGCTCCTGAGCATCATGTTTACATTCGGGTCTTCTTCGCGCAGTTCAAAACTCATCATCTGCAAATTCTAAGTTGGAGGGGGCTGAAGTACCCCTTTTTCACGTAGTCTCGCTATTAGTGTAGGGTAGTCTTCTGCCTCATGATCAAACTGAGTACAGTACAAACATGATGTCCTCGTTGGGTTTGTAAAATCGCGGGCATAGTGCCCTGGCCCTCTGCAATTATAACAAATTAACTGTCTGCGACCCCTTCTTGATCCCATTCCACCTCAACCTTGACCGTGCCCCTGAAATCCAACGCACACCATTCCTACATTCGAGTCGAGGGATCGCATTTCGGTTTGCACCCTGTAGGTAGGAATCCAATCCATCATTAGTTCGTAGCTTCTACAGGTGCACTCATCATGGCCTACCGACCTGCAGAAGTTACAAAACAATTGTTGGGACGTTTGTGTATACTTCTCCAATAGATGACAATTATCCATAGTGTGTTCTCCTCCTATATGATAGATAGAGCACCATAATGCAGGTGTCGTGCTTGGTCCTGCCTGTGCCTCAGGTCTTAATGGCACCGGCCCTCCTCCTGAAAAATAATTCGCGAACACCAGGCAGTGGCCCTTGTCATGCCCCTGGCCTTTGCATTTTATGCACCATACTTCCTCGCGCACCTCTGGTCGAGGTGTCTTGTCTTGTTTCAAACTTTGCATCTCCAGACACAAATTTTGCAGTTACACGTGGATTTGTTGGACTCCCAGACCAGGGTCTTGTATAGGGATCTCATGCAATCTCATTGCCATCTCCAAAGCTTCAGCCTGGGTGGAAAGTTTTTGTTGTGATAGCGTTGTCCTTAAGTGTGGTGTTAGTGATGCTACAAACCATGTGCGGTGCTTTCCATCCGTCAATGTCATGTTAGCTTCGCGAATCATACCCTTCAGTGTTTGGTCTAGATCCCAGGGGGTCTCACTCGGGAGCATCGTGATCTCCTTAAATCTGATGATTGATTGTGTTTCTGACTTTGGCCTACTCAATTCCTTGTTCAGCGTGGCCTAGATTTCTGTGATTCCTACATTTGGTTGGTCATTAGAATGCTTGATGTACCATGTTAATGCATGATCTTGCAACACACTCACCAGCGTAGCCTTCTTGATATTGTCATCCGCGACGCCTTGGGCTTTCCATATTGCTCTTACCACAAACCAGAATTGGTCTGGATCTTCACTCCCCACTCCTCTGAATATCGATAGTTTGATCGCACTCACGATACTAAACAGTGGCAGTGGAAGAGGTGGGGTGGTTGGAGATGGAGGTGAGGAGGGTGAGACGGGAGGCAGTGTGGGTGGAGGTGGTAAACGCAGAATGTGCTACCTTATCAGACTGACGGCGCTTCTCAGAAAAACTTTCGTGAGATCTTCCTCGCTTTCCCGTGAGGGGGAAATTAAGGGACTGGTTTCCAATTCTTCACTACTTCTGCTTCTATAGATCTTCCCACTTAGCGTATTCCCAAACATTAATTTATTCGCATAACTCGCTTTTCACACAATAGCATCTTAATCCAAGTGTTCAAAGATTTAATATACTTACCTCGTAGTCCCTTGAGGAAACGTCGCTCCACTTCACTATAGCTAACTGTCATGTCTATTACAAACTCAGTGATAAATCCTCCTATAATTCGATCGAGCCAATGGTCCATAACTCACGCAATCTTATCTCCTGACGCTTCTAGTTTGCACACTAATTCCGGAGTTTACACGATTGGTTTGTCAAGCCTACACCTTCCCTAACTGTCTTCTAGCTTCGTGATCCACTCATATAGCTCAGAAGGAAAGGATGCAAAGAAAATTTCATGGATTTCCCTATACAAGTAGCGCTCTAACCACTATTCCTTAGTTACTCGCAGATTTATGTTTTCTTGTGCTGCGAACTCGTGAATCTTCTTGTCCAAAAACCCTTCAATTTCTTTCTTTGTTTGATTCTAGTGACACGACATCAGACATCCCTTATGCAAATCTTGGTCTTGGCAACAAAACCATTTGTTGGCTTGTATGGGCCTGACCCAGGTTCAGAGGTGATTTCACCAAGCAAATCCCAGTACTACTGGCCCTTTCGGCAACAATCTGCGGAGCACGGAATGAAGTCTCACCCAAAGTAGTATGGGAGGGTGCTAGAACCAGGTTTTCACACCTTGGGAATGTCTGATGAGCTTCTGGGAGTCTGCGGTTTGACCCTACACGCACATCGCTATGCGCACCTATTAGTCCCTTGCAACCTGTGATGCTGCCTCCACACTGCCTTACTCGTGGTGCGATCCATTTTATACCCAATTTCCTTACTACTTAGCATGTTATTACCTGATTACATAACTTATTTGTGTAAGACTAGTGATAATTAACAATATATCCAGCAATCATATGAGTGTGCACGATAAACAAAATAGTATAAATGTAAAAAAGGCAATATACAAGCAGATGCAGAGAAATTGGAATCAACTTCTCTTTATTATTTCTCGTTCAATATTACAGATTCGACACCGCCCTAAGCACTCAGTTGCAGGGGTTCACGCACTCAGCTGCGAAATCTACTAGACCTTTGCGCACTCAGTTGCCAAGTGGTGGGCTCCATTATTGTAGCAATAATGCTACAACTCCTGGAACTCCCTTCTTTAATTTTATCAACCCGGTAATTCGTAACAAACTTGGAAGGGACGGTGCTGTATGCACAAGTACTAGCTCTTGCCGCAGCTGTCACTTGGGCAGCTGGCACAAGTCCGCTAGGAGCTTAAGCCAACTTCTATGAGCTCTTAGAAGAAGCTTTTTAATTGATGGATGAAAGCTAACTCGGAGGAAACTAATCTAATTGCAAAAAGAAACTGAAAGCCAAGAAGAAACGCAAACCCTAGCAAACCCTAATTCTACCAGCTAGTCCTACTGACGCAAAGGAGAGCATGAAAACTACTGAAAGAGATGCCATTACTTCTAGGAAGGTAAAATGCATGTGTCTAAGTTATCACTACCTGAAGAAAACATCTTTTTGTATTTTTGATTAAGTTATTAGAATTATCATGCATGTGCTTCTAACTAGTTTTCCACTGTGCAGGGATGGATCAAGGGATGAAATGCTTTGGGAAAGGTTGGGATGGTACAGAGAGGGTCTAAGGGATCCCTAACATTCTTTCTGAGAGTTTCACAAAGTCTGGATGCCATGCAACCGTGTTTATGAACTTCTACAGGAAGTCTGCAGGGGTTTCTACAGGATGTTCTGTAATTCTTCTACAGGATGTTTCGAAATGGGATTTTTGAGGATGGGTGATTGATGGAAGATGCATGGATGGTTATGCAGGTAGGATGGGGGTCTGAAGTGACCCAGGAACTGATGGATGGAGTGGTGAGATGATATGTGGAAGGCTGATTTGGCTTTAAGGTAGTTGAGACAACAATGGAGAAGAAGGTAGGGTTACGTGGGCAAGAGGATGGGTGTGAAGCAAGAAGCCTAGATATGGGATGAATCAGATGGCTCTGATGAAGCTTGACCATGTGAGTGAGTGATAGAGATGCCCTGCACAATGCACATTCAACCGAATCAATGAATTCTTGCAAACAAACTAAGTCCTAGCTAACTTAATCTAACTGTCAATGAAATGAATAAACAGCAGCCTCATTTGGAAAGAGAACCATGTACATCACGTGAGCAAGAACATTCTGAAAGATCTAAATGCATGACAAACTCCTACCAATCGATTCCCAAACATAAAAAGCTACTTTAACCAACAAAAACAACCAAAATAACAAAGCAAGATCTAAAGAGCAGATTTTATTTTAAGAACGCAGCAAACACACATAAAGATAAACAGGGGAGGTACTGGGCGCTTGAGATGGGCCCAACCCCAAGAGCTACAGCCTCCTAAGAGAGATTTAGAGCTGGTGCAAAGCTGGATTCATCTTTATTGATCAAGAAATGAAGAGTTACATCAAAACTGTCCACAAGAAGGACTTGAAAATGAGCTGAAAGCAAAGCTAATCTATTGCATAAAAATCGAACTACGAACTAGCTAACTAATGGCTGCAAAATGACTAACCACTAGCTACTATCTACTGGCTAACTAGCTAACATCCACTGGCTAACAAGATGACTAACTGGCTAACCAAAATGAGGCCCTAAGCCTTCTTATTTATACAATTTGAGGACCCAACAGTCCTCCTAAAATTTAGGGACTTGGCTGCCCAAGACTTGTAGTTAACAGCAGTCCTACTTGACTTGCTTGGCTGCCCTTGTGCTCATTGATTTGGTGGCCTTTGAACTCCGAGCTGATGGTGGAGAATTCGAGGTAAGGGCCCATAAATGAGGGGGACACCTTCCTACAAATCCTCTAGCTTGTTCTCCCACGAATTTGGCTGCCAAGTGCTCATTAAGACCTTCAATTTTGTCTCCAAGTGGACCAAAAAGGATACACAAAGCACCCATTAGACTTGTTGGCATAATGACTAACCAAATTCACTCTATTAACATAAAAATAATCAAAAACATGCAATAAACCAATGAGAATGGTGGATTAAGTCAACTTAGGAGGTTGAATGAGCCCAAATAATTGTCCATTTTTGGGGCTCATCATCACCCCCCTACTGAAAGTGTTGCTCATCCTCTGAGCAACCAATCTCTCTCCTCGTCTTTGATGGCCCTAGTGGCTTCTTTGGCTAACATCTCGGCTGATTTCTCCTTTGGCTTCCCTCTTTTCAAACTTCCTGTAGAAACAGTTCTCTGTCTTCCTGTAGAAACAGTCTGCTAACAGTTCTCTGTCTTCCTGTAGAAACAGTCGGCACTGTCTTAGCCTGCTTGGCTGAGGGTGCTTTTCTTTTCAGCTTTGCTGTGGCAGCCTTCGTCTTCTCACCCTTCTGCTCTTCTTCCTCACTGTCTGCTGCTTTTCTTAGTGAATCCTCGGCCTTGTTATGAGTGCACAAGTATATGCAATCATATGGAAGAAATGGTGCCCTTGGCATTTGTGTTATTTTACCACCCCCTGCTTTGGCCTCAACAGCTTGTCCTTTTCCCTCATTCCTCTGCCTGTTCCTTCTGTGGTGGTCTTTCTTGTGTTTGTTACATCATCATTGAGACCCTCACTGTTGCTTCTTTATCATATCCATAAAGTCTACCTGAAGGTTAGATCTCCATGTGTGTCTAAATTGTGATTGCAACCGTGGAATTTTATTTCAAATACCCATTGAGAGATATCAAATTACAGTTCACACTGAGGTATGCAGGCTAATATAAATTGAATGCTGAGATCCTTGATCCTAGGACGGATCCTTCAACTTCATCTCTTTGATGAAAACACTTGCAGGTCGACAAGATGATGTTCATACATATTCCTAGGTTTATACATCCATAGATATTTCCTTTAATCATAGGTATGCTGAGTATCACATATATTCGTTGTGATATGTCTAGACAGATCTGAATATAGAGCCGAGATGCAACCCTTGTTATTTCTGCAATATATACACACAGTCTTCTCTGTCCCTCAACTGCAAGTTTCACAGTAACAATCCTTCCATCAATGGTTTTGTTTGGTTCCTCACGGGCTCACTTAGTAGCCTCCACAGTCTCGAGAGTCACAAATTCAAATCCCTTGTTGGTGAAAAATACATACAACATTAACCAAGACAAATACAACCAAACAATCTAGGCCTCGGAAAAACATGCATAAATCTCTAAGAATAGAGACATTTTAAACTGCCCATCATAAAGAAATCTGATGTATCTTAGATTTGTAACCTAGATTTGCTGGTATTCTTATCATATGCAACTGAACCTTCTTCCATCTCTCCATATTTGGAAGAAAACTTCTAGAATATTATCATTGGCCATGTCATATGAAATACGACCAAGGTAAAGTTTCCTTTGAGCTTGATTTGCACTTTAACTAGGACCTGTTCCCACCACTGACTAATTTCTTACAGTAATCCCGCTCTTTCTTCAAGCTTCAAACTAGATGAAGAAAAACTTGGGCTTCTCTACTCTGGAAGACTCTGCTGTGTAAAACGTCTTCCTGTAGAAACGCCTGTAGATTGTGATAGGTGGGAGATTTTTTAAAAACGACAGAAATCTAAGAAATCAGGAAGAAAACTTGTAGAGGACCATTGGTTAACTGATCTGGAAGTGGTGGATGCGTGCTCCAGTTGTAACTGCAGTTGAACAGAGGGTGTGAGAGTCAGCCGAGCGTCATTTAATTTTGGCGTGATTCATGGTGAGGGAGTGCAGTGGCCAAGCGTACGTGGCCACATGCAGACGGCAGTGCTGTGATGAGTTGCATGGCCTCTTTCCGTTAATCAGTTGCACTGGAGTTACCACTGTCTGTTTTTTTTATTTTATTTTTTTAATTTTTTTTTTAATTCCCCGTGACTGACTACACACATGCGTTGATGATCCCTGGATGAGTGCAATCAGACTTGCTACCTTTCTAACTGAATCTCACCATCTCATTCATTCATGCAATGCTTTAGATTAGATCTATGCAAACAGAGGAACAAGTTTAGTCACGTACCTGCAAGTCGTGCGTGGTTGCTTTGCTGCATGCATGTGTTGATCTTCATTTGCTGCATGCATGCTCTGATTCTGCTGCTGCATGCTTGGATCCTTTGATTGCATGAGGTCTTGGCTGATGATTTTTGATTGCTTTTCCTTGTGCAGGTTTCCTCTGGCCGGATCTGAGCTGCATGCAATTGTTTCCACGTTCAGATCTGCACCTTCAAGCTGCTGCTGCTGCATGGTCACAAAACCAGAACTTGTTCTCGCCATTGCTCTCAAACGGTAAACCGGATTGATCTGAAACTCGGTGAGCATGTTCCTATCATCATTATGCATCTCCCATAGCAAAATCGTGATCAATGGATGCACGGATTTCGAGAAAAATGGAAAATGGCTGAAGATTTCAGAGATCGATTTCTTGGAAACCGTGCATCGGAATCTGCTGAAACTGCTTGGGTAGGTTACTATCACCCATGTGCATCTCCCCATGAAACAGGTTTTAAAATGGATGCATGGATATGGAGAAATCACAAAAATGGTTGATGGTGATGGAGGCTGATTTCTTGGAAACCGTGCACCAGAATTGGCTAAAACTGCTCAAGCATGTTTCCATCACCCTTGTACAATTCCCCATAAAACGGTTTATCAAATGGATGCATGGTTTTCAAGTTATGGCAAAAACAAATTTTGTTCCATGTGTTTTTTTCTTCAAGGCATTTTGCAAGTGTTTGCATGGAAGGGAAAACTGAGCTTGGGCTGTGATGTAGGTATGGAGATGATGGAGGAGGAGTTGGAAGATTGCATGAGGGCTTCTGAACCCTTGAGGAAGCTACCATGTTCGCCAAACCACTTTTTTAAATCCATGTCTAGTTTCCCACAATTTCTACAGGAGGTTCCTGTAGAAGCACAATGGGAAGCACAATGAGAAGCACAATGAGGTGGAAAAAAGGATGGAGAAAGGCAAGGTATGGACACACAAGTGCTTGTAGGTCTAATCAATAGATTCCCACCATCAGGTTCCATTTTAGACTTGAATTTGGTTCGTCCAAACGTTCTACAGGATGTTTCCTGTAGAAATACAGAGCTTCCTGTAGAAGGCACAAGAAAAATTCCTTTAACCTTGATTTGAGTGCTCCTCCTGTCATGAAACGTCCTTCTTGCAACCTGCAATTAGCCAATGGAATTAGTTTTATTTTTCTTCTTCTTTTTCTCTTTTTTTTTTTTTTTTTTTTTTTTGAAAAACAACTAGGGCACCTCATGGAGGTTTTCACCCTAATTGCCTGCCTTGGGCGCCTCCAAAGGAGGTTTTCACCCAAAGATCTTATTCTCTTTTCTCTTTTTTTTCCAACCCATTGACCGCCTCATGGAGGTTTTCAATCAATGAGCCAATCTAAGGCGCCTCCGAGGAGGTTTTCACCTTAGATTTCTATTTTCCTCTTTTTTCAATTTTTCTTTTTCTTTTTTTTCTTTTTTCTTTTTTTTCTTTTTTTTTCTACCCTACCCTACTTGAAAAACAAACTCATTCTTAAGTATAAGAATACTTCCAATGGAGCCATGTGCACATCGAGATTAGAGACAAGATGATGTGAAGGCTCGAAATGCATGCTTTGAT
This sequence comes from Pinus tabuliformis, assembly GCA_031772625.1. Lineage (NCBI taxonomy): Eukaryota > Viridiplantae > Streptophyta > Pinopsida > Pinales > Pinaceae > Pinus > Pinus tabuliformis. The sequence goes on from CM062804.1 coordinate 1,589,114,874, forward strand.
AGGTATCCATATTTTAGAGACAAAACGATTTGACTTTGAAGGTATCAAACATAGCTAAGGAAGAGAGTACCGCTGCAACTTAGTGACGATCTGAAACCATATCTCAATATAGCTCTGATATCCTTGGTTCTTTTGCTGATCTGGATCATGTTTCATGTCACCCTCTAACATGACTTTCTCATCTTCCTCTTTTTGCTGATCTTTCTCTTGAATCCATGGAATATTTGATGGTAACCATGAGGGATCTTTCTTTATCTCTGCTTCTGATGTCTTCTCTTCATCAAGTGTAGCCCATGGTTCTTTGATCTCCTCTTTGGAATCTTCTTTTTCCTTTGGTCCTTCAATGTTGTCAATATAATCTCTGTTTTGCAACACTCTTCCTGAGCTTTGGTGAACATCATTGAGCTCAAGAGGAGTAATTTGCACATGTTGTGCCTCAGCTTTGCAATTGGGTTGAGCTGCTCCATTGCATGGTTTTGGAAATGGTAGTACGGGTAGTTGAGTGGAGGTGTGAAATTGAGATGGAGATGGATGGCATTGTGGTTGGGTAGGCATTTGGGATTGCCTTGGTGGAGGAGGAGGCGATGGTTGTGGATGAGCAGGTGGTGGAGGAAAACAAGCGGGAGGAGTGTTGTATTGGGGCCTCCACTCCTGATAAGGTGCATTCCACTGAGGCTGTGGCTGAGCATAAGAGTGAAATGAATGAGCAACTGGTTGGGCATAATATGGATCTGTGAAGGAACAAGGAGGAGGTGTGAACCAGGAAGGATGAGCAGGGGGACCCCAAGAAGGCATGAAAGTGGCTTGATAGGGGTCATAATAGGTCTCGGGTGTCCCTTGCAGTTCCTACTGGTAAGATCTAGGTCCATGCGGCCAACTTTGGTTCATGTAATAGAGTGATTCAGTGGCTCCTTTGGCTCTCTGATATGCAGCTTTGAATCTGGGTAATGAAGGGCACTGATCTGTAGGATGGTATTCTTCACAGACAAAACACACTTCTATGGAGTACAATGGACATTCGTTCCTAGGATGCTTTCTAGTGCACCTAGGACAAAAAATGACCAAAGCCCTCTTGGCTTCCTCTTGCTTCTGTTGGATCCGCAAGGTATCCAGTTGCATGGCAAGACTCTGCCTCATATCACTCTTGAAATCTTTGATCTGATTTTCAAATTCATTTTTGGATAAGGTACTGCTCCCAACATTTCTGCTTGTAGCCATTTGCTCCAGAGGAATGTTTTCTTCTTCTTCTCCCCTAGAGGTTCTTCAGATATGTCTTGATGTCCACCCAGGGGTTCTTCTTAGTCACAGCCATCGAAGAAGAGAGAAGATTGGCTGTGTGAAGCAAAGGGGGGTGTTGTGAAAATATTTTTCTAACTTATCTCTACTCCTACAAGGCATGAAATGAAATCTTTTTGGTTGATTTTTTTTCTTTTCTACTTCTACCTGCAAAAATGAAATAGATTGAACTGCAACTAACTATCTTGCTAAAATGAAAATGCAGAATTGAAATGAAAGCAGGAAAGGACTAATCTATTTTGCTCAAATGAAATTGTAGGAATGAAATGTTAGGCTACGCTTACGGAATTGAAATGCTAATCTACGCTTGCAGAAATGAAATTGCGGAATTGAAATGCTAATCTATGAAAGCGGGAAAGGCTAATCTACTTTTGCATAAACGAAATTGCATAATGGAAATGAAATAAACTACTTAGCAGAAGATTGTAGTGGAAAATAGAAGAAAAGCGACAATCACCAATACTCTGGCGCTTCCCCGGCAATGGCGCCAAAAAGATGGTGGGCTCCAGTATTGTAGCAATAATGCTACAACTCCTGGAACTCCCTTCTTTAATTTTATCAACCCGGTAGTTTGTAACAAACTTGGAAGCGACGGTGTTGTATGCACAAGTACTAGCTCTTGCCGCAGTTGTCACTTGGTCAGCTGGCACAAGTCTGCTAGGAGCTTAAGCCAACTTCTATGAGCTCTTAGAAGAAGCTTTTTAATTGATGGATGAAAGCTAACTCGGAGGAAACTAATCTAATTGCAAAAAGAAACTGAAAGCCAAGAAGAAACGCAAACCCTAGCAAACCCTAATTCTACCAGCTAGTCCTACTGACGCAAAGGAGAGAATGCAAACTACTGAAAGAGATGCCATTACTTCTAGGAAGGTAAAATGCATGTGTCTAAGTTATCACTACCTGAAGAAAACATCTTTTTGTATTTTTGATTAAGTTATTAGAATTATCATGCATGTGCTTCTAACTAGTTTTCCACTGTGCAGGGATGGATCAAGGGATGAAATGCTTTGGGAAAGGTTGGGATGGTACAGAGAGGGTCTAAGGGATCCCTAACATTCTTTCTGAGAGTTTCACAAAGTTTGGATGCCATGCAACCGTGTTTATGAACTTCTACAGGAAGTCTGCAGGGGTTTCTACAGGATGTTCTGTAATTCTTCTACAGGATGTTTAGAAATGGGATTTTTGAGGATGGGTGATTGATGGAAGATGCATGGATGGTTATGGAGGTAGGATGGGGGTCTGAAGTGACCCAGGAACTGATGGATGGAGTGGTGAGATGATATGTGGAAGGCTGATTTGGCTTTAAGGTAGTTGAGACAACAATGGAGAAGAAGGTAGGGTTACATGGGCAAGAGGATGGGTGTGAAGCGAGAAGCCTAGATATGGGATGAATCAGATGGCTCTAATGAAGCTTGACCATGTGAGTGAGTGATAGAGATGCCCTACACAATGCACATTCAACCGAATCAATGAATTCTTGCAAACAAACTAAGTCCTAGCTAACTTAATCTAACTGTCAATGAAATGAATAAACAGCAGCCTCGTTTGGAAAGAGAACCATGTACATCACGTGAGCAAGAACATTCCGAAAGATCTAAATGCATGACAAACTCCTACCAATCGATTCCCAAACATAAAAAGCTACTTTAACCAACAAAAACAACCAAAATAACAAAGCAAGATCTAAAGAGCAGATTTTATTTTAAGAACGCAGCAAACACACATAAAGATAAACAGGGGAGGTACTGGGCGCTTGAGATGGGCCCAACCCCAAGAGCTACAGCCTCCCAAGAGAGATTTAGAGCTGGTGCAAAGCTGGATTCATCTTTATTGATCAAGAAATGAAGAGTTACATCAAAACTGTCCACAAGAAGGACTTGAAAATGAGTTGAAAGCAAAGCTAATCTATTGCATAAAAATCGAACTACAAACTAGCTAACTAATGGCTGCAAAATGACTAACCACTAGCTACTATCTACTGGCTAACTAGCTAACATCCACTGGCTAACAAGATGACTAACTGGCTAACCAAAATTGAGGCCCTAAGCCTTCTTATTTATACAATTTGAGGACCCAACAGTCCTCCTAAAATTTAGGGACTTGGCTGCCCAAGACTTGTAGTTAACAGCAGTCCTACTTGACTTGCTTGGCTGCCCTTGTGCTCATTGATTTGGTGGCCTTTGAACTCCGAGCTAATGGTGGAGAATTCGAGGTAAGGGCCCATAAATGAGGGGGACACCTTCCTACAAATCCTCTAGCTTGTTCTCCCACGAATTTGGCTGCCAAGTGCTCATTAAGACCTTCAATTTTGTCTCCAAGTGGACCAAAAAAGCTACACAAAGCACCCATTAGACTTGTTGGCATAATGACTAACCAAATTCACTCTATTAACATAAAAATAATCAAAAACATGCAATAAACCAATGAGAATGGTGGATTAAGTCAACTTAGGAGGTTGAATGAGCCCAAATAATTGTCCATTTTTGGGGCTCATCACCAAGCCTCTTCCTACTGTGACCCAATACACTTAGACTCTTACTCTACGCTCTATCTTCGCTACTCAACTACTTTGCTTACAACTTAGAGCCTCGCTCTATTTATACAATCCCATGGTCCGCAGACCATGGGTAGTTCGACATGACATTACATTATTTTACAATACTTAGGGCGGACAACCCTATGACTTTAACCTATACTTCGTGCTCCGCGCCGCAATTTGCGGAGTCTTACAATACATTTGACTAAAACTTGGGCTTTGAGCCCTAAAACATGTTGTGGGGGGATTCCATGCCCAACATCTCATAAAGTAACTTTGGACCAAGTGAGCTAGATTAAAAGGTTAGTAATTTTTGGAAAAGAGGAAGGGTTTTCTTTTTTTTTTTTTTTAGTCACTGAAGCTTTGGGGTGTGTGCTTACTTGAGAAAGCTCTTCTTTTTTTCTACAAAACAAAAAACACAAAACCCAACAGGGACATAGAAAAAAAAAACAAACCTTACGGCTTGAAGTTAGCTTTAGCGAGAAACTAAATATTTTCCACAATGTTTCTGATTTTCCGAGATCACAGTAAGGCGCGGCAAAAAAGAGCATACGCATGAGAAAAATCCCTCCTTTCTGTTTTTGATTTACCCATATTGCATAGAGTCATGGGGCAAAGAGCATATGCAGAAATGAAAGGTATAGAATTGGTAATAAAAAAACAAACAACTAGATAAATCGAAATAAACAGAAAGAAAATAACTAAAAACTGCAAATAAAGATTGTATACCTCCAAATCTTAAAAATGACGTAGCTAGGGGTACCAGAAACCTTTTCACATCTAACGAAAGGGGTTCCTCACTGGAATAGATGCTCCTAACACAATAGAGAAGTCCTCTCAGCCTGAAAGTACTCAAAAATAGTAGATATAGGAAACGACAGTCGGATACAGTTATACCGGCTTCAGATTTGGATCACCAACGGATGCGGCCCTCAAATACCTCTGATACCATATAAGAATTTACAGGGTAAGTTCCTTAGATAGAACACCAAAGTACACCACTCACAAACAGATCAAAAATCAATACACCAGTATTCTTGACATGGTTAAAACCCTCAAAGAGGGAAACAGTCCACGGCCTGAGCCAACACGACCACTTTAGGCAATTTATTAATAAAAGAATGAAAATTTACATAAGCTTCTCTCATGAATGGTTACCCTATAAATGACCCTCCATGCTCTTTAAATAGAGATCATGGACCAATCGGGTGTTAAGCCATGGGTCAATTGTCAGTAATACCAAGGAGAGAATGAACCGTCGGATCACTTCATGTCTAGAACATATCGTGACCATCAAATTGTAAGTTACAAAAGTACATAGTAAAGAAACACACTTTACCTAACTCTACACTAGACCAAGTTATACTTAACTATTTCCTATGTGTCGGAATATCCTAATAGCTAGAACTCCAAGATCAAACACTCAAATGAGCTCTAAAGGCATCGATTAACTAAATTTGAGCAAATGAGGTTTTATGACGTGCATGCCTGAGATCAAGTACAAAGGACATTTGGCTTAAAAATATAAATATAAAAATGTGCGATCTTCAAAAAACTAATAATAGATCCCCAATTCTTAGGGATGTTTTTTTCCCTTTCTTTTTATTTCTTTTATAGGGGGAACTTTCCAAGCTCACTATCGGGAAAGACTGCACAGTTCTGGGGAACTGGGAAACTTTCCAACTTAATGTGCACTCTATAGTTTATGAGCTTTGTGAGGGTTGCACAGTTTTTGGGCTCAGTGTGCACTACACAGTTTCTGGGCTTAGTGTGCACTGCACAGTTTCTAAGCTTTGTGAGGGTTGCGTAGTTTCTAGGCTCAGTGTTGAGTTTCCTTCCATGACTACACAGTTTCTGACCTCAAGGTTGATTGCCAGTCAGGGCTACACAATTACTATCTTCAAGGTTATTTTCCCTCAAGGATTGTGCAATTTCTAGAGGCAAGCCCATAAGTTCTATGAGACCAACTTGGGAGATCAGTATGTGACATAGAAATATATGCTATGCATGAAAACAAGAAAACACAAGCACAAATGAAAAACATGAGTCTTAATCGAAGCATGAATACTTGGATAAGTGAAATATGAGCTCCTGTGGATAAGAAGGAAGGCTCCAAAATCAAATAATATGCAAAATTGTGGAGGGTGGTTATAGCCTCTACAACAATGGTGACACACTAGTATAACTCTAACTCTCTGTATGGATCTTTTCCTATACAAAATAGGTCTAACTCTTCTGGAAGTATTGTTTAGTTCATTGATTATCACATCTTGTTCACTTAGCTTGAGTTAGAGATATAGTCCTTACGATTCTCTTCATTGACAGCACACATACCAAGCCAAGTCAAATTGAGTTTTTTTTATTAGGGATGAGGAGTATATAGATGCACAAGTAAACGAAATTGTTAGACTCTTAGTTTTTATCTCTAGTGTTGCTTCGCTACCAGTAGACCTAGATAGTACCCTGACGGATTCACTTCAGGAACACAAGCATTGATTCACTGCCAGCGAGCCTGATCCAGGTGGATATTGGTGGCCACTTGCCAAGTCCACCTGGACCCCCACCATTGTCTTTCTCAGCATTTTCATTTTCCTTAATTGTAGCACAACTTACTATTTTTAGCAGTTTTTCGGGTCCTAAACTTCCGGAGCCGTTTTGAGGCCCTAAACGACGTTTTTTGGGGAATCCAGGGGCAACATGGGTCCATGGAATGGACCATGTTTCCCGTTCCAACAATGATAGTGCTCAGATAGATCTTTCTAATGAGCTATTGTACGCGTCAAACGGAGATCATATGCCAAAGTTACGACCCCGAGAAGTTGATGTACCAACTTACCCCCAAACGGGGCCCATAGTTTGGCGTTTCATCTCCTAGGGTTAGGTTTTGGAATGTTAAGGGTTTTCCATTGTTTCTCAACAATAAATAGGCCTTCGAGCCTCATTGTAACACAGTTCAGAGGCATGTAGCCACCACATCTCTTCTCAGAGATAAGCTACCATCGCCCTAGCTGGTTTATTTCCATTTCTGGTTGTAAGCATAGTTCAGTATTTTCCATTAATGAAATGAAGTATTATTTCCGCTGCATCTTTGTGTATATGGTTATCTCTGTAATTTGTTGCGTTCCTGTTTAAATCCGGATCAGTGGTATCAGAGCGGTCTGCTTTTTCTCTGTTTTTCTTTGCATGTCCCCAACAAGGTCGGGATATAAGGAGTTAGGGCTTGAACTGGTTGAACCTTTGCAAGACCAGCCTCGCAAATCCCGACGGCCTCCCATGGCGGACGAGAAGAAAGACGAGGGGGCAGGAGATCCCATCAAAATCTTGCTCGAAGAAACCCTCGAGCGACAACGGAACACGATGATGGACAGCTTTGCCCAGATCCTTCAGCGGCTACCCAGAAGCAACGCATCAGCTTCCAGCAGCTACTTTGGAAACGCCACACCCTTTAAGGTACAAGTTAATTTTGAAATCCCCATATTCGAGGGTCAGATAGATGCAGATGCCGTAGATAAATGGTTAAATCTGCTAGAGGGTTATTTTTCTATTCATGAATTTTCGAGTCGGGAAAAGATTGTTTTTTCTCTTCTCAAAGCAGCCCCCCACGTCAAGGACTGGTGGGAAACCTACTGCGAGCAGAAGGATGAAAGTACTGGCTCACTATTTTCAGTCGCACCCACCTGGGATTCGTTCCGGGATGCCATCAAGGAGCAGTACTACCCTGTCAGAAGCTATGAGGATGAATACATAAAGTGGACCACACTGCGGCAGGGAAGGGACCAAGACGTGTCGGAGTTCACCAATCTTTTCCATACCCTTCGCACAAAGTTGGGTATCAAGGATTTGGAGCAACATTTGATACTCAAATACCGTGGCTTCCTGCACAAGTACATCCAGGAAGAAATACAATTCCTAAACATCCCCTCGCTTGGCGCAGCATACCGATATGCCGTCAAGGTCGGGCAGAAGTTTAAACAAAAGAAGCGAGACTTTGGATCTGCGAATCCAAAGCAAGGGAAAGGTGACCCTAAACCACAGAACAAAGGACAAAGCCAAGGCGGGACAGCCCAAGACAACCAGCCGAAGCCACAAGCAAAGAACAGCGCCGCGAAGCCGAGAAAGGACACTGGAAAATGGTGCGAGTTCCATAAGAGCTCCACTCACAACACAAGTGAGTGTCGGGCCAAGCAGTCACTGGTGGCTGAGCTAAAGGTTTCAGAATCAGATGCATGTTTCGACTCTGAGTCAGAACCCGATAAGGGGTATGAAAAAGGGAAGCAGATCATTGATGCGGATCCCAGCGCCACTGTTGCTACCGCAAAGATCCAGAAAAATGAACCCGAAGATCCAGAGGAGGAGGAGCGTCTCTTCCACTCCCAGATGTGGGTAAAGGGCTCCCCGATACAGTTCATTGTTGATAGCGGGAGTCAAAAGAACCTCATTTCGGCAGAGGTCATGAAGCGGTTGGGCTTACCGACCACAGCACATCCACAACCATACACCATTGGGTGGCTTCACCAAGGACGAGATCTTCGCGTGAGCCAGCAGTGTCGCCTTCCATACAACATCAAGCCTTTCACAGATGAGGTATTGTGTGACATTGCTCCCCTTGAAGTTTGTGATGTATTACTAGGACAACCATACTTGTGGAAGCGACATGCTGTGTATGAATCAAGGCCCCGTGCTATTATTATTACATTGGGAAATAAGTTGTTCAGGATACCAGAGGTAGCACCACCTGCCGCCATCTCTTTGATTACTGCAAAACAATGCAGTAAGATCATTTCCAAAACCAGGAAATTTGTTTTCCTGATGATACGCCCTCAAGGAAAGAAGAAGACAGTGGTCGCGGCATCCAAACGGGGTCCCTCTGCGCGACAACTACAGATGGACAAGGTTGTGGAGGAGTACGAGGACATCTTCACCTCTCCGGCAGGGGTTCCTCTGCACTGTCAAGTCAAGCACCCCATCGATCTGACCCCAGGTGCGCCGCTACCCAATGGACCAATTTATCGGCGCTCCGTTATGGAGAACGATGAAATCAAGAGGCAGATTCAGGAGCTCCTGCAGAAAGGTCACATCCGTCCGAGTTCATCGCCCTGTGGGAGCCCGATCGTGTTGGTGCAGAAGAAGGATGGGACGTGGAGACTCTGTATTGACTATCGGGCGCTGAACAAGATCACTGTCTGTAATAGGTACCCGATCCCGCGGATTGATGACCTCCTAGACCAACTAAAGGGGGTGAAATATTTCAGCAAGATCGATCTGAAATCAAGATATCACCAGGTACCAATCGAACCCTCCGATGTGTGGAAGACTGCCTTCAAATCCAAGGAGGGCCTCTTCGAATGGTTGGTCATGCCTTTCGGATTGACGAATGCTCCTGCAACCTTTATGAGGCTAATGGATGACATCTTGCGGCCATTCACCAACTCCTTTTTAGTAGTATACTTGGATGATATTCTGATCTTCAGCCAGAGTTGGGAAGAGCACCTCCACATCTGACAGGTTCTCCAAACACTGCGGCAACACAAACTATGTGCCAATTTGGAGAAATGCACTTTTGGCATGACCCAGGTTCAGTATCTGGGATACATCATTGATGAACAGGGGGTGCATGTCGATCCAGCCAAGATCCAAGTCATTCGGGATTGGCCCTCTCCAACCACTCTAACAGAGCTCCGCAGCTTTCTAGGTCTTGCCAACTTCTACCGCAGGTTTGTGTTGGGGTTTTCTCATATTTCTTGGCCCTTGAGTCAAGTCACCAAGGGCGGGGCGAAAGCAAAATTCTTTTGGTCTGAATCTCAACAGAAGGCATTCAGGGAGTTGAAGGATCGCCTCTGCACAGCACCAGTGCTCGCGTTACCAGATTTACAACAACCATTTGAGGTCGAGACAGATGCCTCTGACTATGCTATTGGGGCAGTCCTTACTCAACATGGACATCCAGTGGCATATCACAGTGAAACACTTTCAGACACAGTCCGGAAGTACCCCACTTATGATAAAGAGATGTATTCCATTGTACAGGCCTGCCGACAATGGAAGCATTACATTTTGGGGAAGGAAACGGTCATCCACACAGACCACCAACCTCTGCAGTTCATACAGACCCAAGGGAAATTGCAGAATGATCGCCATCAGAAGTGGTCTACATACCTGCAACAGTTTCACTTGAATATCAAGTATAAAAAGGGCAGCACCAATAATGTTGCAGATTGCCTCAGTCGGCCACCGATCATGGCGCTAACCACCGTGCTCAACTCTTGTGGGCACGAGACTTCTGATTGGCCACTTCTCTACAAAAGCGACCCAGAATTCGGCCACACATACCAGACACTCTTGGAGGGTCGGCATGTTGCAGATTTTCACCTCCAGGACGCCCTATTATGCCACCTCGGTCACCTTTGTGTTCCTTCAAGCGAGCGTGCCAAGATGATTTGGGAAGCACACTACAGTCGGGCTGCTGGGCATTTCGGGGTCGAGAAAACAGTGGCAGTACTGCAAAATTATTTCTATTGGCCGAATCTTCGACAGGATGTTGGGAAGTACATCCGATCATGTACTGCCTGTGCCATTGCCAAACCGAACCATTAAGAAGCATGGCCTCTATACCCCGTTGCCTACCCCTAGTCAACCTTGGGAATCCATCTCCATGGATTACATGTCAGGCCTTCCTTCCACTAAGCATGGAAATGACTGTGTTTTTGTGGTCGTCGACAGGTTCTCGAAGATGGCCATTATGATGGCCTGCAAGAAGAATATCACAGCAGAAGCCACTGCTAAACTCTTCTTTGAACGAGTGTGGGTGCACTTTGGGATCCCACAGTCTATCATCTCAGATCAGGACAGTCGGTTTCTCAGCACATTTTGGTCCAGTCTCTGGTCAATGCTGGACACCAAACTCACGAAGTCCACAGCCTTCCATCCTCAAACTGATGGCCAGACAGAGGTTGTCAACAGGATGATTGTGCACATTCTGCGCATGTATAACTCAAAGCATCCACGCACATGGGACGAGAGCCTCCCCTATGTTTAGCACAGCTACAACCGAGCTCTTCACAGCTCCACTGGCCATAGCCCTTTTCAGGTGGGTTTGGGATTCCAGCCACTATGCCCCATTGATGTGGCCATGCCCCTTGCAGCTACTCACATGAATTCAACTCATGTCCAGTCCGAAACAGATAAGGCCACCAGCTTCATTGAGCGCATCCAACATATTCACCAGCAGGTCCATGACATTCTTGAGAAATCAAATGCCAAGTACAAGCAGCGACATGATCAACACCGGGTGCCACACAAGTTTCAGGTGGGCGACAAAGTCTGGTTGCATTTGCAAAAGGAACGCCTTACTGGAGCCTATCGGAAATTGAGACCACTCCGATATGGTCCTTACACCATTACTAGGCTATGGGAGACAATGCATTTGAGCTCAGCATCCCCCCCATTCCTTGGCCTGCACCCAGTGTTCAATGTGGACCGCCTTCGGCCATACTTTCCACCATTGCTAGACACATCCGACATTGCAGAACAGCTCAAACCCACATAATTAAATCCAGATTGCATGGAACAAGCTGCAACTGATCGGATCATGGACACACAGATCAAGAACACTCGCCAACAGAATATCCAACTGTATCGAGTTGTCAAAGCAGGCCAACTCCTTCAGCAGGGAAAGTGGCTCACCAGGGAACAAGTTCAGCAGAAGTTTCCTCATCTCATGGAGGAGCTCAACGCAATGGGGACCATTGCTTCCTAAGGGGGGAGGAATGATCTAGGTGGATATTGGTGGCCACCTGCCAAGTCCACCTGGACCCCCACCATTGTCTTTCTCAGCATTTTCAGTTTCCTTAATTGTAGCACAACTTACTATTTTTAGCAGTTTTTCGGGTCCTGAACTTCCGGAGCCGTTTTGAGGCCCTAAACGATGTTTTTTGGGGAATCCAGGGGCAACATTCCAACAATGATAGTGCTTGGATAGATCTTTCTAATGAACTATTGTACGTGTCAAACGGAGATCATATGCCAAAGTTACGACCCCGGGAAGTTGATGTACCAACTTACCCCCAAACGGGGCCCATAGTTTGGCGTTTCATCTCCTAGGGTTAGGTTTTGGAATGTTAAGGGTTTTCCATTGTTTCTCAACAATAAATAGGCCTTCGAGCCTCATTGTAACACAGTTCAGAGGCATGTAGCCACCACATCTCTTCTCAGAGATAAGCTACCATCGCCCTAGCTGGTTTATTTCCATTTCTGGTTGTAAGCATATTTCAGTATTTTCCATTAATGAAATGAAGTATTATTTCCGCTGCATCTTTGTGTATATGGTTATCTCTGTAATTTGTTGCATTCCTGTTTAAATCCGGATCAGAGCCTGGACAATACCTTGGTACAGTTACTTGCTTCATCTATCTACACAACAAGCCTTTTTTTCCCTTTATTTCATTTTTCATTTTTTTTTATTTTTGTTTGTTCAAAGAACTATGCATAGGCACTTATTTATTTCATGGGGCGGAAGAGGGAACCCGACTTATTGAGAGAAGAAGAGGTTTTCCCTTCAAAGAAGGATATTTATATATACCTTTGAAATACTTTTTAAGGTTTTCCTCCCTTCTTTACTCTAGTCAACTTAGTTGACAAGGATTAACTGAAAGTAGAAGACTGATTAGCATAGGAGGCACTAGTTAAAAGTGCAAGCATTGTGATTTCATTATGAGACTCTTCGAAAGGAACGCATTTCACATCAAAGTATCATCGACTAAAAGAAATGCAAGATTCTCGTAAAGAGAGGGAATAGACAAATGACCGAGTGTTTATAGCAGTACAACTTCCTCTTGGATTTCACCTTGCTTATATAAGAATCAAAACATAGTCTCATGTAGAAGTTATCCTATAACTTAAAATAAAGCAAAGGAATGAAAAGAAACCGAGAAAAATAAAATCAAAGTAAAGCAAATCAAAGGAAACAAAAAAGAAAAGAGAAACTACTCCTACTCCTCCTAAATAGAGCATAATCCAGACTCATGTGAAGTGATACTTCCAATGCAACCACTTATGCATTGGCTAGCCTATGTGGGCGAGGGAATGCATGTCAAGAAAGATATACAAGAAAATTAGTAAACAATAAAGATAAGACAATAATGAACAAAATGTTCGAAGTTTGAATATAAACACATAAATGTAAAAGTGAAAAGTGCATGAAATAAATTCTGTGATTATATCCTAGTGTCTCGACACACTTCGAGTTAAAGACATACAAGCACAAAATTTCAAACTCCAAAGGTGAGAAAACATAAAGAAAGAAGAAAATTTTCATTTTGTGACAGTGCTCGCTACATACGATTCCTTTAATGACTAAGTAATAGAATCGTGTAATGTAGATGGAGGATGTGACAACAATAAGACAGGCTGATTTTCAATAGGTGTGATAGAGTGATCAAGAGCCTAAAAAGATTCAACATTATTCTGATCAGAAGCATAACTAACGTCAAGACTATGAGAACCTGACATAACCATCAACTGGGGCTGAAGTGCCTCGACAACTTGAGGACATTCCCACTCATCAGAAGGTAGATCATCAAATACTGGTGGTTGGGAAAGATAAGTAGTAGACAAATCATAATCATGACCAAATGAATCAATGAAGAGGCCGTGACAACCATGAATAGAAATTTCAAGATCAGAGATGGAGGCACCCTCATGATATAATGAATTGCAAAGAGGGGAATATGAAAAATGATAAATTTCACCCTCTAAGTTTTCAGAAATATGAGATGAGAAGTTGGGAAGATCAATAGTAGAAGATTCATCCTCTACACATCTCAATGAAAAACTAAAATCACATTTGTTTTTTCAATGATCGGAAGTAGTAACATCATCTGGAATTAAATTTTCACAAGATTCAACAGAAATGACAAAATCATGGGAAATGTCAGGATGATGGAGGAGAGGTATGGAAGGAAGTGAATAATCCTTCGTCACAAATTCTTGTTCATCTATGGGCTCCCCCACATAATCATCATGAATGATATCACAAGTTGGTTGCTCAACACCAACTCCATCCAACACTTGATCCTCATGAACATCACGAGAGAGATTTGAAACAAGTCAACAAAAAAAATCACAATCTGGAGGATCTGAGGGACCAAATGATGGAGGATGAGGAGATAACATTCATCATAACAATCAAACTCAATGTCCAAATCTATACTGAGATTATGAGTATGTGACATGGGAAAATATGGTGGTAGATAAACAGATGAATTTTCAACTTCTCCTACTGATACAAAATGGGTCTTGAATAAACCTTCCAAGTCTTTGACAATGTTTTAAATCAAAGTATGATAGGGAAACGATGTTGAAACGTAAGCCCGTCAAATAAATGTAGTGTTCATGCTCAAGGGTCGTTGGATCCAAAAGATCAACGGATGGGATCAAAGCAATGGAGTAGTCATCCATTGTTATCGCATTGGAGAAAAGCCAGCAGTTTGTTTGGATTGTGGCCTTAAGAGAAATGCAATGAAGTGGACCCGAAGGATTATTGAACAAAACAGCGAAGGAATTGAGTTCCATGGTAAACGGTGTTTCAAGCATGCTTCAAAAGGTAAGTGGTATTGGAAGGGCTTCACCTGATTCCATACACCAGCCGACACGTAGCGCGCCACAGGAGAGAGAAAACCACTTTTTCGGCGAGTAATCTCCGTGCAAGTGGGCCACCCAAAATGGCTGTCAGTCATTGGATTGGAGATTGTGGATCATCTATGGAGATTGAGCGGACTACTTGATGTTTCGGGTTTAGTGCGAACCATCAGATTAAATGGGGAATCAATGGTAAGGATCTAATCAGAGATTGCTAATCGAGGAAGCTTAAGGGTTGCGGATCATGGAAGCAGCAACCACCCATTAGCGATATAGCAATAATGCCAATAGTTTATGAGGCACTGATCGGAGTGATCGAAGATTGGGAGATCAGGGTGTAGCAGAGCAAAGGGGAACAACAGACCTTGCAACATTGCGATTTGCGATGGATGCTTGGACCTGAAATATTATAGATGCGGGTTGATGATCTTTGAGATCTGGATTAATCTGTTTTGCAATGTATTTCCGTGTATATTGCATATTGTTTAAGATTTCTCTGTTTTGGGGATTTTGTTATGGAGAAAGGCCGGACAGTGGGGACTGTTGCACCCACCGGTCCTTTCGTCTCCAAACCATTTCCATTTTAAACAACATTTTTCCCCACCATAAGGAAATGATGAAAAAGAACATGTCATGGAAACACGAATGAGAACGCAGAAGAGAGGCGAAGAGACGAACAAAAGGGTCTCGCATAGAGGAAGGCATTTTGGGAACCAAAGAGGTTTTGGTAAACGTCCAAGAGGTCTGGAGGCGTTATTCTTGTGGACTCGAGGAGTTCGAGCCATCTCAGGGATAAATCCCAATGTTGTGACTCAGAGGGGACACACATTGTAATAATCTAAGCCAGTGAGAGGAGAACAAAGAGATGCCACCGGAGGTTGGAGGCAGTTATTTTCCTTACGAGAGCCAAGAGCCGAGAGCCAAGAGCCTGAGAGCCAGAGAGCCAGAGGGTAGACAAAGCCAGAGAACAGCAAAGAGATCGAATGATAAAGATATTGTTGATGTTCGATGTGTGTTGAAGACAGAATATGGATTTCTAGAGATAGTTAACACAATTCTGAGGGAGTTGGTGCAAGCTAGAGCTCAATATAGCTTAGAGCACTAATTGAAGGAGTCTAGTCTAGAGAAGCCTAGATCTATCTACAAAGTAAGGATAGCCAGGGGTAAGATGGTATTCTAAGCCCATAGGTACAATTGTAAACCTATGGAATTGAGTGTAGAACTTGTAAAAGAAGCATTACCATAATCCCAAAGAGCCTAGTCAAGTTGACTAGAGCTCATGGAGACATAGCCCAAGATATCAGGGTGAACTCCTAATTAAACTTGTTTTCTTTATGGTTTGTTTATTTGATACATTTACCGTTGTGTGTTTATATATCAGTTTAAGAAAATAAACTTAAGGAATTTAGCAGTTAAAGGAAAACACAAGAAATTATCAATCATAAGCACAGAACTTGGAAATTGTTTAAGCTTTGGAGTGGGAGAGGTTCTTGTAAGCTGACAAGAAGCCTTTAGTGCCCCATTTCAAATCAGGTGTGTTAACGGGGAAAGTGTCTACTTAGAACGCCCCTATCCCACTAAGGTGTGACAGTACCTTAGAAACAAATGAGGAAAACTACTTTCGTATTCTTCTTTATGAACTATAAACGAAGAGGAATAGGATGAACCAACCTGTGTCTTGCGCTAGTCCTTTGATCCAATCTCTCTACTCTTTGACAGCTTCCAGCTACCTGCTCTCCTACTTTCCCAGCTTCACCAAGTTCCTGCAAGATCACAGAAGAGGAAAACTACACAAAGACATGGATTTATATTCATAAATAGCTTAGGATCAGATTTAAGCTAAACATGCAAATATAACAAAACATCATTGGTACACAAGCATGTAGGAGAAACTCAAATAGTTTTATTGATATAACAAGAAGGTCCAGGAGGAGTTACAACCGATGATTCCTGATCTAGCATCAACCCCCCAGTAAAGGAATCCCCTCTTCACCTCCAACAAAGCATAAATCACCCAATACACTGATCTCTATCTCAAAACCAACAGCAATTCTCTGCAATGTACAAAATTCCAACCTCTGGATCTCTGGGATGAGGGATCCATATATAGATGTATGCAAAGAGGATGAGTCAGCTTATGATTTGACTAGTGGCTTCTCTATGTCAATTCTTGCTTCCACTTGGAGACTGAGAGCCTCTTACTCATCCTTGGTCGAACTCAGTGAGGCAAGTGTCATTGGAGAAGATTCTGGAAGCTTCCATTTTCTGTCCACCTCGCAGAATGACACTGCCATTTTTAATTTCCCGCTCAGCGTACCGTGGTAGTGCATTTAGGTGCGTTGCAACACACCTAGCTAGTGTACTTGGGTGCTATGCAACACAACTAGCTAGTGGAGCAGCTAAAATGATCCTGATTTGACTGATTCTGAGCAGTTTCTGGTGGAGAACTTCTGGGAGAAGCTGTAATTGGTTGACCTTGTTCCTCTAGGGGTAGGAACAACACTTTTAGGGACTTAGGATCCCTTGGTTTATGGACATTTCATGCTTAGAGTTGTAAGTCACAAAAATGTCTATAACAGTTGCCCCCTAAAGTATGAGGCCGTTTATCGGGTGAAATGCTTTATTAGGAGGATCCGAAGTTCTTTCAATGCTGGGAGGAGACCTGTAATAAGATACAATACAATACATTATCTTCATACTGTTTTCAAGATCTAGCTGAGGCGGGTATTCCCATGCTCAGCTTTATAAATTCATTTTTTATGTACACAGGACAGACAATCTTCTGATGGTAGACTGATGATTCTGATGAAGTCATCATCCTTTTGGTAGGATGATTATCTGTGCTGCAATGCTGTACATGTCAATGTCTTTATTTTTCCTGAATATATATCGCAGCCTGGATGGATGAAACTAGATCCGGGGTCTTCAATCTCGTCCGATCTTCACTCGAAGTACAAGTCGATCCATGTGAAAAATGTTTTGAAGTCGAACATGGAAAGACATCGCTTGATTACCAGTCAATGATGTAAACTGTTAACAAGCGCGAGAGGAATCACCGATAATGATGATGACCCTCAAGGTACTGCAGTACAATTCACGTGGTGTGAATAAAGGACTTGGCGTCGAACACCACGCAACATCTTTCGGTTGAAGGTCATTGATGTATACCTATCGCCGGAAGTGAGAAACTTGCCATTGAGGCATGCAAGCTTCAAAGTACTGAATGGGGTGTTCCTAGATCAACTTCTTGGATGATGAGTTGATGTCAACAAGAAGCGATCCGTCAAAGGAGGGCCTTGATGAATCACACGGAACGGAGCAAATGATTTTGATAGAGGTGAAAACGATCTGATGATATATGGTTCAGGATGGCGGTCATGAAAGAATGAAGTGTAATGTATGGTAGCGGATGGGACACGGATGACTTCTCTGGATGACTTCTCTTGAACATGTCGGTGACACTTATGTGATGGATTGGTAGCATTTACCCCAAATGTGGATGGTATGGCGTGACCATGGCGATGTGACCGGTGAATGAAACAACCCAACCCGACTTAGGCATGGAGTGGAAGTGTCATGTTCAAGAGCAACTTGCTACCAATAAAGATTCTTTGAGTTTCTTCCCAATTTTTCCCCAGTCATTGCTGACCAGTACCTCTTTATTTTTGTCAAGCTTGAGGAGGATAACATATGCTTGTTCTATAACTTGCCCTTCGGGCAAACCCATCGCTATGTTTTAACGAGCCTAGCGATAGAGAAACTCGTTCTCGTCTAAAGACAAGTTTGTCGCTATTAATCTTTTTAACGAGTTTAATGACAAAGATAACTCGGTCCTTTTCATTTTTAGAGAGTCTGAAAAGGTACGTAAAGGTAACTCCGAAATTCCTTTTTCGTCATCTAATCCCTTAAGTCCGAAAAAGTATAAAATAATACAGAAGGGATGAATTTTCAATAGTTTTAATGAGCCGAACAAAACAAGCGCTCGATCTTTTTGTGCAATAATCCCTCAGGTCCAAAAAGATTAAAATCTAGAGGAGGGATAGCACTTCTGGTCGCTTTAACGAGCTGGAAGGCCAAAACTCGGCAATCTTTTCATATTTTACGAGTCAGTTGAAAAGAGCTTAAAGAAGACTCGCCTTTTGAGGAACGAATGATAAAATGGGTAGCAGCTGATTCCAGGTAAGGGTTGGAATTTTCCAATCACGGAAGTGTCACAAGGATGGCTAGTGAAATCACTCTTCGCAGCTGTTCCTCAAAATGGGTAAACAATCAAATGGAGGTGAATGATCGGCCAATGGAAAAGTGGAGGTGACGGTGCAAACACGACCATGGCTTTAATGGCTGAAATGCTTCATTCACGGTAGTTATTTACCGGGGAATAATTCATTTTTTAATGAGATTAAACGCGGGTGGAAACACTTGCTCATGTATTATGTTTATTTTTTAACGAGCTTGAACTATGCACTAAAACTACTCGATAAGTTTGCATGCCCCCAGCATAATAACTCAAATCGAGGTGCATGCCCCCCAAGCTTCATTGCATTCAACTCGGTGGTTGGAATGAAGGTTTACCTTTGAGACTTGGAAAGGGGATTTGTTTCATTTTTTAATGAGGTTGACACGGTAAAAGAACTATCCTCATAACTCCTTGTTTCATTTTTTAACGAGGTCAACACGAGATAAGAACCATCCTCGAAGTCCAAATCCCTTAGATATAGAAGGTTTCATATTCCACTGTGGCCATTTCCGCCAGATTACTCAGAGCCGGTAGGGCAAAAGTACCCATTAAGGCAGGGTCTTTTAGGAGACCTACTCCGATATTTTGGAGCGAATGATTGCTTCCATGGATCATTGGAATGCTTCCCGTAACTTGTGAACTGTTGGGGAGAAATGTTTGTTGGTCGACGATTGTAATTCCTCCTTGGAAGGGAAATGCAATCTTCCTGAAGTAGGTCGACACAACTGCAGCCATGGCATATATCCAGGG
This sequence comes from Pinus tabuliformis, assembly GCA_031772625.1. Taxonomy (NCBI): domain Eukaryota; kingdom Viridiplantae; phylum Streptophyta; class Pinopsida; order Pinales; family Pinaceae; genus Pinus; species Pinus tabuliformis. The sequence goes on from CM062804.1 coordinate 1,589,134,328, forward strand.
CCTTCCTAGTAGGATGTTGTAATCAAGGTTTCTGTCGATTAATTCAACATCAATTTCTACTGTTTTCCCTCCTAGCTCAACTTTCAAGTTACTTAGGATACCATATGGGGTATATGTCCTTCCGTCGAATGCTTTTAATGCCGTCGAAGATCGCGACAAGGTTGGAGATCCTAAAGTTTTCCAGCAGCTCATCGACATAATGCATGTAGATGCCCCCTCATCAATAATTGTTCGATGAACGGTTTTGTTGAGGGCTTTCACTTGAATAAGGAAAGCTAGTTGAATTGGTAACTGAGGGTCATATCCTTTATGATCAAAGGCCACAAGATTGGAATCCATTGGGTCAATCCCACCTATTGCTGATAATAAAGCTTGCTTTTGGGAGGGGCAATTTTGCGGTACCTCGAGTGTCGATATAGTGGACGGCGATTGGGCCAGGTCCTCTATTATATTATAATTCTGTGCTATTTTTGCACGAGGATTAAATGTCGATTTGTGTACTACTCCCTTTGGTGACTTTATCATTTGTTCAGGAATGATGGGTGGCACAACTTTGGTCAAATTTGTTGTCAAACTACTAGGTTGTTCATTAGCCTCGTTATTCGACACCTGTGGATTCTCGTAATCTTTATTCCTTGTCAAAGCATCATTTTGCTGCTTTGAGATAGATAACATAAGCACTTGGGATCGGGAAGCATTTTGATTAGCAACCAGTTTGGTTCCTGGGTTTGGAAACGGATCAGTCAATACTGCTGAGGTTTTTGAACTCTTAAAGAGTTCATTAACTTCAGCTTTATGTGGACAATCTCTCGTCCGATGATCCTCATCGCATATATGACACCCCGCAGGGGGTTTCCTTTGCCCAGAAGGGTTTGCATAAGCTTTATCGTGCTTCTTTTTTCTCCCTTTCTTTTTCTTCTTGCCCCCTGGTTGCTTCAGTTGTTTGCCCTTGTCGGTCGACATGGCATTTACTTCCGAGGTAAGAAGTTCCTCATTTGCATTTTGACTAGAAATCTTACGGGCCTTTTTAGATGTAGCCTTTGTTGATTTCGTGTCTGTTGTGCCAATCACGCCATTGCCGACATGAGAGTCATTGTTTGATTTAGGAGGAGGAGGAACTGAGAATTCCGGTCTAGGGGCGTCAGGTATTTTATCGTAGAGCGTGCCGGACTGAGTGTAAATCAAGTCCAAATATTGCGCACGAGCGATAACTTGCTCTTCTGTTATGACCCCCCCCTTTGCCACATCTTCCATGATGGAAGGCAATAATGACTTAATAAACCATTCAGCTAAAAGTTGATCGGGAACATACGTTTTCACCATTCTACGACGACGTCGCCACTCATGTATATGATCAGATATGTGAGTGTCCGTTCTTTGTTTGAAATTGGTAAGAAGTTCCGTTCTCGTTTCGTACCTTATCGGTAATTGAAAATGGGTTAAAAAGGTTGTGGCTAGGGTACTGAAGTTGTCAAACGAAGCTCTAGGTAATTCAATATACTATTTTGCTTCCGGACCAGTTAACGTCCTCTGGAAAAGGTGAAGCCTAATCGAATCATCGTTTAGGGTGTTTGATGAACACCACAGATGAAATGTCATCACATGATTCGACAGGTCTTCACCCGGATTTCCATTAAATTTAGGAATATTTGACGGAAGTTTATGCGGAATCGCTGGCCACCAAGGGGCATAAGAAATTGGATCATTCGTCAGCCGGTTTAGATCTGGTAATTCTAGAGTTGCTACAAAGGGCAACTATTGATTCAAGTTAGGCGAAGCATACTCAGGATAAGATGGAATCGCCTGAGCAGTGGGTCTTTGCATACCAGTATAATGTATTTGATGCTGGCAGCTTTGACAAGGTTGATGGGCATAACCATTATAGTATGGTTGTTGATAACCGCTTTGGAAATGCAGTTGCCCATTACTTACAAAGACTTGTTGCTCAGGTCCTTGATATGATTGCTGGAATTGCGGTTGTTGAGATTGAACCAGCCCTGGTTGTTGGACCATTTGCTGTTGTCCAATACCGGATGATTGACCAAGATGAGGAGTCATAGTACTTGTTTGAGCCTGAGTCTCTCCTTATAAGGAGTCACTAACCTGAGGTTGTGATTGAGTCGTTGAGACAAGAGGTTGTTGTATTGCAACCTGAGAAACTTGGGGTTGACATTCAACAGGTAGCGCTTGTACTTGCGATGCAGTCACCATAGCAGGTATAGTGGGAATATCCGACACAGGGTGGACTGGTTGCATTGAATATACAACCCTTGGTTGTTGAGGCAGTATTGGTACCCAACCACTGGATGTAATTCCAGTTTGACCTGAACTTTGTTGTAAACTCCCATATGGTTGTTCTCTGGGAGGGAACAATGAAAAGGCATACTGCCCTCCATATGGTGGCAATCGAGTACTTAAAGGGTAGATTGGCCTTTGAAGACACATTGGATCAATTTGTTGAGTTTCAACATAAGAAATACCAGATGATAATCCGGATGAAGAAATAGGAACTAACCATGTCGTCGTCCCTGATTGGACTCTGGTTTGTTGTTGATAACTTGCCAGGACAGATGGTATACCATTGAACATCGTTCGAGTAGTAGTAGGAGGTTGTGCCACTGCTGTATCGGACGACACAGTCCTGGATGTCGACGGTTGTTCAGACATATCTAGTCTATCCAAAATATTTTCTAGCGATTCTATAAGAACTTGCGATGAAGTGAGACTAACTTCGAAGATCAACGAGGGAAAGGTGATGATTATTCCGTTTAAAATAAATTTTAGACGCTTTGACACAACTCGTTTTTTCAGTTTTTAAGAGTCGAGAAAAAACAAAAGATGACTCTAGTCTCCTTCGATTTTTAATGAGCCTGAAGTGACAAGTGCTCAGATGGACCTTTTCCGTTAAGGAGTCTGAAAAGGAACGAAAGGGACTGCTTTGGAGATATAGGTAGAGGGAGTACCAAACCAATCGCAAAATTGCAGAATACTTTTTACGGTACGACAGTCAATCTTCCCGAATGCTGTGTTCGGTGCATTGCGATCAGTAGGGCGGCCGACACAGCTTCCTATGGATAAAAGGTTTTAAGCCTATAGGGGTCTCCCAATATATAATCGACGGTACGTGGCATCACAAGTCCGTACTGGCACTTATCGTCTCAAAGTGGAGGAATCACCCAACCATCAGTGAGGACAACAGTTCCCAGGCTTTACGACGCCGGAATACGTCTCTAGCCTAGACCTCTAAATGTTGTGCGTTAAGTTCCAAAGCGTTGTTAGATTCATTCAATTTATTTTAAGTTGATGTTTCTTAGAAGTTTGCCTTTTGGGATCACCACGAGATGTAGATGTAATTCCTAAAATGCAATCTAAAGATGATAAGCAAACTTTTATCTCTTTTCGGCAATGAAAATCCTAGCTACAACGGGAAAAGAAAGACACAATCTTTTCTCAAAGAGCAAAGAGCACACTGTAAATGCACTTTTCCTAAATCAAGCCAAACAGATTATCAATATGCAAATGCACATATGCATGTATTTGTTTTCACTTTCTTAATATTGATTCCTAAAAAGAAAGTTGATGTACAAATCTGAATTTGCTTTCAAGTGACAAACACAAACAAGCTTCTTTTCGAAATCAAAAAGTAGAGAAGATTACGACACTTTATGATTTTGAAATAAACACTCGTTTCGACACTAGAAAGTGACAAATTCAAACCAAAGGCAAAAGTAAAAGCATAATTGACTGTCAACAGCAAATAAACTTTCTCCTAAGATCAAAATCGACACTTACGACAGATCTAAATCCAAGGACGACAGTATGACTATTCTACTTTTTCAATGGAAAACTGTAAATGATGTAACAAACACACAAAGAACATCTATAGTCTTTTTGTACAAAGGAGGTGGAATTAAGGCAAAGAAAAGGGGTTTTTAAACAGACACACACTGATCACAGGCTGCAAAAATTAGAGACAAAACTGAAAAATTGAAGCAAAGAACCTCAACTGCATAGGGCTAGGCTGATCAGCGCACCTGTTACACAGAGAAACTGGATTGCAGCACAGGTAGCCCTCTCGGGAACTGCGTTGAAATGCAGAATCTCTTCACAGAGCCTGCGCTGGGGTAGAAACGAGAATTCTATCCGGGTTCTGGGTCACGGTTTGCAGTTTAATCTATGGTTTTTGGCCGAGTGAAAGCAATCAGTAATGCACAATCAGAGGGTGGATATAAAGGAGGTCTAAGAGCTATCACAAAGGGTAATCAGATCATTTGTGAATCAGCTGTTCAAATCATAAACAAATCCAGTGACTGGATTGAAGTAGCAGGTGTCTACTTTGCATTTGATAATGGCAAATGCAGTTCGATTGCTACTTCTGTGTTTATGAAACAAACAAGAAGAGAAACACAAACAAACTAACTAGACACGATCCCCAGTGGAGTCGCCATTTTGTTAACGGGAAAAGTGTCTACTCAGAATGCCCCTATCCCACTAAGGTGTGACAGTACCTTAGAAACAAACGAGGAAAACTACTTTCGTATTCTTCTTTATGAACTATAAACGAAGAGGAATAGGATGAACCAACATGTGTCTTGTGCTAGTCCTTTGATCCAATCTCTCTCCTCTTTGACAGCTTCCAGCTACCTGCTCCCTTACTTGCCCAGCTTCACCAAGTTCCTGCAAGATCACAGAAGAGGAAAACTACACAAAGACATGGATTTATATTCATAAATAGCTTAGGATCAGATTTAAGCTAAACATGCAAATATAACAAAACATCATTGGTACACAAGCATGTAGGAGAAACTCAAATAGTTTTATTGATATAACAAGAAGGTCCAGGAGGAGTTACAACCGATGATTCCTGATCCAGCATCAACCCCCCAGCAAAGGAATCCCCTCTTCACCTCCAACAAAGCATAAATCACCCAATACACTAATCTCTATCTCAAAACCAACAACAATTCTCTGCAATGTACAAAATTCCAGCCTCTGGATCTCTGGGATGAGGGATGCATATATAGATGTATGCAAAGAGGATGAGTCAGCTTATGATTTGACTAGTGGCTTCTCTCTGTCAGTTCTTGCTTCCACTTGGAGACTGAGAGCCTCTTACTCATCCTTGGTCGAACTCAGTGAGGCAAGTGTCATTGGGGAAGATTCTGGAAGCTTCCATTGTCTGTCCACCTCGCGGAATGACACTGCCATTTGTCATTTCCCGCTCAGCGCACCCTGGTAGTGCATTTAGGTGCGTTGCAACGCACCTAGCTAGTGTACTTGGGTGCTATGCAACGCAGCTAGCTAGTGGAGCAGCTGAAATGTTCCTGATTTGACTGATTTTGAGCAGTTTCTGGTGGAGAACTTCTGGGAGAAGTTGTAATTGGTTTACCTTGTTCCTCTAGGGGTAGGAACAACACTTTTAGGGACTTAGGATCCCTTGGTTTATGGACATTTCATGCTTAGAGCTGTAAGGCACAAAAATGTCTATAACAAGGTGGTATCAAATAGTTTTATATCATAGCAAGTTATACCAGAGAAGGTGTTATCATGAAGTAGGTGGTATCATGATGCTTGATTGGTCAAAGCAAGATGCTTGATTGACAGAGAAATCTATTTGCTTGCTTAACTTGAAAGGTGTTTAAACAATCAAGGATTGATTGTTTGATTGTTTGTAAACTGACTATTGTTTGAGTTTCGAGAGGTGAAGGGAAGGATATTCATAGCTAAGTCCAGGAGAGGACAAGAAAGAAGAAGGGTTGAAGGCATTCTTCTTATCCCAAAGGACCTCAAAGCAATCCTTAAAACACAAGAGGTTTGTTGCAAAAGGTTGCTTGAATAAGCTCTTTGTTAATCTTGTTTGAAGTTCTTTTGTTCATTTTGATAATGACAACTTCTACAAGTGAGTCCTCACATTCTTCTTTCTTCACAAGATTCTGTGATGAAGACATGAAGAAAGACTTGTTCATCTTAATGGATATGGTGAGATAAATTTATGAGGATGGAAGGAAGAGCATCATACTATGAGAGCAATTGAATTCCATGAAGGAAGAGAAGCAGTTGCTTTCTGAAAAATTGTAGGAAATGAAGAGACAACTTCATATTGCAAATATGAACCTGGAAAGGATGCATAAATTAGAGACACGACTCCTTGTTTCCAAAGAAGCCTTAGTCAAGTATCAGCTTGAAGAAGAGGTAAATAATTCCAGTTTGTCTTCAATTTCCTCTAAGAATGTTTATATTGGTTCTTTTGAAAAACATACCAGAGGCATAGGTTCCAAGTTAATGTCCAAAATGGGCTATGAAGGAAAAGGATTGGGCAAACATGCACAGGGTACTGTTGAGCCAATAATGATTAAGGAAAGTCCTAAGTATTTGGGTCTTGGCTATGGAAAATCTTATGGAGAAAGTTCCAAAGTAGCCAGGAAGGAAATTGAAATAGTTCCTAGAAGGATTTTCATGTCAGGTCTTCTACCTCAAAAGTGTAAAGATTGTATTCATGGGGAATGCAATAGCTTGAAACATCCTTTTCAAGATGAAGGTGTTCATAAGCATACATTTGAACCAGAGAGTTGTGGAAACTCTGAAAGACTTGAAGAGATTGATGGTGTTCCAAAGGGAGCCACTTCTTCATTTGATTCACCTCCTCATGAAGGTAATAAAGGTGAAAGAGAAAGGTATAAATCTGATTTTAATATGTAAAGCATGGTAAATTTCCATATAATCATGGGAAAAGAATTGCATGCTCCTTCTATGGTTTGGATAACCATAGTGTTTCTAGATGTTGGAAGAGAATGGCTGCATACAGGAAACGTTTGAAGGAAAAGAAGCAAGAAGCCAAATGTCCATTGGCCAAGGAAAATCATGTTATAAAGAAGATGCACATGCATTTGACTTATTTCCATATGCAAGGACACATTGTTGAAAAGTGTTGGACTCTGAATCCAACAATGCTTTCACGAAACTTGAAGAAGGTGGAAAGAAAGAATGGTAGGAATGGAAAGAAAGATTCCATAATTGATGTGCTTCAGGATGATTCACACGTTGATGATGATGTGCAGACAAAGGAAACACCTTTGAAATGGATTGGTAAGAAATGGTTTGAGTTCTTATCCAATTAAAGGTTGCATGTCTATTGATATAATGCATCTATTTGCTAATAGAATGCAGGTTGCAGGGTTTTACCAAGAAGGTGAATGGAAAAGTTGAGTAGGTGTTAAAATTGGAAACTAGGGTGAAACTTCATGTGGGTCATATTATTCATGGCTGATAATATTTTTATTAGATTCCTCTCATTGAGAGGTGTAGTATTGATATAAATATCATCCGATTCCAATAAGTATTCATGGAGATATGAATTCATTTTGATTATGAAATTATTATCAAGCCGACCGACAACTCATGTAGGCTCAGAAGCCCAAAAGTCGTATCTATTCAAACACCAACATTGTGTATAAATATAGGAGGACTTTTCCTCATTTGGACACACTCATCTCATCACATCTCTCTCTCTCTCTACTACGCAGAAAAGAGTCTCTTCTCTACTGCATAGAAAAGGGTCTCTCCCTCACACATATGAAGCCAGAAGCTGCTGAAACTGAAGCTGCAACTGCAGAAGTAAATATTGACATGCATGGACTAGAAGATCTCCTCATCTGAACTACGTTGTAGGTTCATCTGAACCTACTTTGAAAGCCACAACTTTTGGTGGTGGAATCAAGTCAATCCGATGGATGGTTTTGCAAGATATAGACTGCCCTAGTTTGAAGCCGGAAGCTACCAAAACTGAAGTTGCAACTGCAGAAGTAAAGTTTGACCTGTGTGGACTAGAAGATCTTCTCATCTGAACTACACTGTAGGTTTATTTGAACCTCCTCTAGAAGCCGCAACTTTTGGTGGTGGAATCAAGCCGATCCAATGGTCGGTTTGTGAGATATCGTCTACCCTAGTTCGATGATGAAGCCGCTAATGTTGATGTTGCTGATCTAGGGTTTGCTACTGCTGATATGAATCAGATTTATTGTACTATTTCTCTCTGCTGAATTATTGAATATAAAAGAATATTCTATCAAAGGGTTTCCCCACACATTGTGGGGTTTGTCCCTAGCTAGCTGCCACATCTTGTGTCTCTTGTCTTGGCTTGTTTTCTGTCGATCATTTAATGTTCTATCTGCACTTTACTTTATGTACATGTGATTGTTAATCTATGGAATATAATAAGAAAAAGAAGTAAACTGTTATAAGCATAGAACATACCATAACTTAACATGGAATTAGCGCTGAGGTGAAGACAAAGCCCGAGCAAGAGCAAGAGCAATCATCGAAGAGAAGATTGGCAAGGCTATCCTAAAATAACGATGGGGTCCTCAACACTCTTTCCTGCTGAAGACAAGCTCCGTGAGAAAGTTGATTATCACATATGGAATATGTCTATCGATCTAACCCTTGAGGATCAAGGAGTGTTGGATCATGTGAGAGGCAATATTGTTGAGCCTCCATCAAATGCACCTCTTGCTACCAGGAACAAATGGAAGAACGGAGAAATTAAAGCGAAGAAGATCATCCAGGACTCTATCATCAAGCGCTTGGTGGCCTACATCTCTGAAATAGACACCTCCAAGGAAATCTACGATAGACTGGTGAGTTTATTTAAAGTTAATGATGCAAATAAAGTTTTGTTTCTTAGAATAAGCTGAGGGAAATCAAGAAGGGTAAAGATGAGAGTATGCAAGCATACTTCTTAAGAATAACCGAGATCAAGAATGATCTCTTATCTATTGGGGAGACTATTACTAACAGAGAAATGACACTCACAACTCTTGGAGGATTACCATCCGAATGGTACATGTTCAGGACTACTCTGCTAAACAATAATGTAATTCTTGGTTTTGAGGAATTAATGGCTAGATGCATTCAAGAAGAAACAAGGGTAGAAGACTAAGAAATGTCGATGCCTAAAGGTCCTCCTGCTGCCTTTTCTTCTCTTGCTAAGAAAAAAAATAATTCCGAGACTAAATTAAAAGGAAAGGATGGACCTAAGGGTGGAAGACAAGGATGATGTTACATCTGCGATAAAGCAGGTCACTATGCAAGGGAGTGCCCTGATAGAAAGGACTCACATCGAGACGATGATAAAAATCCCTCTGATGGCAATCAAAGGAATGACAAATTCATAGCAAGGGTAAGAGGAGAGCTGGGAATCAAGGAAGAGGGCAACCATTCAAGAAGGCTAGAAATTCCAGGATGTATTAAAATCACCTGACCTAAAAAAGAACCTGGTTTCCATCTCGGCAATGGAAGAAAAAGGCTACAAGGTAACCTTCAGCTATGGCAAGGTACATATATGGAAAAATAATGTTAAAGATGCCTTTACTCTTGGGTTTAGAGTTGATTCTTTATATCAAGTCGATGGAAGTCTTCTAGGTGTCATGTCTTGTGACACAACTCTTCAGTCCAAACTTTGGCATCGGAGGTGTGCCCACCTTCATTACAAAGCTCTACCCGATGTAAGACAGATGGTAATAGGGATGTGCCGAAGGAAAGCTCAAAAGGGGACCATTCCTTACAAATCAAAGCAAGACCTCTAATATATTGCAACTAGTTCACTCAGACATATCTGGTATGATGCCTATGAACTCCTTGGGAGGATATTCATATTATCTTACTTTTACAGATGACTGTTCTCGAAAGACCTAGATATGCTTCTTGAAAAAGAATGAAGAAGTGTTCTCTTGGTTTCGACACTTCAAAGCCTTGATCGAGAATCAAACCGAAAAGAAGATCAAGATCTTAAGAACTAATAATGGGACTGAATATGAATCTAATGAGTTCCATGATTTTTGTAAAGAAGCTAGCATTAGGAGGGAGACTACTACACCACATACTCCTGAGCAGAATGGTGTGGCAGAAAGAAAGAACCGTACGATTGTGGAAGCTATCTCTATGGGTAGATGATGTAACAATGCCTGATGTGGAGGAATCCATGGATCCTATTTATCCACCTGAGCCTCCCTCTTCTAGGAAGAGGCCTTCATGGCTTAGGGGGATACTTGATGATGCTGAAGGACATGCTGCACGCCGAGGAACCTTTTGTGAAAGTAAGAAACCTAATAGGTATCAGGGATACCTGACCATCATGAGCACGATCATAAAAAATGAGCCTTCATCATTCTCAGATGTTGTCAAGCATCAAGTATGGAAGGATTCTATGACTAAATAATATGAGTCTATCATGAAGAATGATGTCTGGGAAGTAGTTCTTAGACCCCAGGACAAGACAATTGTTACTTCCAAATTGCTTTACAAGATAAAGCATGCAGCAAATGGAAGTACGGAAAAATATAAGGCTCGTTTTGTTTCTCGTGGTTTCTCGCAGAAAGAAGGTATAGACTATGATGAGATATTTGCACCTGTTGCTAGATATACAACCATCCACTCGATCATAGCCCTTGCCACTTCACAAGGACGGAACCTACATCAAATGGATGTCAAGACTGCATTCTTGTACGGCTCGATCAAAGAAGAGGTATACGTGGAGCAACTCGAACGATTTGAGATTTATGATCAAAAATCTCATGTATGCATGTTGAAGAAGGCTCTCTATGGGTTGAAGCAAGAACCCCGAGCATGGTATGAGAGGATTGACAGCTACTTGATGAAGCTGGGATTCACTAGGAGTGAAGCTGATCCTAACCTTTACTTTAAGGTTGAAGATGAAAAACATCTCATACCGGTGCTATATGTGGATGACCTCTTTCTAACAGGTGCAGACCCTCTCATTCAAAAATGTAAGAGGGAGCTGGCTTCTGAATTTGAAATGAAGGACCTAGGACTGATGCACTATTTCCTAGGACTTGAAGTGTGGCAGAAGCTAGGAGAAACTTTCCTATCTCAAGGAAAATATGTGGTGAAGATTCTGGAAATATTTGGTATGGTGGACTGCAAGCCTGTGACTACCTTGAGGATCTTAACTTTCAGAAGTTATATGGTAGTGATGTCGGACCAGATTTGGGAAATGCCTCTGAGTCTCAAAAGCTCATTCGCATTGATGTTCTTGGTGAACCTCCGTCTGAAAATATGTTTTGCAGTTATCATTGTGAGCTCATATTTTGTTGAGCCTCACTAGATTGGTGTCAAGAATCCTCTGAGATGTCTTCAGGACACAATCTCTCATGGATTGAGATACACTACCGAAAATATGAAACTGCATGATTATTCGAATTTTGATTAGGCAGGTAGTGTGGACGATCATTGGAGCACTTTTTAGTGTTGTTTCTCTTTGGATTTTTCTTCAATATAATAGATGAGCAGGAATCAGAAGTTTGTTTCCATAAGCACTACCAAGACTGGATACATATCTACGAGTATGATCTCGTATGAAGCTGCCTAGTTGGGGAAGCTATTCAATGAGCTGTTTGAACAAATACCACTGTGATTCTCTGTAACAACCAGATGTGGGATTCGATTATTGAGGAATCCTGTATTCGTTGATTTCTCCTGCAGATAGACATCATCTGGGATATGGTAAGTCAATGACCAAGGAGGCTCCATCGCATTAAGATGATGTACAAGTTGATACACCTTGTCAAAGCCCCAAGGAAAGATCTAATCTGTGATTTTCCCAAACGAATTGGAGTCGTCAAGAAACCCTATTACAAGGGTCCTGCATGTTGCATACATTGAGCTCTGGGAGCTCTGAGAGCTTATGGTTCTTACTGGAGCAACACACGACCACAGGGTGACTCAGCCTCCCCTGGTGATGTGCACTAGAACAAGATGATTTGTTGTCTTGTGGGACAAGATGATTCGCTTTCTTGTGGAACAGGATGATTCACTCTCCCGTGTAGCAGGATTGATGTGTTCTCCTGTGAGGCCTGGATTAATGTGTTCTCCATGGTGACTGTAGCAGGACTAATGTGTTCTCTTGTGAGGCCTGGATTGATGTGTTCTCCCTGGCGATTGTAGCAGGACTGATGTGTTCTCCTGTGAGGCCTGGATTGATGTGTTCTCCATGGTGGCCTGGATTGATGTGTTCTCCATGGTGATTGTAGTAGGATTGATGTGTTCTCCTATGAGGACAGGATTGTTAGTTCTCCTGTCGAGGCATCCTACCCATGTAGTCCAGGACTCATGGGAAGTACCTCTCATCTGATCAATGAGCAGGAAAATGAAGTTAGGGACCATAGTAGTACCGATGGATGCATCATTGTATCTACCGTACTCCCTACGCTAGGATGACCTCCATTGATCTAGGATCAATGATACTAGTCTGGGACCAGTGGTACATACTCTGAGATTGACTTCGTGTCAGTGCAGCACTGGTCTGGGACCAATGAGAGTGGTACATACTATGATGCTGACTTCAGGTTGGTTGAGACTAGGTTGGGACCAGTGGTACACTCTTTAAGACTGTGATACTGGTCTGGGACCAATGGTAGGAGTGGTACTTACTATGAAGCTAACTTCGGGTTAGTTGAGACTGGTCTGGAACTAGTGGAGTTGTACTCACTATGATGCTGACTTCGGGTTGGTTGAGACTGGTCTGGGACCAATGGTACATACTCTGAGACTGACTTTGAGTTAGTATGATACATCCTCTATCATTTCTTCTTATTCATAATTCGGACAAAAGTAGAGCAAAACATAACAATGCAAGAGCAGAGAAGAACATAATAGAACAATACAGATCAGTACAGGGTAGAACAAGACAAAGCAGAATAGGCATAATAGAGCAGAGCAGGGCATGGGACAAGCTGTATAGGGCAGTGCATTTGATGGATGAATAGTAACGACCGATAGACAATTTGCAGATGAAGTTCTCCCTAGTTGAGAGGGAGTGTTAAAATTGGAAACTAGGGAAAAACTTCATGTGGGTCATCTTATTCATGGCTAATAATATTTTTATTAGATTCCTCTCATCAAGAGGTGTAGGATTGATATAAAGATCATTCGATTCTGATAAGTTCATGGAGATATGAATTTATTTTGATTATGGAATTATTATCAAGCCGACCTACAACTCATGTAGGCTCAGAAGCCCAACAGTCGCATCTATTAAAACACCAACATTGTGTATAAATATAGGAGGACTTTCCTCATTTGGACACACTCATCTCATCACATCTCTCTCTCTACTGCGCAGAAAAGAGTCTCTTCTCTACTACACAGAAAAGGGTCTTTCCCTCACACATGTGAAGCCGGAAGCCGTTGAAACTGAAGTTGCAACTGCAGAAGTAAACATTGACCTGCGTGGACTAGAAGATCTCCTCATCTAAACTACGATGTAGGTTCATCTGAACCTCCTCTGAAAGCCACAACTTTTGGTGGTGGAAACAATTCAATCCAACGGACAGTTTGCAAGATATCGACTACCCTAGTTTGAAGCTGAAAGCTACCGAAACTGAAGCCGTAACCGCAGAAGTAAAGTTTGACCTATGTGGACTAGAATATCTCCTCATCTGAATTGCATTGTAGGTTCATCTGAACCTCCTATATAAGCCACAACTTTTGGTGGTGGAATCAAGTCGATCCGACGGTCAATTTGTGAGATATCGTCTGCCCTAGTTTGATGATGAAGCTGCTAATGCTGATGCTACTGATATAGGGTTTGCTACTACTAATATGAATCAGATTTATTGTACTATTTCTCTCTTATGAATTATTGAAGATAAAAGAAGATTTCATCAAAGGTTTTCCCCACACATTGTGGGGTTTGTCCCTGGCTATCCGCCACATCTTGTGTCTCTTGTCTTGGCTTGTTTTCTGTCGATCATTTAATGTTCTATCTGCACTTTACTTTATGTACATGTGATTGCTAATCTATGGAATATAATAAGAAAAAGAACTTTTATAAGCATAGAACATACCATAACTTAATAGTAGGAGACTCACTTTATTGCTGCAACATTATGTTCATTTCAGCTTCGAAAGTACATTATGTTCATTTCATTATGTTCATGAGAATGATGTGCATGAACACAGGGATGTTGATGATTTCCTTGTATTTGAACATTTATGTGTGATTAAATTGAAGGGTTGATTACATTGTTGTAAACATGCATGTAATGTAATGTTGAGTTGGAAAAAGTTGATTTGGTCTCCAAGATGGAGATAATGATGAAGTGTTTCATCTATAAGAAAAGAATCCTAAAGTTATTTTTCTACATGCTTGACTTGAAGGGTCAATTGTTTTAAAGGAATGTTTTGTTGGCTTGTTATCTAGTCAATCATTTGTATGCAGATGTAAAGACATGGAGGTGTTCACAAGATGTGAAATATTTTTCTTTTGATGAAGCAAGAGTTTAGCCCATCCAGTTGTTGTCTGTAATTCTATTGTTGTTAATAGTTGTTGTTGACAATATGTCAAACAGATACAAATGTAAATTTTTGTGAAGAAGATGTAACTTCACATTTGTTTGAGCCACCTTGGATCAATGATCGAGGAAGAGAAGTTCAAACTACCTTCTGTAACCTTCTCAGCAGGAGTTCTACATGAAGTCAAGGAGGAATACATTCTTAATTGAAGGACAAGCACATCCAGGAAGGAAGTGTTCAAAGGCTTTGGTTCAGAGGCACTATGCAAGGCAAGTGTATGGAGGCTGAAAGAAGAGGGTGGTGTTACTCTCATCTACTATTCAAATCAGTATGTCAGTCCTTTTTGGGTCCAAAAGATTCCTAATGGGGAGGCGTGATCCAAAATGAATCTTGAATAAACCTTCCAAGTCTTCGAAAATATTTTAAATCGAAATATGATAGAGACAATATGTTGAAACGTAAGCCCATTAAAGAAATGCAGCGTTCATGCTTAAGGGTCGTTGGATCCGAAAGATCAATGGATGGGAGCAAAACAATGGAGCAGTCATTCATTGTTATCGCATTGTAACAAAGCCAGTGGTCTGTTTGGACTGTGGCCTTAAGATAAATGCAATGAAGCGGACCCGACAGATTATTAAACAAAACAGTGAAGGAATTGAGTTCTGTGGTAAACGTTATTTCGGGCAGGCTTCGGGCGGTAAATGGTATTGGAAGGCCTTCACCCGATTCCATACACCAGTCGACATGCAGTGTGCCACAGGAGAGAGAAAACCGCTTTTTCAGGTGGGTAATCTCCATGCAAGTGGGCCACCAGAAATGGTTGTCATTTTTTGGATTGGATCTCATGGATCAATGGTGGAGATTGAGCGGACTACTTGATGTTTCAGGTTTAGTGCGAACCGTCGGATTAAATGGGGAATCAACAGTTAGGATGTGATTGAAGATCATTGGTCGGGGAAGCCTAAGGGTTGTGGATCATGGAAGCAACGACTGTTGATAAGAGATATAACGATAATTCCAATAGTCGATGAGGCACTGAAGGGAGTGATCAAAGATCGGGAGATCGGGGTGCAGCAGAGAAAAGGGGAACAACAGACCATGCAACATTGGAATTTGCGATGGATGCGTGGACTCGAAATATTATAGATGCGGGTTGATGATCTTTGAGATCTGGATTAATATGTTTTGCAATGTATTTCTATGTATATTGCATATTGTTTAAGTTTTCTCTGTTTTTGGGATTTTGTTACTGAGAAAGGTCGGATGGTGGGGAATGTCACACCCGTTGGTCCTTTCATCTCCAAACCATTTCTATTGTAAACATCATTGTTCCCCACCGTAAGGAAATGATGAAACAAAATGTGTCATGAAAACATGAATGAGAATGCAGAAGAGAGGTGAAGAGACGGACAGAAGGGTCCAGCATAGAGGAAGGTGTTTTGGGAACCAAAGAGGTTTTGGTAACCGTCTAGGGGGTCTGGAGGCATTATTCTTGTGGACTCGAGGAGTTCGAGCCATCTCAGGGATAAATCCCATTTTTGTGACTCAAAGGGGACACACATTGTAATAATCCAAGCCAGTGAGAGGAGAACAAAGAGATTCCACTATAGGTTGGAGGCAGTTATTCTCCTTACGAGAGCCAAGAGCCAAGAGCCAAGAGCCTGAGAGCCAGAGGGCAGACAGAGCCAGATAC
Organism: Pinus tabuliformis; assembly: GCA_031772625.1. NCBI lineage: Eukaryota > Viridiplantae > Streptophyta > Pinopsida > Pinales > Pinaceae > Pinus > Pinus tabuliformis. Next base: position 1,589,150,331 of record CM062804.1, read on the forward strand.
AACAAAGAGATCAAATGATCAAGCTATTGTTGATGTCCGATGTGTGCTGAAGACAAAAGAAGGAGTTCCAGAGACAATTAACAGAATTCTGAGGGAGTTGGTGCAAGCTAGAGCTCAAGACAGCTTAGAGCACTAATTAAAGGAGTCTAGTCTAGAGAAGCCTAGATCTGTCTACAGAGTAAGGACATCCAGGGGTAAGATGGTATTCTAAGCCCATAGGTATAGTTATAAACCTATGGATTTGAGTGTAGAACTTGTAAAAGAAGCATTACCATAATCCCAAAGAGCCTAGTCGAGTTGACTAGAGCTCATGGAGACGTAGCCCAAGATATCAGGGTGAACTCCTAGTTAAACTTGTTGTCTTTATGGTTTGTTTATTTGCTACATTTACTATTATGTGTGTTTATATATCAGTTTAAGCAAATAAACTTAATTAAATTAAGCAGTTAAAGGAAAACACAAGCATACACCTATTTCAAGTTCTTTTAATTCCGCAAATTATCAATCATAAGCACAGATCTTGGAAATTGTTTAAGCTTTGGAGTGGGAGAGGTTCTTGTAAGATGACAAGAAGCCTTTAGTGCCCCATTTTAGATCACCTACCTCGACCTGTGGAACTAGAGTTATTTTATGAGGAGGGGATGGAGTGTTACTTGGAACAACAACCTTGTCATCACAGATTTAGAAGCTCTAACACTGAGGTATTTTGGGAGAGGCTCCAAATATTCTAACTCATGTGGATTTTCTGAAATGTGTACAAAATATTGAAATCTTCTAGTCAAGAACTTCTAATCAACTTTATATTTCAGATATTCAAAACAAAAATGCATAAAACTAATGTGAAAATGATGCAATGATTCATCAAATTATTTCACAATTCTAAAATTTTCTTTCCCAGACGTTTATGATTGAACATGTCAAAAGCATGAGACTGTTCTATGACAATATGCTCAAAAGAGTTTATGGAGGCATCAATTAATGTGTGACACCATTTCCTTACGCGCCCTTTGAACGTGAGGATGAACAACCTACAAGAAACATCCTTACAATGGATGTTGTGATCTATGCAAAATTCAAGAAAATGAAGAATATGCTTAAGCAATGTAATCTCACCATCACCATCAAATTTAAGGACTGAAAATTCATATACAATGCTTGCTGACACTTGTAGACTTACGTCTTTGCAAAAAAAATGTTGAGATTATGATTGTAGAAGAATTCATTAAATGAGTGCAGAAATTCAAAACAAACTTCAAGGGATCAACTTGTCATCTAGTCCTCCTTGTAGAGCCAGAAATGTTGACAGTGCTAGACCCACCAACATTCAAGGGATCTCCTCGATATGAAGCCCCAAATATCCCTCGCATTGTTTAGAGTAGGAGTCCCAACAGTGGTGGTAATGTTATGCCTTGACTACAAAAACACACAGAGGGAAGTATGATAACTTTGGGTGAGAGAAAGTGTGTGACCCTATGGACAGTCAAGTGTGATGCATGAAGGTTCCAACATACGAAGGGAAAAGGAATTTCACCCCTTGAAAGCATGACATAGTACGTAGCTTGAAAGGAACACACGAGCGGAATGACATCTGTTGGGTCCCTATAATACTAGTGATTACCCCATTACTATTGTAGTTATACCCCTTATTAATATTTTTGTACCCCTATTGCCCCCATATTGTTATTACTGTGCCCCATAGAATCCATCTATTGTTATTTTTGTGGCTTTATATTATTATTGTTAGGTCGGCTGGATTATATTGTGACTCCTTAGACTCCTATATATAGAAAGGAGGTTTTGTCATTTGTATCATCGAATAATTGTTTATTTATGTAATGTAAAGGAGGTTTCCCCCTCGAAGAGGTTGAATTCTAAGGCGTTGATCTATCTTTTCTATCTTTTCTTGAGCTGGTTTCATAACATTTGGTATCACAGCTTTGGATTCTAGGGTTTCGCTGCTCCAAACAGGTCATCGTGGCATTTTCGCTATAACGTTTTTTATGTGACGCTTCAGAAGTCGCAAAAAAAACCCATTTGAGAACAAATCGTGCTGAACCTTCGATACAAATTTCAGAGTTTTTTGCGCGATATTTGCAGAGATATGATCTGAGGAAGTTGGTCTTTTTGCAGACTCCTGAATTACATTCAAAACAGGTGACCTGGGGAAAACCGTCATAACTTTCTCTCTGGCGATCGGATTGAAGTTTCATAAGAAGGTACAGAAAGAGGACAGACTGTAGTTTCTTGTGGGTGTTTTTTAGATTCAAATGTCGAAACAGTGACTCGTGGCATGTCGTACAAGTGCGCTCTACTAAACTAGTCTATAATCAAGTCACTGTGGGAGATTTCGCATAACTCTTCCTTGGAGAATCCAATTTGGGTCAGACTTGTGGCATTGGAAAGAGGACACAGAGGGCTACTAAAGGTCACAAATTCAGAACTAGATAATCAGAAAGTGCAGAGATACATCAGAGGCAATATCGAGCTCCTACAAAGTGAAAAAAGGTGTGTAGATTTTCTTTAATTTTTGCTTAAGCTTGGTTTGAAAACTTATTTTGAAGGAATTCAAAGGGCATATTAGAAGATTATTATCGGTAACTGATGCCCCGAGGAAAGAAAATGCAAACACCTAGTAAGGAACCTGAAAGCTCTAGCATGACTCATGAAGAAGAAGAAGAAATGCTATATGATATATCAAAATTACAAGAACGAGTGCAACAAGTGTCACTTGCACAAAAAGCAACAAAATCTAAGATGGATGGTTTAAGAAAAGGTGTAGAAGCTAAGATGGATGGTTTAAAGAAGGGTGTAGAAGCTAAGATGGATTGTTTAAAGAAAGGCATAGAAGTTAAGATGGATGGCATGGAAGCTAAGGTGAACGGCATGGACGCTAAAATTGATGGCATGGATGATAAGATGGAAGAATTGAAGATAAATATGAATAAGTTCCTACAAGAAATGGTCACTAAGGGTGAAAGGGTACTAAAGGAAACTCATGATGAGAACAAAAGAAATGTTAATCATGATTCCATAGACTCTAATGTTGGATCGAAGACTCACCATATTCCAAAAATCGATATGAGGAAGTTTGATGGCAAGGATCCCGCCACATGGATATTACAGATGGAGCAATTCTTCGATCTCAATAATGTGCAAAACACACAAAAGGTACGTATGGCAACTTTATATTTGGAACCAAATCAGTTTGTATGGTATCAATGGCTTTGCTCTCGTAAACAATTTATCACTTGGGCAATTTTTACGGAAGAATTGATAGCACATTATGAGGATACAAAAAGCAACACTTTTTTTAGCCAATTGATAAGTCTCAAACAAAAGGGTTCAATAATGGAGCACATTGAGGAGTTCCAAAAATTGAACATAAGGGTAAAAGATATTCCAGAGGAGCATAGGATTGATGTGTTCATAGGGTCTTTAAAGGATAATATCCAACATGATGTTCGCCTTTGGGAACCTGATTCATTAGAGAAGGCATTCAGGTTAGCAAGAAAAATGGAAAGCAAAATTATGGCAACCAGGAAGCATACCACTCACAACTATAAAGACGGAAGTGTTGTTGCCCTAGTCTTCCACAACCTATAAGGTTGACACCACAACAATTGGAAGAAAAAAGAGCAAAAGGGCTTTGTTACAGTTGTGATAGCAAATACACTAAAGGTCATAAGTGTGCTGAGAAGAAATTATTCTACATAGATTGTGAAGAGGAAGAAGAAAAGGAGCAAGAAAGGTCAAAAGAAGAGGATATATTCCAGGAACAAAGCCTAGATAAAGAAGAAATAAATCTGACCATATCTTGTAATGCATTGGCGGGAATTACCACTCCTCAAACCATCAAGATAGAAGGACAAATCAAGAAGAAAAAGGTAATAGTGTTGATTGATTCAGGAAGCACCCACAATTTTATTCATTGTAAGGTAGCAAAAGAATTGAATTGCTTCTTATATCCAGCACCAGAGTGTCAAGTGATGATTGCAAATGGAGGAACAATAAATTGCTCTGGAAAGTGCCATAATATCAAGCTATCCATGGGAGAATATGTATTGACTAGCCCAATGCTTTCCATTCCAATGGGAGGTGCTGATGTTGTACTAGGAGTCCAATGGCTACAATCCTTGGGTACAATAGCTTTTAATTTTCAAGAACTTTTCATGAAATTTTCTGTGGAAGGAAAGGAAGTTGAATTAAGGGGTATTGCAGGGAAACCAGGAAAGATAATCAGCTCTAATGGTATGACAAAGCTTCTAAAAAAGGAACAAAGAGGTGTAATTGCACAATTATGTTCGCTAGATGTTTCCACATTGGAATCATCTATTTCTCCAGATCTCCAAAAAGTCGTGGACAATCATTCCAAGGTATTTGAGACTCCCAAAGGTCTCCCACCTATTCGTGATCATGATCATGCTATTCATCTGATTCCAGGAAGTGTTCCTCCAAACATCAGGCCGTACAGATATCCCTATGTCCAAAAGAGTGAAATTGAACGTATGGTTGCAGAAATGCTAGAGGCTGGTATAATTCAACCAAGTCAAAGTTCTTTCTCTGCTCCAGTAGTATTGGTGCACAAGAAGGATGGATCATGGCGCATGTGTCCGGATTATAGGGAGCTCAACAAGCTCACTATTAAAGATAAGTTTCCCATTCCTGTCATTGATGAATTACTGGATGAATTGCATGGATCAATTTACTTCACCAAGTTGGATCTTCGTTCGGGATATCATCAAATCAGAATGAAGATTGAAGACATTCCAAAAACAACATTTAGAACTCATGAGGGTCATTATGAATTTTTGGTCATGCCTTTTGGCCTTACCAATGCACCTTCAACATTTCAAGGTTTGATGAATTCAATTTTCAAACCATTCCTTAGAAAATTTGTGTTAGTATTTTTTGATGATATACTAATCTACAGCAAGTCTTGGAAGGATCATGTTGAACATGTTGACAGGGTGTTACAACTATTGGAGGAGAAACAATTATATGCAAAAAGATCCAAATGTTTCTTTGGAGTACAAGAGGTGGAATATCTGGGTCATATTGTATCTCATGAAGGAGTTAAGGTAGACCCTAGCAAAATTAAAGCCATTAAGGAATGGAAAATCCCCACATCCATAAAGCATCTGCGAGGATTTCTCGGGTTGACAGGGTATTATCGCAAGTTTGTTAAGAATTATGGGAGAATAGCAGCACCTCTAACAACATTATTGAAGAAAGATGCATTTTCATGGACTCCAGAAGCAACAAAGGCCTTTGAACATCTTAAAGAGGCAATGTGCCAAGCACCGGTCTTAGCTACACCGGACTTCACAAAAACCTTTATTGTGGAATGTGATGCTTCAGGAAATGGAATTGGTGCTGTTTTAATGCAAGATGAAAGACCCATTGCTTTTGAAAGTCGTCCAATCAAGGGAAAGTTTTTACACAAAGCTATTTATGAGAAGGAAATGTTGGCAATACTCCATGCACTTAAGAAATGGCGACCCTACCTAATGGGAAGACACTTCAAGGTAAAAACGGATCATGATAGCCTTAAATACTTTTTAGAACAAAGATTATCCTCTGAAGAGCAACAAAAGTGGGTCACAAAGATGTTGGGTTATGACTTTGAAATCATCTACAAAAAAGGGAAGCAAAATGTGGTGGCAGATGCACTCTCAAGAAAGGATGAGGATGTGGAAGCATTGTTGTGCGCCATTTCTATTATCCAACCAGATTGGATAAACGAAGCAAGGGAGGAATGGAAGAATGACGAAGAAGTGTGGGCACTTATTCGAAAGTTACAACAAGATTCCAGTATGTCTGATACATTTAGCTGGCAAAATGATTCGTTATGGTACAAAGATCGCTTATACCTCTGTAAGAATTCCCAGCTAAAACAAAAGATTCTTATGGAATTGCACACTTCTCCCTTAGGAGGGCACTCAGGATTTTTAAAAACTTACCACAGGGTTAAGAAGGAATTTTTTTGGGATGGCCTTAAATCAGATATTCAAAAGTTTGTGGCAGAATGTTTGGTTTGCCAACAAAATAAAGTTGAAACAATTAAGACACCAGGTCTATTACAACCTTTATCCATTCCAAGCCAACGTTGGGAGGAGGTTTCAATGGATTTTATCACAGGTTTACCCAAGTCTGAGGGAAAGAGTGTCATCATGGTGGTAGTTGACAGACTTACCAAGTATGCACACTTTTGTGCATTATCACATCCATTTAAAGCCAGTACAGTTTCTACTGCATTTATGGAAACAATTCAAAAGCTACATGGAAACCCAAAGATTATTGTAAGTGACAGAGATCCCATTTTCACTGGAAATTTTTGGACAGAATTATTTTCTTGTCTTGGTACTCAGTTAGCTCATAGCTCATCTTATCATCCTCAATCTGATGGGCAAACTGAGATAGTAAACAAATGTTTGGAAGGATATCTTCGTTGCTTTGTATCTGATAAACAGACACAATGGGTCAAATGGTTGCCTCTGGCTGAATGGTGGTATAACACTTCCTTCCATACAGCAAAAAAAATGACCCCATTTATGGCACTTTATGGGTATCAACCACCATCCATCACATCATATTTAAGAGAAAATTCTAAGGTTCAGGCAGTGGAACATCACATCGAACATCAACAACAAGTCCTCCAACTCTTAAAGGATAACCTCGTGTTGGCACAGAATAGAATGAAACAACAGGCAGATCAACATCGCAGTGAAAGAAGTTTTGATGTAGGTGATTGGGTATTCCTACGGCTACAACCATATAAGCAAATGTCCCTCAAGCAAGCTAAGAAGGATAATAAATTATCACCAAAGTATTATGGTCCGTACAAGGTGTTGCAAAAGATTGGTACTATGGCATACAAATTGGAGCTTCCTGCAGCTTCTCGATTGCACCCAGTTTTCCATGTTTCATGTTTAAAAAAGGTTATAGGTGACAAGCTCCCAGTTCAAACAATATTGCCAGAACTTGACGAGGAAGGAAAAATTATATTGGAACCGGAAGCATTCACAGAAACAAGAACTCGACAGCTACGAAATCGATCAATTTCAGAGTATCTTATCAAGTGGAAGAACTTATCCGCTGAAGATTCCACATGGGAGGATGAGAATTTTATGCAGAAGTATCCAGAACTACTCAAGTGTTGAGGACAACACTTTTTTGAAGGAGAGGGGCATGTTGGGTCCCTATAATACTAGTGATTACCCCATTACTATTGTAGTTATACCCCTTATTAATATTGTTGTGCCCCTATTGCCCCCATATTGTTATCACTGTGCCCCATAGAATCCCTCTATTGTTATTTTGTGGCTTTATATTATTATTGTTAGGTCGGCTGGATTATATTGTGACTCCTTAGACTCCTATATATAGAAAGGAGGTTTTGTCATTTGTATCATCGAAGAATTGTTCATTTATGTAATGTAAAGGAGGTTGCCCCCTCGAAGAGGCTGAATTCTAAGGCGTTGATCTATCTTTTCTATCTTTTCTTGAGCTGGTTCCATAACAACATCACATGTTAAGATGGAGAATAGTCCACAAGTTAAAGTGATGATTTACTACAACTACACACATTCAACAAGATTCATACAAATGCAAACGAAATAGTTCATAAGAATAGGCATAAGTTAAATAACATACACTGCAAATCCTACTATATTCACAACATATGCATGAAAGCGTGTTGGCTCTAATTTTATTATTATAAGTGAAATTTCCATTCATACATGCACCAATGACGACCACCAGCCCCAATAGTGGAACATTACAATCAAGAACACTTACTCCTCCAAAGAAGTATACTAGCTCTATGCTATGGAGAAGCCAAGGATCTTCACAGTAGTCCCAAGCTCTTTCTAAGCATACTCCTAACCAAACTCTTGGCTCCCAAAAGCATGTTACATGAGTTATGAGGTTATAACAAGAGGGGGTGACTCTTCAACTCCCCTTTGTGACATTTGGACTACCCTCATGACTCTTCATATTCCAATATTGGCACTTGGAATTTCACTCACAACATAATTAAAAATAATATTACATTTTACACTCATGCACACATAGGACAAAATAGGGAAGAGACATCTTGACAACCTAACAAGACAAGACACTATAATTCTTGAGTTTGGGAACACTCTAGATCGACAACTTCCACTTGATGCTTCTTGGTGATGTATTGATGCCAAGCTTCGTATTGTGCAATGAAATCCCCAAATTGTGTGATGGTGTCATGCTGGAAGAAAAATCTAGCCTCCATAGCATCTAGGTACAATGATTTGGAACCATTCTTAACTTATTTCTTGAGCAAGAGCAATGTGGTTCTGACCTAGACAAGACTACCAATGTAGTTCAGCATGTCTTGTTTGTTCAGCTCTAAATCCTTGGTGGCAACCTATCTTAGCTTATCCAAGTACTCTTCAATCTCCTACCTAACTTGGTGTTTTCATTTATCTTTGGTGAGTGATCTGACTGATGGGATATGGTGAATTCTCACCATGAAGTCCAAATTGTTGTACAACCATATATATGAGGCCTGAATGTTTCCAATGAATGAGGTGAGTTGCTTATTGTTCTGAAACAACATTTGAACTCTTTCTTTCTCCATCTCTGCCTACAACTTCGTCTTCTTTATCAAAGAAAGAGATGCCCCTTTGTATCACATTGTCCATTCTTGTACGAGAGTTATGGTAGTTTGTACATTCCTAAGATTCTTAACAAATTCCTTGCTCTGCTACTATAAGCTATGCAAGCAGACAAGAGCCTTATGTACAGTTAGGATCTCCTCATAGAGGTTATGCATGGTCTCTTCAAGGATTAACACTTCACCAGGTATCGCCGCTCTCATTTCCCCCAAGTGGACCTGTGCAAGAGCTACATTCTACGCTGCTCCACGGAGTTGTTCTATATCTTGTTGGGAAACCTGCAGATTCTGTATCAATTTCTTACACTCGGTCGTCAAATACTATGTTTGATCTTGTTGCACCTGTGAAGGCCAAGTTGTCTTCAGAAATGGAATTTGGATTCTTGCTAGTGTCTGCCACTATCACCCTTTCTCTAATCAATGCAGGTGATGCATGACCATCCAGAGAATCCTCTCTCCACGCTTGTACAATCCCGTTCTGAAGTTCATTATATGACAGATTGTACACATCCATTACTAGATCATCATTAAGAGGAACTATCTCCCCTTCCTCGCTCAGGGATAACTCTATAGCTAGAGGTGGTGGAGACTGAATGGTGACCTGTGGTGCACTGGGCATCAGGTCAACATCTTCATCCCGCATTTTTGGTTCCAACTCCATGTATACAACTTCAATCAAGTCTTCAATCTACTAAGCAATATTCCAATCCTACATCTATTCGCTCTCCTCCTCTATTGTTGGTTGGTTTTGTCCTTGCTCTTCAACTCGAATCAATGTTGTTTCTCCTAACATTGTTCCTTTCCTTTCTTCTTCTTCCTACTTTTGCTTCTCCTTTGTTCTCGTTCTTCCCTCAATTCTTTTTCTGCTTTCTGCGCCCTCATTTCTGCTTCCTACAAGCTCTGATTTTCTCTCTTCCTCTGCCGAAGTTGCTTGCATAAAGATTGAATCTTCTTTCAACTCTGGAGATTTTCTCTCCCTCTATTATGTTAATAACCTTTATCTTTCCCTAATCTTGTTCTGTATTTCTACCTTCTACTACTGCTATCGGACTTTATGCCATGTTAGTGTTGACTCCTTTTCTATAAATAGTTGAGTGTCCACATATATTGGAAAGTTAACTAACGCTTGCTCAAATACTTCCCCAACATTGCTTTCAATGGTCTCTCTTGAAGAATCTCTCTTTGGTTCCATGGTAATAATGACTGCTACAGAGAAGTGCTTCATAAGTGTGGTACCTGTAGGGACAAAAAGGACACTCATGGAATAAAACATTAGCTTCAGCAAATCAACTTTCAAGGCATGATAAAGTAACAAATTATGCATCTGATGGGAAGTATTGCATAATTTTCATTGGAAATAGGGACTAATTGCCTATGGGAACTATGCACTACACATTGCTAGCAACCAGGGATGAATCTTATGTCTTGAGACTGCACAATGCGCGGTCTTATCCTAGGCAGAGACTGCACATTATGTAGTCTCAAAGGCATAGGTGACATGTTGACCCTTGGAACTATGCAGTGTACAGTTGGAACCAGCCTGTATTGCACACTACAGTGTTCTATAGGCCAAGCTTATGGCTTTAGCCTTAGGATTGCACAATGCCCAGCTGGGAAATGCAAAATCTGGCCAAGGGAAGTATAGATATGCCCATGGAAGTGTGAAAAATGAGTAGAAGTGAATGATGATGTGATATTCAGTGCAAAACTGACTAATTTTGAATGAATCAATGTTAATCAAGTGCAAAAACTTATCAAGTATGTGAGAAAAGTCACCGCAACAATGACCATCATTGCAAAACTAGGAAAACTGGTGTGACATTTGTGAAAGGCAATTGATAACTTGAAACAACACCTATACAAGCTAAAACAAGTTGAAATTCCAACAAGCATGTAGAGAAACAAGCAAAACAACACTCATACAAGTGAAGCGAAAAAAAAAAGCAACAGAAAAGGTGACAAAAGACGATAAAAGAAAAACTCACCCAAAAAAGTGACGATGATCCCACCGAAGGTTCCTTGATCTCTTCATGAATTCTATAGCTCGAATATCGAATGATCAAATGATATCTAGAGGCGTTGATTAACTATATTTGAGCAAATGAGATTTTATGATGTGCATCCCTGAGGTCAAGGACAAAGGCGACACATGGTGGAAACTCCTAAAAATTGCATTGTGCCATCTTTGGAAAACAAATAATAGATCCCTACTTCCTAGGGATGCTTTTTTCCCTTTATTTTTATTTCTTTCCCAAGGGGGAACTTGTCATGCACACTGTTGGGAAATACTATGCAGTTCTGGGGAACTGGGAAACTTTCCAGCTACTTTCCGGCTCAATGTACACTACATAGTTTCTAAGCTTAGATAGGGTTCCATAGTTTCTGGGTTTAGTGTTGGGCTACCTTCCATGACTATGAAATTTCTGAGCTCAAGGCTGACTGCCAGTCAAGACTATGCAATTCCTATCTGCAAGGGTCCTTGTCCTCAAGGATTCCGCAGTTTCTAGAGGCAATCCTAGAAATGTTGTCAGATCAAGTTGGGAGAGTAGGTTGACTTAGAAAGATAAGCTATGTGTGAAAACAAGTACACACAAGCACAAATGAAAAAGATAAGTATCAATCGAAGCATGAATACCTGGATCTGTGCAAAATGACCTCCTATAGATAAGAAGGAAGGCTCCAAAATTGAAGCATAGGTAAAATTTTGGAGGGTGGTTGTAGCAGCTACATGTGGGCACTGTAAGTGGTGGGAACCAAGCCAGTCAAATCTACAAAACTGCATCAGAGGTTGGATCATAATTTGTTGACATTCAGGCATGTGAGGGGCTATGTTAAGCCCCTATACTAGTAGTTTAGCCCCTTATTATTATTATTGCAACCCCCTTATTATATTTTTGTGCCCATTTAGTCCCCATTTGTTATTATTGTTCCCCATAGAAGCCCACTATTGTTATTTTTGTGCCCTTACATTATTATTGCTATGTTGGTCCTGATTATATTGTGACCCCTTAGACTCTTGTATATAGAAAGGAGGTCTTGTCATTTGTATCATCCAAGAATTTCTCATTTGTGTAATGTAAAGGAGGTTCCCCCCTCTAAGAGGGTAATTTTGAAGTCGTTGATCCATCTCTTCTTCTATTTTGTGAGATGGTTGCATAACATTTGGTATCAGAACTCTGGATTCTAGTGTTTCGTTGCTTCAAACAAGTCATCGTGGAATGTTCGCTATAAATTTATTTCTGATAAGCTTTAAAAGGATAAATTAAAACCCATTTGAACTGAAATCATTATGAACATTGTGTCTTAATTTCAGATCCTTTATCACTATATTGTCAGACATATGAGCTGGGGAAGTTAGGTTTTGTGTAGGCTCCTGAATTCCATCGCAAACAGGTGACCTTGGGAAAATCATCATAATGTTCTCTCTAAGTGTCGGATTCAACTTTTATAAAATGTGACAGAAAGAATACAAACTATAGTTTTATGAGTATCATTTTTAGGAATGAAGGTAAAAATAGTGACACATAACACTTCGTAGAAGTTCGCTCTACTAAACTAGTTTATAATTAGGTCATCGTGGGATATTGGGCATAACTCCTTGTTGGAGAATCCCATCTTTGTAAAACTTGTGGGGTTGGAAAGAGTACTTAGAGGGATACCACAAGATGTAATGTGAGATCTTGGAGATCTGAAATTACAAAGATACAACAGATATAATATCGAGCTCCTACAAAGCAAAACAATGTGTGTAGTCCTTTTATAAACTTTGCATAAGTTTTGCTTAAGAAATTAGTTTGAAGTGATTAAAAGGGAATATTGAAGCATAATTATCATTAATTGATGCCCTGAAGAAATAAAATGGAAACAACTAGTAAGCAACTCAAGATATCTACTATGACACAAAATAAGAGGAAGAAATGCAACATGATATATCAAATTTACGAGACCAAGTGCAGCAAATTTCGCTATCGCAAAAAGTATTAAAAAATGAGTTGGAAGCCATGATGAATGTTAAGATAGATGGTATAAAAAGGGACATGGAATTTTTAAATTATTCTTTAAAAACAGACATGGGAGCAATGATGAAGCTCAAGATAGAGGGGTTAAAGGAAAGTTTGGCAAAGTTGCTAGAAGAAAGGCGTCTCGGTGGTGACAAGGCAATCCATGAAAATTATGATGATGACAAAAGTAATATCAATTACGATTTTAGAGACTCCAATGTTGGGTTTAAGAACCACCACATTCCAAATATAGATATGAGGAAGTTTGATGGCAAGGATCTGGTAACTTGGATACTACAGATTGATCTGATAATCACCCTATGAGTGACATCAGTTAAAGATTTATTGAACAAAGGTATTACAGACTCATGTGCTAATGTGTGTCTACGTTATTTAAGAAACAGATCGATCAGATTGCCAATACACAGACAATTAAATGGAAAGACAACAGAGAAACATAGTAAGCAAATACAAGAACACAAGAAACTAATAAGGAGTACACCCTATCCTCCAGGGCTACATCTTCGGTCCAGCTTTCAGTGGTGGCCTTATTTTATTATGCCTTTAAGCAGAGAATTACAATGCAGGAGCTCAATATGAGTCACCTAAATCAGATTTGCTTGGTAGGGTGGTTCTTGGATTCCCCAAGCCACTAGAGTGCATAGACTCGCTTGCCTACTAGCTCTGTGACCTTCTGGTCTACAATGGAGAGAGCCCAATGTGGTGCTCAATACAGATAGATCCTCTCAGGGATGGCTTGAATCTCTCAAGCTCTCAGGTGCTCAATGTTGCCTTTGGTCAGCTCGACCCTCTATCTTCTGCTACTTTTTCTTCATTATCTTTTTCTCTCTGTATTTCGTCCTCCTCTTGGGATTCTGGTCTCTCTGTCTCTCAGGGTTCTCTATCCCTCACTGTGTGTGTTCTACGTTCTGTCTCTATTCATGGCTTTAGAGCCATTCGAGCTCAAGACTGTTCAATTCCTCTTCCACCTCCGTCAAATCACCTTCTGCAACTGCGCTTGGAGTTCTCTGTTCAACATCATCATCAGCTCTTAGGGAGTGGCCACATGTCCTCTTGTAAACGGCACCAGCCTGCTTCGTCGGTTCAATTCTTTAGTTACATTCATGGAATGATTCTTCCTCCACCATGGCTGTTATAGAAATTTTTGGGCCCTACAACCCCAAGCATGAAATGTCCATAAACCAAGGGCTCTTAAGTCCCTAAAAGTGTTGTTCTAACCCCTAAAGGAACAAGGTCAACAGATTACAGCTTCTCCCAGAAGTTCTCCATGAGAAACTACTCAGAATTGGTCAAAACAGGATCATTGCAGCTGCTCCACTGGCTAAGTGCGTTGCATCTCACCCAAATACACTGTGAGGGTGCGTTGCATTTCAAAAGTCCCTCCTGTGGAGTGCAATGGGCGAGAAATGACAAATGGCAGTGTCATTCCGCGAGGTGGAGAGGCAATGGAAGCTTCCAGAATCTTCTCCTGTGACACTTGCCTCACTGAATTCAACCAAGGATGAGTAAGAGACCATCAGTCTCCAAGTGGAAGCAAGAACTATCAGAGAGAAGAAACTAATCAAATCACAAGCTGACTCATCCCCCTTACAGATATCTATATATGGATCCCTCATCCCAGAGATCCAGAGGCTGGAATTTTGCATATTGTAAGGAATTGTTGTTGGTTTCTTGAGACAAACATCAGATTGTTGGGTGATCTAAGCTTTGTTTGAGGTGAAGAGGGGCTTCTTTGTTGGGAGGTTGATGCTGGGTCGGAACAACTGGTTGTAACTCCTCCCGGCTCTTTTCTTGTTTATCAATAAAAGTTATTTGAGTTTTCTTCCATGCTTTTGTATCATTGATGCTTGTTACATTTGTATGGTCAATTTACATCTGATCCTAGATTGTTTATGATTATAGATCCATGTCTTTGTATAGTGTTATGCTTCTGTGATCTTACAGGTACTTTGTGAAGCTGGGCGTGCAAGGGAGCAGGTAGCTAAGGACTATCAAAGAAGAGAGGGATCAAATCAAGAGATTAGTGCAAGACAGAGGTTGGTCTTTCTGTTCCTCTCTATCTATAATTCATAAAGGAAAAACAAAAGTAGCGTTTCTTTGTTTGTTTCTAAGGAAACTGTCACACCTTAGTGGGATAGAGCAGTTCTAAATAAACACTTTTCCCTGTAACAAAATGGCGAATCCACTGGGGAAAATTGGGAAGAAAACTTGAAGAAACTTTGTTGGTAGCAAGTCGCTCTTGAACATGACACTTCCACTCCATGTCCGAGTTGGGTTGGGTTGTTTCATTCACCGGTCACATCACCATGGTCACGCCATACCATCCACATTTGGGGTTAATGCTACCAATCCATCACATCAGTGTCGCCGATATGTTCAAGAGAAGTCATTCAGAGAATTCACCTGTGTCTCACCCACTACCATACATTATACTCCATTCTTTCATGACCGCCACCCTCAACCTTATATCACCAGATCGTTTTCACCTCCACTAAAATCATTTGCTCTGTTCCGTGTCATTGATGTGGGATTCATTAAGGCCCTCCTATGACGGATCACTTCTTGTCGACATCAGCTCATTATCCAAGAAGTTGATCCAGGAACACCCCATTCAGTACTTTGAAGCTTGCATGCCTCAATGGCAATTTTCTCACTTTCGGCGACAGGTTTACATCAATGGCCTTCGACCGAAAGATTTTGCGTGGTGTTCGACGCCAAGTCCTTTATTCACACCACGTGAATTGTACTGCAGTACCTTGAGGGTCATTATCATTATCGGTGATTCCTCTCGCGCTTGTTAACAGTTTACATCATTGACTGGTAATCAAGCAATGTCTTTCCATGTTCGACTTCAGAACATTTCTCACATGGATCGACTTATACTTCGAGTGAAGATCGGACGAGATTGAAGACCCCAGATCTAGTTTCATCCATCCGAGCTGCGATATATATTCAGGGAAATAAAGACATTAAATGTACATCATTTCTGCACAGATAATCATCCAATCAAAAGGATGATGGCTCTATCAGAATCATCAGTCTACACTCAGACGATTGTCTGTCCTATGTACATGAAAATGAATTTATAAAGTTGAGCATGGGAATGCCCGCCTCAGCTAGATCATGAAAATAATATGAAGATAATGTATTGTATTGTATCTTATTACAGGTCTCCTCCCAGCATTGAAAGAACTTCAGATCCTCATAGTAAAGCATTTCACCCGACACCAAAAGATTTACGGCCTCATACTTTAGGGAGCAACTGTTATAGACATTTTTGGTCCCTACAACCCTAAGCATGAAATGTCCATAAACCAAGGGCTCCTAAGTCCCTAAAAGTGTTGTTCTAACCCCTAAAGGAACAAGGTCAACAGATTACAGCTTCTCCCAGAAGTTCTCCATGAGAAACTACTCAGAATTGGTCAAAACAGGATCATTGCAGCTGCTCCACTGGCTAAGTGCGTTGCATCTCACCTAAATACACTATGAGGGTGTGTTGCATCTCACCTAAATACATTGTGAGGGTGTGTTGCATTTCAAAAGTCCCTTCTGTGGGGTGCGATGGGCGAGTGTTATGAAACGAGCTCAAGAAAAGATAGAAAAGATAGATCAACGCCTTAGAATTCAGCCTCTTCGAGGGGGCAACCTCCTTTACATTACATAAATGAACAATTCTTGGATGATACAAATGACAAAACCTCCTTTCTATATATAGGAGTCTAAGGAGTCACAATATAATCTAGCCGACCTAACAATAATAATATAAAGCCACAAAAATAACAATAGAGGGATTCTATGGGGCACAGAAATAACAATATGGGGGTAATAGGGGCACAAATATAAATAAGGGGTATAACTACAATAGTAATGGGGTAATCACTAGTATTATAGGGACCCAACATGCCCCTCTCCTTCAAAAAAGTGTTTTCCTCAACGCTTGAGTAGTTCTGGATACTTCTGCATAAAATTCTCATCCTCCCATGTGGAATCTTCAGCGGATAAGTTCTTCCACTTGATAAGATACTCTGAAATTGATCGATTTCGTAGCTGTCGAGTTCTTGTTTCTGTGACTGCTTCCGGTTCCAATATAATTTTTCCTTCCTCATCAAGTTCTGGCAATATTGTTTGAATTGGGAGCTTGTCACCTATAACCTTCTTTAAACATGAAACATGGAAAACTGGGTGCAATCGAGAAGCTGCAGGAAGCTCCAATTTGTATGCCATAGTACCAATCTTTTGCAACACCTTGTACAGACCATAATACTTTGGTGATAATTTATTATCCTTCTTAGCTTGCTTTAGGGACATTTGCTTATATGGTTGTAGCCGTAGGAATACCCAATCACCTACATCAAAACTTCTTTCACTGCGATGTTGATCTGCCTGTTGTTTCATTCTATTTTGTGCCAACACGAGGTTATCCTTTAAGAGTTGGAGGACTTGTTGTTGATGTTCGATGTGATGTTCCACTGCCTGAACCTTAGAATTTTCTCTTAAATATGATGTGATGGATGGTGGTTGATACCCATAAAGTGCCATAAATGGGGTCATTTTTGTTGCTGTATGGAAGGAAGTGTTATACCACCATTCAGCCAGAGGCAACCATTTGACCCATTGTGTCTGTTTATCAGATACAAAGCAACGAAGATATCCTTCCAAACATTTGTTTACTATCTCAGTTTGCCCATCAGATTGAGGATGATAAGATGAGCTATGAGCTAACTGAGTACCAAGACAAGAAAATAATTCTGTCCAAAAATTTCCAGTGAAAATGGGATCTCTGTCACTTACAATAATCTTTGGGTTTCCATGTAGCTTTTGAATTGTTTCCATAAATGCAGTAGAAACTGTACTGGCTTTAAATGGATGTGATAATGCACAAAAGTGTGCATACTTGGTAAGTCTGTCAACTACCACCATGATGACACTCTTTCCCTCAGACTTGGGTAAACCTGTGATAAAATCCATTGAAACCTCCTCCCAACGTTGGCTTGGAATGGATAAAGGTTGTAATAGACCCGGTGTCTTAATTGTTTCAACTTTATTTTGCTGGCAAACCAAACATTCCGCCACAAACTTTTGAATATCTGATTTAAGGCCATCCCAAAAAAATTCCTTCTTAACCCTGTGGTAAGTTTTTAAAAATCCTGAGTGCCCTCCTAAGGGAGAAGTGTGCAATTCCATAAGAATCTTTTGTTTTAGCTGGGAATTCTTACAGAGGTATAAGCGATCTTTGTACCATAACGAATCATTTTTCCAGCTAAATGTATCAGAAGTACTGGAATCTTGTTGTAGCTTTCGAATAAGTGCCCACACTTCTTCGTCATTCTTCCATTCCTCCCTTGCTTCGTTTATCCAATCTGGTTGGATAATAGAAATGGCACACAACAATGCTTCCACATCCTCATCCTTTCTTGAGAGTGCATCTGCCACCACATTTTGCTTCCCTTTTTTGTAGATGATTTCAAAGTCATAACCCAACATCTTTGTGACCCACTTTTGTTGCTCTTCAGAGGATAATCTTTGTTCTAAAAAGTATTTAAGGCTATCATGATCCGTTTTTACCTTGAAGTGTCTTCCCATTAGGTAGGGTCGCCATTTCTTAAGTGCATGGAGTATTGCCAACATTTCCTTCTCATAAATAGCTTTGCTTAAAAACTTTCCCTTGATTGGACGACTTTCAAAAGCAATGGGTCTTTCATCTTGCATTAGAACAGCACCAATTCCATTTCCTGAAGCATCACATTCCACAATAAAGGTTTTTGTGAAGTCCGGTGTAGCTAAGACCGGTGCTTGGCACATTGCCTCTTTAAGATGTTCAAAGGCCTTTGTTGCTTCCGGAGTCCATGAAAATGAATCTTTCTTCAATAATGTTGTTAGAGGTGCTGCTATTCTCCCATAATTCTTAACAAACTTGCGATAATACCCTGTCAACCCAAGAAATCCTCGCAGATGCTTTATGGATGTGGGGATTTTCCATTCCTTAATGGCTTTAATTTTGCTAGGGTCTACCTTAACTCCTTCATGAGATACAATATGACCCAAATATTCCACCTCCTGGACTCCAAAGAAACATTTGGATCTTTTTGCATATAATTGTTTCTCCTCCAATAGTTGTAGCACCCTGTCAACATGTTCAACATGATCCTTCCAAGACTTGCTGTAGATTAGTATATCATCAAAAAATACTAACACAAATTTTCTAAGGAATGGTTTGAAAATTGAATTCATCAAACCTTGAAATGTTGAAGGTGCATTGGTAAGGCCAAAAGGCATGACCAAAAATTCATAATGACCCTCATGAGTTCTAAATGTTGTTTTTGGAATGTCTTCAATCTTCATTCTG
This sequence comes from Pinus tabuliformis, assembly GCA_031772625.1. Lineage (NCBI taxonomy): Eukaryota > Viridiplantae > Streptophyta > Pinopsida > Pinales > Pinaceae > Pinus > Pinus tabuliformis. Next base: position 1,589,169,349 of record CM062804.1, read on the forward strand.
ATTTGATGATATCCCGAACGAAGATCCAACTTGGTGAAGTAAATTGATCCATGCAATTCATCCAGTAATTCATCAATAACAGGAATGGGGAACTTATCTTTAATAGTGAGCTTGTTGAGCTCCCTATAATCTGGACACATGCGCCATGATCCATCCTTCTTGTGCACCAATACTACTGGAGCTGAGAAAGAACTTTGACTCGGTTGAATTATACCAGCCTCTAGCATTTCTGCAACCATACGTTCAATTTCACTTTTTTGGACATAGGGATATCTGTACGGCCTGATGTTTGGAGGAACACTTCCTGGAATCAGATGAATAGCATGATCATGATCACGCATAGGTGGGAGACCCTTGGGAGTCTCAAATACCTTGGAATGATTGTCCAAGACTTTTTGGAGATCTGGAGAAATAGATGATTCCAATGTGGAAACATCTAGCGAACATAATTGTGCAATTACACCTCTTTGCTCCTTTTTTAGAAGCTTTGTCATACCATTAGAGCTGATTATCTTTCCTGGTTTCCCTGCAATACCCCTTAATTCAACTTCCTTTCCTTCCGAAGAAAATTTGATGAAAAGTTCTTGAAAATTAAAAGCTATTGTACCCAAGGATTGTAGCCATTGGACTCCTAGTACAACATCCGCACCTCCCATTGGAATGGAAAGCATTGGGCTAGTCAATACATATTCTCCCATGGATAGCTTGATATTATGGCACTTTCCAGAGCAATTTATTGTTCCTCCATTTGCAATCATCACTTGACACTCTGGTGCTGGATATAGGAAGCAATTCAATTCTTTTGCTACCCTACAATGAATAAAATTGTGGGTGCTTCCTGAATCAATCAACACTATTACCTTTTTCTTCTTGATTTGTCCTTCTATCTTGATGGTTTGAGGAGTGGTAATTCCCGCCAATGCATTACAAGATATGGTCGGATTTATTTGTTCTTCATCTAGGCTTTGTTCCTGGAGTATATCTTCTTCTTTTGACCTTTCTTGCTCCTTTTCTTCTTCCTCTTCACAATCTATGTAGAATAATTTCTTCTCAGCACACTTATGACCTTTAGTGTATTTGCTATCACAACTGTAACAAAGCCCTTTTGCTCTTTTTTCTTCCAATTGTTGTGGTGTCAACCTTATAGGTTGTGGAAGACTAGGGGCAACAACACTTCCGTCTTTATAGTTGTGAGTGGTATGCTTCCTGGTTGCCATAATTTTGCTTTCCATTTTTCTTGCTAACCTGAATGCCTTCTCTAATGAATCAGGTTCCCAAAGGCGAACATCATGTTGGATATTATCCTTTAAAGACCCTATGAACACATCAATCCTATGCTCCTCTGGAATATCTTTTACCCTTATGTTCAATTTTTGGAACTCCTCAATGTGCTCCATTACTGAACCCTTTTGTTTGAGACTTATCAATTGGCTAAAAAAAGTGTTGCTTTTTGTATCTTCATAATGTGCTATCAATTCTTCCGTAAAAATTTCCCAAGTGATAAATTGTTTACGAGAGCAAAGCCATTGATACCATACAAACTGATTTGGTTCCAAATATACAGTTGCCATACGTACCTTTTGTGCATTTTGCACATTATTGAGATCGAAGAATTGCTCCATCTGTAATATCCATGTGGCGGGATCCTTGCCATCAAACTTCCTCATATCGATTTTTGGAATATGGTGATTCTTCGATCCAACATTAGCGTCTATGGAATCATGATTAACATTTCTTTTGTTCTCATCATGAGTTTCCTTTACTACCTTTTCACCATTAGCGACCCTTTCTTGTAGCAACTTCTTCAATTCTTCCATATCTGTCTTCAAATCTATCTTCAAATCTTCCATGTCTCTCTTCAAATCTATCTTCGAATCATCCATCTTAGCTTCCATGCCCTTTATCTTAGATTCCACGCCACTTATCTTAGCTTCTGTTAGCTTTTGTGAGCGTGACATTTGTTGCACTTGTTCTTGTAATTTTGATATATCATGTAACATTTCTTCCTCTTCTTCATGAGTCATGCTAGAGCTTTCAGGTTCCTTACTAGGTGTTTGCATTTTCTTTCCTCGAGGCATCCGTTATCGATAATAATGCTTTACTATGCCCTTTGAATTCCGTTAAACCAAGCTTACACAAAAAAATAAAAATAAAAACTACACACCTTTTTTCACTTTATAGAAGCCTAATATTGAATCTGATGTAACTCTGTAATTTTGGATCATCCAGTTCTGAAATTGCTACCTGCAGTAGACTTCTGCGTCCTCTTTCTAATGCCACAAGTCTGAGCCAAATTGGATTCTCCAAGGAAGAGTTATGTGAAATCTCCCACAGTGACTTGCTTTTAGATTGGTTCAGTAGAGTGAAATTGTATGACGTGCCACGAGTAACTGTTTAAACCTTTGAATTTGAAACACACACACAAGAATCTACAGTCCGTCCTCTTTCTGTACCTTTTTATGAAATTTCAATCTGATCCTCAAAGTGAGAGTTATGACGATTTTCCCCAGGTCACCTGTTTTGAATGTAATTCAGGAGTCTGCAAGAAGGCAAACTTCCTCAGACCATATCTCCGAAAATATCGCGCGAAAAGCTCTAAACTTTGGACCCAAGGTTCAGCGCCAATTCTTCTCAAATGGGTTTTGCGACTTCTGAAACGTCACAGAAAAAACGTTATAGCAAAAATGCCACGATTACATGTTTGGAGCAGCGAAACCCTAGAATCCAAAGCTCTGATACCAAATGTTATGAAACCAGCTCAAGAAAAGATAGAAAAGATAGATCAACGCCTTAGAATTCAGCCTCTTCGAGGGGGCAACCTCCTTTACATTACATAAATGAACAATTCTTGGATGATACAAATGAAAAAACCTCATTTCTATATATAGGAGTCTAAGGAGTCACAATATAATCCAGTCGACCTAACAATAATAATATAAAACCACAAAAATAACAATAGAGGGATTCTATGGGGCACAGAAATAACAATATGGGGGTAATAGGGGCACAAAAATATAAATAATGGGTATAACTACAATAGTAATGGGGTAATCACTAGTATTATAGGGACCCAACAGCGAGAAATGACAAATGTCAGTGTCATTCCGCGAGGTGGAGAGGCAATGGAAGCTTCCAGAATCTTCTCTTGTGACACTTGCCTCACTAAATTCGACCAAGGATGAGTAAGAGACCATCAGTCTCCAAGTGGAAGCAAGAACTATCAGAGAGAAGACACTAATCAAATCACAAGCTGACTCATCCCCCTTACAGATATCTATATATGGATCCCTCATCCCAGAGATCCAGAGGTTGGAATTTTGCATATTGTAAGGAATTGTTGTTGGTTTCTTGAGACAAACATCAGATTGTTGGGTGATCTAAGCTTTGTTTGAGGTGAAGAGGGGCTTCTTTGCTGGGAGGTTGACGCTGGGTCGGAACAACTGGTTGTAACTCCTCCTGGCTCTTTTCTTGTTTATCAATAAAAGCTATTTGAGTTTTCCTCCATGCTTTTGTATCATTGATGCTTGTTACATTTGTATGGTCAATTTACATCTGATCCTAGATTGTTTATGATTATAGATCCATGTCTTTGTATAGTGTTATGCTTCTGTGATCTTACAGGTACTTTGTGAAGCTGGGCGTGCAAGGGAGCAGGTAGCTGAGGACTATCAAAGAAGAGAGGGATCAAATCAAGAGATTAGTGCAAGACAGAGGTTGGTCTTTCTGTTCCTCTCTATCTATAATTCTTAAAGGAAAAACAAAAGTAGCTTTTCTCTGTTTGTTTCTAAGGCAGCTGTCACACCTTAGTGGGATAGAGCAGTTCTAAATAGACACTTTTCCATGTAACAATGGTGATCAAAACGGACCTCAAATATTTACAAACTACAACTTGATCCCTCATCGATTCTGCTTCCCACATCAGGCGTGATCTCAATCATATGATCTGGATTCCCTAGATCCAATGCCATATGCACGTTTCACGCAGTTGACTTGTTTGACCTTTAGCACGCGATCAACGGCGGTTTTATCTCTCCTCCGCTTACCAAATGTCAATCGTTGAGTGGAATTGCTCCGCTTCCATCCAAAACCGCTTATCATTTGAGGGCGCCCCATAAATACCGCCAGTTTCCAAAGCATGGGTCCCTCCTTTGTCCTTTAGCATTTTTTAAGATTTTACTTGCGATTCTTCGGCTCCCCACGTGACCGAGTGCTCGGGGCTTCCCCATTTCAAGCCTGTTTCGCACATCAAAATCCACCTCCATTTCCAGATCCAGTCCACCTCTGTTTCCCGATCCAGGCCTCCTAGGGGCTAATTCAACCTCCCAAATAGTCTCCATGGGCCTCGGTCAGTGTGCCTTAACCGAGGTCCTCGTCGTTCCATGCTAGTTTCCATTGCCACTCGTTCAGGTTATTTTTGATCGTTGTTTTGGAATTCTTTGATGTTTGTCCCAACCTGATAAATTCATAGTCTTTCGACAGTTCTTTCTGGATCCAATTCGGATCACGAACTCCCCACTGAAAAATATTTTTGGACCACCAAAAGTTGGTTTTCAAGCATCGATTAAGTGAGGGTATTGTTTTCTCACTTGTCCAATCTCAATCCACTTTGCACTGCTCAGCTTTGAACCTTTGAGCCCAATCCTGAGGTACTCCACATCTCCCCTGCATGTTGTCCTCACCTTCCTGTCCAGCACTATGTCTTCCTGCAATTCATTAAGATATTCAGGTAGCAAGTCATCTATAGAAGGCAGTTGACTTTTCTCTTCAGGGTCCTCAATCATTGAAGGTTCAAACAATCTCAAGCAATCTACATTTACGACTGAGTAGATGTGCATGTAAGCTGGTAGATCAAGGTGAAAATCATTTTCACCAATCTTCTCAAGTATCCTAAAGGGTCCATACCTGATAGGCTTTAGCTTTTTACCTTCACCTTGCATCTTGTCCTTTCTGATATACAGCCAGAACTGGTCTCCAACTTGAAAACTATGCTCCATCCGATGCTTGTCATGCCTAGCCTTGCATTTGGCTTGGCCCCTTTCCAGCTATTCCTATACTGTCTGATGGATCTCCTGGATTTGTTCAATGAACCTAGTTGCCCTATCCACATCACTATGTCCATCAACCATGGTATCTTTACCAAAGACAAAATCCAAAGGAGACCTTTGGTGTGAAACCAAAACAGGTCCCAAAAGGAGATCTCTGTGTAGAAGAATGTTTTGCTCTCTTGTAAGCATGTTGCACATAACACAAGTGTTCATCCCAAAGCTTAGGATGTTTGCTACAATATCCTCTCAGTAACTGGATCATTGTCCTATTAACTACTTTTGTCTGGCCATCAGTTTGTGGATAAAAAGATGTGCTTTTCTTCAATTTGGTGTCCATCAGTTCCCATAGACTCGACCAAAACTTCCCCACAAATCGGGTGTCTCGATTAGATATAATGGAAGTGGGTAATCCAAAATGAACCCATACATGTCCAAAGAACAATTTTGCTATCTGTTCAACTGTAATCTATTTATTACAAGGTATCAAAATACACCTTTTGTTGAACCTATCCACAACAACATATAGATAATCATGACCTTTCCTAGATTTAGGCAGTCCTCCAACAAAATCCATGGAAACACTTTCCGAAGGGTGAGAAGGAACTAGCAATGGAGTGTACAAGCCTAGTTTTCTATTGCTAGGCTTGCTTTTAGCACACATAGCACACCCTCTTACATATCTAGAAACTGTCTCATTCATTTTCGTCCAATAACAAAATCTTTGCAGTTGTTCAACTATTTTACTTACCCCAAAGTGACCTAATATCAAAGAAGTGTGTGCTTCCCTAATTATCTTTATTCTCTCATTTTATGGAATACGGAGTTTCCCACAATGGTATAAGAGTTGGTCCTTTACATGATAGTCCAATTCTTCTACTCTTTTTCCTTGACTCAAAGTTGCATATGCATCTTTGAAGTCCTTATCCTGAGCATATTGTTTAATGTAACTTTCATGTAGTACAGAAGGAATTATGCTTAAGTATGGTAGATGCATTTATAATAGGTCTAGATAACATGTTTGTAACCTTGTTATGTATGCCCTTTTTATATCTGATGACTAAATGTAACTGTTGTAGAATACCCATCCATCTATAATGTCTTGATTGTTGCAACTTAGTTTGGGAGTGTAGATATTGAAGTGGTTGATGATCAGTATGTATTACTCTCTTTGCCCATTAAGTAATGTTTCCACTTTTTCACACTCTGAACTAATGCATACAATTCTTTATCATATGTAGGATAGTTCACTACTGTAGGATTAAAAGTCTCAGAATGATAACATATGGGTTTACGGTGCTGTGTCAACACTGCTCCCATGGCATAGTCACTGGCATCAGTTTGGATCTCAAATGGTCTTTGTAGATCTGGCAGTGCTAATACAGGTGTTGTACTAATCTTTTCTTTCAAGGTGTCGAAGGTTTTTTGATGTTTTCCTCCCCACTAAAACACCTTGTTCAATCCTGTTAAAGCATGTAAGGGAGCTGCAATTGAGGAAAAGATAGAAATAAACTTCCTCCAATATTGTGCTACTCCTAAGAAGCTTCTCACTTCTATAGCAGACCTGGGTTTAGGCCAATTTACAATGACTGCCACTTTAGGGGGATCTATTTTCAATTCACCTCCCCCTACTATATAACCCAAGTAGTTTAGAGATGATTTTCCAAATTCACATTTTGAGAGTTTAACATAAAGTTTTTCTCTTTTCAAAACATCTAGTGTCTGCTTACATGCTTTAAATGTTCTTCCCATGTTTTACTAAAAATTAGAATGTCATCCAGGTACACAATAACAAAATCATCAAGAAAATGTCTGAGTACATCAATCATTAAACTCATGAAAGTAGCAGGAGCATTAGTTAAGCCAAAAGGGATAACTAGCCATTCATACAATCCTTGTTTTTTTTTTAAAGCAGTCTTCCATGCATCTTACTCTGCAACCCTGACCTGATGGTATCCACTGTGCAAATCCAGCTTGCTGAAATAAACAACTTCCTTTAATTGATCTAAAAGATCATCTATGCAAGGAAGGGGATAACGATTTTTGATGGTTATCTTATTCAGTGCTCGGTAGTCAATGCACATTCTCTACGAGCCATCTTTCTTTCAGTGGTGGCCTTATTTTAATATGCCTTTAAGCAGAGAATTACAATGCAGGAGCTCAATATGAGTCACCTAAATTAGATTTGTTTGGTAGGGTGGTTCTTGGATTCCCCAAGCCACTAGAGTGCATAGACTCGCTTGCCTACTAGCTCTGTGACCTTCTGGTCTACAATGGAGAGAGCCCAATGTGGTGCTCAATACAGACATATCCTCTCAGGGATGGCTTGAATCTCTCAAGCTCTCAGGTGCTCAATGCTGCCTTTGGTCAACTCAGCCCTCTATCTTCTGCTACTTTTTCTTCATTATCTTTTTCTCTCTGTATTTTGTCCTCCTCTTGGGATTCTGGTCTCTCTGTCCCTCAGGGCTCTCTATCCCTCACTGTGTGTGTTCTACGTTCTGTCTCTATTCATGGCTTTAGAGCCATTCGATCTCAAGACTGTTCAATTCCTCTTCCACCTCCGTCAAATCGCCTTCTGCAACTGCGCTTGGAGTTCTCTGTTCGGCATCATTATCAGCGCTTAGGGAGTGGCCACATGTCCTCTTGTAAACGGCGCCAGCTTGCTTCGTCGGTTCAATTCTTTAGTTACATTCATGGAATGATTCTTCCTCCACCATGGCTGTTATAGACATTTTTGGGCCCTACAACCCCAAGCATGAAATTTCCATAAACCAAGGGCTCTTAAGTCCCTAAAAGTGTTGTTCTAACCCCTAAAGGAACAAGGTCAACAGATTGTAGCTTCTCCCAGAAGTTCTCCATGAGAAACTACTCAAAATTGGTCAAAACAGGATCATTGCAGCTACTCCACTGGCTAAGTGCATTGCATCTCACCTAAATACACTGTGAGGGTGCGTTGCATTTCAAAAGTCCCTTCTGTGGGGTGCGATGGGCGAGAAATGACAAATGGCAGTGTCATTCCGCGAGGTGGAGAGGCAATGGAAGCTTCCAGAATCTTCTCCTGTGACACTTGCCTCACTGAATTCGACCAAGGATGAGTAAGAGACCATCAGTCTCCAAGTGGAAGCAAGAACTATCAGAGAGAAGACACTAATCAAATCACAAGCTGACTCATCCCCCTTACAGATATCTATATATGGATCCCTCATCCCAGAGATCCAGAGGCTGGAATTTTGCATATTGTAAGGAATTGTTGTTGGTTTCTTGAGACAAACATCAGATTGTTGGGTGATCTAAGCTTTGTTTGAGGTGAAGAGGGGCTTCTTTGCTGGGAGGTTGATGCTGGGTCGGAACAACTGGTTGTAACTCCTCCTGGCTCTTTTCTTGTTTATCAATAAAAGCTATTTGAGTTTTCCTCCATGCTTTTGTATCATTGATGCTTGTTACATTTGTATGGTCAATTTACATCTGATCCTAGATTGTTTATGATTACAGATCCATGTCTTTGTATAGTGTTATGCTTCTGTGATCTTACAAGTACTTTGTGAAGCTGGGCGTGCAAGGGAGCAGGTAGCTGAGGAATATCAAAGAAGAGAGGGATCAAATCAAGAGATTAGCGCAAGACAGAGGTTGGTCTTTCTGTTCCTCTCTATCTATAATTCATAAAGGAAAAACAAAAGTAGCTTTTCTCTGTTTGTTTCTAAGGAAACTGTCACACCTTAGTGGGATAGAGCAGTTCTAAATAAACACTTTTCCCTGTAACAAAATGGCGACTCCACTGGGGAAAATTGGGAAGAAAACTTGAAGAAACTTTGTTGGTAGCAAGTCGCTCTTGAACATGACACTTCCACTCCGTGTCCGAGTCGGGTTGGGTTGTTTCATTCACCGGTCACATCACCATGGTCACGCCATACCATCCACATTTGGGGTTAATGCTACCAATCCATCACATCAGTGTCGCCGATATGTTCAAGAGAAGTCATTCAGAGAATTCACCTGTGTATCACCCACTACCATACATTATACTCCATTCTTTCATGACTGCCACCCTGAACCTTATATTGTTAGGATATTCCGACACATAGGATATAGTTAAGTTCAACTTGGTCTAGTGTAGAGTTAGGTATAGAGTTAGGTAAAGTGTGTTTCTTTACCGTTGTACATTTTGTAACTTACAATCCGACGGTTCATTCTCTCCTCGGTATTACCGACACTTGATCTGTGGCTTAACACCCGATTGGTCCATGAATTCTATTTAAAGCGCATGGAGGGTCATTTGTAGGGTAATCCGTGCATGAGAGAAGCTTATGTAAATTTTCATTCTTTGATTAATAAATTTCCTGTAGTAGCCACGTTGGCGCAGGCCATGGACTGTTTCCCTCTTTGAGGGTTTTAACCACATCAAAAATACTGGTGTATTGATATGTGATCTAGTTGTGAGCGGTGTCCTTTTGGTGTTTTTTCTGAGGAACTTACCCTGTAAATTCCTACATGGTATCAGAGCTATTTGAGGGCCGCGTCCGTTGGTGATCCAAATCTGAAGCCGGTAGAACTGCATCCGACTGCCGTTTCCTAGATCTGCTGTTTCTGACTACTTTCGGGTCGAGAGGACTACTCTGTTGTGTTCGGAGCATCTGTTCCAGTGAGGAACCCCTTTCGTTTCACGCGAAAAGGTTTCCGGTAGCCCTAGCTGCGTCATTTTTAAGATCTGGAGGTATACAGTCTTTATTTGCAGTTTACTGTTATTTTCTCTCTGCTTATTTCGGTTTCGGTTTATTTAGCCTTTTTTTTTAACCGGATCTATACCTTTCATTTCTGCGTATGCTCATTGCCCTGCGACTCTGTGCGATCTGGGCAAATCAGAAACAGAAAGGAAGGATTTTTCTCATGCGTATGCTCTTTTCCTTGCACCTTAGTGTGATCTCGGAAAATCAGAAACATTGAGAAAAATATTTAGTTTTTCGGCTAAAGCTAACTTTGAGCCACAAGGTTCTTTTTTTAAAATATCTAGTTTTTTGGCTAAAGCTAACTTCGAGCCATAAGGTTCGTTCTCTTTGCATGTCCGTGTTGGGTTTTGTGTTTTGTGTTTTGTAGGGAAAAAGAGCTTTCTCAAGGCAAGCACGCAAACCAAGGCCCCCCCCCCCTCTCTCTCTCTCTCTCTCTCTCTACATTCGCACACTTTGTCGGCAACTTCAACAATTTCTTTTTTTCAAAAAGCCATAACTTCTTCATCCGGAAGCCTTTTTCAGAGCCGTTTTTTTTAAAACAACCTAATTTTTCGAGATCTATCCATTGGAACACTTACTTTCAGCATCTTCAGCTTCAGTTTTTTTAAAAAAATGGAAAGTCCATGCCAAGTCATTCTTGACAGCACTAACTATTTCCAATGGATAGCCTACATGGAAGATTTACTTAGAAGTAAAGGTCTCTACAGAATAGCCACAGGCCAAGAGAAGAAACCAAAAGATGAAGACAAGGCTGCAAAATGGGAAAATAGACAAGATCAAGCACGTGGTTTGATAGGGTTGTCTATTTCTCTTGATCTTAGATTCCATATTGCAGAACTTGAAACTCCTCATGAAGCATTGGAACAAATCACTAAAGTTTTTGGGATTAAAAATGAAATTAGAGCCCATCAACTTGAAAATGAGTTGCGTACATTGGATCCTAATAATTTTTCTTGCATTGAAGATTTCTTGTCCAAATTCAAGACCCTTAGATATCTCTTGGAAGGTGTTAAGGTTAAGAAAGAAGATAGTAACCTTATTTATTCCATCCTTACTAAGTTGGGACCAGCCTACTCTGTATTTGTTTCCACTTTCCATTCTACAAGGGAAGCTTCCATTTGTCAAGGAAAAGACTATAAGGCCCCTTCCTTTGACTCTTTTTGTGATTCTTTAATAAGAGAACAAGAAAAACTCTTACACCTTGGTCTTCTTAATCTTGGAAACTCTTCCAAGAAAGCGTTAGCGGCCCAGCAGCAACCAAATTCAAAGAATCCTAAGAAGTCATATCCTAAAAAGAATGGTCCTAAACCAAACAAGGGTCCTAAGCAAACTCACCCTCAAAATGAAAGATCATTTCAGCAAAATGATAAGACCAATAAAAACAAATGGAAGAAGACTGATAGACATTGTAACTTTTGTAATCGAGATGGCCACTTAGAATCTAAATGCTTTAAGAAGATGGAAGCCTTGGAAGCCGCAATGAAGAAACATAACATCCATGTGGAGCATTCTTCAACTTCAACTTCAACTTCATCTTCAGGAATGGCACTTTCTACATGTCGTTGTCAATCATCTCAGTCTGGTTATGCATTAAATGTATCTTCCTCTTCTCATTCTCATGAGTGGCTCATTGATTCTGGAGCCTCTTATCACATGGCCAAAAACCAAGCCATGTTTTCTTCTTTAAATGATTGTAACACCAAAAATATATATGTTGGTGATGATAGATCTCTAATGTTGTAGGGACTGGAACTGTTCATCTAGACAATGGTCAGTTTAATGATGTATTATGTGTTCCAACCTTATCCTGAAACCTTCTATCTGTCTATCAGATAACTCATTCAAGTGAAGGTAAAATTTTTGAATTTTCACCTCATGATGTTGTAATCAAGGATCTAAGAGATCCTAAACAGATTCTAGCTACTGGTATTGCTGATGATTCCACAAGGTTGTATAAGTTTCACAACTTTGGGTCATCAAATCTTCCCTCAGTATTTGTTGCTCATAATGATGAAGTGAGCAAACTTTGGCATGAGCGATTTGGTCACTTAAACTATCGCTCCCTTCAGCATCTATGTAAAGAAAATATGGTGACAGGTCTTCCTATGGTATCTTGCAGAGATGGTGTTTGTTCCGGATGTGTACTCGGAAAACATCATCGGGACAGTTTTGAAAAACGTGCCTCTTGGCACGCCTCAACCCCTTTACAGCTTGTGCACAGTGATTTATGTGGTCCACTTCCTGTTGCTTCATTCTCTGGCTGCAAGTATTTCTTAACTTTCATTGATGATTTCTCCAGACGCACTTGGGTATACTTCTTAAAACTCAAGAGCGAAGTATTTAACACATTTTTGGCCTTCAAAGCCTTTGTTGAAAAACAATCTGGACATCAAATTCTTAAGCTAAGAACTGATAATGGTGGAGAATATGTTAAAAACACATTCATCAACTTTTGCACCGAAAATGGAATTCAAATGCAACATACTGTTCCATACACTCCACAACAAAATGGTGTAGCTGAAAGGAAAAATCGCACCTTAAAGGAAATGGCTAATTGTATGCTGCAATCTAAAGGACTCAGTCTTAGTTTTTTGGCCGAAGCAATTAACTGTGCAAATTATATAATCAATCGCACTCCTACTAAGGTTCTAAAGAATATCACTCCAGAAGAAGCTTGGAGTTCCATTAAACCAGATGTAAGTCACTTTTGTGTTTTTGGAAGTGAAGCATGGGCCCATATTCCAGATGAAAAGCATAAAGCTTTAGAACCTAAGAGTGAGAAATGTACTTTTGTTGGATATTCTGAAGATGTAAAAGGTTATAGACTTATTCCATTTAATTCCAAAAATGTTATCATTAGAAGAGATGTAAAATTTGATGAAAATAAATCGGCCTGCGAGCCTTGTCCGGTGGATGTGCCACCTCTTCCTATCTCTTCTACTTTTGAAAACATTTCTTCTTCAGATGATGGAAGTGAGGATGACAATCCTCCCCCACCTTCTCAGGATCCTCAACTTCCAAGATGGGTCCGTGCTACTCGGGATGCAGCAGGTGATCTTGTCGGTGATCCTACAGATCAGCGACGTACACGTTCTCAGTTTGAAAGAGCCTCTTCTTTACTGGCTCAAGCTCCAGTAAATCATGATCCTGACACTTTTGCAGAAGCTTCAGGCCATCCACATTGGGAAGCAGCTATGAATGAAGAATATCATTCATTGTTGGCAAATGATACATGGGATCTTGTTCATCTACCAAAGGGACGCAAACTTGTTAGATGTAAATGGGTTTACAGAACCAAGTATGGACCAGATGGGAAAGTTGATAAACATAAAGCTCGTCTTGTTGCTAAGGGCTTTTCACAGGTTGAAGGCATTGACTACACTGAAACCTTCTCCCCTGTTGCCAAAATGAACTCTATCTGCCTTGTTCTTTCCCTTGCTGCCTCTTTAAAATGGGAAGTCCATCAGATGGATGTTAAATCTGCCTTCTTGCATGGGGACTTGCATGAAGAAATCTATATGGAACAACCCATTGGCTTCATCCAAACAGACTCCAGCCTTGTATGTCGACTTAAGAAATCTCTTTATGGTCTCAAGCAAGCTCCTCGGGCTTGGTATGCCAAAATGGATAGCTTTCTTTTAGAATCTAGCTTTTCTAGGTGTTATTCTGACAATACTTTCTACACCAAGAAAGTGGGCAACTCTCTTATCATCCTTGTTCTTTATGTTGATGATCTTATTCTTACTGGTAGTGATCCCAACCTTATAAACCATGTGAAGTCCAGCCTTAAAAAGAAATTTGAAATGACAGACTTAGGACACTTACACTATTTTCTCGGTCTTCAAGTCTTGCAATCCAAGGAGGGTATTTCCCTTTCCCAGTCCAAGTATGCTTGTGATATTCTTCGTCATTTTCACATGGAAGACTATAAGCCAGCCCCTTCTCCCTTTCAGTCTGGAGTCAAACTTTCAGTCTCTTGTACTTCTCCTGAAGTTGATGCTACCTTATACCGTCAACTTGTAGGAAAACTCTTGTATTTAACCCATACTCGTCCTGACCTTTCCTTTGTTGTTGGCCTTGTTGCTCGTTTTATGCAAAACCCCCGTGAAAGTCATTAGAAAGCAGCCAAAAGAATACTTCGTTATGTTCGAGGTACAGTACAGTTTGAGATTCATTACAGTGCCAAAGCAGCTCCTCTATTAGTTGGTTTCACTGATTCTGATTGGGCTGGTGACCCTGATGATCAGAAGTCTACTGCCGGTTATGTCTTCACTCTTGGTTCAGGACCTATTACATGGGCTTGTAAGAAACAGGCTTCCATTTCTCTTTCGTCAGCAGAAGCAGAGTATCGTGGTGCCGTGGAAGCTAGTAAGGAAGCCTTGTGGCTTCGTCAGATCCTGTCAGAGTTTGGCTTTTAGCAGCAGCATCCGACTACACTTTGGTGTGATAATCAAAGTGCCATTCAGCTATGCAAAGATCCAGTCCAACATCAGCGCAACAAACACATTGAACTGCACATGCACTTCATCAGAAAGCTCATTCACGACCATGTTCTTGAAGTGCAATATTGTTCAACAGGTGATCAAGTTGCAGACATCTTCACAAAGGCTCTCACAGAGGCGAAGTTCACTAAACTTCAATTTATGGTTGGAGTTCAGGAAGTTGTCACTAAGGGGGGATAGGCTCTAGTGCCTCCTTCCTTCTCCTATTGTGTCATATTTGTAAATCCTTCAATCCTATCCCAAGTTGTTCTTAAGGGGGGATGTTAGGATATTCCGACACATAGGATATAGTTAAGTTCAACTTGGTCTAGTGTAGAGTTAGGTATAGAGTTAGGTAAAGTGTGTTTCTTTACCGTTGTACATTTTGTAACTTACAATCCGACGGTCACGATATGTAGTGATCCAACGGTTCATTCTCTCCTCGGTATTACCGACACTTGATCCGTGGCTTGACACCCGATTGGTCCATGAATTCTATTTAAAGCGCATGGAGGGTCATTTGTAGGGTAATCCGTGCATGAGAGAAGCTTATGTAAATTTTCATTCTTTGATTAATAAATTTCCTGTAGTAGCCACGTTGGCGCAGGACGTGGACTGTTTCCCTCTTTGAGGGTTTTAACCACGTCAAAAATACTGGTGTATTGATCTGTGATCTAGTTGTGAGCGGTGTCCTTTTGGTGTTCTTTCTGAGGAACTTACCCTGTAAATTCCTACATATATCACCAGATCGTTTTCACCTCCATTAAAATCATTTGCTCCGTTCCGTGTCATTGATGTGGGATTCATTAAGGCCCTCTTGTGACGGATCACTTCTTGTCGACATCAGCTCATTATCCAAGAAGTTGATCTAGGAACACCCCATTTAGTACTTTGAAGCTTGCATGCCTCAATGGCAAGTTTCTCACTTCCAGCGACAAGTTTACATCAATGGCCTTCGACCGAAAGATTTTGCGTGGTGTTCGACGCCAAGTCCTTTATTCACACCACGTGAATTGTACTTCAGTACCTTGAGGGTCATTATCATTATCGGTGATTCCTCTCGCGCTTGTTAACAGTTTACATCATTGACTGGTAATCAAGCAATGTCTTTCCATGTTCGAGTTCAGAACATTTCTCACATGGATCGACTTGTACTTCGAGTGAAGATCGGACGAGATTGAAGACCCCAGATCTAGTTTCATCCATCTGAGTTGCGATATATATTCAGGGAAATAAAGACATTAAATGTACATCATTGCAGCATAGATAATCATCCACTCAAAAGGATGATGGCTCTATCAGAATCATCAGTCTACACTCAGACGATTGTCTGTCCTATGTACATGAAAATGAATTTATAAAGCTGAGCATGGGAATGCCTGCCTCAGCTAGATCATGAAAATAATATGAAGATAATGTATTGTATTGTATCTTATTACAGGTCTCCTCCCAGCATTGAAAGAACTTCAGATCCTCATAGTAAAGCATTTCACCCGACACCAAAAGATTAACGGCTTCATACTTTAGGGGGCAACTGTTATAGACATTTTTGGGCCCTACAACCCCAAGCATGAAATTTCCATAAACCAAGGGCTCCTAAGTCCCTAAAAGTGTTGTTCTAACCCCTAAAGGAACAAGGTCAACAGATTACAGCTTCTCCCAGAAGTTCTCCATGAGAAACTACTCAGAATTGGTCAAAACAGGATCATTGCAGCTGCTCCACTGGCTAAGTGCGTTCCATCTCACCTAAATACACTGTAAGGGTGTGTTGCATTTCAAAATTCCCTTCTGTGGGGTGCGATGGGCGAGAAATGAAAAATGTCAGTGTCATTCCGCGAGGTGGAGAGGTAATGGAAGCTTCCAGAATCTTCTCTTGTGACACTTGCCTCACTGAATTCGACCAAGGATGAGTAAGAGACCATCAGTCTCCAAGTGGAAGCAAGAACTATCAGAGAGAAGACACTAATCAAATCACAAGCTAACTCATCCCCCTTACAGATATCTATATATGGATCCCTCATCCCAGAGATCCAAAGGCTGGAATTTTGCATATTGTAAGGAATTGTTGTTGGTTTCTTGAGACAAACATCAGATTGTTGGGTGATCTAAGCTTTGTTTGAGGTGAAGAGGGGCTTCTTTGCTGGGAGGTTGATGCTGGGTCGGAACAACTGGTTGTAACTCCTCCTGGCTCTTTTCTTGTTTATCAATAAAAGCTATTTGAGTTTTCCTCCATGCTTTTGTATCATTGATGCTTGTTACATTTATATGGTCAATTTACATCTGATCATAGATTGTTTATGATTATAGATCCATGTCTTTGTATAGTGTTATGCTTCTGTGATCTTACAGGTACTTTGTGAAGCTGGGCGTGCAAGGGAGCAGGTAGTTGAGGACTATCAAAGAAGAGAGGGATCAAATCAAGAGATTAGCACAAGACAGAGGTTGGTATTTCTGTTCCTCTCTATCTATAATTCATAAAGGAAAAACAAAAGTAGCTTTTCTCTGTTTGTTTCTAAGGCAGCTTTCACACCTTAGTGGGATAGAGCAGTTCTAAATAGACACTTTTCCATGTAACAATGGCAATCAAAACAGACCTCAAATATTTACAAACTACAACTTGATCCCTCGTCGATTCCGCTTCCCACATCAGGCGCGATCTCAATCATCTGATCTGGATTCCCTAGATCCAATGCCATATGCATGTTTCACGCGGTTGACTTGTTCGACCTTTAGCATGCGATCAACGGCGGTTTTCTCTCTCCTCCGCTTGCCAAATGTCAATCGTTGAGTGGAATTGCTCCGCTTCCATCCAAAACCGCTTATCATTTCAGGGCGCCCCATCAATACCGCCAGTTTCCAAAGCACATGTACCTCCTTTGTCCTTTAGCATTTTTTTATCTTTTACTTGTGGTTCTTCGGCTCCCCACGTGACCGAGTGCTCGGGGCTTCCCCATTTCAAGCCTGTTTCGCACATCAAAATCCACCTCCATTTCCAGATCCAGTCCGCCTCTGTTTCCCGATCCAGGCCTCCCAGGGGCTAATTCAACCTCCCACATAGTCTCCATGGGCCTCGTTCAGTGCGCCTTAACCGAGGTCCTCGTCGTTCCATGCTGGTTTCCATTGCCACTGGTTCAGGGTGTTTTTGATCGCTGTTTTGGAATTCTTTGATGTTTGCCCCAACCTGATAAATTCATAGTCTTTCGACAGTTCTTTCTGGATCCAGTTCGGATCATGACCTCCCCTCTGAAAAAGCTTTTTTGACCACCAAAAGTTGGTTTTCAAGCATCGATTAAGTGAGGGTATTGTTTTCTCACTTGTCCAATCTCAATCCACTTTGCACTGCTTAGATTTGAACCTTTGAGCCCAATCCTGAGGTACTCCACATCTCCCCTGAACGTTGTCCTCACCTTCCTGTCCAGCACTATGTCTCCCTGCAATTCATTAAGATATTCAGGTAGCAAGTCATCTATAGAAGGCAGCTGACTTTTCTCTTCAGGGTCCTCAATCATTGAAGGTTCAAACAATCTCAAGCAATCTGCATTTACGACTGAGTAGATGTGCATGTAAGCTGGTAGATCAAGGCAAAAATCATTTTCACCAATCTTCTCAAGTATCCTAAAGGGTCCATACCTGATAGGCTTTAGCTTTTTACCTTCACCTTGCATCTTGTCCTTTCCGATATACAGCCAGACCTGGTCTCCAACTTGAAAACTATGCTCCATCCGATGCTTGTCATGCCTAGCCTTGCATTTTGCTTGGCCCCTTTCCAGCTATTCCTATACTGCCTGATGGATCTCCTGGATTTGTTCAATGAACCTAGTTGCCCTATCCACATCACTATGTCCATCAACCATGGTATCTTTACCAAAGACAAAATCCAAAGGAGACCTTTGGTGTGAAACCAAAACAGGTCCCAAAAGGAGATCTCTGTGTAGAAGAATGTTTTGCTCTCTTGTAAGCATGTTGCACATAACGCAAGTGTTCATCCCAAAGCTTAGGATGTTTGCTACAATATCCTCTCAGTAACTGGATCATTGTCCTATTAACTACTTTTGTCTGGCCATCAGTTTGTGGATGAAAAGATGTGCTTTTCTTCAATTTGGTGTCCATCAGTTCCCATAGACTCGACCAAAACTTCCCCACAAATCGGGTGTCTCGATTAGATACAATGGAAGTGGGTAATCCAAAATGAACCCATACATGTCCAAAGAACAATTTTTCTATCTGTTCAACTGTAATCTATTTATTACAAGGTATCAAAATACACCTTTTGCTGAACCTATCCACAACAACATATAGATAATCATGACCTTTCCTAGATTTAGGCAATCCTCCAACAAAATCCATGGAAACACTTTCCCAAGGGTGAGAAGGAACTAGCAATGGAGTGTACAAGCCTAGTTTTCTATTGCTAGGCTTGCTTTGAGCACACATAGCACACCCTCTTACATATCTAGAAACTGTCTCATTCATTTTCGGCCAATAACAAAATCTTTGCAGCTGTTCAACTATTTTACTTACCCCAAAGTGACCTAATATCAGAGAAGTGTGTGCTTCCCTAATTATCTTTATTCTCTCATTTTATGGAATGCGGAGTTTCCCACAATGGTACAAGAGTTGGTCCTTTACATGATAGTCCAATTCTTCTACTCTTTTTCCTTGACTCAAAGTTGCATATACATCTTTGAAGTCCTTATCCTGAGAATATTGTTTAATGTAACTTTCATGTAGTACAGAATTATGCTTAAGTATGGTAGATGCATTTATAATAGGTCTAGATAACATGTTTGTAACCTTGTTATGTATGCCCTTTTTATATCTGATGACTAAATGTAACTATTGTAGAATACCCATCCATCTATAATGTCTTGATTGTTGCAACTTAGTTTGGGAGTGTAGATATTGAAGTGGTTGATGATCAGTATGTATTACTCTCTTTGCCCATTAAGTAATGTTTCCACTTTTTCACACTCTGAACTAATGCATACAATTCTTTATCATATGTAGGATAGTTCACTACTATAGGATTAAAAGTCTTAGAATGATAACATATGGGTTTACGGTGCTGTGTCAACACTACTCCCATGGCATAGTCACTGGCATCAGTTTGGATCTCAAATGGTCTTTGTAGATCTGGCAGTGCTAATACAGGTGTTGTACTAATCTTTTCTTTCAAGGTGTCGAAGGTTTTTTGATGTTTTCCTCCCCACTAAAACACCTTGTTCAATCCTGTTAAAGAATGTAAGGGAGCTGCAATTGAGGAAAAGATAGAAATAAACTTCCTCCAATATTGTGCTACTCCTAAGAAGCTTCTCACTTCTATAGCAGACCTGGGTTTAGGCCAATTTACAATGACTGCCACTTTAGGGGGATCTATTTTCAATTCACCTCCCCCTACTATATAACCCAAGTAGTTTAGAGATGTTTTTCCAAATTCACATTTTGAGAGTTTAACATAAAGTTTTTCTCTTTTCAAAACATCTAGTGTCTGCTTACATGCTTTAAATGTTCTTCCCATGTTTTACTAAAAATTAGAATGTCATCCAGGTACACAATAACAAAATCATCAAGAAAATGTCTGAGTACATCAATCATTAATCTCATGAAAGTAGCAGGAGCATTAGTTAAGCCAAAAGGCATAACTAGCCATTCATACAATCCTTGCTTTTTTTTGAAAGCATACTTCCATGCATCTTACTCTGCAACCCTGACCTGATGGTATCCACTGTGCAAATCCAGCTTGCTTAAATAAACAGCTTCCTTTAATTGATCTAAAAGATCATCTATGCAAGGAAGGGGATAACGATTTTTTATGGTTATCTTATTCAGTGCTCGGTAGTCAATGCACATTCTCCACGAGCCATCTTTCTTTCTCACCAATACGATTGGTGACCCACATGGTGATGTGCTAGGCCTGATGAACCCTTTCTCGAGCAACCCCTGCACCTGCTTCTTGATTTCAGCATTCTCAAAAGCATACAACCTGTACATTCCAATGTTAGGCAATGAAACATCTTGCTGCAAAATAATATCATGTACTATTCCCTTTTTGGGTGGCAGACCTTTAGGTTCTTGAAATAAGACATCATACTCTGAAACAACCTTTTCTATATCAAGTTGTTGTTCATCATTACAGCCCTCAAATACATTGGTTTTATCAGGTTTCTTTTCCTTTACAACCATCAGTAAGAATTTTTTGCATGAATTTATCATTCTTTTCATCTGCCTTGAGTCTATGAGAGTATAATTATTCTTGAGCTTATGAGCTCTTACAAAGTATTCGATTCCATCTTTAACAAGTAGATACTTGTTCTCAGCTCTATAGAAGATAGCCTTTCTATCATACAAGTAAGGACTTCCTAAAACAATTCCACATATATCCAAAGAAATTATGTTTAACTCAACCTCATCTACAAATGTTGACCCAAAAGAAAACTTGAGTTTGCACTATCTAGTCACTTATAGTTATGCTTTATCATTCAATTATCCTAATGGGTATGGTTTCTTGTGAGGTGTAGTTGCTAATCCCAATTTCTTTACAATTTCTTCAGAAATTAGATTTACTTGTGAGCCACTATCAAACAAAGTATCAATCTTTAGATTTTTGGAAACAACTCGAATATGGAAAATCTCATGCCTTTTTCTCTCAGTTTCTTGATCAATAACAGATCGAGCAGAATTACTAGTAGATGCTTCAGAATTCTTACCTTTTATGCCTATGGTTGCAATAGTTGTTTCATCTCCTAAGTCTGACCCCAAATCTATCTAAATAGTTGTAGCAGTCTTCTTCTTCTTGCCCTCAGACTTCTTAGGTCTTAGTTCTGGATGCAAAATCTAGTAATGCTCATCATCATGCACATCCTTTTTATAGTGAGTGCATGAAGCTTTGCTTTTCTGTGCAGTGTTAGCCTTCCTTACTTTCCACTTCTGCTTTCTTTTCTCCTTGCTCTTTCTTGCAGTGGGTTGGGATGGTCCCCCAACTTCTGGATTTCCATTCTTTCCTCTAGCTTCTAGATGAGTAGCTTGTACAAATACCTCATCTATACTAGTGGGATTAAACATGAGGATGGTATGCCTCATGTAGCTGTGTAGACCACCAATGTACTTCAAGAGAGTTTCTGGTGAGTCTAATGAGATACCTAGCATCAATGCTCTCTTTCTAAATTCTTGAGTATACCCTTGCACACTTTTCCCTTTCAACTGTCGAAGAGTTTGCCAACTCATCATGGCTTGTTGCATGTAGGCCAATGGATAGAACTTCTTTTTGATTGCATAAAAAAACTCACTCCAGACAGAGATAGTCTTACCATGTCTTTTCATATCAGCTTGGGTTTTTCCTTCCCACCAAACCAAGGTAGTGCCTCCTAGGCATAGGCTTGCTAGCTGAATCTTACTCTTGTCTGAGTCTATGTTCTGTACCCTACAATACACATCAATTTGTCTAATCCAATTATCCAACTTTTCAGCATTTAGCTCTCCATCATATATAGGAAAATCAAATTTAACATCTAACTTGATCAAAGATGCTTTCTTATTATGCACAGGGCTATTAGGAGGTGTGAGAAAGCTTTCCTCTTTCCCTTTTCCTTTGGAGTGGTCATGGAAGTGAGACTCATCTTCTTCTTTATCTTGTTTAGAACCTGAGGAGTCTTCATTCTTATGCTTTCTAAAGTCCTTATACATTTCTTCTACCATAGACTTTATAGCTAGGAAAATTTCTATGAATTAAGGGTCTAGCCCACAGAACCTTCCTCTGACATTGTCTTCTAAGGATAGACTATCCCAATTTCAGGATTAGTTTCCACCAACTCTCCTTCTCCAAATTTGAGCTTTGATCTAGTGAGCATTCACAGCTAAACCAACACAAGCTTGTCTAACCTTACAGCCTAAAGCTTTGATACCCACTTGATTTGATAATCACCCTATGAGTGACATCAGTTAAATATTTGTTGAACAAAGGTATTACAGACTCATGTGCTAGTGTGTGTCTATGTTATTTAAGCAACAGATCGATCAGATTGCCAATACACAGACAATTAAATGGAAAGACAACAGAGAAACACAGTGAGCAAATAAAAGAACACAAGAAACTAATAAGGAGTTTAACCTATCCTCCAGGGCTACATCTCCGGTCCAGCTTTCAGTGGTGGCCTTATTTTATTGTGTCTTTAAGCATACAATTACAATGCAGGAGCTCAATATGAGTCACCTGAAGCAAATTTGCTTGGCAGGGTGGTTCTTGGATTCCCCAAGCCACTAGAGTGCACAGACTCACTTGCCTACTAGCTCTGTGACCTTCTGGTCTACAATGGAGAGAGCCCAATGTGGTGCTCAGTCTGGACAGATCCTCTCAGGGATGGCTTACATCTCTCAAGCTCTCAGGTGCTCGATGCTACCTTTGGTCAACTCGGCCCTCTGTCTTCTACTGCTTTTGCTTCACTGTCTTTTCTCTCTGTATTTCATCCTCCTCTTGAGATTCTGGTCTCTCTGTCTCTTGGGGTTCTCTGTCCCTCTCTATGTTTGTTTTGCGTTCTATCTCTGTTCATGGCTTTAGAGCCATTCGAGCTCAAGATTGTTCAGTTCCTCTTCCACCTCCATTGAATCTCCTTCTGCAACTGTGCTTGGAGTTCCCTATTCAACGTCATCATCAGTGCTCAAGGAGTGGCCACATGTCCTCCTGTAAACAGTGCCAGCCTGCTTCATGAGTTTAATTCTTCAATTACATTCGTGGAATGAGTTTTCCTCCACTGTGGCATTTGTTAGTGTCAATCTTTGCAACCTTCCTCCAGTGATCAAATATGCTCTTACAAAGTAGTCTCAGAGTGTCAAGGTCAAATTTTGTCATTTCAGTAAGTCTTCAAGCAAAATTTGGTCACTAGGCATTAGATCTAGGGTTTTCTTTTATTCCTGTAAAATTTGTCCAAATTTCGGTCCATGTCACCGTTCAGCTGAGTGTAGCATCATTCAGAGGGTTTTCATTATCATGTCAAGTTCCACTAGGTCATTTTACACCTTGTTCATGCTTCAATTGTGCCTAGGTAAGGTCATTTCCCTCTCCTAGGGTTTTGAAGGCAATTTCTCTTGGACAATCAAATCATCGGCAAAACTTGTATCCTGATGTTCATCCACCTTCCCCTATCCTTAATGTACCTTATTAAACATTTCCCATCACTGAGATCCCCCAAATTCCTCATTTTCACACAAACCCTAGTTTCTTGCTACAAACCCTATTTTCTAGGCTATGGCTTGTGTTTTTCCCTTTTGGACCCCTTCCCCTCACTCAATTCCAGAGATTACAATTTCCCCTACTTCCTAACATCCCTCCCTACTTCCCAAAATTTCCTCAAGAATTTAGAAGCTCCTTATCCCCTTCATTTCGCTTCATTTCGACAAATCTCTTGTTCCACACATCAGGGTAGGTTTTACTCAAATGATTTTTCTGAGCAAGGAAATATGAATTTGGAAAAACTGAGAGAGGTTTTTGTCCAAAACCTTCCAAGAAAAAAAAACCTCCTTCCCTTTTTACACAGGTGTCATGGTTTTAGAGACAAGTCAAAACTATAGTCGCCTCAGGAGAATTGATGCACCTCTAACGTGACCTTGGGAAAATTACGTTTTCTCCTAGCTTTGTTAGCCAAATGATGTTCTTGATTATTCAAATGATAAATAGACACAAAGAGATTTCCAATGAGCTATTATGAGCTCAATTTGGAGTTGCGGAGGGCATTCAAAAGTTGACTGCAACAGCACTTTTCCTTGAGGCAACCTCATTTGGCACATTTTGACCAGTCTTGGGCGATTTGATTTTTTATAGGGAAAATGAACTCCAAATTGAAAATTTTTAGTTGGGTTAGAAAGTATACTCAAATACCTTTCCAACGAGCTATCCTACACCCAATTTGGACTCCTAGAAGGCCTCCAAAAGTCGCATGGAAAAAGGCACGACGCACTGGGAAAAATTTTCCAGTGTAAATTTACACTGGCGCAGCGCACTGGGCTAAAAAGGCCTAAAATTCTTTCAAATCTTCCTCAAAATTGAAAATTCTTTATTCCACAAGTATAGATTCAAGCATGAAGGAGCTGAACTGAAGCAAAAAGGGGGATATTCATCAAGCATGTCGTAATAAGTGCTATGGTTATGATAATATCAAAGATGTCAAGCTGAGGCCAGCAAGCATATGTAGAAGTCCGCAATGTTGTGGAGCAATTGGTTCATTTAGCATGGTTGCTGCTTTTATTGGGGAGGAGAATGTTGTGACTGACTATGAAAATTCCCTTGCGATTGCTTACAAGGCTATTACTCATCAAAGGTTGGTAGCTAGTTTGGGCGTTGGGTCCTTACATTTTATTTTGTTCTCCACCTTTGCATTGACTCTTTGGCATGGATAACGGTTAATCATTCATGAAGGATATTCTGGAGACGAGTGTGATTAATGTCATCATTGCAGTTCTAAATGGAGGCATCACCATGGTTAAATGCCTTTGGAGCTAGACAAGTTGTAGCTTACAAAATGTTTGAGACAATTTATAGAAAGCTAGATATTGATGTATATGATACAAATGGATTGGTACTTGAGGATATTCAGGGTGATATTGAGCTTAAAGATGTACACTTAGGTTACCCAGCGCAGCCTAATGTTCACATATTTTCAGGGTTCTCACTGGAAATAGCCAGAGGTACCATTGCAGCTATAGAGGTACCACTACAACTATAATTGAGAGTGGAAGTGGGAGGTCCACAATTATAAGTCTTATAGATAGATTCTATGATCCACAAGCTGGTGAAGTGCTTATAGATAGTGTCAATATCAATCAATTTAATGGATAAGGAAAAATATTGGACTTGTAAGCCAGGAACCTGCTCTCTCTGCAACCACTATTAAGGAGAATATTGCATATGGTAAAGATGGGGCAACACAGAGGAAATACAGGCTGCTAGAGAGCTTGCTAATGTGGAAAAATTTATTAGTAACATGCCTCAGTCATGGTTGCTCTTTTCGGGGATTTGATACCCAATTCAGAGAGCATGGTACCCGATTATCTGGAGCTCGAAAGCAAAGGATTCTGATTTTGATTGCGTGGCCCATAATTACATGGCACAAAATATGAGTTCCAAGGCCTGAAACATGAGCTCCAAAGAAAGAATCAGGAGCCTAAAGGCGAAATTGAGGAAGGTGACAAAAAGACAAAAGAGGAAAAAAGAGAAAGATCGGCTCCGAATCTTGGCCGAGGCTTCGTTGGTCCAGCATGACATGTGATAGAGAAGGTACAGCCCAAATTTCAAGAAATTTGGAGCACATTTTTGCATTTTGAAATTTTTGTGCACAAGAAACAGGTTTTTTCTCCCTGTGCGTCGTGCCACCTGGCGCTCGCTTTCGCTAGGGAGCTCCAAATGACAAAAGGTTTACATTTTTGGATTTCCCATGGAAAATCATGACTGTTGGTGCATGGCCAAGAAGTTTGGGCCAGTTTTGAGTCCTCGGGAGGTCAAAAACACCCAAAAAGTGACCTCTCTGCCCCTATTTTGATACACAGGAAGCAGTCTTGGGAGATTGCAGTTTTGGAGGGGAAAATGGGCACCAAATTCAGAAATTTTACCTGGGTTGGAAAGTAGACAGACAGATCTTTCCAACAAGCACACTTGGGCTCAATTTGGACTTCAGAAAGTGCCTCAAAACCATCTCCAAAGTGGCGCGACCCATACAGTTTTTGGCGCGGCGCACAGAGACCCAAAGGCCAAAATCACTCCGGCTTCGCGAAATTTCGATTCGCAATTTTCTCCAAGTGGGCCCACTCATTTACAATACATTTTTCCTGGCATCAAAGGCAAAGTTTAAAAAAAAAAAAAAAAATTGGCTTCTATCCAAGTGGCCAAATGAAGGCGAACAGCCACCCAGAAAATCTACGCTCATGTTTGATTTTTTCTAATTGGTCCTCATGGAAAATTAAATGTAACTGCTGATGGTTGGCTTTT
The DNA here is from genome assembly GCA_031772625.1 of Pinus tabuliformis. Taxonomy (NCBI): domain Eukaryota; kingdom Viridiplantae; phylum Streptophyta; class Pinopsida; order Pinales; family Pinaceae; genus Pinus; species Pinus tabuliformis. The sequence goes on from CM062804.1 coordinate 1,589,195,570, forward strand.
CATTTCCTGGGTTGATCGACTTTCTCATTGCAAAGCTTATTTATTGTATTGAGAGTCATTTTGTAAAGGGTGGGAATTTTTGGGAAACTGTGGGAGAGAAACCCAGTCACTCACTGTACATTTTGACAGAGAATTAATGAAAGATTGCAGCTCTGGTTCATGAGATTCCTATGGCGTGAGTTTAGCAAATGTATTTTCTTTTTGTTTCATATGTATTTTGTTATGTTTCATTCATTTATAGTGAAAGATTCTAAGTAAGAAAAGGTAGAATTCAGTTTTACTGCTCTGCCTTGTGAAAGTTTTCACGTTCTATGTTTTCTTCTGTTGAAAAGGATTCATGTATTTATGCCCTTTTCACCCTCTTAAACAGTCTCTCCATTTCATGTTATTTCAAATTTAATTGCTAGACTTTCGATCTATCTTGCGTCACGAAGTAATTTGCATCTTTGAGTTAAATTCTTTGCTCATGTTGTTCCTTGGTCCCATACATCCCAGAAAACTCAGTCATTCATCAAAATACTCCTTTCATATTTATTTACCTAGCCTAAAATCAATATCCATTTTAAGTCACTCTCAGACCCTGTTCGTCCATTTTTCACTGAGCGTGACCCAGAGAGAGCCCTCTCCCGTCCTCGTAGGGCTAGCTACGAGGCTGAGCGTGGTTTGTGGTTATCCTGAATTTCGCCTTCCTTCAACCTAAGGCAGATATAGGTGCTAACATAGTGGCGACTCCATTGGGGACAAAAGTGGTTTACTTGTAAATTGTCTTGCCCCAGTACATATCTCAAGTTCAAATCTGATGGTTGATGGTGGAAAACGATCAGACAGAAGACGGCTGAAATCATTCACCTGGTGACTCCATCCACTGAAGAATCCAGTAGTCGGTGCTTCATGGTTACTCCACTAGAGGACTAACTCTTTCTCTGCGAAAATGGAAGGATCTTACACAAAGTTCGGGTATCCAAGGTGGAATGGTATTCAGGACCTACTCTGCTTTCTTGTGAATTACTTCTTTGTTTTTCTTGAAGCTGTCCTGAAAGTTTTTCAGAACTTGTTGTATGATAAAGGTGATCAAAATCTTCAATCAACCCATTCAAAAAGCATAAATACTAAGTTTCCCTTTGATCCTGGCCTCCTTACTTTTCCTACATCTTATGATGATTCTCTGCAAAGTGATGAGCCTAAAGAAAACAAAACTGATCCTATAGCTCTTGTATATATTCCTACAACTGTTATAATCCCAGATAGGTATAAACCTCTTGTTTTACCTTCTGTTCTTCATGCTTTCCCCAAAAACTATGATCTATACTTGCCAAGATTTGACGGTGAATGTAAGAATGTCAATGCTGAGCAACATGTGCAGAATGTTGAGACTTTTCTAGACCTTTTTGAAATTGATGAAGAAGATGTCAGTATAAGGCTTTTTGCTCTTTCTTTGCGAGGCAAAGTCAAGAGTTGGTTCAAAGCCCTGCCTGATGCGAGCATCACAGATTTACAGCAGTTCATCAAAGTTTTTCTTGACAAGTGGAGGATCGGACAGAACCTTTTCCTTATCGTAGAAGAGTATAATCAGCTGAAAAGACTGCCAGGGGAGACAGTACAATAGTTTTCAGCCAGATTTAATCAAGTTTATTATTCAATGCCGGTTGATATAAGACCCCCTCCTAGATCTGCTCTCTTGCACTACCCGGGTGCCTTTGATCCGGAAATGGAGTTTCAGCTGAGAGAAAAGAATGTCGCAACACTTGAAGAGATGTAGAACAATGCAGTAAATGTAGATGCTCATTTACTAATCAAAAGGGCAAGGTTGAAAGAAGAAGAGATGAAAAACGTGGATCCAGAGAAAACTACACCTTCAAAGGAAAAGCCTGACATTTTGGTGAGTGCATTAGAAGAGATGGTGCGGAAAATGACTGTAAAAAATGAAAATGACGTTCATGAACAAGTGGCTAATAAAAAACATATTGTTTCTTATCTCAGTTGTCATAAGGATTGTTTTGTAGATCATCTTGAGGAAGAAAGACGTGTTGATATGACATGTATGCTTGATGATGTGTTTTATACTGACGATTTGCCTCAGTTTGATCAGTATGATGATGATGATTATGTTCTCCAAACAGAAGCTAATCTTGCAGACAAACTAGTAGCCAGTTTGTGGGATGAGGAAGTTCACTTACAGCAGCTCGAGTACAGTGACCAACCAATACATATCAGCTATGACAATGACGAGGAAAGTGCAGCAAATTGGGAAGTAGGTGAAGGATCTTTACCTTTTTGCTTTGATTCATGTCAGTTCATCAGAGACAATTTCCGTGCAATCAAAAATCAGCTGTCGACTAGTCTTGATTTGGAGCCTCTTGAGGGTGATGAAAACTCAGTGCCAGACTTCTCATATTTAGATTTCCAGCCCCCAAATGCCATTAGTTGTCAAGTTGCGGATGAGGACATGGAAGCTGGCACATGCGATCAAATGATACAAGAAGATTCCTTACCTTTCTGTTTTGAATCATTTCAGTTTTTGAGAGGTAAATTGCATAGTAAATCTTCAAATGAGCAGCCTATAGGAAATCAACAATCTCTCAGTTCTAATATTGAGGATGAGACAGATGGCGAAATTCTTGAGCAAGTTGTTAATAAGAAATTTTCCCCTAAAATGATTGACGAAATCATTTTGGATATAAAACCCTCTCTAGCACCAGATTCGCAGCCACCAAATACAATTGAAGGTCAGATTACAGATGAAGGTGTGGCAGTCGAAGTACATGACCTAATGATGCAAGAGGATTCTATACCCTTTTGTTTCGAAATATTTCAGTTTATAAGGCAGAATCTTCGTAATATCTCTAAAGAAAAAGATGAACCGCCAATAGGATGTCATACAGTTTCAATAGATACATCGCAGCAGTCCCCTCAAGTTTTTGATGATCCTTTTGCTCATGTGTTAGATTCTGTTTGTTGTAAAAATTCTTCTCCATCAGCCAACCATGTGACAAAAGAGAATGTTGATAATAATATGATTCCAAGGCCACCTTCATTGTCTTGTTTAACGGATTTTTCATTACAAAGCTCAGATCAAAGTTTGCAGTCATATGAGGAGATTGATAAAGGAGGCTTTGGTTCTATTTGGAATCAGCAACAGAGTTTGGTTCTTCACGAAATTCAGGATCCTTTTGACAGCCTACTACTATCACCAAAGAAAGACAGCACAGATGTGAGGAAAATTTTAATATCCAGCTATGAAGATTACTTGGACCAGAACAGTAATGTGTTAATGGAAATCAATGGCGATGCTTATGAAGATCCTTTTGCAGTATTCTTGAAGTCATCCAGCCAATTCATGATTTGCAAGTTTGTTAGCAGTGAACTTGATTCCAAGTTTCCATGGGAGTTGCCTTTCGATTCTTCCCTTTTCCTGTGCATCAGAAAGCATTTGGGAAGAAATCAAATATCAGCCATGATACTTACCTGGTTGCATTGGTTGTTCCATCTCACTTGATCGAGTGGTGGAAAGAGTAATTGGGGTAGGTTTGCTAAATAAGCTCAAATATGAGCATCTTTCCAGTTTCTTAGTTAGGATTTAGTCATGTCTGGTTTTAATATGGTTTTCAGTGTGAGTCTTTAGTTAGGGTCCATCTGCATAATGTCAGTTTCGTGTTTTGATTCCATAGCCCAATGGACAAAGGCACTATCTGCTCACCCAAAGATCTGCAGTTCTTGGCACCTCCAAGGAGCTGGAGCTACCATCCCCATTGGAGCCAATGTTAGTGTCAGTCCTTGCAGCCTTCCTCCAGTGATCAAATATTCTCTTACAAAGTGGTCTCAGAGTGTCAAGGTCAAATTTTGTCATTTCAGTAAGTCTTCAAGCAAAATTTGGTCACTAGGCATTAGATCTAGGGTTTTCTTTTATTCCTATCAAAGTTGTCCAAATGTCGGTCCATGTCTCCGTTCAGCTGAGTGTACCATCATTCAGAGGGTTGTCATTATCATGTCAAGTTCCACTAGGTCATTTTACACCTTGTTCATGCTTCAGTTGCGCCTACGTAAGGTCATTTCCCTCTCCTAGGGTTTTGAAGGCAATTTCTCTTGGACGGTCAAATCATCGGAAAAACTTGTATCCTGATTTTCATCCACCTTCCCCTATCCTTAATGTACCTTATTAAACATTTTCCATCACTGAGATCCCCCAAATTCCTCATTTTCACACAAACCCTAGTTTCTTGCTACAAACCCTATTTTCTAGGCTATGGCCTGTGTTTTACCCTTTTGGACCTCTTCCCCTCACTCAATTCCAGATATTAAAATTTCCCCTACTTCCTAACATCCCTACCTACTTCCCAAAAGTTCCTCAAGAATTTAGAAGCTCCCTATCCCCTTCATTTCGCTTCATTTCGACAAATCTCTTGTTCCACACATTGGGGTAGGTTTTACTCAAATGCTGTTTCTGAGCACGGAAAGATGCATTTGGAAAACCTAAGAAAGGTTTTTGTCCACAACAAGCCAATGAAGAAAAACCTCCTTCAATTTTTACACAAGTGTCATGGTTTTAGAGAAAAGTCAAAAATATAGTTGCCTCGGGAGAATTGATGCACCTCTGAAGTGACCTTCGGAAAATCAAGTTGTCTCCTAGATTGGTTATCCAAATGACTTTCTTGATGCATCAAATGATAACTAGACACAAATTTATTTCCAATGAGCTATTATGAGCTCACTTTGGAGTTGAGGAAGGAATTCAAATGTTGACTGCAACAGCACCTTGAGGCAGCCTCATTTGGCACATTTTGACCAGTCTTGGGAGATTTGATTTTTGACAGGGAAAATGAACTCAAAATTGAAAAATTCCATCTGAGCTGGAAATTATACTCAAAGACCTTTCCAATGAGCTATCCGGCACTGAATTCGGACACCTGGAAGGCCTCCAAAAGTTGCCTGGAAAAAGGTGTGGCGCACTGGGGAGGCGCGGTGCACTGGGAGAAATTTTCCAGTGTAAATTTACACTGGCGTGGTGCACTGGGCTAAAAAGGCCTAAAATTCTTTCAAATATTCCTCAAAATTATAAATTCTTTATTCCACTAGTATATATTCAAGCATGAAGGAGCTGAACTGAAGCACAAAGGGGGATCTTAATCAAGCATGTCGTAATAAGTGTTATGGCTATGATAATATCAAAGATGTCAAGTTGAGGCCAGCAAGCATATGTAGAAGCCGGCAATGTTGTGGAGAAGTTGGTTCATTTAGCACGGTTGCTGCTTTTATTGGGGAGGAGAATGTTGTGACTGACTATGAAAATTCCCTTGCGATTGCTTACAAGGCTATTGCTCATCAATGGTTGGCAGCTAGTTTGGGCGTTGGGTCCTTACATTTTATTTTGTTCTCCACCTTTGCATTGACTCTTTGGTATGGATAACGGTTAATCATTCATGAAGGATATTCTGGAGACGAGTGTGATTAATGTCATAATTGCAGTTCTAAATGGAGGCATCACCATGGTTAAATGCCTTTGGAGCTGGACAAGTTGTAGCTTACAAAATGTTTGAGACAATTTATAGAAAGCTAGAGATTGATGTATATGATACAAATGGATTGGTACTTGAGGATATTCAGGGTGATATTGAGCTTAAAGATGTACACTTAGGTTACCCAGCGCGGCCTGATGTTCACATATTTTCAGGGTTCTCACTAGAAATAGCCAGAGGTACCATTGCAGCTATAGAGGTACCACTACAACTATAATTGAGAGTGGAAGTGGGAAGTCCACAATTATAAGTCTTATAGATAGATTTTATGATCCACAAGCTGGTGAAGTGCTTATAGATAGTGTCAATATCAATCAATTTAATGGATAAGGCAAAATATTGGACTTGTAAGCCAGGAACCTGCTCTCTTTGCAACCACTATTAAGGAGAATATTGCATATGGTAAAGATGGGGCAACACAGAGGAAATACAGGTTACTGGAGAGCTTGCTAATGCGGCAACATTTATTAGTGACATGCCTCAGTCATGGTTGCTCTTTTCGGGGATTTGATATCCAATTCAGAGAGCATGGTACCCAATTATCTGGAGCTCAAAAGCAAAGGATTGTGATTTCAATTGCGTAGCCCATCATTACATGGCACGAAATATGAGTTCCAAGGCCCAAAACATGAGCTCCAAAGAAAGAATCAGGAGCCTAAAGGCGAAATTGAGGAAGGTGACAAAAAGACAAAAGAGGAAAAAAGAGCAAGATCGGCTCCGAATCTTGGCTGAGGCTTTGTTGGTCCAGCATGACATGTGATAGAGAAGGTATAGCCCAAATTTCAAAATATTTGGAGCACATTTTTGCATTTTGAAATTTTTGTGCATAAGAAACATGTTTCTTCTCCCTGGCGCGCGCTTTCGCTAGGGAGCTCCAAATGACAAAAAGTTTACATTTTTGGATTTTCCATGGAAAATCATGACTATTGGTGCATGGCCAAGAAGTTTGGGCCAGTTTTGAGTCCTCAGGAGGTCAAAAACACCCAAAAAGTGACCTCTTTGCCCCTATTTTGACACAAAGGAAGCAGTCTTGGTAGATTGCAGTTTTGGAGGCGCAAATGGGCACCAAATTCAGAAATTTCACTTGGGTTGGAAAGTAGACAGGCAGGGCTTTCCAACAAGCACACTTGGACTCAATTTGGACTTAAAAAAGTGCCTCAAAACCAACTCCAAAGTGGCGTGATGCATACAGTTTTTGGCGCGGCGCACAGAGACCCAAAGGCCAAAATCACTCCCGCTTCGCGAAATTTTGATTCGCAATTTTCTCCAAGTGGGCCCACTCATTTACAAAACATTTTTCCCATAATCAAAGGAAAAGTTTAAAAAACATTTTTGGCTTCTATCCAAGTGGCCAAATGAAGGCGAACAACCACCCAGAAAATCTATGCTCATGTTTGCTTTTTTCTAATTGGTCCTCATAGAAAACTAAATGTAACTGTTGATGGTTGGCTCTTCATTTCCTAGGTTGATCGACTTTGTCATGGAAAAGCTTATTTATTGTATTGAGAGTCATTTTATAAAGGGTGGGAATTTTTGGGAAACTATGGGAGAGAAACCCAGTCACTCACTGTACATTTTGACAAAGAATTAATGAAAGATTGCAGCTCTAGTTCATGAGATTCCTGTGGTGTGAGTTTAACAAATGTATTTTCTTTTTGTTTCATATGTATTTCGTAATGTTTCATAGTCCATTCATATTCATTTCCAGTGAAAGCTTCTAAGTAAGAAAAGGTAGAATTCAGTTTTACTGCTCTACCTTGGGAAAGTTTTCACGTTCTATATTTTATTCTGTTGAAAAGGATTCATGTATTTATGCCCTTTTCACCCTCTTAAACAGTCTCTCCATTTCATGTTATTTCAAATTTAATTGCTAGAATTTCGACCTATCTTGCCTCACGAAGTAATCTGCGTCTTTGAGTTAAATTCTCTGCTCATGTTGTTCCTTGGTCCCATACATCCCAGAAAACTCAGTCATTCATCAAAATACTCCTTTCATATTTATTTACCTAGCCTAAAATCAGTATCCATTTTAAGTCACTCTCAGACCCTGTTCGTCCATTTTTCACTGAGTGTGACCCGGAGAGAGCCCTCTCCCATCCTTGTAGGGCTAGCTATGAGGCTGAGCGTGGTTTGTGGTTACCCTAAATTTCGCCTTCCTTCAGCCTAAGGCAGATTTAGGTGCTAACAGCAGTCAAAACAGACCTCAAATATTTACAAATTGTGGCTTGATCCCTCGTCAATTCCGCTTCCCCCATCGGGTGTGATCTCAGTCGTCCGATCTAGATTCCCCATATCCAATGCCATACACACGTTTCACGTGGTTGACTTTCTCGACCTTTAGCGCGCGATCGACGGTGGTTTTCTCTCTCCTCCTCTTGCCACACATCGATCATTGAGTGGGACACTCCACTTCCATCCAAAACTGCTTACCATTTGAGGGTGCCCCGATCAATACCGCCGGTTTCCAGAGCGCTGGTCCCTCCTTTGTCCTTTAACATTTTTTTCCTTTTTCCCGTGATTCTCCAACTCCCCACGCAACCAAGTGCTCGGGGCTTCCCCATTTTGAGCCTATCTCGCGCATCAAAATCCACCTCTGTTTCCCGATCCGGGCCTCCCAGGGGCTAATTCGTCCTCCCGCGCAGTCTCCATGGGCCTTGGTTAGTGCGCTTTGACCAAGGTCCTCTTTGTTCCATGCTGGCTGCCATTGCCACTGGTTCAGGGTGTTTTTGATCACTGTTTTGGAATTCTTTGATGTTTGTCCTAACCTGATACAGTCATGGTCTTTCGACAGTTCTTTCTGGATCCAATTCGGATCACAGCTGGAGCAATATTTTGATCTACATTATGTGCAATTGTCACAAAAGGTATGTATTGCATCTTTATATTTAGAACCAAATAATTTTGTATGGTATAGATGGATTTGTTCTTGTAAACCACTTGTCACTTGGTCAATTTTTACGGAGGAAATGATAGCATATTATGAAGATACAAAGAGCAACACCTTATTTAGCCAATTGATAAATCTCAAACAAAAGTGTTCGTTGGCAAAGCACATTGAAGACTTCCAAAAATTGAATATTAGGTTAACCGATATTCCAGAGGAGCATAATATCAATGTATTCATAAGGAATTTAAAAGATAACATCCAACATGAGGTTCACCTTTGGGAACCTAATTCATTGGAGAAGGCATTCAGGGTGGCAAGAAAAGTTGAAAAAAAAATTATGGCAACAAGGAAGTCTACCACTCATCACTATAAAGATGGAAGTGTTGTTTCTCCTAGTCTTCCACAACCTACAAGGTTGACACCACAACAATTGGAGGAAAAAAATAGAAAAGGGGAATTGTTACATTTTTGATAGAAAATACACTAAAGGTCATAAGTGTGTTGAGAGGAAATTAATTTACATGGATTAGAAAGAGGAGGAAAAAATGAACAAGAAACATCAAAAGAAGAGGATATACACTAGGAACCAACCCCAGAGAAAGGAGAAATGAATCTGACTATACCTTGTAATGTATTGACAGGAATTACCACTCCTTAAACTCTTAAGATAGAAGGACATATCAAGAAGAAAAAGGTAATAGTGCTGATTGATTCAGGTAGTAACCATAATTTTATTCATTGTAAGATAGCCAAGGAATTGAATTGCTTCCTCTATCCTACACCAGAGTTCCAAGTGATGGTTGCAAATGGAAGAACCATAAATTGTTCTGGAAAGTGCCATAATATCAAGCTATGCATGGGAGAATACGTATTGAATAGTCCAATGCTTTCCATTCCAATGGGTGGTGCTGATGTTGTACTAGGAGTCCAATGGTTACAATATTTGGGTTTGATAGCTTTTAATTTTGCAAGAACTTTTCTTGAAATTTTTTTGGGAAGGAAAGGAGGTTGAATTAAGGGGTATCACAAGGAAACCAAGAAATCTAAACAACTCTAATGGGATGAAAAAACTTTTAAATAAAGAACAATGGGGCATAATTGCACAATTATGTTCACTAGAGGTTCTGATAGCGAAATCATCTATCTCTCCAGATCTCCAAAAAGTCTTGGACAATCATTCTAAGGTTCAAGCAGTGGAACATCACATCGAGCATCAACAACAATTTCTCCAACTCTTAAAGGATAACCTAACTTTGGCTCAAAATCGAATGCAGCAACAGGAAGATCAACATCGCTATGAAAGAAGTTTTGATGTAGGTGACTGGGTATTTTTATGGCTACAACCATACACACAAATGTCCCTCAGGCAAGCTAATAAGGATAGTAAATTATCACCAAATTACTATGGTCCTTACAAGGTGTTGCAAAATATTTGTACTATGGAATACATATTGGTGCTTCTTGCATCTTCCCAAGTGCACACATTTTTCCATGTTTCATGGTTAAAGAAGGTTATAGGTGACAAGCTCCCATTTCAAACAATGTTTTCGAAACTTGACAAGGATGGAAAAATCATATTCGAACCTGAAGCAATCACGGAAATAAGAACCCAACAGCTACGAAATCGATCAATTTCAGAGTATCTCATCAAGTGGAAGAACTTAATCACTGAAGATTCTACATGGGAGGATGATAATTTTATACAAAAGCATCCAGAACTACTCAAGCATTGAGGAAAACAATTTTTTGAAGGAGAGTGGCATGCTAGGTCCGTATACTACTAGTGTAGACCCTTATTTCTTTTAGTGAAACCCCCTTGTTGTATTGTTGTGCCCATGTAGTCCCCATATTGTTATTATTGTGCCCCATAGAATTCCATTATTGTTATTGTTATGCCCTTACATTATTATTGTTATGTCGGCTTTGATTATATTGTGACCCCTTATACTCCTATATATAGAAATGAGGTATTTTAATTTGTATCATCCAAGAATTGTTCATTTGTGTAATTAAAGGAGGTTTCCCCCTTGAAGAGGCTAATTTTGAAGTCGTTTATCTATCTCTTCTTCCATTTTGTGAGTTGGTTGCATAACAAGCTATCTGAAGGGACACCTTCTCATGAGGTCTAGAACATCTCACACACACCCGAGAAATACTTGTACAATCTGTTAGATCACTGTACCATCAAGTGTATGATTCTCAATTATGCAATAATGCGTTGGAGTCGAGCAAGAGAGAAACAACCAAGTCAAAGGGCAATTATGATTCCCTTTTCTTGATCCAAGGAAATGAAAAATGATGAAACTTGGAACCAAGGTACACCACCCTCTAGACCACTCTCTTGTAAGAAATGTGTTGATTTCAATAGAAGAGGACCCACCAGAGGTGAGGCAATGAGAAGTCCTCAACAACAGAATGAGGGTCATAGAAATGTGACTAATGGACTGACACTAGGGATGATGATGGAAGGAAACAAGATGAGAGGAAAAATGACGACTTCCCTTGTTAGAGAATGATATGCATGGTTGACCTGGCAGTGAGTGACTCAATTCTAGAGGGGATGGTGTAACAATCCCAGGTTAAAATCTCATGTAATAAAAGTTAATAAAGGTAAAATAAGACCAAGGGTAAGGAACACTTATTCCAAGGTGAATGTGGTCAAAATATCCTAGTGGGCATCACTTTTTGTGTTTTGTAGCTAAGGGAAATTGGAAAAGGAAATGGCTAAGGCTTTGAAAACGAAAAATGGCATTAATTGGCATTTTATTTATGAAAATAATGGAAATTAGGAGAAAAGGAAGGTGAAAGATCACAGGTTGCATGTGAGGAGGAAAATGAAGGAAAATAATGGAAAATTTGAGAAAATAGAGGGCTCATTAATAAAAAGGCTTCCAAGGATTAGTTGATACCTTTTGTTAGTTCAGTTTTGAATTAGCTTCAAAGAGGAGAAGAGCACCAATAGGAGAAAGAAAGTAAGCAAGCAAGGAAAGGAAAGGAAAAGCAAGGAAAGTAAAGGAATGAAAAGAAGGACAAGGAAAGCAAAGGAAGACAAGGATCAAGCATCTTGAGTGGGAATATCTGTAGGTAATAGATTGCATGTGTGATTTCCTAGTTGGTTTTGACATGCATTGTATGTGCATGTTAGTATATGGCTCTTTTTCTATCAATGGCATGGATTTTTCTAGGATTCGATAGTGTATTTTAGCCTAGCCTTGGCATTTCCAGATAGCCATGGTGTGATGGGATTGTTCTCGGTTTGAGCTTTGGATTGTTGGATGGTTTTGGAATCCAAGATAAGGTGGTCTTAGGAAAATTCCCAAAGGCCTAAGAATCCCTTGGCCAATACACAATCAATCTTGAGTGTGGAAACAAGAAAATTCCTCAAGGAAGGTGAAGACATTCGGAGGCATCTATTCTCCGTTAGGTTTTATGATTTCAGCTCTAGTTTAGCTGTGATCACGGTATGGAGAGGGTGGAGGTGGTTTAACCTCTAGATTCCCTTGGTTGTCTTTGGATTGGTTTATCCCATGAGATCCCACATTTATGCTTGGAATATGGCACGATAGAAATTAGATGAAAAGAGATTTGGCTCAGCCAATCTATGGTTGAGTGGAACATGGAAGTCCTGAACCTGGTCGATATTTTCCTATGTTTAATAAAAGCTAAGTTTCTCTTTCTTTTGGTAAGGAAATGTGTTGGGTGGTGGAATTGTTGTTAGGCATACTCCTTCAACACTTAATTATCAACCCAGGGTTTCGTAAACTTAGAGACGAAGCACAGGAAATGCCAGAAATGATATGAACTTTTCTAAACTCTATTCCTACTTCCTTATTTGTAATTTTATAGAATCAAAAAGAAAAGATCACTCGACAATTCAGACCAAATATATTCTAGTGCTGGAATGTGAAAGAAAGTACTTTTGCAGGAAAATAAATGAAAGGAATTCTCAAACTTCTTGCAAACAATCTTTGACTAATGAAAATGTAAATCTATGTTTATATTCAGTATATTTGTGTGTCAGGTTGATAATTGGACCCTTGAAGATATCTGACTCCTTATAGATCTTTCTCCCTACACTAAGCTATTATTCATGTACTTTTGTAATGTGCTTGCACTAGTACCAGAACAAATCTTAGGTATTGGAAGTATATTTTACACCTGTATTGAAGATTTATGTCTTTATGCAGGAGCTCTAAGCCTCAATACTAGAGCATTATGTTCTTGTATCAGGAAATCGATTCCTATACTGGGATAGAGGTTCCTGCACTAAGTTTTCCAATCATTCTTACGAGAAAATAAAGAAAGTGTTAACTTGGGAAAAGAAATTACAAAGGTGAAAAAAACTTCAAAATAAATTCCTCAAACCAAAATATGCTTCAACTAATCTTAATATCTAAAGCAATAATTAATCTCCAAAGTCAAAGCACACTCTTCTTTAATCAAGGAACTTCCTCATGCAATCTAAAAAGAGAATTTAATTGTGACAACAGGCTTCAATCCTGTAATAGTTATTCACATGAACTGATCTACATTCATAACCTTCTTAACTCAAAAATATTCCCTTCAAGAATAATTACGCATAAAGTCTGATCTTTCCTAAATAGCATGAAGTGCAGGCACAGACCAGTGTGTCACAACAATGTTTGGTTTCTGATTATCAAAAGCATGTTTAATTAGAAATATCAAGAACACTTCGGAATGAAAATCACGCTCTTTAGAATTGCATTAAGACTCATCAATCATATAAGAATAAAAGACTATTATTGTAATGAACCAGAGGAATCAATCTGCGAGACTGTAAATGCACTAGTGCAGGAATGTGTGCTTGCACGATCCAGGCAGAAAATGAGATTAAACTTCAAAGAAGGAAATCATAATATTAAACTCAATTGAGCATGCACACCATGGATCCGTCACACTATAATGAAATCAGATTTAAACTTTGTAGAAGAATAAAAAACATCTATTTACTTCACACTTTGCATTAAAATAAATTAACACACCTTAATCAAAAAAGAAGAACACGAGGGAAAACGAGCTGGGTTGGTTGGGCCCTAGCCAACCAGCTCATTTCCCTATTTAGGAAACATAAAGATTCAGCTCTTTAATCAACACATCAACACAGAATTACAATGCAAGATTGAGAAATCATGGCGCAGTTCTTTTCTATTAATAATCACCAAACATACATAAGGAGTTTGAATCTAACCCAGAACAAGGGCGATACTATCAAAATTACGGAAGAACGAAATATCCTTGCTATAGCTCTTGCTCGCTACCATTTTCTATCTGAGTCCTATATGTTATACATTCATTTAGGCCTGCGGCCGTAACCAAATTACATCAAGCATTCCAATTTGAGCTTTTCAGCTATAACAAAATAACAATAATAGTTCGTACTACACCTTTTGGCTATAACAAAATGATATTTTAGGTATTCAGCCAGCAACCCAATCTCCACCATATCCCTGACTTTCCTCGTCACTCCAAGCCTAGCACGAGTTGATCATTCTAGAACACAGTGTCTGCATGGAGTGGTGAGCCGTTACGGCAATTGAAGATTCGCCAGCAGTGCAGGAACCCTACCTGCACTCGACCATGCTAACAATATGATCAATAAATTGCCTATCAAATACTTTTAGGAAGAGAAATATCAGTTGCAAAGATTTAAAGGTATAAAATCTATGAAAATGATTAATTAAGCACATTCGTAACCCTTAAACATGAAATATAAAGCTAGTGCAAGAAAAGACACGAATCTTCCATTAGTGCGGGAATAGGGAGGTTTGCAAGGTTAAAGCAGAGGTCTAAGGTTATGGTTTTGAAGGGAAAAAGGGTTAAAAATGAAGAAATTTAGCCTACCAATATCCCCCCCACCTCCTTAAGTTGTTGTGGGTCCTCACACAACCTTTACCTACTTGTAGAAAACCAAAACAGAAGGGCCTCCCTTCAATTCTGAACTTGTATGTTGATCCCTGCTTTCATTCTCTTTTCCTTCCTGCTTCGAGCCTTTTTAAGTTTTTTGGTCACCTTCCAATTCTTGCATTGTCATATCATCAAGGGTTTCAATGCCCTACATTTTTACTCTATCATGGGTTACAGTACCCTGTTCATTCAATTTACCAGGGGTTTCAGTACCCTTCTCCTCAAAGTCATTAAGGGCTTCAATACCCTTCTCATCCATCTCACGAGGGGCTTCAGTACCCTGTTCTTCAAAATCATTGAGGGTTTCAACACCTTGCTCATCCATCACACCAAGGGTTTCAGTACCCTGCTCTTCAAAATTATTGAGGGTTTCAGTACCCTATGCCCTGTCATCCACCTGACCCTCTGTCGGGTCCTTACTTGTACTCAACATCACTTTTATTTTCTTCATTCTGCCAAAGAGGACCAACAAGGGTGTGTCATCTTCCTTCTCCACATAGTCACCATCAACCACTATATGAGTCGTTGCCTCAGTGAGAACCAAAAGATTGTCTTTACCTAGTGAAGCAGGTGGCGAGTCATCCAACAGTATCAGAGAGGTCGACTAAACATGACCCACCCTTTAGGAGGCAATTCTTCGCCTGGTTGACCTCCTGGTCTCGGTAGGATGCAAGGTCATCATTTTTTATTTCTCATTCTTGTGTGCACTCCTCTTCCAAGCCAACTTCCCTGCACTCTTATTCTGAGCCAGATTTTCTGCACTCTTCTTTTGAGCCTACTTTTGTGCACTCTTCTTTTGATTCAACTTCTCTACACTCTGCCGTTAAACTCCTTCAATAATTCCTCCCAAGTCACATTTTTAGCTTCTAGCGCTTTCTTAACTAAGATTGTGATCATCCCATGGTGATATAATTAGTATGCTGCCTGAT
Organism: Pinus tabuliformis; assembly: GCA_031772625.1. Classification (NCBI taxonomy): domain Eukaryota; kingdom Viridiplantae; phylum Streptophyta; class Pinopsida; order Pinales; family Pinaceae; genus Pinus; species Pinus tabuliformis. The sequence goes on from CM062804.1 coordinate 1,589,210,824, forward strand.
TGGATTTTCCTTTCTGAACCCCTTTCGCCATATTTTCTAAACTTCTGAGAAAATAATACGGGAAATTGATGAGCTTACCAGACTCAAAGTGCAAGAGTAGGCGTATGTGATAGAGGAAAGTTAGTGAGTAGTGACCCTCGTAAGTAAGGAACTTATGCAACACATACAGGAGATCCTTCCACTTTGCGATCATAGTGTTCTGCTGGAGGTCGTTCTTCCTGTCCACCTTCTACTTTGGGTTGACCGCAAACGAGTGCCATAGTTTCTTTTCTAATGTCTCCTTGAACCATTGCTCCCCCACTGTTGGCAACCCTATAGCCTGAGATATGGATTCTTCTGTAACTACAAATTCTAATGAACCAACCTTGGCTCGGCTCCCATCGAAGGTCTGGGAAAATGCTATTGCCACAGCTGAGTCAAATCCATCAAACTTCTACAGGAACGGGAGGAACCCGGATTCCTACAACATTGCAAGACTATTCCTGTACTCAGCTGTCTGTTCCATCTCTTGTATGGATCGTGGCTCAATCCTTAGAGGTGCCATGTCTATTCGAATTCACCCACTCTCTGTCTCAAGTTCTAAAAATATATTACAACAAAAAGATCTCAAATGGTGATCAAGCTATACATCTGCCATTATATCAACCATTTCCCAAAATATCATGTGTTAGGCATCGGGTCCCCCACTGCAGGTTTTGGGGCTCAAAGCCCAAGTTTTGGTCAAAGATGTTGTAAAACTCCATGAATTGCGGGGGCAGAGAGCGAAGTGTACAATTGAGTCATAAGGTTGTCTGCCCTAAACATTGTATTGTAAAGTAGTGTAAAGTTGGCCTACGAATTGTATAAATAGAGTGAGGCTCTAAGTTGTAAAGGGAGTAGAAGAAGATAGAGAGTAGCGAAGGAATGGTTTGAGCTTAGAGTAGAATTCTAAGTGTCTTGGGTTGTAGTAGTAGGAAGAGGCTCTGCAATTAAGTGCACAAAGGCCTAGTAGAGTCTGTAGCTGAGTGCACGGACCCCTACAGCTGAGTGCGCAGGGTGGAGTCGAGTTTGTAATCAGGAAAGAAATCTAATAAAGAGAAGTTTATCCTAATTATGTGCATCTAATCTTGAATCGTTATCATGTTGTTGTGCATTAATTTTACTTTGTTTATTTACAGCTCATAGTTGAGTAAATGCTTGTATGGTTCAGAATAGTTATATGTGAAAATAATCTAAGTAATCAGCTAACAGTGCATAATTAGGAAAGCCTTGGGTAAATAACAAGGATCGCGCTACGAATAGAACTACGCGAAGGCAGCATCACAGGCCGCGAGGTGCCCACTGGTGCACGTAGCACAGTGAGCACAAAGGTTGGACCGCGTACCAATCCCATCATATCAGACATCTTCAGGGTGTAGAAACCTAGTTCTAGAACCCTCCCATACTACTTTAGGTGATACCTCAATCCACGCTCTACGGACTATTGCTGAAAGGGCCAGTACTACTAGGATTTTCTTAGCTAAATCACCACTGAACCTAGGTCAGGCCCCACTAAGCCAACAAATGGTTCCATTTCCAGGACTGGGATTTGCATAGAGGATGTCTAATGTCATGCCACTAGAACCCTACAAATAAAGAAACTGAAGAGTGGTTGGACAAGACGATTCACGAGTTCACGACGTAGGAAAATAGAAATCCGTGAGTATCTAAGGAACAGTGGTTGGATCGCTACTTGTAAATTGAAATCCATGAAATTTTCTTTGCATCTTTTCCATCTGAGCTGTATGAGTGGATCGCAAAATTAGCAAACATCCAAGGAAGGTGTAGGCTCGAAAAACCAATAATATGGACTCTAGAACTAGTGTGCAGACTAGAAGCCTCAAAAGATAAGATAGCGCAAGCTGTGGACCACTGGCTCGACCGAATAATAGGAGGATTTATCACTGAGTTCACAGTAGACACGACTGTCAGCTACAGTGAGGCCCGGCGACGTTTTCTCAAGGGACTGCAAGGTAAGTATATTAAATCTTTGAAAACTTGGATTAAGATGTTATTGTGTGAAAAGCAGGTTATGCGAATAAATTAATGTTTGGGACTACGCGAAGTGCAAATATCTACAAAAGCGGAAGTAGTGAGGAGTTGGAAAACAATCCCGTAATTTCACCCTCGCGAGAAATCGAGGAACTCGTGAAGGTTTCTCTGAGAAGCACGGTCAGTTTGATAAGGCAGTGAATTTCGTGTTTACCACCTCCACCCACACCACCACCCGCTTCACCCCCCTCACCTCCATATCCACACACTCCAAGTCCGCCACCTCCACAGTTCAGTATGGCAAGTGCAATCAAACTACTAGTACTCAGAGAAGTAGGGAATGAAGATCCGAACCAATTCTAGTTTGTAGTAAGAGCAGTATGGGAAGCACAAGGCGTCATGGAATATAATATCAAAAAGGCTATGCTGGTGAGTACACTGCAGGATCATGCATTAATGTGGTATATCAAGCATTCTATTGACCACCCGAACGCAGGAATTCCATAGATCCAGACCGCGTTGAACAGGAAATTTAGTAGGCAAAAATCAGAGACGCAATCAATCATCAGGTTTAAAGAGATTGTGATGCTCCTAGGTGAGACCCCCTGGGAGCTGGACCAAAAGCTAAAGAGTACAATCCGCAAAGCCAATGTGACGTTAACGGATGCACAGCATCGTGCATGGTTTGTGGCCTCACTTACACCACACTTAAGGATGGCGCTGTCACAGCAAAAACTTTCCACCCATGCCGAAGCATTGGAGATGGCAATGAGGTTGCATGAGAACCCTATACAAGACCCTGGATTGGGAGTCCAACAAATCCACAGAATCTATGTCTAGAAATGCAAAGTCTGAAACAGGAAAGGGCACCTCGACTAAGGGTGTGCAAGGAAGTATGGTGCATAAAATTCAAAGGCCAGGGCCACGACAAAGATCATTGTCCAGTGTTTGCGAACTACTTGGCAAGAGGAGGGCCAATGCCATTAAGACCGGAGGCACAGGTGGGGCCGAGCACAGCGTCTGCATTATGGTGCGTGATCTGCCAGATAGGAGGAAAACATACTACGGATAATTGTCATCTGTTGCAAAAGTATATGTAGACATCCCAACAGTTGTTTTGTAATTTCTGCAGGTCGGTAGGCCATGACGAACGCACCTGCCAAAGCTATGAACTAATGATGGATTAGACTCCTGCCTATAGGGTGCAGGCCAAAACATGAGCCCTTGACCCAAATGAAAGGATGGTGTGCGCTGGGTTTTAGGGGCATGGTGGGGGTTGAGGTGGAATGGGACTAGGAAGGGGTCGCGGCCAGATAATTTTTTACAATTGCAGAGGGCCAAGGCATTATGCCCACGATTGTATGAACCCAACTAAGATATCATGTTTTTACTGTAATCAGTTTGATCATGAGGTAGAAGATTTCCCTTCGCTGATAGCGAAGATCTGCGAAAAGGGGTCACTCTAGCCCCCTCCAACCCAGAATTTACAAATGATGAGGTCCGAACCGCATGAAGAAGACCCAAATGTAAACATGATGCTCAGGAGTGGCATGGCCATGGGAGATGATAAAGGGAAGCAGCCAGAAGACAATGCGTGGGTTCGCAAGGATCCTACAAAGGAACCTGAGTTTGATTTAGAATGCACGAAGGAGACATTCATGGAAGCTAAGAAGAGCTCCACGGAGGCATCCACTTCAAGTAGTAAGGATCAACTAGAACCAGGGATGGATCCTTCCATGCTCACTACCTTTCTGGAGACATGCATGAAACTGCTACGCGAAAACAAGGCAGTCAAAGGGTTATAGGAACTTATCGCTAGGTGCGCGGGGTCAAGAGAACCGTGTGTGGTTTGGAAACTAGGAAAGCATGCATTGTGCATAGGAAGGGAAATGAGGTTGACTGCACAAATAGGTGAGTACGAAATGGATCAGGTAATCCTGGATCTGGGTTCGGACATGAATGTACTACCAAAGCAAACATGGAAACGCATGGGCAAACCAGCATTGCAACAGTCCCTTATTCAGTTACGAATGGCAAACCAACAGAAGATTTTTCCCATGGGAAGATTGCAAGGGGTAATAGTAGATATTGAGGGCGCGAGTGTGCAAGTGGATTTTGAAGTGATAGAGATTGTCAGTGACAGCAATCCCTATCCCACGCTACTAGGAATAGACTGGGCTACCGATATGAACAGAGTCATAAATTTAAAGAAGCGCAAAATGACCTTTGAGAAAAAGTCACTATGCGTAGTAGTACCACTGGAACCAGCCGAGGGAATGCGATACACTGAACCGGTGCACGACGACGATAGTGATGATGATCTTGACTGTATCTATAAGATAACTTCACAAGGCGAGGATTGGGTGAATCTGGCTATAGATGGAAGGATTTCATGGGAGCGTGGAAGCTCTTGCACTTCGGATTTAGACGAAGAGATAGAGCGATGGCAGAATCGACTACACGAAGTAACAACATTGAACTACAACATTATGATCAGGTCATTGCATTGCATAACAATAGAGGCAAGGGAGCCGTTGACATATGATGGATTGACAGTGGTGGATGAATTTCTGAGTAAATTTAAAAATGTAGTACCAAAACAACAGCAGTTCGATGCGCTGAAGTGGGCACTGCGCGCAACACTCGCACGATGGTGGGGTACACATCAAGGAACTTTTGAAGACTGGCGCGGATGTAGAAGGATAATGTGCCTACATTTTGGAAAACCCCAGCTTCAAACAAAAGCCAATTAGCTAGGGCAGAACAACTTGCGCACCAACCTTTCCTGATGGGTACAAACATATGTTGTACAGTTCGCACAAGTGCACCCTGCCACCAGCCTAGGGAATCGAAACAAATCACAGCCGTAGGAAGGGTGACACATGTTACCAATTCTCCACAATGAGGCATTCCATAGGGTGCGCGAAGTACTAGACAAGATTCACCAGACGAGACGAACTGATTGGGACCTACGTGTGCCAGTGGTTTGAAGGGCTTATAGAACCATGTGCAAAAACCTGAGCACGGAGATAATTCCAAAGGTGCGAAACAGAGTAAAACCTGAGATTTCTAAAGGGGATACCAAAAGGAATCCACACATAATAGCTCCCACAGTTATGGTAGCGCACGAAGACCAGGACGAAGGAATCACACAGCTACACGAGGACGACCGTATAAGGCTTCAGGAAGCCATTTAATGAGGGAACCTTAGACTTCACAAACTCGAAGAAGATTGGGTACGATTGAGGAAGAATGGCATGTTGAAGGATGATGAGATCAAAAGACTAGAAAATGGGGTCATGCAAGCATGTCTCGTCGATAAACCAAGGATGACAAGGCAAGATACGAATGGTCATACCACTGCATTGCAAGATTATTGTCAAGAATTTATGATTCTGTTACCATGGCTGAGACCGCACCTTACCAAACGCAGTAACAAGGGAAGTGCACCACATAAGATAAAACATGCGGTGCTGGGTGTTGCAAGGGCAATTGAGGAGTGTCCACAGACAATTTTGGAAGGAAAATTAAAGTCTCACATAGATGGTGCGACCACCTGACTATCCATAGGGAGCATAGTCTTAGCACACCAAAGAGTTGAAAGAGAGCACAAGACTCTAAAAGAGTCTATTTGGGAAGTGCGCGGTGAAGGAGGTGCGTGCAGAATCAGCATGATACAAGGTTCATGCCTGCGCACGGGGGGTTGCGCTGTCGTGCAGGTCAATTGGGAAGTAAACGTTGATGTCATTTTTCATGACGAGATGTCCAATTTAAGGCAAAAGGGAGCGGGCGGCAGGCAATTAAGACACGAATTAAGAGCTAGATTTGGGATGATCTGCCACTAAGAATGCATTAATGAATCAGAAGTGGGGGAACAGTCAAATTCAAATTCAAAAGATGCTATAAAACTCCCAAGGCTAGCCATGAGACAACACTTTTTCGTTTGAGATTTGAGCTATTACGAAGAGCACAGAGTGTTGAGCACCAAGCGGTATTTGAGCCCCCAAGTTCGTGAACAACCATAGACAGTTCAAACAAGATGACAACTACCAGGAGAGGTGTGGGTTTTGTAGAGAGTACCATCGAGGAAGCTACGTAGAGCCCTACGGTGCAGGTGGGGGATGCATCGGAAATCCAGAAATCACCTTGAATGTCGAGGCCCAAGAAGGACAAACAGTCAGTGGGACCAGTCCACATGTCCCCATGAAATCCACGGTTTGGTAAATTTTCCATGGAAGAGAAGGGAAAGGTTGTCAACCTTGAGATAGATGATGAGGAGGAAGACCTCCGGGCTCTCGTAGATGAGATAGAGGTGGATGAAGAAAGGGAAGAATACATCCAGTCGATGCGCACTATAGCAAAACTTCCTGAGTACGTTCCTCCATGGAAAGGGAAATCTAAGGTACCCAAGGATTTGGATGCCGCTAAGAGTGAACTCCAAACCCTGCTCCTCCCAGATGGAATTTTGTTTGAGGGCTCAGCCCTGGGCCGCATGCCCACAATGAAATTTGAAGACTGAGACCTCGCGGACAGCAAAACTTTCCTACATTTACAGACAGAGAACCTCATGAAATAGTGTAGGGAAGGTTCATTTACAGTGCTAGATCCACAGAAATGGTTGCGTGGTGTGGAGAAGGCCGGGCTACTCCACCTACTATGGATTCTACATTTTCACCGCACACCTATCACGATCTTTGTCATCAGGTAGCTGCTTTGCCTGGTGCATGATGGGTACTTATGGCTGGAGGAGCCTATTCCCATCACAGCAAAGCTTATCCACAAGATTTCCCAGCTTCCCTGTAAGGGAAAGGACCCCGCAGAGATAGCTGGCAAAAGCGGAGATTTGGCACTCGCAGAGGCCATGAAGAAGAAGTACAAATTGGAAAAGAAGAAGAGAGGCTACGTAATCAGTAGCATTAAAGACAAATGGGTGCACGTAGCCACCCAACTGCTGGCTAAGAAGGTGATGATAAAATGCCACGAAGACGAGGTACCAGCGTCAGTCGTTGCGCTGGCAGAACAATGCACGGAGGGGGTCCAATTCAACTAGGTCAAATTCCTCTGTGAAGAATTCCTAACCAACTGCAAGGAAGCTTAGGAGGAGGGAAATACCTTCCACTACACATGGTTGCTCTTGTCTATCTTACTGGTGACAAGGGAACTACCTGAGGACAGTAGTTCCCTCATATTGAACAGGACTCGTCATAGGCTGCAAAATATGTGACGCTCTGGGCTACAAAGGATGCCACACAGATCTACGAGACTAAGATCTTCTGGGTGCTCATCAAGGCAAGCGTCTAGATGTGGATTAACAGAAGGCCATGCCTATCCCCCACAGTGTACAATATCCTGCAGAGATTTTCAAATTTCAAGGCGGATATGCACAATGTGTATATCAAGGCACGTAAGGATCCAGCGCAGACCTAGACAAAGATTCCTTTCATCGCAATTGACGATGCCATCTTCTCCATACTTGACTCATGGCCTACTGAGTGGCGCACCCTAGATCTGGTAGAAAGGGATAGAACAATAGCACAGAAGCATAATGATGCAACCAAGTTGCGTGTCACGAAGTTGGCCCAGCCCAGGCACAACGAACAAGCGGCCACAGAGGTAAGGGCCACCCACAAAGCAACAAAGGTAGCCATAAAACAGGCAAAGGCTGCCGAAAGAGTAGCCGCAACACAAGCAACAGGGGCCACCATGATGCAGGAGGAAGGAGGCTAGTACGTGTCTACAAGGCAGGGACCAAATACAGCAGAAGGCGCGAAATCGAGCACAACGTCCATTCAACTGAAATGGCCACATGTCATGGAGCAGTCAGGTCCACAAAAGAAGGCCAAGGCTTCCAAACTTGACATCGAGCCAATTACATTGACAAAGGGTGACCTCTATGACATCGATGACATAGTTTGCGAGGTCACCCGGGAAGTGCTCCAGGAAGCTATGACGGAGCAACAGAATGTGTTGGGGGCCCTCAGGGCACAGCTGTAGGAACTTCAAGTGCGGCCCCCATAGGAAGGAATAGTAGCCACCTACGGTGTCGCAGGTACATCAGCAGTGGAGAAGCTACTTTGCGCAAAAATGGACAACACCATAGTGCTGCCGGAAGGAGCGCTAAAAGTGGAAAGCGAGGAAGACAAAGCTACGGTGGGCAGGATCAAGGGACTTGACCTAAAATTAGCTACCCTTCCACAGGATACATTATATCAGCTACAGGACAGAGCGACAGCAGAACTCCGATCTAGGGAAGGACACGTAGTACAAATGCTCAGCGAACAGAGAATCAACATTGAGCAGCTTAGTCTACAGCACAATGAAGTTCTTGCACAGAATCAGTAGATGGAGAAAATGGTAGAGGAAGCATGTCGCCACATTCTAGAGCTAGAAATCACGACAGACCTACCAGTTGGAGTGTGAATCCACAAATTAGCCAATGGATTCTGTGAGGCAAAAGAGGAAGCAATGAGGGTACTTCTAGACCTCAGCCTTCAAATTGTCGAGCTGCGATTAAAGGTGCAGTCCTCTACACCCCTGGAAGTTAGGGAATATCATGCTGGCACTATTCAAAAACGGCTGGAGGAAATAGGATAGGTTGTCCAGAACTGCACTGTTATGTTGGAAGAATCCTTCGCGGTCCTCACTTAATTATAGGAGGACCCCAACATACAATGCCTGGAAACATAGGCATAGGAGCTTTAGGTGTAGTATGATAATGTGCATGGAATGGTGCAGATAGTTGTCTTGACCCAATGACTTGCGAAGCTACAACAAGTAAAGGCATTGAAGGAACAAGTGGATGTCGCGCGATAGAAAGAGGAAATCCTTAAAGCATCTGTCCAGCCTTGGATTGATAAGGTCTTCCTCATCACCACAGACATCAAAGGAAAGCTCACATAGATGAAGGTGATGCATGCCTTAAGATAGGGATTTTCCCCTGACAGTGAGACTTCAGCCGAAAGACTGGAGAAGATCCAACAGACTGTAGAACAATGCGTTGCGGTCCTCCACGCAGCACAGGATCCATTGGAAGGGCTCCGTGCCAAGATCTCCACACAGTAGAGTGACTTGGGATGAGTCACGATGATTGTGTTGGGGGTCTGTTGGGCATCGGGTCCCCCATAGCAAGTTTTGGGGCTCAAAACCCATGTTTTGGTCAAAGATGTTGCAAAACTTCGCGAATTGCAGGCGCGGAGCGTGAAGTGTACAATTGAGTCATAGGGTTGTTCGCCCTAAACATTGTATTGTAAAGTGGTGTAAAGTCAGCCTACCCATGGTCCACAGACCATGGGATTGTATAAATAAAGCGAGGCTCTAAGTTGTAATGAGAGTAGAAGAAGATAGAGAGTAGTGAAGGAATAGTTTGAGCTTAGAGTAGAATTCTAAGTGTCTTGGGTTGTACTAGTAGGAAGCGGCTCTGCAGCTAAGTGTGCAGAGGTCTAGTAGATTCTGTAGTTGAGTGCGCGGGCCCCTGCAGCTAAGTGCGTAGGGCGGAGTCGAGTCTGCAACCGGGACAAAAAGCTAATAAAGATAATTTTATCCTAATTCTATGCATCTAATCTTGAATCATTATCCCATTGTTGTGCATTACTTTTACTCTATTTATTTACTGCACGTAGTTGAGTAAATGCTTGTATGGTTCAAAATACTTATATGTGAAAACAATCTAAGTAATCAACTAACAATGCATAATTATGAAAGACTTGGGTAAATAACAAGGATCGCGCTGTGAATAGAACTGCGTGAAGACAGCATCGTAGGCCGCAGGTGCCCACTAGTGTGCATAGCATAGTGAGCACGAAGGTTGGACCGCGTACCAATCCCATCATATCAGACATCCTCAGGGTGCAGAAAACTGGTTCTAGTACCCTCCCATACTACTTTGGGTGAGACCTCAGTCCACGCTCCGCGGACTGTTGCAGAAAGGGCCAGTAGTACCGGGATTTGCTTGGCTAAATCACCCCTGAACCTGGATCAGGCCCCACTAAGCCAACATCTTGCTTCATTATTAAAATTACACTGATGTGAATGTGAATTGGTGCAAGTATAGGTAGGCGATGATGATTGGAAGAGGCGGCGGTTTAGACAATAATTTCACATAATGATCATGAAATTTTGGATATGGATTGAGGCAATTATTATCAGGTGATGAGTTTTCCAAGGGAAGGTAAGTATTGGATTTCGGGCAAATCTTACCACTCCACACTTACTCCATGATTTCACGTAAGGTGTACTTAGTACTCATTGAAAAGATAAGATTTCATAACCTAAAATATCTTTGTACTTAAATGATTTCTTCTTAATTTAGTAAATGATGAAACAAAGTGTTAATCATAATATAAATGAATGCCATGATATACAGGTGGTATAGTTATTATGCCTGTACAAAGGTTCATGAAACAAAAGATAAGCTTCAAAACGCATTTTTGCACCAGGTGTGTTTTTTTTTTTAATTGGGCTCACTTAGCAATGAGGATTCCTATACTGAATGTGCTTGCACCAACTATGCCTGAACTAAGCATGCTTTCTCTTAGACATGCTTGCACTACCCATGCCTGCACCGAATCTTCTTGCACTTGAACACACATTCTTGCACCGGGGATATTTCTAGTGTAATAGGAACCAAAAGAAAATTCTGATAGAATACAATTCATAGGCTGGATTAAAAAATTTGTTGAATATACAAAGGAGGTTTTATTCGCCATTCTTTGGTGTTAACATATGCCTCTTGATCTGATTTGTGAGTTCACATCAGATTCTACAATCAATCCATGAGGGAAAAAAAGAAGTGGGAAAAAGGGTAAATTTTTAGAATGAGAAGGAAATTACGACAAGGAATTCAATAGTGAAACCACCAAGAGCAATAAATCGAAAAATGGATCTTGGGGAAAAATTTTCAAGGGAAAAGAGGGAAATACGAAATTAGATAGGGGAAACTTCTTTGAAGAAAGGGATGGTAAACTTTTGGGATAAAAAAGAAGAAAGTAATGGGATTTTTTTGAAAATGGGAATAGAAGAAAGGCATAATTTCACTTGACATCTTCCTGCATAGTGTTGATCCATAAAATAAATGTAGCAGGAATTAAGTGTTTCCTGAATAAAAATTTCCATGCTAGCTATCCCAAACTTGGATAAGGGCCTGGTTCAGTACTTGAACCTGCTTCTTCTTAGTGATAGTTAACACATCTAAAGGTCAAGCAACATTCCCATTTTATTAGAATTGATCTTCCTGCCAGCAAGCTGGTGTTTAGGTTGATCCTTCTGTAATCATGTCACTAGAACTGATTTTCATAATCATAGGAAAAAAATTCTTTTTCTTTTTCATTTTTTTTTTATTTTTTTCTTTTTAATTATTTATATAATTTTTTCTGGATTTTCCTTAAATTTTATTTCAAGAGAGAAGAAATCATATTACAATAGGCTGGCATAGCCACCTACCAATTGAAGTTCAGATTGTTGCTACACTTGCTGCATGAAGTCTTCCTTTGTGATGGGATGAAAATATACTTTAAGCCTATGCCCATTCACAAGGAAAATTGAATCTCACCCATCAATAGTTTTGGCTTCTACAACCCGATTGTTGAAGACTTGAATCACTTCATACGGTCCCATCCAATGAGTATGGAGCTTCCCTTTAAATGTTTAAATCTAGACTCATAGAGAAGTACCCAATCACCTGGTTGGAATTGTTTCTTCCTAATAAACTTGTCATGCCACTTCTTGCGTTGTTGCTGCAACAATATATTTTTTTGAACATCATCCCTTCGAAATTCATCCAACTTGTTTAGTTGCAATAGATGTTATTGTTGTGCTTCCGAGAGATCTAGACCCAACTGAACTGCAGTCTTGAAAGTCTTTATCTAAAATTCAATCAGCGAAAGGACTTATTTTCTGTACACCAGCTCATATGGTGTATGCCATGTGTTGTTCCTCCAAGTGGTTCGATAAGCCCATAAGGCTTTAGGCAATCGACTAGCCCAATCCTTCCTATGCATGTTTACTATTTGGTGAGGATGGATTCGACCACCTTTTTTATGGATTCCACCTGGCCATTTGCTTGTAGGTCATACATTGTATATTTCCTGTGTTGAATCTTATATTGATTCATGACTTCCTATACCAAGTTAGAAAAAACTACAGTCCATTATCAGAAACAATTTCTCTAGGAACACCAAATCCAGTAAAAAATTCATTAAACAAAAAATCAACAACAACTCTTTTAGTGGTGAAAGAAACAACTTTAGCCTCTACCCATTTAGTAACAAAATCAATACAAACTAAGATATGCTTTTTATTTAAATATGTGGGATTTATGGGTCCTACAATATCAATAGCCCATTTTTCAAAGTTCTCAATCATGACTTGAGGACATAAAGGCATTTCATTAGCTTGAACAGGTTGACCCATTCATTGACAACTCTCATAACTCCTAGCATATTGTTTGGCATCCATAAACAAAGAAGGCCAAAAATAGCAAGTGTGTAAAATTTTTCATGCAATTTGGTTGTCAGCAAAGTTGCCACCACAAGGCTCATCATGGGAAGCTTTTAAAATATCAAACATTTCTTCCTCCCTTACACATCTACGAATAACAAAATATGGTCTAGTGTAAAAGAGGTCTCCCTATATCCAAGAATATGAACCACTTTTCTGAATAATATTCCGCTTTTCATGAGCAGATAAGTGAGGTGGTGTCTTTCCAAGGACTAAATAATTAGCTATGTCAGCAAACCATGGAGATTTTGCTAACATAGCAAAAAGATGCTCGTCAGGGAAATCATCATCAATAGGAATTACTTCACCATGATTGTTTAATCTAGAAAGATAATTAGCTACAACATTAGACTTTTCTAGTCTATCAATAATTGTAGCATTGAATTCCTGTAATAGAAGTAACCACCTAGTCACTCTACCGCTAGTTAAAGGTTTATTCATTAAATATCTTATAGCAGAATGATCAGTATGCACATAAACTTCATATCCTGTAATGTAATGTCTGAATTTATTAATAGAAAAAATAACAGCTAAAAATTCTTTCTCAGTCGCTGTATAGTTAAATTCGGTAGGTGGCAAATTTTCACTGATGTAGTAAATAGCATAGTATTGTTTGTTCTCCTCTTATCCTAAGGCTGCGTCAATGGTAGTGTATGAAGCATCAGAGGAAATATGAAATTGCAGTGACCAATTTGGTCCTCTCAACACTAGTGCTCGTACTAATTTTTCCTTCAATGTTTCAAATGACTATTGGCAAGTTGTGGACCAGGTGAATTCACTATCCTTAGTTAGTAATAAAAAAGTGGGACAGAAATATTGGAAAAAATTTCGATGAATCTCTGGTAATAACCAGCATGTCCCAGGAAACCTCTCACTTCCATTTTAGCTGGGTCTACCTGAATACCTTTGTCAGAAACAAAATAACCAAGAACAACCCTTACTTTTCACATTAATATACATTTTTTATCACTCAAAGAAAGATGGGCCTCTTGGCAATGTAAAAGCACCTTTTCTAAATTTTTAAGAGCTTCACCAAATGATTTACCAAACACTAAAATATAATCCATATAAATCTCAACACATTCAAGATCAACAAAAATAGCCAACACGGCCCTTTGAAAGGTTGCAGGTGCATTACACAACCTGAAAGGAAGCACTCGGTAGGCAAATGTACCCCAAGGGCATGTAAAGGTAGTTTTGTCTTGATCTAAGGGTGTGATCTGGATTTGGTTATACCCACTGAAGCCATCTAAAAATGAAAATTACTTTTTACTGGCAAGGGTATCTAGAACCTGATCGATGAAAGGAAGGGGAAAGTAATCCTTGAGAGTGGCTTTGTTTAATTCTCGATAGCCAATGAAAATACGTCATATCCCATCTTTCTTAGGGACTATCACTAATGGAGAGACCCACTGGTTATCAGAAATGGGGTAGATGAAATTAGCATCTAAGAGTTTTTGTAATTCCTCCTTAACAATATCTCTTAGTGCGGGATTCATTTGTCTCTAGGGTTGTTGGACAGGTCGGGCTCCCTCCTGGATATAGATATGATGAGTACAAGTCTCAGGAGGAATTCATTTCATGTCTTCATAACTCCAAGCGAATGCATCCAAATGATCTCACAACAAGGTAACAAGCTCCTCTTGCTGAGATGAATCCAGGTCTGAACTAATGTGTAAGGATTTACCTATACTAATTTCAACAAGAGTGGTCTCGGGCTCAAGAGTATAGGTACATGATGCCACTGTATGGCATAAGGAAGGTTGGGAATCAGAGTTTTCTTGAAAATCCAAACTAAATATCTGATGAAGTGTATCAAAACTAGGCATAATGTGTATATTTTTCAAGAAATCTCATAATTCACCATCCAGAGGAGACTCGGTATGATGTTGAAATGAAGAAATAGGTTGGGTCTCCTCATCACTACTGTCATAATCTAACCATAAGGTATCCTTGAGTTCCTGAATAGATCTAGCAAGTGGGTATAAGGTGACCTTTTTCCTAAAGTCTCCATGTGAATGTACATATCACCAGAGCGACATCCAATATAAGCATCAGTCGTGGGAAGCCATGGTCGTCCCAGAATCAAAGGATGTCCTCCCACTGGATTCTTTGGCTAAAGCACAATGAAATCCACGGGGTATTCCCATGAATCTATAGAGACAACCACGTCATCCAATACTCCATCGGGCTTGATTTTAGATATGTCTACAAGTTCAAGCATGGTAGGCATAGGACAAATATGGCCCAACCCAAGTTGTTTTATGGTTTTCCTAGTCATCACATTAATGGGCGCCTCCAGGTCTATTAATACATTAGAGACAAGGATATCACCTATCTTGATAGAAACAACTGGGTTTCCAGGATCTGTGTATTTCTCCATTGGTACGCATCCTATCATCAACTCAACTACTCTACCAACAAACTAAATGGTCTAAGGTTCTACTCTCTTCCTCTGCGGCTTTGTAAGACATAATTCTCGAATGATCTTTGTACATATAGGAATTTCTTGGATAGACTAAAGTGAAGGAACCTTTATATAAAGATTCCTTAATTCAGAAACCATAGTGGATTCGGGGTTGCTCTTCTCCATGACCAACCACTCTGGATAGGGGGGTTGCTTTGAAGAAGATGGTGAATACGAAGGTACGGGAATGGGTTGAAGGGTGATATTGTTTTTCGAATGATCATTAGTTACCTCATCATTTTTCTCCTCAATAATCACCATGGATTGTTTTTGTTTTTCTGGTTTAACCACCCTTCCTGATCTCAATTGAAGCCCATTTATCCGAACCAGCAAGGTTCAATAGGTAGGAAGAGGGGATGGTCCAACCGAATAAATCAATTGTAATGCCTTATTATTAGGATTCAGTATTGGCTGAGAAGGTAGTTGAGGTGGTTTGAATGGTGGTGGCAAAGGCAATGGTGGCAATGATTGACTTTGCCGAGGTAGAGAGGGAAAATATGGTTGTGACATATGATGTGGTGCATAGGAAGGAGGATATGATGGCATCTAAGCGGGATAGGAATTATATGAATGGTTTGTCCCTCTCCATCCTTGTTTCCAATGTTGAGAGTGATTATTATTATTATAATAGGAATATGGAGGTGCATTATAGCCATAAAAATGTGGTTCAGGAGCCATACCTACACTTACCTGTGGCCAGTTTCTTCGTGCTCCCATGGCATGTAATGGCTCAGGTTCGGAATGCTCTCCTTCAAGTACAAATTTTAATCCAAGTATGGAGGGGCACTCCTTGGTGACATGGTTCTCTGCACAAATCATACATTTATTAGCAGCTTTCATATTAGTAGGACATTCTCTTAAAGTTTTTTTTTTCTACACTTTGGACAAAAAATAGACAATGACTCTTGTTCTTTTTCTAATTTTTGCTGAAATTTCAAAGAGTCTATTTGTTTGCTAATAGTATTCATTATTTCAATTTTCATGTTGTCCATTTTATTTTCCAAGCCAATGATCATAACATCTATAGACCCCAGTTTGTTAGTTTTTCTTCGACCTCCTCCAGTGGATCTAGATTGATTTCTAATGAACTTCCTGCACAAGTCACAAATTTGTTCAAAAGTCTTATGAGCAGTGTCTCCTTGTCCTAACAAATTTAGATTATGTATAGAATCCTCCGAAAGTCCTCGTAGGAAAAAGGTTCGAATAGTACTTAAATCAAATTTGTGTTTGGACCTTTGGAGTATATACAAAAATCTATCTAAGTAATCCTCCAAGGTCTCATAATCATCTTATACAATAATGAAGATATCGTCCTGCATTTCAATAGTTTTACAATATTCCTGATATTTATTCAAAAATAATCTCTTCAGTTGGTCTCAAGAACTTACAATGTTTCCTCCTAGTCCCATGAACTAGCGCAAGGTTGAATCCTTGAGTTGTAGGAATCAACTTTAATTTCTGGGCATTAGAAGAATAATCATAACTCTGACACAATATATCAAATTCGAAAAGAAATGAATCTAGGTCTTCATGCACCTTACCATGAAAGTGTGGAAGAGATGAAGGTGATATATTCTTCATTTGTACATTCTCTTCTAAGTTCACTATTGGAAATCCAAAAATGGACTGCTGTTCATTTACCTGGTTCCCACCAATCCCCTCTGCATGGTCCTCATGATCAGCCATTGTTGTGCCTCCAATCGGACCACTTAGAAGGTGAAGGTTGACTAATGTTGAATTGAACTTCCAATCACCTTTAGCCTCCTTCTTCCCCTTTTGAGGTTATGTCACACTTGAATCCCTATTTCCATAATCCAAGTGGATTGTTCCGGCATGATGAGTCTGAGTTTGCTTGGACTTTCTACCTACAAAAGAAGGTCCAATATGAGAATAGTTTTCTTATTTTTCAATATTTTGTCGACCCTTATTGGGATTTCAACCCCTACCTTTCTTAGGCATTCATTTTAAGAAGATCAAATCCAAAAAAACAAAATTAAAATCCTTATAAATAAAAAGAATATGTTAGATGCTGCAATGAATAAAAGAATCAGTACTCATAAAATCCTCAAAACAATAGAAGCATACTACAAAAAAATAATAGCAGACTTACCCCTATTGCAGAAAATGGAAAGTTCTTAACAATTTCAAATTGCCTCCCCGACAACGACACCAAAATGTTTGTGGTGGAATTGCAGTTAGGCAAACTCCTTCAACACTTAATTATTAACCCGAGGGTTTTGTAAACTTAGAGACGAAGCACGAGAAATTCCAGAAATGATATGAAATTTTCCAAACTATATTCCTACTTCATTAATTGTAATCTTGTAGAATCAAAAAGAAAATATCACCCGATAATTTACACCAAAGATATTCTAGTGATGGAATGTGAAAGAAAGTACTTTTGTAGGAAAATAAATGAAAGGAATTCTCAAACTTCTTGCAAACAATCTTTGACTAATGAAAATGTAAATCTATGTTTATATTCAGTATAGTTGTGTTCCAAGTTAATAATTGGACCCTTGAAGATATATGACTCCTTATAGATCTTTCTCCCTGCACTAATATATTATTCATGTACTTCTGCAATGTGCTTGCACTAGTACCAGAACAAAGCATAGGTGTTGAAAATATATTTTACACATGCACTGAAGATTTATGTCTTTATGCAGGAGCTCTAAGCCTCAAGACTAGAGCACTCTGTTCCTGTATCAGGAAATTGATTCCTGTATTGGGACAGAGGTTCCTGCACCAAGTTTTCCAATCCTTCTTACAAGAAAATAAAGAATGTGTTAACTTGGGAAAAGAACTTGCAAAGGTGAACAAAACTTCAAAATGAATTCCTCAAAACAAAATATGCTTCAACCAATCTTAATATCTAAAACAAGAATTAATCTCGAAAGTCAAATTGCACTCTTCTTTAACAAAAGAACTTCCTCATGCAATCTAATAAGATCATTTAATTGTGACAACAGGCTTCAAACCTATAATAGTTATTCACACGAACTAATTTGCATTCATAACCTTCATAACTCAAGTTTCCCTTCAAGAATAATTACGAATAAAGTCTGATCTTTCCTAAACAACATGAAGTGCAGGTAGAGGCAAGTGTGTCACAACAATGTTCAGTTTATGATTATCAAAAGTATGTTTAATTCAAAATATCAAGAACACTTTAGAATGGAATCGCATTAAGACTCACCAATAACATAAGAATAAAATACTATTATTGTAATGAACCAGAGGAATCAATCGACGAGACTATAAATGCACTAGTGAAAGAATGCGTGGTGGCCTGATCCAGGCAGAAAAAGAGTTTAAACTTCTAAGAAGGAAATCATAAGATTAAGCTCAATTGAGCATGCACACCATAGATCCGTCACACTGTAATGAAATCAGATTTAAACTTTGCAGAAGAATAAAAAAACATCTATTTACTTCACACTTTGCATTAAAATAAATTAACACACCTTAATAAAAAAAGAAGAACACAAGGGAAAACGAGTTGGGTTGGTTGGGCTTTAGCCAACCAACTCGTTTCCCTATTTAGGAAACGTAAAGATTCAACTCTTTAATCAACGCATCAATGCATAATTACTATGCAAGATTGAGAAATCATGGCGCAGTTCCTTTCTATTAATTATAAACAAATATACATCATGAGTTCGAATCTAGCCCAAAATGAGGGCAATACCAGCAAAATTATAGAAGAATGAAATCACAATATCCTTGTTATAGCTATCACTAGCTACCATTTTCTCTCTAAGTCCTATATTTTATACATGCATTCAGGCCTACAGACGTAACCAAATTACATCAAGCGTTCTCATCTGAGGCATTCGGCTATAACAAAATAACAATAATAGTTCGAACTAAGCCTTTTGGATATAACAAAATGCTATTCTGGGTATTCAGTTGGAGACCCAATCTCCACCATATCCCCGACTTTCCTCTCTGCCCCGAGCCCAGCTCGAGTTGATCATTCTATAACACGGTGTCTGGATGGAGTGGTGAGATGTCACGACAGTTGAAGATTCGTCAGTGGTGCAGGAATCCTACCTGCGCTCGACCATGCTAACGTGATAATTAATACATTTCCTATCAAATAATTTTAGGAAGATAAATATTAGTTGCAAAGATTTAAAGGTATAAAATCTATGAAAATTATTAATTAAGCACATTCATAACCCTTAAACATGAAATATAAAGCTAGTACAGGAAAAGGCATGATTCTTGGATTAGTGTAGGAATAGGGAGGTGTTACACTAAAAAATGTCACCATGACTATTTACAGTTAGTATGGCTCTATCAACAGTCATGCTATCCTCTTAGGCAAGTCTTATGCCTCTGCTCTCCATGTCAAACTCCAAAAAGAGAGAAATTCTTTATAAATGTATTTATCTCTGGGTACGCAGGTTCTCTCAACCTTACCTGCGGGTACGCATCCAATGTTCACAAAAGCTGCGTCTTTGGCCGCTCTGTATGTAAAGGGGCAGGTGCGTCCCCCTGTAAAGGTCAAAATGCACAAGTTTCATCTTTAAAAAGTTACTTGTGGTCATTTCTAGAGCATTCTAGAAGGTTGTTCGACGTGTATTGAGCGCCTCCAGATGGTTCATGCACCCCTACCAAAGAGGAAATTATCCCATCAATAAGGGAGCTATCCCATCCAAAGAGGAGATTATCCCATTGATGGTGGACCTGATTAATTTCCTCTTGAACACTATAAATACAAGCATTGGGCCAGAAGGAGGGGAGGTTGGAAGCTAAACATTTATAAGGGTAGATGCTGCTGGAATTAGGACTCCCATTTAGAAGCTTGTGAAGAGAGATTGCCATCTTTGCTTGTTCTATTTGGAAGTGGGTGAACTTTGTAAAAGTAAAGGAGAACTCTTGATGGACCCTGGGAGGGACTTGCACAACACCAAGGCTCAGGTTGTATTTGTTCCTTTTGTTACCTATTAATGCAAATGAGTCCATTCTTCTCAATAACTTGTTATTTATGAGTTGTTTCATGTACTCCTTGGTCTATGTGTTAAATATGTTTTATTTTATGAGATTATCAAGTGATATTTAATCGTTTGATTGTTAGTGGATGCAGGTTTCAAAGTGGAGGAGCTCATCCGGATCAGCGGAGCTGGGCTGCTACAATAGCGTTGGACTACAGGTAGGATCTAAACACTTGATTTCCCATATAGTAAATGCATGTTTAGAGAAGGATTGCTCTTGTTTGTCTTGTTTGTCACTAGAGAGTCTTAGGCTCCTAGGGAGGTTGGTTGTGTCCGCACAATCGACTCTTTCCGCCTGACAGGAGGTTTGCAAGGTTAAAACAAAGGTCTAAGGTTATGGTTTTGAAGGGAAAAAGGGTTAAAAATAAATCAATTTAGCCCACCATCAAAATGTACTAGTTATTATGTGGAATTATTGGTTTTTCCCTTATTTTTATTTTATTTGGTTATTTGTTGATTATAAGCATGGTTATATGACAGTTCTTAGTCATGGCTCTATTCATGTTTTTACTTGTAACTGAATAAATAATGAATGCAAGACCCAATTGATAATATGACAGCTAATGTGAGAAGGTAGAGACCCTTCTTGTTAAACCTCAGTTAAGTTTTCAATCCCTTATGTTGAGACTTGCATTCATGACCTCTAGATTTCATATCTACCAAGTGTTTGACAAAATGTTGGTCCCGGTTGGGGATGGTCAAGTAAAGTCCTGGTACCAATTTTGATTTGTAAGCTTTTTCTTTATATCTTTTATGATTTCTTTATGTTTGATGGATTTATGGGCAGAGGCTTAGCCCCAACCCTGGAAAGTAGTCTTAATTTATGCAGTTGATGGCACAACACTCGCAAAAAAAGGCCACAGTCGCACTGATGCATGTCTATGGGAACAACTAGGAACCCATAGTCACATGGAGGCCTTGGCAAGGGAGCGATTGAGGCTCAAGGTCAAGTAAAAAGTGAGTTGTCTTAGGGGTTGGACACGTGGAGGGGTTGGGTTACTCCTGGAGGTCTTGTGGTACCTAAGGGAAATCAGTAAGGCCTTTAGTTGTCGACTCCATTTCCTTAAGGTCACATAAGAGGTTGAGTCATATCATAGTGACCCTCATTTCATGTTTTCCATGAGAAATCTGTTGAAAGTGGGTAAATGTGGGAGGAAGCATTACAAGGTGGTACCAAAGCAGGTTGCACTCTCTTTGGGTTATATATGATACCACAATGTTGTATCACAGCATGGTTTCCTTCTCTTTGGATAAGTTTGATGTTGTGAAGGTTAGAGTTGTCACACATGGGATCAAGATATATAGTTGGTATGATCATGCGTGATATTTTTGTGATGTTATGTCATTACATGGATATGCTTATGATTATACATGTACATGCTAATGTGGATTGATCTTGCAAATGAGATAAGACTCCCCTGAACATCATAAAGGTATAGATTTGATTTTCGTATCTATTTGGTCTATCTAACATGGTAGCCTTGGAGGAAGATTAGAATTCAAGATGACAAGTAAAATGGTAGATTACAGTCCCTGTGACTCTCCCTATAGATCAGTTGGGAAGCAAGGAGAAGAGTATTCTCCTGGTATAGAAGATACACTGAGAAGCTTGAGGGTAGAGATCATAAGTTTCAAAGCAGCGAATGATAGGTTGGTTGAGGCTCAGGAAATACTTACAATGGCTCAAGAGAAGCATGTAGAGGTTAATGCAGCAATACTTTAGAGCTTTTCAGAGTTACAAAGACAGGGACAATTGAGGATCATTCAAGAGTAGGAAGAGAAAACTAATGGATCCTATGGTAGCAGGTCTCAGTCTAGATACAAGTTGGATAGAGGGGACACAATTAAAGGTGGAAAATCACTAGATGCATCTGATAGGATGATTGGTATGTATGGACATCAATCTAGTTCCTCATCCAAGAGATATCATTACAATCGTCACCATCATCATCCTTATAGGAGGAGGGAGTATTTTCCTGAGGAGTTCAAGAAGGTGAAGCCTCCTTCATTTGATGGAGAGATGAAGAAGCCTAAAGATGTAGAGGCATGGTTGCTTGGAATGAATAAGTCATTTAGATTTCATAGCTACTTAGAGAACATGAAATCTAAGATAACCACTTTCAGTCTTAAAGGGAAGGCAAATATTTGGTGGGAAGATGTGAAAAATGTCAAAGGAATTCGGTAATATGATTTGATTTGGGATGAGTTTTAGAAACTCTTCAAGAATAAGTACTTATCGAAGAGGTACTATGATGATAGAGCTAAGGATTTTTATGAGCTACAGATGGGTTCTATGACAAATGATGAGTACACTAGCATATTCTTGGAGTTTTTTAGGTATGTACCATATCTCAAGGAGGAGAAGGCTAAGATTTCAAGATTCATCAGTGGATTGTGTTGTGGCCAAAACCACCACTCTATTAAAACATGCCTTGGTAGAAATTTTGAATGGGTACCCTAAAATTTGATCTTTCACCTCTCTAAATGATCTGTTTTATCCTAGAGACTTTAACTCTTTGCCGAGTCGCATCTTCAATTCTTGATGGTTAAGGCCCCCTTAATAAATCTCTACCACATGATTCATCTATAACCCTTTCTAGCCCTTCATTCATGTCCTTCACTGGGACTGTTTCAACCCTCAAAAACCTCCCATCGCATACTTATTTCTATATCAATGCTTTGATAATAGAAATACTCCACAAATATGCATAACTCACCCTTTTCCGCCTATCGCAATCAACATTGTGCACCACTATACACCGAACCCGGCGGCACTATTAACCATAATATATATATATATATATATATATATATATATATATATATATATATTGGGTCAGGAACCCCATCGCATATCGCAATTGACCAGGTCCAAGGCTATATATATATATATATATATATATATATATATATATATATATATATATATATATATATATATATATATATATATGGCGCACCGTTGTCTACCGGACTCGATGGCACTATTAACCATAATATATATATTTTGGGTCCGGAGCCCCATCGCATATTGCAATCGGTGGGGTTTGGGGCTTATATATAAGGCATACTGCTATCTACCAGAACTGACGATGACTATAGGCCTAGATGCATAATGCTTGAAGTCTGGCCTTATGGCCAGCCGCGGGTTTTCCCGTATATTCCTGTTTTTTTCGAAAAAATATTGAGGTTAGGGTTTTCAAAGAAAACGCTTATATGGCGAACCCAAGGGGATTAATAATTGTGACACATATATATTTTGGGTCCACCTCCCCCAATCACATATAGCAATCAGCGGAACCCAAGGGTTATATATAAAGTGTGTTGTGATATACCGGACCCGCCAATAACTAAGAATTCGAGTATATAGTTTCTCAAGTCCAACCTTATGGTCGGATGCGAGTTTTCTCATGTATTCCCATGTTTTCGATAAAGTGTTGTGGTCTGTTATTTAAAAGGAAAATCCCATAGGGTGGACTCGTCGGGACTATTAAGCGCAACATATATATATTTCAGGTCCGAAGCCCATCACATATCGTGTTGGGTCCCTATAATACTAGTGATTACCCCATTACTATTATAGTTATACCCCTTATTTATATTGTTGTGCCCCTATTACCCCCATATTGTTATTTCTGTGCCCCATAGAATCCCTCTATTGTTATTTTTGTGGCTTTATATTATTATTGTTAGGTCGGCTGGATTATATTGTGACTCCCTAGACTCCTATATATAGAAAGGAGGTTTTGTCATTTGTATCATCCAAGAATTGTTCATTTATGTAATGTAAAGGAGGTTTCCCCCTCGAAGAGGCTGAATTCTAAGGCGTGGATCTCTCTTTTCTATCTTTTTGTGAGCTGGTTTCATAACATTTGGTATCAAAGCTTTGGATTCTAGGGTTTCGCTGCTCCAAACAGGTCATCATGGCATTTTCGCTATAACGTTTTTTTCTGTGACGTTTCAGAAGTCGAAAAAAAAACCCATTTGAGAAGAATTGGCGCTGAACCTTGGGTCCGAATTTCAGAGCTTTTCTCGCAATATTTTCGGAGATATAATCTGAGGAAGTTGGTCTTTTTGCAGACTCCTGAATTACATTCAAAACAGGTGACCTGGGGAAAATCGTCATAACTCTCTCTCTGAGGATCGGATTGAAATTTCGTAAAAAGGTACAGAAAGAGGACGGACTGTAGTTTCTTGTGTGTGTGTTTTAGATTCAAAGGTTGAAACAGGGACTCGTGGCACGTCGTACAAGTTCGCTCTACTGAACCAGTCTAAAAGCAAGTCACTGTGGGAGATTTCACATAACTCTTCCTTGGAGAATCCAATTTGGCTCAGACTTGTGGCATTGGAAAGAGGACGTAGAAGGCTACTACAGGTAGCAATTTCAGAATTAGAGGATCCGAAATTACAGAGATACATCAGATTCAATATCAGGCTTCTATAAAGTGAAAAAAGGTGTGTAGTTTTTTTTTTAATTTTTGTGTAAGCTTGGTTCAACGGATTCAAAGGGCATAGTAAAACTTTATTATCGGTAACTGATGCCCCGAGGAAAGAAAATGCAAACACCTAGTAAGGAACCTGAAAGCTCTAGCATGACTCATGAAGAAGAGGAAGAAATGCTACATGATATATCAAAATTACAAGAACAAGTGCAACAAATGTCACGCTCACAAAAGCTAACAGAAGCTAAGATAAGTGGCGTGGAATCTAAGGTAAATGGCGTGGAATCTAAGATAAAGGGAATGGAAGCTAAGATGGATGGCATGGAAGCTAAGATTGACGCTAAATTTGATGGCATGGATGATAAGATGGATGAATTGAAGAAGTTGCTACAAGAAAGGGTCACTAATGGTGAAAAGGTAGTAAAGGAAACTCATGATGAGAACAAAAGAAATGTTAATCATGATTCCATAGACTCTAATGTTGGATCGAAGACTCACCATGTTCCAAAAATCGATGTGAGGAAGTTTGATGGCAAGGATCCCGCCACATGGATATTACAGATGGAGCAATTCTTCGATCTCAATAATGTGCAAAACACACAAAAGGTACGTATGGCAACTTTATATTTGGAACCAAATCAGTTTGTATGGTATCAATGGCTTTATTCTCATAAACAATTTATCACTTGGGCAATTTTTACGGAAGAATTGATAGCACATTATGAGGATACAAAAAGCAACACTTTTTTTAGCCAATTGATAAGTCTCAAACAAAAGGGTTCAATAATGGAGCACATTGAGGAGTTCCAAAAATTGAACATAAGGGTAAAAGATATTCCAGAGGAGCATAGGATTGATGTGTTCATAGGGTCTTTAAAGGATAATATCCAACATGATGTGCGCCTTTGGGAACCTGATTCATTAGAGAAGGCATTCAGGTTAGCAAGAAAAATGGAAAGCAAAATTATGGCAACTAGGAAGCATACCGTTCACAACTATAAAGACGGAAGTGTTGTTGCCCATAGTCTTCCACAACCTACAAGGTTGACACCACAACAATTGGAAGAAAAAAGAGCAAAAGGGCTTTGTTACAATTGTGATAGCAAATACACAAAAGGTCATAAGTGTGCTGAGAAGAAATTATTCTACATAGATTGTGAAGAGGAAGAAGAAAAGGAGCAAGAAAGGTCAAAAGAAGAGGATATATTCCAGGAACAAAGCCTAGATGAAGAACAAATAAATCCGACCATATCTTGTAATGCATTGGTAGGAATTACCACTCCTCAAACCATCAAGATAGAAGGACAAATCAAGAAGAAAAAGGTAATAGTGTTGATTGATTCAGGAAGCACCCACAATTTTATTCATTGTAGGGTAGCAAAAGAATTGAATTGCTTCCTATATCCAGCACCAGAGTGTCAAGTGATGATTGCAAATGGAGGAACAATAAATTGTTCTGGAAAGTGCCATAATATCAAGCTATCCATGGGAGAATATGTATTGACTAGCCCAATGCTTTCCATTCCAATGGGAGGTGCTGATGTTGTACTAGGAGTCCAATGGCTACAATCCTTGGGTACAATAGCTTTTAATTTTCAAGAACTTTTCATGAAATTTTCTGTGGAAGGAAAGGAAGTTGAATTAAGGGGTATTGCAGGGAAACCAGGAAAGATAATCAGCTCTAATGGCATGACAAAGCTTCTAAAAAAGGAGCAAAGAGGTGTAATTGCACAATTATGTTCGCTAGATGTTTCCACATTGGAATCATCTATTTCTCCAGATCTCCAAAAAGTCCTGGACAATCATTCCAAGGTATTTGAGACTCCCAAAGGTCTCCCACCTATGCGTGATCATGATCATGCTATTCATCTGATTCCAGGAAGTGTTCCTCCAAACATCAGGCCGTACAGATATCCCTATGTCCAAAAAAGTGAAATTGAACATATGGTTGCAGAAATGCTAGAGGCTGGTATAATTCAACCGAGTCAAAGTTCTTTCTCAGCTCCAGTAGTATTGGTGCACAAGAAGGATGGATCATGGCGCATGTGTCCGGATTATAGGGAGCTCAACAAGCTCACTATTAAAGATAAGTTCCCCATTCCTGTTATTGATGAATTACTGGATGAATTGCATGGATCAATTTACTTCACCAAGTTGGATCTTCGTTCGGGATATCATCAAATCAGAATGAAGATTGAAGACATTCCGAAAACGGCATTTAGAACTCATGAGGGTCATTATGAATTTTTGGTCATGCCTTTTGGCCTTACCAATGCACCTTCAACATTTCAAGGTTTGATGAATTCAATTTTCAAACCATTCCTTAGAAAATTTGTGTTAGTATTTTTTGATGATATACTAATCTACAGCAAGTCTTGGAAGGATCATGTTGAACATGTTGACAGTGTGCTACAACTATTGGAGGAGAAACAATTATATGCAAAAAGATCCAAATGTTTCTTTGGAGTCCAGGAGGTGGAATATTTGGGTCATATTGTATCTCATGAAGGAGTTAAGGTAGACCCTAGCAAAATTAAAGCCATTAAGGAATGGAAAATCCCCACATCCATAAAGCATCTGCGAGGATTTCTTGGGTTGACAGGGTATTATCGCAAGTTTGTTAAGAATTATGGGAGAATAGCAGCACCTCTAACAACATTATTGAAGAAAGATTCATTTTCATGGACTCCGGAAGCAACAAAGGCCTTTGAACATCTTAAAGAGGCAATGTGCCAAGCACCGGTCTTAGCTACACCGGACTTCACAAAAACCTTTATTGTGGAATGTGATGCTTCAGGAAATGGAATTGGTGTTGTTCTAATGCAAGATGAAAGACCCATTGCTTTTGAAAGTCGTCCAATCAAGGGAAAGTTTTTAAGCAAAGCTATTTATGAGAAGGAAATGTTGGCAATACTCCATGCACTTAAGAAATGGCGACCCTACCTAATGGGAAGACACTTCAAGGTAAAAACGGATCATGATAGCCTTAAATACTTTTTAGAACAAAGATTATCCTCTGAAGAGCAACAAAAGTGGGTCACAAAGATGTTGGGTTATGACTTTGAAATCATCTACAAAAAAGGGAAGCAAAATGTTGGTGGCAGATGCACTCTCAAGAAAGGATGAGGATGTGGAAGCATTGTTGTGTGCCATTTCTATTATCCAACCAGATTGGATAAACGAAGCAAGGGAGGAATGGAAGAATGACGAAGAAGTGTGGGCACTTATTCGAAAGTTACAACAAGATTCCAGTACTTCTGATACATTTAGCTGGCAAAATGATTTGTTATGGTACAAAGATCGCTTATACCTCTGTAAGGATTCCCAGCTAAAACAAAAGATTCTTATGGAATTGCACACTTCTCCCTTAGGAGGGCACTCAGGATTTTTAAAAACTTACCACAGGGTTAAGAAGGAATTTTTTTGGGATGGCCTTAAATCAGATATTCAAAAGTTTGTGGCGGAATGTTTGGTTTGCCAGCAAAATAAAGTTGAAACAATTAAGACATCGGGTCTATTACAACCTTTATCCATTCCAAGCCAACATTGGGAGGAGGTTTCAATGGATTTTATCACAGGTTTACCCAAGTCTGAGGGAAAGAGTGTCATCATGGTGGTAGTTGATAGACTTACCAAGTATGCACACTTTTGTGCATTATCACATCCATTTAAAGCCAGTACAGTTTCTACTGCATTTATGGAAACAGTTCAAAAGCTACATGGAAACCCAAAGATTATTGTAAGTGACAGAGATCCCATTTTCACTGGAAATTTTTGGACAGAATTATTTTCTTGTCTTGGTACTCAGTTAGCTCATAGCTCATCTTATCATCCTCAATCTGATGGGCAAACTGAGATAGTAAACAAATGTTTGGAAGGATATCTTCGTTGCTTTGTATCTGATAAACAGACACAATGGGTCAAATGGTTGCCTCTCGCTGAATGGTGGTATAACACTTCCTTCCATACAGCAACAAAAATGACCCCATTTATGGCACTTTATGGGTATCAACCACCATCCATCACATCATATTTAAGAGAAAATTCTAAGGTTCAGGCAGTGGAACATCACATCGAACATCAACAACAAGTCCTCCAACTCTTAAAGGATAACCTAGTGTTGGCACAAAATAGAATGAAACAACAGGCAGATCAACATCGCAGTGAAAGAAGTTTTGATGTAGGTGATTGGGTATTCCTACGGCTACAACCATATAAGCAAATGTCCCTAAAGCAAGCTAAGAAGGATAATAAATTATCACCAAAGTATTATGGTCCGTACAAGGTGTTGCAAAAGATTGGTACTATGGCATACAAATTGGAGCTTCCTGCAGCTTCTCGATTGCACCCAGTTTTCCATGTTTCATGTTTAAAGAAGGTTATAGGTGACAAGCTCCCAATTCAAACAATATTGCCAGAACTTGATGAGGAAGGAAAAATTATATTGGAACCGGAAGCAGTCACAGAAACAAGAACTCGACAGCTACGAAATCGATCAATTTCAGAGTATCTTATCAAGTGGAAGAACTTATCCGCTGAAGATTCCACATGGGAGGATGAGAATTTTATGCAGAAGTATCCAGAACTACTCAAGCGTTGAGGACAACACTTTTTTGAAGGAGAGGAGCATGTTGGGTCCCTATAATACTAGTGATTACCCCATTACTATTGTAGTTATACCCCTTATTTATATTGTTGTGCCCCTATTGCCCCCATATTGTTATTTCTGTGCCCCATAGAATCCCTCTATTGTTATTTTTGTGGCTTTATATTATTATTGTTAGGTCGGCTGGATTATATTGTGACTCCCTAGACTCCTATATATAGAAAGGAGGTTTTGTCATTTGTATCATCCAAGAATTGTTCATTTATGTAATGTAAAGGAGGTTGCCCCCTCGAAGAGGTTGAAT
The DNA here is from genome assembly GCA_031772625.1 of Pinus tabuliformis. NCBI lineage: Eukaryota > Viridiplantae > Streptophyta > Pinopsida > Pinales > Pinaceae > Pinus > Pinus tabuliformis. The sequence continues at coordinate 1,589,240,150 of CM062804.1, forward strand.
TCTAAGGCGTGGATCTCTCTTTTCTATCTTTTTGTGAGCTGGTTTCATAACATATCGCAATCGAGCTTCGACGAAACCCAAGGTCCATTCACTCGCTATTGGAGCATTGCAATGTGATATGGCAGACCTGACGATAACTATAGGCCCAAGTGTATATCATTTGAAGTCCAGCCTTATGGCTCGGCCGTGGATTTTCCCGTGTTTTCCTATGTATTTTGATAAAAGGTTGTGGTCCGGGTTTTCAAGGGAAAATCCCATAAAGTGGATGGTCCGCTTTTAAGCATTGATTAAGAAATCCTTGAGTAAAAATGAATATTATGTGCAAAGGAAATACACATCACAGTAAGCTCGGTGCTTTGATAATTATAGTTGCTATGCGTTGCAAGATTAAACAAAAACTATGGCTAAATGCAAAGTTTTTTTGTGATCATATTGTCATGTTGCATAATCATAAAAATAATGATTATTATCTTTGTAGGAAAGGAGTGAAAGATGCATAAGCAGATCAGGAGAGTTCATATATGCGGATGTGTTTCGTTTAAAGATCCGGCCTTAGGCGTTCTCAGTCAGGTTTCCATGCTTTTCCTGTGTATTCCGAAAGTGAAATTGTCCCAAGTTTCATCATGAAGAGATGACACACAGTCATCCTCTTCTAATCAACATCTATTCATTTCCCTAGGAAATGAAGTGCTTCGGTAGATATGCCTTCTACGTGTCCGCGGTTACACCAGCTCTTCTATGTCTATGTATTTTGATTTGTATATTGAAAAAAGAAGGGAGGTGAAAAGAAAAAGGGAGACTGAGGGTCATCTCCTTCGATATAAATATTACCTCCGGAGATGAGGACAGGACTTTTTTTTGGGCAGAACGGCTTTGATTTATTGTGAATAAAGAAGACTGTTTGGTCGAGAAAGAGCCTTTTCCAGATTCATTTGCCTCTCCTTTCATGTGTTTAGAATTAGGATGTTCTTGCTGGCATAAATATAAATGTGATTTGTTTTGTGCATATTGATAACAGACAATTCACGACTAGTCTTGGTAATTCAAATATGATTTGTTACCAAGATTAATTCATGAGTGATTGCTAATTCGAGAGCTTGTTAAACATCAGTTGCAAGTTTTATTTTTATGGAAAGGAATTTGCGTTCTTGTACAAGTAATTAGATTGCAATTAAGATTTAATATAGCTTTTTTCATCTATGCACCAGTGATTGATTCATTTGGACTTGGAATATATATATGATGTTTAATCTCGTTCGTTATGCTCCTGTAGGATAGATTAGAATGGTTAGGATTAGCATAAGTAGTTAAAATTAGTGTAGATAGGATTTGATACTTATAGGTTAGGTGTTTCTCTTTGTTGATTTAATTGAAGTCTTCCTCCAAGAAGCAATATTTCAACACATATAACAGTTTACGGGGTCCTTTAAAACCCGTCTGAACTAGCCATTCCAAACGAAAGTAGATCTAATTGGGGTCTACAATCGAGTTAGTTCCCCTTGTTGGCATAATGAAAAATCGCCATGTCAACAAATTGGCACTAGAAGGAGGCTTGAACCGCCGTCCACAACATTTTATGATTTCATCTATAAATGTCATGGATTCAAAAAGATTAATGCATGGATCCTAAAGGTCGAAAAGATCCTTCCTCCCATTTAGAAAAGCCTCATTTCGATGGAGAGACATTGTGGGAGTATCATGTCACTTAGGAACAACCAGTCATAGTACTTACTCAAACTTATGCTCATTCCCTCTCTCAGCTCCCCATCTTTCACTCTTTACCTCCAACAACTAAAGGAAAGCCAAGGATCTATTCCATAAATGAAGAGACCTCTGCAGCCCCATCTCTTGATGATATTGTGCTAGAGTCCTTGCAAAGTATCAACACTTCTTGGGAATAAATTCCTAAGGATCCACTCTCTAAAGGTAATCCCTGGCCTGATTTGGGAAATCCTAATAAAGAACACCTCGAAGAAACCTTCAACCAAAACCTCCCTATCCATAATATGGCTAACATTCCTCTTCTAGGTAGGAATCAGCTTTATTCGGGTGGGAACCAACTCTCACCTCCTCTAGGAGCACTCCCTCCCTGGCTCGCTCAGGATGTCATAACGGTACCTGGGCAGCAGCATCCCTTACCCAAGAATGCAAAAAGAGTACTGCCTAAATTTGACCCTGAGCGGGGAGACATCACTGATAACCATATTCACTCTTTCTTCCTGGTTGTGTGCATGTTGGGGGTAGCCGATGAAGATATAATATGTCGCCTATTCCCTTTTACTCTCATTGGTGCGGCCTCCACATGGTACTTTATCTTGAGAATAAGATCGATCACCTCGTGGGATACCTTTCAATGGGCCTTTTTAAACAAGTATGGTGATGACAAAACACCTGCGACCTTTGTTTTAGAACTATCCCATTTGAAAATGGAAACCAAAGAAACGGTCAACGATTTTAACATCCGGTTCAACACTTTATTCAACAGAATCCCGGCTAACGCTAGACCTACTGAGGAGGTGCTCATGGAGTTCTACGTCACTGCTCTCCCTATCCCCACTGTGATGTGGGTCAAAAGGAGTAACACACAAACCTTACAAGGTGCTATTGATGAAGCAGTAAAAGTCGAGAATGAAATGATCAATCTCACAGCATGCCATCATACAAGAGGAGAAAAGAAAGCCTCTCAAGCATCCACGAAGAATAATGGGAGTGATAACAAAGGGTCTGAAACCAAAGAAAAGGATACCACAGATGTGGAAGGTTTGCATCAGATCATTAAGAAGTTGACAAACACAGTCATCGATATGAAAAGGAATTCTAGAGAGAGTACAAGCGGGAATGGAGGAGATTATAACAACAGAAAACCTTTCAAACCTTTCTATCACAAGAAGACAGAAGATGGTCATGGTCCACTTGCACTGCCTACTCCACCCAATGAAGGGAATTTAAATATGGAAGAGTTGGCTCTTATTAGATCAATCCTTAACAATGAAGAACCTATAGTGGAGCTGGAGCTAGAATAATAAAATGAGGAAGAATAGCAAGTAGAAGAGCCCTTGGACGAAGAACCTCAAATCAATGTACTATGGGATTTCTATACAAATGAGAACGATGATGATGAAGGAGATAGTACAGCAGAAATCCACACTAATGAAATCCACACACGAAGTAAGGGGCCACTTGTAGGCATGAAGAAGCCTGTAGACCAAACAAAGAAAGATGTTCACCCTTTGAAGCCATCCGCTCCCAAAGTTCCTGTTGAGAAGGGTAGACCTAGTGGTGGGTCCAAGAGTACTCCAATTGTGAACTGTCCATAGAAAGAGAATACATCTCCGACTACAACAAAGGCAACTCAAAATGGAAAACTCCCACCTAAGAATGGAAAAATCGGTATGTTTACTCTGCCCTAACCTATTTATAACATTGATTACAACATTGTGGATGATCTTAAGAAATCTAGGGCTAATATAACATACTTTGATTTGCTAAAATTAACGCAGCAAAGAGATTTGCTCTTGAAAGCTATGAATGAGTGGAATTGCAAAACTCCCACCATCCCAAGTAGCCAAACCAAGAAGTCGGTGTCCAAACTTGTTAGTACCCCTAGTAAAGCCCAAATACCATCAGCTATGCAAGCCACTCTGTCTAAAATGAATCGAAACCCCCAATATGTCAGTGCAGCTATGATAGGGGGGAAATCAAAATCCATGACTCCACCTTTCCTTATCACATTTGAGATCCTCAACATGAACGTACACAATTGCTTGGTATATTTCGGTGCCTCATCCACTGTGATGCCTTACGTTGTTGCTAAAAGATTGCATGCAATACCCGAGAAAATTGGGACTCAAATTATGCAATTAGACAAGACAAATGTGAAAGTAATTGGGGAATTGAAAGATGTGTTGATTCGGATGGCTGCTAAACCACAATACACACAAGTCATTGATATAGTGGTAGTCAATATACCCAAGGCTTATGGAATGTTACTTAGTAGGGACTGATCAGCAAAACTCAATGGATATTTCTCAACCGATTGGTCCCATCTCTTGCTACCTTAGAAGGGGAAGGGTGATATGCTGAGAATTGATCGAGAAAGATAAATGAAGTATGTGGTGACGGAATTAAACAACCCCATTGAACTTGTAAGGTTTACCAACTCTATCCTTGGGAATTACAGTTTCAACGTTTGTACCATCAAAACTTGTTTCGGAGAATTCCATGCAAAGATAGTTGAAGAAACTGCAATAAACACATGGTTGGAAGCTCTCCCCCATAGCCCGACTGATGAGCTACCCTGTAATATGGTAGATGATAAGGCCAATTTCGTAAAAGGCAGTTCATTTGATATAACGTCAAATTTTGTGTTTTGGACACTCTATTTTGATGGCTCTAACTGCCTAGAAGGTGCAGGTGCTTGGAGCATTCTCATTAACTCATAAGGGGACCAACATTCGATGGCCAGCCGGTTGGAGTTTGCATGAGCCAACAACACAGCAAAATACAAAGGCTTGCTACAGGGCTTGAAAAAAACCATTGATATGAAGGTGAGAAATCTTAAAGCTTTTGGTGACTCATAGATAATTGTAGACCAAGTAAGGAAATGGATACATTGCAATTCACCACACCTGGTAAGATACCAACATGAGGAATGGAGCTTAATTGACAGTTTTTATTATTTTAATATCATACACATACCTCGATGGCAAAACCAAGATGTCGATCTGATGACTGGTATGGCTACAAAACCTTTGCCTGATCTTAAATTAAACAAGAATAAATGTTATATTGAATCGATTTTCATACCATCCATACCTAATAACATCTCAAATTGGCAGGCATTCGAAGGTGACGAGCAGATCCTTGAGCCCCTGCATTGCGAGAAGACATTCAAAAAGGTGCTCATTGATGAAAAAGAGCATGACAGGCTTATGAATGAGAGTAAAGATGAGGTAATATCTTTCATGGAGAAATTTATTGTCAACAGGTTTAGCATCCCTGACGCTCTCATGTTTGATAACGCTTCTTATTTTTCATCACTAAAGTTGACTGAATTTACTATCGATAAATCAATTCGCATAAGACATGCATCAAGCTATTACCCCCAGGGAAATGGAGTTGCAAAGTCCTCAAATAAAAACCTCATCTGTGTAATCCATGCATCTGTCGCCGACAACCAGAGGAAGTGGCACAACGCTCTAACAAATGCCCTCTGGGCTGATAGGGTCACCCCAAAGGGTAAGCACGCGAAACTCCAACACTTATGGCTAGGCCCGTTCCAAGTTGAGGAAAAAAATGGTCAGGGAACTTACAAATTGAAAACTTTACAAGGAGACACTAAGAAACTCCCTGTTAATGGCCAACATCTTAAAAGATACTTCCAGTAACCACCACATGATGGTTACCTCCTGAGTAGGCTAGAATTCATTTTATTTTGTTGTTAGCTTAGTTATATTTTCGTCCTTTCCATTCTTGTTTTTCCGCAAAGTTTATTTTCCTTCTGTTTTAAATTTCAGTCCTTTTCAACCAACTGATCTCGGTCCTCCAGTCTCGTTTTCACCTTTTATAACTCTCTTTAGATTGCCTTCATTCTCCACCTTCAACTTTTGCCTCCTTCATTAACCCACTAATGAGTCTGCTAATCCTAAATCCATCGTTACCTTGCAAATCAAACAAACTTTCAATGAGCCCACGAGAACTTGAAAATCAGCTATGGCATTCAAATCGAATCCACTCATTAACATCTGTTAGGAAATAGGTAGGATCTGTTGATAACTTGGATACCTGGAGCATGTAGGGGCATCTTTATAAAATGAAAAAAATGTGTAACCATAGCTGGACTGGCATGGAGGAACGCTGCATTTTAAAATCCCACTCAGACCTAGCCTATACTTGCTTGTAAGGTTTGCAGTCATTCTCCATTGGTCCCATCCACCACACTAAGTTTCCAATACCTTTCATCTACAAGTAAACCTCCTTTCATGGGCTAAACTCACTGTCATATACCTTGTGGCAAATCCAATTGTGCTCTAGTCCTTGTGCCTAAAACTGGAAGGACTTATTTAAAAGAAAATGAAATGTCGAGTCCTTGTGCCAATCTGGAGGACAGGTTGTTTAGAAAGCCAGTTGGAGTAGGGACTATTTCTGGGCTTAGAGTACCAGTTGACATAGCAAGCCCAACCTTGCTTAAGCGGTTTAAAAATATGGCATGATCCATGATTGCACCCCATTCAATCATATGAAAATATAGCACTGAAATTCTCATATAAAGTGTAGATAAACATATCTACATCAAGTTTGATGAGCGATAAAGAGCTGAGGTACACACCTAAATAGGTGCTGATAGACCAGTGATGGCCCTGAAAGGATTTTGAAAGTAGGAAACCGGTAAAGGAAGGTCAATAAATCCCATAATACTACCATTGGAGAATGCCTGTCAAAACCCTGTCGATAGGTAGAAGCTATTTGTCTTTATCCCACCTATAGCAATTAATGTTGAAGTGGAACCCATGCCTGTCTGTCTATACAGTTTACATTTCAAGTTTATCTTAACACCCTGATGTTCTGTTGGTCCAAGGTTTATTTGGAAACAGAGATCACTAGTCCGCCCAGTGGTTTGCCATTTGTTGTGGCCACAACCACCACCCTATTAAAACCTGCCTTGGTAGCAATTTTGAATGGGTCCCCTAAAAGTTGATCTTTCACCTCTCTAAATGATCTGTTTTATCCCAGAGACTTTAACTCTTTGCCGAGTCGCATCTTCAATTCTTAATGGTTAAGGCCCCCTTAATAAATCTCTGCCACATGATTCATTTATAACCCTTTCTAGCCCTTCATTCATATCCTTCATCAGGACTATTTCAACCCTCAAAAACCTCCCACCGCATCCTTATTTCTATATCAATAATTTGATAATTGAAATACTCCACAAACGTGCATAATTCACCCTTTTCTACCTATCGTAATCAACACTGCGCACCACTATACACCAGACCTGATGGCATTATTAACCATAATATATATATTTCGGGTCCGGAGCCCCATCACATATCGCAATCGGCCAGGTCCAAGGCTATATATATGGTGCACCACTGTCTACCAGACCCGATGGCACTATTAACCACAATATATATATTTCGGGTCTAGAGCCCCATCGCATATCGCAATCAGTGAGGTCTGGGGCTTATATATAAGGCATACCGCTATCTACTGGAGCCGACGATGACTATAGACCTGGATGCGTAATGCTTGAAGTCTGGCCTTATGGACGGCCGCGGGTTTTCCCATATATTACTGTGTTTTTCGAAAAAAGTATTGAAGTCGGGGTTTTCAAAGGAAAGGCTTATATGGTGGACCTGAGGGGATTACTAACCGCGACACTTATATATTTTGGGTCCGCCTCCCCCAATCGCATATCGCAATCGGTGGAACCCAAGGGTTATATATAAGGTGCGCTATGATATACCATACACGCTAATAATTATGAATTCGAGTATATATTTCCTCAAGTCTGGGCTTATGGTCGAATGTGGGTTTTCCCATGTATTCCCATGTTTTCGATAAAGTGTTGTGGTTAGGTATTTAAAAGGAAAATCCCATAGGGTGGACCCACCAGGACTATTAAGCACAACATACATATATTTCGGGTCCAGAGCCCATCGCATATCGCAATCGAGCTTCGATGAAACCCAAGGTCCATTCACTCACCATTGAAGAATTGCGATGCGATATTGTGGACCCAATGATAATTATAGGCCCGGGTGTATATCATTTGAAGTCTAGCCTTATGGCTCAGCCGTGGATTTTCCCGTGTTTTCCTGTGTATTGTGATAAAAGGCTATGGTCCAGGTTTTCAAGGGAAAATCCCATAAAGTGGATGGTCTGCTTTTGAAGCATTGATTAAGCAATCCTCGAGTAAAAATGAATATTATGGGCAAAGGAAATACATGTCATAGCAGGCTTGGTGGTTTGATAATTATAGTTGCTATGCGTTGCAAGATTAAACAAAAACTATGGCTAAATGCAAAGTTTGTTTGTGATCATATTGTCATGTTGCATAATCATAAAACTATTGATTATTATCTCTGCTGGCGAGTGAAAGACGCATAAGCGGATTAGGAGAGTTCATATATGCGGATGTGTTTCGTTTAAAGATCCGACCTTAGGCATTCTCGGTCGGGTTTCCACGCATTTCCTATGTATTATGAAAGTGAAATTGTCCCAGGTTTCATCATGAAGAGATGACACACAGTCATCCTCTTCTAATCAACATCCATTCATTTCCCTAGGAAATGAAGTGCTTCGGTAGATATGCCTTCTACGTGTCTACGGTTACACCAGCTCATCTATGTCTATGTATTTTGATTTGTATATTGAAAAAAGAAGGGAGGTGAAAAGAAAAAGGAAGATTGAAGGTCATCTCCTTCGATATAAATATTACCTCCAGAGATGAGGACAGGACTTTTTTTTGGGCAGAACAACTTTGATTTATTGTGAATAAAGAAAACTACCTGGTCGAGAAAGAGCCTTTTTCAAATTCATTTGCCTCTCCTTTCATGTGTTTAGAATCAGGATGTTGTTGCTGGCATAAATATAAATGTTATTTGTTTTGTGCATATTGATAACAGACAGTTCGTGACTAGTCTTGGTAATTCAAATATGATTTGTTACCATGGTTAATTCATGAGTGATTGCTGATTCGAGACCTTGTCAAATATCAGTTGGAAGTTTTATTTGTATGGAAAGGAATGTGCATTCCTGTATAAGTAATTAGATTGCAATTAAGATTTAATACAACCTTGTTCATCTATGAACCAATGATTGATTCATTTGGACTTGGAATGTATGTATGATGTTTAATCTCTTTTATTATGCTCCTGTAGGATAGATTAGAATAGTTAGGATTAGCATAAGTAGTTAAAATTAGTGTAGATAGGATTTGATACTTATAGGTTAGATGTTTCTCTTTGTTGAGTTAATTGAAGTCTTCCTCCAAGAAGCAATCTTTCAACACATATACAGTTTACGGGGTCCTTTAAAACCCATCAGAGTTAGCCATTCCAAATGAAAGTAGATCTAATTGGGGTCTACAATCGAGTTAGTTCCCCTTGTTGGCATAACGAACAATCGCCATGTTAGAGACTAGATTTAGTTTGATGAGCCTAGATTGTTAGAGGAATTCATCTGTAAATTGAAGCATTGTCATGATCAGTCAAAGCAAAAGCTAAACCTGAGCGTGACTTTAAAGGAAATGAGAAAGTAAAAGGAAAATGGCCACCGAAGTGTGGAAGACCTCGAGATGCAGGTGGGAAAGAAAATGTGGCTCCTTAAACGAAGTTCAGTGTTGCATCCTAGAGAGCAGTAGACTAGAGGTGATAGTAGAGCACTGTGATAGTGTTGGATATGTGGAAAATATTATCGTAAGAAGGATTTTCCATTGTACCAAGGATGTAGACCTCATATCTATAGTGCTCAGGAGGCACAGACAGTTTGGGATGTTGGACATATCATTCCTCAGATCTATGTAGTTGTGCACAATAGGTAGGAAGATCACCGGGTATCTATCATTGAGATGGATGGTAAGCTTTGTGATCAATTTATTTCTATTTTGATTGATCCTAGATCTAATTATAGTTATGTTAATCCTGACCTGGTGGATAAGTGTGGCTTGAGAAAAGAAGTGCATGTAGAGTCTTGGTTGGTGAAGTTGGCTACTGGTACAAAGAAGAGAGTTCATTATGGGTAAGATCTTTTGCATTTGAGTTGAATGGTATGCCTACAACAACACCTTTGAATTTACTGCCACTAGGATCGTATAATATGCTTTTGGGTATGGATTGGTTGTATCTCCATAGGACCAAAGTAGATTTCTATGACAAGGCTATTGAGTGCCTAGATGATAATGGAGAGAAGAGAATCTTGTAGGGGAAGAAAAAGCCTACATCAGTGAGGATGGTCACAGCTATGCAGACTAAGCGCAGTTGCAAGAAAAGGTGTGTGATGTTTGCAGTTCATATTTCCAGTGACAATGGTAAGGAGGTTGAGGAAACAAAAATATTCAAGAGGTGCCCTGTATTGCAGCAGTTTCAGGATGTGTTTTCAGCAGAGATTCCATAGTTTCCTCTGCACAGGGAAGTAGGCTTTTCTTTTGATATGGTACCAGGGGCAACACCAACATAAAAGGCACCTTATAGGATGAGCACTCCAAGGTTAGTGGAGTTGAATTTGTAGTTGAAGGAAATTCTTGATAAGGGATACATTAGACCAAGTGTATCATTGTGGGGTGCACTAGTATTGTTCATGAAGAAGAAGGATGGTACTCTTAGATTGTGCATTGACTATAGGCAGCTGAATAAGGTGATGATTAAGAACATGTGCCCATTTCTGAGGATTGGCACCTTGTTTGATCAGTTGAAGGGAGCAGTAGTGTTCTCAAAGATTGATCTACGATCAGGATATCATCAGGTACAAATCAAATAAGAGGACATCTACAAGACTGCCTTCAAGACCAGGTACGGGAATTATGAATTTGTTATGGTTCCATTTGATTTGACTAATGCTCGAGCTACTTTTATGTGTTTGATGAATAGTGTGTTGCGCCCTTATCTTGAAACATTTTTTATTGTATTCATTGATGACATCTTGATATATTCTAAGAATGAGGAAGAGCATGCCAAGCATTTAGCATCAATATTGAGATTGCTAATAGAGCATCATTTGTATGCTAAGCTTAACAAGTGTAGTTTCTTTCAGACAAAAGTACACTAATCGGGACATGTTGTTTCCAATAATGGAATAGCGTAGATTAGGAGAAGATAAAGGCTATCATGGAGTGGGCAGCTCCTAGAAATGTGGAGGAAGTTAGATCATTCATGGGATTAACAGGTTACTACAGGGGGTTCATCAGGAAATTCTCATGCATTGCATATCCTATTACATCATTGCAGAGGAAAGCTAAGAAGTTTGAATGGACAAAGGAGTGTGTAGCCAGTTTTGAGCAGTTGAAGGAATTGTTGACAAATGCTCTAGTGTTAAATATTACAGATATGGATAAAGAGTTTGTAGTATGTACAAATTATTTCAAGAAAGGGCTTGGTGGAGTCTTGATGCAGGAGGGACAAGTGACATGTTATGAGTCTAGGAAACTAAATGAGAATGAGTAGAACTATGTGACTCATGATCTTGAGTTGGCAGCTATTATTCATGCCTTAAAGATGTGGAGACATTATCTTCTTGAGAGGAGGTTTATTTTGATGAGTGATCACAGTGGGTTGCGATATTTGTTTGACTAGCCGAATCAGAATGTCAGGAAAGTCAGATGGTTGACTACTCTTAGTGAGTTTGACTTTGAGATTAGGTACATTAAGGGAAAGGAGAACAAGGTTGCAGATGCTCTCAGTAGGAAAGTGCAATTGAACCATGTTGTAGTAGTGAGCTCATATGGCACAGATTTATAGGATCATATATTATAAGCAGGACAATAGGATTGCAGGTATAGGGAGATTATGCACAGGCTACAGTAGAGTACAGATGATTAGGATGTGGATTATCATCTTACAATAGATGGCTTGGTGAAATTTAGGGACAAGATCTATGTGCCATATGATAGTGAACTCAAGAAGCTTATCTTTATGGAGTTTCATGTAAAACCATATTCAGGTCACCCAAAATATTAGAAGACGTTGACAATAGTTAAGAAGTTCTACTAATAGCCGAATTTGAAGAAGGAAGTGACAAAGTTTGTGGCAAGATGTTTGGACTATTAGTAGGTCAAAGCAGAGTGTAAGCATCTAGGTGGATTTCTTCAGCCTCTTCCGATACTAGAGTGGAAATGGGGGGTCATTTCCATGGATTTCATTACAGGTCTTCCAAAGACATTGAGGCAGCATGATTCTATCATGGTTGTCGTAGATAGGTGGAACAAGGTAGCACACTTAATTCTAGTAAAGACTACTTATTCATCTAGTGACTCAGCACAGGTCTTCATCAGGGAGATCATGAGATTGCATGGTGTTAAAAATAAGATTGTGTTAGACAGGGATACCAAGTTCACTTCTAAGTTTTGGAAGGAGTTGTTTTCAGGATTGGGGACAAAATTGAACTTCAGCACAACTTATCATGCACAGACAAATGGACAGACAGAGAGGGTCAACAGGATATTGGTGGACATGTTGAAGATGTATGTCATTCATCAATAGAGGAGATGTGAGGATTACCTTCCATTGGTTGAGTTTGCATACAACAACGATTATTAGGAGTCACTAATCTGTTTGAGGCACTGTATGGACAAAGTTATAACACTCCCATCGGCTAGAGTTATCTAGTGAACAGGGTACTTATTGGACTAGACATGTTGGCAGACATCGAACAAGAAATGGAGGTTATAAATAAGAATCTAAAAGTAGCATGGGATAGGAAGAAAATTTATAGAAACTAGCATGGGGTATCTAAGGATTTTTAGGTTGGGGAGCATGTGTATTGGCACATCAAGCCCAAGAAGATCTCCTTGAGGATTGGATCATGTTCCAAATTGGAACCACGGTACTGCAACCCTTTTGAGACCCTTGAGAGGATTGGACCAGTGGCCTATAGACTTGCATTAACTCCAACATTGAAAGTCCATGATGTTTTTCATGTTTCATTACTTAAAAGATATGTAAAGGATGTTGATCATGTTATTGATTGGTCTATATTACAAGTGGAGCAAGAAGGACAATTCCATCCAGAACCCCAATGCATATTGCAGCGAAAACATCTCATGCTTTGGAACAAAGAACTCAAGTAGGTTAAAGTGTAGTGGAAGCAGTTTGGGCCCGATGAAGCTACATGGGAGATCGTTGATCAGACGCAGGCTATGTATCCTTCATTTTTTGCCGATGAAGGAAAATGAATCTTGGTATTTGTACATATTTATGTATGGTTGCTATTGTAAATACCACAATGAGATAAGTTATAAAGCTTCAAAAAGTGGTATGGTTTTTATATTTTCATGTTGTCATGATGATTTTGCTTTTGAGAAGGATGTTATTGTAAATACTACAACGAGTTGGGTTATAAAGCTCCATAGGCAGTAGGTTTTTTCTCTTCAGCGGTTTTTCTAGGTCTAGGTGTGGTTTAACACCAAGGACAGTGTTCCCCTAAGGGGGAGGGGTGTGTAACATCGTCGGGTTAAAATCCCATGGAATAAAAGTTAATAAAGGTAAAATAAGACCACGGGTAAGGGACACTTATTCCAAGCTGAATGTTGGGAAAAATATCCTAGTGGGCATCACTTGTTGTCTTTTATGGCTAAGGGAAATTGGCAAAGGCAATGGCTAAGGCTTTGGAAATGCAAAATGGCATTAATTGGAATTTTATTTATGAAAATAATGGAAATTAGGAGAAAGGTGAAAGGTCAGAGGTTGCATGTGAGGAGGAAAATGAAGAAAAATAATAGAAAATTGAAGAAAATAGAGGCCTCATTAATAAAAAGTCTTCTGAGGATCAATTTGTACATTTTTTCAGTTCAGTTTTGGAATTAGCTTCAAAGAGGAGAAGAGCACCAAGAGGAGAAAGAAAGTAAGAAAGCAAGCAAAGGAAAGAAAAGAAGGAAAAGGAAAGCAAAGTAAGACAAGGATCAAGCAACTTCAGTGGGAATACTTGCAGGTAACAGATTTCATGTGTGATTTCCTAGTGGTTTTGACATGCATGGTATGTGCATGTTGGTATATCTTTCTTTTGTTGTCATTGACATGAATTTTTCCAGGATTCCACAGTGGATTTAACCTTTCCTTTTATGGATAGACATGGTGTGATGGTATTTTTCTCGATTTGAGCTTTGGATTGCCATATGGTTTTGAAATCTAGGATGAGGTGGTCTCAGGAAAAATCCTAAAGGCCTAGGAATCCCTTGATCAGTGATGGTGGGATACCTGGTAAATCCCGAGGGTGGAGACAGGAAAATTCCTCAAGGATGGTGAATAAATTTGGAGACATCCAAGCTAGGTTTGGTTTTGTGATCTCGGTACTGATTTAGGTGTAATCATGGTATGGAGACAGTGTAGGTAGTCTAACCTATGGATTCCCTTGGTTTATCCCATGAGATCCCACATTCATGCTTGGAATATGGCACGGGGTGATTAGCTCAAGAGAGACTTGGCTAGCCAATCTATGGTTGGGTGGAATGTGGAAGTCCTGAACCTTGTCGGTATTTTCTTATGTTTAGTAAAAGCTAAGTTTCTCTTTATTTTGGTAAGGAAGTACTGGATATTATTTGGATTTAATGGTTGTTCCCTTATTGTTATTTATCTAGTTGTATTCTAGTTATAAGAATGGTTATATGAAAGTTCTTAGTCATGGCTCTACTCATGTTTTTACTTTTAACTGAATAAATAGTGAATGCAAGACCTAATTGATGATATGGCAGCTACTTTGAGAAGGTAGAAACCCTTCTTTTTAAATCTCAGTTAAGTTTTCAATCTCTAATGTTCATAATTGCATTGATGACCTATAGGTTTCATATCTACGAAGTGGCTGACAAAATGTCAGTCCCAGTTAGGGATGGTCAGGTCAAATCCTGGTACCAGTTTCAGTTTGTAAGCATTGTTTGCGTGTATTTTATGAGTTCTAGAAGTTTCAAGGATTAGCCCCAGCCCTGGAAAGTAGCCTTAATTCTTGTAATCGCTAGCAAAACAATATAAGAAAAAGGCTAGAGTCACACTGATGTGGGCTTATGGGAGTGACTTGGAACCCATAGCCGCATGGAGGCCTTGGAAAGGGAGTGACTAGGGCTCAAGGTCAGGGAAAAAGTGAGTTGTCTAAGGGGTTGGACACCTGGGGGGTTTGGGTTACTCCTGGAGGTCCTGTGGCACCTCAGGTAGGTCAGTAAGGTCTTTAGTTGTTGACTTCATTTCCTTAAGGTCACATAGGAGGTCAAGTAATATCATAGTGACCCTCAACTCATGTTTACCCTAGGCAAGCCGATGAAAGTGGGTAAATGTGGGAGGAGGCCTTATAGATGGTCAATTACTCAGATAAAAGCCTTTCAAAGACAGAGCAATATAGATGGAGGCCAAATATGAGGACAATGGGATGAATGTGATAAAAACAAGGATAATATATTGTAACGCGACTCAAGGGGACTTGGAACAGACTCCATATATGCAAGGGTGACTCTTCTAAGATGATATGAACAAGGGTGACTTGATGATGTTTCCACATGGGGGAGACTAAAAAATGACCATAAAAACATGAGTGAAAAATGGTTAGTCATGATGAAAATCAACACATGAGTTGACGAGTGCAAAGGTAAAGTGGTACCGGAGTACATGTGGCTCATATGAAGAATTTCAATTTTAATAAGCAGTAAAGTGAGACTTTGTGGAAAAATGCATTCCTAGTGAAGTGTCAAATTACTAGAAAAAAGAGAGACCCATTATAGAACTCGGTGAGAGATTTCCAATGATGCTAATGGTTTGTCAAATCGAGCTACGGTTTGGTCACAATGGGAAACAAAAAAATCTAGGGTTTTTCTTATAAAAGGGCTTCTTGCCCCCAAATCCAATTCCTTTTCATAGTGAGTTGTTGGATAATTTGGAGAGGAGGAGGAGGCCATAAATCTTGAGGAGATCATAGCATACAAACCAACCATCGGAATTGGGATCTGCGAGTTGTAGGTAGGTGGGCTAATATTACTCATCAGTTTTGGTGGATTAGACCTTTAGATTAGGGCTTCAGATCGGTGGGGGAAACCCCTGTTGTTCCTCATAGTTGCAACACAACTATTTGCCTCTTTTTTGCATTCTGGAATGTAGAAAATGGGGCAAAAAGTGTGTCCAACGTTATTTTGAAGGGAAAAATTATGTTATGGACTTAGAAGAAAAGCAAGTCTGGGGGTCTCTGGTAAGCTGAAACTAAGAACCAGAAGAGGACGCTTTTTACTCTGAACTTAAAAAACCTGATGGTATTTTTCAGGTGTGGCAGAGCTAAAGTTTCGATGGAGAGAATGATATTTTGATACTCTTCGTGCTAAGGTTGAGGGGAACCAAGCAGTCAGAGGGGTTCTGGCACAATATGGGTTTCTTAAGTTCTTGGAGAACCCATTGATGAGGGTTGGTGAGCCACTATTTTCCAAGGTTGTGAGTTATTAGGATCCAAATCAGGAGGCCTTTGTGGTACAAAGGCATATGATTGAGATCACTATCCAGGACATATACTTTTTGATAGGATTTCCACCCTTGGGGGTGGTGGGGGAGATACATCCAGTGTTGCCTCGTGGGAGGCATATAGGGGAGTTTGTGGAGTGTCATTGTGTGCCTGGTGCTCATGCAAAGAGTACAACTTATCCGTAAACTGCAATGGATATTCCACTGGACAGTTCATCACAACATATCTAATAATATTATATTAAAAATATGAGATTCTACACTATTACAATTTTATTTAATTTCTAGATGTGTAAAATTATTTGTAATTAGTGCATGCATGTAAAACTAAATCAAGAATAAAAGTAGAGAATGAAAAAATAACCTCACACACACATAATACACAATATATTCTCTCTAGGAAACCCTTTCAGGAGAAAACCCAACTGGAAGGTGAAGTCGCTTCACTCTCTTTCTCTGTTTGGAAATATGGCTGCAGATACAAAGAAGTAATATATGTGACCCATGGGCTGCTACAATGCACAAATCCTCTCTGTTTTCTCTACCTCCTATCTCTCCTAGCTATCTGTGTTCAACTGTGGAACAAAATTCTCTCGAAAGAATGGAATGCCTCTTCCTCCTAGTTGCCTGGTTATAACACAGTCGGATAGCCTACTAGTGGTTAAGTTTGACTACATCAACTCTTAACTAGTGTTATAAAATAGACTCTTCTAGAGTCTTTTATATCAGAAACACATGGCTAGCCCATTTTCCATGAATAATGGGGGTTGATGTGGCATCCTCTTGAACTATAGGTGTGAAAACAGGAAGGTCAACATCTAAGTGGCATAACATTTGAATACGGACTCTGATTGGCGTGATTCTTATGCTGTTGGAAAGCTCTCTATGTGTAGAATATCATAAAAAGGTGCTAAACTTGAGAGGAAAAGTTTTACCACCAAAGAATTTCATTTGATGCCCCAAAATGCTCTCGGAAGGTTTTGTACCCCATCTCGCCAAACTAGGTC
Organism: Pinus tabuliformis; assembly: GCA_031772625.1. Classification (NCBI taxonomy): domain Eukaryota; kingdom Viridiplantae; phylum Streptophyta; class Pinopsida; order Pinales; family Pinaceae; genus Pinus; species Pinus tabuliformis. The sequence goes on from CM062804.1 coordinate 1,589,257,299, forward strand.
CCACCAGTAAAAATGGTCCCATGAGATGATTCCTCCACTTTTTCCACTCCAAATGCATAAATATGGATGAAAACAAATATATTGATCCAATTCAGATCAACAACCATCTAGAATAATGAATTAGAGGGACTCGAGACATGGACTACAACTGCAACAGTGGTGTAGATTTTGGGGCCTTTCATCACATCACTGGGGGATAAATGATGCTTGTGGAGAGTGTACTGGCAGGGACCTACTATGGGTGGAACCAAATTATGTTTTTATTGTTGAAATGATAGTTGATACTATGCAAGTAATAAACCAATGATATATGCTCATTTGGGATAGGTGCATGCTCATTCTTCTTTGAGAAGATCCCTGCCATCCATCCATATATACATATCCGTGATGCGGACCCATAGGAACCTAGGATGTGTCTTTGGGGGTAGCTACTGTGACGAGTTGGAGGATGGGGAGTCAGATGGGTGTTCTAACCTAAGTTATTTGCTCATTGGGACCAGATGCTATTGTACATAGATGACTATCCATATAGTGGAATGAACTCCCAGGAAGATCTTGACATACCACTCCTGCCAGGATGAGCATGGGGTCCATATCATAAGTGATAGTGCTATATTTTGGTTTCATGTAGAGTTTAGAAAATATATGTATGTGTTACTAATTTCCAAAATTGTGGTATGAAGATATAGCACCCGTGAGGCCAACAAGATATGCAATATGAGCCACAACATCTAGGGCTACAGATCATAGAGGTTCGACATCACATCAGAGATAATATAGTGATGTGCTACTGGAGGATCTTGAACATATGTTTGACTTGCTACTGATCGGGGTGATAGAGAGAAGATGGCATGAGCTAGAAGATCAATATACATATGTTTGCACTAGGATTCCCTTTGAATGGTGTGGTATAACGAGGTACATAACTATGCTTGGTCATGAAGTTCAATACCTACAGGCGGGTGGAATGGAGCCACTGGCATGAGATCCACTAGAGGAAAGTGATTAGGCATAGGGACATGTGGGCCCCCATTTTTGTATGTAAGATGCTATGGAAATGTTAGATGTATTTAGAGTAGTGGACTCCAAACACTATATGTTGGATGTTATGATACATAATATGGTAATGCATATTTTGTGACAATTGTGATTCACCATTTTTTATGCTAAGTATGTATTCTTGTATATGCATGTGATAAATGCCAATCTAGAATGTTATTTGCAATGGTTTCTACATAGTTATTTTGTGCTCTAGGAACATGACTAAATGTAATGGATTCAAATTCACATACCAAAATATTAACTCGCAGATATTTTCTAAATAGGATAGGATTATGCACATGATAAACGTCGTTCAATTGCATGACATGTAGAAAGGAATCAAGACAAACATGAATTTGAAGGATGCGATGATCAAGGGTAATGGCTAACAAACCTTTAACTGCACAATATTCAGCCTAGTTATTGGTGGTAGAGCCAATGTAGACGTCGTTGTAGTGAACTAACAAATGCAAAGGGGTGAAAATGGCCCAAGTTTCTGAGGCTAGATTCCTTGATAAGAAACTCACACCATTGGCATAACCGATATGAGGTGTGGATGATGGATCGATCTAAAAGACGTAAGAAGACAATGAATGAGATGATGGGGGATGCAAGCTACCTATATGCAGAAAGAAAAAAAGATGGGAATTTCTATAGGAAATGTTATGCGTACAATTTCTTCTGGTTGAGTGCATTACGAAGATTAGGAAGGATTTCACCTTCTGGACCCTCTAAAAGGTATGCCTCATTTCCAAAACACTTACAAATGATGTAAGGACTGAGCCATAATTGTTCAAACTTCCCATGCCTCAAGACATCATGAGCTTGGTCATAAATGAGAACAAGGTCTCCTTTGTGAAAGGTACGAGGGTGGAATTTATGGTCAAATTGATATTTGGTGCTTTTTTAGGCTGCTTCAATGGTTTGCAATGAAACACAACAGTCTTCATTGGCGCGCTCAAGAAAATTAAGTCTTTGTTCTAAAGGTTGGGTGTTCGGGAGGAGTTCGACAATAAGGTGGAGGGATGGGATTTCACTCTCGATTGGTAAGACTACCTCCCATCCAAAAACAAGGTGGAAAGGAGTGAACCCGATGACAGTTTTTACATAGGTTCTATAGGCCCACAATCTAGGGAAGAGAATAAGGTGCCAATTGGTCTTGTGTTTATTTACCATCTGCTGAAGCATAGTTTTAAGAATTTTATTGACAAATTCAACTTGGCCATTGCCTTGGGGGTAATAAGATAATGAATATTGGTGTTCAAATCCCAATAGTGAGGATAACTCATACCATATCTCATCTTCGAAGTGTCGGCCATGGTTGGAAACCAATTACTTCGAACCCCGAATCAAGCAATAACATGGTTAAAGAAGAACAAGGTTGCAGTAGCTGCAATGTTATTGAACGTGGGGATGGCTTCAACCCATTTTGTGAAATAGTCGACGACAATGATAATATACTTATGGTTATTAGCATATGGGGGTCGAAACTCCATAAAGTCAATAGTCCATTTACAGAAAGGGCCAACTACGATGACAGGGTGGAGGGGAGTAGGTAGAGATCGAGCCTTAGGGGCGTATAATTGACAATTGGAACGGTCGTTGACTACCTCAATGCAATCACTAAGAAGAGAAGGACAAAAGTATCCATCACGCATGATTTTCTAGGCAGTGTCCATTCCAGAGAGATGACCACCACAAGCGCCACTTGTGACAAGCACTGAGCACTTTCTTAGCTTCAACATCAGTGAGACAATGACGAAGGATAGTATCAACATCATGATGATAAATATCGTCGTCGATGAGGAGATAGCGAGGGGCTTGATGTCGAATACGTCATCGATCATCATGAGTAAGGTGGGGGAAAATTTATGGGTTTAAAAATAGGTAAGGATGTCTTCATACCAAGGATCATTTGAGCTTATAGTGGACAAGTGTTTTTCTCAAAGGTCGTCATTCACCGACGATTTTAGTGCACCAGTAGGACATTTAGAAATGAGTTCAACAAGGGCTAAACCTTTCTTACTCTTGGGTGTAATGAATTCTAGATCTAATTCTTGAAGGATAGTGATCCAATGAGCATACTTCCCATTGATGATCCATCTATTGAACAGAAATGCCATGGGGTTGGACTTAGTCACAATTTGGTAGTACACATAACGATATAATGATGAAGTTTTTGAACAAAGAACACAATAGTCAGCGCCAACTAGTCTTCACGGGAATAGGACACAGGGGTATCATTAAGGTTCTTATTGACATAATATATCACATGCTCATTTCCAAAACCATCTTCTTGGATTAAGACCCTGACAACCAAATAATTGGAAGATGAGATATACAAGATGAAGTCCCTTTTGAAGTTAGGTGGGATAATCAAGGGAGTGGAAGTGAGAGCACATTTGAGGGCATCAAAAGACTGTTGAGCTTTTTCATCCCAAATGAATGGAATGTTAGATTGAAGGAGTCTAAGAAACCCATGAGCAGTGGTGGCATAGTTAGGAACAAACCGATGAAGAAAGTTGGATTTTCCTTGGAGGCTTTGTAACTAGTGAAGAGTGCGAGGAGGAAGTTTGAGAATTGCTTGAAATTTGAGAGGGTCAAGAGTGCAACAACTTTGGTTGATTTTCTATGTAAAAAGATAAATAATACTAAGGTTATGGGACATGTATTCCAAGTTGAATGTTGGGAAAAACATCCTAGTGGGTGTTTGTTTGGTTTATTATGGCTAAGGGGAAATTGACAGAGGCTTTGGAAAAGGCATTTGAAATGCCAAAGAGACATTAATTTGCATTTTATTTATGAAAGTAGAGGAAATTAGGAGAAAAGGAAGGTGAAAGGTCACAGGTTGCATGTGAGGAGGAAAATGAAAGGAAAAATAACAGAAATGAAAGAAAATAGGAGCCTCATTAATGAAAAGGCTTATGAGGATTAGTTCACATACTTTTGTCAGTTTTAGCTTGGAGCTCTCTCTCTCTATTCTCTCTCTCTCATACTCTTGTACACTTAGAGAAATATTGGAGCATTCTTGGAGCACTCTAGTTTTCATTGGATTTGGAAAAGAAGGTAAAGGAAAATCAAGAAAGCGCAAGGGGACAATGAGATCAACAACTAAAATGGGATTTCTTTGAAGGTATCGAGTTGCACGCATGATTTCCTTGCTAGATTTTGAATGATGGTATATGCATGCAGTTATGTGGTTATGATCTGTCATTGGCATGGAGGATTTCCTGGGTTGACAGTGGTTTTGCATAGCCTTTTCATTTCCTTGATAGCCATGGTGTTGTGGGTTTCCCATTTGTTTTCTGAATAGTTCTCATGTTACTTATGGTTGTGGGTTGAGTAACGAGTTATTAGTTCCTCGATCCTTGGTTGGACAAACACAATGGAAGCCTTGTAACATCTTGGGTTGAGTTGCTAGTCCTGGAATCCTTGGTTGGACAAACACTCTAGAGATTGGTGGAAATTTTGAGTTGAGTTACTAGTTTTGGAAGCTGGATAGGAGCAAACACTATGGAGCCCTAGACAACTTGGATAGAGACCGATATGGTGATGGTTAGTGATGTCTAAGGGTTAGGTGGAATCACTAGTTGAGGGTTGAGGTGGTTTGGCCTATGCAAGCCCTGGTTTGGTTTTAATTGGTTTATTCCATGAGATCCCACATTCATGCTTGGAATATGGCATGGGGGTGATTGGCTAAAAGAGAGATTTGATTCAACCCAATATATGGTTGGCTGGTACGTGGAATTTCCTGACTTGGTTGGATTTGCATATGTTTATAAGTTCTCTTTTTCCCTTATATTTCATGCGTAAATTTATTTGTTATCATGTGGATTTGATAGTTGTTCTATCATTGTTATGATTTTGGTTATATGATTGTTATAAGCATGGTTTTATGACAGACTTGAGTTATGGCTCTCATCATTTTTTGGTTAGTAAATGAAATATTAATGAATACATGACCTAATAGATTTTATTGTAGCTAATATGAGAGGGTAGTGGACCTTCTTGATGATTCTCAGATAATTATGATGCGCCTATGTTCAAATGTGTATTTATCACTTGTAGATTTCATATTCATCATATGTTTGACAAAATGTTTGTGATGGTTAGGCTTGGTTAGGTCAATTCCTTGATCAGGTTTTGTGTTAGAGGATTTTCCTTGGTGTGATTTTTTGTCTTATGAAGTCTCATGAAGTTATGGTTAGCGGTCTGGAGACTAGCACTGAAAAAGTGGCTCAAGTATCGTGGTAGTAGGCACAGAACTTGCTAAAAAAGATGACAGTCTCTCCCTTGTAGGATTATGGGAGTGACTGGAGGCCTATAGTCGAATGGATATAGGTTTTTGCATGTGACTAGGAGTTTTGTTAGTGAAAAATCAATCTGACTTAGGGTTTGGGCACCTAGAGGGTGGTTTAGCTCCTGTGGGTCCTATAGCTCCCGAGGAAGGTTAGTAAGGTTTTGGTTTGTTTATTCCACTTCCTTAAGGTGGTCTAGAAGGTTGAGTCATATCATAGTAACTCTTCATCACATATTTACCCTAATGGACTTTGTTAGCTACCTATACCAATAGGTTTCATATTTCATGATTGACAATGAAAAGGTCCAAATATGCTCTGCTTTGATGATGCAAAAATCACATATTTCCATAAGAATACAATCTGTGCTTATAGCTTGATGGGGACTCAAATTTTGATGGATGGTCCAACAGTCTAAACTGGATCATGTCATGTTTTAAATTTTCAGTTGTAGAATAGAGAAAGGAGTCTGTCCAAACTGTTTAATCTTGGCAGACAAGTAGTTCAGGTAGAGAAGAAAAGGCTCCCAACAGCTTAATCTGGGACCTTGGAAGAAATAAGGGTAGAAGTAGATAGAAAAACAAAAGAAAAAGCCAAAGAAAAGAAAAGGCAAGTAAGGGTCTGCAAGCCTAAATGCACCCTTCAAGAAGAAACAAAAAATGCTAGGCAAAATAGCTGGGTAAGTAGATGGGGTTGCAGAAGTGGTATTCATTTCAGATTTGACCTTGATGGTCAAGATGAGAAAAGAAAAACAAAGAAGCATGTCTAACTTCCCAATTATCCCTTTTCCCACTCATTACTAACATCCCCTCATCAATTGAATTGCTTAGAAAACTTGAGGTTTGATGGTGGTTTTATTCATTGAAAAGCCACATTTCTTGTCTAAAAATTCTTTTCATTTTGATCTACTCCCTAAAACTAAGTAAGTTTCAAATAAACTTAGTAATCCCCCCCCTCATTCACATTTCCCCCCATATTAACTCTAACTCTACTATGTAATTCCCCTATGTTACCTTTCCCCTACTATTATTAACACCATGGTGTATAAACCCCAAATTTTGTATAAATATCCCTCCCCTTGGCATTATAAGCCAATAAATCCTCTGTCAGGGATCAAATTGGCATCTAGTCACTTTGATGAACCTAAACCTCACCCCTCTCCCTTCTTTGAAGTCATTCCACATTAAGCCATTGCTTGTAAAGAAAAAACCTTGCAAAAAACCCCTCCTACCCATAACCCCCTTTGAAACTATGAAATAACCCAAAAAACCCACCTTTTGGCACTTATCCAAAGTTTCGGCGCGTATATTTGATTTTTCAAAATACATTGAAAAACCTTACAAAACACCATACCCCGATGGTCTTCCACCAAGCGCGCATCCCAAAAAATATATTTTTAAATCCCGCCCCCCTTCCGTATCGCTCGATCGCTTCATCAACCCGTCAGCCGTCCGATCGAGCGCCTCTGATCGGACGGCCCTTATGCATATCGGGTTGGTCCCCACGCCCGACAGTTAGCGCCCGAGAAACTGACGAAGGGTTACGTCAGTCCTCGGCCACGCGTCACCTTCTCAGTCTCTCGGAGCGGCCTCTAACAAAACCGGGGTCGTATGGTAAGCGGTCCGAGAAAATCGTTACCACTGTTTCACTTACCGCCCGGTTTTGCTGGTCCCATGTCATGCCCACGTCAGAGCCACGTCGCTGCCACCCCGCCGTCGCATCACCTCATTCGTCCGTCCCTTCGCTGACATGTCTGCCACTTCAGCATATCCATGGACCAACCAGGACCTGCCACATCACCCGGTGACGTCATGCTGACGTCATCCGACTCCGACCCCACCCGATGACGTCATGCTGACGTCATCCCAAAAACGCGCCAATATTGCCAAAAATCTATTTTTAGGCCAAAATTTCGTGTTTTTTCTACTTTTGCCGAAAGAGACTGTTGTTGTTCCTGCATGAATTTAACGACCAGACCAACGCCAACCTGCACTGTTCGACTCCAAACCGCGGGCGCCTCCGTCGTACCTGCATTTGCAACTGTCAGTGGCAATCTGCAAGGTATTTCTCGAAATTATTCTCTGCACCTGGTTTTTATCCAAATTTCTGCAAACAAACTGTTAAGGGAGTGTTAAAACACTGAATTCACCGTCTAGTATCCAGTAACCTGTGCCTATTTCCCTCTGGCAAGGCAACAAACAGTTTACAAAACCTGCATTTGACTGAAACAACCTGAATTCACAGGTAGCTCGCGCAATTGTGAGCTAGAAACCTCTGCTGGCTAAATTCACCATAGAAAAGTTCTGGTCAGCCCTGCTATTTGTCTTTATCAATCCGTTAAACAGTATTTCAATTGTTGTGTGCTCAATTCACCCTCTGGTCCCTAAAATTCACACTTTCATTGTAAGGAATCACCTCTGTGTTGTTCTTCTTACTTCAACCAATTCACCTGCAAGTCAGAAGCTTAATAGACCATGGAAACTCCAATTGCACTGAACATCAAGCCTCTCAATACCCCTCACAGGGAGTTAGAATGGAAAGCTCTGGGAGATATGGATTATCAGATGTTAGACTATTTTCCATTAGGCTCTAAATATAATATTCAGTTGCTAAATGAGTTGAAAGCCCAGCACCTTAGTGGAGCTGACATCCTAGGCATTTGGGACTCAAACTTGCCCATATACAACCTCCCCCAGGTAAATCCTATGCCAGAATTGATCCACAGATGCCAGGAGTGCTATGATCCATGCAAAAGAGCTGTTCTCAGCCCCACAGGCTCAATTCTGTTCCATATCACCCCAGAGAGCATAAATGAGATGCTGCATTTCCACACTGCAAAACCATTGACCCCCCTCTACATGCAGAACTTGATAAAGAAGGGGACTAAGTTGTCAAATGACCAGATCATCAAAATCAATCAGTTGTTCATACAACCAGGCTCTGAAGCCATCAGAACTCCTCCTATTGGATATGCATACTTAAATGAATTGGGCAGAATGCTAGTGGATTGATCAGCTATGTCCTAGGGTTCAGGGGAGTGGAGGATGTGGATGATAGTATAATGGCAATGCTGTCTATATTCTCTCCTGGAAAGCCTCCAGTTGTACATTATGACTATGCCACATATATTGCGGATAGGATCCATGACCAGCTAATGAATCTGCAAAGGGAAAGACTGTTCAGATACACTTCGTACATTTACCATCTATTCTTGTTTTATCAACCAGGCAGCTTCCTCATTCCCCTGAAGCAAGTTAATGCCCAGGGGAATCCAAGGTCAGTTGTGTTTTGGACCTCTGTTTTTCATTGCACCTCTATATCACCATACACATACTATGAGTTCATAGACTTGTTCATTCATCCAGCTATGACATTATTGTATGGTGTTTCTCCTCCAAGGTTAACTGATGACATGAGGAGAATTCTCCATCTCTCCAAAACCTACAGCATTGGTAATTGGTACTTTTACCAACACCACACAGTGATCAGAGTATATGGCTGTGAGTTGAAGCCTTATAGGCTGCCAAGGTATGTCCCTATGAGACTTTTTGCCCTAGAATACTTCAGGAAATTTGGGAATGCCGACTACCTCCACTTCCAAAGTAAGAACAAGAAGGCACAGTTGAAGGTAAGGAGCCAGCTGGGCCCTTTCCTATATAACAAAAGAGAGGAGGGATGGAAAGAGGCAAATAGTATCCTAGAGGCCCTCAAACTGCAAACTAGTTTTGAGTGGATACCCTATGACCCCAATCATTTTGTTTCCCTCAGGAGGATAAAATACAAATTGGGTACCTATTCACATATGAGGCTGCCTGAGATTGAGCAGTATGCCAATGCATTGAGCTGGAAAGAGGGCACCCTAGAAGAGGAAATTACTAGTGAAGAGCTGCTAGAAAGAGAGGCTAGAAATATTCAAAAAGAAGCTGACTTGGAAACTTGTGGACAGGTCCCCCTCTCATATCAAAGACAACTTGGAGTAGCTGCCTCATCCTCAACAACACATCAGCAAGCTGCCATGAATACTCCACAGACATCCAACAAAGGCAAAGAAAAGCAGATGGAACAGCCACCTCCTATGACTGAAGAGCAAATGGAAACACTAGTGCAACAACAAGAAGAAATGATGCAGCAGGAAGTGCAGCAACAAACACAACACCAACAGCAAGAAGAACAAAGACAGGAGCAGCCTGTCCAGCAAGAGCAAACAGTGGAAGCCCCTAAATCCACTGAACAAACTGTGCCTCCAAGGCAAGAAACTTCAGCTGAGGCATCAATCCTCCAAACTCCACAAAAGGAGGATACAAGCAGGAAAAGGGACAGAGAGACTCCCCTTACAACATCAGCAACTCATGGGGAGAAAAGACAGAGAATCAATCCCTTCTCAGAGGAAGAAATGCCAATGGGACAGTCTTTTGGTATGGTCCCACCCAGCAGGGAAGCATCAGCAAGTTCCTTTCAACAGGAACAGGATAGAGCAATGGGAGGAGAAGTGAGTTCCTCAAATCAGCAAAGGGAAGGTGGACTCAGCATTAAACAGTAGTTCATCGACATTAAGAGGAGAAACGAGCCCATCAAGATACATCTGTATAACCATCTGTTAAACATGGCTCCCACCAATCAACAAAGACTCATGTCTGCATATGATGTGCAGGAAGGCAAAATGATCATGAGTCATTTTATGCCAACAGCAGTGCAGCCCCAATCTGCCTCTGACTACTTGAGGACCAACCTGGAGGTCCTTGCCAAGGATATCCACCCAATGGACAAAATAGAACTGCATAAGCAAACGGGTGAGATGGTCTATGCTTCCCTGGCAGACCAAACATTGGATAACTACAGGCTACAAAATAGCCTTAACAACACAGCTGCTCAGCTTGAGTTGGAGAAAGCATCCTCTCAAGCAAAGGACAACAGAATTAGGTCCTTAGAAGACATCATCATAGAGATTGGGCATGATCCCAAAGATATCAAGGGCATACAAGAGATATTAAAGTTGAGGGATGCAGACATGGCAGCTTTGAGGAGAAAGATCAAACTCCCAGCCACAATTCACCCTCAAACAGATGATGTTGCCCAGCAAAGACATGATCAAGAGGCCACAACCTTGTTGGTATCTCTGTACAAGCAGCTAATCCAAACTCAAGAAAAGCTGGGAGAATCAGAGGCTGCAAAGGCAGCATTACAGGCAGCCTTGAAACAAAGAGAAGAAGGTCAAACCTCCCAGCCTCCTCCTGAAGTAATCAACCTTGAGGAAACTGCTCCCATTATTACTCCTCCTCCTCAACAGACAGAACCTACAGCACCAACTACATCGACAGCTGCACCAACAACAGAGCAGACTCATAGTCTGGATATGCGGAAGCTTCAAAATGAAATTCAAGTCCTGGAAGCTCAAATGTTAGAGCTTAATCAAGCCAAAGAATCTTTGGCTAAAGTAAATGAAAGGTATGATAAGAGCAAACAGAATGTGGCTGAGAAGGAAAGAGATATAAAAGCTCTCAAAAAGAGAATAACTGAGCTTGAGAAAGAGCTCACACTAGATAAGGTGACAGCAGAGCTCAAGACAGTCCTATGGGCCAATATTGGCCAGTCCATTACTGATCAGTGGCAGTTCATTGAGACCATAGATGAGCAGTCAGCGCTCATTACAAAGGCAAATAGGGAGATACACAGAGCAAGAGCAAGCCTTGGCAACATCCCTGATGCTGCCAATAGGATGATCAACATATTGAATAACATGACAAGCTCTCAACTGACCACCATGGGAATTGCTCACAGGACTGAGACAATCTCAATGGTTAAAAGGGTCCTGACAATAAGAAACCTGGTTGGAACATTAGAAAGGAGAACCCAAGATATGCAGACCGAAATCAACAGGTTCATGGACAGGTTTCAGGTGTTACAAAACAGAGGCCTCCCCAGCATACTAAGCAGTGTGGGAAGACTGCTTACCCATGAAAATTATGCTAAAAGGGTCAATGCCTTTGCTGCAAGTCAAATTGCAGGACAGCCCAGCACTTCAGCAGAATCAGGGCCAGCATCAGGGCAGACTCTCTACAATAGGGTGGAAAACCTGTTTTTCATCATGAACGAGATCAATCATCTGTTCGATGTGCCTCCAAATTTCTATAAATATACAGAAGCAGATGAAACCATAGAGGCAATTGTGAAGCACCAATTGCCCACACAGGAAGTCTGGAATAGATTGACACAGCTAATATTATCAAGCCAGAACCTGTAATGTTAACTTTTTTCAAATTTATAAGTGATCATACACACGGAAAATTTTGGTAGATAAGCATACAAAGGAAGGATGAAAGGCTGAGCCAACTCAGCAGAGCTATTCGGTCACCACAGCAGCAAGCACAGTCACAGGTGGCAGGGCCGAGAAGATACAGCGCAGCGAACGTAAAGACACATTTTCCAGCATTAAAGCAAAGCGTTCCAACCGACTCAGTGACCTCCAAAGGTCAAAATATCCTCTGACAGACTTAAAGAGCAGTTATGTTGCATTCAAAGCTGCAATAACTTCTTTTCTACTTTTCTGTACGAAGTAATGAAGATATTTCTCTCTCAGATGACTCAATGCCTGAGATATTTTGTATAAACATTTCTATAAAGTCCCCTTCGCATGAGTTTGCAAGGGTTGTTGTTGATTTCATTTCTATACTTCTGTTGTTGTACAACTCTCAGAGAAATAATACAAAAGGTGGATGGAATTTCCAAAGCTCTGTGTCCTTGATGCACTGTGGTGGCTGGCTGAATGTTACAGGATTCCTGCATGTTTCATAGCACAATAAGTCTTCTTCAAACCTCTGTGTTAAATGTTTTCTAGTCTTTCATTTTCTTTCATGTTTCTAAGTTTTACACTTAATGGCAAAGTAAAAGAATAGTTCCAGGATTTAATCATAGATTACCCTGAACTCAATCTAAGCTGTTATAAATGTTTTCGTCCAGATAGAGTAAATAAGGTGTAATTCTTAATTGCTACACTTTCAAGCTATATCTTTCACTGTGATAAATATTTTCAGGAATTCAAGTTTGCTCCTGAGGCATCTATCTCTTCCCCACACCCCAGCTTTAGTGGAAAATTCTTAAATGCTTTCCACTGGTTGTTCACATGTCACCTTCATAATCTAACTTTGTTATATGAAGTATTTAAATGGCCCTGTAATTTCAGTAAATCATCTCAAGGTTTCTAAACACTTGTAGCCACAGACTCCATTGCCCAATGGAATAAATTCATCTGCGGATTGCACACTTCAAGTACAGAAAGATATCCCTCAACCAAAGCATAAAACTAAACACCCTCATTTCATAGCTAGCCTAAAATCTCCACAGAACAGAGACAAATTATAAAGAGAGAGCCCTCTCTGATTACAGTGTGGCTAGGCACTGTAATCCAAAGATTGGTTAGTGGTTACCCCGGCCGTATTCCCTTGGGAGTCATAGGGAACAACCTGGGTGTTAACATAATTGGCGACTCCACTGGGGACTTCTTAGGATTTTCCAATTTCTATACATCTCTCAAAGTTGGAAAACAAGCCTGAAATCAGTCAGGAGGCCTTCAAAACTGTTTCTGTGTCACATTGACAGTTTTAGGGAAGAGCTTTTCAGTGAGTCTTCATCTCAGCTTTGAAATATATATAGCCATTTCAAAATCTTTATCCAGTCCTTGCAGATATAAAAACTTCCTATAAAATCCCAAAAAAAAAAAAAAAAAAAACAGTTAGAAGCTGGCTCCCAAGAAAAATCCACGCCATACTAGGGCAAATCCTGACCCTAATCCACCCATCATTGTTGATAATCCAAATACCATCCCTAGAAACATCAGGAGGCAGCAAAGGCAGGAGCAGCCTGCTGATCTAACCTCAAATTCAGATCATCCCAGCCTTATCTCTACTCCATGCAAGGTCCTTTTCCGGTCTACCCCTAGTTCCCCTAGTTCACCATCCACATCTCAAAGTCCTCCTCTCACATCTTCATCCACTGCACATATCCCCTTGACCAACACTCTAGGTTCACCCTTACTGGTCACCCCAGTGGTACCCACTGCTCCTATTATCCCAGCTGCCCCTGTTAATCCTCTAAACCCTGTAAATATGGCTAACAGATATGCACCCTTGCAGATACCAGCTAATGCTGCAGCTCTACCCCAAGATTACCAAACCAAAATCTCATATTTTGATTCCAATGGCCCTCTGACAGCTGTCCAGCATACTAAGAGGATGCAAGATCATTTTGAGACTTATGAAATAGATGATGACAGTGTGAGGATGAGGATGTTTGTTCAAAGTCTAACTGGGGATGTAAGAACTTGGTTTAGATCCCTGAATGCAAACTCCATCACAACTCCTGATGAACTGTATCAAGCCTTTACTAGTAGATGGGAGAAGAAGAAAGATCCTCTGCACATACTTGGGGAATATGACACTATCAAAAGAGGTCCCCAAGAGACTGTTTTGGAGTATTGTGCAAGATTTAACAATGTATATAACGCGATTCCACAAAATTTAAGACCTCCTCCTGATTTAGCCTTGTACAAATTCCCTGATGGTTTTGACCCTGACATGGCCTATCAGTTGAAGGAAAGAGATCCTCAATCCCTTGCAGAGGCCCAAAGGGTTGCTGTTACAGTGGAAGCCAACCTAATTGCCAAAAGAAACAGGGCAAGGTTGGAAAAGAGGACTGCTTTCAAAGAGGAACCCTCTGCCTTTGATCAGAAGCTGGATGCAATACTCAATGGAATGAAAAGATTAGGGGACAGAGTGGAATCGGTTGAGAGAAAATCATCATGGGAAGCACCACAAAACAACCCTCCTAGGAATCCAAATTTCAAGAGAACTCAAAACCCAAATGTTGGCAAGGCCAGTGCTGACCAAGACATAAGGCCCCCTTTCCAAGAAAATTATGCAGAAACTTCCACATCAACAGAGCCCAATGAAGATCCTGAGATTAATTTAATGGGCCTAGATGGTGAAAGTCAAGTTTTCTTAACACAAGAAGATCATGAGGACGATGAAATCAAACTGTTCCAAACTAAATCAGGTGAATCCTTTGACTTTAAGCAAGGCTATGACACTGTTGTTTATGAGGTCCATAAACAATACAAGCTGAGGAGCAGAACTATGAATGTAAACCTGCCTGAAAAGATAAAGGATAGTCAGCAGCCCGAAAGAGTCATAGTCACAGATCTTAATGACAAAACAAATTCACCTGCAGAAGAAGTGATTATTGTAGAGATCACTGAACCACTGTCCTTAAAACAGTAGCCTGTGGCCACTTCACCTTCTCATCCTAATTTGAATGTTACTCCCCAAGAGATGAGTAAAAGAGGCAAGTCCCAAAGTCAAGATAAAAATCAAGAAGAAGATTTGATGAACAAGGAAAGGACTGTTATCCATAACCCCAAGGCCCAATCTGAAAAACCCTTTGACTTAGAAACTGAAATTGGCAAACTAAAGATAGCAATTCCTCTTTCAGAACTAGCCAAGCATGACATCTATAAACTACAGATCAAAAAGTCCCTTCAACTCACTAGCAACAAAGATGATGTCAATGTGCTGGATGACACCCCAGAATTACTGTTTGGCCCGGAAGTGGATGGAAAAACGGTAGCCACAGGGGTATTACCTTTTTATGTCAGCTTACACATTCATGATAAAATACTACATAATGCAATGTTTGACTCAGGTGCCTCTCACAATCTCATGCCAAAAGCAGTCATGGAAAGATTGAATCTAGACATAACAAGACCATACAAGGACCTATTTTCCTTTGACTCCAGCCAAGTCAAGTGTCTAGGTCTCATAAAAGATTTATGTGTGTCTCTGGTTCAATACCCAAACAAGACAATCCTAATGGATGTGGTAGTTGCTGATATTCCACCTAAGTATGGGATGCTGTTATCAAGATCTTGGGGAGCTAAACTCCAAGGTTCCCTGCAATTAGACATGTCATATGCCACCATCTTTGTTTTTGGGCAACCAAAAAGACTGTACAGAGAAACACTCATGAAACACATGGTCAGCAGTGAAGAAAAGCCTCAAAACTTTCCCATATATGCTGTCCATTCAGACATAGACTCATACATCCTCTTCAATGACAGCACAACTCCCTCAAAAGGTGAGGTTGAAACCAAGGTACTCATACAAGAGGAAGACTCCAATGAAATGACAGTCAATCAAACACTAGATGCTGCTGCTGCCCTAGTTGTCAAGAATATCCAATCAAACGATGAGACTGTGCTAAAATACAAGCCAGATGAAAAACTACAACTTCAACTTACTTTGCCAGCCCATGAACAGATTGTTAAATCTCCCCCACAACAATATATTCTATGGTTCCTCGAATTTGATGGCTCAGTCAACAAGTTAGGGGCAGGAGCTGGAGTTTGGGTACACAACAAAGAAAATAGTCATGCGGAAGGCAGAGCCTATAGATTGAACTTCAGATGTACTAATAACATGGCAGAGTACGAAGCTCTTTTACTAGGCCTCAAGCTAGTAAAGTTCTTACAAGCTGCCAGGGTTTCAATCATGGGTGATTCAGATCTAGTTATTCAACAAGTGAAGGGAAATTTTGTCACCAATGACAAAAGACTAAGGACTTATAGGTCTGCTATTGCTGAGGTACTAAACTTTTTCTCTGAATTCCAAATTACTAAAATTCCTAGAACACACAATCTGCATGCTCATAGTTAAGCCACATTTGCAAGTACATGCAAGCTGCCTTTTGAGCCCCATCATTGTTTCACAGCTGAGGTAAAACACAGACCCTCCATTCC
The DNA here is from genome assembly GCA_031772625.1 of Pinus tabuliformis. NCBI lineage: Eukaryota > Viridiplantae > Streptophyta > Pinopsida > Pinales > Pinaceae > Pinus > Pinus tabuliformis. The sequence goes on from CM062804.1 coordinate 1,589,273,424, forward strand.
AAACAATGTTAATGATTGGCAAGTATTTGAGGATGACAAGCAAATAAACCATTTTTTAACTCTGCAGCAAGAATTTGCAGGATTAAATATTGACAGTGATACAGCAAGTCAATCACAAATACTTGATAGAGCAAGTCCATCACAAATACAGTCTCAGAAAACTACTCACCCAATATCACCCAGAACAGCAAAACAAATGCTAAATCCAACTATTTTCAATAAGGACAACATTCAGCAAATTCAATCAATTAATTGTGAGGAAGGGGCCAATGCTGAAACTGAAATCATAGAGCTGAAAGACAATTTTCTACCAACAGGCCTAACTCCACTAGAAGACATCTTTGACTCAAATGATATCCCCAGAAATCCAAAAATGCAGCCCTTAAATGCAGCCATTGAAGAGTGCAACATAGGTACAATTGACAAACCCAAAATAATTAAATTATCTGCTTCTTTACCTCCTGACCAAAAGCCTAAATACATTGACCTCTTTAAAGAGTTCCAGGATGTCTTTGCATGGAGTTATGAGGACCTAAAGTCCTATGACACGTATGTTATCCAGCATACAATCCCTCTCAAACCTGATCAAAAGCCCTTTAAACAAAAACTGAGGAGAATCAATCCAATGCTCTCCCAGCAATGGAACAAGAAGTACAGAAAATGTTCAAGGCAGGAATCATAGCACCAATTAGATTCTCTGAATGGATCTCCAACTTAGTCCCTACAAGAAAGAAGACTGGTGAAATTAGGTTGTGTGTGGACTTAAGGAATCTGAACCAAGTATCCCTCAAAGACAACTATCCCTTACCCAAGATGGATCACATTCTCCAAAGAGTGGTAGGGGCCTCAAGGATCTCATTACTGGATGGATTTTCAGGCTTCAATCAAATCCTGGTGCACCCTGATGATCAAGACAAAATAGCATTCACTACCCCATGGGGAACTTTCAAATATGTAAAGATGCCTTTTGGACTGAAAAATGCAGGGGCAACTTTTCAAAGAGCAATGGATATTGCTTTTTCCAAAGAGATTCATGACTTCCTTGTCATTTACCTAGATGACCTTACACCTTTCTCAAAATCAGACCAAGAACATATAAAACATTTGAGACAGATCTTCCTAAAATGCAGAAAATATGGAATTTCCTTGAATCCCAAGAAATCCCTGTTTGGTTTAGAGGAAGGTAAGCTATTGGGCCACATCATTTCTAAAGATGGCATTAGAATTGACCCAGATAGGATACAGGCTATCCTACAAATGCCCCACCCAAGAAATGTCAAAGAGTTGCAAGGATTCTTGGGAAAAATCAATTTCTTGAGAAGGTTTATCCCAAACTTAGCAGAACTAATCAGATTGTTAAATAACATGCTAAAGAAAGATTCAAAAGTCAAATGGACTGTTGAAGCCAATCAAGCCTTTGAAGGTATAAAACTGGCCCTTACCCAAACCCCAGTGTTGACCAATCCTCAGTTTGACAGAGAATTTATCATTTTCTCTTTTGCCTCCCAGCATACTATTGCTGTTGTTTTATTGCAAAAAGATGACCAAGGAAATGAGAAGCCAATTGCGTTCTTTAGCAAAGCTCTTAGAGATGCACCTTTAAAGTATCAAATCATGGAAAAGCAAGCTTATGCTTTAGTCAAAGCCATTAAAGACTTTAGGATTTACATCCTTTATTCCCATGTTATAGCATACGTGCCAAGTCCTATTGTCAAAGACATTCTCACCCAAGAAAATTTAGAGGGCAGAAGAGGAAAGTGGATTGCCAACATCTTGGAATTTGACATTGAGATAAAACCTACAAAACTAATAAAAGGGCAAGGCTTGGCTAAATTAATGACAGAAGCAAATTTCCAAGCCTTAGACATTAACCAGCTGGACAGTGAACCGGAGCTGGCGACTCCAAAGATCAATGTAGCCTTTGAACAATCCCCTTGGTACTCTGATATATGTTATGTATTGCAAAACCTGTGTGCTCCCCCAGGATTGTCCAGAACTAAATGTAGGTTTTTAAAAATGAAAGCTTCTAAATTTTGTGTTATGGATGGAAATTTATTGTGGAAAAACCATGAAGGAATATTGCTAAACTGCCTAATTGAGAATGAAACTGACAATATCATAAAGGACTTTCATGCAGGTGACTGTGGTGGACACTTGTACTGGAAGTCCACTGTGGATAAAATACTAAGGGCTGGTTACTACTGGCCCACCATGTTCTCTGATGTCAAGAAATTCACAACCTCATGTCATAAATGTCAAGTGTTTGAGGGAAAGAGACAGTTGCTGCCACTTCCCTTAAGGCCTATTGCAACAGAGAGACCTTTTCAACAATGGGGCTTGGATTTCATTGGGGAAATTCATCCCTCATCTTCAAGCCAACATAGATGGATCTTAACAGCCACAGACTACTTCACCAAGTGGATTGAAGCTGTCCCATGCAGACAAGCAAATGATTCCACTATCATTCAGTTCTTGGAGAACAACATATTGGCTAGATTTCGCTGTCCTGACAAAATAATAACAGACAATGTTGCTGCTTTCAGATCCAAGAAAATGGTGAACTTCTGCCATAAATTTCACATCACCTTGGGCCATTCTACTGCATACTATCCCCAAGGAAATGGCCTTGCTGAGTCATCAAATAAAAGTCTGGTAAACATCATAAAGAAAGTACTAGAAGAGAACAAAAAGAATTGGCATAAGAAGCTTGTGAATGCCCTATGGGCAGATAGACTAACAACCAAAAGATCAATTGGGACCAGCCCATATGAGTTGGTTTATGGACTAGAGGCCAAATTTCCTTCATCACTAGGAGTGCCTGTTATGAAACTTCTTCAAGAAAGCCAAGCTGAACCAAATGATATGCAAAGAAGAATCAATCAAATCATATGTTTACAGCAAACTAGAGACCACGTTTTCAGCAGAATTCAAGTTCTACAAGAAAAATTAAAGAAGGCCTTTGATAGAAAAACTAAGGCAGAAGATTTCAACATTGGTGACAAAGTCCTCAAGTGGGATTCAAGAAGAGAGGATAAGGGAAAACATGCAAAATTTGACTCCCTTTGGAGAGGACCATTTGCTGTCCAAGCAGTACAAGGAAACAACACTTATTTCCTTAAGAGTCTAAATGAAACTGATTTGGATGAAGGTCCTGTGAATGGCAGGATGCTGAAGCACTATTTTGAATATCACCCATAAGTGCAGCCTGAGTCTTCCCTTGTACATATCCTGATGTATATATTATTTTCTGTCAACATGTAAAAATGCAATTTCTCAAAGTTTTATTAAAATTGCCAGCAAAAGATGAATATAATCAGAGGTCTACCAAGAAGAGAAGCACACAATTTTGGCATTTCAAAGCAGCAAACTTCAAGATTGGCAAGAGCAGTCAAGGAGCAAGGCAATCTGACCTGCTGTTCTTGGTCTTTCAAATGAAACACCACCCCCATGTGGAGCCACTGTTAGCTACCTATACCAATAGGTTTCATATTTCATGATTGGCAATGAAAAGGTCCAAATATGCTCTGCTTTGATGATGCAAAGATCACATATTTCCATAAGAATACAATTTGTGCTTATAGCTTGATGGGGACTCAAATTTTGATGGATGGTCCAACAGTCTAAACTGGATCATGTCATGTTTTAAATTTTCAGTTGTAGAATAGAGAAAGGAGTCTGTCCAAACTGTTTAATCTTGGCAGACAAGTAGTTCAGGTAGAGAAGAAAAGGCTCCCAACAGCTTAATCTGGGACCTTGGAAGAAATAAGGGTAGAAGTAGATAGAAAAACAAAAGAAAAGAAAAGGCAAGTAAGGGTCTGCAAGCCTAAGTGCACCCTTCAAGAAGAAACAAAAAATGCTAGGCAAAATAGCTGGGTAAGTAGATGGGGTTGCAGAAGTGGTATTCATTTCAGATTTGACATTGATGGTCAAGATGAGAAAAGAAAAACAAAGAAGCATGTCTAACTTCCCAATTATCCCTTTTCCCACTCATTACTAACATCCCCTCATCAATTGAATTGCTTAGAAAACTTGAGGTTTGATGGTGGTTTTATTCATTGAAAAGCCACATTTCTTGTCTAAAAATTCTTTTCATTTTGATCTACTCCCTAAAACTGAGTAAGTTTCAAATAAACTTAGTAATCCCCCCCTCATTCACATTTCCCCCCATATTAACTCTAACTCTACTATGTAATTCCCCTATGTTACCTTTCCCCTACTATTATTAACACCATGGTGTATAAACCCCAAATTTTGTATAAATATCCCTCCCCTTGGCATTATAGCCAATAAATCCTCTGTCAGGGATCAAATTGGCATCTGGTCACTTTGATGAACCTAAACCTCACCCCTCTCCCTTCTTTGAAGTCATTCCACCCATTAAGCCTTTGTTTGTAAAGAAAAAACCTTGCAAAAAACCCCTCCTACCCATAACCCCCTTTGAAATTATGAAATAACCCAAAAAACCCACCTTTTGGCACTTATCCAAAGTTTCGGCGCATATATTTGATTTTTCAAAATACATTGAAAAACCTTACAAAACACCATACCCCGATGGTCTTCCGCCAAGCGCGCATCCAAAAAAATATATTTTTAGATCCCGCCCCCCTTCCGTATCGCTCAATCACTTCATCAACCCGTCAGCCGTCCGATCGAGCGCCTCTGATCGGACGGCCCTTATGCATATCGGGTTGGTCCCCACGCCCGACAGTTAGCGCCCGAGAAACTGACGAAGGGTTACGTCAGTCCTCGGCCACGCGTCACCTTCTCAGTCTCTCGGAGCGACCTCTGACAAAACCGGGGCCGTATGGTAAGCGGTCCGAGAAAACCTTTACCACTGTTTCACTTACTGCCCGGTTTTGCTGGTCCCATGTCATGCCCATGTCAGAGCCACGTCGCCGCCACCCCGCCGTCGCATCACCTCATTCGTCCATCCCTTCGCTGACATGTCCGCCACTTCAGCATATCCATGGACCAACCAGGACCTGCCACATCACCCGGTGACGTCATGCTGACGTCATCCGACTCCTACCCCACCCGATGACGTCATGCTGACGTCATCCCAAAAACGCGCCAATATTGCCAAAAATCTATTTTTAGGCCAAAATTTCGTGTTTTTTCTACTTTTTCTGAAAGAGACTGTTGTTGTTCCTGCATGAATTTAACGACCAGACCAACGTCAACCTGCACTGTTCGACTCCAAACCGCAGGCGCCTACGTCGTACCTGCATTTGCAACTGTCAGTGGCAATCTGCAAGGTATTTCTCGAAATTATTCTCTGCACCTGGTTTTTATCCAAATTTCTATAAATAAACTATTAAGGGAGTGTTAAAACACTGAATTCACCGTCTAGTATCCAGTAACCTGTGCCTATTTCCCTCTGGCAAGGCAACAAACAGTTTACAAAACCTGCATTTGACTGAAACAACCTGAATTCACAGGTAGCTCGCGCAATCGTGAGCTAGAAACCTCTGCTGGCTAAATTCACCATAGAAAAGTTCTGGTCAGCCCTGCTATTTGTCTTTATCAATCCGTTAAACAGTATTTCAATTGCTGTGTGCTCAATTCACCCTCTGGTCCCTAAAATTCACACTTTCATTGTAAGGAATCACCTCTGTGTTGTTCTGCTTACTTCAACCAGTTCACCTGCAAGTCAGAAGCTTAATAGACCATGGAAACTCCAATTGCACTGAACATCAAGCCTCTCAATACCCCTCACAGGGAGTTAGAATGGAAAGCTCTGGGAGATATGGATTATCAGATGTTAGACTATTTTCCATTAGGCTCTAAATATAATATTCAGTTGCTAAATGAGTTGAAAGCCCAGCACCTTAGTGGAGCTGACATCCTAGGCATTTGGGACTCAAACTTGCCCATATACAACCTCCCCCAAGTAAATCCTATGCCAGAATTGATCCACAGATGCCAGGAGTGCTATGATCCATGCAAAAGAGTTGTTCTCAGCCCCACAGGCTCAATTCTGTTCCATATCACCCCAGAGAGCATAAATGAGATGCTGCATTTCCACACTGCAAAACCATTGACCCCCCTCTACATGCAGAACTTGATAAAGAAGGGGACTAAGTTGTCAAATGACCAGATCATCAAAATCAATCAGATGTTCATACAACCAGGCTCTGAAGCCATCAGAACTCCTCCTATTGGATATGCATACTTAAATGAATTGGGCAGAATGCTAGTGGATTGATCAGTTATGTCCTAGGGTTCAGGGGAGTGGAGGATGTGGATGATAGTATAATGGCAATGCTGTCTATATTCTCTCCTGGAAAGCCTCCAGTTGTACATTATGACTATGCCACATATATTGCGGATAGGATCCATGACCAGCTAATGAATCTACAAAGGGAAAGACTGTTCAGATACACTTCGTAAATTTACCATCTATTCTTGTTTTATCAACCAGGCAGCTTCCTCATTCCCCTAAAGCAAGTTAATGCCCAGGGGAATCCAAGGTCAGTTGTGTTTTGGACCTCTGTTTTTCATTGCACCTCTGTATCACCATACACATACTGTGAGTTCATAGACTTGTTCATTCATCCAGCTATGACATTATTGTATGGTGTTTCTCCTCCAAGGTTAACTGATGACATGAGGAGAATTCTCCATCTCTCCAAAACCTACAGCATTGGTAATTGGTACTTTTACCAACACCACACAGTGATCAGAGTATATGGCTGTGAGTTGAAGCCTTATAGGCTGCCAAGGTATGTCCCTATGAGACTTTTTGCCCTAGAATACTTCAGGAAATTTGGGAATGCCGACTACCTCCACTTCCAAAGTAAGAACAAGAAGGCACAGTTGAAGGTAAGGAGCCAGCTGGGCCCTTTCCTATATAACAAAAGAGAGGAGGGATGGAAAGAGGCAAATAGTATCCTAGAGGCCCTCAAACTGCAAACTAGTTTTGAGTGGATACCCTATGACCCCAATCATTTTGTTTCCCTCAGGAGGATAAAATACAAATTGGGTACCTATTCACATATGAGGCTGCCTGAGATTGAGCAGTATGCCAATGCATTGAGCTGGAAAGAGGGCACCCTAGAAGAGGAAATTTTAGTGAAGAGCTGCTAGAAAGAGAGGCTAGAAATATTCAAAAAGAAGCTGACTTGGAAACTTGTGGACAGGTCCCCCTCTCATATCAAAGACAACTTGAAGTAGCTGCCTCATCCTCAACAACACATCAGCAAGCTGCCATGAATACTCCACAGACATCCAACAAAGGCAAAGAAAAGTAGATGGAACAGCCACCTCCTATGACTGAAGAGCAAATGGAAACACTAGTGCAACAACAAGAAGAAATGATGCAGCAGGAAGTGCAGCAACAAACACAACACCAACAGCAAGAAGAACAAAGACAGGAGCAGCCTGTCCAGCAAGAGCAAACAGTGGAAGCCCCTAAATCCACTGAACAAACTGTGCCTCCAAGGCAAGAAACTTCAGCTGAGGCATCAATCCTCCAAACTCCACAAAAGGAGGATACAAGCAGGAAAAGGGACAGAGAGACTCCCCTTACAACATCAGCAACTCATGGGGAGAAAAGACAGAGAATCAATCCCTTCTCAGAGGAAGAAATGCCAATGGGACAGTCTTTTGGTATGGTCCCACCCAGCAGGGAAGCATCAGCAAGTTCCTTTCAACAGGAACAGGATAGAGCAATGGGAGGAGAAGTGAGTTCCTCAAATCAGCAAAGGGAAGGTGGACTCAGCATTAAACAACAGTTCATCGACATTAAGAGTAGAAATGAGCCCATCATGATACAGCTGTATAACCATCTGTTAAACATGGCTCCCACCAATCAACAAAGACTCATGTCTGCATATGATGTGCAGGAAGGCAAAATGATCATGAGTCATTTTATGCCAACAGCAGTGCAGCCCCAATCTGCCTCTGACTACTTGAGGACCAACCTGGAGGTCCTTGCCAAGGATATCCACCCAATGGACAAAATAGAACTGCATAAGCAAATGGGTGAGATGGTCTATGCTTCCCTGGCAGACCAAACATTGGATAACTACAGGCTACAAAATAGCCTTAACAACACAGCTGCTCAGCTTGAGTTGGAGAAAGCATCCTCTCAAGCAAAGGACAACAAAATTAGGTCCTTAGAAGACATCATCATAGAGATTGGGCATGATCCCAAAGATATCAAGGGCATACAAGAGATATTAAAGTTGAGGGATGCAGACATGGCAGCTTTGAGGAGAAAGATCAAACTCCCAGCCACAATTCACCCTCAAACAGATGATGTTGCCCAGCAAAGACATGATCAAGAGGCCACAACCTTGTTGGTATCTCTGTACAAGCAGCTAATCCAAACTCAAGAAAAGCTAGGAGAATCAGAGGCTGCAAAGGCAGCATTACAGGCAGCCTTGAAACAAAGAGAAGAAGGTCAAACCTCCCAGCCTCCTCCTGAAGTAATCAACCTTGAGGAAACTGCTCCCATTATTACTCCTCCTCCTCAACAGACAGAACCTACATCACCAACTACATCGACGGCTGCACCAACAACAGAGCAGACTCATAGTCTGGATATGCGGAAGCTTCAAAATGAAATTCAAGTCCTAGAAGCTCAAATGTTAGAGCTTAATCAAGCCAAATAATCTTTGGCTAAAGTAAATGAAAGGTATGATAAGAGCAAACAGAATGTGGCTGAGAAGGAAAGAGATATAAAATCTCTCAAAAAGAGAATAACTGAGCTTGAGAAAGAGCTCACACTAGATAAGGTGACAGCAGAGCTCAAGACAGTCCTATGGGCCAATATTGGCCAGTCCATTACTGATCAGTGGCAGTTCATTGAGACCATAGATGAGCAGTCAGCGCTCATTAAAAAGGCAAATAGGGAGATACACAGAGCAAGAGCAAGCCTTGGCAACATGCCTGATGCTGCCAATAGGATGATCAACATATTGAATAACAGGACAAGCTCTCAACTGACCACCATGGGAATTGCTCACAGGACTGAGACAATCTCAATGGTTAAAAGGGTCCTGACACTAAGAAACCTGGTTGGAACATTAGAAAGGAGAACCCAAGATATGCAGACCGAAATCAACAGGTTCATGGACAGGTTTCAGGTGTTACAAAACAGAGGCCTCCCCAGCATACTAAGCAGTGTGGGAAGACTGCTTACCCATGAAAATTATGCTAAAAGGGTCAATGCCTTTGCTGCAAGTCAAATTGCAGGACAGCCCAGCACTTCAGCAGAATCAGGGCCAGCATCAGGGCAGACTCTCTACAATAGGGTGGAAAACCTGTTTTTCATCATGAACGAGATCAATCATCTGTTCGATGTGCCTCCAAATTTCTATAAATATACAGAAGCAGATGAAACCATAGAGGCAATTGTGAAGCACCAATTGCCCACACAGGAAGTCTGGAATAGATTGACACAGCTAATATTATCAAGCCAGAACCTGTAATGTTAAGTTTTTTCAAATTTATAAGTGATCATACACACGGAAAATTTTGGTAGATAAGCATACAAAGGAAGGATTAAAGGCTGAGCCAACTCAACAGAGCTATTCGGTCACCACAGTAGCAAGCACAGTCACAGGTGGCAGGGCCGAGAAGATACAGCGCAGCGAACGTAAAGACACATTTTCCAGCATTAAAGCAAAGCGTTCCAACCGACTCAGTGACCTCCAAAGGTCAAAATATCCTCTGACAGACTTAAAGAGCAGTTATGTTGCATTCAAAGCTGCAATAACTTCTTTTCTACTTTTTTGTACGAAGTAATGAAGATATTTCTCTCTCAGATGACTCAATGCCTGAGATATTTTGTATAAACATTTCTATAAAGTCCCCTTCGCATGAGTTTGCAAGGGTTGTTGTTGATTTCATTTCTATACTTCTGTTGCTGTACAACTCTCAGAGAAATAATACAAAAGGTGGATGGAATTTCCAAAGCTCTGTGTCCCTTGATGCACTGTGGTGGCTGGCTGAATGTTACAGGATTCCTGCATGTTTCATAGCACAATAAGTCTTCTTCAAACCTCTGTGTTAAATGTTTTCTAGTCTTTCATTTTCTTTCATGTTTCTAAGTTTTACACTTAATGGCAAAGTAAAAGAATAGTTCCAGGATTTAATCACAAATTACCCTGAACTCAATCTAAGTTGTTATAAATGTTTTCATCCAGATAGAGTAAATAAGGTGTAATTCTTAATTGCTACACTTTCAAGCTATATCTTTCACTGTGATAAATATTTTCAGGAATTCAAGTTTGCTCCTGAGGCATCTATCTCTTCCCCACACCCCAGCTTTAGTGGAAAATTCTTAAATGCTTTCCACTGGTTGTTCACATGTCACCTTCATAATCTAACTTTGTTATATGAAGTATTTAAATGGCCCTGTAATTTCAGTAAATCATCTCAAGGTTTCTAAACACTTGTAGCCACAGACTCCATTGCCCAATGGAATAAATTCATCTGCGGATTGCACACTTCAAGTACAGAAAGATATCCCTCAACCAAAGCATAAAACTAAACACCCTCCTTTCATAGCTAGCCTAAAATCTCCACAGAACAGAGACAAATTATAAAGAGAGAGCCCTCTCTGATTACAGTGTGGCTAGGCACTGTAATCCAAAGATTGGTTAGTGGTTACCCCGGTCGTATTCCCTTGGGAGTCATAGGGAACAACCTGGGTGTTAACAGACTTGTAAGCTCAGGTAAGTGTGGGAATAGGGTGTTACAAAGTGGTATTAGAGTAGGCTTCATTGTCTTTAGGTGACATCAGATACCACAAAGTGGTATCAAAGCATGGTTCAACCTTTGGACTGGATGGGAGGAATGTGGTTTTCATGTATGCATGTAGGTTTTATATGTGCTTGTTATGTATGCATGGTGATGGACATTGTTACAGTTGTGTTGTCATGTAAAAGTTGATGATGTTGTTGTTGGGATGTGTTTATCATGAATGCATATTGGTTGTATATACATTTATTATGCATGTCAATGTATACAGGTTGTTATGTATGCATGGTTATGGGCATTGTTACAGTTTTGTTGTCATGTAGAAGTTGATGATGTTGTTGTTGGGATGTATTTATCATGAATGCATATTGGTTGTATATTCATTTATTATGTATGTCAATGTCTATAGGTTGTTACACATGCATTTTCATGGTTATGGTTATGAATGCATGGTAGGTCAGGCATGCATCATGGTGGTCATTATGTAGTTTGTTTCATAATGATGTTGTTGGTATGTTATGATGTTGATATGTTGGAGATGACAGAGCAGGAAAATAAGATTATTAGAGAGAGGTTGCACCACTAGACCTCAGGGTAAGAGTAGATCGTCATACAGGTTTGTATGTTGGGCATGCAGGTATGTTGGTTAATGATTTTTATATGAATTAGGGTTATATATATATATATCTATATATATATATATATATATATATATATATATATATATATATATTTCATTCCATTGTTGTTGTGGTTACATGCATGGTAGTTGCTAATTGTTCAATGCAGTCATATGCACATGTGTCGGATAGTCATGAATGGTAGTAAATTGTTCTTATATGCATTATGCCTACACACATAATGATTTTGGTCATTGCAACTGAGATCTTGATGTTATAGGTATTGTGCTAATCTAGATTGACCTGTGTAGATGATTATGGTTATGATATTTAGGTACGAATTGATATATTTGTGATATTATGTCATACAATCTAGACTGACTTGTGCAGATGTGATAGCCTCCCTTAAGATACATTAAGGTATGAGTTTGATTATGTCGTATTTTGGTGTTTACGTGTTTGGTGTCAATTATGTCATCTATATGTTGTTTGAATGTTTGATTAATTACATGATATGAGTATGTGTATAGGAATGATCTTGTTTCAAGATGGTTGAACTAACACATTATGTGTTGAGACAGTTCATGTGTACTTGAGTGTAAGTGAGTGCTAGTTGTAGTATTAAGATTAATGATTATAAGTTCACCACTAATTTTGGCATGGTTGTTAGTCTTGGTAAAATTTAATTAATAGACATGTTGTCTTGATCTTGGAATGTGTGGTTGACATGTCTGAATATTTGTAGAGAAACATGCTTGGTATTAGCATGGCAAGTTAATGGTTGATGTGTTTATACAACTAATAGTTGGGTGACGTGACATTATGTTGGCTTTAGGGTCTTAGACCTAGGTTCAGAGTTAGTTGCGCTAACCAACAAAACCCTATACCACTGGCCCTTTCGGCAATGACATGCTTGCGCAAACTGCAGTCTCACCCGAGGTGATATTGGGGGATGCTAGAACCAAGTTTCTGCATCCAAAGGGACTATGCAATGTGGTTGTAAGGTTTTTAACAGTTTAGGGCTTAATCCGACCTTCATGAAACGTTAACCTTATTCTTACAGTCGTAAAGAATTTCTACTTTAACAGATTAACGAATTGCACGAAGCTAGACTAACATTCATTATTCATCATATCAAACACTATCTGAACCTTCGCGATGTAATTTGCAGAAGAAATATATAAGCGAACCATAAAAAATCTAAAACATGTAAACTATGTGAACATATAGAAATACACAGATTTATGCTCAAAAGGTCTTCTTTATTAGTCAAGTCTTCTCAAATACACTCTTCTTGACCCTACGCACACAACTGTAGGGGCATGCATACTCAGCTGCAAAATTACCAAGGTCTCCATGCACATAGCTACAAGAGCCTTACCCTTCGCCTGACTACAAAAATATCTTACAAAACAGACTCAAATGTGTTTTATCAATCTAATATGTGCCTTAGTCTTGCAAAAACATCCCTTTATATAAGCTTCTACCTTTACAATACCATGGTCCACAAACCATGAGCAGAGCTCAAAATCCTCTAAATATTCCCATCCCTTTACAAAAGAAGGATCTTTGACCTACCCTAAAGCCCCTTTGACTCTTAAAATGCTATACTAATTGCGCTTCTCTCCCCAAAATGCGAATACTTTACTTGACTTGGACAAAACATAGACCTAGGGGACCCCTACCCAATAGGCCCCCAACACAAAGATGTGACTTGTCCTTGAGTCACTCAGTTGGTACATCCTCGATCTTAGCTTTTAGGCCCTTGTAGGTAGTCTGTAATGGATTGACCATTGTTGTGCATTGTTCTACAGCCTGCTGAACTTCATCCACGAGCTTCTCTATCGTCGGCCCCTATGCTACGAGGTCGATTTTCCTCTGAGTTTACCATTTATTGGTTTCAGGGGTTTAGATCTACGTTCAAAGTTAATTGTGCTAACCAGCAAAACCCTAGCCCTTTCGGCAACTACCTGCTCATACATATCGCAGTCTCACCTAAGGAGATATTAGGGGATGTTAGAGCTAGGTTTCTACATCCAGAGGGACTATGTAGTGTAGCTGTAAGGTTTTAAACATTTTAGGGCTTAATCTAACCTTCGAGAACCGTTAACCTTATTCTTATATTCCTTCTGGCTCATATTTACCCCGATTCACCTGTGTTTTGCCAATTATCTAGGGATTCTTCACTGCCCCTAGGTAGAGCTCTGTTACCTCCATCTGTTAAGCTGATTGAGAGATTCTTAACTGCCTCTAGTTACTTAGCATTCTTTCCATCATTTAAACCTGAAACATTGTTTCATGCGCAGCTATCTTGCTCCATTTTCCTTATGGTGACCAAGAAAACACACCAGTAGTCCTCCTCCTCGACTCCACGCCCAATGGTTCGAAATTTTCAGACTATGCCCTGCCTCTCTACCTGAAACATCAATTTTCCCACCAAATCAGAACAAAAAACCCCTGACCTCAATAGCTAGCCTAAGATCATTTTCAACAAAGCTAAATCCCAAAGAGAGAGCCCTCTCTGATTGCAGGTGGGCTAGAAACTGCAATCCAAAGTTGGTTTGTGGTTACCTCGGCCGTATCCCTTACTCCAACCTGGGGACAACCTGAGTGATAACACTCCCGCCACGCGTCACTCCGCCAGTGTGCTCGCTCCCTCCCCACTCAATACCACCCAACCCCAAAAGCGGTGTGGGGTAAACCGCTTACCACCCTCCACTAATGTCATCCTCTGACATCATCCACCCTCCTTTGACGTCATCCACCCTCCGCTGACGTCATCTACCCAATGAAATCCAAAAATCCCGCCAAACCTTTGTTTTGTCAAATAAACGATAAACCGCCATTTTTTCACTGTAATGCATTGCACCCCGCGCTCTCCTGCAAAATAAAGACCGAAATCAATATTCCAGATCCTCAACCGCCACTTAACTACAGAAGCTCCGCGGCGAGCTCGCAAACTCAACCGACCTACGATTTTATAGTTTCCTCCTCTTTTGACACAGGTACCTTTAAAATTTCTCAATAAATGGCTATCAGTGCATCAATTACCATGGCTCCTCCAGCGATCTCCACAGGACTCAACATACCAGCCATAGAGAGATCCATAGCTGCACTGTTACCCTTGGAAAAACGAAAATTTTGGGCTAAATACCAGGCAGGATGAACAGGGGTCAAAACAAGTCAAAGAGTATCAGATCACAGTCAAATAGTATCAGTTAAGACAAGCAGCCAGCGCAGAGTAACTGAAGAAGACAGCTACAAGCCGAATCCTAAGGCCTACCTCTAGCACATTCAACAAAAGCAGGACCAGCACAACATCAGTTTATCTTTTCCCTATTTTCAAGGCTAGCTGTTTCTATTTACTTGTGAAACTATTTTTAGTCATCCTAGATATTATCTCACTCTGTTATGAGATATTTGTTGTATAATTTCCTGAATAAATACCCCCTCAATTGGAGTATTGTGTGTGGATTCCTAGACTTTGTTGTAATATTGATTTTCTGGAATAAAGAGTTGTTATAATCAACTGTTGCATGGATTACTGGATGAAGAATTGAAGCAGAGGACTTGTCACAGACTTCTTGAATCAACCACTGGATCAATAAGTCCTCTATATCTTGTGTTTTAAATTTTTCTTAGTTTATTATATCATCTGTGTTTCACAATATGAATGATAAAGAAAATATTTAATTTCAGAATATGCTTGATTGAACTCTGTTTTCAGTCATTATTGTTTTCTGTGTTTTCTTCAGAATTAGGATAAGCAGTGACATCTTAATTGCTCATGTTTCATACTTCTTTCATTTTGATTATTTGCTAAAGAATACTTAACTGCTCCTTATCAGTAATCATCCAATTTCCCTCTTTAAATAGGTTGAAGGATTCTCAACTGCCCTTCACCCCATTTGAGCCCATTCCATATGTTTCAAGTCTTTATTTGTTCCCTGTTTGACTACCTTACTCTGTGAAACCATCCTCTGTTAAGAAACCAAATCCAAAAAGCCATCTTCTTTGACTCCATTAGCCCAATGGATTGAACTACTCTGTTTTACCTCTCTGTTCTATTGAATCTCACCACCCAAACTCAAACAAAACTCCTAAACTTCATAAGTAGCCTAATACTTTTAAAAACAAAGCTAAATCATAAAGATAGAGCCCTTTCTGGATATCGATTGGCTAGATTCTGTATCTAAAAGATTGTTCTGTGGTTACCTCGGCCTCCTTTCCCTTTCTTACAAATTTTGGGAAAACCTGAGGGATAACATCAATGGCGACTCCGTTGGGGAACTAAATAATTTGTTTGTTACTACTGTTTTCTGTATAAGCTACAGATGGAGCCTGAAGTTAGCCTGGTAGCCTTTGAAATTATTTTTCTTTGCAATTTCAGAAGTAAATGAATGCTACTTCAGTCTATCTCCAGTCTAGCTTATAAATTTGACAGTTGGTTTCAAGTACTTGATAAGTTCCTCTTTTCAAATAAGTCTTTAAGAAAGTTCAAAACTCCCACATCTAAAACTTCTTAGAATAGACTGTTAAAGTTGTATTGTCAAATCTATTTCAGGAAAAAACCAAAAAAAACACCTAGAAACCTGGCTTCAGAAAGGATTCATTACACCATATCGAATCCGAATCCAAATCCCCCACCTGTGTTTGAAAATCCTAATCTGATTCCTAGGATTCTTAGAAGACAAGAGAGCCAAGAAAATTCTGCTAGTTCTCGGCCTCTATACAGATCAAGACCTTATCCTATGAAGTGGATCTACCCTAAGGATGAACCTTTTGATGAGTATTTTGAAAACTCTTTATTTGTGACCTTTTCATAATCTGGGTTAACCCACACAGTTCAAGATCCAATATTCATTGAAAATTTGCAGATTGAAGTTGTTACTTCACACCTTGATAGACATTTGCAAAACTCCATTCAATCTGAGCTTACCTCTGAAAGAACAACAAACCTTTCTATGATTACTACAGCTTCTCCAAGTTCACCATCAGCCACCCCTTCCACTCCTCCATCTAAAACACACATTCCCATTGTTATCCCTACTCCTCTAGTTGTCACACCTATTTCTGTAACCATGGCAAACCGATATACTCCCCTTCACTTACCTGCCAATCTAGGGGATATGCCCCAAGACTATCAAAGTAAAATCACTTCTTTTGAAGGTACTGGCACTTACACAGCTCAACAACATACCAAGAAAATGACCAACTATTTTGAAATATATGAGGTTGATCCTAATGATGTTAGAATGAAAGTATTTGTTCAAAGTTTAACTAGAGATGTAAGAACCTGGTTTAGAGCCCTCCCTGCAAACAGTATCAATGACCCACAAGCTCTTTATCAAACCTTCTTGAACCAATGGGAAAAGAAGAAAGATCCTCTCCACATTTTATTAGAATATGAAAACCTAAGAAGAAGCACACAATAAATTGTCCAAGATTACTATACCAGATTCAATAATGTCTACAATACTATTCCTCAAAATCTCAGACCTCCTCCAGATTTGGCCTTGATCAAATTCCCTGATGCATTTGATTCTGATATGGCATACTAACTTAGGGAAAGAGCTCCTTGAAACTTAGAAGAGATGCAAAGTATAGCTGTCAGTGTTGAGGCCAACCTGATATCTAAACGATCTAGAGCCAGAGCTGAAAGGAGGATACCTTTCAAAGAAGAACCTTCTACCTTTGAACATAAATTAGATGTTATTATTAAAGGAATGGATAGACTTGGAGATAGAATAGAAACAATCGATAGAAAATCCCCTTGGGATGGTCAGCCAGGCAATACTGGGAGAAATCCAAATTTTAGGATGAACCAAAATCCTAACATTGGAAAGACAGGGCCTGACCAAAATATTAGGCCCCCATTTCAAGAAAATTATGTTGAAGCCTCAACTTCTGATGAACCAACAAAATACACTCAAATTAATTTGATGGGACTCAACAATGAACAACAAGTTTTCTTGACCCAAGAGGATCAAGAAGCTCACATTCTTAAACAATTCCAGACCCAGTCAGGTGAAGCATTTGACTTTAGGGAGGGATATGATACAGCCATTTATGAAGTCCACAAACAATACAATTTGAGGAGCAGAAGAATAGATGTCCCTAAAACCAATAAATAGAAAAGTACGAAGCAGCCTAACAAAGGTAAGATCAGTGCCCCCCTGTACATATTCTTTCTAGAATAGGTCCTAACCCTAATAACCCAATTGTTGAAGATGTATCAGATAATAAACCACCTAACAGACAACCTTCCACTTCTATTCCTTCTAAAGGAAACATAGAAGAGCCTCTAGAACTTGATTTGGAAACAACTTTAGCCCATAATCCCACTCCTTAAGAGGAGAGAAATGAAGAAAATCCAGTTGTCCGAAATACAAGAACTCAGACTGAAAAACCTTTTAATCTTGAGACAGAAGTAGGCAAACTAAAGATAGTTTTTCCATTATTAGAATTAGCTAGACATGATGTCTACAAAAGTCAAATCAGTAGATCACTCAAAAATTTTGTGAACGAAGATTCAGTAAATGTTTTTGATGACCAGCCTAAATTGATATTTGGCCCTGGAGTAAATGGAAAAACAATAGATGGAGAAGTTCCTCCTTTCTATGTAAGTTTAAACATACATGATAAAATACTTCATAATGCCATGTTTGATTCTGGTGCTTCTCATAACTTGATGCCTAAATTTGTAATGGAGATACTAGACCTTGACATCACCAGGCCATATAAAGACCTGTTCTCTTTTGATTCAAGTCAGGTCAAATGTTTGGGTTTAATCAAAGACTTATGTGTGTCACTAGTCCAATATCCTGCCAAAACCATCTTAATGGACATAGTAGTAGCTGATATTCCACCAAAGTATGGCATGTTATTGTCTAGATCTTGGGGTGCAAAGCTTCAAGGATCACTACAGTTCGACATGTCTTATGCTACCATTTCAGTGTTTGGTCAACCCAAGAAACTATACAGAGAAACCTTAATGAAGTATGTAGTAAGTAGTTAAGAGAAACCTCAAAATTTCCCTATCTACTTAGTACGTTCAGATATGGATTCTTTTATTCTTTACAATGTTGAAATTGATCCCCCACATGAAATAAAAGTTTTAGCAGATGAACCAGAGCAAATTACAAACGAAAGGTCTAGAGTCCGAATCCAAGAAATTTCTGAAAAGCATGAAACATCAGATAAAACAGAAGAAACCAAAAAACCAGATCTCCCTAAATAGATCCCTAAAACTCCATATACTAATTATGAACATGAAAGCCTTTGGTACTTAGAATTTGATGGTTCTGTGAACAAATTAGAAGCAGGAGCAGGAGTCTGGATGCACAATCTTGAAAACAATCATGTTGAAGGCCATGCCTACAGATTAAACTTTAGATGCACTAATAATATGGTTGAATATGAAGCTCTATTGCTAGGTCTTAAACTGGTCAAGAAATTGGGAGCAACTAGAGTGTCAGTCCTAGGAGATTCTGATTTAATCATTCAATAGATAAAAGGGAAGTTCGTAACAAATGATCCCAGATTATGAGAGTACAGAGGAACAACTATAGAGATCCTCAATATGTTTCTAGAAACTCAGCTTGCCAAAATCCCGAGAGAACACAACTTGCAAGCTCATAGCCTAGCAATGTTTGCCAGCACCTGTAAATTACCGTTTGAACCAAATCATCAATTCACAGCTGAAATTAGACACAGGCCAGCCATACCTGATAATGTAAAGAACTGGTAAGTGTTTGACAATGATAATCAGATCGACAATTTTTTAACCCTAGAAGAAGAATTTTCTAGCACTAACATAGATGTAGATACAGTTAGTCAGTTTGATCCAACAAATCAAACAAAAACAAACATTTTAGTAGAAAATGCAACTCAAATGCTTCATCCAAAAAGGAAATATTGGATCTTAAAGAAATAGACATTGATGAGATTATTGAAGGAGAATCTGAAGTTATCAATTTGAAAGACAATCATTTGCCCAAAGGATTAACTCCTTTGGAAGATCTCTTTGATTTCAACAATATTCCAAAGAAACCCAAGATGGAACCTCTAAAAGCAAACATTGAAGACTATAACATAGGAACTGAAGAAAAGCCAAAAATGGTAAAATTATCCAAATCTTTGCCCCCTGATCAAAAACTTAAGTATGTTGAACTAATCAAAGAATTCTAGGATGTTTTTGCCTGGAGCTATGAAGACCTGAAATCTTATGAACCCTCTATAATTCAACATACAATACCCCTCAAGGAAGATCAAAAACCATTTAAACAAAATCTCAGAAGAATTAACCCTGTATTGCTTCCTTTAATTGAAAAAGAAATCAAACGAATGCATGATGCAGGGATAATTTCTCCAATCAGATTTTCAGAGTGGGTGTCTAATTTAGTGCCTACAACAGATTATGTGTTGACTTAAGAAATGTAAACAAGGTTTCTTTGAAATACAATTACCCTTTACCTAAAATGGATCATATCTTACAAAGGGTAGTCGGTGCTTCTAGGATTTCACTTTTGGATGGGTTTTCAGGTTATAATCAGATTTTGGTTCATCCTGATGACCAGGAAAAGACTGCATTTACAACACCATGGGGTACATTCAAATATGTTAAAATGTCATTAGGACTTAAGAATGCAGGGGCAACCTTTCAACGAGAAATGGACATAGCTTTTGCTAAAGAAATTCATGATTTTCTGGTTATATATCTAGATGACCTGACTGTATTTTCCGAATCAGATCAACAACATTTAGATCATCTCAAACAAGTGTTTTTAAAATGTAGAAAGTATGGTATTTCATTAAATCCTAAAAATTCTTTGTTTGGTCTAGAAGAAGGCAAACTATTAGGCCATATCATCTTCAAAGATGGCATCAGAATTGATCCTGCTAGAATAGAAGCTATTCTACAAATACCCCACCCCAGAAATGTCAAAGAACTTCAAGCTTTCCTAGGAAAGATTCAATTTTTGAGAAGATTCATATCTAATTTGGCTGAATTAATTAGATTTCTAAACAATATGTTAAAAAAGGATTCAAAGGTAAAATGGATAGTAGAAGCCAAACAAGCATTTGAAGAAATTAAAATGGCTTTGACCAGAACACCAGTCCTTACAAGTCCAAAGTTCGATAGAGACTTCATAATTTTTTCATTTGCATCAGAACACACTATAGCAGCTGTTTTACTGCAAAAAGATGATCAAAGATGTGAAAAACCCATAGCATTTTCAGTAAAGCACTTAGAGATGCACCTCTAAATTACAAAATCATGGAAAAACAGGCTTTTGCACTTGTGAAAGCTATTAAAGACTTCAAATTCTATATACTATACTCCCATGTAATAGCTTATGTATCAAATGTTGTTGTCAAAGACATCCTGACTCAAGATGGAATTGAAGGCAAACAAGGTAAATGGATAGCTAATATATTGGAGTATGATATTGAGATAAAACCTAACAAGCTTATAAAATGATGGGGATTGGATAAACTCATGACTGAAACAAACTTTCAAGCCCTGGATATTAATGAACTGGATAATGAATAGGAGATGGTGACTCCACAAATTAGCCAAGCCTTCTTAGAATCACCTTGGTATGCTGATATAACTCATGTATTATTAAACCTACAGGCTCCTCTAGGGTTATCCAGAACAAAGAAAAGGTTTTTAAAGATGAAAGCTTCAAAATTTTGTATTTTAGATAATGCTCTCTTTTGGAAAAATCATGAAGGTATTCTATTGAATTGTTTAATAAAAGAAGAAGTTGACAAGGTTCTCAAAGAATTTCATGCAGGGGACTGCGGTGGACACCTTTATTGGAAATCAACTGCAGACAAAATCCTAAGGGCTGGATTTTATTGGCCAACCTTGTTTGCTAATGTAAAGAAGTTTGTCGCTTCTTGCCACAAATGCCAAATTTTTGAAGGCAAAAGGAAACTGTTACCCTTACCCTTGAGACCAATTTCCACTTAAAAGCCCTTTCAACAATGGGGTTTGGACTTCATTGGAGAAATACACCCTCCCTTTTCTGGCCAACATAAATGGATCCTCACTGCCACAGACTATTTCACCAAATGGGTAGAAGCCATTCCTTCTAGACAAGCCAATGATACAGTGATTATAGGATTCTTAGAAACCAGCATATTGTCTAGATTTGGCTATCCTAAAAAGATCATAACCGATAATGTTGTTGCCTTCAAGTCCAAGAAAATGATAAATTTCTGTAACAAATACCATATCACTTTAGGCCATTCCATAGCCTATTACCCTCAAGGTAATGGTCTAGTTGAGTCTTCCAATAAAAGCCTAATTAATATTATTAAGAAATTGTCGGAAGAAAACAAGAAAAACTGGCACAAGAAACTTATAAATGCACTATGGGCAGACAGACTTACTACAAAGAGATCTATTGGAACTAGCCCTTATGAGTTAGTTTATGGCATGGAGGTTGTATTTCCTTCATCTTTAAGAGTTCCTGTAATGAAATTACCGCAAGAAGCTCAGGTGGAACCAATGACATTAAAAGGAGAATAAATCAGACCATCCATTTGTAGCAGACCAGAGAAGAAGTGCACCAAAGATCCCAAGTGTTACAAGAAAAACTCAAGAAAATATTTGATAAAAGGACCAAAGCAAAAGACTTCTACCTTGGAGACAAAGTTCTAAGATGGGATTCCAGGAGAGAAGACAAAGGAAAACATGGGAAGTTTGACTTCTTGTGGAAAGGGCCATTTATCATCCAGACATTGCAAGGGAACAATACTTACTTTCTAAAAAGCCTAGATGGTACAGAAACAGAAGAAGGACCAGTGAATGGTCGAATGCTAAAACATTACTTTGATCCAGTTTTTTAATGTATTCTGACCCTAACATGTACATATTATATCCTTGATAATGTCACAGTTTGGATTGGATAGTAACTTGCTGGAGTTGAAGCCCGAAGAGAAGGCCCTAAGTTTTACAAGTGCGTTGTCATACATACAATAAACCAACCAGTAGAAGGAAATTTCAGAGCACAGTCAGAGTTATTCATCAGGCAAATCTAACCTGTTATTCTTGACTTTCCACCAGGAAAAGCTATCCCCAAGTGGAGCCACTGTTATGCTCCTATACCAATAGGTGTCATACTTCATGATTGACTTGATGAGCTCTGTAATATGTTCATTTCTTTCCTTGTTGCAAAGGTTTTTCATATTATCAAAAACTCAAAAAATATAAAAAACATAAAGAGGGTATGCCCTAAAAGAAAAATCAAAGAGTAAAAAAATAAACAAAATGGTCAAAAAAGTGAAAGAAATGAACCCCAAACAAAGAAAGACCAGGAAAGTGTGCAAGTCCAAAATGCCACTACTTTTTATTTTTTGTAATAAGCATTTTGTGCAGCTTGTTAATTTATGCCACAATTGGTGAATGGCCAAACAGCTTAATCTTGGCTAGTTCATATTTGAATTTCCTATTTTAGAGATAGAGAATAAAATCTGACTAAACTGTTCAATCTTGGCAGATAAGTAGATAGGTAGAGTAAATAAAAAGGAGCTCAACAGTTTAATCTGAGCCCTTGGATGTTATAAGTGCAGACTTAGGTAGGCTTACCATGAAAAGAAAAGGAAAGTTGATAAGGGTTTTCCAGTCTAAGTGCACCCAAAGAAAGAAGGAAAAAAATGCTAGGACTAAAGTAGGCAGGGTAGGTAGATTGGTGTTGCAGAATGATACTTGTGATAGATTATGTCTCTAAATGTGTTAATCTCTATCTCTATCACAAGTGCAAGGCGGACATTATACTTGAAGCAGCTCAAGCAAGACAAGATTCAATAACTAACTCCCCTTCATACTTTTCCCTAAAGATTTCACTAATTTCCCCAAAGTATTAAGATCTATTCTTAATATCATTCATAAACCACTCATCTCATTTCATAAACATTGCCTAAGTAAAACCCTATTTTATTTAGGAAAATGGCAAATATTCCTCATAAAAACCCTTTTTCATCCTGAGCCTAAGTTTAATTCCAAAATCCAATTGTTTTTATAACTTAGCGCTTTCATTGTCATTTTTCATATTAATTATTAACATTTATAATATATAAATCTCAGAT
Organism: Pinus tabuliformis; assembly: GCA_031772625.1. Classification (NCBI taxonomy): domain Eukaryota; kingdom Viridiplantae; phylum Streptophyta; class Pinopsida; order Pinales; family Pinaceae; genus Pinus; species Pinus tabuliformis. The sequence goes on from CM062804.1 coordinate 1,589,296,853, forward strand.
AACCATACTACCCTTCCCCGTATTACTTAGTTATATAAAAAACCCTGATTTTTAATGTATCCCCGCCCCAGTTGAAATATAACCGTAAACGTGTTTGTCAGGAATTAATAAGTTTATCCAAATTTCATTAAGAACCCTTCCCGCGCAAACAAAGGATTTGATTAACCATCGGGGTTAGTTAATAAACACCCCGCGAACCAATCAAAACGTGCCCGATATGATTAAAAGCATTGTTTATTGCGCCAGGCCCGCAGCAGTTAAACCTCCGCCATGTCACCTGCCCATCCGCCGTCTGATCCCCGCTCGCTCATCCGACGGTCCGCATCAATATCGCGACCCCCTTCATCGTCGTGCTTTAACTCGTGATCGGTAGGAAGTTTTGCCCCCGTACTCCCGCCACGCGTCACTCCGCCAATGTGCTCGCTCCCTCCCTGCTCAATACCGCCAAGCCCCAAAAGTGGTGCGGGGTAAACCGCTTACCACCCTCCGCTGACGTCATCCTCCTCCGCTGATGTCATCCACCCAATGAAATCCAAAAATCCCACCAAACCTTCGTTTTGTCAAATAAACGATAAAGCACCATTTTTTCACTGTAATGCATTATGCCCCGCACTCTCCTGCACAATAAAGACCGAAATCAATGTTCCAGTTCCTCAACCACCACTTAACCAGAGAAGCTCTGCAACAAGCTCACAAACTCAACCAACCTACCATTTTACAGTTTCCTCCTCTTTTGACACAGGTACCTTTAAACTTTCTCAATAAATGGCTATCAGTGCATCAATTACCATGGCTCCTCCAGCAATCTCCACAGGACTCAACATGCTAGCCACATAGAGATCCATAGCTGCACTGTTACCCTTGGAAAAAAGGAAATTTTGGGCTAAATACCAGGCAGGATGAACAGGAGAAAAAACAGGTCAAAGAGTATTATTTAAGATAGGCAGCCAGTGCAAAGTAACTAAAGAAGATAGCTGCAAGCCGAATCCTAGGGCCTGCCTCTAGCACATTCAACAAAAACAGGACCAGCACAACATCAGTTTATCTTTTCCCTATTTTCAAGGCTAGCTGTTTCTATTTACTTGTGAAACTATTTTTAGTCATCCTAGATATTATCTCACTCTGTTATGAGATATTTGTTGTATAATTTCCTGAATAAATACCCCCTCAATTGGAGTGTTGTGTGTGGATTCGTAGACTTTGCTGTAATATTGATTTTTTGGAACAAAGAGCTGTTGGAATCGAATGTTGCATGGCTTACTGGATGAAGAATTGAAGCAGGGGACTTATCATAGACTTCTTGAATCAACCACTGGATCAATAAGTCTTCTATATCTTGTGTTTTAAAGTTTTCTTAGTTTATTGTATCATCTGTGTTTCAAAATCTGAATGATAAAGAAAAGATTTAATTTCATAATATGCTTGATTGCACTCTGTTTTCAGTCATTATTGTTCTCTGTGTTTTCTTCAGAATTAGGATAAGCAGTGAAATCTTAATTGCTCTTGTTTCCTAATTCTTTCATGTTGATTATTTGCTAAGGAATACTTAACTGCTCCTTATTATTAATCATTCAATTTCCCTCTTTAAATAGGTTGAAGGATTCTCAACTGCCCTTCACCCCATTTGAGCCCATTCCATCTGTTTCAAGTCTTTATTTGTTCCCTGTTTTGACTACCTTGCTCTGTGAAACCATCCTCTATTAAGAAACCAAATCCAGAAAGCCATCTTCTTTGCCTCCATTAGCCCAATGGACTGAACTACTCTGTTTTACCTCTCTGTTCTATTGAATCTCACCACCCAAACTCATACAAAACTCCTAAACTTCATAACTAGCCTAATACCTTTAAAAACAAAGCTAAATCATAAAGAGAGAGCCCTCTCTGGATACCGATTGGCTAGATTCTGTATCTAAAAGATTGGTCTGTGGTTACCTCAGCCTCCTTTCCCTTTCTAAATTTTGGGAAAACCTGAGGGATAACACCCCCTAAAGCATGAAGGTCGAACAGGAGTGGGGTGAAATTCTTTACGAGTAGATGCATGGAACCAGAAACTATCGTCAGAAAACTTGCACGGAAGCATAGATACATATACATCACTGAAATCTCTGATACATGAATCGTGGTATGGACGCAGCCATATAGTAAGAAGGATCATATCTAACACAAGGTATGGTCGCATCCATCCAATAAGGAGAAGAATCACATATAACAGACTCATGGTATTATCGCAGCCATCCATCTGAAAGAGACATGTATGTAAACATGATCATGTCACATCGCCCTACAACCTGGACTTTTGTAATCTAAGACCAAGGTCTTGCGCTCCAACACAACTCGATCAAAGAACAAATTATAGAATGTGAATAGATGTGTCGAAATCGAACATGCTAGAAAGTCGTTTGATTACCGGTCAATGATGTGAACCGTTAACAAGCGCGAGAGAAACCACCAATAATGATAATGGCTCTCAAGGTGCCAACAACACAATTACAGAGTGTGAATAAGGAACTGAAGTCGAACACCCGTGAAGACACTCGATTGGACGCCAATAATGAGAACTTCTCGTCAAGTGCGAAGAACTTTCCATTAGGGCATGCAAGCTCTACGTTACTGGAAGGGAGTCTCTCATCGAACTTCCCAGATAATGAGCTGGAGTCGACAGGAAGTGACCTTGTTGAAGGAGGGCCATGATGTATCCCACATAATTGACACAACACAAGGGAATGCAATGATTATGGATGATACAAAGAATCAGGAATGAGTGTAAACTACAGAAGGATTAACTCTTGAATATATCGATGACACGACACTGGAGTTTGGCAGCTTTTCAGATCCATAGGATCAGGGGTCATGACGATGTGGAAAAGATAAAATGGAAAGGAAAAAAGTGGTGTCCCAAACCCAGCAAGTTCAATTATGAAGTGAGGATAGCTCAACCCGACACGAAGCAGAATAGTGTCATGTTCAAGAGTGACAAGCTACCGACACAACTGGTAAAAATTTACCATTTTCCCCCACCATTTCTGGTAGGTACCCCAATTATTTTTATCACAAGATTGAAGGGGATAGCATATGCTTTTAATATAAGTCCTTCTTTCAAATAGATCCAGCATAGTAAGATTAACGAGCCCTAGGAAGGAGAAGCTCAATTTTTCATGGTGACGAATTTGATGTCGTAAGAATATAACGAGTCCAAAAAAGGAAAAACATGGTATCCTTTTCATGTTTAGAGAGTGTGAAAAAGACACGGAAAAGAAAACTCCAAAAGGTCCCTTTTCGTAAAATTGTCTCTCGAGTTCGAAAAGGTAGAAAACAATACTCAAAAGAACCTCTTGACCATGTCATCCAAGGAGTACCTTTTTTTTAAATAGTTAATCCCAGTCCGAAAAAGGGGTAAATGTATACTGGGTAAATGACGTTTCGAAACCATTTACGAGGTCAAAATGACAAGAACTCGAAAATCTTTTCGTGTTTTGAGATTCGAAAAAGAACTTAAAGTGGACTCCCCATTTTTATTTTCTTTAACGAGTCAAAATGGGAAAAATACTCAGAAATATTTTCATTTCATTTTTTACGAGTCAGGAAAAGAGCTTAAAAACGACTCTAGTTTTGCATCACCACTGGCAAACAATCACCTATCATTGCACAAGAAGCAAATGCATTATCCATTTCTAAGGAAAAATTGTGAAAAATACTTTTTAAAACCCTAAAATGGAGCGAAAATCTTATAAAAAGGGAAAAAGTAAAACATTTTTACAATTTACCTCATTTACCTCATTTGGAGCAATTTTTACCCACTTTTTCCCTAAATCTTCAGGAGCAGATTGTTGTGGATATAGGAAGTCGATGGTTCAAACCGTTTGTTATAGGTAAGAGCTGAGGCCCTAATCTTTGCATTGATACCTCTTTTTAAGCATTTAACTATCTTTTTAGGGATTTTTAGCAAAACAAATTCACCAACGGTCAGCGTGGGATCCGGTCATGGATCATGCCAATCATGGGCTTTTAGCACAGGGACTCACACCATCAGCGCACCTGTTTTAAAAAAGTCGCGCCAGTGCAAAGAACCAGATTTTTGCAAATTTTGCCCAATTTTAATGCTTTAAATCTAAGATTTCCCTTTCAAATATTTATGCTAAATTAAATGTGTCATATTTGTAGGAAAATCAAAGCGAAAATATGGTGATTGAGTGGAAAGAAAGCGAGCATGAAAGAATAGATCAAATGGCCTTGGAAGATCCAAACTCTCTGGATGCATTGAGGAACTGTGGGCTCCTCAAGTTCTTTCTAACACCGAGCCTACGGGTTCAACTTGAGCTACTACAATACCTGATCAGTCTATGGGACATTGGACGGGAGGTATTTGTGATCCATGACCAAGAGCTGGAGTTGGAGACTTCAGACATTTACTTCATTACTAGACTATCTCACAGAGGGGAGCCAGTTCAATTATATGGAGGTAGGCCTATTGGGGCGAGCGTAAACATGTTGCTTTCCCAACATTGCCGGGAGCTCTGAAATCTACAAGCGGGAAGATCGACATCATGACCATAAATGATCTTGTATTGAAGGTAATACTCTTAACCATCAACCGAGTGGCTGGGGCTCAAGCACTACACGAGTCCAACAATTCATGCTTCGAGTATGTTGTGGATTGCATGGTGCCCATTGTCTTCAACTGGGCACAGCCATGAAGGTAAACATGAAACAACAAATATCCAAGTGCAAAGCAAGGCACTTGAGTCAATTCAGATATGGTTCAATTCTAGTGACCTTCTTCTTGGGAAAAATCTCACTGTTCCACTATCAGATGGTGGAGGTGAACCCCCCAGTACCACAAGATCCACGGATGCTCTGATGGAGCGAGTTGATGACCAAGTCTGGAGGGGGCCAGAAAATGTCCTACAAGCCCACCTTCTTTGTGTGTCTCAGATAACAGTTGATCGTGGTGGAGGATTGGCCATACAGCGGGACTAACTTCCGCGGTGATCTTGACATGTCACTCATAGAGGGAGAACACTTTGATGATAGAGGTGAGCAAAAAAAAATTGTTTTTTGGTTTTTTATTGTTTTTGCATATATGTATTCATGAAACTTTGACTTTGTGACTGTAGATGTTTGACTAGAAAGACCAGCAAGGATTTCCCCTATAGCTAGACAGGTGGCTTGGCAATTCGAGGTCGCTCCTTATCAGGAAAGAGTGGACAACGAAGAGGATATTTCTCGAAATCTAGAGGGCATGACGAGAGGGATCCCAGAGTATGCACGAATCGAGGACATTCCTCACCATTACCAATGGCACACAGTGGGAGTGTCGGATCGGATCTGACGATTACTGACTCGTGTAGTATAAGCAATAACATGTTATCATGATCACCACGTAGAGTAGTCCATAGTTTAGCATTTACAGTTTTGAGGCCTGCAAGCCATGGATGTACTTGGAACACATATATTATTTTTTGGATTTTGATGTATTACACTCAAACATTATCGACATATATGCTATAATTCTTGTTTACTATGATACAATGTTTTCACATATTGCGTAAATGTCTGTCTAAAACATAATTAGCCAATGCATATGTTAATGTATTCATATGCCTAGGAATGTGATGATATGTGATATAATCAATATTTCTTTCCAATAGACAAATACGCAATTACATTCTCAATAACTGAGGGTTTCTAGCAGAATATTGCCCATTGAGCTGAAGAACAAGAAGTTGTGAATCAAGATTTACAACCATTTCTCAAATGTCAAGAGCGATAGCTTCTAACAAGAGTTCGAGAACTGTGCTATATTCAACAATGTTATTAGTTGTTTGACCCAAAAAAATACCATGAAGATCAATCAAATCACCATGAGAATCATAAATAGCCCATGCCGCGGATGATATATTATGGGTACTACGGCAAGCACCATCAGCGAAACTGACATAAGGAGTCACAGACATCTGCAAATCAGGTGAAGACATAATAAGCATGAAAGCTACTTAAAAAAACACACCAAACCAAATTGCACAAAAAATTAATAGCACACTTATGTACATAAGTAACCATGTTAGATGACTCACACATAATAAATTTTGAGGTACAACCCATTGCGGGGCTTGGTCAAAGGGTTACCTTCATAATCCACTAGCTCATAGACCCCTTTTATAATATAGGCTTGAAAATATAGGGCCCATGCCACATGGGTTCAAATTTCCTTGCCCCTAGCTTATCGTTAGCTTGGTCATATAGCAAGACCAAATCTCGCTCAGAAAAAGCACGAGGAGAGACCAACTGATCAAAATGAGATTTAACTCGCTTTTTCTATGCTTCAGTGACTAAAGTAGCGAGACAATGGGTTTCATCCAGTCGTTCCAAATATAGGAGACGCTCCTCTTGAGGCGAGGTTTGAGGGAGTAATTCGATAGCCAATATGAGTGAGGGAATTTCACATTCAATCGGTAGGGTAGCTTCCAAACCATAGACAAGTTGAAAAGGTGTGAATCCAGTTGCATCTTTATCGAGTTTCGATAGACCCACAGAGCTGAAAAAACCATGAGATGCCAATTGGATTTGTGCATCCCAATGGTGCGCTAAAGCATAGTAACTAAAAATTTGTTTACCGCTTCAACTTGATCATTGGCCTGAGGGTAATACGGAGTTGAGCTATCATGACACAAACCTAATTTCTAAGTCATCTCGGCCATCATATAATCATGAAAATCGGATCCATGGTTAGTGACAATGGCTTGAGGAACTCCAAACCTAGAAATAACATGATTGAAGAGAAATTTCGTCATTGTTTTACCGTCAGCTGAATATGTAGGCATCGCTTCGGACCATTTGGTGAAGTAATTCATGGCAATGATAATATAACCATGCCCCCCAGCTGAACAAGGGTTACATGTCATAAAATCAATGCCCCATTTGGCAAAGGGACCAACAGTAATAATGGTGTGAAGGAGAGCGGGCGGGGCACTCATTTTCCGCTAACAAATTTGGCACTCATGGAATTTGCGGATAGCAAGAATGCAATCCTTAAATATGGAGGGCCAGAAATAGCTAGCACAAAGGATCTTTTGAGCAGTGGCATAGCCAGACAAATGACCACCACATGCACCAGAATGGCAGTCATTTAAGACTCTTTCAGCCTCATCGAGAGTTAAACATTGGCGAAGAACCGAATCAACACCAACACAGTATAAAGTATCCCCAATGACGCAGTAAAGTTGGGATTGATGTCAAATGTGTCGGTAATCATCCTTGGACAATGCAGACTGAAAGGTATAAGTTTGGAGATACATGATGATATCACCATACCAAGGATCGAGAGTGCTAATCAGAAAGAGAGTCTCATCGGGGAGCTTCTCATCAGCACTAGTAGGTAGAGAAGTAGAGGGAAAAGAGAAAATCAACTCAACAAATACAAGTGATTTCTCTGATTTGGTAGTAGTGAACATCAAATCTAATTCCTGGAGTATGACAGTCGACTTGGAATATTTTCCCCCAAGTAACTGATGAGTCAGAATATAAGTCATTGGGTTGCAATCAGAAATCACAGTTGCAGTGTGGAGGAGAATATAATACCGGAAGTGTTGAACAACCTGAACAACAACCAAAGCAAATTTCTCGACATGAACGTAATGGGTCTCAGGATTGAGGAGATTGCAAATAAGGTAATAAATGACATGTTCATGACCTTCATTGTTGTCTTGTACCAGTACCATAGCAATAGTGCTAGAAGTTGCAACTAGATAGAGGAAATAATCACGATGATAGTTTGGAGGGTGCAATAAAGGATAATTAATGAGGACAACTTTCAAGTCATCAAAAGAATTTTGGGCAGTCTCATCCCAATGAAATGGAGTTCCCTACTTAAGCAACCGGGTGAACCCTGAAGCTAGCTCAACATAGTTAGGCACAAAGTGACGAAGGAAATTCGCCTTCCCTTGTAGAATTTGTAATTGATGCGATGAAGAGGGAGGGGGTAGGTTAACAATAGCCTAGACTTTAAGAGGATCAAGACGAATACCATTCTTCGAAACAATAATATCAATAAGTCTTCTGGACTCAATGCAAAAGACACACTTATGCGGGTTAAGCCGAATGTGACAGTGTCTACAACGAAGAAAGATTTGTTGAAGGTGATTGGGATGGTCACGACACTTATGTGAATGAGCAGTTATATCATCCAAATAAGGCTGAAAAATGTTTTTAATGTCATGAAAAGCATAAAACATCACATTTTGGAAAGTATCCCCGACATTCTTAGGGCCAAAAGGGAGGCATTTATATGCAAACGTTCCCCACAAATAGATGAAGGCAGTCTTGTGTTGATCAACCGGCACAATGTTTATCTGGTTATAACCAGAAAAACCATCCATAAAGGAGAAAATCTCACTCCGAGCACATTCATTTATAATCTGTTCTATAAAAGGGGTGGGATAATTGTCCTTCGAACAGGCACGGTTAATGTCACGTAATCAACACAGACCCGAACGGTGCCTTGTTTCTTAGTCACTGGTATGATATTGGACACTCAATCTGTCAAAGGGATAGGATAAATAAAGCCAGCTTTAAGAAGTTTTTCAACTTCCCCCTTAATGGCGGCCTCTTTTCTAGGGTGCACAGGATGAAGCCATTGGCGAACGGGCTTTGCGTTAGGATAAGTCAGAATTTCATGCACGACTATACTTGGGTTAATGTCAGGCATTTCTTCATATGGCCATGAAAAAACATCTCAAAACTCTTGAAAAATATGAGTATAAAACTTGATCTCATCAGGAGAACAAGTTACCCCAATATGAATGTTTTCAACGATACAAGTCTTAACAAAAATGTCAATAGGCATTGTTTGGGTAATATTACCCATGTTCCCTTCCGACTAAACTTCATGGGTCATGATAGGCATCTGAAGTGGTTGGGTCAGGAAATGAGAATAGAACTTATCAAGACATGTAGACAGGACTTCCTAGCTAGGTAAGAACAAGGAACGATGATGAGTATCATTCCAAGGTGCTTCCTCAAAAGACATAATTTCCATGATACTTTCGTCAGTAGGAAACATATCGATTAAGGTATCAGACGAATCCGAAGAAGGGAGATTGAGAATACACGTCAAGAGATGTACCCAACCTAGTGTGATCATTAGATATTGAGGCCGAAGCTGAAACAATCTCCACATAATTAATTTGGGCAGGGCTTAACGGCATAACATCACCCCATGAATCAACTTGATCAAGAGGAGGAATGATCCAAGGATCAGACGTAACCAAGATCATGTTCATTGAGACAACATGTGGAGGTGGGACAGGAAAAATACCATTAAGGCGGGATCTTTGAAAATTCCAACCCCCACACTCTCATATGGAGCATCGATATGCTTCATGTAAGGAATATTGTCATCCGAGGAGGAAGAGGCAAATAAAGATAATTGGTTGACCGTAAAGATTTTCCCTTGATGAGGAAAATGGAGCACACGGAAAAGAGAGGAGGCTACAGCATGCATAGCATGGGTCCAACTTCATCCAAGTAGAAGATTATAGTTAATATTTGCATCAACAATTTCTACTTCAACATTAACTATCTTACCTTCCAAGGTAATGGCAAGATTAGGAAGGACACCAAATGGTCGATAATCGCATCCATCAAAGGCTTCCAATGCATTAGGTGGTTGGTTCAGGGTAGGAGAATTGATTTCCATCCAAAAAGACACAGACATGGTGCACGTAGAAGCACCTTCATTAATGACGGTCTTGTGAATCGTCTTTTCATTAATTATCACCTGAATGGGAAAGGTAATCTGATGGGGTAAGTGTGGAACATGGTTTTCCATATCAAAGAAAATGAGATTAAAATCAAATGGATCAACACCTCCAATGGCCGACAGTAATTATTTTAGCTGAGAAGGAAAACTTTGAAGGACCTCGAGGGCAAGCATAGCTCATGGTGCTTGAGCCAAATCCTCAACAATATTGTAGTGTTGCGTAGCTCGAGCGTTTGGATTATATGAGGACTTTCGCAACACACCCCGAGAGGGTGGTCGGACAACAGAATCAGGATTAGGTTACTCTATATTGAGAGGATCGGAGGTCGACGAGATAAAGGAGGAAGGGGTAATTTCACTCTCTTTCCCTATCATTGGGGTTTGATAATCTTTAGATCTGGTAGCCACATTTATAGGCGTATTCATCATGAACACTTGGGAACCTACGGAAGTGGAAGACTGAGGTTGGTCTACCATTTGGGTCTGTTGGGATGGAAAGGGTTCTTTTAAGATAGTCGGGGTCCCTTTTAGTAAGCAACTAACTTCAGATTGTCAGGGACAATATTTAGTGTAATGATCCTCCTCACATATGAGGCATGGATACTTTGGCTTTCTTTGAGAAGCATCGCCAGCAAAAGACTTAGGAGGGCCCTGTTTCAGGGCATCAACTTTGCCCTTATTTTTACCCTTAGAGGTTTTGTCTGTTGAGGTAGACTAGACATTGTGAACCTCAAACGTTTTACCAGGACCAAGTGAATTTCTAGAGGGATCATTGGAACCTATGTTCGAGACTGATTTCTACTTGGAAGAACATTTTGTGGGAGTTTGAGACACAGAACCAATCAATCCATCAATAGGTGGTGGAGCCGAAGTGTTATAGACATTTTTGTGACTTACAGCATTGAGCATGAAATGTCCATAATCTAAGGGATCCAAAGTCCCTAAACATGTTGTTCCTACCCCTAGAGGGACAAGGCTAACAAACCACAGCAATTCACAAAGTTCTCCACCTGAAACTGCTAAAAAACAAGTCAATTCAGGATCATGTCAGCTACTCCACTGACCATCTGCGCTGAATGTCAATGGCTCCACTGGCTACCTGCGCTGAATGTCAACTCCAACACTGGCTACCTGCGCTGAGCGAGATTGGACAAGTGTCAGACTCATTCCTCAAGGTGTCAGAACCCAGGAAGCTTCCAAAATGACACTTGCCTCAGGGAATTCGACTGGTGATGAGTAAGAGGTTCCAAATCTCCAAGTGGAAGCAAGAACCTCCAAGTGGACTCAAGAACTGATAGATGGAGAGGACACTAGTCAGATCTCAAGCTGACTCATCCTCTCTCCAAACATCTATATATGGATCTCTCCTTCATGAGATCTAGGAGGCTGGAATTGGATTATTGCAAAGAATTGCTGTTGGTTTGAGACTGGAATCATTGGGTGCTTAATGCTTTGAAGGGGCTGAAGATAGGAATTCCATTTGCTGGGAAGGAGATGCTGGATTGGAGCCCTCTGGGTTGTATCTCTTCCTGAACCTTGTTATTCATCAATAAAGCTATCTTGGTTTCTCCTATATGCTGATGTATTTTGATGTTTGAATGTATTAGTGTATTTGGTTTATTTCTAATCCTAAATCAGTTATGAATGTGAATATCTGTCTTTGCGTAGTGTTCTTCTCTTGTCTCAAGTAGCTGTTCTCTTGTGATCTTGCAGGAAGTTGTAGCTGGATAAGCAAGAAGGCAAGTAGCTGTGAACACCCAAAGAGAAGGGAGATTGGATCGAGGGACAAACGGAAGACACCGGTAAGTCTATTGATCTCTCTTCTTTCACATTTCATAAAGGAAGAAACCAGTATAGCTGTACTCGTTTGTTGCTAAGGCACTGTCACACCTTAGGTGGATAGGATCGTCCTGCATAGGCATTTTTCCCCACAACAAATTGGCGACTCCACTGGGGAGAATTTGTTTAGTCATTTTGTTTGTGTTTCTATCATTTGTTTGCATCATAGACTTGACAGCAACAGTCGAACTGCATCTTTCCCGGATGCAAAGTAGAAAGTTGCTGCTTTGATCCAATTGTTGGACTTGTCTATGATCTAAACAATGGATCCACAAATGATTTGATGATCCTTGTGATAGATCTTAGTAGCTTTCAAAGCATCCCTTTGATTATACCTTGCTTGTGTTTCTGATTTGGCCTGAAACTGTTGATTTTTTAGCAATTTGTGACCCAGAACCCAGGAGAAACGAGAGTTTCTCCTTCAACGCAACTGCTGTGAAGGCAGTCTGCATTTCAACGCAGGTCCCATGAAGGCTACCTGCGCTGAATGTCAAGTCCTCAGTGTTGAGGTTGTGCTGAACCAGTTTGGCCTTGTGCAGCTGGGGTTCTCCGCTCTCTATTGCCCTGTTTTGATCTCTGTTTTTTGCAGCCTTTAACCAGCATAGGTACCAGTCAGATAACTCCTTTTCTTTGCTTAGATTCCGCTTCCTTTTGTACAAAAATACTGTGAGTGTTTTTATGTGTTTGTGGCGTCATTTACAGTTTTCCTTTGCATGAGTAAAATAGTCATCCTGTAGCCTTTGATTCAAATCTGATTGATTGTGATCTTAGAAGAGAGTTCATTGGCTGTTTGCAGATTGATCATATATTTACTTTTTCTTATTGGTTTGAATTTGTCTCTTTTAAGTGTCGAAACAAGTCTTTATTTCGAAAATCGTTAAGTAGTGTAATCTCTTCTATCTTCTCTAATTTCGAAAAAGTGAACTTGTTTGTATTGATCATTTAAAAGCAAATTCAAAGTTGTACAAAAAGCTTTCTTTGTAGGCATCAATACTAAGAAAGCGGAAAACAAACACCTGCATTGTGCATTTTTCATTTGATAGTTTTTATGTTGGATTTAGGAAAAGTGCATTAGAGTGTGCTAATTGCTCTTTGAGAAAAGATGGTGTCTTTCTTTTCCCTTAGTAGCTAGGATTTTCAAAGTTGGAAAGATATAAAGCTTGCTTATCATCTTTAGACTGCATTTAGGAATTTGTATCATACATCTCGTGGTGAACCTTGAAAGGCAAACTTTAAAAAGATCAACTTAAAATAAACTTAATGAACCTAACAACGCTTTGCAACATAACGCACAACATAGAGGTCTAGGCTAGAGACGTGTTCCGGCGTCGTTAAGCCTAGTGACTGTCGATCTCGTGGAAGGTGGGTGATTCCTCCTGAGGGACGATAGCGCTAGTACGGATTGTGCTCCCACGTACCGTCGCGTATATATTGGGAGACCCCTATAGGCATATATCCTTTATCCTTAGGAAGCCGTGTCGGCCGCCCTACTGATCGCAATGCAGTGAACACAGCATTCACGAAGATTGACCGCCCGTACCCTAAAAAGTATTCTACAGTTTTGCGAAAAGTTTGGCACACCCTCTGCCTAGAACTCTAGAGCAGTTCCTTTTGGCCTTTGTCAGACTCTATAACAGAAAAAGTCCATCCGAGCATTTGTCACTTCGGGCTCGTTAAAACATCGAAGGAGACTAGAGTCATCTTTAGCTTTTTCTCGACTCTTTAAAACTGAAAAAGCAAGTTGTGTCTAAAGCATCGTTAAAATTTATTTTAAACGGAACAATCACCCTTTAATTCCTGCGTTGATCTTTAGGTTGAAAGATGGAGCACACCAACCAAGGAATTCCCCTTGGTGGAAATCCTAGTCCCTTCTCCTCTTGGGGAGATGTTGGTGCGCCCCACATGGCCACATTGTCGCTTCCAAGACTGACAATTGGCCTGCCAGTCTGGCTCTTTTCAACCAATGTCGTTCAGAACACCACCATTCATGAACAGTCGAGTCAACAGTTAGACCAGACTAGAGTTGCTCACCAGCCTTCTACTTCATCTTCCTCTCCTCCTTCTTCGCTAGACGGAACTGGTAAAACAAAAAACTAGGCTCCTAAGGAGAAGAAGGAGAAGAAGAAGAAAGAAAAGAAGAAGAAGGAGCCAAAAGCGACTGGGGGCAAACGAGAGTCGTCTAACAAAAATCCACACACAGCACTGACAAGGCCTAAATCGCCATGTGTCATATGCAAGGGAGACCATTTCCACAGAGATTGTCCCTGTATCCCTCGAATACTAAGGGACCGGTCTCCCCGTTTGCACAATTCGGTAGCATCAACCTCTCATAGCCATGTTGACTGCTCACCGTCAACTAGTGAAAGTGAAGTCATAGGACAGAGAGGGAAAGCTAGATTTCCCTGCAAACTGTGTGAAGGCGATCACGCCATCCACCATTGTCCCTTCTTAGACGAGGCTAAAAGAGTTCTAGAAGATCGCCCGATTTTACGAGCGCAACTTCCTCCTGGATATCAAAAACTCCTGCCAAGTCCTTCACTAGTTGAGAACCCGGCTGGCCCGCCTAGGTGGTCAGCCGAAGCACCTATCATTGAAGATGAACCGTCTGGATCCATGCCTTACGAAAGTCAAAAGGTTGATACGGCAGTTGACCCGGTTTTGCCTTCAGAGGCTCTATCTTCGAATGATACCATCACAGAGGAGAATAAAGACGACACCGTCCAAATTCTCTTCATCAACACTGACTCTGATGAACAAGGGGGCAATGCTCTCATTCCTTTATCGCAGGAAGGAAGTTCATCAGAGCGATATCCGGCTGTTTATTCGGTCCCACCGCCAAGCAACCTGGTTGTGTCCTTTGACTGGAACCAACTAGGCAGACCCCGATTGCCAGCAAGTATACCATTCAGAATTATCGTTCAAATATACAGAATGGTAATGGCTGGCACTATCATTGATGAGGGGGCATCTGTGAGTATCCTTTCCTCTATTGCTTGGAAAGCGCTTGGTTCGCCAGCGCTTTTGCCTGAAATGAGAAATCTATCAGGTTTTGATAAAGGAACCAGTCGACCTTTAGGGATCCTCCCCAATGTGCCTAAAACATTGAAAGGGAAGATCGTTCAAATGAATGTGATGGTCGTTCAAGGACCCTTGGATTATAACCTACTCCTTGGACGAGACTATATATATTGCATAGGAGCTATAGTCTCCTCACTCTTTAGAGTAATGTGTTTTCCGCATGAAGGAAGAGCGGTCAAGCTCGTAGACCAACTTTCGTTTCCTGGATCACGCATCGCAAATAGTCATGTACCATCCCTAAATGGTCTATTCATGCAAGAAGTGTCTCAACCCACGGTCCGTCCTCCTGATGAGTGCGAGTAATCCGGGAGGATATGACTGGAACCCAGGGGGCATGCATCCTGGTCTGCTTCGGCAGGGAAACTTTGGGTATAGAGTAGGTTTCCGCGGGAGAATATGACTGGTCGGTACCCCGTCCAAAGAGGAAGAGGGGTTATTCTGGAATAAGATTCTTTTGTCAAAGTTATGTAAGTTGACGAGAATTGTCACTCACCTTTGTCTATTTCGGTGGACATTGCCGAGGAAGTGTTTTGTTTAAAAGTTAACGAGACAATCTTTGGGTAACCTGAAAGAGGTAGGCCTCTCTCTTTAAAACAATTGTTTTGAAGGAAGAGAAGTAGAGGTAACCTTGAAATCGTACTTTATACCTGGGGGCATGCAAACCTTTTGGAGTGCAAGCAAAGAGCGGTTATTTATCCATTTTTTGGGTTAGCCGTTTCCTAACTTGCATAAAGAAAGGATACGGAGCAAAGCTTAGTAAGATGAAGCTCCATAAAAAATAGAATCTTGATGAGACACTCTTATCTTATGACTGGGTATTCGAGCAGTTTTAGCATAAAGTTCATGCTCGTTAAAAAATAAACGCAAGATCCGAGCAGTTTTAGCAAAGTTCATGCTCGTTAAAAAATAAACATAAGATCGAGAAAATGTTTCCACCCGCGTTTAAGCTCGTTAAAAAATGAACTATCCCGGTAAATAACCACTGTGAATGTAATATCATCAGCCATTAAAGCCTTGGTCGTGTTTGCACCGTCACCTCCACTTTTCATTTGGCCGATCGTTCACCTCCATATGATTGTTTACCCATTTTGAGGAACAGCTGCGAAGAGTGATTTAACCTAGCCATCCTTGTGACACTGTCGTGATTGGAAAATTCCAACCTGTACCTGGAATCTGCTGCTAACCCTGTTTATCACTCGTTCCTCAAAAGACAAGTCTTCTTTAAGCTCTTTTCAATTGACTCGTAAAATATGAAAAGATTGCCGAGTTTTGGCCTTCCAGCTCGTTAAAGGACAGGAAGAGCTATCCCTCCTCTAGATTTTAATCTTTTTGGACCTGAGGGATTATTACACAAAAAGATCGAGCGCTTGTTTTATTCGGCTCGTTAAAACTATCGAAAACTCATCCCTTCTGTATTGTTTTATACTTTTTCAGACTTAAGGGATTAGATGACGAAAAAGGAATTTTGGAGTTGACTTTATGTACCTTTTCAGACTCTCTAAAAATGAAAAGGACCAAGTTATCCTTGTCGTTAGACTCGTTAAAATCATTAAATAGCAACAAACTTGTCTTTAGACGAGAACGAGTTTCACTATCTCTAGGCTCGTTAAAACATAGCAATGGGCTTCCCCGAAGGGCAGGTTATAGAACAAGCATATGTTATCCTCCTCAAGCTTGACAAAAATAAAGAGGTACTGGTCAGCAATGACTGGGGAAAAATTGGGAGAAACTAAAGAAAACTTTGATGGTAGCAAGTCGCTCTTGAACATGACACTTTTCCTCCGTACCACAATCGGGTTGGGTTGTTTCATTCATCGGTCACATCACCATGGTCTCGCCATACCATCCATATTTGGGGTAATGCTACTGATCCATCGCATCAGTGTCGCCATATGTTTAAGAGAATTCGTTCAGAAAGAGTCAACCGTGTCCCATCCACTGCCATACATTATCCTTCATCCATTCATGACCGCCACCCTGAATCATATGTCACAGATCGTTTTCACCTCCATTAAAATCATTAGCTCCATTCCATGTCACTGATGTGGGATTCATTAAGGCCATCCTGTGACGGATCGCTTCTTGTCGACATCAGCTCATTATCCAAGAAGTTGATCTAGGAACAACCCCTTCAGTACTTTGAAGCTTGCATGCCACAATGGCAAGTTTCTCACTTCCGGCGACAGGTATACATCAATGACCTTCGACCAAAAGATTTTGCGTGGTGTTCGACGCCAAGTCCCTTATTCACACCACGTGAATTGTACTGCAGTACCTTGAGGGTCATCATCATTATCGGTGATTCCTCTCACACTTGTTAACGGTTTACATCATTGACCGGTAATCAAGCGATGTCTTTCCATGTTCGACTTCAGAACATTTCTCACATGGATCGACTTGTACTTAGAGTGAAGATCGAATGAGTTTGAAGACCCCGGATCTAGTTTCATCCATCCGGGCTGCGATATATATTCAGGAAAGATAAAGACATTGACATGTACATCATTGCAGCAGATAATCATCCTACTCAAAGGATGATAATTTCATCAAAATTATCAGTCTACCATCAGACGATTGTCTGTTCTATGTACAGAAAAATGTATTTATAAAGCTGAGCATGGGAATGCCCGCCTCAGCTAGATCATGAAAGCAGTATGAAAAATAATGTATTGTATTGTATTGTATTACAGGTCTCCTCCCAGCATTGGATGAACTTCGGATCCCCTTGATAAAGCATTTCGCCCGATAAACAGCCTCATACTTTAGGGGGCAACTGTTATAGAAATTTTTGTGCCTTACAGCATTGAGCATGAAATGTCCATAATCTAAGGGATCCAAAGTCCCTAAACATGTTGTTCCTACCCCTAGAGGGACAAGGCTAACAAACCACAGTAATTCACAAAAGTTCTCCACCTGAAACTGCTCAAAAACAAGCCAATTCAGGATCATGTCAGCTGCTCCACTGACCATCTGCGCTGAATGTCAATGGCTCCACTGGCTACCTACGCTGAATGTCAACTCCAACACTGGCTACCTGCGCTGAGCGAGATTGGACAAGTGGCAGACTCATTCCTCAAGGTGTCAGAACCCAGGAAGCTTCCAAAATGACACTTGCCTCAGGGAATTCGACTGGTGATGAGTAAGAGGTTCCAAATCTCCAAGTGGAGGTAAGAACCTCCAAGTGGACTCAAGAACTGATAGATGGAGAGGACACTAGTCAGATCTCACGCTGACTCATCCTCTCTCCAAACATCTATATATGGATCTCTCCTTCATGAGATCTAGGAGGCTGGAATTGGATTATTGCAAAGAATTGGTTTGAGACTGGAATCATTGGGTGCTTAATGCTTTGAAGGGGCTGAAGATAGGAATTCCATTTGCTGGGAAGGAGATGCTGGATTGGAGCCCTCTAGGTTGTATCTCTTCCTGAACCTTGTTATTCATCAATAAAGCTATCTTGGTTTCTCCTATATGCTGATGTATTTTGATGTTTGAATGTATTAGTGTATTTGGTTTATTTCTAATCCTAAATCAGTTATGAATGTAAATATCTATCTTTGCGTAGTGTTCTTCTCTTGTCTCAAGTAGCTGTTCTCTTGTGATCTTGCAGGAAGTTGTAGCTGGATAAGAAAGAAGGCAAGTAGCTGTGAACACCCAAAGAGAAGGGAGATTGGATCGAGGGACAAAAGGAAGACACCGGTAAGTCTATTGATCTCTCTTCTTTCACATTTCATAAAGGAAGAAACCAGTATAGCTGTACTCGTTTGTTGCTAAGGCACTGTCACACCTTAGGTGGATAGGATCGTCCTGCATAGGCATTTTTCCCCACAACACGGAGACTTTGATGTTGTCAGATCGGATGATGGTCTTGGAGCATCGGGTAACATCTCATATAATGTGCCAGATTGCGAGTAGACTAGGTCCAAATACTAGGCACGAACGATGGCTTGCTCCTCTATACCACACCCACCCATAGTTATGTCCCTAGAAATTGGGCTACTGAATGATTTGGTGAACCATTATGTCAACAACTGATCAACAATTTCAAACTTGATCAAGCAATGCTGACGTCTCCATTCGTAGATGTGATCCGAAATATGGGTCGCGGTGTCTTGCTTAAAGGACGTAAGCAAATAGGTGCTAGTTTCATAATGAACTAGCAATTGGAAATGAGTGAGGAAAGCCATAGCGAGAGAGTTGAAATCACTGTAGGTACCTCGAGGCAATTCAATGTACCATTTTGATACAACCCATATGAGAGTTCTTTTCAAAAGTCGAAGATGGATAGAATCATCAACGTAAAAATTGGAGGAGCACCAGAGGTGATATGTCATCATGTGGGCTTGTGGATCCTCCTTCGCTCTTCCGTCAAATTTTTGGCAATCACTCAGAACTTTCATTGGAACTAGAGGCCAATAAGGCGAATGAAGGATAAGATCATTGGTGAGCCTTGAAACATCTAGGAGTTCCAACGTGGCCGAGAATGATTATTGCATATTAAACGGCATTTGGGGCCTTTGAGTAGACGCAAACTTCAGAATCCATCCTTGTTGGTAAGGATTTGGCCCCCATAGTGGAGGATTTTTTCCATATGGAATCTGATTTTTCCCCCACTGTAGGTTACCTTTCCCGTAGGGAGGATTCTATCCTGGGTAGACTTGATATTGTCTTACCATAGGCCATTGATAGGAATATGGATTAAAAGGTTGTTATGACTATTGACCTTGGATGTAAGGATTTTGAAACTGCTGAACCTGGACATAAGGATTTTGCACCTGCTACCCCTAGACATAAGGATTTTGAACTTGCTTCCCTTAGACATAAGGATTTTGAACCTGCTTCCCTTGGACATAAGGATTTTGAACCTGCTACTGCAGGGGTTGACCTTGACCTTGCAAAGGTTGACCTTGGCCTTGAACGGGCTAACCTTGCTAATATGCTTATATGGCATGCTTTTGCAAATGATGACTCTGCTGCTGCATAGGCTAACCTTTTGGCTTCTGCAAAGGCTAGCCTTGTGAGGACGAAGGTTGGGAGGATTGTTGAAAATTCTGTGTTTAAGGCTGCAAAGGTTGTTGCGACTATTGCAAAGGTTGCCTTTTGGTTGTAGAAGTTTTCCTTGCTACTGAAATTATTTCCCTTGCTGATGTAAAGGTAGCTGGACAGTTCTTGGATAGTTCTCAAATTGAATCTGGCCATACCCACCAGGCACAGTGGATTGTCCAGGCTGAACATAAGGTCCAACTTGAGGAATGTAAGGTGGGGTAACCAAGGCTTGTGAACCATATGGAACATAAGCCAGTTGGAATGGAACCTAAGCCATGTATGGCTACTGGTATTGGACGTTACCTAACCCGAATGGATCAACAGGGTTAGGAATAGCACCGTAAAAAGGTTGATTCATTCCAACCATGTGAGTTTGTAATCCACTCACATTGGTTTGGCTTGACATCATGGAGATACTCAAATCTTGCCCCACAGGTGGTGGCACAGTCTGTCCACACACTAGAGGGGTAGAAGAACTTACTGAGACCGTCAGTTGAACTGGAAGAGTTGGTTGAAATGACAAAACAAGTTGAGATGGAATGGTAGGTTGAACCGGAACTGAAGTGACTATAGTTCATACAATCAGTCGAGAGGTCGTGTTCTGGATGAATGGACTTGATGTAAGCATGGTGCCAGAATACCAAATAGGATTATGATACAACGACGAGGCATTGGGAGTGCCCAAAACCAGCTAAGCTAGAGAGGTATAACCATGCAGAAATAAGGGCTCACTAAACTCATGATAAACACTAGATGGGATGCTTCCCGTATAAGGGAAACCTTTCAGTGGGAACTCATATGCCTTCTCATCGCCCACCTAAGTGTGAGTAGAAGAAACTTCCAACTAATTCGGAGAGGAGACTGGAATTTCTCCTTCTAACTCCATAGAAAACAACCGGCGACGAACCGAAGATGAATGAGGAGACAACTCCAATGGAACACTAGACTAATCGTACGGACTATAAGGATGTTGTGGAGATACCACAAAAGGTTCTGTAACCAGTCCTTACAAACTATCAAAAGTTTGTAGACTCTTAGGAGCTTTAATAGGATTATCAGGGGATTCCGCGCCAGATTCGTAAGGTGACCCAGTATCTGACGGAGGCGTACGAGAAGACAAATTTTGAATACTTAGAACAATTCCAAGTTCAACACCGTTATCCTCAAACGACTGTGGAAGTTCATGAAAAGTTTCTCTGGATGACCTTCTAGATGGAGGAGAGGAAGAGGAACAAGGAAAACCTGATGGTTCAGCCACAATGAATTTGTCTCAAACAAAAGAGAAGAGATAGTAATTTCAAGGCTTTTAAAATATATTTAGGTATATACTAACAATGTGGTCCAAAATAAAACTATCATGAATGTGATATGATCGTCGAAAAAAAAAAAATTAAGACGCTGAAATAAACTGATGCCTTTTCATGTTTTAAGAGTCGAGAAAAAGGCAAGATTACTCTAGTCACTTTCGCTTTAAGCGATCTAGAATGGACATGTGCTCGATGATCTTTTAAATTTAAAGAGTCAAAAGGACCAAAATGACTGCTCAGGATAATCTAGGCAAAATGGATTACTAGGTAATCGTGAACTGCAGAATACCTCCCAGTGAACCAAGAAGTACGAGCAGACAATCTCCCTGAATGTTGTGTTCGGTGTATCACATATACAAGGCGGCAAACTCTACTTCCTTTGGATAAACGATTGCAAACCTAGTGGGGTCTCCCTTTATATACGTGGTGGTACGGGGAGCACAAGTCTGTACTAGTGTTGTCTAATGCCAAAGCGAACGACAGCTGCTAGGTTTAAAGATGTCGGAACACGTCTCTAGCCTAGAGCACTAAATGTGAGCGTTTAGTTTCAAATGCACCTTAGGTTAATTGAATATATTTTAAAGTTTTATCTTGAAATTAAGTCTCAGTTTTTAGGCCCTATCGATGTCACCTAGAAAAAATCTTATTTGCAGCTATATGAGACAAAACCCTTTCAATTCGATGAATGCTTACACTAATTGAGAGAAGAGAAAACAATCAATGCAACAAACAAGCAACTGAAAGTAAGATGACTCTTCACTACTTCGCTTTTCAAAACAAAATAATGAAAATTCTTTCCACTTCCTACTCTTCCTATCAGATGCACTTCAACTAGTCCTTTTAATAGTAAAAGAAGTTCATTTCATTTCAAATTCTCATGATGATGTAATTCTAATTTTCAATGATTCTACTCAATGCAACATATCAATTAAACAAACTAGAATGATGTATTTTCTTCAATGCAATGCTAAAATGGATCTTTCACATAAACATTTCAATGAACATTTACAAACACCCAAACATCAATCAAATGCAAAGCATGATAAAAAGAAATCCTTTCAAACTAAATGCAAATATTCAACCGAAACAAACTGAGCAATGTGATCTATGCTCAGAAAAGAGATGTTCAACAAGAGAAGAGTAAACGAAACTTTGTCACTTGTTCAATTGAAAACAAAGCAATATAGATGCAAGGACCAAAAAAACGAAATGCATGAAGTAGCAAACCAACAACTTGACTTGATGAGAAGACAAACAAATGAATGGAAAATGATCTAGATGCCCTAGGAACACAAACCATCCCAAAAAACAAAAAAATCAAGTAAGCCAATCTCAAACCAATTAGGCAAACAAATCAAGCTAACAAAGCATTCTAGCCAGGGAGAATAAAGGCAAACAATCTAAGAATCAGACTCTATGAGGACAAGACACACTGGCAATTATTTAGGAGAAACCCTGATGTTAATCTACAGGCATCGGCGTGACTGCCTAACCAGCAACATGTGCCAAAAGGGGCTGTGGCACGACTGTTGAAGAGAAATTCCCGCTGATCGACACAATTGTTAGAAAATTAATAGCGTTGATCAAGGGATTCAAAGAAAAAATAGAAAATTTCACAAACCAAAACCAGAACTGTCACACTAAATTCAAGAATCAAAGTGGTAGATGACTTGAAGTATAGATTACAACACAGGAAGAGTGAAACAAAAAAAGTTGTCACAAATCATCAAATGAAAAAAAATCCAAAGAGAGGGATGGATCCCCAGTGGATTCGCCAATTTGTGGAGTAGGAAGATTCTCTCTATAGACAGAGACAATCCCTCTAGCTCAGGGGAGAGAGTCTAGTCGCAAACAATACAATCTGATATAAGTTCCCTTAGATTGAGAATGGATAAGATCCTACCTCTTGTATTGCTAATCCCTATTTGATGAAGTCCTCGTGCCTTTGCTCTAGTGATCATCTCCTTAATGTCAATCAAGCACCTTAAACAAATGAACAAGAAACCAAAGCACACATGATAGCATACAATATATTCAACCTACTTAAGAGGCTAAGGAGTCTTAAGCTACCAAATAGCATATGCAATTGATATAGGAAACAAAATATCAGTTGTATTATTATGACAAAAAGGAAATTACAACCTTCGCCTTAGCGTTGTAGGTCTTCTTCAACGTGTCTGAATTCTAGCACCACTATTAGCATCTCATGATTCACCTAAAACAATGGAAGTTCAAGGCTTCTTCCTCTTTGCTCCAAACCAAACAAAACTACAAGCTTATTCTCCCTTTACAAACACAAACTAGAAGGCTAAAGCTCTCAAGAGTTGTTTTGGCTATCAAGATTTTGTAGATTATTCCAGCCCTTTCATTCGCTAGTTGAGGTTGGAAAAGGAGGAGTTTACATAGCTTGAGAGAGGAGAAATGGATCCTCTTATTATGGGAGAGGCCTTATCCCTTTTGGTTTGTTCCATTTTAATAGGGGAAAGAAGCCCAAACAGTCTCTCTCAGCTCTATCTCGACTAACCATTTACCATACTTCCATTCACGAAGCTTCTAGACTTGGAAGCTTCAACTCCATTTTTAAAAACTTTCCAAAAGAGGGTCGACATGGGTCATGAATGGATTACTAGCATTGTTTGGCGCTAGGCCCAGTGTTAGACTCTGCAAATCAGCACAGGGAAGAAACTGAGTGATAGTGTCGGTCTTGAAAACTGAGTTTGAAGGAATATTCTTGGGAAATGATGTAAGAGCGAAATGTTCTGCAAATGAAGAGGGATGTAAGGAAATGTTCTTCATGACAGGAAAACACATTAGGGCCACTATAGATGTCCTCCAGGATCGGGGAGTACAGGGATAGTGACAAAATGTTGTGTAACAGGTCTATTCAAGGGTTTCTCCATTGTGATCAGCTGTTGTGGCAAGTGATACATTTCCTGAAAGTCCTTCACCCTAAAGATAGCAAGTTGTGTTCCAATGGCACTACTCAACACCATTGTCTTGGAATTAGTATGTGATACAATCCAGTGGATCGTGTCCACGCATGGAAACGCGAGATACCTGCATGCAATCTGGTACAAGCCAAACTTGTGAATGTTGACATAGACCTTGCAGTCTTCCATATTTTCCTCAAATGTGCCTGAGAATATGTCATTGATGTCCTGCCATTTCATCTTGATATCCTTTTCTATGAACAACTTGGTCTCCTTGTAGATGGAAAATCTCATAGACACTTGTTCAACTGCATCCCCAGTTATGCTCTCAACAGTGTCCTTTGACCCTGCTCTCTTGGAGTCCACTGCACCTGTATTACTGAGAGATGGATGAACACTTGTGATAGATGGAGACATAGAAAAACTCATGGAAAGCAATCTGTCAGTTGAAAACCAAAAAAACTTTGAGGACTGACATGCAACATACCCGGGTGATTGACTGGGAAGATTGCGCAATTTTCACTGGGAGGCTGGGAGACTATTTGCCAAAACTACACAAACCACAGTCTGGGATGTCGGGAGGCTGACTAACTGTTGGAACTGTGTAATGCACAGTCCAAGCTGGCCTGTTGCGGACTGAAACTGTGCAATCTGCAGTTTTAGTCAGCAATGACATGCAAACCCGACAAACTGCATTACGCAATTTTCAAGGCCAGTAGGGCACTGCCTCCCAGAATTGCGCAAAGCAAACCAAGAGGCTAGTGCTAGGCCAGATTTGCACATTTTCTGCAAGAAAGGCAGAGCCTTCACTCTCTGAAATGCGCATTGCTAGTCGGGCAAGGCGAGGTCTAGGCCAAGGCAGCCCAGACCTGCCGACGAGCGACTGAAAACATGAAAAGTTTTGAATGCATTGTGAAGCTAAGTGTAAACAAGCGTGAATGATCATGCATGCAAAAATTTAGTGCAGGATTCAGAAAACCGGAAAACAAGCATGTGTGTGAAGTGAGCCATCACAACAACAACTGTCAGTGCAGAAATAGTGTCATGCATGTGACAATAGTGAGGTACAATGATAAACTGAACAATGCTTCTACAAGCTAACATGCGTTCAACAAAACTAAGAAAACAATATTCATACAAAGAGAAATACAAAAAGCGATAGAAAAGCAGCAAAAGACATGAAAAGAATACTTACCCGAAAAAGATGAACTGAATGTGGTGAATGCTCCTAGATGCAATGTGGCATTTCATAGCTCTAATATCGATGTGAGGAATGAGCTCTGCAGCATTGAATAAATAAGTTTGATAAGGATGGGGCTTATGAAATTCATGCCACAAATCTAGGAAAAAAAAGCACTTGGCAGGAAGTTTCTAAAACGATCTTTGCATGTAACCTCTAGCTGCTAAAAATAGATCCCTAAAATCTAGGGATGCTTTTTGTGTTTTTCTTTTTTTTCCTTTTCAGGAAAAAACATCCCATGCATGAGAATCGGGATTGGTCAGTTCTGGGGGGAACTAGTCAATCTGAAAGCACATGCAGTAGTCTGCAAGCTTGGGGATGAAATTTGTACAATTTTTGGGCTAAGCAAGACTGGTTGTCCCTCATGCATTGCACAATGTCTGGACTAAAGCCCTGGTTGTCAGTCAAAATTGTGAAGTTTTTGAGCTGAAGCCCAGTGTCAGGCTGAATTACTCATTTTTCAGAGGGAAGGCTACCAGGCTAGATTGTGCATTTTTGGATCCCAGTAGGCATCCCAGTTGGATTGCATAATTTTTGGAGGGAAGGTTGGTTCCCCTCCAAAATTGCACAATTTTATAGGTGAGCCTCTTAGCCAAAAAATGGTTAATTTCATAATTTTAGCCTACGAGTGGGAGGCAAACAAGTTGACCAACACAAGGGTAAACCACTGAAGCTTCCTTGAAGCCTATGTACTCGAACAGAGCAAGACATGTTTCTAAGGATGGTTGGTAGGGAGGCTCCAAAATGAAGCTAAGGAAAAATTTTGGAGGGTGGTTGTAGCTGCTACAACACTTGACAACACACTAGTAGAACTCCAGCTCTCTGAATGGACCTTGTTTCATGAAAATCAAGTCTAACTCCTCCGGAAGTATTGTTCAATTCTTAGATCACCTTGGTTTCTAGACTAGCTTGATTGAAATATGTAGCACTTGCCATGATCTTGGTCGGTCAACACACATTCCAAGCCAAGTAAATATAGTTGTTTTGATTGGGGATGAGGGGTATATTGGTACATAAGTTATGACAGTCAGAGTTTAAGTTTTATCTCTGGTGTTGCTCCCATGCCAACAGGCCTTTAGAGTACCCCAACGGAGTCACCCAGGAACACAAGCATCGCTCCACTGCCAAAAAGCCTGGACAGTACCCCAAGAGAGTTACTTGCATCACCTCTCTGCATAGGAAGCCTTTCTCTTCTTTCACCTTTTCATTTTTCATTTTGTCAAAGAATTTACATTTTCATTTTTTTCTTATTTTTCATTTTTCAAAAATTGTGCATAGCTCTTATTTATTTCAAAGCTGGAAGAGGGATCCCAAATTATTGAGAGAAGAATAGGATGTTCCTTCAGAGAAGTATTTTGTATATACCTCTGACATACTTGTTAAGGTTTTCCCCCTCACCTTACTCTACTTGACTCAGCTGACAAGGGTTAACCAAAAAACAACCGACTAGAGTAGGTGATACTAGTTAGTGCGCAAGCATTGTGTTTTCATCAAGGTTCACTTCAGATAGAACGTATTTTCCATTGGTGTATCATTGACTGAAGACAACAAGTTCTTCATACAAATACCAGACAACAGATAACCAAGTATTGATAACTGTACAAGTCCTCTTGTATTTTACCTTGCTTGTTTCAAGAGTTGCAGACAGTTTCATGCAAAACTAACCTACAAACATAAACAAGAAAATAAATAAACAAAACAAAGAGAAAAAAAAACATGAAAGCGAAGCAAGTAAGCAAAGAAAGCAGGCAAGCAAACAAACAACAAAGCAAGGAATAAAACATGCATGCAAAAAAAAAAGACAAAAGAAAACACTACTCCTACTCCTAAACTAACGATGCATGGGCTTGCTAACGTGAAGTGATATTTCCTATGCAACCACCAACGTATTGGCTGACCCATGTTGGTGAAGGCATGGTTCGCAAACCAACAAACATGAAAGATATAACAATGAAGAAAATGTGAGAAACATAGACAACTTGTGTCACGCAAGTGTGCTTGCTGTGTAAGAATCCTCCAATGCATGAGCAATGGGATCATGTAGTTCAAGTGGAGGAAGCGAAATCTATGTGTTGGATTGATCTTCAATGCATATAGATGAGTGATGAGGAGCCTTGGGTGTTTCAAAAATTTCGTGATCGGAAGTGAAACCAACCTCAAGACAACAAAGGCCTGACACAACCATCAACTCGGGTTGAAGTTCCTCGACACTCTACAGGGTTTCAACTTCGTCGACAGATAGATCATCATAAACAAGTGGCTTTGAAAAATCAATAGTGATAGAATCATCATCCTAATCGAATATGGGAGTAAATGGATCATGACAGCTACGATCAGAAAAATCAATGATTTCATCGAAATCCTCATGATCAGATAAATAAAATAGAGGGGTAGATGAGAAGAAAGAATGTTTAGCCTCTGCATTTCTGGAAAAGGCAGATGAAAAATCAAGTGGATTTTCAATGAATAATTTTTCCTCTCCGTTAACGAATGATTGACTGGGATTGGGTGTGTCCTGTGAATGATCAACAATGAATGCATCCATGAATGGATTTACACAAGGGAAATCACAGATAGCTGAATCACCAAATATGTCAGGAAAAAGCGAATGAGGCACGGACAGAAGGAGGTCATCCTTCACCATGGGTTATGGTCAGGTTCCTAGTCATACTCATCATGAATGACAGCGAAGGTTGGTTGTGCAACACCAACTTCATCGATGGCCTGATCCTTGGTCACAACAGGTGTAGAGTCTAGGATAGAAGAACACAAGATAATGCAATCTAAAGGATCAGCATAATGTGAAGACGGCAATCAAGGTAACAAATGCATGTGACAACCCATGGGCTTCACAACCAAATCTGCGTGAAAATTGAGAGAAGTGAAGCTAGGAAGATATGATAGTTGAACAGATGTATGTGCATGTTCTCCCACATCACTTTGCAGTGGTGGAGCTATTTGATGAGGGGAAGGCAGAAAATCACTTGCGACAGTGACTGTGTTCGCTTGTGATTGCACAACTCCATCACCGAAGTATGCTGAGTGGGGTTTGACTTCAAAATAATCTTGGGATAGAATGATTTGTGAAGGAAATATTTGAATCTGTCCCATGGATATTGGAATTTCATCTGTTTTTTAGAGCTTCAAACTGAAGCACTACCAAAAATCCATTAGTGATTCATGCGGAGTCTTTCATTGTTTTAACAGTTTTTTGTCAAGAGGTTCAGGATCAAAATGATAGAAAGTATATTCAATTAGATCACAGAACTGCTTGAGTGCACACAACCATGAGGCAGGTTGTGGCACCATCGTTGTGGGGATTTTTGAAGTGTGTTTGAAAGCAACAATCTGACCTCAACTTCATAAAACTCATCTACATACTCAAGGAATGCAAGGAAGTCATGTAAGTACTCGGGCCAGGTGACTGCCTTCACCATTATACATGAATTCCTACAAGAGATCATAAAACTCCCTTGTGATGTCGACAGGTTTAGCATTCGACAAAAATCGCGGAGGGAGGATTCTAAAAATATCCATGACAGATGTGTGAAGATTCAAAATATGATGTGAGGACTTAGCTTGTCATATGTCCCTCCTTCTAGCGCCAGAAATGTTGACGGTGCTGGACCCGCCAACATGTGAGGGGATCTGCTCAGTAAGAAGTCCCAACTAGACCTCAGACCATTTGGTATATGATTCCCAGCAGTGGGTAGTACGGTATCTCCTTGACCACAATTGCGTGCAGAGGTGAGTAAGATGTCCTTGTTGGTAGCAAGGGTGTGACATATGCAGCAAGTCAAGGAAGGTGCGTGAATGGATCTAACACACGTAATGGGGGTATGAGGGCGCCCCTTATAAACCTATGATACCACATAGCTTGAAAGAGAACACCCGAGTAGAGATACATCACAAACTGGAAAGCGGGTTAGCCAACAATCCAAAGTGATGGTTAAACCAACAGCACATCTTGATAAGATTCATGCAAATATATATAGAAAAGTCCATACATACATGTCTAAACAATAACTACATATATCATTAGAGTAACCAAGATAACTGAAATACAATAACAACATATGCATGAAATGTGTTGGCTTTGTTATATTAAGAAGGTGAAAGATCCAATCATACATACAACTATAACCAACCACTAATCCCAAAAACATAACATTACAGTCACTGCCGCATGCTCCTCCAAAGAGATATACTAGCACTCAACTGTGGAGAAGCCAAGGCTCATGAAAATACACTCCAACCTTTCTCTAAGATACACCAATAGGAAGCTTGGCTCCCAAAAGCCTGTACAATGAGTTATGAAGTTCTATAAATAGAAAAGGGTGGCGTGACCCTTGACATTCCCCTTCGTCACTCTTCACCCACCCTCATGACTCTTCAACTACTACATGACTGTTACATTCTACTATCTGGTCTTTCACTTTTACAAGATGTTACATTACAATCTACACATATACCCATGTGAGACAAAATAGGTTTGAGCAAGCCATGCAAGATATCACTAAGACTCGGATAGCTGTTGGAAGACCAACTCTTTGACATCCTTGCGATGATCGACGGTGGCGAGCATATGCAAAGCTTGGTAGTCCATTATGGTGTCCGCATTCACAATGGTGATTGTTGTCGTTCTGTATTTTTGAGGTTGAGGGAGTAAACACATTCGATATCATCAAAACCACTTTGGAAGCTGGGATCTAGCCCTACCAGCTTTAGAGAGAGATCTCTCTGTTTAATTTAGATTTATTTTAGTGTAAGTTTTAGGCTAGTTATGATTGTACTTGTTTTTTTGTTTGAAGGGTTTGTTTGATTTGAGTGTTATAATTCCATTGGGAAATGGAGTCTATAAACTAAACTGGAGTTTTTCATGAATTTTTAGAGGGGTTCTCACAGGGCAAGCTAGGTTGCACTACCTGGATCTTTTCAAAAATTAAATGAATTTGTGGAAGAGTAGAAGTGTAAGATTCAGTAGAAACCAAGGAAATTAAGTTGATTAATTTAGAAATTAAGAATAACAGAGAAAGGAAAAACAATGTTTAAACAAATATACAGAAGAGACACATCACCATTTATTACACCACATGAATCCTATGAAAGTTCCTTGTATTACTGATCCTGCAGTGCTTTGGAAATTGATATGCAGAAGGAAATTACATTCGGAAATCAACCCTTGATACTTCAAATAGTGAAGTATTTATAATGAAAAATTCAAAAATGATTTACAAAATCGTTGTCAAACCGATAGTGTATTATTAGCGTAATTACAAACAATATCATCTAATATTGGCATAAGAATAGGCCACATAGGCATTTGAAAAGAAAGGTGGCCCAATTTTGATGGTTGCGGTTGCTAATTCAACCCGAAATAGTGTTGTGATGTTGAACTAACTGTCGTGTTGGCTGTTGCGCTGGCAAGTTGTTTTACTACTCCTGAGTTATGCTTCAATCTAGTAAATCAAGCAATTCTTCCCATCTCTTTTCATCTAGCACTGTCAATTTTGTTACCCTACAGTAAATTTCATCCACCTCTGTGTATTTGGAAAAAGTTGGCTTCACAGTAAAAATTTGTTTTACCACATTCTATACATGGAAATCATTTGACATGGTTTCCAAAAATTCCTTTGTTGTCATACTTCCCTTAATTCCACTAAACTTAATGCTGCTTTTGGCCACTTCCTTCATCTTTAGGATATAGTCTTCCTGAGTGATTAGTTTGTCATTTATAACATATATACTAGGCAATCCCTTTTGCATTAAGGCTTCAATTCTGTTTGTGAACCTATTTGCCTGCAATTCTAAGGTTTCACAACTTTCTTCCAACTAATTAATGAGATCCCTCTTTGTCAAGGCTTTCTTGACTTCTAGAATGGTGGCAATTCTATCACTAATTCCTACCTCCTCCAGCTCATACCTGCACTTTGAGTATCAGAACTTGATTATATTAGCAGCTTCTATTAGCATCTCTCCCATCTTTTCTCTTCCTTTCACAATAGTTTTTGTAGCCTTCTCTATTAGCTCTTTCTACACAAATATGATTAGGATAGAAGGCTAAATCTCATTCATAGAGTCTAATATATTCATCCAAATATTTTCCTTGGCATGGGCCAACGTCTGGCCAATTGAACTGTCTCTCTCTACTTGGCGCAACTTCTCCAATAGTTTATGGGATTTCTGCAATTCAGCAACCCAAGTAGCTTCAGCTTTAGCCTTTTTCACTTCCAAAGCTTTGAGTTGGCCCTGCAAACTCTCAATTTCCTTTGACTGTAGTGACATGTTTTGCAGTGTCTAAATTACGTGTTTAGCACTTGGAGTTTGAGTGGAAGAAGTAGCTGCATTGGTTGCTCCTTTTGATGGGAGTTGAGAAATAGGTATGGGATCCAAGGGGACAATGGCCATCTTTAGACTGTCTTCCTTCTCCTTTATCAATTTCTCCAAATCTGCCTCCATCTACCTAATCTGTACATTATGTTATATGATTAATGTCATCATATCTACTTTTTGTGCTTCACCCTCTTCAATATCCTTGGTCATTGGATCTTATGTGGCTGGTAGCTTGAGCTCCTTCCTCAATGTTGCAATGTCCAAATTATTTCCTTAATAGTCTCTTCAGCAAAATTGACATCTTTAGGGTCATTGTTATAGCTCCAAATCTCACTCTTATGGTTTTTGATGCTGCACTCATGGCCTATGGAAACCCCTCCTTCCAGACCTGGTCCTAAAATTTAAAAAACAGTGTTTTATTCCTTATACGTGACATTTCCCTTAGTTAAACGCGTGTATACGCGGGTCTGTGTATACCGAACCCGCGTATATGTATTAAAACACTTAAAAAAATTTAAAACTCCTTATTTTCGGGCGGAGATCGCGGGTTTTACCTGCTGATCACCTGTTAGTGCCCGTGGCCCAACTGTTCCCAACCAACTCCCAACTAAAAAACTACTTTGGGAGAGGTATAAAAAGACCTCAAAGGGAAGGCCTAATGGAGGAGAGAAGAGAGAGAAAGGTTATTATGCTGAGATTTTTCCCCTGACCAGGTCTGAAGTCCCTTGTGCCTTCTGCACTTCCCCCATTTGTACAGGAAACCCTTGTTTCTTTGTGTGTTGATGTTCATCCACCATTTATGACATCATGGAGTGAGTCATGGAAGGAGTTTGTTAGAGGCTTGAGGCTGGAACAGATCCGAAAGGAAGCTTTGCTTGGAGCCTGCTGAAGGTGACTCAGGTGAAATTATTCCTTTTTATGTACTTTATTTGTCTATAATAAAAGAAACACATGTCTTGGTTCCCGATATAAATCTTCTTTATGTTTATGATATTCATGTTTAGAATTCATATGTAAATGGTTGTTTGGATTTCATAACTAACTACCTTTATTTATAACATGAAGATGGTTTCTTTATAAGGTTTTGTCCATATATTGTTGTGTTCTTTGGAATTGGTTGTTTTGCAGGACAAAAGAGAAGAAGGGAACTCCAAGAAGGGTTTGGACCCTAAGGGCCTTCTCAAACATAGGACCTAAGGTATGTACCCTTTACAATAGAATTTGCTTATAATAGCATAATGGCTGTGTGAATGTGTGTTTCTTTGAATAGATAACTTTCAGTCTGCTAGGGTTTCAACCCAAAAAGCCCTAGGGGAACATTTCCCTCCAACAGAATTGGCGACTCCACTGGGGACAACACTCTTGTTGTTCCTAGTTTGGGTGTTTTCAAGCCAATCAGGGCTCAGCTACCTGTCTGCTTGTTGTTACTGTCTGGTCTGTTTTTGAACTTTAAGTTTTGCCAGTTTCTTCAGTTTGTTTTTTATTTTTCTTGAAACCTTTTATATACGTTGTTTTTCTTAGTTATAGAGGCGTATGTACACACGTTTCTTTAAGTGAACCCGCGTATACGCAGGTTTCATTAGTTACAGTAGCGTATACACGCAATCTATACATAAGTACAGTCGCGTATATCTTGCAATTTTCAAGATTTGTAAATCTTTTTGTCTCTGAAGGTTTGTCTAGTAGTTTGAGTCAGTCTGAAACAGTCACTTTCCAGTATCAGTTTTTGTTTTTACAGCGAGAATCTTGTTCCGAATTCTCTCTGATTATAAGGAGTATTGGTCTTGTTTTTGTTATTGCAAGCATCATCTTTTCTTGTTCAAGCATGCAAGATTTCTTGTTTGGAATCTTGGCTGATCTGATTCATCAGGGTAGAGAGATTGTTCTCAATCTTCGTGTCAAATCTTGCTTTTGGTGACTTTTTGTTTGCTTGACAAAACTGCTTCTGTGACCATCCACTTCTTTGTTTCATGAAAGTTGTTGATTAACACTTTCTTGGAATTTGTCTTTTTGATCTTTTTGGTTTTCATTGCCAAAGATTTAATTGCTGCTTTTGATTGTTAAGAGCACTTTTAAACACATTTATTTTTGTTGAGTTTTCATCCAATGAGTGGTGTCAATTTTCAAAAGTGTTTGTTTCCTATTCTTCAATCACAAGTTTCAGTGTTGTTGAGAGCATTTTTGAAAAGACTTTTTTGTTGTTACTTTTGAAGAAAATCTTTTTGAAAAGCTTAGTTTTTGCTTTCTGGAACTTGGTTTTCATTTGGTTTCCTTTTAGTGAATGAAAGTGCTTTATGTTTGTCTTAGAACTTGTTTTTAGTGTTTAGACGAAATGAATGGTAGCATCTCATATTCCATCTAGACATTTTAAGTGGCAAGATAAAGATTGATAAGCAAGCAACTTTCATTTTTTGTTTTAGAGTAGTTTCAAATCTTGCATCGGCATATATTTGTTGCATTAGGATAGATTTGCATACCTTTTTAGGCATACATAGCTTTGTTATCTTTTGTGAGTGTGAAGCATGAATTAACGAAAAGAAAAGAAAAATTTGTTTTATTAGAAGTTCCTCTGAACCCTATAGAAATTGCTCTTCATCGAAAAACGAAAAAGTGCATGTGCATGTAGTTAAGTTTTTATTAATTTCTTTTGCGTCAAAAAACACCACTAGTTTCACTTCCGTTACCTTGTGACTTAAAGAATAGCCTATTTTAAAATCAAGCGCTAACTAAAATTCACTAGAACTTTTTGTTTAAGTCAGTTACACCAACAAGTTTAGGATTTTAGGGCCTTGGATTAGGCGAGTGGAGAGTTAACTCTCCAAGGCCATATAAACATCAAACGTAGGAGTCTGAATAACGAGAGAAAATACAATAGTGTTAGGAAGACCAGGAAAGCTCCGGATCTGGGAGTTAAGCATGAGGGTCTGTGAAGACAGGGAAGAGAGATACCCCCTCTCCTCCTTGTCCGAACTTACCTCATGACTGTTCTGCCTGGCTTCTACGACAAGTTGGTATCCATAGTTGCTACTCCTAGGGATCTACACAGGTGGCTGCGGAGGGGAATCCCATGACACCTGAGGTCGACGTTGCATCACTCTTTACAGTACTACTGAAGGGCACCCTTGCGAAGCTTGGGGGCTTGCACTGGCATAGGTTGTTGTTAGGAGGTCAGTGTAACTTCCTCTGATACCTTCGCTGATAGGACTGGGCCCTCATCATCCCAGACTATCTTCGGAAGGCCCCTTAATTCACTTTCTTGTATTTTTGTGTCCGGTCCTAATCACCCGGAGTGGAAATACTTGGAAGTTGTTTGACTGGCTGTTATCTTTAGGGACTTTATAGTGTGTGCTTTGTGCTCTTATTTGGCCTAGCTTTCAATTTTTTGAGTCTTTAGTTAGATCATAACAAAAAAATCAAAGTGGCTGACCGATCTCCCAGACGGTCTCGAAGACTACGTGGTCTTTCACCACCAAGTTTAGAGCCTTCTCCTAGAAGGCGCAGAGGTAATACTACTGGTGGGTTTCGTCCCACAGCAGTTGACGCATTAGGGATTGATCCTCCTCTCGGGGGCATTAGTGTTCAAGCAAGGCCTGGCACTTCCGAACAAGAGAGGGACACTCTAGTCCTTTCTTGAGTTCTCTTTCAAGAGGAGAATAACATAGAGGTAGAAGAACTCTCAGAGTCATTAGCGGCTCCGAATTCTCCACTACCATCCAGTCGTCCAGACATATTACAATACGTTGGGACTCCGACGCATATACCGTCAAGTCCAGGTTATGCTACGCACTTACCATCGATGACCACTACTGGAAGCATGGCTTCTACAAGTGCTACGACTATGCAAACTCCAACATCGATGCAAGGGGGAGGAACAATTGCCATCTCCTCTGCTTCCTTGTTTGGATCTTTTGCTAGCACATCTTTAGTTGGGTCTACCTCCATTCCGTCCACGAGTGGAAATGCCCAAACCAATGCTTTTGGTACTGGATTCTTCCCATTTGGCACCCACTCACAGGGTATTCCATCGGTTCCGTTTAGTGCCGCTACGTCCATGATGGGCGGATCGACTTCATTCCAGGGTTTTCCTTTCGGAAGTGGTCATATACCACATTCCAACCCAACGATAGGATCCATGCCTTTTTCTTCTGTAGGACAAAGCAGTAATCCTTTCCAAGGTTGGACTAACCCTAGGGTTAGTGGCGCGGGAATTGGGAATCCGTTTATCGGCCAACAAGGGAACAGGCCGTACTCCACGGTTAGTTTGTTTCAAAGTATTACTCCCTTAGCTTCCGCTTGGAATCCGTATCAAGGGTTATCAACTCCTTATAATCCTTTAGGAGGAAACTTTGCTGGTTATGGAGGTTTTGCGGGCGGAGTTGGTCAAACTCTGAATTTTGCTGGATCACAAGGCTTGCCTTTTGGTTCAGCTGGTTCTACTAGTTACTTTGGGTAGCCTGGTGCCTTCCAAAATCTAGGACAATCTTTTCAGAACTTTGGGAGTTCCGCCCAGTCTGGGTGGAATCCCCAAGGTCCTCCTAGGCTTTTGTTTCTGGCAACGTTGAACTTGCCAGATCTCACTAAGTTAACAAACGATCCAATCAAGTACAATCCGGCCTGGCCTCCGGTCCCAACCAAACTCCCTTCAGACATTCAAAAATTCGAAGGGAAGAGTGGTGAGGACCCAGGCAACCATGTAACCACATTCCATTTGTGGTGCTCATCTAACTCTCTTATCGATGACTCGATTAGGTTGAGACTATTTCAACGCACCTTGACTGGTAATGCGGCCAAATGGTATATAGAGTTGCCAGGGGGTAGCTTTAAATCTTTCGCTAACTTAGCCAATATTTTCTTAAATCATTTCCAGTTGCCTGTCCGTTATGATGTCAGAACTGAACTTCTGGCCACTTTTCGTCAGGATAAGGCAACTCACATTTTTGACCATATTCACGAATGGAGACGGAGAAAGAGGCTCATTAAAGCCGAAATCCCTCTGGAGTACCGTCTCGAATGGTTTTTGAAATCTTTACAACCCGAGATCTCCAAGGATGTCTCCATGTCTGGAGTAATTCTGAGGAGCAAGCCATTTTTAGGGCCCAGCAATTAGAACTGATCTACTCTCAGTCTGGGATCCTACAAAAATACTTGCCAGAAGCTCCTGGGTCTAAGGTTGACATAGCTAAGTCGAAGCCAGGTCCCCACACGGATGGTATTGTTGGGTCGGTATACACAACTACCGTGAACTTGTTGAACCAATTGCAGCAGTTGTCCTTACAAACTGCTTCTAACAACCAAGTCACATCGTCTAATCCCCCGGCTTCCCAAACTTCTTCAATTAATGTCGTCCAATCTGATAACCCCAAAGGAAATCAAAATTCCAATGGGAAAAAGAAAGGACGAGGTAAGAAAAAGAACCAGGATGGGAAGCCTGATGCAAATAAATCCAGCAACAACGCTGGTGGTGGTAGAAATGAGTCTAGAAAGAAAGTCAAGTTTCCATGCAAGTTGTGCAGTGGAGACCATTTAACTCATCTCTGCCCTAATATTGAAGACGCTCAGCTTGTTAGGATAGCAAGGGACTTCTAGTTCTCAGGCTGTGTTAACTAACCCTTTTCCCCAAGGGTAGCAACTTCTTGCTGGCGGGAGTTCAAATCCTGGTACCTCCGCAGGGGGCAACTAGGAAGGGGAAAAATCATCGAATGTTTTCATGATGGGTTCTAACGTCCATGTGGCTACTCGGTCACATGATTATGGTGAAGCCGAAACTTCCAAGGACAAGACTGTTCCCGGAAATACCGACCTTCATATTGAGCGACCCCCTGTTGAGACTATACCATGGATACTGAAAGGTTCCGCTAAACGCGCGACTATTAATCCTAATGCCAGGACCGCCCAGAATTACTCCATTGTGGAGGATTTGGCTCAGATTCCATGCACCATGTCCGCTTTAGAGGTTCTCCAGTCGTGTCCGGCTCAACGAAGTGCTTTACTTTCCGCAATTGGAGCAGTCGATCCAACTAACTCTTTAGTGCTCACTTTTGACATGTTAAATGTCAAAAAGCGACTCCCTCATCATATGGCTTTCCAAATAAAGTCTACATACCGGAAAATCAATATTTTTCGTACCATTATCGATGAAGGAGCTTCCACGTGCGTCATGTCGATGTCATGTTGGAAGGCTATTGGATCACCTTCGGCCGTTCCTTCACCTACCGTCTTGACTGCATTTGATGGTCATTCTCATAAGCCGCATGGGATTATCCCGACCTTTCCTATATGTGTTGGGGGGAAGGTCGTCAATATTGAAGTAGAAGTCATAGATGCTAACCTAGATTATAATCTCCTATTAGGAAGGAACTGGGTATACGAAATGGACGTCGTTGTTTCGACTCTATTTCGTGTCATTTTCTTTCCTCATGAGGGGAAAATCGTTAAGGTTGATCAAATGGATTATTGTCCAGTCGATCCTCAAGCAAGCTCTAACTCTACTGTTCCTTTAGTGGATAACCCTCGCCCACCTACTGAGAATATAGGAGTGGGAATGTATTCCTCATTGATGGGTACCTTTGATCTTCCCTCTCCTTTCGCTAAAATCAATGCCATTTCATCATCTAAGGAGTCTCCTCGAGAAGAGTTCTTTCGAACTCGATATTTTTCAGACCCTTGGACCTTGCCGTCACCTACGACCACATTAGTTGAAGGACAAGTGAATGGAATGGAATTCCCTATATCTGCAGTTGAGCTTAGATATTAGTCTATCGTAGACTCTGTAGACAACCACTCTGCTCCTTTTTCCGAAGAGGAGTTAGATGGTGATGTGGCCCCGGCTTGGAGCCTTGATTCTACCTCTACCTTGGACTGCTTAGATTCAGTTTTACCTTCAAAAGAAGTAATCCTCAAAGTAATGATGGGTATAGATAGAACTTGGGAAGACTTACACCATCGTTCCTACTTTCTTCCTCCATTGCAGGAAGTAGAATCTAGATTCTCTGAGCTCTGTACTAGTGATGTTTGTACGGTGTCAAATCCTTTGGCTCCAGCACACATTCGTGGCGAAGGTAATATGTCGGTGATTTCAAAAACGATACCTATAAACATATCTAGGGACCCTAACGTAATCGAGAATCTCTTCATAGGAATCGAATGTTCCCCTGAAGAAATTCAAATTTACACCGACCTATTTAAGGAATTTCGAGATGTATTTGCTTGGTCTTATGAGGAAATGCCTGGCATTGATCCTTCTATAGTTCAACATGAGATCAAGACGTATAAGAACGCCAAACCAGTTCATCAAAGGCTTAGGCCGGTTAACCCTAGGAAAGCAGCAGCTATCAAAGCTGACGTTGAGAAGCTGCTAAAGGCGGGTTTCATATACCCTGTTCCTCTTACTGATTGGGTTTCTAATCCAGTCCCTGTGGATAAAAAACAAGGAACAATCCGAGTATGCATCGATTTTAGGGACTTAAACAAGGCTTGTTCGAAAGATAATTACCCCACACCATTCATTGATCAGATTATCGACGAGTGTGTGGGTAATGATATTTTTTCCTTCATGGATGGTTTTTCGTGTTATATTCAAATTTCTATTCATCTTGAAGATCAACATAA
This sequence comes from Pinus tabuliformis, assembly GCA_031772625.1. Lineage (NCBI taxonomy): Eukaryota > Viridiplantae > Streptophyta > Pinopsida > Pinales > Pinaceae > Pinus > Pinus tabuliformis. Next base: position 1,589,335,991 of record CM062804.1, read on the forward strand.
GACAACCTTTATATGTCCCTGGGGTACCTTTGCATATAGAAAGATTCCTTTTGGTATTAAAAATGCTGGAGCCACTTTTCAACGGGCCATGTCATATGCTTTCCACGACATCAAACATGTCATCGAGGCATACTTGGATGATCTCGTTGCTCGTTCTCGAAAGAGAACTGATCACCCTAGTCATCTTCGATTGGTTTTCAAGCGATGTCGTTTTTATAAAATCCGGTTGAATCCCAACAAGTGCGTTTTCGCGGTTACGTCCGGTCAGTTGTTAGGGTTCATCGTGTCCAATGAAGGGATTCGGGTTGATCCCTTCAAGGTTGAGGCAATAGTTCAGTTGCCTCCCCCGTCCTCAATTCGACAACTTCAAAGTCTTCAAGGGAAGGCTAATTTCTTAAGACAGTTTATAGTGAACTATGCCGAGATCACTAAAGGCTTCATGCATTTGCTACGGAAAGGAGTTCCATTTGTATGGGACGACTTTACGCAGCGATTGTTTGATGCTTTGAAAAAGGCATCAGTCTCTGCCCCGCTTTTGAGTCCACCAGATTATGGTAGAGACTTCCTTTTATATCTCGCTGCAGCAGAATCAACCATTGGTATGGTTCTCGTTTAGGAGGACGATGCTCTCACCGAGCATGTGATTTATTATTTGAGCTTAAGCTTAATAGGTCCTGAACTTTGCTATTCTCCGGTTGAGAAATTGGCCTTGGCAGCTGTCCATGCTGTCCAGCGGCTCCGTCGTTATATCCTGCTACGCAAAACTTTTGTCTTAGCGGCAGTCAATCCATTTAAATTTGTCCTCAGTAGGCGAGTGATTGGGGGCAAATATAATCGATGGATAGTCATTTTGCAAGAATTCGATCTCGAGTTCTTGTCTGCAAAGTCTAAAAAATCCATGGTTTTCACGGAGCTAATTTCTGAGCTACCTTGTGGAGAGGATACTGTTTATGAGGAAAGTTTTCTCGACGAACATTTATTCCTCATCTCTTCACTCGACCCTTGGTATGGAGATATCATTGTCTATCTCCAGACTTCGAATTTTCCCTCTACTTTCTCCAAGGATGAACGTCGTAAATTACGTCACTTGGCTAAAAACTATGTTATCATCGGTGACACATTATACCGTCGAGGAGTTGATTCAATCCTTCGGCGTTGTTTAACCTTAGAGGAAGCAGAGTCAGTGCTCAATGACTGCCACAGTGGAGCTTGTGGTGGTCATCTATCAGGGCTTGCTACAGCCCAGCGCATCTTACGTGCCGGCTATTTTTGGCCTTCACTCTTTAAAGACTGTGTGGAAGCGGTCAAACACTGTCACCCTTGTCAAATTTTTACTCGGAAGATGCGCACGCATCTAGCTCCTCTTTTCCCCGTTGTCACCGTCGGTCCCTTTACTAAGTGGGGTATTGATTTTACGACTTGTAATCCGCCTTCAGCAGCGAATCACAGGTACATTATCGTGGCTATAGACTACTTTATGAAGTGGGCCGAGGCCATGCCTACTTATAAGAATGATAGTGACACGGCAGCATTGTTTCTTTTCAATCAGGTTATCTCAAGATTCGGTATCCCGAGAGAGATTGTCACTGATCATGGCAGTCATTTCCAGAATCAACTAATGTCTGAATTGGCTCTCAAATTAGGTTTCCGGCAGGAGCATTTGTCTCCTTATTATCCTCAGGCCAATGGGCAGTTCGAGGCAGTCAATAAAACTCTTAGGACGATTCTCCAACGGACAATCAACAAAAATCGATCCAATTGGCACGTTATGTTGTATTCGGCTCTTTGGGCATACCGAACCTCCGTGAAAATGGCTACTGGTTTTACACCTTTTCAGTTGGTTTATGGGATGGAATCTATCTTTCCGGTTGAATGTGAAATTCCATCTCTTAAATTAGCTGTTGAGCTCCTTCCAGAGACTTCGAGTCTCGAAGAGCGCCTACTTCACTTGGAACATCTCGATGAGCAGCGTCGAGATGCCGCCACGGTGAATGAGGCTCATAAGAAAAGGGTTAAAACACAGTATGATAAATCTGTCCGTCCTCGAGTCTTTTCTGAAGGTGACCTTGTCCTGGTCTATGACCAATATAAAGACACCTTGGGGGCAGGCAAGTTTAAGCCTAAGTGGTACGGTCCTTTCATTATTAAACGAGTTTTAGAAAAAGGGTCGTATGAGTTAATCGATTTTGAGGGAAACAAGCTGGCGAAGCCCCGAAACGGGCTCTACTTAAAGAAGTACTTTGCTTAGTTTTGGCCAGGCAATGGCTTCTTTGTACTTTATGTATATTTGTACATATATCATCGAGAGTTTTTTGATATCAGCACTTTTTGGTCTGCTGTGGCAGGTGTTGATGGATGACTTGGTCTATTTTGGGTTCGCCGATGGTGCTAGTCGGCACACTCGGAATCTCGCTTCCGCAGCTTGGGTACTCTATTATCCAACTGGTCAATTGATGGTATCAAGAGGCGTATGCATCGGTCCTACTTCAAACAATATGGCTAAGTATACTGCCGTTATCAATTTATTATCCAAGGCAATCTCTCATGGGATCGACTCATTGGTAGTGTATCTTGATTCTCAATTGATAGTGTCTCAATTAAATAACATTTATCGGGTAAGGGATCCATCTTTATATCACCAGTATTTAAGGGTGAGGTTGTTGCAAAGATCATTTACTTATATTAATTATTTGCACATTCCAAGATCTCATAATTGGTTAGCTGATTCTATCGCTAATCAGGCATTAGACTGGCACATCAATCATTCATCACAATAAAATCAAGCATCAAAAAGTCAAACTGTATATATATATATATATATATATATATATATATATATATATATATATCATAAAGCGTCTCGAGTGTACATATGTGTGTCCAAAAATATACAAAATTGGGACTCAAATGCCCATAATCATGTCCGGCATATTTAATGCCCCGGCTCTGGATGAGCGGCTAAGTATGTAACTATCGCATTGGCCACACGCCGAAAAGTGCGAACCCAGTCACGTGGCATGCCAACCACATGACGCTGCATATCCTCAAGAAGGTCCTCTCTAGCAGCCATCGATACTCGGCAGCTCAGTCTCGCCAAGTGTCACTGGACGTTGTTTAGAGTCCGTTCTGTATCAGCAGTCGCCTCTTCAGCTCCTTGGCCACGCCGTCCATGCCGCGGGAACCCATCTGGTCGTACCGGCCCAATGTCTGGAACATGATCATCATATCAGTCATTTGAATCTCATCAAAAATATTTTTCAAAATTCATCATTATATTTGAAAAATAAATAAAAAAATCATAAAATCAAAAAATTCTTACCAATCTCGCCCCATGCTGTGTTCGGTGGTAACGCTAGATCAGGATCTCCTCGGAAATCCAGCCCAGCATAGGGGTAGTCATCCACAGCGATGATCTATTGATCCCACCAGGTGAAGAAGTCATCATCGAAGGCATTCCTTGGGACCTCCCCACCCCCAGACGTTTCATCAGATCAGCCCACCGGCCCATGCGTGGATCGCGTGGGGTGCTGATGGAAACTGCTACCCTGGGCGGAGTGTGGGAACCTTCTCGAAAAAGAAATTGCACAGGATAGTCCCATATCTGAAGTTTTTGGTCTATCCCCTCCTGATAGAAGTGAGCTGGCTCTTCATGTTGGCCAGAAGAGGAGTACACCAGTCGAACACAGTAGTGAGACAGTCAACTGCCACGCTCATGGTCAGCCGTGATGCCTGATGTAGAGAGGACGATCCATTCACTCGAGCTATGGTGAACAGGATTATCCTTAGCGATAAACTCGCCACATGTGTGATGGAAATCTGGCTCCCAACCTTCTTGGGATGTCTCGAGCAATATATCTGTACATAGTCCTTTACTATGAGGCTACTCCATGTCCTGCCCCGGGAATGTACTACCTCTCCCCTTCGGGAAAGGCCCGTGATAAAATAGATATCCTCCACTTCTACCCTGAGCGGCATCTAATCGATCATAAAGGCTTCCTCCTCGACGTCCCAATAATCAATGAGCATCTCAAGCAGACGCGTGTTCACTTTCATATTCGGCAGCTTGAAGAATTTAAGCAAACCGCATCCCCGTAGGGCATCTAATGCTTCTGGACTGTTCATAACTTCATTATCCACCGCTGCGTGCTCTCTTGCATGCCACGTGACAGGCATCCTGAGAAAAAAAATGATTTCTAACCGTTAGTTCTTGTTTAAGAATTGTTCGCGGCGTATACGCAGGTCCCTGTGCACACAGTCACGTATAGGGCCCGCGTGTACGCGGGTTTCATATTACCAACCCGCATATACGCTGCGGAGAAATTTTGGGCAAAAAATTAAACGGTGAAACATTAATCAAAAATCTTAAAACCAGTCACAATCAATTGCAAGCTAAGTATAAGAGTTACCTGGAGGTTTTTGACGAATTTGAACGGTTGAATCTGGCTATGGGAAGTCTGCTCCTTTTTGCTCCAAATCCTTTGCTCTCAAACTCAAATGGTAAAAATGGTGAGTCCAAAATCTCTTTTATAAGTTTTGAAAATGCAAAATTTTTTCAAAATTTTATTTTGTTTGGCCTCATGTGACTTTTAACTTGGGAGCTTGGAATGTCGAGAATGGTTTGTTTTTCAGGGCATTTTGGATGTTTTTCAGCTTCGAGACGGTTCCATGACTGCTGACCCATCATGGCAGGTATCATTTTCTCACTGGCATATAAGTTAGGGACACCATTTTTCCATTGCACTATGCATACTAGCCTCCATTTGACCGATACATCTGCCATAGGGTCGATCCCATCGTGTTATTTTTCGTAAGCCATCTTCACTCGCCGATTCTTTAAATCATGACACGATGGTAGAGCCATCCTTTACATGGGCATCGTAGTTAGCACCTCACTGACATTTGTTGCCCATGCTGCTCCGATTTGAGTAGGATCGGGAGTCCTCTGTAGTCCCGCCATGACTTATGTGTTGAAGACTCGTTCCTCTTTGCTTCTTCGCTTCGTTCTGGCCTTATACCCTAGAGGCTCCTTTGCGTTGAGTTGTACTACTGCATTGCATGTTGACCACTTGCACCTTTTGGCCTAGAGCCAGCTTCACTTGGACTCATGTTTAAGCCAACTTTTGACCATGACGTATGCAAAATCAACCTTGCATACCTTTTACTTCTGCAGCTTGACACACCTTGACCCGTGGAAAGAACATACCTTTGACTGTCACTGACCAGTTTTCACCTCCTTGCATTGAGCATAGGAACGTTCCATTCTCAGGAACTAGACCATCTATTTCACCGACACTCGTTCTTTCCACTATACCATCGCATTCTTTTATTCTTTTTCAAGATTAACAGAAAAAGACAAAAAAATTAAATATTCCAAAAAGAGCGGGAACGAGACATTATTTCCATTTATTGTTGGCAGCTAGAGTCAGTCGTGTCGCCCTTGAACAAAGTACTCAAAACAAAGTCTCCTCCGTTTGGGCGGGATTGAGTTTGACTTAGGTACGCCTTAACCTTGTTATTGAGTCAGTTCTCCCCCGATTGGTTATCTCTTCCAATCATATGGAGGGTTCGCTCATGCCTCCTGCATGACAAACTTATACAGAGTCATCATATGCTGCCACATAGTCACATTCAGTCGTGCTTTTGTTCAAGGGAAGTTAGCCTGAGTCAGCCTTTCTGCGGTGTCTCTTGACTCATTTTTCAGTCGGCCATCCCTGGTTGTCAGTATCATGTCTATCATCACATCAGCTATATTGGTCCTTTACTCGTGCCGGTTTGAGAAGGTCCCCATTGACTTCTTTCTGGCAGGTCTTGTCCTTATCGACGACGACACCTTGCTTTGAGGACAGGCCTAGAGCTGCACCCTGGCCCTATTTTCATTATTGATAGGTCACCTTGTGCTCAGCATCGATTAGTATCATGGGTCTTTGACTGAGTGGTTTCCCTTGTGTTCGACATCATCTTACATTATCACACATTGGGATTCATGTAGTACCCTGGTTTCCATTTGACCCTATTGGTGGATACCTCTCCTCTGTGTCAACTTTCATTATTGGTTGGTTCAGAGGGTTTTTGTCATGCGCTAGCCACATCTTGTGTATGCCGGAAACGTAATTCAGTTCGGTTACTACATCTCTTTCATCCGATTCCTTCCACATTATTGGCCTACGGTTTACACTCGCGCTAGATTGATGAAGGATGCCTTAATGCCTTCCTTCTAGCGGATCTTTCCCTATCGACTCCGACTCATTGCTCTGGGGCAAAGATCTAGAGTCCATTTGGCAGTACCTTGGGGTTTGCAGTCATTAGTGGCAGATCCTTCGCTATCGACAGAGGGAAACCATCATTTTCTCCTGATCGATAGATTCTTACAGGTGTTCGACTCCAGCTCATCTATTCACACTTGTTAGATTGTACTAGGTACCTTGACGCTCATTATCATTATCGGTGAGTAGTCTCGCATTTGTTAACGGTATACATCAATGACCGGTAATCAAACGATTTCTCACATGGTCGACTTCAGATCATTTATTCCCATGGTGTAGAAATGTACCACGGCAGTCGATGAAGACGTCAGGTTGTATCAACATTCATTGGTTCACTTGACAGTTGCTTTTGTTGCTGCTAGTTGATACCACTCCACCTTATATGTTGCAGTCAGTCATGGAGACATTCTATATGCTAGCACCTGAGTTTTTAGTGTAGTACCATCCTATTCCATCATGCTTAGTTGGTACCTTTTGGGATCAGTCTTTGATATCAGTGATCCGTTGCATCTTTCAGCATCATTGACAGTCTTATATTTGATATTCAGACATGTACTTGTTCATTATGATCATATGATCCATTATGTATTTTCCAGTCATTTATACTTGTATACTTAGTGGATCCACTTGTACTTGCTATGCGGACATGCTTTACTTTTTCTGAGCATGGGTATGCCCGCCTCAGACAGTGTTTCTTTCTGATCTCCTTTGGTGGCTTGGCAGGCTGAATTCTGGTGAAGTCCTCCTCGGTTTTTGACAGATTTCCTTTCCATGTACTTGCATAATACATTTCGGCCATCATGTACCCCTTCTGACCTCATATATTAGGGGGCATCTATTATAGCTCCAAATCTCACTCTTATGGTTTGTGATGCTGCACTCATGACTTAGGGTAACCCCTCCTTCTAGACCTGGTCCTAAAATTTAAAAATCAGTGTTTTATCCCTTATACACGACATTGCTCTGAGTTAAACATGTGTATACGCGGGTCTGTGTATACTGAATCCGCGTATATGTATTAAAACACTTTAAAAAATTTAAAACTCCTTATTTTCGGGCGGAGATCGCGGGTTTTACTTGCTGATCACCTGTTAGTGCCCGTGGCCCAACTGTTCCCAACCAACTCCCAACTAAAAAACTACTTTGGGAGAGGTATAAAAAGACCTCAAAGGGAAGGCCTAAAGGAGGAGAGAAGAGAGAGAAAGGTTATTATGCTGAGATTTTTCCCCTGACCAGGTCTGAAGTCCCTTGTGCCTTCTGCACTTCCCCCATTTGTACAGGAAACCCTTGTTTCCTTGTGTGTTGATGTTCATCCACCATTTATGACATCATGGAGTGAGTCATGGAAGGAGTTTGTTAAAGGCTTGAGGCTGGAACGGATCCGGAAGGAAGCTTTGCTTGGAGCCTGCTGAAGGTGACTCAGGTGAAATTATTCCTTTTTATGTACTTTATTTGTCTATAATAAAAGAAACACATGTCTTGGTTCCCGATATAAATCTTCTTTATGTTTATGATATTCATGTTTAGAATTCATATGTAAATGGTTGTTTGGATTTCATAACTAACTACCTTTATTTATAACATGAAGATGGTTTCTTTATAAGGTTTTTTCCATATACTGTTGTGTTCTTTGGAATTGGTTGTTTTGCAGGACAAAAGAGAAGGGAACTCCAAGAAGGGTTTGGACCCTAAGGGCCTTCTCAAACGTAGGACCTAAGGTACGTACCCTTTACAATAGAATTTGCTTATAATAGCATAATGGTTGTGTGAATTTGTGTTTCTTTGAATAGATAACTTTCAGTCTGCTAGGGTTTCAACCCAAAAATCCCTAGGGGAACTTTTCCCTCCAACAGTCATCCCCTATCTTAATCACCAAGTCTTCCAAAGACTTGATCCTGTGATCTTTGGCCAAGGAGGACACTTTCTCCATTTTCACATGTGACTGGACATTTGCAAAAGAAACCTGTAATTTAGATAGTGACATTGCAGTGTTATTTAGAGTGGAGGATATCATTTCACCAGTTTTCTTGTTCATCTCCATTTGATCAATGGGATGTATGTCCTTTGTGTTGAATTCAAAGGTGGTGCTCTTGTAGTCTAATGTTGATTTTGGTTGTGGAATCTGGGCCTCAAGAAATTCCATCTGCATTTTACCATGCTTTGTGTCAAAGAATGACGACAACCTACTCTGTGAGCTAGAGGTCTACTTCCAGAATTGGTTATAAGTGTTGTTTTTTAGAATTTCATTTCTGAGCTTTATCTCCCTATACCTGTCAAAAAATTCCTTCTCTTTTTCTGTTTGGACAGTTTGTGATTCCAGCTCATTTTCCTTGTGACCTTGTGAATATGAAGGTTCAAAAGGAGATGTTGTGAATTTGATAGTTATAGGTGGTGAATCTATGATGATGATGGATGCATGCTCTTTAGTTTCTTTGTCCAATTTTACTCTTGGATTTACCTTTACTCTCTTCCTATAGCTGATTCTAAATTCTTTAGCTTCACTCCCAGTTGTAGAAGATGATCCTTCCTCCCTTTGTATTTTACTTGATTTTTCCATAGGAATAGGAGTCTGCAAACTAGAAGTAGAAACAAGTTGTTCTTTAGCTTCCTGCCCCACTCTCGCTGATTGGCATACTGTCCTATGTCTGGCCTTGAAGTATGAATGTAAGGAGTGTTTTTTTTTTCCACTTGAGCTTTGAGATGATTCCATAGGGGTCATTAGACCATGTAAATATCAAACTGAATTTCATTTCTTCAAGTATTCTATCTGCCTCTTCACCTGTTGTTATTGTGTTACACACAAATGGGCCCACCTGTGTCTTTATCCTGAATTGTACCATCTTCTTGGCCACTACAAAGTGGATGTCATCCGAATTTAGCATCTGCCTGATATACTCCAGGGAAAAAATCCTCATTGGGATGTATTTGGGGAGTCTATAGGGGGCCACTTCACATCCATACACCCTAATTTCTATGTAATTTTGGTATAGGTACCAATCTCCAATCTTTCTTGGTCTGAAAAATGTAAAATTCTCTTGATCTCCTCACTGATTCTGGGTTGTATTGCACTGTTGAGAAGGTTCATGGCTGGATGAACAAATTCTTCAATAAAATGCTTATAACTGAATTCTTGTTTTTCTCTCATGACCAATAAGGTCCAAAAGATCATTGGTTGTTGGTTCCCTACATCATCAAGCTTCTGCAATGCAAAACTAAATTTGTCTGCCTGATAATAGAGGAAAATATAAATCAAAATAGAGGTGCAATTGAACACCTGTTCTATTGGAAACTTTATGAACTGTTCATGGATATTATCAACCAAAAATTGATTGAAGTTGAACACCAAGGAGGGCTTGCTTTCTATGGAAAATATGAAAAGGAATCCTAAAATGGGCTCATCTACCCATTGATAAGAATCATCTCCTAAAATGTCAGAAATCATGGAAATAATCTGCTTGGCCTGATCAAGGAAGATGGAAGAAGGATATGGAGGATTCTTTTTGGGTAATTGGGCATTCTCTAGGAAGAAAATTTCAAAAATTCTAGCTCTGGTGACAAAGTCCAACTTTTGATAAAGCTGGGTGAGGGCTTCTATGGAGAAAGGGGCGGCATTTTCCACAGTGGGGGCCAGCATCATTTGGTTAATGGACTATGCTTTGATGGTGAAAAGGATGTCACCTGTGAGAGAAACAATGGCTCTTTGGGCAGGGATATAACAAGCTTGACATATTCTGGTAAATTTTGGAGCTTGGAATGTCAAGGGGAAAATATAATGGGGGAGGTTTGACTCCTAAAGCCCAATCTCATCTATTTTATCTGTGTGCTTATCCTCTAACCAACAATACAATTCCAAAAAATCATAGTCACACAAAGTTTCATTTATTCTGTAATCCCTATCAGCTAAAGGTATATGATCTAAATCTACAAAAGGAGGAATTAAAGAATTAATAGGCTTATCTTGAGTTTTAGTTTTAGGAGACATGACTGTAAAATTCTTAGTATAGGATGAATTTGTAGAGGAACTTACTGAACATAGTAGGATAACAGACTATCAGGTGAAAATGGAAAGGAAATTTTAGTTTATGTTGTAATCTGGCCACTGAATCATTCCGATAGAGATTGTTGTGGGGAACTGTGAATAATAGAAAAACTAGGATTGAAAAGGGGTGAGAATGACAAGATTCAAGGCATTTAAATGTTACAACGAATGTCCTGTTGGAAATGGCATAGGATTGTTAGGTTGAACGGTTACCTAGGAGAAATTGAAATAAATGAAGAATGGTTGTCTTGATCAGGAATGCATTTAAATGGTCCACTTGTCATGCCATGTGGCTGGCGGAGAGTAGTGGAGGAAGAGTGGTGGGGTGTAGGATGGATGAGGGAAAGTGGTTTCCGAAGGGGGTAGCAAGTGGTTAACGGTTTTAGTGGGGTGGGTGCGAAATCACCACAGGGTGACACGTAAGGGATGGGGCCTAACAGGGGAAACTGCTTTCCGGACCCCCCCCCTCGGTGCTAAAGACAGAATGGAAAGGGGGGGGCAAAAACAGACGAGGTACGTGGATGAAATGGGGGAGTTGATCGTGAGGGTAGTGAGTGGAGTGTTCGTTAACATGAATACGACAGAGAAATTTTGTCAGCTTGCGCTTTTTGACCTTTGCTTCCAGACTTAGGATAAGGGAAAATGAACAAATGAAAAATATCAACCTTAGCGCACATATTTTCCCTTTTGAACATAGGATAAGGGATATATAATGAAACATATAAAATGCTTTATCCCATCATGCACATTACGTCCTTTTATGATGTCCTCAAAACTTAGGATAAAATTTATATATGCAAATATTTACCAAATCACCTAATCTGCCTACCCTTAGCGAAATTAGCATTTTTTTTCTCTAGGGTGCACTTAGACTAGCAAACCCATTTTTATTTTCTTTTATGCAGAATGAAAAACTATCTAACCTATCCCTTATTTCTCCTATTGATCCAGATTAAACAGTTGGATCAATGTCATTTTCTACCTAACTAATGATTTACCCAAATTAAACTGTTGGGTAAATATTTATTATTTATCTTAATTTACAAAAATTTAAAGGATTTTAATCATGATTACACTGTATGATTAAACTAAAGCTAATAATTGTGCCATTTTCAACAAGCTGCACACAACTTTTATTTTACAGAAATGAAGCAAAAAAAAACTCTCTATGAGTAGTGGCATTTAGACTTGCAACACTTTTATTATTATTCCTTTTTTTTTTTACTTTTCTTTCTTTTGGTGGGGTTAAATATCTTCTTCTTTTTTCAATATTCTTGTTTTTTTTTCTCTTTATTTTTCTTCTTTATACCCTCTTTTCAGTTTTTAATTCTTTTGGAAATCATTAGCAGATTGAAAAGTATTTACAAAATAAGATTCCTGAGATTGAATTCTCAATTACCTTGATATCCTATAAATTATATTACCCTAACAATGGCTCCACATGGGGATGTACCTCTCCCTGTGAGGTGCCAAGAACATGTGATCAGTAGCCTTGAGTATCTTATTTCAGCAATATCTACCTCTGATTTCCTTGTTGCAGTACTTATGGTAGCTCATCAATAGAAGCTCAGGGCCTTCTCTGTGGGCTTCAACTTATGTTAATAGGTCACCCAATCCAAAAAATAAGGACAATGACATTTACAATGATAAATGGTAAGAAAATCTCTATTGCTCAAAGAAATAGTGTTTGAGCATCCTGCCATTGACAAGTCCACCAGGTAATTCCGTCCCATTCAAATTTCTAATAAAAAATGCATTATTCCCTCTGAAATCATAAATGGCATAAGATCCCATCCTTAAATTGTCAAATTTTCCATGCTTCCCTTTATCCTCTCTTCTTGAATCCCACTTTAAGACTTTATCACCAATGGTGAAATCATCCACTTTTGTCCTTATGTCAAAAACTTTCTTAATATTCTCATGGATGACTTGAGCCTTATTATAAACTTCTTCCCTAGATTTCTACAACTAGATTGTTTGATCAATCCTCCTTTGAATGTCATTCGACTTAGCCTGCAATTCCTGAATTAACTTCACAACAGGAACTCCCAAATAGGATGGAAAAGCAACATCCATTCCATAAACCAATTGGTATGGTGACATGCCAATTGATTTCTTTGTGGTGAGCCTATCAACCCAAAGTGCATTTATGAGCTTGTTATGCCATGACTTTTTGTTGTCTGTTAACAGCTTCTTGATAATATTTACCATAATCTTATTTGAAGATTAAACCAACCCATTATCTTGTGGGTAATAAGCAGTTGAATTCCCCAAAGTCATGTGGTATTTGTTGTAGAAAACTATCATTTTCTTAGACCTAAAGTCTGCAAAATTGTCTATAATAAGCTTGTTTGGGCATCCAAATCTAGATAGGATAATGGTTTCTAAGAATTTTATGATAACATCATTTGTGGCTAGTCTAGAAGGAGTGGCCTCAATCCATTTCATGAAGTAGTCAGTAGCAATAAGGATCCATTTATGTTGAGCAGAGGATGGAGGATGAATTTCTCCAATGAAATCCAATCCCCACTGTTGGAAAGGGCTTTCAACATATATGGGTTTCAAAGGTAGAGGAAAAAGCTTTCTTTTTCCCTCAAATATTTGAAACTTGTGGCAAGAGGTTACCTTTTTATGAACATTTGGGAAAATTGTAGGCCAATAAAAACCAGCTCTAAGGATCTTATTAGCAGTGGTTTTCCAATACCGATGGCCACCACAGTCACCTTCATGGAATTTCTGCATTGTTTTTTCTGCATCATCTCTCAATAAACACTTTAGTAGAAGCCCACCAACATCTTTCCAATACAAAACATTTTCTATGATGAAAAATTTAACTTCCTTTAACTTTAGAAATATAGCCTTTGTTTTTATTAGACTAGGAGAAGCATTTAAATTAAATAAAACATAAATATGATCTTCATACCAGGGTGAGATCATGAAAGTTGCATCTAGTTGTGGAGTCGCATGTTCCTCTTGATCATCCAATTCAACTACAAAGTTGATATCTAAAGCATTAAAATTAGATTCGGCCATCAATTTGGTTAATCCGTGTCCTTTAATAAGCTTGGTTGGCTTGATTTCCATGTCATATTATCGTATGATGGCAATCCATTTGCCTCTTTTGCCATCTAGTCCATTCTATGTCAAAATATCTTTGACTACAACAATCGGTACATAAGAAATTATATGAGAATGAAGCATATATACTCTGAAATCTTTAATTTCTTTTATCAGTGTGAAAGCCTATTTCTCCATTATATTATACTTGAGAGAAGCATCCCTCAAGGCCTTGCTAAAGAAAGCAATGGGATGTTCATATCCATCATCATTTTCCTGCAAAAGAACAACTGCCACAGTATGTTCAAAAGCAAATGAAAAAATTATAAAATCCTTAGTAAAATCTGGACTAATAAGGATTGGTGCCTTTATTAATGCGTGTTTAACCTAGTCAAATGATTTCCTAGCATCAAGGTTCCACCTAATTTCCGAATCTCGTTTTAGCATGTTTGTGATGTTTCTGAGAAGTTATGCAAGGATAGGGATAAATCTTCTTAGGAAATTTATTCTCCCAATAAATGAATAAAGTTATTTAATATTCTTGGATGATTTATTTTCAGAATAGATTCAATCCTTTTAGGATCAATTTTAATACCTTCCTTAGATATGATATGACCAAGAAGTTTTCCCTCTTCAAGGCCAAACATTGTTTTCTTAGGATTTAGTGAAATCCCAAACCTACTACACTTTTCAAACACTCTTCTCAAGTGCATCAAATGCTATTCATCATATTTAGAATATACAGTTATGTCATCTAGATAGATCACAATAAATTTGCCAATTTCAACAACAAAACCAATATCCATTACTCTTTGAAATGTGGCCCCAACATTCATTAATCCAAAAGGAATTTTCACATACATGAAGGTACCCCATGGAGTGGTAAAGGTTTCTTGTCATGATCCTTTGGATGAACTAAGACCTGATTATAACCTGAGAATCCATCTAATAAGAAAATCCTAGAAGATCCAACTACCTTTTGCAGAATATGATCCATTTTAGGTAAGGGATAGTTGTCTTTTAGGGAAACTTTGTTTAGGTTTCTTAAATCTATACACAATCTAGTTTCACATGTTTTCTTCCTGGTTGGCACAATATTGGAAACCCATTTAGGGTACCTAAGAGGAACTATGATTTTATAATCATACATTATTTGATTTCCTTTTCAATTAAAGGCATCAGAACCGTATTTATTCTGGGGAGTTTTGTTTAAAGGGTTTCTAATCTTGTTTAATTGCAATTTTGTGTTGTATGATTTATTTATCATATGTTTTAATATATTCATATCTCTACGAAAAAACATCAGTAAATTCCTATTTGTTTTTTTCGACTGTTGGGATTGATTTAGACAGTTTTATGTTTTTGGTGTCTTTTTGAGTACCTAAATTACAATCTTCAACTATTGTTCTTAAGGGCTCAATCTTAAGCTTTTTAGCCACATCATTGAAATCAAATAATTCTTCTAATGGAACTAGACCTCTAGGAAAAACATTATCTTTAAGCTGGAGTGTTTCAAACTCTTCTTTTTCTAGGTCTATTTCTACCAATTCTAGTTTATTTGCAATTTTATCTATGGGTGTATTTACATCTAAATTATCTAATTGCCTTTATGGATTAGAATGTTCAACAATTTGACTATCTACTTCAGATTCCAAATCAATACTGTCATCCTCAAATTCATCTTTTGATTGCAGAAAACTTTCAATCTCATTTCCAAACACCTAACAATACCTCATGTTATCAGGTATAGTTGGTCGGTGTTTTACTTCCAGTACATATTCTTGGTCAGGATAAGGCATTTTACAAGATTTGGCTGAAAAAGCCAGATTGTTTGGAATGATGTTTTATTTTCTAGGAATTGCAGAAAGGTCATATTCAAAGAAACTTTCTAGGAAATCAAGCACAGCATTTATGTATGCTCTCATCTGGGGATGTTTGGCTGAATATTCTCCTTTGATTTGTTTGATAATTAATTTGGCATCTCCTTGAAAGAAGATTCTTTTAGCACCTAATTTTTTTAACAACTGCAATCCTAAAATAAGGGCTTCATACTATGCTATGTTATTGGTACATTGAAAAATAAATTTGTATGAGTGACCCTAGGCATGATTATTCCCTGTATTAACCACCCAGATTACTCCAGCACCATCTTTGCTGCAAGAGCCATCAAAACTTGTGTTCCAAAGAGTTTCAGGAGGATTTTTTAGTTCTGTTATTTGTGATTGGGTTGGGTCTGTTTTATAAATCTCAGTTTCAGCATTGATTACTTGAGTGTTGACATCCCCATCATTGTAAATAATAAAAGAATCCAAATACGAATCAACAGAATAAAGTGGATAGTTGTGAGGTTTGTCTTGACTACTCACCATGAATTTCATCAAAGGTTTCAATATATAGTTTTCTTTGCTACCCAAAGACTGGTATGGTAGCAAAGGCCATATCCATATGTAAGGTATTGCTGTAGCGGCTACAACCACCCTCCAAAATTTTGCCTCAGCTTCGTTTTGGAGTCTCCCTTCCAACCTTCACAACAGAATTCTTCCTTCATCAAGTACACAATATTCAGTGTCTTTCTTGCACAAAGGCAACCTGTGTAGAAAATCTGATGGTAGGTTAACCTGATAATGCAATATAAATCAAAGCAGAATACTATAACCTACTTCTACTATCAATTTTTGGAAGCTTAAAGATTGAGCTGAACAATATAACCATAAGAAGAAGAATCAATGGGGCAATGCACATGAAAATACTTTGGGGAAAGCCTCGGCTAAAAACCCCACTCTATTGTATTATCATACGTGGTGGAAATACATAAGAATTATACAAAGCCTTAGCTCTCACAGCTAGTCAGCTCTTAGTACAATCCTCACAGATGCTCATAGGAAATCTTGGCTTTTCTCCAACCTTCCTCTCTGCCCTCCAAGCTCTTATTTCCTTGCGTTGTTCCTTGTGGATGATTTCCTATTACCAAGTGGAAAACCATTCCTCCAAAACTGCGCAACCCTCAAGGATAAATCCTTGACTGCATGCATGAGTTTTCTCCATGAGAAAACACATGAAACTGATAGCATATTGTCCTTGAACATTAATCTCAACTGGGTCTTTCTCATAATAGACATGCATGAGTTTCTAATGAGGGAATCTTCAGTTAACTGGAGCAGCACTAGTTGAGTGCATTAATGCATCAACTGACTGTTAACTCACTATTAGTTCCTCAAATAGTTTGGAACTAATTTAACTAGACTTAACTTAGTAAACTGAGTTAACTAATTACAACTCAAATATAACTCAATCTTATCTCCTTAATTTAAGGGATAACTATTTGTTAAGTTATGGTATGTTCTATGCTTATAACAGTTTACTTTTTTTCTTATTATACTCCACTGATTAGCAATCACATGTACATAAATTAATGTGCAGATAGAACATTAAACGATCGACAGAAAACAAGCCAAGACAAGAGACACAATATGTGGCGGCTAGCCAGGGACAAACCCCACAATGTGTGGGGAAACCCTTTGATCAAATCTTCTTTTATCTTCAATAATTCAGCAGAGAGAAATAGTACAATAAATCTGATTCATATCAGCAGTAGCAAACCCTATATCAATAGCATCAGCATTAGCGGCTTCATTATCAAACTAGGGCAGACCATTTCTCGCAAACCGACAGTTGGATTGACTTCATTCCACCACCAAAAGTTTCGGCTTCCAGAGGAGGTTCAGATGAACCTACAGTGCAGTTCAGATGAGGAGATCTTCTAGGCCACGCAAGTCAATCTTTACTTCTGCAGTTGCAGCTTCAGTTTTAGCAGTTTCCGGCTTCAAACTAGGGCAGTCGATATCTTGCAAACCGTTCGTCGGATTGACTTCATTCCACCACTAAAAGTTGCGGCTTTCAAAGGAGGTTCAGATGAACCTACAGCGCAGTTCAGATGAGGAGATCTTCTAGGCCACGCAAGTCAATCTTTACTTCTGCAGTTGCTGCTTCAAATTCAATAGCTTCCGGCTTCACATGTGTGAGAGAGAGAGACCCATTTCAGCGCAGTAGAGAAGAGACTCATATTTGCGCAGTAGAGAGAGAGAGATGTGATGAGATGAGTGAGTCCAAATGAGGAAAAGTTCTCTTATATTTATACACAACATTGGTGGGTGAATAGATGCGACCGTTGGGCTTCTGAGCCTACATGAGTTGTAGGTCAGCTTGATAATAATTCCATAATCAAAATAAATTCATATCTCCATGAATACTTATCGGAATTGGATGATCTTTATATCAATCCTACAACTCTCGATGAGAGGAATCTAATAAAAATATTATTAGCCATGAATAATATGACCCACATGAAGTTTTGCCCTGGTTGCCAATTTTAACACTCCCTCTCAACCATGGAGAACTTCATCTGCAATCTGTCTATCGGTCGTTACTATTCATCCATCAAATGCACTGCCTTGTACAGCCTGACCCTTGCCCTGCTCTGCTCTATTTTGCCTGTTCTGCTTTGTCTTGTTCTGCCCTGCACTGATTTGTACTGTTTTGTTCTGTTCTGCTCTGCTCTTGCATTGTTCTGTTCTACTCTGCTTTTGTCCGAATTATGAAGAAGAAGAAATGATCGAGGATGTATCATACTGACTCAAAGTCAATCTCAGAGTATGTACCACTGGTCCCAGACCAGTCTCAACCAACCCAAAGTCAGCGTCATAGTGAGTACAACTCCAATGGTCCCAGACCAATAACATCCTCCACTGACTCAAAGTCAGTCTCAGAGTATGTACCACTGATCCCAGACCAGTCTCAACCGACCCGAAGTCAGCGTCATAGTATGGTACAACTCCTACCACTAGTCCCAGACCAGTATCATTGATCCCAGATCAATGGAGGTCATCCTAGCGTAGGGAGTACGGTAGTTACAACAATGCGTCCATCGGTACTACTACGGTCCCTAATTTCATTTCCCTGCTCATTGATCAAATGAGAGGTACTTCCCATGAGTCCCAGACTGCATGGGTAGGATGCCTCGACAGGAGAACTAATCAATCCTGTCCTCACAGGAGAACACATCAATCCTGCTACAATTTCCATGGAGAACACATCAATCCAGGCCTCGCAGGAGAACACATCAATCCTGCTACAATTGCCATGGAGAACACATCAATCCAGGCTGCCATGGAGAACACATCAATCCAGGCCTCACAGGAGAACTAATCATCCTGCTACACAGGAGAGAAAATCATCCTGTTCCACAAGAGAGCGAATCATCTTGTCCCACAAGAGAGCGAATCATCTTGTTCCAGTGCGCACCACCAGGGGAGGGTGAGTCACCCTGTGGTCGTATGCACATCAATCCAGGCCTCACAGGAGAACTAATCATCCTGCTACACAGGAGAGCGAATCATCCTGTTCCACAAGAGAGCGAATCATCTTGTCCCACAAGAGAGCGAATCATCTTGTTCCAGTGCGCACCACCAGGGGAGGGTGAGTCACCCTGTGGTCGTATGTTGCTCCAGTAATAACCGCAAGCCCTCAGAGCTCCCAGAGCTCAATGTATGCAACATGTAGGACCCTTGTACAAGGGTTTCTTACTGACTCCAAGTCATTTGGGAAAATCACAAATTAGATCTTTCCTTGGGGCTTTGACAAGGTGTATCAACCTGTACATCATCTTAATGTGATGGAGCCTCCTTGCTCATCAACTTACCATATCCAAGATGATGTCTATCTGCTGGAGCAATCGACGAATACGAGATTCCTAAATAATCGAATCCCACCTCTGGTTGTTATAGAGAATCACAGTGGTATCCAATGTAAATCCAAATAGCTCACTGAAGAGCTTTCGCAACCAGACTACCTCACACGAGGCTATGCTAGCAACAATATATCCTGCTTTGGCGGTGCTCAAAGCCACCGACTTCTGCTTCCTGCTCATCTAGGATATCGAAGCAGATCCCAAGGTGAAATAGCACCCGGAAGTGCTCTTACGGTCCTCCACATTGCCTGCCCAGTCAGCATCTGTGTATCCAAATAGTCTCACATCTCTAGCAATGTATCTTAACCCATAAGTGATAGTGCCATGAAGATATCTCAGCAGATTCTTGGCACCAATCCAGTGTATGTGGTGGGGTTCAACCATATGCTGGCTCAACGTGTTGACTACAAAGCATATATCTGGATGGGAGTTCACTAAGAACATTAATGCTCCGACGAGTTTCCGATACTCGGTAGCATTTCGTAAAACAGGTCCAGCAGCACTACCGCTTAACTTCTTGAAGTCAAGCTCCATCGAAGTAGTTACAGGCTTGCAGTCCACCATTCTGAATCTTTCCAATATCTTCACCACATATTTTCCTTGAGATAGGAAAATTTCTCCTGGCTTTTGCCACACTTCAAGTCCTAGGAAGTAGTGCATCAGTCCTAGGTCTTTCATTTCAAATTCAGAGGCCAGCTCCCTCTTACATTTGTGAATGAGAGGGTCTGCACCTGTTAGAAAGAGGTCATCCACATACAACACCAGTATGAGAGGCTTGTCATCTTCAACCTTAAAGTAAAGGTTAGGATCGGCTTCACTCCTAGTGAATCCCAGCTTCATCAAGTAGCTATCGATCCTCTCATACCATGCTCGGGGTGCTTGCTTCAGCCCATAGAGAGCTTTCTTCAACCTGCATACATGAGATTTTCGATCATAAATCTCAAATCCTTCGGGTTGCTCCACGTAGACCTCTTCTTTGATCGAGCCATGCAAGAACGCAGTCTTGACATCCATCTGATGTAGGTTCCATGCTTGTGAAGCGGCAAGGGCTATAATCGAGCGGATGGTCGTATATCTGGCAACAGGTGCAAATATCTCATCATAGTCTATACCTTCCTTTTGGGAGAAACCTCGAGCAACAAAACGAGCCTTATATTTTTCCGTGCTTCCATCTGCTGCATGCTTTATCTTGTAAAGCCATTTGGAAGTAACAACAGTCTTGTCCTGGGGTCTGGGAACTACTTCCCAAACATCATTCTTTATGATAGACTCATATTCTTCGGTCATAGCATCCTTCCATACTTGATGCTTGACGGCATCTGAGAATGACGAAGGCTCATTTTGTATGATCGTGCTCATGATGGTCAGGTATCCTTGATACCTATTAAGTTTCTTACTTTGACGGAAGGTTCCTCAGGGTGCAGCATGTCCTTTAGCATCATCAAGTATCCATCTGATGTAGGTTCCATGCTTGTGAAGCGGCAAGGGCTATAATCGAGCGGATGGTCGTATATCTGGCAACAGGTGCAAATATCTCATCATAGTCTATACCTTCCTTTTGGGAGAAACCTCGAGCAACAAAACGAGCCTTATACTTTTCCGTGCTTCCATCTGCTGCATGCTTTATCTTGTAAAGCCATTTGGAAGTAACAACAGTCTTGTCCTGGGGTCTGGGAACTACTTCCCAAACATCATTCTTTATGATAGACTCATATTCTTCGGTCATAGCATCCTTCCATACTTGATGCTTGACGGCATCTGAGAATGACGAAGGCTCATTTTGTATGATCGTGCTCATGATGGTCAGGTATCCTTGATACCTATTAAGTTTCTTACTTTGACGGAAGGTTCCTCAGGGTGCAGCATGTCCTTTAGCATCATCAAGTATCCCCCTAAGCCATGAAGGCCTCTTCCTATAAGAGGAAGGTTCATGTGGATGAAGATCAATCGGATCCATGGGTTCTTCTACATCAGGCATTGATTCATCATCCTTTTCTTTCGGTTCCCTGGTGTTGGCTTCTTGAGAGCTCCTCAAAGTCGAAAGATTGTTCACCTTGCGGTGAACTTTTCTTTAGGAGTCTTGGAACCCAATGCTCGATGAGGGCATCTATTTTGTACATATATGACGGTGATTGTAGTTGTAGCCCATAGAAACATCAGAAGTCTTTGATCATGTAGCATGGCCCAGACAGCTTCCATCATTGTGCGGTTCTTCCTTCCCACCACACCATTCTGCTCAGGAGTATGTGGTGTAGTAGTCTCCCTCTTAATGCCAACCTCAGGTATGCCTGAGTGAACCAATTGTAATATATCAGAGGACTTGCTTTGGCTTGAGGGGAATGGTCCCCTTTTGAGCTTTCCTTCAGCACATCCTGGACATACACCTTCATTCTCTATTCAGAATTCGAGCATCCCTATCACCATTTGTCTTACACCGAGTATAGCTTTATAATGAAGGGGGGAAAACCTCTAATGCCAAAGTTCGGAGTGAAGAGATATGTCATAAGACATGACACCTAGCAGACTTCCATCGACCTGATATAATGAATCAACACTAAACCCAAGAGTAAAGGCATCTTTAACATTATTTTTCGATATACATACCTTGCCATCACTGAAGGTTACCTTGTAGCCTTTGTCTTCCGTTCCCGAGATGGACACTAGGTTCTTTTTGAGGTCAGGTGCATTTAATACATCCTGGAATTTCTGGCCTTCTTGAATGCTTGTCCTCTTCCTTGATTCCCAACTCTCCTCTTACCTTTGCTGTTGAATTTGTCATTCCTTTGATTGCCATCAGAGGGATTTCGAGTTGCACCACTGCATACTGTACCATGCTTCTCTGATCATGATTATCATCATGATGCCCATGTCCATGATTTTATCCATCATAATGCTGCTCAAACTAGTGTGCATCATCATCATGTTATCCTATATGTTCATGATCTCATGTTGCCCTTTATGTCCATGATCTCATTCATCATGATGCTCATGATCTCATACATAGTGACTTGCTTTATCGCAAATGTAACATCGTCATTTTCTTCTAGCCTTAGGTCCAGCCTTTCCTTTTGATTTAGTCCCGGAATTATTTCTTTTCTTTGCATGAAAAGAAAAGGCAGTAGGAGGCATTTCTTACACTTCTTCCCTTGTTTCTTCTTGAATTCATCTAGCCATTAATTCCTCGAAACCAGGAATTACATTATAGTTCAGAAGAGTAGTCTTGAACACATACCATTCAGATGGTAATCCTTCAAGAGTTGTGAGTGCCATTTCTCTGCCAGTAATAGTTTCCCCAATAGATAGGAGATCGTTCTTGATCTCGGTGATTCTTAAGAAGTATGTTTGCATACTTTCATCTTTACCCTTCTTGATTTCCCTCAGCTTATTTCTAAGAAACAAAACTTGATTTGCATCATTAACTTTAAATAAACTCACCGGTCTGTAGTATATTTCCTTGGAGGTGTCTAGATCAGAGATGTAGGCCACCAAGCACTTGTCGATAGAGTCCCGGATGAACTTCTTTGTTTTGACTTCTCCATTTTTCCATTTGTTCCAGGCAGCAGCAGATGCATTTGATGAAGCCTCAACAATATTGCCTCTTACATGGTCCATCACTCCTTGATCTTCAAGGGTTAGATTGATAGACATCTTCCATCCGTGATAGTCAGCTTTCTCACAGAGCTTGTCTTCGGCAGGAAAGAGTGTTGAGGACCCCATAGTTCTTTTAGGATAGCCTTGCCAATCTTCTCTTCAATGATTGCTCTTGCTCTTGCTCGGGCTTTGTCTTCACCTCAGCTCTGATACCATGTTAAGTTATGGTATGTTCTATGCTTATAATAGTTTACTTTTTTTCTTATTGTACTCCACCGATTAGCAATCACATGTACATAAAGTAAAGTGCAGATAGAACATTAAACGATCGACAGAAAACAAGCCAAGACAAGAGACACAAGATGTGGCGGCTAGCCAGGGACAAACCCCACAATGTGTGGGGAAACCCTTTGATCAAATCTTCTTTTATCTTCAATAATTCAGCAGAGATAAATAGTACAATAAATCTGATTCATATCAGCAGTAGCAAACCCTATATCAATAGCATCAGCATTAGCGGCTTCATTATCAAACTAAGGCAGACCATATCTCACAAACCGACAGTCGGATTGACTTCATTCCACCACCAAAAGTTTCGGCTTCTAGAGGAGGTTCAGATGAACCTACAGCGCAGTTCAGATGAGGAGATCTTCTAGGCCACGCAAGTCAATCTTTACTTCTGCAGTTGTAGCTTCAGTTTCAGCAGTTTCCGGCTTCAAACTAGGGCAGTCGATATCTTGCAAACCGTTCGTCGGATTGACTTCATTCCACCACCAAAAGTTGCGGCTTTCAAAGGAGGTTCAGATAAACCTACAACGCAGTTCAGATGAGGAGATCTTCTAGGCCACGCAAGTCAATCGTTACTTCTGCAGTTGCTGCTTCAAATTCAACAGCTTCCGGCTTCACATGTGTGAGAGAGAGAGACCCATTTCAGCGCAGTAGAGAAGAGACTCATATCTGCGCAGTAGAGAGAGAGAGATGTGATGAGATGAGTGAGTCCAAATGAGAAAAAGTTCTCTTATATTTATACACAACATTGGTGGGTGAATAGATGCGACTGTTGGGCTTCTGAGCCTACATGAGTTGTAGGTCGGCTTGATAATAATTCCATAATCAAAATAAATTCATATCTCCATGAATACTTATCGGAATTGGATGATCTTTATATCAATCCTACACCTCTCGATGAGAGGAATCTAACAAAAATATTATTAGCCATGAATAAGATGACCCACATGAAGTTTTTCCCTGGTTGCCAATTTTAACACTCTTACATGACTTCAGAAAGACTTCTAACTTGAATTTCTCCAACTAATTAATTTAAAATAAATTGATTAATTATTTCCAAGTAGTTGTTAAGACTAAATTCAATTTTAATTCACAATTTAATTCAAGGACAAATTAAATTGGAATATTCTTGTTGCCATATTTCAACACTCCCTCTCAACAAGAAAGGGATTATCTTCCAACTCGATCCTGTCTCTATGGAACTCGAATTTACACTTTGACAATGCCTTTATCAAAATGTCAACATCTTGCTCCTATGTCAAAATATACTACAGCAACATGATCCTCCTCACTACACAGTCTCTAAGATGATGATACCAGATGTCGATGTACTTGGACCTATCATGAGATAATGGATTCTCGGAGAGTTTGATACAACTCTGATTATCACAATAGATCACAGTTGGATCCATCCTCTGATCAAACAAACCAACTAGGATTTTCCACATCCAGATGGCCTCACATGCTGCCTAACTTGCAGCCATGTATTCTGCTAAGTTGAGTGCAACTGACCTCTGTTTCCTACTATACCAAGAAACTACCGCTAACCCAAGGTAGAAAATCCCTCCTGATGTGCTCTTCTGATCTGATGGACTCCCTTCCCAATCTGCATTAGTGAAGCGATGTAGCTTCACTCCCTATGTCCATCTATACCATAATCCATACTAAGATGTGCCTCTGATGTATCTCAATACATGCTTTTCCTCCTTCCAAAACATCTTAGTAGGATAAACCATTGCTTGACTTAGTTGGTTCACTGCATAGCACAAATCTGGTCATGTGTTCACTAAGTACATCAGTGAACCCACAAGCTACCTGTACACAGTAACCTCTACTACTTCTCTTGAAGTAGCAACCTCCTTCCTCCAGTTACTTGCTAGAGGAGTCTACATGGTATTTCACTTCTCCATGTGGAATCTCCTGAGTATCTCATTGCCATACTTGCCCTGAGACACAAACAATTCCCCATCCTTCTACCACACTTCCATGCCAAGGAAGTAGTGCATGAGACCCATGTCTTTCATCTTGAATTCTCTTGCAAGGTCCTCCTTGCAAGACACGATCAACTGATCGTCACTAGTCAATATGAGATCATCAACATAAAGTACGATGATCAACAGCTTACCTTTCACCATGATGTGGTACAGGTTTGCATCTGCTTCACTCTTTGTGAAGCCCAACCCTTTGAAGTAGTTGTCTATCCTGGTGTACCAAACACGAGGTGCTTTCTTCAGCTCGTACAATGCTCTCTTGAGTCGGCACACATGCGACTCACGATCGAAGGTCTTAAAACCTTTCAGCTACTCTATGTACACCTCTTGCTCAATCTGGCCATTGAGGAATGCAGTCTTCACATCCATCAGATGGATCTTCCAACCCATCTGTGTTGATAGTTCCAACATAGATCTGATGGATGAGTACCTTGCGACAGGAGCAAAAGTCTCATCATAGTCAATCCCCTCGACCTGTGAAAAGCCATCGGAAACAAATCTTTCCTATGCTTCTCCACACTACCATCAACATTTTTCTTTCCCTTGTAAATCCAACAGGAACTCACAACTGACTTGTTCTTCGATCTCGGAACCATGTCCCAAACATTATTACGAACTATGGAGTCATACTCCTCCACCATAGCATCAACCCAAATTGGCTGCTACACTGCTTCCTCAAAGGAAGATGGCTCGATCTCAACACACTCCCCAGCAAGGGCCATGTATCCAGTGTACCTCTCAAGTGACCTCCTCTGTCTGCATTGAGAAGATGGTGCTCCCACATTCTCTCTCGCATCTCCAACAATTTGTCAGCTTCTCTTGTGCGCTTCCATCCATCTTTGGAAGTCTCTTCTTGAGTGGATGTTTCCACTCCTGGAACATCTACATGTGGCTTCTCCGCATCAATCTGAGGCTCCTCCTCCTTAGGAACCAACAGTTCCTCCACAGCATGTAATTGGAGCTCCCTCTCAAGGGAAACTCGCATGGCCTTCTTCTCATCAAACTTGAGATCTTTGCAAACCATTGTCCTCCGACTGGTAGGCAAGTACACCCAATAGTTACGAGGTGTATCAATGTACCCCACAAATATCCCCAACTCTGCTATCAGCTCAAGCTTCTTTCATGCATCCTTTGTCACATGGCAATATACATATGAGCCAAACATCCTGAAGTGATCCACATCTGGTCTCCTACCGGAGAAAGCTTCCTCTGGTGTCTTCATCCCAAGTATGCGATGCGGGCTTCTATTCTGCAAATAGACTATTGTGTTGCATGCCTTAGCCCACAAGTGAAGTGGTAGACCTTGGTCATGCAGCATTGCCCATGCTACCCCTACAATAGTTCTGTTCTTCCTCTTGGCCACCCCATTCTGCTGTGGGTTATGAAGTGTCGTCAACTCTCGTTTAATTCCTTCCACTGCACAAAAGTCCTTAAACTCTTGAGAGACATATTCTCCACCATTGTCACTTCTCAAGGCCTTGATATTCTTCCCTAACTCTTTCTCAACCAAATATTTGAATTCACAAAACTTTGTGAAATTTTGGTCCTTCTTCTACATGAAATAAATCTAGCATTTACGAAAAGAGTCATCAATGAAAATCACATAATACCTTTTCTTCGTTGTGGATGCCATCGAGAATGGTCCACACAAATCAGTATGAACTCATTGTAAGATAGCCTTTGCTCGACTATCTCGATCATGAAAGGAAGACTTGGTGTACTTTCCCAAGGTACAACCTTTGCATGTGTCAACTTTCTCAATTTTACCTTTAGGAATTCTTGTAGATATCTATTGCATTATCTTCAAAGCCCCATGATGCAAATGGCCCAACCGCCTGTGCCACAACTCGCCAATGTCTTGGCTTTGCACCATTCTTCTTTCGTACTCAATTCTGAACAATCATCTACCTTTAGTTTATAGAGATTCTTCACCCGAATCCCTATCCTCTTGGTCTGACCCGTGGCTATGTGTCTTAGGAATGCCTTTCCTTTACTGAAGACAACATCATAGCCTTTGTCCTCCAATATCACAACTGATACCAAGTTCTTCTTCAGTCTAGGAACATACATCACATCTGTCAAGGTGAGAGGAGCTCCATGCTCCCTCTAAAAATCAACCGTGACCACTCTTGAAACACTATACCTTCCGTCGTCACCCATCTCTATGTGTATCTTGAGGTCTTTCTCCTCCAAGGCACTGAATAAATTTTTATCACCAGTCATGTGGAATGAGGCTCCACTTTCAAGATACCAGACACAACCCATCATCGATGACACCATGCATGCGATGAGGGTAAGGTCCATTTCGAACTGAGAGGCTAATGCCTCACATTTCGATCCTTCCAAGGATCTCTTCTTGGACTTCTTCGATGGGAAATTAGTCGTGTAATGTCCCATCTTGTGGAAATTAAAGCATCTTACTTTAGACATGTCACCCTTCTTCCCCCATGAGAAGAATTCGATTTGAAATGGGAAGCCTTCCCCTTCCCTTTCCTTGCCTTACTTGCTAAGGCTAGATTTTCTTCGTCATCATTCTTGGATGAAGAACCATCTCGTGTGCTCCTCCTGATCTCCTCCTGCATAACATCTGACGACAATCATTCCCAATCCAGTAGTTTCTCCCTTCCATTCACAAAGTCCTGGTAGCTATTCCAACTCTTTGGAAGGCTAAGGAGAGCAAGGCTCACCATATCATCATCGGTAGTAGTTATTCCCACACTGCCAAGCTCATCTCTGCAGGTGGTGAGCTTGTTTAGATATGTGGAAATAGTATCACCCTTCTCCATCTTGATTCTTCGAAGCTTATCCTTGAGCGCCAATTTCCTCTAGTCACTACTGTTCTGGTAGAGGTCCTTCAATGTCTTCCACATTGAAAATGGAGTATCCTTCCCATGGAGACTTGAAACAATATGGTTTCGAACTCCCTCAAGGATGATCTGCCTCACCTTCACCACACAGTTCTTCCACTCAGCCAACTCTTGTGCATTAGTTGAAGCTAGCTTTGGGATTTCTTGATCAATGAATTCCTTCAAGCCATTGTCTTTTAATACAGCCTCCATTCTATCTTTCCATGCTATGTAATTCGAGTTACCTTCCAAGGCATACTCGAGTCTCAAGCCATAGAATTCCATTGGCCAACTTTGAAGTATGATATGAATTCAATTTGCGCCTACAACCCCGAACTTCAAACTTTGAATTCTCTTCTTAGTATATTGTTCACAGCTCTGATACCATGTAGAATATTTCTACAAATCCAGCTCTGATACCATGTAGAAAACCTGACGGTAGGTTAACCCGATAATGCAATATAAATCAAAGAAAAATACTATAACCTACTTCTACTATCAATTTGCAGAAGCTTAAAGATCACGTTGAACAATAAAACCAGAAAAAGAAGAATCAATGATAAAATACACATGAAAATAATTTGGGGAAAAACTAATCTAAAAACCCCACTCTATTGTATTATCATACATGGTGGAAATACATAGGAATTATACAAAGCCTTAGCTCTCACAGCTAGCTAGCTCTCAGTACAATCCTCACAGATGCTCATGGGCGATCTTGTCTTTTCTCCAACCTTCCTCTCTACCCTCCAAGCTCATATTTCCTTGTGATGTTCCTTGTGGATGATTTCCTTTTACCAAGTGGAGAACCATTCCTCCAAAACTATGCAATCATCAAGGATAAATCCTTGACTGAATGCATGAGTTTTCTCCATGAGAAAACACATACAACTGATAGTACGTTGTCCTTGAACATTAATCTCAACTGGATCTTTCTAGCAATAGACATGCATGAGTTTCTGATGAGGGAATCTTCAATTAACTGGAGTAGCATTAGTTGAGTGCATTAATGCATCAATTGACTATTAACTCACTATTAGTTCGTCAAACAGTTTGGAACTAATTTAACTGGACTTAACTCAGTAAACTAAGTTAACTAATTACAACTCAAATATAACTCAATCTTATCTCCTTAATTTAAGGGATAACTCTTACATGACTTCAGAAAGACTTCTAACTTGAATTTCTCCAACTAATTAATTTAAAATAAATTAATTAATTATTTCCAATTAGTTGTTAAGACTAAATTCGATTTTAATTCACAATTTAATTCAAGGACAAATTAAATTGGAATATTCTTATTGCCATATTTCAACAGCGTGTTGATCATAGCTCGATGCATTCCCCTCACAGGCTGATCACCCAGACTTGGTCCAGCTGTGGGTTGAGCAGCTCCCCGAAAAAACTGTGCAATTCTAGAGGGAAACCAGCCTTCCCTCCAAAAATTACACAATCTTGACTGGCAGTCTGCTGGGCTCCAGAATTGCGCAATTCTGGTAGTCAACACTTACAATGAAAATTGCGCAATTTTCCCTAGCAAGGCTACTCAGCCCAGAATTTGTGCAAATCTGGGTAGCAATCAGTTGCTTTGCCTAGAAATTGCACAAATCCCCCACGCAACTAGCCCAGCTCCCATCTAGAAATGTGCATTTTCTCCAAGCAGTCAAGCAATCTCTTACATGTGTAGCTGAGTTGACTGGTTCCCTCTAGGACCGAGCAAAACTAACTTGCATGCATGGGTTGCATGTCCCAAGGCAGCATGCAAACGCATCCCTTGTTTCAAGGATCTATTTTTAGCACTTGGGGGTTACATGCAAGGATCATTCCAGAAACCTCCCACCAAGTGTCGCTTTCCCTAGATTTGTGTCATGCGTGTCACAACCTCGATGTTATCAAAACTCATCAACTGGACACCGCAGAGCTCATTCCTCATATCAACCTTGCAACTCTGACATCCCACATAGGATTTGTTGGCACACTTAGTTCAACTGTTTTGGAGTAAGCCCACCTTCAATGACTTATGTTGCATTTCTGGCCTTTTTTATATTTCGCTTCATATGAATTTTGTCTACTTGATTTTAGTGAGCACTTTTTTTCGTTTTGATACATTCTATCTTGTACTAGCACTGTTTTAGTTTTCGTCAACATCTCATTACTGTCGCATTAATGAATTTGTTTTACACAAACGGTCGCCGATTCGGCGACTCGCTTCACCCACATGCATGTTGATCTGTTTATTGAATCTTTCATTCAATGTTTGCATGCAATTTCAATCACTTTATCTTTCACTTAGTGTCGCCATGTATTCACTGTCATATTTTCTTTTAGTTTCCCTTCGGCGAGTCTGGCCAATCTTGGCCCGGACTCTGCCTTCACTGAGATAGTATTGTGAAATCCAGGAAAGGAAGGCTCTCTATTCCTCTCCAGAAATGCACATTTATGCTCAAGCAGTGTCCTCTAGGACTCTTTTTCACATTTCTGAGGGACAGTGACTGCTTGCCCAGAAAATTGCGCAATGTAGTCATTGAGCCTGCAACCGTTGCTAGCTGAGATTGGGCATTGCACAATTCCAATAGTCAGCAACTAGACTGGACTGTGCATTGCGCAGTTCCAGCAATTAGTTAGCCTTCCAGCAGCCCAGAATGTGCCTTGTTCAGTCTTAACAGTCTGTCTCCCAACCTCCCTGCGGAAATTGCGCAACCTTCATGATCAGTCACCCAGGTATGTTGCAAGTTCGTTCTCAAGTTCATTTTGGTTTTTAATTGAAATATTTCTTTACATGAGTGTTTCCATGTCTCCAGGTATCGCAGGTGTTCATTTGCCTCTCAATAGTACAGGTACAATGGTTTCTAGGACAGCAGAGACGAAGACACCGTTCATAGCACACTTGGGGATGCAGTCGATCAAGTTTCTATGAACTTGCCTTCCCACGAAGACATCAAGTTGTTCATAGACAAGCACATCAAGATATGACAACAGTAGCATCACAACGAGCAGCATCATGAACAACAGTTGAAGGCAGCATACCAGAGCAGACATGGTGAGCAGTGTTGTTGGTCGCCTGCAAGGGGTTTAGCAGTATGCATGTCATTGTGCACATGCATGTGATCCAACCCATTCAGCACACTCACCAAGGTGAAGACAATAAGAAAATCCAACTGGAGCAAAACATGTACATCGACAAGTTTATGCGCATGACCACCAGCACACACTTGAAGATCAACACAGACACTATGCATCAGCGTGTTTCCGATCTAGCCGCACCCAAGAAGATCATGTGCATGTTAGCGGACGAGTTGGACGAAGGAGCCATACCAATGCACCGGATGCAATGGAGGAAAGAGTTCGCTTCGGCAAGATGTCACCATGGGGTGCATCCACACCATCACAGATGACCAACCTTGGCATCAGCTCACCACCTTCACCATCACAAGCATGTCAAAGAGTTGGCCTCACCTCAACGAACCAAGTGTCAGCGATTTCTTGCATGGCTTGCTCAATCCATTTTGTCTCCCATGAGCACATGTGCATTGTAATGTAACGTCATGTCAAGTGGAAGTTCAAGTGTCAATAGTTGGATGTAACAGTCATAGAGTAGATGAAGAGTCATGAGGGTACATGAACTGTCACAAAGGGGAATGTCAAGGGTCACCCCACCCTTTGCTATAAATAGAACCTCATAACTCATTGTAAATGATTTTGATCAATGAAGCTTCTGATAAGACTATCTTGGAGAGAGCTTGGATAGTATTGTAACCTACCTTGGCTTCTCCATTGCGCAAAGATAGTGCATCTCTTTGGAGGAGTAGGCAGAAGTGGTTGTAACGTTTCACTATTATAGATAGTGGTTGGACATGGATGTATGGTATGACTGGAACTTACACTTGTTTATATAATAAGATCCAACACGTTTCATGCATATGTTATATTGTATTCTAGCTATCTTGTTTACTCTAAATGGCATAAGTATTTGCTTTCTTACACATGCATGTATGGACTATTTTGTATGAGTATGTATGAATCTTTCTAGAATGTGTTGTTGGTTTAACCATCACTTTGGATTTCCAGCTAACTTTCTTTCCAACTTGTGATGCATCTTCACTCATGTGTTCCCTTCCCATCTGAGTACTATTACAGGTTTCTAAGGGGCACACTCATCTCAATCCCCATGTATTAGAACCTCTCATGCACCTTCCTTGACTCACTACAGCTGTCACACTCTTGCTACCAACAGAGTCATCTTACTTGCCTCTGTGCAAAATCTCAGTCAACGCATTACCATACGACCCACTGTTGGGACTCCTACACCAAACAACCTGAGGTCTAATTGGGACTTCTTAGCGGGGAGATCCCCTTACATGTTGGCAGGTCCAACGACGTCAACATTTTTGCGCTAGAAGGAGGGCCAAATGACAAGTTGAGTCCTCACATCTATTTTGAATCTCTACACATCTATCATGACTAACTACCGAGTTTCTCTTCTGGAATGTATGTCCTATGGAAATGTTTTCATCATCTTGGAAAACCTCTCAGATAACTTGTCTCATAAAACATTTGATGGTGGAGGCTACGTAGGCTTGGTTAGGCACGTGGTCCGTGTTGCAGGCTCATGCTAAAGACATGGATTCTTTGAAGAATACATGAGTTGCGCGTTGTTCATCTACACACTTCAAGGGAACCCAATGCACTGGTGTGCCACGCTACCCGAAAAATATATTCATTCTCTTGCTCATCTGGTCACAGAGATAGACCATGCTTTCAATCACTTTAACTATAAAACACTCAACAATGAGATCATGGAATTATGAAAAGCACCCGATGAATCCGTTGAATAATTTCACACACGCTTTTGTAATCTTGCATATCAATTCCCTGAAGATGATATTGATTGGGAATTTCTCGATGGGAGATTTGAGTATCTTCTTCACATATCTGAAAATCCGTAATTCTTGAAATCACTCAAATCCCGCTCATACTCTAGTGATGGAACTGTGCAATTGCAGGCATAGTTGCTATCACAAGTGACTTTCTGCCTTCACCTCATCAAGCAGCTCCACCACCGCAGAGTGAGATGGGAGATCATGCACACACCTCCGTTGAACTATCACATCCTTCCACCCCGCCTGCTCTTGAGATCTACGCAGGTTTGGCTTGCAAGCATGTTGGTTGTCACGTGGATTCGTTCCCTCGACCTTCGTCCTTGCATTCTGTTGATCCTCTGGATTGTACTATCTTTTGTTCTTCCATTCCAGACTCCTCACCCGTTGTGAACGAGGATCAAGCTGTTGATGGATTTGGTGTTATGCAGCCAACCTGCGCCATCATTCATGATGAGTGTGTGCGGGAATCTAAAGAAGAACCCATGGTGAAGGATGAATCCCTTCCATTCGTGCCTCATTCGCTTCATCCTTACATCCCTTGTGATTCTTTCAATGGTGATTCCCCCTGTAAAAACTCATTTCTAGATGCTTCTACTTTTGATCATTCACAACACACGTTGGATGTCAGTCTGCCATCACAGTGCGGAGAGGACACGTCTTCCTCAGAAAATCCATCCAATTTGTCATCTATATTTCCTAAAAACACAGAGGATGAACATATTTGCTTCCCATCTACCCCTCTACCCGATTCATCAAATCATGAGGATACTAATGAACATCTCGAATTTTCTGATCTTGGTTGTCGTGATCTATTCACTTACTCATCCAATCACAATGTTGATTCAATCGTTGTTAATCTGTCCAAGACACCGGTCTATGATGATCTATCTGTCAACAAAATCGAAACCCCCCAGAATGTCGAGGCACTTCAGTGTGAACTGATGGTTATGTCAGGCCCTCGCTGTCCTGAGGTTGGTTTCACTGTCGGTCAGGAAATTGTTGAAACACTCAAGGCTCCTCATCACTCTTTGTTGTGCATAGAAGATCAGCCAAACACCCAGATTTCACTTACTCCACTCGAACTACATGATCCCATCACTCATGCATTGGAGGAATCTTACACAGCAAGCACACATTCACAACACAAGTGGTCTATCTTTCTCACATTTGCTTGCATGTCACAATCAATAGAATGCAT
Organism: Pinus tabuliformis; assembly: GCA_031772625.1. Classification (NCBI taxonomy): domain Eukaryota; kingdom Viridiplantae; phylum Streptophyta; class Pinopsida; order Pinales; family Pinaceae; genus Pinus; species Pinus tabuliformis. The sequence goes on from CM062804.1 coordinate 1,589,369,890, forward strand.
ACACTCAAAATTTGCATGCGGTGTAGCACAACATCATGGTAGCTCCACACAATGCATGTCATGCACTTTCACTCATCTTTGTTATGTGGTCGCTTGTAAGCTTGGAGTGTGTTTGTCTTCGCTGTTACATCTTTCTTGTTTGTTGGTTCGCATAGTTGTCTTGTTTGCGAACCATGCCTTCACCAACATGGGTCAACCAATGCGTTGGTGGCTGCATTGGAAGTATCACTTCACGTGAGATGACCCATTCACTGTTAGCCTAAGAGTAGGAGTAGTGTTTGCTTTTGAGTTGTTTTCTTGCATGCTTGTTTTCTTACTTGCTTGGTTTGTTTATTTGTCTACTTACTTGTTTGCTTACTTGCTTTGCTTTCACTTTTGCTTCTGATCTTGGTTTGCTTTGTTGTTTTTTTGTTCATTTGTTTCATTTGTAGGATAGTTTTGCATGAAACCATGTATGACTCTTTAAGCAAGCTAGGTAAAGTACAAGAGGCCTTGTCTTGCTATCACTACTTGGTTATCTGTCATCCTGCCTCTGTATGAAGAACTTGCTACTTTTAGTCCATGATATGTCGAAGGAAAATATGTATTGTTCGAAGTGAACCTTGGTGAAAACACAACGCTTGTGCGCTAACTAGTATCACCTACTCTAGTCGATCTTTTTTGGGTTAACCCTTATTAGCTCACTCAAGTAGAGTAAGGTGAAGAGGAAAACCTTAACAAGAACATCAGAGGTATAATAAACTACTTCTCTACTGGAATAACCTCTTCTTCTCTCAATAAGTCATGATCCCTCTTCCTCCTCTGAAATGAATAAGTGATATGCCAGTTACGAAGATGAAAAAAGGAAAAAGTGAAAAAGTGAAAAAAGTTTGAAAAAAATGAAAATGAATAAGGTGAAAGAAGAGAAAGGCTTCCTGCGCAAAGAGATGATGCAAGTAACTTCGTTGGGGTACTAACCAGGTTCGCTGGCAGTAGAGCCATGCTCGTGTTCCTATGTGACTCTGTCAGGGTACTGTCCAGGTCTGCTGGCAGTGGAGCAACACCAGAAATGAAACTAAGACTCTGACAACTATACTACTTGTGCACCAATATACCCCTCAATCCCAGTTGAAAAAACTATGTTTCCTTGGCTTGGAATGTGTATCAATCGACTAAGATCTTGGCAGATGCTACATCTTACAATCAAGCTAGTGTGGAAACCAAGAGGAGATGAGAACTAAACAATACTTCCGGAGGTGTTAGACTTGCTTTTCACGAACAAGTTCCATTTAGAGAGCTAGAGTTCTACCAGTCTGTCACCAAGTGTTGTAACAGCTACAACCACCCTCCAAAATTTTTCCTCAGGGTCATTTTGGAGCCTCCCTTCCAACCATCCCAGCAGCATTCTTGCTTCATCAAGTACACAAGCTTCAGTGTTTTTCTTGCACAAAGGCAGCCTATCGATCATAGCTCGATGCATTCCCCTCACAGGTTGATCACCCAGACTTGGTCTAGCTACTGGTTGAGCAGGTCCCCGAAGAAATTGCTCAATTTTAGAAGGAAACTAGCCTTCCCTACATAAATTGTGCAATCCTAACTAGCAGCATGTTGGGCTCCAGAATTGCGAAATTCTGGTAGTCAACACTCATAGTGAAAATTGCACAATTTTCCCCAGCAGGGCTGCTCAGCCCAAAATTTGCGCAAATCTTGGAAACAGTCAACTGCTCTGCCCAGAAATTGTGCAAATCCCCTGGGCAGCCAGCCCAGCTCCCAGCCAGAAATGTGCATTTTCTTCCAGCAGTCGAGCAGTCTCTTGCATGTACAACTGAGTTGACCGGTTCCCTCCGAGACCAAGCAAAACTGACTTGCATGCATGGGCTGCTTCTCCTAAGGAAGCATGCAAAGGCATCCCTTGTTTCAAGGATCTATTTTTAGCAGTTGGAGGTTACATGCAAGGATCATTTTAGAAACCTCCCACCAAGTGTCGCTTTCCCTAGATTTGTGGCATGCGCGTCACAACCTCGATGTTATCAAAACTCATCAACTGAATGTTGCAGAGCTCATTCCTCACATCAACCTTGCAGCTCTGTCATCCCACATCACATCTAGGAGCTGTCGGCACACTCAGCTCAATTGTTTTGGGGTAACCCTCCTTTCAATGACTTGTGTTTCATTTATGCGCTTTTTGTATTTTGCTTCGTATGAATGCTATCTGCTTGATTTCAGTGAGCGTTTGCTATCATTTTGATACATTCTAGCTTGTACTAGCACCATTTCAGTTTTCGTCAACAACTCACTGTTGTCCCATGCATGAAATTGTTTTGCACGAACAGTCGCTGATTCAACAACTCGCTTCACTCACATGCATGTTGATCTGTTTACTGAATCTTTCATTCAATGTTTGCATACACTGTCAATCACTTCTGCTTTCACTTAGTGTCTCCATGCATTCACTGTCATATTTTCTTTCAGTTGCCCTTCCGCAAGTCTCACCAGCCTTGGCCCGGACTCTGCCTTCATTGAGACATCATTGTGCAATCTGGGGAAGGAAGGCTCTCTCTTCCTCTCCATAAATGCACATTTATTCTCGAGCAGTGTCCTCTAGGAGTCTTTTGCACAATTCTGAGGGACAGTGACTGGTTGCCCAAAAAATTGAGTAACGCAATCACTGAGCCTGCAGCCATTGCCAGCTAAGATTACATATTGCGCAATTCCAGTAGTCAACAACCGGACTGGACTGTGCATTGTGTAATTTCTAGCATTTAGTCAGCCTTCCAGTAGACCAGACTGTGCGTTGCACAGTCTTGGTAGTCAGTCTCCCGACCTCCTGGCAGAAATTGCATGACCTTCATGATCAGTCACCCAGGTATGTTGCAAGTCAGTTCTCAAGTTCATTTTCGTTTTCCACTGACATGTAGCTTTCCATGAGTGTTTCCATGTCTCCAGGTATTGCAGGTGTTCATCTTCCTCTCAACAGTACAGGTACAATGGTTTCTAGGATAGCAGAGATGAAGACACCATTTAGAGTACACTTGGGGATGTAGTTGATCAAGTGTCTATGAACTTGCCTACCCACGAAGACATCAAGTTGTTTGTAGACAAGGACATCAGTATATGACAATAGCAACATCATAGTGAGCAGCATCATGAACTACAGTTGAAGGTAGCATATAGATCCAACGAACATGAGAGGAAGGTTGTTGACAACACAGAGGCAGAACAAGCTCAAGCAGATCCATTGGTGATGAAAGAAACTTTGGAGACTCAGGCTATGAGGTGACGTCATGACATGAAGATCACGTGAAGATAGAGAATGGAACAAAGAAGGAGTTGCATGTGCTGAAGCAACAACTCAAGAGAGAACATGAAGCTTCACAGACAAGTGAATAAGTGCAGCAAGAACAGGAACAGCAAGGGGTGCAACATACATTCACGGATGAAACTACGCCCGTACAAGTTAAAGGTCCATCCCAACAGCTAGCACAGAGCAAACATGGTGAGTATTTTTGTTGGTCGCATGCAAGGGGTTCAATAGTATGCATGTCATTGTGCACATGCATGTGATCCAACCCCTTCAAGACACCCACCAAGGCGAAGACAATAAGAAATTCTAACTGGAGCTGAACATGTACTGCGGGAAGTTGATGCACATGACCACCAGCACACACTTGAAGATCAGCACAGACACTATGCATCAGTGTGTTGTTGGTTCAGTTGCACCCAAGAAGACCATGTGCATGTTAGCAGACGAGTTGAATGAAGGATCCATACTAATGCACTGGATGCAGTGGGGGTAAGAGTTCGCTTCAATAAGATGTCATCATGCGGTGCATGCACACCATCACGAACTACCAAGCTTGGCATCAGCTCACTACCTTCACCATCACAAGCATGTCAAAGAGTTGGTCTCACCTCAATGGACCGAGTGTTAGTGATGTCTTGCATGGCTTTCTCAAGCCATTTTGTCTCCCATGAGCACATGTGAATTTTAATGTAACTTCATGTCAAGTGGAAGTTCAAGTGTTAATAGTTGGATGTAACATTCATAAAGTAGATGAAGAGATATGAGGGTAGATGAACTGTCACAAAGGGGAATATCAAGGGTCACCCCACCCTTTGCTATAAATAGAACGCCATAACTCATTGTAAAGGCTTTTGGTCAGCCAAGCTTCCTATAAGACTATCTTGGAGAGAGCTTGGACAATATTGTAACGCGCCTTGGCTTCTCCACTGCACGGAGCTAGTACATCTCTTTGGAGGAGCATGTGATTGTGGCTATAACATTCCACTATTGGAGCTATTGGTTGGACATGGATGTATTGTATGACTAGAACTTACACTTCTTTATATAATAAGAGCCAGCATGTTTCACGCATATGGTGTATTGTATTCCAACTATCTTGTTTACTCTAAATGGCATATGTATTTGATTTCTTTTTCTTTTTATTTTTACAAGGTCGGATAGTTGATATATTACTAAACGTTGTGATGGAGAAAGCTCCTATTACAATCAACTATAACATGATAGAAAACTAAGCAATGAGATAGGAGCGCAGTCCCATCTCCTATGCTTGAGTTCAAAACTTTGTATATTTTTATGACTATTCTTGAGTACTGCCTAACAAACTGACCTACTAGGAAAGCAAATTTTCATATCATGGATTCTCTGATACTTTTTCATGGCTTGTAGACTGATTGTTGCTGAGTTGACTGGTTCTTCTTGTCATAGTTGACCGAGTTCTCTCCTTCATTGCTCATAGTGTTGTTTTTGTAATATGCCACTACTTCTTCTAGATGTTTGCATTTGGTTTTTAGCGCCATAATCTCTTCTTTCTACATTTCCATGTTTCTTTTCTGGTAGCTATACTCGATTCTCATTTCATTTCTGAAATCCTTGAGTGACTCTTGCAGTCGTTGAATCATGAATTTGTTCCCTTTGCATGTTGGACATGCATTATTCCTTGTTGTCTTTTCAATGGGGTTGAATTCCATTTGTTTTGTTTTCTTATTCTTCCTCTTGTGCTGCTTATTGTTCCTTTTATTGTTGCGCTTCCCGGATATTGCTTTACCTAAGATAATACTTCCTCTATTGATGCTAACCACCTTTCTTTTGTCATGTGCTTTCCTACCTGTTGTAGCTTTTTTATCCTGTGTATGATTGTAAAAGAATGGGGTCGAGACCTGGTTATAACAGTCAAGGAGAAGGGCCGAAATGGAAGGTGGGGTAGATGATAGACGGGGATGCTCAGATATGAGGCAGGATTGCTTATAGATGAGGCTTTGTGCTGCGATGGAGAGTAGTTGTTTGAAGGGAGTGATGGGATGCGAGAGTCGTGGACTGAGAAACGAAGGCAAGGAGGGGCTTAGAAAGGGCGATAACACTGTGAGCTAAATAGGGGAGATGAAGATCGCTTCATGAACGTGATTTTGCCTTATGCTAGAGTTGCTTGTATTGTTGAAGTTCCCTCTGTTCTTATAGCGATTGAGAGCAGCCCGAGGTCTTCCGTTGATGGGATGGATTGCTGCTTGGTTCTTGTAACCAAGATTGCGATCGTCTTGTGTGCCTTTTCTCATGCGAATTTCTAAACTGTTATGATGTTTCCTTTTCCTTCTCGTGATTTTCTGCCTTTCATTGTAGTGATGTGTCCTTCGTTGATTTCTGACTGCTGATTTAAGTTTTTTTTCTTTTATCATTGTGCTTTGTTCCTTATTTTTGGTGGGCTTCATACTTATGATCTTTTACTGATTATTATGGAACAGAGTTGTGATATTTCTCATGATGTTCACGAAAATTCCCTTCATTTTTTTTCACTGCTTAATTTGCAAAATAATCCGTCTGTTGATTGTGTATTCTCAAGACATGTCTAAAGATTACATTACCAAAACCTTCCAAGTTCTTCTTGATTCTTCTAAAAATTCTGCTCATGAACTCGTTTCTTGGGTTTTTGTTTCGGGCCATTGCCTCTATTATTATGGTTGAGTCTCCTATTATTATAGGATTTTGTATTTCTCTTTTTTTAATTATTCTTGTTCCCATCAACAAATTGTATGCTTCAGCCTTATTATTTTAGACTTGTTCCAGTCCCCATTCATATGTGACATTTTCTTTCCCATCAGGATCAAGGATTATTCCCCCTGCCCCTGCCTTTCCCAGATTATGATTTGAGGCCCCATCAAAGTATAGGCAATGTCTATTCTGATTTTTTTTCCAATTTGCGAGTTCCTCTTCACTCATTCTCATTTTCCAACTATTTCCTGAGTTTATCCTCCTCTGTCCTTTTTGTCCATTGTTGTTTATTATGGCTTTGCTGAGCCAATCTCACTCTTCTTGTTGAAGAGTGTTATAATCTGTTGGTGTTGTTCCTTTGACGTTGAGGATTTCAGAAGTTAATCCCCATGTTTTTGAGAGGGTCTTCCCTATTCTTGGAGTTTGGTTTTTGAAGATGCACTTGTTTCGTGTCAACCAAATTTGCCAACATAGAACTACTGGAATGCATTTCCATATTCTCTGAATTGTGACTTTCTTCTTTGTTGTATATGGATAGGCCTTCTCTAAAGTTTGAAGAAAATCTGGCAAAGGCTTTTCAAAATTTATACTTATTTCCAGGGGGCTTATAAGTTGTTGCCAGCATTCTTTGGCAAAAATTCATTCTTGGAATAAATGTTGAATGTTTTCTTCAGCCTGCAGACATAATGGACATCGTGATGGGCCTTAAAAGCCTTTTTCTTTTTGAGTTTTCACTGGTCAAGGTCTTCCCTTTTAAAAGAGTCCAGATGAATATTTTGATCTTAGGTAAACTTTCTGATTTCCAGGCTATTTTCCAAGAATCCCAATCTTGTTGATTTGGTTGTTCTTGTAGGATTTTGTATCTAGTCTTGACTATGTATTTCCCACCACTTGGATCCCAGAGGTAATCATCTTCCTCATCATAGTTGATTGGTGCTGCCCCTTTTAGGAGCTGCCTAATTTTGCTCCATTGCCCTTCCAGGTTTGCGCGAATTTTTGAAATTTTCCAGTCTTGCCATTCCTTTTGGTTCCATATAAAAATTGAGTGTAAAGTGTTGAGACTTTTTCCTTTCATCCATTCTTGGATGCCTTCAATTTCTGGATGAGTCTTCAGTGGTTCTTGTTTGGTCAATTTAGTGTGTCATAAATTGCTATTTAAAATGTCAGTCCAAGAGTCGTAAACTGCTGAAGTGAAGTGCACTGTATATGCAAGATAACCAATTTCTTAGTTCTTTGTCGTTTTTGAGTTTTTGGTTTGTTTTTGGATTTATCTTCTATGGATTCCCTAATGTGAGATGGCAGAATTGAAGGTCAAGTATGGATGGAAATGGTGATTTCCACAATGATTTCCCAAACTTTAAAGTTCTCAAAAATGAGGTTTCAAACTGGCTGTGATGAAATCAATTCTCAAAAGAAAATAAAAATGTACCAAAACAGTGAACTAGTGACAATGAAGCCCAGTATCCTTACTGCTGTATAAAAAGAAAATAAAAACTGAACTCAAAGCAATTCAAAGACTGAAAGCAAAGCAAACTAAATCACACTACTTCGACCCATATTCTGACCCTTCACCTTTCAACTCACTCTGGCTATAGGAAGTAATCATAAACAAATTGAGTAATATGATATCTAAATTGTAGGAAATGAAACTAAGATTTAACTACTCATTCATATTTCAATTCCTGAAAATGACATAAGTAATTTAATCACTAACTTGCAAGAAAGTAAACTAAATCATACTATATCAAGTAATATTATGATTCCTCACTATTTGAGTTGCTTGGCTATAGGAAGGAAATCATAAACAAATGAGTAATATGATATCTAAGTTACAGAAAAGTAAATAAGCAAAGCAAAACTGAAAGAAATGACAATGCTGGAATTAAAAATCAGTAAATGAATCAGCAGAAAGGACAAGATGATCTCATGTCATTAGTCATTAAAACTATGTAATTTGCCCAGGCTGCCTACAAGAACCTGAAAGAAAAATATTGATTAGCTAGCAATCATGAGAAAGCATAAAAGAAAAGATGAACAGCAGTTAGTATAAATATCAGGACAGCGTAATATGTACAAGCAAATGATTATAAAAGCAGTAATATAATGAAAGCAAGTAAGAAACTATACAGTAGATACAGAGCCTTGGTGTACAAGAGCCCTCTGCAACCTCGGCCAATCAACACTCAGTCACAAATTGAACTTAAGAATATTGTCTTCTCATATAATAAAGTGCAGTCAAAACATAGAAATAGAGCACGGCACAATGGGCTCGTAAACACAGTCAAGATTACATGTAAAAGCTAACTATCAAGCGTATGATAACGCGTTATTTATAACTAAAGATGCTATAACTAATTCCTAAATTCTACGCTGCCAAACAGACACGTAAATCTCCACGTCCTGAGATCTAGCAGTATGGTAATCATGAAAAATAAATCTATGGAGTGGTGGTTGTTCGATTTGGTTCACGGATTGATCCACAGGTGTTAGCACACCTCCGGAGATTGAGGAACTTGCCACGCAAAACTTCACGTGGGCAAAACAGAGCCGTGTCACCGCAAAATTCTTGGTTTGACCACTCCTTTGACCATCTTTGACCATGGTTGTTTGTGAGTGATTCGGCTGAACCAAGGGAACACGCTCCATGTACATGTCATTTGCAGCTTGCCCATGTTACCGGATTCTCCATTGGACACCTGTAACATAGTCTTCAACAAAATGGCTGCGGAAACTTGAGCTGGCTGCGGAAAGTGACAAGCTTCCGCAGCTGATTGAACAAAAATCTAAATCAAACAGCAGTCACAAACATGGTTAGGAAACCATTTTATAAGCTCTTTTTAAACTAATATGCAATGATTTGACATCTTGGTGGGTTAAGTAAATGGAAAAGAAGGCTGAAAAGGTATATAGGGAAGATGCAAGTTTGGGACTCAACATACCCCCATTGTGAAGGTGTTGCATGTCCTCATGCAACCAAAATTTTAGTCATTCCCCTTTAATCCATATGTTCTGAAGCCCCTACTAGGACATCTAGTCCTCTTTTCTTCTTTCTTGGTGCTACCACCATCCTGGGTTTCCTTATCAGACATCTGAATTTGAGATTGATCAATTCTCTGCTCAACTTTCTGCACTTTTTCTTTAGTTTCTTGTTCTTCTTTTGCCATAGTCCCAAATGAAGCATAGTATTATCATGAATAATTTTATCTACTTTGCTCTGCTCCTTAAGTGCTTCATTTTCTTGCTTGATATGCCTGTTTAGAACCTCTAATTCAAACACCTCTTTCTTTAAGGATTGAACTTGTGCATCTGGTGTCATGTGGGGCAGAGTGGTACTCGGGCCTGCAGCTGTCTTTTCTAAAGATTCAAGGTAGTCATACACCTCCTGTTGACTGGGATCTATTTCAGGTGTTTTTCTTGGACTGACTTCAAAGTCTTGTGGAGGAGGAGGACTGCTTTCTAGCTCTAGCCGAGAAGGGCTTTCATCAACATGTGGAGGACTAGTTTCAATACTTGGCTGAGGACGAGGTGGACTACGGCGAGCTGGAGGTTCTCGGGTGTTCCCCACCCAAGTTAATGAAGTGGGGCCGTTTTACTTGTGTTTTACTCCCCCTTCCTCTAAGCCTGTTGCTTCTTCTCAAATACGGTGGAATAGTACTCCCTTCTTCTATGCTCTGTTTTCCTTTTTCCTTGTTCTTTGCTATAGCAGCCTATTCTTGAAGATGCACTAATCTCTCAGACAATGTTTGATAGTCCTCTTCTATAGATGGCTTAGGTGATTGATAGACTTCTTCTATGTTTCTTTTGCCTTTCAATTTTCTCTGTTTCTTGTCCTTAGTTCTATTCTCTTTTTCTTTTTGACCAACTTCTTGAGTTTCGGTAGTAGGAGAGGCTTGGACTATGGCACTCTTTTCTTTTCTCCTACTCCTTCTCGGTGTCTTTGGTGTACTACTTTCAGATGCCTCAGATGGCTCTTGAAAGTAATTTCTTATTAAGAATTGTTCCCAGGTATCTTTGTTTTTCTTCAGTTGGTCTTCAATGAGAATCTTTACAAGTCCATGATGATATAGATGAGGTTCTATATTTCCTATGTGCTTTTGGACTATGATACTCATCTTTTTCAAACTCAGCAGTAAGAAATAAGGCAAATTAAGAGTTTGACTCTCTAAGAAGTTCATCAACAATCTAGCATGGTACATGTACATTGAACCAAAGCGTCCTTCGCAAGTGATAAACTTTTAAATAACTAACAGCAGGCTGGCCCATTCTTCTTTCAATGCATGAACAGGAATTCCTTTTGTAAACACAGTGATGTCCATACCTGGGTTTCGTAGCATAATTCTCCATGCCTGTTCGTCCACGCTTTTGTTTTTAAACCATCGCTCACCTTCCTGGGGTAAGCCTGTGGCAGCTGCTACTGTTGTTTCAGTGACCGTGAGCTTTAAGTCTCCAATTTCCACCATCTGGCCATCAAAAGACCGTGCAAAGGCTTTGGTTACCTCTTTATTATGGCCCTTAAATTTTTGGATGAAGCATAACCATTTTGCTTTCTTCAGCAAATCTTTTGCTTGAGGGTAACCTTCTAAATATTTAGGTCCTTCTGGTTCTGCCCTTAGTAATCGTCCCATTCCTTCCTCTGTTTTGAATTTCAACTGAAAATTCAATTGCGTGTGAGGGTTTAGCAGAGGGAAGGTGGCTCGGTTGCAGGGTTTATGGCAAAATACAGTGGCTGTAATCGGTAGATGGATAGCAGGTAACGGGAGTGCTTTGGAATTACAGGCGGAACAGAGGATGAGCAGCCGTAGTGAGTTCACAAGATGAAGTGCAGATGGATGTGAAGAATATGGTCTTAATAGAATGGTAAGGAAATGGAGTGAAGTCGGGATTTTGAATTAAATGGCTACGTATGAAATGTTACACGTTTTAATGAATGGTTGCGGAAAATGCGGTGGAGAGAAGCCGTAATGAGATAGGTCACATCTCATTATTACAAGTGGTGTATGAAAGTGCAGTCGACTATGAGTTTAAATCCGAAAATCAATCATGAGACCGTTAAGAAATGAATGCATGGTGTGCGGAATAATATCGTGAGATGGTAGTGGGTAATGGAGCTATCGTGACGATCATTGCACATAGTAGAGCTTTTATGGTTTGATAACTATGCATAATCGTGACTTTAATTGCTATTTGAAAGAAATTTTTGCTCATACCTTTGGAAACCTTGTCATTTGTTGCTCATTAGCTTTTAACCAACTGCTCTTCATTGATGTCTGGAGATGCTCCATGTCTTCATAGCATATGCTCAATCACACCTGCATTTTCATGATTATTGCACTAACATTTTGACTGTGGATTTGAAAAACAGAGTGGTGGCTGCGGAAACTGCTTCTGGCTGCGAAAACTGCTACCAGCTATGGAAACTGACACAACACCCACTTAGTTGAACAAAGATAGTTAGATAATAACTAACTGAGTAAAAATGGTCCTGAAAGGGACATTTATTGATGAAATGGAATGAAATGGAGTGAGATGAAGTGGAGTGAAGTGAAATGAAAATGAGATGGAGATGGAGTGGAATGGCAAATGAAGTGGAGTGAAGATGGAAAAAGAAGGAGAGAAGATTTTTTTTTGGAAAATATAGTGTCAGGTATCCCTAATTTTCACTCTACATTTTCTGTATAAGACCGCCAATCTGTGATTGGTTTTTAGGCTTATACAATTTTTATTTTTATTTTTATTTTATTTTTATTTTTTTGAACTTAAGAAACAAAGGTTAGGCTAGTGGGGAAGAAGGATCCTTCTTCACCAGCCTTATTGCAGAATTCTCTTGAAACATTTGACAAATTCCTCTTTTGAGAGTGGCTTATGATAAATTTTCAATCGGTGGCCATTCACAATGAGAGGAGTTTGAAATTCATCAATGGTCTTGATTCTTACCGCTCCATTCCTAAAGACTTTTTCAATCTCATATGGCCCAAGCCAATGGGTCTGAAATTTACCTTTGAAGTCTTTAAACTTGGAATCAGACAGTAGTGCCCAATCTCCCTCTTGAAACTTTTTCTCTTTGATGTATTTGTCATGCCACTTAGCTCTTTGATGTTGAACTAGATCAGTTCTTAAAATTTCTTCTTGTCTGATCTCATCTAGCTCATTCAGCTGCTCCATTCTGTGCTTTTGGGCTTCTGATAGATTCATCCCCAACTGAACTGCCATCTTGAAAGTCTTGACTTGAAACTCAATGGGGAGCAGGACTTCTTTCCCATAAACAAGTTCATAGAGAGAATGTCCTGTTGTATTCCTCCATGTAGTTCTGTAGGCCCACAAGGCTTCAGGAAGCCTTTCTGCCCAATCTCTTCTGTGTAGATGAACAGTTTTGGTGATGATGTTCTCAAGAACTTTGTTTGTAGACTCCACTTGGCCATTTGCTTGCGGATGGTAAGGAGTAGATTTTTTGTGCTTGATTTTGTATTCTTCCATCAGCTTCTCCATCAAGTTAGATGTAAATTGACTTCCCTGATCTGTCACAATTTCTCTTGGGACACCAAAACGAGTAAAAATATCCTCATAAAGAAAATTAACAACTGAATTTTCAGTGGCAGAAGGTAATGCTTTGGCTTCTACCCATTTAGTGACATAATCAGTGCATACCAATATATACTTCTTCTGTTTAGATGGTGGATTAATGGGTCCAATGAAATTTAAAGCCCATTTTTCAAAGGGTTCAATGATTACCTGTGGTTGTAATGGCATTTCATTTGAAAGAGTTGGTCTCCCAACTCTTTGGCAGCTGTCACACCTTCTGACATATTTTTTTGTATCTTTGAAGAGGGAAGGCCAATAATATCCTAAAGAAAAGATTTTATAGGCCGTCCTTTTGTCAGCAAAGTGTCCACCGCATGGTCCATCATGACATGCCTTGAGGATGTCAGGCATTTCATCTTCCCGAACACATCTTCTGATCACACAATCTAGCCTTGTTTTAAACAATTCGTTAGAAATCCATGAATAATTCGAACTCTCCTGAATAATTCTTCTTTTTTCACTAGGAAATAAATGTGGAGGTAGCTTCCCTGTAACCAAATAGTTTGCAATATCTGCATACCAAGGAGTCTTAGTAGTTACTGCAAATAAATATGCATCTGCAAACTTATCCTCTACAAGAGAATCTTCGTTAGTATTTTGGATCCTAGACAAGAAATCAGCTATTGTATTTTGTTTCCCTGGTCTATCCAACACAATAATATTGAATTCTTGTAAAAGTAAGAGCCATCTTGTAACTCTGCCATTAGTAACAGGTTTGTTCATTAGATATCTAATTGCAGAATGATCAGTATGGACAAAAGTTTCATAGCCTGTTATATAATGTCTAAACTTATTGAATGCATGAACAACAGCTAAGAACTCTTTTTCAGTCACAGTATAATTCAACTCAGTGGGAGTCAAATTTTTACTGGTGTAGTAAATGGCATAAGGAACTAAATCCTTTTGACTCAACACAGCTCCTAGAGCTGTATCTGAAGCATCTGTAGAAATATGGAAAGGAAGTTTCCAATTTGGCCCTCTCAAAATGGGTGCTTTAGATATTCTTGTTTTCAAAGTTTCAAATGCAGATTGACAATCAGGATCCCATTTGAATTCACAGTCTTTTGTAAGTAATTTGAAGAGTGGAGATGCTATTTTGGTGAAGTTTTCGATAAATCTTCTATAGTATCCAGTAAATCCAAGAAAACTTCTAGCATCTTTTTTACAATTTTGAATAGGCAACTTGGAGATGACTTCAACTTTTGATCTATCAACTTTAATTCCATCCCCTAAAATATGATGTCCCAAAACAATACCTTCAGTAAACATCATAAAGCATTTTTCATGACTCAATGAAAGGTTTTTTTCTTTACACCTTATAAGGACTTTTTCCAAATTCTCTAATGTCTCTTCAAATGAATTACCATAAACTGTAAAATCATCCATATAAACCTCTACACAATCATGGATTAGATCAGAAATGATTCCTAGTACTGCCCTTTGAAATGTTGTGGGTGCATTACATAATCCAAAAGGAAGTACTCAGTAAGCACAAGTTCCCCATGGACAGGTAAATGTGGTCTTATCTTGATCTTTAGGTGCTACCTGAATTTGATTATAGCCACTAAAACCATCCAAAAATGAAAAGTACTTTTTGCCTGCTAAAGTATCTAATACCTGATCGATAAAGGGTAAAGGAAAGTGATCCTTCAAAGTTGTTTTGTTCAATTCCCTGTAATCAATGCATACCCTCCATTTACCATTCTTTTTAGGTACTATAACCAAAGGAGAAACCCATCGGCTATCTGAAATTGGATAAATGAAGTTGACATTGAGTAGTTTTTGAAGCTCTTCTTTCACTATCTCCCTAAGGTTTGGATTCATCCTTCTCTAAGGTTGTCTGATTGGTCTACTGTTTTCCTCGATATAGATGTGATGAATGCAAGTCTTAGGGTCAATACCTTTCATATCGGTATACTCCCATGCAAATGCAGTAGAATGTTTTTACAAGATTTTGGTTAGCTCTCCCTGTTGTGATTTTTCCAAGTTTTTGTTGATATTCAATGTTTTACCTGGAAAGATCTCAATGGCGGAACTACCAAACTCTTCCATAGAGAAAAGAGACATTTGTCTAGATGATAGATACTCAATGTCAGAATCTAACTGAAATTGTGTGTGGTCATATTCTGAAGATGTTTCAAAGTTTTCTAATGTGTTCAGAATTTGACTATCTTCACTGATTTCAGAAATGGTAAAGACAGGTTGTATAGTATCCTCATCATCAACCCACTCGTTATCTCCTATTTCTGTAATTGCTTTTGCTGGAGGATACAGATTGAATTTCTTTGTCGAATTACCATCAGAAATATACATATCCCCAGATCTACAACTGATAAAAGCATCAGTTGTGGCTAGCCAAGGTCTTCCTAAGATGAGAGGGTGTCTTCCTAAATTACTCTTGGGAGTTAAAATCATGAAATCTACTGGATATTCCCAAGAATCTAAGGAGACCAAAATGTCTTCTAATACACCATCTGGTTTGATAATTGATCGATCTGCAAGTTGCAGTAAAGTAGGTGTAAAAAGAAGATTAGGAAGTTTTAGCTGTTCCATAGTCTGTCTACTCATAATGTTGATAGAAGCCCCTAAATCAATCAAAGTATTTGGAATTTCTACCCCATTGATATGTGTTTTGACAATTGGACTACCGGGATCTACATACTTCTGCATAGTAATTTTTCCCATTATGATATCTGCAATTTTTCCTACCAAGTGGATTCTTCTTGTATCTCTCGGTTTCCTTCCTGGTCTTTTAAGACTCAACTCCTTTATTGTTTTTGCTAGAATAAGAATCTCTTTAATGGCTTGTAACAAGGGAATCTTGATACAGACATTCTTTAATTCATCTAGAAAATCATAGTCAGGCAACATGATTTGTTTTTCCACCCCTTTGTCAATTTGTAATCTTCAGGAAAAGGAGGTGTGGATGAAGATGCAGGTTGCTCAACTATAGGAGTTGTGGGGGTTGGCTCTTTTTCTTTTTCTTTTTGAGTGCTTGGGTTTTGAAGAGATGCTTCAGAACCTTTATTGGCTTCAAGAGAATCTTCCTCAGAAATGCTTTTCTTTTGAGCATCTATAGAAGGCTTATCTAAAACTCTACCAGATCTGAGTTGTATATCATTGAGAGGAACAATCATATAGGTAGGAAATTGTTGTCTTTCTACCATGTAAGCATTTTGAGGGTTTTTATTGTTGGGGTTCAGCAATGGCTGGGAAGGTAGTTGATTTGTCTTCTGTTGGAATGGAAGCAAGAGTTGAGAATTTGGATTCTGTTGAGAAGGTTGTTGTTGTTGTGGAAATGGCAATGATAGTTGTGAATTTTGATTTGGAAGTTGTGGAGCTTGTTGATTTTTAAAAGATGGAGGATATTGATAAAATTGAGCAAATCTCCCATAAGGATTTTGCATACCTTGTACCCATGATTGAAAAGGATTTTGAGGTTGAGACCAAGGTTGTTGCCAAGGATTCCAAGGGGGTTGAAAGTTCAAAGAGTTGTTAAATCCTTGATTTTGTTGCCCCTGCCAAGGTCTCCTTGCAACAAAACAGAGAGACTCAATTGAATTTGGATCTTCTTGAAAGACAGCTTTGAGCCTAGGAATTGAAGGACAATCCTTGGTCTCATGGTTTTCTGAACAAATCACACATGTTTCTACAACTTTTGCATCCAAGGGACATTCCCTTAGAGCATGTTTCTTTCTACATTTCGGGCAAAAGATGGCCAAAGCTTCAGCTTCTGCTTTCTACTTGTTTTGTATTTTAAGGGTGTCTAGTTGCTCACTAAGACTCCCTAAGATATCAATTTTGAATTCATCAAGCATGTTGCCAATCTCAGCCCTACTTACTAATCCGGTTGCAGATTTGTTTGCTCTAATGAGAGAAGGATCTCTAGGCCCTTTTCCAGTTTTAGATTTTCCCCTTGAGAGATGGACGCATAGCTCTGTTATATCATGAAGTGGAAGTTGAGATATATCTCCTTTTCCCATCATGTTCAAAATATCTATCCATTCATCTCTAATGGCTTTTAATAGAAGGGCTTTCAAGGTTTCCTCATCTAAGTTATTCATTTTTGCTCTTTTCAGGTTGTATTGAAATATTTCAAGTACATCCTCCAAGTTTTCATCTTCTCTTTGCACCATTTTGAATACCTCATCCTTGTGATTGGTGGGCATACAATAGTCCAGGTATCTATCCAAAAATGTTTGTTTCATATCATTCCAAGTCCTAATGGATTGAGTGACTAATCCCATGAACCATTTCAAAGCAGCTCCTTTCAATGTTGAAGGAAACAATTTGAGTTTTTGAGAGTCTTCCAAATAATCATAAGTTCGACACACGACTTCAAACTCAAATAGAAATGTTTCAGGATCCTCATTTCTTAACCCATGAAAGTTTGGGAGGACAGGTGGTGAGATGTTTTTCATTGTTGCTTGAGAATCCTCGTCAACTATAGGAAATGCGAATGAGTTATCTCCATCCCTATTTCCCCATTGTTACCTCTACCTCCATTGTTTCCTCCTCCTCCTCTACCTCTACCTCTACCAAATCCGTTTACTACTTCCTCCGTCATGATAGTTTCCTCAGAGACTTCAGAGTCCTCTGGTTCCTCTACTAATGGCAAATGAGGAGGAATTTCTCCCTCTTCTTCTTCAGGTGATTCTACTTCTTCAATTACAATGTGTTTTCCTGTAGAAGTAAAGAAAGGGTCTTTTCCTAATTCAGATTCGGTGGATGGTGTGGGAGAGTCTCCTAATTCAACTACTGCCTCTTGAATTCCAGGAATCCTAAGGCTAGGAGTGTGAGTTGGAGATGATGGAGGTGTCTCTTGTCTATTCCTTGAAGTAGATGGAGTTGTAAAAATCTAACTCTTTGACCTAGCTAAAAACCTTCCCCTAGAATCTCTTGCTCTATGCATGTCAATTTTTTTATTTTTCTTCAAGTCGGGCTAATAATTCTCTTTCTGATCTTCCAGGTCACTCTAGGTGCAAGAAGAGAGCATACTCAAGAAATTATTAAACCAATAACTCTCCCTTTTCTGATCCTCCAGATCACACTAGGTGCAAGAGGAGAGCATACTTTGAGAAGTTATCAATTTTCCCTTCCTTGAAATTTTCTTGTTTTTTTTTTAAGAAATTGGCTACCTAGTTTCACTTCCCCGGAAAAGGCACAAAAATGTTTGGTCAATTTAGTGTGTCCTAAATTGCTATTTAAAATGTCAATCCGAGAGTCGTAAACTGATGAAGTGAAGTGCACTGTATATGCAAGATAACCAATTTCTTAGTTCTTTGTCGTTTTTGAGTTTTTGGTTTGTTTTTGGGTTTATCTTCTGTGGATTCCCTAATGTGAGATGGCAGAATTGAAGGTCAAGTATGGATGGCAATGGTGATTTCCACAATGATTTTCCAAACTTTAAAGTTCTCAAAAAGGAGGTTTCAAACTGGCTGTGATGAAATCAATTCTCAAAAGAAAATAAAAATGTACCAAAACAGTGAACTAGTGACAATGAAGCCCAGTATCCTTACTGCTGTATAAAAAGAAAATAAAAACTGAACTCAAAGCAATTCAAAGACTAAAAGCAAAGAAAACTAAATCACACTACTTCAACCCATTTTCTGACCCTTCACCTTTCGACTCGCTCTGGCTACGGGAAGTAATCATAAACAAATTGAGTAATATGATATCTAAATTGCAGGAAATGAAACTAAGATTTAACTACTCATTCATATTTCAATTCCTGAAAATGAAATAAGTAATTTAATCACTAACTTGCAGGAAAGTAAACTAAATCATACTATATCAAGTAATATTCTGATTCCTCACTATTTGAGTCGCTTGGCTATAGGAAGGAAATCATAAACAAATGAGTAATATGATATCTAAGTTACAGAAAAGTAAATAAGCAAAGCAAAACTGAAAGAAATGACAATGCTGGAATTAAAACTCAGTAAATGAATCAGCAGAAAGGACAAGATGATCTCATGTCATTAGTCATTAAAACTATGTAATTTTCCCGGGCTACCTACAAGAACCTGAAAGAAAAATACTGATCAGCTAGCAATCATGAGAAAGCATAAAAGAAAAGATGAATAGCAGTTAGTATAAATATCAGGACAGCGTAATATGTACAAGCAAATGATTATAAAAGCAGTAATATAATGAAAGCAAATAAGAAACTGTACAGTAGATACAGAGCCTTGGTGTACAGGGACCCTCTGCAACCTTGGCCAATAAATACTCAGTCACAAATTGAACTTAAGAATGTTGTCTTCTCATATATTAAAGTGCAGTCAAAGCATAGAAATAGAGCACGGCACAGTGGGCTCGTAAACACAGTCAAGATTACATGTAAAAGCTAACTATCAAGCTTATGATAACGCGTTATTTATAACTGAAGATGTTATAACTGATTCCTAAATTCTACGCTGCCAAACAGACACGTAAATCTCCACATCCTGAGATCTAGCAGTATGGTAATCATGACAAATAAATCTATGGAGTGGTGGTTGTTCGATTTGGTTCACGGATTGATCCACAGGTGTTAGCACACCTCCGAAGATTGAGGAACTTGCCACGCAAAACTTCACGTGGGCAAAACAGAGCCATGCCACCGCAAAATTCTTGGTTTGACCAATCCTTTGACCGTCTTTGACCATGGTTGTTTGTGAGTGATTCGGCTGAACCAAGGGGACACGTTCCATGTACATGTCATTTGCAGCTTGCCCATGTGGCCGAATTCTCCATTGGACACCTGTAACATAGTCTTCAACAAAATGGCTGCGGAAACTTGAGCTGGCTGCGGAAAGTGACAAGTTTCCGCAGCTGATTGAACAAAAATCTAAATCAAACAGTAGTCACAAACATAGTCAGGAAACCATTTTATAAGCTCTTTTTAAACTAATATGCAATGATTTGACAGCTTGGTGGGTTAAGTAAATGGAAAAGAAGGCTGAAAAGGTATATAGGGAAGATGCAAGTTTGGGACTCAACAGTTCTTTTCCCATAATTCTTTCCTCCCAAATCGATATTGTTTTTCCATTGCCTGGAATTTTAGAGATGTGGCTGCTCATTAGAGGAATTATTTTTTTTACTAGCTTCCATGCTTGAGTACATTGTCTTATTGGGATATTTCCATTGAGCAGTCTTTTCCTGGAGCCATCCATGTATTTTGAGATGAGAGTTTTTTTCCACCAGCTCTCTTTTCCTGTGATCAGTCTCCATACTATTTTCATTCCCAAGGCTGCATTCATGAGCCCAGGTATCTGTATTGATAGGCCTCCTTGTTCATATGGTAGCACTACTTGCTCCCACCTAACCAAGCTGAATTTTTTGTTTTCTTACTTCCCCCCTGCCATTAAAAGCTTCTTAAGATTAAGTCCATTTATCTGTGGGCACTTGCTGGGGCCATGATTATTGCATATTGGTAGATAGGTAGTGCTGCAAGGAGTGCATTGATTAATATTACCCTTCCTACCATATTTAGCCACATCATACCCCAGCTTTGTATTTTATTTTTCATTTTTTCAATCTGTTTAGTCCATATTTTTGCCTTCATATTCTCTTTTGAGATTGGAAGTCCCAAGTAAAAGAAGTGAGTCCCTTTTTCTTGTACAGGAATTTCTAAGATTTGTGAAATCCTTTGCATGATTCTAGGAGGGGTTTTCCATCCATATATTCTGCATTTTGTTTTGTTTAAAAGCCCACCTGAAACCTGTAAAAATCATCCAAAATTTTTTTGAACCTTCTTGCTATTATTGTTGATGCCCCTCCCAGCAGCAATGTGTCATCAGCAAAAAGTGAGTGGTTTATTGTTTTCACTACTTTTGTTATTCTGAGCCCTGTGATGTTTCTTTATTTTCTTTGTTTTTCCAAGGCTCTGCTTAAAGATTCCACCATTATAATATATAGGAAGGGAGAGAGAGGACATCCTTGCCTGAGGCCTCTTGTGCTTTGAAAGCATTCACCGGGCCTTCCATTTATGAGGGGGGCTATCCATGGAGTAGAGATGCATGCCTGGATGACTTCTATTATTTCTCTTGAGAATCCAAGTTTCTGTAAGATAGCCATTAGATATAGATGGTTGACCCTGTAAATGCATTTTCCATATCTAATTTGATTATGATGTCCTTTTCTTTCCTTAGCATACTAGAGTGTACAGCTTCCTATACAATAATTACATTATCTATGATTTGGCTGTTGGGCACAAATCCTCCTTGATTTTCAGATATGATTATTGGAAGCACTTCCTTGATTCTATTTGCAATTATTTTTATTATTATCTTGTAAGAGGAATTGCAAAGAGAGATAGGGTGAAACCTATGGAAATTGGAGGGGTTTGACTCCTTTGGGACTAAAGCAAGGTAGGAGGATTTTGTGTTGCTTCCTAATTTTTTTTAAGACATTCTTCACCATTCTTAAGAAATCCTTTCTGATTGTATACCAATGAAATCTATAGAATTCTATTGTAAAACCATTTGGCCCTGGGGCTTTATCTGGATGCAGGCTCCATATAGCCGCCACTACCTCTTCTTCTGTGAGTTCTTTGCACATTTTTGCATTTTGATCTCTTTTGATTTTTTTTTGTGTGCTGTAGGAAATCTTCATATTCAATCGTTTCTTCTTTTGTTGAAAGTAAATTTTTGAAGTGCTTGTGGGCTGCTTTTTTTAATTCCTCCGCACCTTTGACCTCTTAAATTTCGACTTGTATTTTTTCTATCTGGTTTCTTGCTCTTCTAATCTTCATAGTGTTGTGGAAAAATGATGTATTTTTATCCCCTGCCTTGAGCCACAGGCTTTTGGATTTCAGTCTGGCCTCTTCTTCTTCTTTCTTGTTTTCCCTATATATTTCCCAAAAAAATTCCTTCTCTCTTAGATAATCTTGCTTGCCTTCTTCTTTCCATTCTTTTTCAATTTGCATGTTGTCCATTTTCTGCTATAACTCTTTTTCCTTTTCTTTTCTTTTCTTTTTTATTTTGTTTGCTCTTGCCCATTCCTTTAGCTTGGCTCTTACATTTTTTAATTTTGTCTCCCAAATATATTGTGGTGATCCTAATACTCTTAGCTCCCATGCTTCCTTAATTAATTCACTAATTTCTGTATTGCTGCCCCAAATTGAACTATATCTAAATGGGAGCGGTCCTTGATTTTCCATTTTGCCCATGACTATTGCCATCGGTTTATGGTCAGATGCTGTGGTGTGTAAAAATTTTGATTTGATGGAGTTGTGCACTGCTGCTATGTTTTCTTGTATCGGGATTCTATCCAACCTTTCTTTTATGTTGCTTTTTCCCACTCTTTTATTGCTCCAAGTGTATTTCCCGTTGTTTGGAGGGATGTCTATTAAGTTTTGTTTTTCCATTATTTCTTCTAGAGCATCCCTGGATGGGTCTATGTGATATGTTCCTCCAAACTTTTCTTTATACTTCTTACCAAATTTAAGTCTCCTCCTAGGATTATTTTCCCAGCTTGCGTTTCTTTTAGTGCTTCTTTTATGGTGGCCTAGCATTTCTCTTTTTCCTTGTAGTGATTAGGGGCTTATATGTTTATGACACTATACTTCTCTTTTGTTATTATTTGCATTAGATCCGTTTGTATCCAATGCTGATATTTTTTTGTATTACTTCTTAGATTCCTTTCTTCTATATTGTGCAGATACCTCCTAACGCTCTTGTTGCTTATATTGCTTCCCCTTCATAATTTCTGATTTTTTTTATATATATTTTCAGTTTCTTGGCTATTTGTTTTTGTCTCCTGAATCATAAGGATGTCTGGGTTTTCTTTTGCTAGAATGTATCTTGTGGCATTTTCTTTGAAGGACAATCCCATTCCTCGGCAATTCCAAGAGACCACTATCATTATTTGCTTGCTGGGTGGTGCATGGGTCCTTTCCCTCTTTGTTGGCTTTTTTCGTTGTTTCTTGTGCTCCTTCCTAAGAAGGTTTCCATAGGTTGTTGCATTCCTAATTCCATTTCCTTTGCTGCTGCTTCATCCCTCAGCTCCTTGTTTGTCTTTCTTCCTGTTTTTTTTTGGTATTCTACATTTGGGAGTGCTTCCTTTGACTAATTTCTTGTTAGGATTCTGTCTATTAAGGGTGGGGTAGGGTGAGGGTGTTTGAGACCAGAGGGGATGAAGGGGGGTTGGGAGTATGGTGGGGGGATCTGGATTTGGGTCAGGGGATGGGGGGGATGAGGGATCCAGTGGCTCAAAAGGATTAAGGCTAGCAAGAGGATTGTTGTCTGCTTTTGGTGATAGAGAGTGGAGATCAGAGGATATGGTGGGCTGCACAGAAGAATGATTGGGTTGTTTATTGACTATCTTCTTTCTTTTAACTTGTTCCCATTTGTTTTCTGAATATTCAATATTTTCATTTTCTTTTTCTTTTTTTTGTACATCTATTAGCAAAATGGCCATATTCGTGACATACCTTGCATCTGAAGGGGATTTGTTCATAATCCAGCTATTGTATATGCGTCTACTGATCCACTTTGATTTTGATGGCTTCTGGAAGCCCTTTCCCTAGATCCACTTCTACACAGATTATGGCGCATGCATGCATATTTTCCTTTGGCTCACACCTATCTATGTATTTCCCAACTGCATTTCCTATGGCTTTAACTGAATCATCTCCCCAGGAGTGGAGGGGAAGATGCAGCAATCTGACCCAAATGGGGATGGCATTGGGTACATACATTTCTGGATTGAAATCTGGCATCCATCTATTTAAATACAGTCCCCTTGTATCCATAAAGTAAGGGTCATTCCTAAATATCAGATCTCGATCCTCCTTGGTTTCAAAGTGAAAGGTGTAGTACCCTCTTCCGTAGAACCCGATTGATATTTTCCCATTTATTGACGCAGTCCAGTTCCTTTCTACCCATTTTTGGACTGTTTTGGGCGATAGCCATAACCCAGTAAACTGCCCGACTAATCCACGCTCCGCCAAGGAAAGTGCTGCTTTACGAGGAAGGGCAGGAGGGAGTGAGATTTCAGGGATGTCTTCCAATATTTTAACAAACTTAGTGATTGATGGTTGGTTCTTTGTTGGACCCATTGCAGAAATGAGGGAGGCGAAAGCTTTTGCTATTCCTTCATTTTCTTGCTGGTGGTCTGAAAGAGGATTTCCATCCTCTGATGAGTCCATGTTGCTCGATCCTCAGCAACAGGAGGTCATTGAGGGGCAGTTGCATTCTGCTTGCTACGTTTTCTGGCTAGGGTTGCGCAGCTCCTTAGTGGCTGTAGCAGCACATATGTATTTGATTTCTTATGCATGCATGTATGGACTATTTCGTATGAGTATGTATGAATCTTTTTGAAATGTGTTGTTGGTTTAACCATCACTTCAGATTTCCAACTAACTTGCTTTCCAACTTGTGATTCATCTTTGCTCGTGTGTTCCCTTCCCGTCTAAGTACTATTACTGGTTGCCAATGGGTGCACTCATCTCAACCCCCATGTGTTAGAACCTCTCATGCACCTTCCTTAACTCACTACAACTGTCACACCCTTGCTACCAACAGAGTCATCTTACTTGCCTCTGTGCGAAATCATGGTCAAAGCATTACCATACAACCCACTACTGGGACTCCTACACCAAATGGTCTGAGGTCTTATTAGGACTTCTTATCGGGGAGATCCCCTTACATTTTGGCGGGTCCAGCACCGTCAACAGGTACCTTGTAATTTTTCTCCTCATGAGCGTGACAACAACATGCCATACTTAGGGGGGATATCTACAACCACTATGTCCATTACTAGACTTTTAGCATGAATCTGAGCTAAAGTAACACATAGGTATTTGATAAGACCTAGGAATCTAACTTTGTTGGAATCTATTATCACTCATAATTTTCTCTAGAAGTTATCAGAATAAATAAAATGACCGAGGTAACCACAAACCAACTTTTAGGCATAGGCTCTAGCCAACCTATGGCTCAGAGAGGGCTCTCTCTATATGATTTAGCCTTTTTTGCTAGGATTTCAAGGTAGTTATGAATGTTCAAGGGGGTTTTTTATTTGTATTGAAGATTGGATGGTGGAATCGTTAAAACAGATGGATAAAATGATGTCTTTAGACCATTGGGCTATGGAGTCAACAGAAGGGCAGCAGAACTGGAATTAACTCACTAAAGGGAATGTTCAAAGGGCAAGCTAGCATAGTAGAGTGCAGGTATTTGGGCCAGAGGGATGAAATGGTTTGAATCAGGGTGAGAGAGCAATCAAGAATTCTCAGACCGAGACTTAAATGAGGAACAGAGGGTAATCGAAAACAAAGGGCAATTAAGAATCCTTTGCTATAGATTATAAAGAGACAACCTAAACTAAGGAGCAATTAAGAATTCCTTAACTTAGATATCAGTAGAAAACATTTATATGCCTAAATGTTAAAACAAAGTGTAATAAAACAAATTCTGAGATAATACTCCAGTTATAGCATTCAGATTTATATATACATTGTGGAAAAACTTTAAGAAAGAAAACAACAACGTGAGAAAATACTTGTCTGCACTTCGCTCAACACATGAATCCTGTGAAATATATTGTCTTTATTCATCAATCCAGCTTGTTGGTCCAATCAATGATACAATAGCTTTATAGTCTTTTGATCAAGAAGTCTATAGAAATGTCTAAGAATCCACACTACATACTTCGAATTGTGAATTATTTGTACGAAAATTATTACAAAATATCTCAAACTAACTTGAGATTTAATCTAGGAAATACAAATTTCTTCTTGCAAGAAGATAGAGACAGCTATTGAATTGTTTTCATGTTGTCCCTTTTATTGTGGTGTTGCTGGCCTTTATAGTTCGGTTTGTATCCCTTTATGCTCTTTGTTGTTTGAACTTTCACACTGGAAGCTACATTCACTTTTGGCTTTTATCTAATACACTTTGACACTGATACTCTTTAATCATGTTCACCTGCCTTTACCTTTTACCCTGTTGATTGTACATTAACCTTTTTACTACATTTTACTACAGTAAATCAATCAATTTTTCCCATAATTCAGCATCAGGTAACTTGATTTTCAACATCCTCCTATATATCTCATCTGCTTCAATGTACCTAGCAAAAGAATGCCTAGTGATGAATAGGTGTTTCACCTCATGCTGGAGGAAAAACAAGTTTTCAAATGTCTAGTAAAGAACTTTACCTATTGGAAATGCCTTTATCGATGATGCACTGGCCTGTTCTTTAGCTAGCTCTCCGATTTTTTTGTCATAATCTTGTTGTGCCATGAGCTTTTCATTTATGACCAAGGGACTGGGTAACCCTTTCTCTCTCAAAATTTGAAACTTGGCCATAAATCTATCAACTACTACCTGCATATTTTGACACTTGTCCTCCAAGTTTAACATTAAGTTTCTCTTGGAAAGGACCTTTCTTACCTCCACAATTGTTTCTGTCCTATCCTCTATATCCAAATCCTGAAGTTCATGCTTGTTTTTACTGTTGAGGAAGTGGATAAGTCTAGTAGCATCTTTAGGCATGTCTCCTAATTCTTCCTTGACTTTCTAGATAGCTTCTATAGTTATCTTTATCAAGTCTATCTGTTCAAAAATCACTTGAATAGATGGCCAAAATATCATTGATAGAGTCAATGATATTGGCCCATAATAGTTCCTTGGCTTGCCCAAGGAGTTCCTTTAGTGTTAGATCTTTCTCCATGGCCTTTAATCTTTTATTCATTCTAGCAACTTTGTGCACTTCTTCCTTGTGCATGATCTTGGCAAGCTTGCAATCTGTTTCCAAGCTCGTCACCTTTTTTTTCAGTTTGTTCATTTTAGTAACCTGAATAGACACTTCCTCCATGGCTTTGACCAACTTTTCTGCTTCTTCTCCTGATGCACCTATTGTTGATGTAGACTCTGTTGAAACTGGTTGTGTTGTAGGCATGGGAGTTGTGGGAGCCAATGAGGCTACCAACGTTGAAGGGACTATTGTTGAGACCGTTGGGATGACATTTGCAGATGTAGTGGCAATATCACTTTGCTTTAATTAGATTAAAGTGTCCAATTCTTTCTCTGTCTCCTTTAACTGACCATTGATTTTTAGGACCACGTCCGTCAACTCTTCATGTCTGGTTTGGCTCTCTAAGACGTCCTGTGTTTGGGAATGTTGCAACTGAGGTATCTTCAATTGTTTTTTCAGTGCAGCAATGTCATCATTTTTTTTCTTTATTAGCTATTCAGTGGCTTTGATATCCTTGGGATCATGTCCCAATTAAATCCCTAAGTCTTCCAAAGACTTTATCTTAGTATCCTTGGCCTGTGAGGAGGCCTTCTCTAATTGATATTGAGCTGAGATATTTCTCAATGAATTCTGCAATTGATGGGTAGCTATGGCTTTACCTGTGAGGATGGAGTAAATCATTTCTCCAGCATGTTTATGAAACTCAATTTAGTCTATGGGATGAATATCCCTTGCCATCACTTCAAAATCAATTCTCTTGTAATCTACTGATGTCCTTGGCTGTTGTGCAGTTAGTTTTATGAAGGACCTCTGTAATTTTCCCTCCTTGATGTCAAAAGTTGACATCAACCTTGTCTGATTGGTAGGTGTGACTTTGAGATACTGAGCATAAGTTTGGGCCTTTAGTTTCTCATTTCTCATATTGATCTCTTTATATCTATATTTTATATCCTTATCCTTATCAACAGGCCTACAGAATGGGGATACTTCTACACTTAGCTTCCTTTCCAAAATCTGGGTCTGTGATGTGGATGGACCCTGTGTTTCCTCAGATGGAGTTGTGCCTTTACTTTTGTGCAGCTCAGTATCAGTTATTTCTACTGAGCCTTCTATGTCTTCCTTCTCTGAAACAGGATTTAACTTAGGTATTTTGCTCTGACTGGTCTCATATTGTATATTTGATGTGCCCATTCCGAAACATGAGGGTTCCTCCCTAGTCCTTTTGGGGTTATTTTCCTCATTCTGAGGAGTCTTCATGATAGGAAGGGTGCTCATGGCTGGCTCTTGCCGTTCAGGTACTTGCAGAAACGAGCTCTCATCAAACTGTCTTTCGAAGTCACATAAGGCATTCTCCACATATACCTTAGTATTGTCTCTGTCTACAAGAGTACTTTCCACCCACTCAAATTGATTGGCATATCTTTCTATCTCTGGTATGGGGTGGTGAATATAAGGTCCCAGCTTGACCTTCTTTCTCAATCTGGTCATAAATTCTTGAGGGTCATACCTCCACATGAAACTCTTTTGGAACTTCATTTGTTGCAAAATTTGGTCTGCCTCCTCCCCTACCTCTCTAGAATTGCAGATGAAGGGGCCTAACTAGTTGTTTACTTTGAATTGTGATCTTTTCTTGGCCGAGACAAATTTTATCTCATTAGAGTTCATTATTTGTCTATAGTACTCTAGAGCAAATAACCTCATGGGTAGGTATCTGGGTAGTTTATGTGGTGCAAGATGGCAACCATAAATTCTTGTCTCTAGGTGGCTTTGGTAAAGGTACCAATCTCCCACTTTGCTTTGTTTAGATAACTGAAGGACCCTTTCGATCTCTGGACTTATCTTGGGTGGAGGGCTTTCTGTCAGCATATTCATGACTGGATGAAAAGAATCTATGAAATTTGAATAGGTATATGGTGACTCAAACTTATGGAACAATGGGGTCCAAAAAATGACAGACCTGGGCTGGCCTTTGGTATCTAGCTGTTGGAAATAATATTGAGAGGCGGGGGGTGAATCAGTATTATCACATCATTAAAACTTTTTCATTTCCATATTCAGATTCATATATGCTACTTCCACAACTTCTTATGATTCAGTTAGTTGATCCTTAATGAGTGCATTAGAACATTATCAACCATATTAACAGTAAACAGGTGCAGTAAAATAGAACAAATCATCACACATAAGCCACACACATGAACACCATGATATAAGGTGGAAACCCAATGTGGGAGAAAACCACATGCTGCAAGTCATACCAATCTTTAATAATAAAATACTTTTACAATATTTCTGTACTGGTGCAGTCATATACCAGTACGCAGGCTTCTACCTGCAAAGAGCTACAACCCTCATAGTTCTTGTACTAGCCGATCCATTTACTAGTACGTAGGCTGCTACATGCTACAATGCTCCAAAGTTTTCAACTGCTACTGGAAAGGAGCTACCACCCCCGTAGCTCTTGTACTAGCTAAGATACTAGTACGTAGGCGCCGGCCTACAATCTTCTCTCCTCCGGGTACCACGTTTCATAAATTTCAGACTGGATACGCCTGAAGCACAACACATAATCTGAAAGGCCATGTTTCATCCAATTTTCATACTGCACCCATAAATATCATTGAAGCACATAATCAATCAATCTTCTGAATCACCCAATCACCAGATCAATACATATACAAGGATAATATGAGTGTTAGAAACCCGATCTAGTCCATTAGATCCATTACTAGATCTCATCCATCAACACAATCAATCAAACTGAATATGTAGAATACTGACACCATTAAACAGTCATCAGAACACATCAACAACCTGAACCACCTGTAACTTTAAACATCATAGCTCAAATGGTATATGCTACTACAATGAACCAAACCTGCGTACATACGTGCTTTCACCAAAGCCAACCCGCGTACAGATCTATAAATATTCAATCATGACTTGCAGCGATTTCAAACTTAAGTTATACCGAGTTCAGATCATTACAAGCGTCAGTATACAGATCTAGAATAAGCATAATCAAATATATAGAGATAGTTCATTTCAAACCATTTGATCCCGATCTATCCTTAGATCTTGTTCTCCATCAACTAGTGAGATCCCTCTTTAACTCAGATCTAGATCTGCACCATAACCCAATCACAGTATTACAGATCTAGCACTTTATCAGATATTCAATAATTCAGATGATGCTTTGCCAAATGATCTCCTTCCTCTTTTATAGTCTTAGGCCTTTCACAATACCACGGTCCAAAACCATAATAACACACTACCACGGACCCAATACTTGGGATCAACAATTTTGGATGCAATACCACGGACCAAAACCATATGATCAAAAACTGTCAATAATACCACGAACCAACCATGAAAGTGCGTGAGATCAACACTTTTGGATGCAATACCACGGACCAAAACCATAGGATCAAAAACTGTCGAACTGATACCATGAACCAACCATGAAAGTGCGTGAACTTTTCTCTTGCATTAAGGGAACTTTTCTCTGCATGAAAGTGCGTGAACATTTCTCTACATGAAATAAACTCTTCTCTGCATAAAAGTGCGTGAACTTTTCTCTACATTAAATAAACTTTTCTCTGCATAAAAGTGCGTGAACGTTTCTCTACATGAAATAAACTTTTCTCTACATAAAAGTGCGTGAACTTTTCTCTACATGGAATAAACTTTTCTCTGCATAAAAGTGCGTGAACTTTTCTCTACATGGAATAAACTTTTCTCTGCATAAAAGTGCGTGAACTTTTCTCTACATGGAATAAACTTTTCTCTGCATAAAAGTGCGTGAACTTTTCTCTACATGAAGGAAACTTTGTTGCACTATAATTTATCAAATAAATTTGTTGCACTATAATTTATCATTTGTCTGATTTGCCATCAAGGACAACACTTGTCTTATAATGCCAACAATCTCCCCCTTTGGACTTGTCATACTGAGAATTGTCATCTGATATCTCTTCCGTAGATTCATCTAGATATATATAAGTGAGTTGATCTTCTATGAGTTGTTTGCCATCAAGTAAAACACATGCATCATAATGCCAACAATCTCCCCCTTTGGACTTGATGGCAACAATACCAAATCACTCTCCCCCTTTGACATCAAGGGCAAAGGGTGAACCAAGATATTATCTTTCCTAGATAAACATTCCGTTTTCCATACTCCCCCTGAGTACCTGTTGAAATATTTGAATGAGCTCCCCCTTTGTATATGCCAAGGTGTACCAATCTGTCCATGCTACATGCTGAAAGCTCTGCTCTTGTTGAATTGTGTTGTTCATGCTCCCCCTGTCTATAAGCAAGGTATGCAAAAAAAGGTGTTCTACAAGAACATGACTCTATACATCATACGTGACCTTCCTAGCACCAAATACTCATACATACATCCATATCCCATCACAATGGTGATATACCAAAAGTTTACAGATAACATAACATCATTCATCCCAGGCATAGTGGGGAAACCAACATAGGCCGTTACATGACCTGAAGAGATCTCATCAAATGACTACAAAAGATAGAGACACACTATTGCATCATGAGTCTTGATATGACCTTTACATCGAATGATATACATGACATTTATATAGAGACCAAACACCTAAATAAGATCATGATAAACATCAGCAACGACACTGTATGATCTGCTCCATAGTATCTATCATCATATAGGTAAGAACTCATCATCATCATGTCTCCAACAATGCAACATTGAATAATCATCCATGTATCCAGCCAACAATCCTCATCCATATATGTGCCAAGAACAATAGGAATCCTGCATCATAACTGTAATATATGATCTTTATGCATATGACGACAACAGAATATGAGTGACTCATCATCAAGTAAAGAAGATGTGAATTCAAGCTATGTACTTCTCCTTATCCTTATGAAGATCACCATGTAAGCACCATTAGAGAATCAACCACAAATTTGATCTAAATATCAACTATGTAACCCCAAGAATCATCTGAACAACTCATAACCATATCATAGCAAGATGAATCATTTATCCATATAAGCATCATCACCAAGGACTATTAACCATAATGCCAACAATGCATTAAGAGCATATGCTCCCCTAAACCTGTGCCATTTGTCAGATCTGATCATGCATATTAATAAGAAGTATCAAGACATCAGCAATATCAAGTTAGAACCAAAATACTTCTAACCATCATATCCACA
Organism: Pinus tabuliformis; assembly: GCA_031772625.1. Classification (NCBI taxonomy): domain Eukaryota; kingdom Viridiplantae; phylum Streptophyta; class Pinopsida; order Pinales; family Pinaceae; genus Pinus; species Pinus tabuliformis. The sequence goes on from CM062804.1 coordinate 1,589,401,349, forward strand.
CATCATTAGCAAAATGCAACCATTATCAATTAGAGCAAAACTGATCCTTTTCTTGAATCTCTCCCTACTGCCTTTCTTCAAACAATCATATACGCGACTGTGCAGTAACAAATTCGCGTATATATGCAACTTCCCTTTATCAAGCTTGCGTAGGAGATTGAAGTTTTACACTTCCGGATCCCTCTGCTATGTCTGTATAATGTGTTGTGCCGCCACTTTCTGACTGAACTTCCTTTTTCTTCCATATCTTCAAGTGCGATGATGTTTTCTCCTTTTGGTGTGATGTTCGTGCTTTGTTCCTGCATTCCTTTGCTATATGTCCAAGCTTGTTACATGCATAACATCTTACATGTTTCATATTCCTTTTGTAGCAATCAGCAGCTTTGTGACCAAACATATTGCAAGAAAAGCAATATCCATTAAAGTACCTTGACTGAGATGATCTGTTTGTTTGATGATCTTGAACCCCTCTTCTACATCTGGCTGCAACATGTCCAAGGTTATGACATACATAACATTCAACATTATTCATAGGAGGAGTAAAAGATTTTCTTTGAAGAATTTCTTTCCTTGGTTGATGATGAGATTGACCTTTCATCTCTCTTATCTCCTTGTTGATCATTTTAGATTTCTCTTTAGAGTTCCTTGCCTCACCTTGTGAACTAGATTCACCTTCAACAGATTCATGAAAGCCAGGACCAGTTTTGATAGCAGGAGATCTTTGACTATTAAGAATATCATCCAAGACTTTAGTACTATCTTGAAAACGTAAGAGCTTATCCTTTTCTTCTAATTTACTTTTCAAGATATTTATCTCAACCTGAAGTTGTTCTTCTTTTTCTAGATATTGCTTCTTCATGTCTTCTTTAGCTTTCCTTTCTTCTTCCAACTGATGCTTTAGCTTGAGAATCTCCTTTTCTTGTTCTTCATTCAGATCCTGTTGCATTTGACGAATTCTGAAGGCACATTCTAGTTGAGATTTTAAGCTGATAACTTCGTTTCCCTGTTTTTCAATATCTTGGACTAGATCTTTATTCTGCTTCTTTGATTCTTCAAGATCTTCCTTTAGAGAAAGGATCGTGGCTTCAAGACTTTCATAGTAACTGGATCTATCTCTGAGTTTCTTGATGGTTGTGTTCTTTTCATTGACTTCATTTCTTAGAGATGTTGCTTCAACCTGCAACTTTTGATATTTCTCCTTGAATAACTCTCGTTGAGCCTTTTGTCTAGTAACAGCTTCTTTGAGGGCACCACTCTTTATGTTTAGAAGTCTTTCTTGTTCACTAATTTTGTTTGTCAGCCTGTTAAATTCTGCTTCTATTTGATATCCTTCTTCCTCACCCATAAGAGCACATTCAGTTGTTTCGTTATCACTTCCATGTTTTCCAAATGGATAGATAGCTGGAACATCAGAGGATAGCAAATTCATACCTGATAGTTCATCTTCATTCTGAAATGATTCCGAATCTGAATCTGAATCTGAAGAGCTTCTTATACCTAATCCCCAATCGATTCTCCCACTGTCATAGTTCTTCTGAGATGTCTTCTTCTTCTTATGAGCTTTCTTCTTAAGCTTCTTTCCCATTGTTCCACGGATCTCCTTCAAGCGCTCAAGCTTCTACCAAAGGACCTGCTCTGATACCAATTGTTGGAAATAATACTGAGAGGGGGGGGTGAATCAGTATTATCACATCAATAAAAAATTTTCATTTCCATATTCAGATTCATATATGCTACTTCCACAACTTCTTATGATTCAGTTAGTTGATCCTTAATGAGTGCATTAGAACATTATCAACCATATTAATAGTAAACAGGTGTAGTAAAATAGAACAAATCATCACACATAAGCCACACACATGAACACCATGATATAAGGTGGAAACCCAATGTGGGAGAAAACCACCTGCTGCAAGTCATCTCAATCTTTAATAAGAAAATCCTTTTACAATATTTCTGTACTGGTGCAGTCTTATACCAGTACGCAGGCTTCTACCTGCAGAGAGCTACAACCCTCATAGTTCTTGTACTAGCCGATCCATTTACTAGTACGTAGGCTGCTACCTGCTACAATGCTCCAAAGTTTTCAACTGCTACCGGAAAGGAGCTACCACCCCCGTAGCTCTTGTACTAGCTAAGATACTAGTACGTAGGTGCCGGCCTACAATCTTCTCTCCTCCGGGTACCACGTTTCATACATTTTCAGAATGGATACACCTAAAGCACAACACATAATCTGAAAGGCCACGTTTCATCCAATTTTCATACTGCACCCATAAATATCATTGAAGCACATAATCAATCAATCTTCTGAATCACCCAATCACCAGATCAATACATATACAAGGATAATATGAGTGTTAGCAACCCGATCTAGTCCATTAGATCCATTACTAGATCTCATCCATCAACACAATCAATCAAACTGAATATGTAGAATACTGACACCATTAAACAGTCATCAGAACACATCAACAACCTGAACCACCTGTAACTTTAAACATCATAGCTCAAATGGTATATGCTACTACAATGAACCAAACCTGCGTACATACGTGCTTTCACCAAAGCCAACCCGCTTACAGATCTATAAATATTCAATCATGACTTGCAGCGATTTCAAACTTAAGTTATACCGAGTTCAGATCATTACAAGCATCAGTATACAGATCTAGAATAAGCATAATCAAATATATAGAGATAGTTCATTTCAAACCATTTGATCCCGATCTATCCTTAGATCTTGTTCTCCATCAACTAGTGAGATCCCTCTTTAGCTCAGATCCAGATCTGCACCATAACCCAATCACAGTATTCCAGATCTAGCACTTTATCAGATATTCAATAATTCAGATGATGCTTTGCCAAATGATCTCCTTCCTCTTTTATAGTCTTAGGCCTTTCACAATACCACGGTCCAAAACCATAATAACACAATACCACGGACCCAATACTTGGGATCAACAATTTTGGATGCAATACCACGGACCAAAACCATAGGATCAAAAACTGTCGGAATAATACCATGAACCAACCATGAAAGTGCGTGAGATCAACACTTTTGGATGCAATACCACGGACCAAAACCATAGGATCAAAAACTGTCGGACTAATACCATGAACCAACCATGAAAGTGCGTGAACTTTTCTCTTGCATTAAGGGAACTTTTCTCTGCATGAAAGTGCGTGAACATTTCTCTACATGAAATAAACTCTTCTTTGCATAAAAGTGCGTGAACTTTTCTCTACATGGAATAAACTTTTCTCTGCATAAAAGTGCGTGAACGTTTCTCTACATGGAATAAACTTTTCTCTGCATAAAAGTGCGTGAACTTTTCTCTACATGGAATAAACTTTTCTCTGCATAAAAGTGCGTGAACGTTTCTCTACATGGAATAAAATTTTCTCTGCATAAAAGTGCGTGAACTTTTCTCTACATGGAATAAACGTTTCTCTGCATAAAAGTGTGTGAACTTTTCTCTACATGAAGGAAACTTTGTTGCACTATAATTTATCAAATAAATTTGCTGCACTATAATTTATCATTTGTGTGATTTGCCATCAAGGACAACACTTGTCTTATAATGCCAACAATCTCCCCCTTTGGACTTGTCATACTGAGAATTGTCATCTGATATCTCTTCCGTAGATTCATCTAGATATATATAAGTGAGTTGATCTTCTATGATTTGTTTGCCATCAAGTACAACACATGAATCATAATGCCAACAATCTCCCCCTTTGGACTTGATGGCAACAATACCAAATCACTCTCCCCCTTTGACATCAAGGGCAAAGGGCGAACCAAGATATTCTCTTTCCTAGATAAACATTCCGTTGTCCATACTCCCCCTGAGTACCTGCTGAAATATCTGAATGAGCTCCCCCTTTGTATATGCCAAGGTGTACCAATCTGTCCATGCTACATGCTGAAAGCTCTGCTCTTGCTGAATTGTGTTGTTCATGCTCCCCCTGTCTATAAGCAAGGTCTGCAAAAAAAGGTGTTCTACAAGAACATGACTCTATACATCATACGTGACCTTCCTAGCACCAAATACTCATACATACATCCATCTCCCATCACAATGGTGATATACCAAAAGTTTACAGATAACATAACATCATTCATCCCAGGCATAGTGGGGAAACCAACATAGGCCGTTACATGACCTGAAGAGATCTCATCAAATGACTACAAAAGATAGAGACACACTATTACATCATGAGTCTTGATATGACCTTTACATCGAATGATATACATGACATTTATATAGAGACCAAACACCTAAATAAGATCATGATAAACATCAGCAACGACACTGTATGATCTGCTCCATAGTATCTATCATCATATAGGTAAGAACTCATCATCATCATGTCTCCAACAATGCAACATTGAATAATCATCCATGTATCCAGCCAACAATCCTCATCCATATATGTGCCAAGAACAATAGGAATCCTGCATCATAACTGTAATATATGATCTTTATGCATATGACGACAACAGCATATGAGTGACTCATCATCAAGTAAAGAAGATGTGAATTCAAGCTATGTACTTCTCCTTATCCTTATGAAGATCACCATGTAAGCATCATTAGAGAATAAACCACAAATCTGATCTAAATATCAACTATGTAACCCCAAGAATCATCTGAACAACTCATAACCATATCATAGCAAGATGAATCATTTATCCATATAAGCATCATCACCAAGGACTATTAACCATAATGCCAACAATGCATTAAGAGCATATGCTCCCCCTAAACCTGTGCCATTTGTCAGATCTGATCATGCATATTAATAAGAAGTATCAATACATCAGCAATATCAAGTTAGAACCAAAATACTTCTAACCATCATATCCACACATCATTAGCAAAATGCAACCATTATCAATTAGAGCAAAACTGATCCTTTTCTTGAATCTGTCCCTACTGCCTTTCTTCAAACAATCATATACGCGACTGTGCAGTAACAAATTCGTGTATATATGCAACTTCCCTTTATCAAGCTTGCGTAGGAGATTGAAGTTTTACACTTCCGGCTCCCTCTGTTATGTCTGTATAATGTGTTGTGCCGCCACTTTCTGACTGAACTTCCTTTTTCTTCCATATCTTCAAGTGCGATGATGTTTTCTCCTTTTGGTGTGATGTTCGTGCTTTGTTCCTGCATTCCTTTGCTATATGTCCAAGCTTGTTACATGCATAACATCTTACATGTTTCATATTCCTTTTGTAGCAATCAGCAGCTTTGTGACCAAACATATTGCAAGCAAAGCAATATCCATTAAAGTACCTTGACTGAGATGATCTGTTTGTTTGATGATCTTGAACCCTTCTTCTACATCTGGCTGCAACATGTCCAAGGTTATGACATACATAACATTCAACATTATTCATAGGAGGAGTAAAAGATTTTCTTTGAAGAATTTCTTTCCTTGGTTGATGATGAGATTGACCTTTCATCTCTCTTATCTCCTTGTTGATCATTTTAGATTTCTCTTTAGAGTTCCTTGCCTCACCTTGTGAACTAGATTCACCTTCAACAGATTCATGAAAGCCAGGACCAGTTTTGATAGCAGGAGATCTTTGACTATTAAGAATATCATCCAAGACTTTAGTACTATCTTGAAAACGTAAGAGCTTATCCTTTTCTTCTAATTTACTTTTCAAGATATTTACCTCAACCTGAAGTTGTTCTTCTTTTTCTAGATATTTCTTCTTCATGTCTTCTTCAGCTTTCCTTTCTTCTTCCAACTGATGCTTTAGCTTGAGAATCTCCTTTTCTTGTTCTTCATTCAGATCCTGTTGCATTTAACGAATTCTGAAGGCACATTCTAGCTGAGATTTTAAGCTAATAACTTCGTTTCCCTGGTTTTCAATATCTTGGACTATATCTTTATTCTGCTTCTTTGATTCTTCAATATCTTCCTTTAGAGAGCGGATCGTGGCTTCAAGACTTTCATAGTAACTAGATCTATCTCTGAGTTTCTTGATGGTTGTGTTCTTTTCATTGACTTCATTTCTTAGAGATGTTGCTTCAACCTACAACTTTTGATATTTCTCCTTGAATAACTCTCGTTGAGCCTTTTGTCTAGTAATAATAGCTTCTTTGAGGGCACCACTCTTTATGTTCAGAAGTCTTTCTTGTTCACTAATTTTGTTTGTCAGCCTGTTAAATTCTGCTTCTATTTGATATCCTTCTTCCTCACCCATAAGAGCACATTCAGTTGTTTCGTTATCACTTCCATGTTTTCCAAATGGATAGATAGCTGGAACATCAGAGGATAGCAAATTCATACCTGATAGTTCATCTTCATTCTGAAATGATTCTGAATCTGAATCTGAAGAGCTTCTTATACCTAATCCCCAATCGATTCTCCCACTGTCATAGTTCTTCTGAGATGTCTTCTTCTTCTTATGAGCTTTCTTCTTAAGCTTCTTTCCCATTGTTCCACGGATCTCCTTCAAGCGATCAAGATTCTACCAAAGGACCTGCTCTGATACCAATTGTTGGAAATAATACTGAGAGGGGGGGGGGTGAATCAGTATTATCACATCAATAAAACTTTTTCATTTCCATATTCAGATTCATATATGCTACTTCCACAACTTCTTATGATTCAGTTAGTTGATCCTTAATGAGTGCATTAGAACATTATCAACCATATTAACAGTCAACAAGTGCAGTAAAATAGAACAAATCATCACACATAAGCCACACACATGAACACCATGATATAAGGTGGAAACCCAATGTGGGAGAAAACCACCTGCTGCAAGTCATCTCAATCTTTAATAAGAAAATCCTTTTACAATATTTATGTACTGGTGCAGTCTTATACCAGTACGCAGGCTTCTACCTGCAGAGAGCTACAACCCTCATAGTTCTTGTACTAGCCGATCCATTTACTAGTACGCAGGCTGCTACCTGCTACAATGCTCCAAAGTTTTCAACTGCTACTCGAAAGGAGCTACCACCCCCGTAGCTCTTGTACTAGCTAAGATACTAGTACGTAGGCGCCGGCCTACAATCTTCTCTCCTCCGGGTACCACGTTTCATACATTTTCAGACTGGATACACCTGAAGCACAACACATAATCTGAAAGGCCATGTTTCATCCAATTTTCATACTGCACCCATAAATATCATTGAAGCACATAATCAATCAATCTTCTGAATCACCCAATCACCAGATCAATACATATACAAGGATAATATGAGTGTTAGCAACCCAATCTAGTCCATTAGATCCATTACTAGATCTCATCCATCAACACAATCAATCAAACTAAATATGTAGAATACTGACACCATTAAACAGTCATCAGAACACATCAACAACCTGAACCACCTGTAACTTTAAACATCATAGCGCAAATGGTATATGCTACTACAATGAACCAAACCTGCGTACATACGTGCTTTCACCAAAGCCAACCCGCGTACAGATCTATAAATATTCAATCATGACTTGCAGCGATTTCAAACTTAAGTTATACCGAGTTCAGATCATTACAAGCGTCAGTATACAGATCTAGAATAAGCATAATCAAATATATAGAGATAGTTCATTTCAAACCATTTGATCCCGATCTATCCTTAGATCTTGTTCTCCATCAACTAGTGAGATCCCTCTTTAGCTCAGATCCAGATCTGCACCATAACCCAATCACAGTATTCCAGATCTAGCACTTTATCAGATATTCAATAATTCAGATGATGCTTTGCCAAATGATCTCCTTCCTCTTTTATAGTCTTAGGCCTTTCACAATACCACGGTCCAAAACCATAATAACCCAATACCACGGACCCAATACTTGGGATCAACAATTTTGGATGCAATACCACGGACCAAAACCATAAGATCAAAAACTGTCGGAATAATACCATGAACCAACCATGAAAGTACGTGAGATCAACACTTTTGGATGCAATACCACGGACCAAAACCATAGGATCAAAAACTGTCGGACTAATACCATGAACCAACCATGAAAGTGCGTGAACTTTTCTCTTGCATTAAGGGAACTTTTCTCTGCATGAAAGTGCGTGAACATTTCTCTACATGAAATAAACTCTTCTCTGCATAAAAGTGCGTGAACTTTTCTCTACATGAAATAAACTTTTCTCTGCATAAAGGTGCGTGAACTTTTCTCTACATGGAATAAACTTTTCTCTGCATAAAAGTGCGTGAACTTTTCTCTACATGGAATAAACTTTTCTCTGCATAAAAGTGCATGAACTTTTCTCTACATGGAATAAACTTTTCTCTGCATAAAAGTGCATGAACTTTTCTCTACATGGAATAAACTTTTCTCTGCATAAAAGTGCGTGAACTTTTCTCTACATGAAGGAAACTTTGTTGCACTATAATTTATCAAATAAATTTGTTGCACTATAATTTATCATTTGTGTGATTTGCCATCAAGGACAACACTTGTCTTATAATGCCAACAATCTCCCCCTTTGGACTTGTCATACTGAGAATTGTCATCTGATATCTCTTCCGTAGATTCATCTAGATATATATAAGTGAGTTGATCTTCTATGAGTTGTTTGCCATCAAGTACAACACATGCATCATAATGCCAACACTAGCTTCTAGAGGGGGAAAGGAAATTTGTCTGGATGATAATATAAAAACATATGGTATAGAATAAACAAGTATTTAAATGCTCTCTTATTAAGCATCCTAGTGAACTGTTCATGCATTCTCTCAGCTATGAACTCAGCATAATTATACAAAACAACAGGAGGCTATCCTGGGGTATAAATTGACATGAAGGCCAGGACAAGTTCATCAACAAATTCATCAGTGGAGCAGCCAAGAACACATGATATCATGGTGATTATTTGTTTGCCCCTTTCAGATAACATGGCAGAAACATATGGGGGGGGGTAATTTTAGGAATGTGCTACTCTTCAACAATGAAATCTTGGAACAATTGGGCCAATCTAGAGGGACTTAACTTGGAATATTGGTCTAACAAATCTCCAATTGAGAGTGGGGTTAGGTTTGGTCCTGGTTGGAGTTGTCGCATTTCATTTATGGAATCAGTTATAATGGTGAACAGAATCTTTTGTTCAGGGGACATAATAGCTCTCAGGCTGGGAATGTAATAGGCATGGCACTGGTGGACAATTTTAGGGAAAACATGTACCTTTGGGAACTGGTATTTGGGCAAATTTGACTCCCAAAGGCTAATATCATTAGCATGGTTGAGGTATCTATCTCTACTTGAACAATGGATTTTAAGCAGGAGGTTCTAGCTAGATGTACCCCTAATTTGGAAATCCCTGTAAGCCAAGGGAAGGTGGTCGAGGTCCAAATGGGGAGTTGTGACAGGTCTAATGTCCAAGGCAATACGGGCAGCCATAATTTAGTTCTTGTTGATTTAAATTTGGCTTTACAGGTTTATTCAAAAGTTTTTCACGGCAACTGGGATTTTTAAGAGGGTTTGGCAGTGGGTTTTCAAATTTAAACTATTTTTCAGTTAATTTTACTTGACGAAAATAATTCACAGGCTGAACGTTTCCTAAATTTGAAAGGGTGAATGGTAATTTGCGGTGAAATACCTGGAATTGGGTGATTTATTTGCAAATTTGGAGGCAACTGCAGAGGTTTGAATGGATCTGGTACGGACTGAGAGGTCGACTGGGGTCTCTACAATTTCCTTCAGGAGTGAATTCGAATTTCAAATGGTGAATTCGGCGTTTGCATAAATCACATTGGTTCGCAGAGAAAATGAGCAAAAAGAGGTGAAAAAGGACTTCTTGGCCTTTTTATGGAGCAACGGCTATTTTTGGTGATAAATTTTATGAATGAACAGCAGGCGGTTTGGCTAGTTGATCAGGGGGGGCAGTTTCCCAGGCCATCGTACCGCTTATGGAGGTTGGGCAGTATTTCGGACGGGTCACCCGATCTACTCCAGAGAGTGACACGTAGTAAAGGAGGGGTCGGGAAAAACTGCTTTATCGGGTGGGTAACGATCAGCCGTTGGGTGAAGCTGATATGGTTGTGGACTATCGAATGAGGTTGCAGTTGATTGAACTGTAGTCAGGTGGCAAACTTGCGCGGAGGAAATGAACGGGAGTTTGGGGGGAACCAGGGGCCTTAATCATGGCGGTTTGTGATTAACGTGGGGTTAATCACGAGGTTAGGGGATCAAGTGGGGTTTAAATGGTAGGTTTTATTTATTTTGTCGGGATGAGGGGTAAACGTATAGTTTTGATTAAAACTAAGGCTCAGGGGTATTTACTTATGGAATTTAATTAATATACGGGAAAAGGTATTTTGGGATTTATATAATTAAGTTAAAAATTAATATGAAAAGTGATGAGCGGAGTGACTATATCCTTAGCATAATGTAAAATATGTGCATTTTATTTCATACATTTGGCACTTAGGATAAAGTACTTTTTGTGGGTTTTTGGAATGAAAAGGGCTTTAACATGGAGTTGTTTTTACTTTTCCTAGGCAAAAGAGTTTTAACCTTAGGAAAAGGGGTTTTATTAGGGAAATGGTGGCGGGAATGGATTTTATGAAGGGGATTCTAGCACTTGATGTCCATAAGTCATTAAGTCGAGGGTCTGGTCCCTCCAAAAGTCAGAGAAATGCTCTGAGCCTCTTTGACTTGAAGGATTTAAAGTGCTGGAGCATACTTGTGGGTAGGAAATTAGTAAGTAAGGGAAAAATGAATGAGGGGAAGTTAACCATATTAACTTGCAAACCTTTGTTTTTGCTTCCATAATTGATCATATGCATTGAAATATGAGTCTAAGCATGATGCATGCATTTTGATCCAATTAACTTTATACTTCAACAACCTTTCTTCTACTTACCCATTTACCTATTCTAACATTTTTTCTTCATTTATTTGGGTGCATTTAGGCTAGCAAACCCTTATTCTATCTTTTCTTTAATAAAACAAACTATCTATTTCTAACCTTATATCATCCAAGGGCTCAAATTAAACTAATGAGCTCCTTTTATTTTCTCTACCTATCTAATGATCTGCCAAGATTAAACTGTTTGGTCAGATTTTATTCTCTAACTATAAACATAAAATTCAAAGCATGATATAATCAAGATTAAACATTTTGATTACCATGGATTGTGGCATGAATAACAAGTTGCACACAATCATTATTATACATAAAAGTAAATAGTAGTGGCATTTAGACTTGCTCACTTTCATGGTCTCTTTTTGTTTTTTGGGGTTCATATATTTTCATTTTTTGACCTTTTCTCATTCTTTTTGTCCTTTGATTTTTCTTTTAGGACATACCCTCTTTACATTTTTTAATTTTTTAATATGGAAAACATTTGCAAAAGCAAAGGTATGTACAATATTACAAGGCTTAACCTTAGTCATTCAAAATTATGACTCCTATTGGTATAGGAACCTAACAGTGGCTCCACTTGGGGATGGCATTTTCTAGTGAAATGTCAAGAACTTTAAAGATCAGTAGCCTTTGAATTGTTGTTGATGTTACCTAGCCAGGTGTCCTTGTGCAAATCTGCATTATTGATACTTATGATAGTAAATCTTTTAAAGCTTAGGGCCTTCTCTTTGGGCTTCAACTTCAAAGATCACCACCCAATCCAATCTAGTCTTTGTAAATTAAGTATGTACAACATGGTGTTATAGCACCATTTACCACCCTTGGTATTTGTGATGCTTGGTTTATGGCCTAGGGCAACCCCTCTTTCCAGACTTGGTCCAAATATTTTAAAAACAGTGTTTTATTCCCTGTATGCTACTTTGCCCTGAGATAAAAGCATGTACACGCGGGTTAGTCAATACCCAACCCGCGTATATGTGTTAAAACACTTAAAAAAATAAATTTCCTTAATTATGGGCAGAGTTCACGATTTTTACCTGTCGATTACCTCCTATTGCCTGTGGCCCAACTATTTCCCAACTAAAAAACTAATTGGGAGGAGTATAAATAGACTTCTATGGGAAGGCATTAAGGAGGAGAAGAGATAGAGTTATTATACTGAGATTATCCCTGACTGAGTCTGAAGTATCCTTGTGCTTCAAGCACTTCCCCAATTTTCAGGAATTGTTTCCTTGATTGCTGATATTCTCCCTCTTGCTTGAGATATCATGGTATTGGTTATGGAAGGAAGTTGTTGAAGATTGGAACTGGACAGATCTGGAGGACAGTTCTGCTTGGAGCCAAAAGAAGAAGACTCAGGTGAATTCTCTCCGTGTTAGTTATAGATTTCTAGAATAAAAAGAAGCGATGTCTTGTTTCCGAGATTAAATGTGTTTATGCATCAGATACTGTTGTAATTCATATATGAATGTTATTTTGATGTATAACTAATCATTTTCTTATACGATAAGTTAGTTTCAATAAAATGCTTTATCTATATACTGCTATGTATGTTCGAATTGAATAATTTTCAGGTTTGGAGAACATCAGGAGTTGCAGAGGGTCTGAACCTTGTGGGATCTACCCAAATGAAGGACATCCAGGTATGGTCGCTCTCGCATAGTTTGTTTATTTAAGCATTTTTCCTGAGTTGTATGAGTGTTTCTTACTGTAGTTTTCTCCTGCTCTGTTGGAGTTCCAACCCAAAGCCCTAGGGTACTTATTCCCGTAACAGAATTGGTGACTCCACTGGGGATAACAATCTTGTTATTCCTAGTTTGGGTTGTTCAGTGTCAATCAGGGCTCAATTCTTGGTTTGCTTGCTGTGACAGTATTATTTGGTCCAGTAGAATCTCAGTCTGATCTTTTTTATTTGGCTTTGTTTTTTATTTTTCTTGCAGAGCTTTGTATACGCACTTTAGTATGTTTACAGTAGTGTACACACGCTAGTTTCTGTGAAGTGAACACGCGTATACGTGAGTTTATTTTATCAGAAGCGCGTGTACAAGCCCCTATGCTTGAAAACAGTCGTGTATACCATTTTTTGCATTGTTTTTTCAAATCTCTCTGCCCAGAAAGATTTGTTTCTTGGTCTGTTTAGTCTCTGAGTGGTCAATTTCTGTCTCTATAATTTTATTATTCTGCGAACTTACTATTTTGAAGTCTCTTCCGCTTTGAAAAGATTTGGCCTAGGTTTGCTTGTGATTGAGTTTTATGATTTGTGTTTTGGCACACAAGACTTCGTATAAAAGTTCTTGATTGTTCTGGTCCTCTAGAATAGCAGATTGTTTTCAATCTTAGTGTCAAGCTCGGTTATTGGTCTACTTGCTTTGCTTTCTGTCATTTTGTGGCCTTATACCTTTTCTTGCTTTTTGGAAGTTTTTTTGGACGAATTTGAAAGTATTTCTTTCCTGACTTTTTGGTCAGTTTGTGAAGCTCTTTGTTGTTGTTTGGGTTGTCTAGTACAAGTTGAAGCCTTTTTGCTCAAGTTTTCATTCGTTGTCGAATTTGTAACTTGCAAAGACTCCTTGTACTCTTCTTTCAGTCTTTGAGTCTTAGTGGAATTTAGAGTGCTTTCAAAAGGTTGTTTTGATTGTTTCTTGAAAAATAAAAGATCTTGAAAAACATTGTTTTTGTTTTCTTTTGCCAAGTTTGATTTTGGTTTTGTTTTGATTTTTTGAAAGTGGATTGTGATCTTTTGGGATTTGTCCTTCTTGTTTGGAGAGAATTTTGTATTCAAAATTTGTATTCTTTTCAATACTTAAGTTGGCTCATTAATAGTTATAAACAATTGCTTTCGTTCTTTTTTAGAGTAATTTAGGATCTTGCATCTTCATTACACCTTGCATTAGGGTAGTTTGCATTATTAAAGCATCAATAGTCTTTTTAGTTTTGCATGTGTGAAGTGTGTTTCAAGAAGAAAAAAAAGCATTTTGCTTTATAGAAGTTTTGTAGAACCCACGTAGAGATCTCTTTTCATCGAAGAACAAATGATTGCATTCATGTAGTTAGTTTTGCATTGATTTCTTTTGCGTCATACACAAATCATTGGTTTCACTCCCATATATACCCTTGATTTAAAGAACAGCCATTAAAAATCAAGTTCTTAATTAAAATAAACTAGAAATTTTGTATTGTCATCGGAATACACCAACAAGTTTAGGTTTATTAAGGCCTTGGATTAGGTGAGAGGAGAGTTAACTCTCCAAGGCCGCTCAAAATTACAAAACATAGAATTTTGATTAATGAGAAAAAACCAATAACATTAGGGAGACCGAGAAAGCTCCGTGACTAGGAGTAAAGCATGAAGGTTAGTGAAGATAAGGATGAGAAATAACCCCTCTTGTACTTGTTGGATCCTACCTCACAACTGTTCTTCCTAGCTTCTGATATGAGTTGGTGACCATAGTTGCCTATCCTAGGGACCACACAGGTGGCTACGGAGGGGAATCCCGTGGCACCTGAGGTTGACGTTGCATCACGTTCAACAGTACTTCTGGAGGGTACCCTTGTGAAGCTTGGGTGCTTGCACCGGCAAAGGCTGTTGTTTGGAGGTCAGCGTAACTACCTCTGATACCTTCGCTAGTAGGCCTGGGGTGTAATTACCCCAGTCTATTTTTGGAAGGCCCTTGTTATTAACTTTCTTGTATTTTGGTGTCCGGTCCTAATCACCTAGAGTGTAAATACTCGAGAGTTGTTTGATTGCTGATATCTTTAGGGACTTTATAGTCGAGTGCTATTTGCTCTTTGTATATAGTTGGCTTTAGATATTTTTTTCTTGTCACTTTTGGACTTTAGATTGAGTGACTAACCTACCACTCCACTGATCCTGAAAGGCTTTTGATATTTCTTTTGAAATTTCTGGAGTTGCCTCCTCACGGGAAAAAGGTTTTGATTGTGCATCTATCTTCCTTGAAAAGTCATTTGTACATTCCTGTAAGGGATCTGCGAATAATTTAGATATGGCCAATATTCTCATGGAAACCAACCAAGGTACCCTCCAAAAAGGGTATCCTTGTGCTTTTCCTTTCTTTGGAAATGTTGGTACCCCTTTGATGGCCACTTTGAATATTCCTAGATTGAATGTTGGACTACCAGTTTGGCTATGGTCCACTCTGAATATTCCAGATGTTCTTGAAGCTTCTTAGATGAATGTTTTATTTCAGGGGCATCACATGGATGTTAATTGTTCATCTTCTTTCAAAGATAAATCTAGGATTCCTCTTTCTCCTCCTTCTTGTAATAGGAGATCTAAAAAGAGGAGAAAGAGGAAGACGAAGAAGAAGAATAATTTTGTCCATTCATCATCAACCTCTGTCAGTCATGTTGTAGATGAGCCTTCAGCTGCTGCAAGTCATGTTGGGGGAAAAAGTCTAATTACTGCAAGTCATACTAGTATTTCATTCTCAACCTCTACTATTCATGTTGAAGATGAGCCTTCTGCCACTGCAAGTCATGTTGGTGGCATAAGTCCAGTCACTGCGATTCATACTAGCAGTGGGTCACCTACCTCCATGAGTCATATTTCTATTGACTCAGCTATTTCTGTGAGTAGGGCCGGTGGCACAAGTCCTATCTCTCTTGGGAAAGATTCATTGACCTCTGCAAGTCATGTTCGAGACTCTCTGCAAACCATTGCTAGTCATGTTGGCAGAATGGATGTTGATAAGAAACCTAGGCATGGAAGTTTTAAACCTAAATTCCCTTGTAATATATGCAAGGGAGACCATCTTACTCATTTTTGCCCTGGTATTCCAGAGGTACAAAGGAAATGGTTCGAGTTTGAAAGTTCTTCTACTCTTGAATCTGATATGGTTTCTCATTAGTCTCATCAACCATTGGTTGATAATGTGGTTGAGCCAGTGCAATCTCTGGCTGATTACACTCCTCTTTTGGGGGGTGAAGTGCCTAACAACAGAGTCTGCTTGATTTCTAGTACAGAGTCTTCTAGTATAGGGGGCATTACGACTGCTTCGAATGTTCCCCCTCCAAGTTCTAAGAGTATCTCCTTTAATTGGGATAGTCTGGTTGAGCCTCGTCTTCCTTCCGCTACACCTTTCCAAATAAAGGTCATAGTTAATTCCACAAATGTCTATCGATGTATGGTGGATGAAGGATCCTTTGCAAGTATTATATCCTCCTTGACTTCGAAATCTTTGGGTTCTCCAAAGTTGTTGACAGCTGAGAGTCAGTTGTTAGCCTATGATAGAAGACCTGGTGAATATATGGGTGTTCTTCCTCAATTGCCTATTACTTTAGGTGGGAAGATTGTCTTAATCGATATGATGGTGGTTGATCGCCCTTTAGACTTTAATATGATACTTGGGTGTGATTATATCTACGCTATGAATGTTATGGTGTCTTCACTCTTTCAAGTGATGTGTTTTCCTCATAAAGGGAATATTGTCACTATTGATCAACTTGCATCTGATAATCACCACCCTAATTTGAATTTACTGCAAAATACCCCTTTGTTTGTTCCAAGTGTTCAAGTAGACTCTACCCATCACGAGTAAATTATGTGGCATTGAACCCTCAATGTTCAATTGCTTCTGAGAAGGATCCTTTAACCTATTATTCTCCTTCTTGGGACTTGGTCCCAACAGTTGACCGAGAGATTCTTCCTATAGGGACATGGGACCCCTTAATTCCCTCTTTTGATCCTTGTAGTTCTCATTATTTCTTGGAATTTGATTTTCCTTCACAAGAGGAACTCTTTAAATCCATGAGTTTTGAATACCAAAGGAGTCCTTGGCCTGAGCCCTGCAAGGGGTTTGTCCAAAAGAACTATTATGCGTAAGCCACAAGGTTGTGTGGTTCCTTGTACCATATTGTACATATAAGGTATGCATTTTCAAAGTTTTGTATTCTATAACACAAGATTTTATCTGAAGTTTATATGTGGGATGTATTAACTTCTTGTCTAGTGTCCCTATTGATGTCTACAAAGCTTGGAAGATTTCTCCTTTGGAAATTTTTGTGGTTGATCCATTCTAACAGGTATTGGTTCTCGAAACTGGCATATAGTTTAGGTTTTTCACCTGCATTGTGACTTATCAATTTCCTTTCCCATTTTGGCCTTAGGATCGACCCCACCAAGTTATGGTGCAAAACCTTCTCATTGCTTAGAAGTATCATGACTTGTGTGGTGGAGCCTACCTTATCATGGGTGCCCTAGATAGTACCTTGTTGTCACTTGCCACCCATGCTGAATTTTTGTTCTTAGGCTCGGGAATCCTCTTTATCCTGCCATGACTTGTGCGTTGAAGACACATTCTCCTTTCTTCTGCGCTGATTTCTGGCCTTATAACCTAGAGGCTTCTTTGTGTTGAGTTGTACTGCTGCATTGCATTTTGACTATTTGCACCTTTTGGCCTTGAGCTGGCTTCACTTGGACTTGTGTTTAAGCCACTTATTTGACCATGTATTCTGCAAAATCAACCATGTAATCACTTAGCTTTTGCAACTTGACACATCCTTTGACCCATGGAAGGAACATCCCTTTGACTGTCCTTGACCAGTTTCGCCTCCCTGCATTGAGCATAGGAACTAGATCATCTGTTTCTCTGACACTCGTTCTTTCCACTGTATTATAGCATTCTTTTATTCTTTTTCCAGCTTAAAGAAAAAGACAAAAAGATTATATATTCCAAAAAGAGCGGGAACGGGACAACATTTCCATATTTTGTTGGAAGCTAGAGTCAGTCGTGTCACCCTTGAACAAAGACTCAAAAGAAAGTCTCTCCTCCATTTTTGGGCGGGATTTAGTTTGACTTAGGTATGCCTTAACCTTGTTTTTGAGTCAATTCTCCTCCGATTGGTTACCTCTTCCAATCATATGGATAGTTCGCTCATGCCTCCTACATGATGAACTTATACAGAGTTAGCATATGCTGCCATAGAGTCATCATTGAGTCGTGCTTTTGTTCAAGGGAAGTAAGCCTGAGTCGGCCTCTCGGCGATGTCTCTTGACCTATTTTTTCAGTCGGCCATCCCTGGTTGTCAGTGTCATGTTTGTCATCACATCAGTTATATTGGTCCTTTGGTCATGCCGGTTTGAGAAGGTCTCCATTGACTTCTTGCTGGTGGGTCTTGTCCTTATCGACGACGACATATTGCTTTGAGGGCAAGCCGAGAGCCGCACCCTAGCCCTATTTTCATTATTGATAGGTCACCTTGTGCTCATCATTGATCAGTATCATGGATCTTTGACTCAGTGGTTTCCTTTGTGTTTGACATCAGCTTTCATTATCACACATTGGGGTTCATGCAGTGCCTTGGTTTCCATTTGACCCTATTGGTGGATTCCTCGCCTTTGTGTCAGCTTTCATTATTGGTTGGTTCAGAGGGTTTCTATCATGCGCTAGTTACATCTTGTGTACGCTAGAAACATACTTCGGTTGGGTTACTACATCTTTTTCGTCTGATTCCTTCCACATTATTGGCCTACGGGTTACACTCGCGCTAGATTGATGAAGGATGCCTTAATGCCTTCCTTCTAGCAGATCTTTTCCTATCGACTACGGCTCATTGCTCTGGGACAAAGATCTAGAGTCCATTTGGAAATACCTTGGGGTTTGCAGTCATCAGTGGCAGATTCCTTCACTATCGACAGTGGGAAACCATCATTGTCCCCTGATTGATAGATTCTTCCAGGTGTTCGACTTCAACTCATTCATTCGCACTTGTTAGATTGTACTGGGTACCTTGACTCTCATTATCATTATCGATGAGTAGTCTCGCGTTTGTTAATAGTATACATCAGATACGTAATCAAATGATTTCTCACGTGGTCGACCTCAAATCATTTATTCCCATTATGTAGAAATGTATCACAGCAGTCGATGAAGAGCTCGGGTTGCATCAGCATGTTTTGGTTCACTTGTCAGTTGCTCCTGTTACTGCTAGTTGACACCATCCACCGTATATGTTGCAGTTCTTCATAGCAACATCTTATATGCTGGCATCCGAGTTGCGATGTAGTATCATTTTATTCCATCATGTTCATTTGGTACTATTTGGGATCAGTTTTTGACATCAGTGATTAGCTTCATCTTTCATCTTCATTGATCATCTTCTTATATGTGATATTCAAACATGTACTTTTTCGATCACGATCAGATGATCCATTATGTACTTTCAATTCTTTATACTTGTATACATAGTGGATCCACTTGTACTTGATATGCGGACATGCTTTACTTTCTCTGAGCATGGGTATTCCCACCTCAGACAGCAGTTTCTTTCTGATCTCTTTTTGATGGCTTGGCAGGCTAAATTCTGGTGAAGTCCTTCTCAGTCTCGGCAGGGTTCTTTCCATATACTTAATATGTTTCGGCCATCATGTACCCCTTGTGACCTCATATATTAGGGGACATTTATTATAGCACCTTTTACCACACTTGGTATTTGTGATGCTTGGTTTATGGCCTAGGGAAACCCCTCCTTCCAGACTTGGTCCAAATATTTTAAAAACATTGTTTTATTCCCTGTACACTACTTTTCCCTGAGATAAAAGCATGTGCACGTGGGTTAGTCAATACCCAACTCGTTTATATGTGTTAAAACACTTAAAAAATTAAATTTCCTTAATTATGGGTGGAGTTCACGGTTTTTACCTCTTGATTACCTCCTATTGCCCGTGGCCCAACTGTTTCCCAAATAAAAAACTAATTGAGAGGAGTATAAATCGACTTCTATGGGAAGGCCTTAAGGAGGAGAATAGATAGAGTTATTATACTGAGATTATCCATGACTGAGTCTAAAGTATCCCTATGCTCCTAGCACTTCCCCAAGTTTTAGGAAACCCTTGTTTCCTTGATTTTTGATATTCTCCCTCTTGCTTGAGACATCATGGTATTGGTTATGGAAGGAGGCTGTTGAAGACTGGGACTAGACGGATTTGGAGGACGGTTCCACTTGGAGTCGGAAGAAGAAGACGCAGGTGAATTCTCTTTGTGTTAGTTATAGCTTTCTACAATAAAAAGAAGCATTGTCCTGTTTCCAATATTAATTGTGTTTATGCATCAGATACTGTTGTAATTCATATATGAATATTATTTTGATGTATAACTAATCATTTGCTTATATGATATAAAGTTAGTTTCATTAAAATGCTTTATCTATATACTGCTATGTATGTTCGAATTGAATAATTTGCAGGTTTGGAGAACATCAGGAGTTGCAGAGGGTTTGAACCCTGCGGGATCTACCCGAATGAAGGACATCTGGGTATGGTCGCTCTCACATAGTTTGTTTATTTAATCATTTTGCCTGAGTTGTATGAGTGTTTCTTACTGTAGTTTGCACTTGCTCTGTTGGGTTTCCAACCCAAAGCCCTAGGGTACTTATTCTCGTAACACATGGGAAATGAAAATTAGTAACTTGGTTCAAAGTAATGTTTTAGCATTCGACCATTTACTGGCCCACCTTCTGTATCTATACCATTAATTTCTCTCAGGAAGAAAGCATTATTCCTCTATAATCATAAATAACATAAGGACCTTTCCATAGGAAATCAGATTTCCCATGTTTACCTTTGTCTTCCCTCCTTGAATCCCACTTGAGCACCTTGTCACTAAGGTAGAAATCTTCAGCGTTGGTTCTCTTATCAAAGATATTTTTAACCCTTTCCTGCACAACTTGAGACCTGGTATAGACATCTTCTCTGGTTTGTTGTAGATGGATAGTTTGGTTGATTCTTCTTTGGACACTATTTGGCTCAACCTGCAATTCTTGAAGTATCTTAATTACTGGTACTCCCAAAGAGGATGGAAATACAACTTCCATCCCATAAACTAGTTGATAGGGAGAACTATCAATTGATTTTTTATAGTCAATCAGTATGCCCATAAGGCATTGACTAGCTTTTTATTCCAAGTTTTCTTATTGTCCTCTAGGAACTTCTTGATGATGTTTACTAGGATTTTGTTTGAGGATTCTACCAGTCCATTACCTTGAGGGTAATAGGTTGTAGAATGGCCTAGGGTGATATGATACTTATTGCAGAAATCTATCATTCTTTTGGATTTAAAGGTTGCTGCATTATCAGTAATGAGCTTAGTTGGACATCCAAATCTTAACAGAATATTGGTTTCAAGGAAGGTTATGATAACAGTGTCGATGGCTTGCCTTGAAGGTATGGCCTCTATCCATTTTGTGAAGTAGTCTGTGGCTGTGAGGATCCATTTGTGTTGGGCAGTTGATGGTGGGTGAATTTCACCAATGAAGTTTAAACCCCATTGTTGAAAATGTATTTCTATAGAGATTGGCTTGAGGGGTAAAGGTAAGATATTTTTCTTCCCATCAAAAATTTGACATTTGTGACAGGAGGTCACGTATTTTTTTACATCAGCAAACAAGGTAGGCCAGTAGAAACCATCTCTAAGGATTTTATCTGCAGTGGTCTTCCAATAAAGGTGTCCTCCACAGTCACCTACATGAAACTCTTGAAAAACTTTGTCAGATTCTTCTTTTAATAAGCAATTGAGAAGAATACCTTCATGATCTCTCCAAAACAGAGCATTGTCTAATATACAAAATTTCAAGGATTTCATATTCAAGAACCTGCTTTTGTGCTAGATAATTTAGGAGGAGCTTGCAAGTTCAGTAAAACATAAATAATATCATAATACCAAGGTGATTCAATAAAGGCCTAGCTAATTAGTGGAGTCGCCATCTCCTCTTCATTATCTATTGTTGCGATAAAGTTAATATCCAAGGCCTGATAATTCGATTCATCCATGAGCTTGGCTAAACCTTGGCCCTTGATTAACTTAGTAGGTTTGATTTCTATATCATACTCTAAAATAGTAGCAATCCACTTCCCCTCTTTCCATCAGGACCATCTTGAGTTAGGATGTCTTTGACTACTGAATCTGGAACATAAGCTACTATATGAGAATATAAGATGTATACATTAAAGTCCTTAATGGCTTTGACTAAAGCCAATGCTTGTTTTTCCATTATATTATATTTCAAAGGGGCATCTCTCAGGGATTTGCTAAAGAAAGCAATGGGTTTTTCATAGCCCTGGTCATTTTTCTGCAACAAAAATACAGCAATTGTGTGCTCAGAAGCAAAGGAAAACAAGATAAAATCTCTGTCAAATTTAGGACTGATTAACACAGGTGTTTTAGTCAAGGCTAGTTTAATGTCTTCAAATGATTTTTTAGCCTCAATAGTCCATTTTATGGTGGAGTCTTTTTTCAGCATGTTGTTTAGTGATCTAATTAACTCTGCTAGATTAGATATAAATCTTCTGAGAAAATTAATTTTTCCTAAGATAGCTTGTAACTCTTTAATGTTCCTAGGGTGTTGTATTTGCAAGATGGCTTCTATTCTCACAGGGTCTATTCTTATACCATCTTTTGAAATTATGTGACCTAACAACTTTCCTTCTTCTAACCCAAACAAGGACTTTTTGGGGTTCAAGGAGATTCCAAATTTCCTGCATTTAATAAAAACTTGTCTTAGATGATCCAAATGTTGATTGTTAAATTTTGAAAACACAGTAATATCATCTAGATATCACAAGGAAATCATGAATTTCTTTTGCGAAGGCTATATCCATAGCCCTCTGGAAATTGGCTCTTGCATTCATTAGCCCTAAAGGAATTTTCACATATATAAATGTGCCCCAAGGAGTAGTAAAGGTAGTTTTGGGTTGGTCATCAAGATGAAACAAGATTTGAATGTAACCAGAAAACCCATCCAACAATGAGATTCTGGTTGATCCAACTACCCTCTGTAAAATGTGGTCCATTTTGGGGAGGGTAATTGTCTTTTAGTGACACATTGTTGAGGTTTCTGAGATCCACATAGAGTCTGATCTCACCAGTTTTCTTTCTAGTTGGCACCAAGTTTGAGACCCAATCAGAAAATCTAATTGGTGCAATTATTTTGGCATCATACATCCTCTGAATTTATTTTTCAATTGCAGGTAATAAGACAGGATTATCCTTCTAAGTTTTTGTTTGAAAGGCTTTTGATTTTCTTTAATAGGAATTGTGTGTTGGATGATGTTGGTGATAGGATTTGACGTCCTCATAACTCCAAGCAAAGACATCCTGAAATTATTTCAAAAACTCAATGTATTTCATTTTTTCAGTTGGGGGTAATGATTTTGAAAGTTTGATCAGTTTAGGATTTTCATCGGTGCCTATATTACATTCCTCTATATCGGACCTGAATGGTTCCATTTTAGGTTTCCTAGGAACATCATTTGAATCAAATAAATCTTCCAGAGGGGTTAATCCCTTTGGTAAGAAGTTATCCTTGAGATTAATTACTTCGGTTTCTTCACTGATTATTTCATCAATCTCAATTTGCTCCAAGTTATCTACATCTAATTTGGTAAATTTAGTTGGGTTGAGTCTATCTAGTTCATCACCTTCTATCTCATTTATTTCTATCTCACCCTTAGTGTCAGGATCTATTGATGTATCAGTATCTATATTGTTATTTACAAACTCTTATTCTGAAAGTAAAAAGTTATTTATCTTGTTGTCATCAGAAAATATTTGCCAATTCTTCAAATTATCTGGAATTGCAGGTCTATGCCTAACTTCAGCAGTGTATTGATGGTTAGGTTGGAAGGGTAATTTGCAGGTGCTGACAAACATTGCTAAACTATGGGCTTGCATATTGTGTTTTCTAGGGATTACTGCAAGCTTTGTTTCTAGGAAAGTGTTAAGTATTTCTACGATAGTTCCTCTATAACAACTTAATCTAGGGTCCTTTGTCATATATACAGCATCAATCTGTTTTATAATTAGTTCAGAGTCTCCCATGATAGAAACTCTTTTAGCTCCTAGATTCCTAACTAACTTAAGACCTAAAATTAATGCTTCATACTCGGCCATATTATTGGTACATTTAAAATTCAATCTATATGCATGGCCTTCTGAGTGATTATTTTCCAAATTATATATCCACACTCCTGCTCCTGCTCCTAACCTATTGACTGATCCATCAAATTCTAAATGCCATAATATCTCATGATCATAATTTTCACTATCTGGTGCAACAAACTTTTCATCATTTATAGCAATTTGACCATCTTGTTCATTGAAAAGTTTTGTAGTTTGGTTAGTTTCATTTTGTGTAGAAACTGCAATTTCTTTTGGTTCTGTATTAATACTGTCTGAAATTTCTTCTTGTGTTTGATCAGCATTATACAGGATAAAAGAATCAATATCTGAGTGTATGGAGTAGATGGGAAAGTTTTGAGGTTGATCCTGGCTACTTACCATATATTTCATTAAGGTTTCTCAGTATAGTTTCTTAGGTTGTCCAAAAACAGAGATTGTTGCATAGGACACATCTAGTTGTAAGGATCCCTGGAGTTTGGCTCCCCATGATCTAGATACAGCATGCCATACTTTGGTGGGATGTCAGCAACTACAATATCCATAAGGATGCTTTTGGCAGGATATTGGACTAAAGTGACACATAGGTCTTTGATCAATCCTAGACACTGTAACTGACATGAGTCAAATGAGAATAAGTCTTTATAAGGTGTTGTAATGTCTAGGTTTAATTTCTCCATCACTGATTTGGGCATTAAGTTGTGAGAGGCCCCAGAATCCAACATTGCATTGTGTAGAATTTTGTCATGGATACTAAGGCTAAAGTAAAAAGGTGGAACTCCTCCTTCTAATGGTTTGCCATTAACATCTGGACCAAATATGAGCTCAGGTTGGTCATCAAACAAGTTGACTGAATCCTCATTTTCAGCAATATTTAAGGTTTGGTTTATCTGGGATTTGTAAGTTTCATTTTTTATTAGTTCTATTAAAGGAACTGAAATTTTTAGCTTTGCTATCTATGCTCCCATATTGAATGGCAAAGAGACTTTTTTTGTTTGAGGTTTTTGAACTTTTGAAGCAGGGATTTGAGTAGACTTGTCTTCTTTTCCTTTATTAGGGACTTCCTTATGTGGATTTTTCAAATATAATGTTTTGAGCTTTATCCACTGGTTCCTTAAGTGGAATCAAAGTGGATGGTTGATCAACAAAAGGTTGATCAGAGGTTATATCTACAATTGTGGGGCCAGAAGGATTTGGGTTCTTCCTAGGGAGAATTTGGAGGATCTTTGAAATAGGGGCTTCTTTTATTTTCTTGGGTTGACTTTGTACTGTTTTCTTGGTTTGGTCAGGGACATCAGCATTTGCTTCTAAGATTATACTGTTTATATACTTCAAATATGGCAGAATCGTATCCTTGTTTGTAATCAAATGATTCTCCAGACTGTATTTGTAATTGTTGCAGCATATGCAGTTCTTGCTCATATTGGGTTAGAAAAATAGTTTCCTCATCATTTATTCCCATTAGGTTAATTTGTGTATCTTGTTCTGGATCTTCTGGCTGGGATGTCTCTGCATAATTTTCTTGAAAAGGAGGCCTAATGTTCTAACACGGTCTATTTTTCCCAATGTTTTGGTTTTGGTTTTTTCTAAAATTTGGGTTTCTAACTGGAGGTGCTTGTTGGTTATCCCATTTGGGTTTCCTTTTTATGTTCTCTATTCTATCCATTAGTTTTTCCATACTTTTGGCTAAGCTATCTATTTTAATGCCAGAGGGTGAAGCTTCATCCTTCGCAGTTCCTCTTCTTTTATTTCTGACTCTAGCCCCTTTAGCTAACAAATTAGCTTCAACACTAACAGTTACACTTTGCATTTCTTCGAATGTCGGGGGGTTTCTTTCCCTAAGTTGGTATGCCATATCTGTGTCAAAACCATCAGGGAACTTTATTAATGCTAAGTCAAGTGGGGGTCTAAGATTAACTGGGATGGCATTATATATATTATTGAATCTAGTGTAGTAATGTTGAACAGTCTCATTAGGTCCTCTTCTAATATTTTCATATTCTGAAAGGATTTGTAGGGGATTATTTTTCTTTTCCCATCTATTCAAAACTTGTTGGTGAAATGCATCTAAACTATCAATACTATTAGCAAGTAATCCTTAAACCATTTCCTAACATCACCAACTAAAGTCTGGGAAAAGAGTCTCATTTGAACATTATCTGTGTCAATCTCGTGCAGCTCAAAGTAATCTGTTATCTTGTTGACATGGTGTTGTGCAATGTAATGTCATGTGCCATCAAATTGAACAATTTTTCTTTGGTAGTCTGCTGGCATAGCACCAAGTTGGGCAGGTAAAACAAGAGGAGCATATCTATTTGCCATGGATGTAAGTTGCGAGGGGCTAAGATGTGGGGTTGAGGTACTTGGAAATGATGCAGTGGTGGATGAATAATCAGGACTAGTAGATGACGAATGGTTAATGATAGGTTGGTGAGGGAGTGTAGGTATAAATGGTGGTGAAGAATGGGCTTCAGAAGGTATTATTGTCGAAGTTGAAGGGAACAATGGTGAACTTAAAGTAATGGACAATTTTTCAAAAAGCTCAGGGGTCGAGGCAGTATTAATGGATCATTGTGGAGATTTCAGAATGTATTCATCAATGGATTTGTTGGCATGTTGAACTTCAATGTCTGCAATAAAATCAAGATCTAGAATAGTTTCACTGAGTGCATTTTTGGATTTTGTTCTAAATAATGAATGTTCAAATGGCACATCAAAGGGAAGTTCTTCTAAAAATAACCATTCATCAGGACATGAATTAGCTTTAACTAATGGTATCTGGCTAACTGAACTTTCTTCTTTTTTGGATTTTCTTGAAATTAGGTTAGGGTTATCAACTACTAGGGCAGGGTTTGGGTCTGGATTAGGCCTAGTAAAATTAGTCTTCCTAGAAGCCAGAATTTCAAATTTTTTAATTGTTTTTGTGAGATTTTTTCAATATGACTTCTAACAAATGACTTTAAGAGGCTCAGAATGTAGATTTAGAATTTTCTTAAAGCTTTATTAGGACTAAGGATTCAATGTCCCCAATGGAGTAGCCACTATGTTATCACTTAGAATTTTCTCTAGAAGTTATTAGAAGAAAGAAAATGATCGAGGTAACCACAAACCAACTTTTAAGCATAGGATCTAGCCAACCTATGGCTCAGAGAGGGCTCTCTCAATATGATTTAGCTTTGTTTGCTGGGATTTCAGGCTAGTTATGAATGTTCAGGGGGGGTTTTTGATTTGTATTGAAGATTGGATGGTGGAATCCTTAAAATAGATGGATAGAATGATGTATTTAGACCATTGGGCTATGGAGTCAACAGAAGGGTAGCAGAACTGGAATTAACTCACTAAAGGGAATGTTCAAAGGGCAAGCTAGTAGAGTAGAGTGCAGGTTGTTAAGTTATGGTATGTTCTATGCTTATAACAGTTTACTTCTTTTTCTTATTATATTCCACAGATTAGCAATCACATGTACATAAAGTAAAGTGCAGATAGAACATTAAACAATCGACAGAAAACAAGCCAAGACAAGAGACACAAGATGTGGCGGCTAGCCAGGGACAAACCCCACAATGTGTGGGGAAACCCTTCGATCAAATCTTCTTTTATCTTCAATAATTTAGTAGAGAAAAATAATACAATAAATCTGATTCATATCAGCAGTAGCAAACCCTAGATCAGCAGCATCAGCATTAGCGGCTTCATTATCAAACTAGGGCAGACGATATCTCACAAACCGACCGTCAGATTGACTTCATTCCACCACCAAAAGTTGCGGCTTCCAGAGGAGGTTCAGATGAACCTATAGTGCAGTTCAGATGAGGAGATCTTCTAGGCCACGCAGGTCAATCTTTACTTCTGCAGTTGCAGCTTCAGTTTCAGCAGTTTCCGGCTTCAAACTAGGGTAGTCGATATCTTGCAAACCATTCATCGGATTGACTTCATTCCACTACCAAAAGTTGCGGCTTTAAAAGGAGGTTCAGATGAACCTACAATGCAGTTCCAAAGAGGATATCTTCTAGGCCACATAAGTCAATCTTTTCTTCTGCAGTTGCAGCTTCAGTTTCAACAGTTTCCGGCTTCAAACTAGGGCAGTCGATATCTCGCAAACTGTTCGTCGGATTGACTTCATTCCACCACCAAAAGTTGCAGCTTTCAGAGGAAGTTCAGATGAACCTATAGTACAGTTCCAAAGAGGAGATCTTCTAGGCCACGCAGGTCAATCTTTGGATCTGCAGTTGCAACTTCAGGTTCAACAACTTCCGGCTTCACATGTGTGAGAGAGAGACCCATTTCTACGCAGTAGAGAAGAGACTCATTTCTGTGCAGTAGAGAGAGAGAGATGTGATGAGAAGGGTGAGTGAAAATGAGGAAAAGTCCTCTTATATTTATACACAACGTTGGTGTTTGAATAGACGCAACTGTTGGGCTTCTGAGCCTACATGAATTGTAGGTCAGCTTGATAATAATTCCATAATCAAAATAAATTCATATTTCCATGAATACTTATCGGAATCGGATGATCATTATATCAATCCTACACCTCTCGACGAGAGGAATCTAATAAAAATATTATCAGCCATGAATAAGATGACCCACATGAATTTTTGCCCTGGTTTCCAATTTTAACACTCCCTCTCAACCAGGGAGAACTTCATCTGCAATCTGTCTATCGGTCGGTACTGTTCATCCATCAAATGCACTGCCCTGTACATCCTAACCCTTGCCCTGCTCTGCTCTATTCTGCCTGTTCTGCTTTGTCTTGTTCTGCCCTATACTGATTGGTACTATTTTGCTATGTTCTGCTCTGCTCTTGCATTGTTTTGTTCTGCTCTGCTTTTGTCCAAATTATGAAGAAGAAGAAATGATTGAGGATGTATCATACTGACTCAAAGTCAGCCTCAGAATATGTACCATTGGTCCCAGACCAGTCTCAACAAACCCGAAGTCAGTGTCATAGTGAGTACAACTCCACTGGTCCTAGACCAATATCATCCTCCACTGACTCAAAGTCAGTCTCAGAGTGCATACCACTGTTCCCAGACCAGTCTCAGCCGACCCGAAGTCAGCTTCATAGTAAGTACCACTCCTACCACTAGTCCCAGACCAGTATTGCAGTCTCAGAGAGTGTGCCACTGGTCCCAGACTAGTCTCAACCGACCGGAAGTCAACGTCATAGTATGTACCACTCTCACTGGTCCCAAACCAGTACTGCACTGACATGAAGTCAATCTCAGAGTATGTACCACTAGTCCCAGACCAATCTCAACTGACCCGAAGTCAACGTCATAGTATGGTACAACTCCTACCACTGGTCCCAGACTAGTATCATTAATCTCAGATCAATGGAGGTCATCCTAGCGTAGGGAGTATGGTAGATACAATGATGCGTCCATTGGTACTACTATGGCCCCTAACTTCATTTCCCTGCTCATTGATCAGATGAGAGGTACTTCCCATGAGTCCCAGACTGCATGGGTAGGATGCCTCGACAGGAGAACTAATCAATCCTGTCCTCACAGGAGAACACATCAATCCTGCTACAACTGCCATGGAGAACACATCAATCCAGGCCGCCATGGAGAACACATCAATCCAGGCCTCACAGGAGAACACATCAATCCTACTACAGTCGCCATGGAGAACACATTAATCCAGGCCTCACAGGAGAACACATCAATCCTGCTACAGTCACCATGGAGAACACATCAATCCAAGCCTCACAGGAGAACACATCAATCCTGCTACAATCGCCATGGAGAACACATCAATCCAGGCCTCACAGGATAACTAATCATACTGCTACATAGGAGAGTGAATCATCATGTTCCACAAGAGAGCGAATCATCTTGTCCCACAAGAGAGCGAATCATCGTGTTCCAGTGCGCACCACCAGGGGAGGGTGAGTCACCTTGTGGTCGTATGTTGTTCCAGTAAGAACCGCAAGCCCTCAGAGCTCCCAGAGCTCAATGTATGCAACATGCAGGACCCTTGTACAAGGGTTTCTTGCTGACTCCAAGTTGTTTGGGAAAATCACAGATTAGATCTTTCCTCGGGGCTTTGACAAGGTGTATTGACCTGTACATCGTCTTAATGTGATGGATCCTCCTTGCTCATCGACTTACCATATCCTAGATGATGTCTATCTGCTGGAGCAATTGACGTATACGGGATTCCTCAATAATCGAATCCCACCTCTGGTTGTTACAGAAAATCACAGTGGTATCCAATGTAAATCTAAACAGCTCACTGAAGAGCTTTCGCAACCAGACTGCCTCACACGAGGTCATGCTACCAGCAATATATTCTGCTTCGACGGTGCTCAAAGCCACCGACTTTTGCTTCCTACTCATCCAGGATATCGAAGCAGATCCCAAGGTGAAACAGCACCCGAAAGTGCTCTTATATTCCACCACACTGCCTACCCAATCAGTATATCCAAGTAGTCTCACATCTCCGGTAGTGTATCTTAACCCATTGTACCACGAAGATATCTCAGAAGATTCTTGGCATCAATCCAGTGAGGCTCAACCAAATATGAGCTCACAATGCTAACTGCAAAACATATGTTCGGATGGAGGTTCACCAAGAACATCAATGCGAATGAGTTTATGAAACTCAGAGGCATTTCCCAAATCTGGTCCGACATCACTACCATATAACTTCTAAAAGTTAAGATCCTCGAGGTAGTCACAGGCTTGCAGTCCATCATACCTAATCTTTCCAATATCTTTACCACATATTTTCCTTTAGATAGGAAAATTTCCCTTGGCTTCTGCCACACTTCAAGTCCTTGGTCCTTCATTTCAAATACAGAAGCCAACTCCCTCTTACAATTGTGAATGAGATGGTTTGCACCTGTTAGAAAGAGGTCATCCACATACAGCACCAGTATGAGAGGCTTGTCATCTTCAACCTTAAAGTAAAGGTTAGGATCGACTTCACTCCAAGTGAATCCTAACTTCATCAAGTAGCTATCGATCCTCTCATACCATGCTCAAGGTACTTGCTTCAGCCCATAGAGCGCCTTCTTCAACTTGCATACATGAGATTTTCAATCATAAATCTCAAATCCTTCGGGTTGCTCCACGTAGACCTCTTCTTTGATCGAGCCGTGCAAGAATGCGGTCTTGACATCCATCTGATGTAGGTTCCATCCTTGTGAAGCGTCAAGGGTTATGATCGAGCGGATGATCATATATCTGGCAACAGGTGCAAATATCTCATCATAGTCTATACCTTCCTTCTGGGAGAAACCACGAGCAACAAAATGAGCCTTATACTTTTCCATACTTCCATCTGCTGCATGCTTTATCTTGTAAATCCATTTGGAAGTAACAATTGTCTTGTCCTAGGGTATGGGAACTACTTCCCAGACATCATTCTACATGATAGACTCATATTCCTCGGTCATAGCATCCTTCCATACTTGATGCTTGATGGCGTATAAGAATGATGAAGGCTCATTTTGTATGATCGTGCTCATGATGGTCAGGTATCCCTGATACCTATTAGGTTTCTTACTTTCACGAAAGGTTCCTCGGGGTGCAGCATGTCCTTCATCATCAACTAGCCCCCTAAGCCATGAAGGCCTCTTCCTAGAAGAGGAAGGCTCATGTGGAGGAGGATCAATCGGATCCATGGGTTCTTCTACATCAAGCATTGATTCATCATCCTTTTCTTTCGGTTCCCTAGAGTGGGCTTCTTGAGAGCTCCTCAAAGTCAGAAGATTGTTCACCTTGCTGAGAGCCATATCTTCGTCAAAGGTGACATCATGACTAATTACGACTTCCCTTTGACCGGCAGTGAACTTTTCTTCAGGAGTCTTGGATCCCAATGCTTGATGAGGGCATCGATTTTGTACATATACGGCAGTGTTTGTAGTTTCAGCCCATAGAAACTTTGGAAGTCTTTGATCATGTAGCATGGCCTGGACAGCTTCCACAATCGTGTGGTTCTTCCTTCCCGCCACACCATTCTGCTTAGGAGTATGTGGTGTAGTAGTCTCCCTCTTAATGCAAGCCTCAGATATGCCTGAGTGAACCAACTGTAATATATTGGAGGTCTTTCTTTGGCTTGAGGGGAACGATCCCCTTTTGAGCTTTCCTTTGGCACATCCCGAACATACACCTTCTTTCTCTACTTGGAATTCGGGAATCCCTATTACCATCTGTCTTACATCGGGTAGAGCTTTGTAATGAAGGTGGGAAAACCTCCAATGCCAAAGTTCAGGCTGAAGAGTTGTGTCACAAGACATGACACTTAGCAGACTTCCATCGACCTGATATAAAGAATCAACACTAAACCCAAGAGTAAAGGCATCTTTAACATTATTTTTCCACATACATGTTATCGGGAAATCTAGTGTCTATGCAGAGCTGCTAGTCCCACTAAGGTTGGTAGCTACCTTAGAAACAAATAAACTAAAACCACTTTTGTTTTCCTTTATGAGAAGTAGATAAGAGGGGAAAGAAGGAGACCAACCTCTGTCTTGCGCTTGGTTCCTTGCTTGATTCCTCTCCCTTCTGATAGATCTTTGCCACTCGCTTCCTCGTCTACCCAGCTTCACTTGTAGAATCAAAGCAGCATAACACTATCCAAGAACATAGATCTACTATCATAAACAATATAGGACTAGATATATATTGACCACACAAATGCATATATCATCAATCATACAAGAATGTGGAGGAAAACTTGAATAGCTTTATTAATAATCAATAATAGCAAAGAGGATTACAACCAATTTTTCTGACCCAGCATCATCCTCTCAGCAAGAAAGCCCTTCTTCACCTCATGAAAAGCTTAGATCACCCAACACTATGATGTTACACCAAGAAACCAGCAGCACTTCCTTACAAGATACAAAATTCCAGCCTCTAGATCTCTGGGATGAGGGATCCATATATAGACGTTTACAAGGGGGGTGAGTCAGCTTTTGAGATTTGATTAGTGTCATCTCTCTGATAGTTCTTGATTCCACTTGGAGATTGATTATCTATTACTCATCCCTGAGCAAATGCAGAGAGGCAAGTGTCACAGGAGAAGTTTCTGGAAGATTCCATGATCCTCCACCTTGCAAATTGACCCTGCCATTTGTCCACTCTCGCCCATCGCACCCCATAGAAGGGCTTTTCAGTATGCATCGCACCTCCTGTGTGTATTTAGGTGGGATGCAGCGCACTTTGACCATGGAGCAGGTGAGATGGTCCAGTTTTGACCAGTTCTGAGTAGTTTTTCATGGAGAACTTCTGGGAGAAGATGTAATCAGTTGACCTTGTTCTTTCAGAGGTTGGAACAACACTTTTAGGGACTTAGAAGCCCTTGGTTTATGGGCATTTATGATTGGGGTTGCAGTGCCCAAAAATTTCTATAACAGTTGCCCCCTAAAGCATGAGGTTGTTAATCTGTTGATGTCAGGTGAAATGCTTTATCATGAGGATCTGAAGTTTTTTCGAGCTGGAAGGCGACCTGTAATAAGATACAATACAATACATTATCTTCATAATATTTTCATGATCTAGCTGAGGCGGGCATTCCCATGCTCAGCGTTATAAATTCATTTTCATGTACATAAGACAGACAATCGTTTGAGTGCAGACTGATGATTCTGGTAGAGCCATCATCCTTTGGATTGGATGATTATCTGTGTAGTAATGATGTACATTTGATGTCTTTATTTTCCTGAATATATATCGCAGCCCGGATGGATGAAACTAGATCCGGGGTCTTCAATCTCATTCGATCTTCATTCAAATTACAAGTCGATCCATGTGAGAGATGTTCTGGAGTTGAACATGGAAAGACATCGCCTGATTACCAGCCAATGATGTAAGCTATTAATAGGCGCGAGAGAAATCACCGATAATGATGATGACCCTCAAGGTACTACAGTACAATTTATGTGGTGTGAATAAGGGACTTGGCGTCGAACACCACGCAAAATCTTTCGGTCGAAGGACATTGATGTAAACCTGTCGCCGGAAGTGAGAAACTTTCCATTGAGGCATGCAAGCTTCAAAGTATGAAAAGGGTTGTTCCTAGATCGACTTCCTGGATAATGAGCTGATGTCGACAAGAAGCAATCTGTCATAGGAAGGCCTTAGTGAATCCCACATCAATGACATGGAATGGAGCAAATGATTTTAATGGAGGTGAAAACGATCTGATGATATAAGGTTCAGGGTGGCGGTCATGAAAGGATGGAGTGTAAATGTATTGCAGTGGATGAGACACAGGTGAATTCTCTGAGCGACTTCTCTTGAACATATTGGTGACACTGAAATGATGGATTGGTAGCGTTAACGCAAAATATGGATGGTGTGATGGACCCATGGTGATATGACCAGTGAACGGAACAACCCAACCCAACTCGGATGCGGAGTGAAAGTGTCATGTTCAAGAGCGACTTGCTACCAATAAAGTTTCTTCAAGTTTTCTTCCCAATTTTTCCCCAGTCATTGCTGACCAGTACCTCTTTATTTTTGTCAAGCTTGAGGAGGATAACATATGCTTGTTCTATAATTTTCCCTTCGGGCAAACCCATCACTATGTTTTAACGAGCCTAGCGATAGTGAAACTCGTTCTTGTCTGGATGGACAAGTTTGTCGCTATTGAGTTTTAACGAGTTTAACGACAAAGATAACTCGGTCCTTTTCAATTTTAGAGAGTCTGAAAAAGGGACGTAAAGAAAACTCCAATAATGCTTTTTCATCATATAATCCCTTGAGTCCGAAAAAGTATAAAACAGTACAAAAGGGATGAATTTTTGGTACTTTTAACGAGCCGAACAAAACAAGCGGTCGATCTTTTTGTGTAATAATCCCTCAAGTCCAAAAAGATTAAAATATAAAGGAGGGATAGCACTTCCGGTCACTTTAACAAGATGGAGAGGCCAATTGCTCGGCAATCTTTTCATATTTTACGAGTCAGATGAAAAGAGCTTAAAGGAGACTCGTTGTTCGAGGAACGAGTGATAAATTCAGGTAGCAGCTATTCCAGGTAAGGTTTGGAATTTTCCAATCACAACAGTGTCACAAGGATGGCTAACAGGATAACTCTTCGCAGTTGTTCCTCAAAAAGGGTAAACAATCAAATGGAGGTGAATGATCAGCCAATACAGAGTGGAGGTGATGATGAGAACATGACCAAGGCTTCAAAGGCTGATGATAATACATTCACGATGGTTATTTACCGGAAAATGGTTCATTTTTTAATGAGCTTAAACTCTGGGGGAACATTTGCTCATTGCTTATGTTTATTTTTTAACGAGCTTGAATTCCGTGTTAAAACTGCTCGATCCAGTCGTATAATAAGGATGTCTCATATAATTGGCATTTTTTCAAAGCTTTGCCCCGCATCCTTTCTTTATGCAAGTTAGGAAACGACCAATCCTACGAGTTTAAAGGGTTAGAGGACCTACAAATTTAAAAAAATAAATGGTCGCTCTTCGCTTGCACGCCAAAAGGTTCGCATGCCCCCAGGTATAGCGAAAAATTTCCAGGTTACCAAAGATTGTTCTATCCATACTTTAGGCAAAACACTTCCTCGGCGATGTCTACCGAAATAAACAAAGGTGAGTGGCGCAACTGGCTCCACTCACATAACTTTGACGAAGGAATCTTATTCTAGTCTAATTTCATAAACTAGTCATATATCCTTCACGGAAACCTACCCTATACCCAAGGTTTTCCTGTCGAAACAGGCCAAGGTGCATGCCCCCTGGGTTTTAGCCATGTCCTCCGAATCACTTGAGCTCATCAGGTGGACGGACTGGGGATTGATGAGACATTCCTTGTGTGAAAAGACCATTCAAGGATGGTATTTGACTATTTGCGATGTGTGAACCGGGGAATGAAAGCTGGTCTACGAACTTGACCACTCTTCCTTCATGCGGAAAACACATTACTCTAAAGAGTGAGGAGACAATGGCTCCCATGCAATAAATATAGTCACGTCCAAGGAGTAGATTATAATCCAAGGGTCCTTGGACTACCATTATGTTCATGTGAATGATTTTCCTTCTCAATGTTATCGGCACATTGGAAAGAATCCCTAACGGTCGACTGGTTCCTTTGTCAAAACCTGTTAGATTTCTCATTTCAGGCAAAAGTGATGGCAAACCAAGCGCTTTCCAAGCCGTTGAGGAAAGGATACTCACAGAAGCCCCTTCATCTATGATGGTACCGGCCATGACCATTCTATATATTTGAGCAATGATTCGAAATGGTACACTAGCCAGTAAGCGGGGTCTGCCTAGTAGATTCCAATCGAAGGAAACAACTAGGTTGCTTGGAGGTGGGACCAAATAGACGGTCGGATACGACTCTGAAGAACTTCCTTCTTGCGGTAAAGGAACGGGTAGATTGCCCCCATGTTCATCGGAGTCTGTGCTTACGAAGAGAATTTGGACGGTGTCGTTCTTGTTCTCTCCGGTGACTGTATCATCTAAAGATGGATCCTCTGAAGGCAAGACCGGGTCAACTGCCGCCTCGACCTTTTGACTTTTGTCTGGTGTGGATTCATATGGTTTATCTTCAATGATAGACACTTTGGCCGACCACAATGGCTTGTCAGCCGGATTTTCAACTAGTGACGGACTCGGCAAGAGTTTCTTATATCCAGGAGGAAGTCGTAACGGTGAAACCGGACGGTCGTCCAAAACTCTTTTAGCCTCATCTAAGAAGGGACAATGGTGGACGGCGTGATTGCCTTCACACAGTTTACAAGGAAATTTACATTTTCCTTTTTGTCTAGGTGCTTCACTTTCACTAGTTGACGGTGTATTTTCAACATGATCATCAGAGGTTGATGACACCGGATTGTGCAAACGAGGAGACCAGTCCCTTAAGATCCGAGGGATGCAAGGACAATCTCGATGATAGTGGTCTCCTTTGCAAATGACACATGGCGATTTAGGCCTGGACGGTGCAGTGTGTGGATTTTCGCTAGACGATGCCTGGTCGCCCCTTTTCGCCTTTGGCTCCTTCTTCTTCTTCTCTTTCTTCTTCTTCTCCTTCTTCTTCTCAGTTACTTGATTTTTGGCTTTACCAGCTTTATCAAGCGAAGAGGAAGGAGGAGAGGGAGAACTGGACGAAGTAGAAGGTTGGGGGGTAACTTTGGCATCATTTAGTTGCTGACTTGATTGTTCAGGAATCACGGTGTTCTGAACGACGAAGGTCGAGAAGATCCATACAGGCAAGCCGATTGTCAATCCTGGAAGCGACAATGTGGCCATGTGGGATGCACCAACATCTCCCCAAGAGGAGAAAGGACTAGGATTTCCTCGAATGGGAAATCCTTGGTTGGTGGACTCCATTTTTCTCAACCTAAGACCAACGTAGGAAAGGTGATGTTTATTCCGATTAAAATAAATTTTAGACACTTTGACACAACTTGTTTTTTCAATTTTTAAGAGTCGAGAAAAAACAAAAGATGACTCTAATCACCTTCGATTTTTAATGAGCCTGAAGTGACAAGTGCTCAGATGGACCTTTTCCTTTAAGGATTCTGAAAAGGAATGAAAGAGACTGCTCTGGAAATCTAGACAGAGGGATTACCAAATCGCAAAACTGCAAAATACTTTTTACGGTACACGAGTCAATCTTCTCGAATGTTGTGTTCAGTGCATTGTGATCGATAGGGCGGCAAACACGGCTTCCTAAGGATAAAGGATAAAGCCTATTGTGGTCTCCCAATATATTCTCGACGGTACGTGGGAGCACAAGTCCGTACTGGCACTTATCGTCTCGAAGTGGAGGAATCACCCAACCAGCAATGAAAACAACAGTTACCAGGCTTTACGACGCCGGAATACGTCTCTAGCCTAGACTTCTAAATGTTGTGCATTAGGTTCCAAAGCGTTTTTAGATTCATTAAATTTATTTTACAGTTGATCTTGCTTAAGAAATTTGCCTTTCAGGTTCACCGCGTGATGTAGATATACAATTCCTAAAATGAAATCTAAGATGATAAACAATCATTTAATCTTCTTTTTTACTCCGAAAATCCTAGCTACTAAGGAAAGAGAGACGATATTCTTTCAACATAGAGCAGAGAGCACACACTATATGCACTGTCATAAATCAAACCAACAAATAGTCTAAATGCAAATGCACATGCATGTATTTTTTTCAGCCTTCTTAATGTGTGAATGATAAAAGAAAGCTAAGCACAAATCTGAATTATTTTTCAAAGCGACATTACTAACAAATTTCTTTTCAAGACAAAATGAAGGCAATGACAACACTTTGCGATTTGGAATTGAAAACTTGCTTTCGACACTTGAAAAACTACTAATTCAAATAAAATACAAGAGTAACAGTGTAATCGACTATCAAGAACAATCGGATTCTCTTCTATGACTGAAAACAACACTTGCGACACTTTCAAATCAAGAAACGACAGTTCAATTACGCTACTTCTTTGTAAAAGAGAACTGAAAATGGCTCAAAATACATAAAAACATTTACAGTTCTTTGCACAATGGAGGCAGAATAATGGCAAGGAAGGGGGTTACAACAAAGGTATACTGACTACAGACAGCAAAATTCCTAAATAGAGCTAAAAAGAGTGAACACAGAAACCAAAATCTAATAGCAGAAGAGGTCTTGTCTGATCAGCGCACCTGTAACACAGGGAAAGTGAGATGCAGCGCACCTACTACACACGGGAAGTGCGATGCATCCAGATTCCAAAGAAGAGACAGTGCGATGGTCCAGGGACGAGACTTCAACTGGGTTCCGGGTCACATTTTTCAGCTCAGTTCAGGGATTTAGGCCGAGCAAGTGGTAATCAGTAAATAAATCACAAGGGTAGATCTAAGGAGGTTACTAGAGCCACCACAAGGGCAATTAGAGAGCTTGTAAATCGATTGTTTAGTTCATAAACAAAACCTGGAGATAGACTGAAGCAGCATTGATCTACTTTGCACTTGCATAGCAAATGCAGTTCGAAGGCTAGCTGGCTTGAATTCAGGCTCCGTCTGTAAGTTTATAAAGTAAACAAATATAGACAAACAAACAATCTATTCACTCCCTAGCGGAGTCGCCATTTTGTTATCGGGAAATCTAGTGTCTATGCAGAGCTGCTAGTCCCACTAAGGCTGGTAGCTACCTTAGAAACAAACAAACTAAAACCACTTTCATTTTCCTTTATGAGAAGTAGATAAGAGGGGAAAGAAGGAGACCAACCTCTGTCTTGTGCTTGGTTCCTTGCTTGATTCCTCTCCCTTCTGATAGATCTTTGCCACTCGCTTCCTCATCTACCCAGCTTCAAAGAGCACCTGTAGAATCAAAGCAGCATAACACTATCCAAGAACATAGATCTACTATCATAAACAATATAGGACCAGATATATATTGACCACACAAATGCATATATCATCAATCATACAAGAATGTGGAGGAAAACTTGAATAGCTTTATTAATAATCAAGAATAGCAAAGACGATTACAACCAATTGTTCTGACCCAGCATCATCCTCTCAGTAAGAAAGCCCTTCTTCACCTCATGAAAAGCTTAGATCACCCAACACTATGATGTTACACCAAGAAACCAGCAGCACTTCCTTACAAGATACAAAATTCCAGCCTCTGGATCTCTGGGATGAGGGATCCATATATAGATGTTTGCAAGGGGGGTGAGTCAGCTTTTGAGATTTGATTAGTGTCCTCTCTCTGATAGTTCTTGATTCCACTTGGAGATTGATGATCTCTTACTCATCCCTGGGCGAATGCAGAGAGGCAAGTGTCACAGGAGAAGTTTTTGGAAGATTCCATGATCCTCCACCTTGCAGATTGACCCTGCCATTTGTCCACTCTCGCCCATCGCACCCCATAGAAGGGCTTTTCAGTATGCATCGCACCTCCCATGTGTATTTAGGTGGGATGCAGCGTACTTTGACCATGGAGCAGGTGAGATGGTCCAGTTTTGACCAGTTCTGAGTAGTTTTTCATGGAGAACTTCTGGGAGAAGATGTAATCAGTTGACCTTGTTCTTTTAGAGGTTGGAACAACACTTTTAGGGACTTAAGAGCCCTTAGTTTATGGACATTTATGATTGGGGTTGCAGTGCCCAAAAATGTCTATAACAATACATACCTTGCCATTGCTGAAGGTTACCTTGTAGCCTTTGTCTTCCATTGCCGAGATGGAAACTAGGTTCTTTTTTAGGTCAGGTGCATTTAATACATCCTGGACTTTCTAGCCTTCTTGAATGGTTGTCCTCTTCCTCGATCCCTAGCTCTCCTCTTACCTTTGCTGTTGAATTTGTCATTCCTTTTATTTGCCATCAGATGGATTTTGATCATCGTCCCGGTGTGAGCCCTTTCTATCAGGGCACTCCCTTGCATAGTGACCTGCTTTATCGTAGATGTAACATCGTCCTTTTCTTCCACCCTTAGGTCCAGCCTTTCTTTTCGATTAAGACCCAGAATTATTTCTTTTCTTAGCATGAGAAGAAAAGGCAGCAGGAGGACCTTTAGGCATGGACATTTCTTGCTCTTCTTCCCTTGTTTCTTCTTGAATGCATCTAGCCATTAATTCCTCGAAACCAGGAATTACATTATTGTTCAGAAGAGTAGTCCTAAACATGTACCATTCGGATGGTAATCCTCCAAGAGTCGTGAGTGCCATTTCCCTGTCAGTAATAGTCTCCCCAATAGATAGGAGATCGTTCTTGATCTCGGTGATTCTTAAGAAGTATGCTTGCATACTCTCATCTTTACCCTTCTTGATTTCCCTCAACTTATTTCTAAGAAACAAAACTTGATTTGCATCATTAACTTTAAATAAACTCACCAGTCTATCGTAGATTTCCTTGGAGGTGTCTAGTTCAGAGATGTAGGCCACCAAGCGCTTGTCGATAGAGTCCCGGATGATCTTCTTCACTTTAATTTCTTCGTTCTTCCATTTGTTCCTGGTAGTAGGAGGTGCATTTGATGGAGGCTCAACAATATTGCCTCTCACATGATCCAACACTCCTTGATCCTCAAGGGTTAGATCGATATACATATTCCATCTGTGATAGTCAGCTTTCTCACTGAGCTTGTCTTCGGCAGGAAAGAGTGTTGAGGACCCCATCATTCTTTTAGGATAGCCTTGCCAATCTTTTCTTTGGTGATTGCTCTTGCTCTTGCTCAGGCTTTGTCTTCACCTCAACTCTGATACCATGTTAATTTATGGTATGTTCTATGCTTATAATAGTTTACTTCTTTTTCTTATTATATTCCACAAATTAGCAATTACATGTACATAAAGTAAAGTGCAGATAGAACATTAAACGATCGACAGAAAACAAGCCAAGACAAGAGACACAAGATGTGGTGGCTAGCCAGGGACAAACCCCACAATGTGTGGGGAAACCTTTTGATCAAATCTTCTTTTATCTTCAATAATTCAGCAGAGAAAAATAGTACAATAAATATGATTCATATCAGCAGTAGCAAACCCTAGATCAGCAGCATCAGCATTAGCGGCTTCATTATCAAACTAGGGCAGACGATATCTCACAAACTGACCATTGGATTGACTTCATTCCACCACCAAAAGTTGTGGCCACGCAGGTCAATATTTACTTCTGTAGTTGTAGCTTCAGTTTCAACAGTTTCTGGCTTCAAACTAGGGCAGTCGATATTTTGCAAACCGTTCATCGGATTGACTTCATTCCACTACCAAAAGTTGCAGCTTTCAGAGGAGGTTTAGATGAACCTATATCGTAGTTCCAAAGAGGATATATTCTAGGCCACGCAGGTCAATCTTTGCTTCTGCAGTTGCAGCTTCAGTTTCAGCAGTTTCCGGCTTCAAATTAGGGCAGTCGATATCTCGCAAACCGTTCGTCGGATTGACTTCATTCCACCACCAAAAGTTGCGGCTTTCAGAGGAGGTTCAGATGAACCTATAGTGCAGTTCAAAAGAGGAGATCTTTTAGGCCACGCAGGTCAATCTTTGGATCTGCAGTTGCAGCTTCAGGTTCAACAGCTTCCGACTTCACATGTGTGAGAGAGAGACCCATTTCTGCGCAGTAGAGAAGAGACTCATTTCTGCACAGTAGAGAGAGAGAGAGATGTGATGAGAAGAGTGAGTGAAAATGAGGAAAATTCCTCTTATATTTATACACAACGTTGATGTTTGAATACATGCCACTGTTGGGCTTCTAAGCCTACATGAGTTGTAGGTCGGCTTGATAATAATTCCATAATCAAAATAAATTCATATCTCCATGAATACTTATCAGAATCGGATGATCTTTATATCAATCCTACACCTCTCCATGAAAGGAATCTAATAAGAATATTATTAGCCATGAATAAGATAACCTACAAGAATTTTTGCCCTGGTTTCCAATTTTAACACAGGTCTTTGGGCCAGAGGAGTGAAATGGTTTGAATCAAGGTGAGAGAGCAATCAAGAATTCTCAGACCAGGACTTAAACAAGGAACAGAGGGTAATCAAAAACAAAGGGAAATTAAGAATCCTTTGCTATAGATTATAAAGGGAAAACCTAAACTAAGGAGCAATTAAGAATTCCTTAACTTAGATATCAGTAGAAAACATTTATATGCCTAACTGTTAAAACAAAGTGTAATTAAACAAATTCTAGGATAATACTCCGGTTATAACATTCAGATTCAGATATACATTGTGGAAAAGCTTTAAGAAATAAAACAAAAACGTGAGAAAATACTTACCTGCACTTCGCTCAACA
The DNA here is from genome assembly GCA_031772625.1 of Pinus tabuliformis. NCBI lineage: Eukaryota > Viridiplantae > Streptophyta > Pinopsida > Pinales > Pinaceae > Pinus > Pinus tabuliformis. The sequence goes on from CM062804.1 coordinate 1,589,443,810, forward strand.
CATGAATCTTGTGAAATATCTTATCTTTATTCATCAATCCAGCTTGTTGGTCCAGTCAGTGATACAATAGCTTTATAGCCTTTTGATCAAGAAGTCTATAGAAATGTATAAGAATCCACACTACATACTTCGAATTGTGAAGTATTTATACAAAAATTGTTACAAAATATCTCAAACTAACTTGAGATTTAATCTAGGAAATACAAATATCTTCTTGCAAGAAGATAGAGACAGCTATTGAACTACTTTCATGCTATCCTTTTTATTGTGGTGTTGTTGGCCTTTATAGTTTGGTTTGTAGCCCTTTATGCTCTTTGTTGTTTGAACTTTCACACTGGAAGTTGCATTCACTTTTGGCTTTCATCTGATATACTTTGACACTGATACTCTTTAATCATGCTAACCTACCTTTACCTTTTACCCTGCTAATGGTACATTAACCTTTTTACTACATTTTACTATAGTAAATCAGTCAATTTTTCCCATAATTCAGCATCAGGTAACTTGATTTTCAACATCCTCCTATATATCTCATCTGCCTCAGTGTACTTAGCAAAAGTAGGCCTAATGATGAATAGGTGTTTCACCTCATGCTAGAGGAAAAACAAGTTTTCAAATGTCTGGTAAAGAACTTTACCTATTGGCAATGCCTTTATCGATGATGTACTAGCTTGTTCTTTAGCTAGCTTTCTGATTTTGTTGTCATAATCATGTTGTGTCATGAGCTTGTCATTTATGACCAAGGGACTAGGTAACCCTTTCTCTCTCAAAATTTGAAACTTGGCCATAAATCTATCAACTGCTACCTGCATATTTTGACACTTGTCCTCCAAGTTTAACATTAAGGTTCTCTTGGAAAGGACCTTTCTTACCTCGAAAATTGTTTCTGTCGTATCCTCTATATCCAATTCCTGAAGTTCATACTTGTTTTTACCGTTGAGGAAGTGGATAAGTCTGATAACATCTTCAGGCATGTCTCCTATTTCTTCCTTTACTTTTTAGATAGCTTCTGTAGCTATCTTTATCAGGTCTATCTGTTCAAAAATCACTTGAATAGATGGCCAAATATCATTGACAGAGTCAATGATATTGGCCCATAATAGTTCCTTGGCTTGCCCAAGGGGTTCCTTTGGTGTTAGATATTTCTCCATGGCCTTTAATCTTTCATTCATTCTCGCAGCTTTCTGCACTTCTTCCTTGTGCATGATCTTGGCAAGCTTGATATATGTTTCCAAGCTTGTCACCTTTTCTTTCAGTTTGTTCATTTCTGTAGCCTGAACAAACATTTCCTCTATGGCTCTGACCAACTTTGCTGCTTCTTCCAATGATGCACCTGATGCTGATGTAGACTCTGTTGAAACTAGTTGTGATGTAGGCACAGGAGCTGTGGGAGCCCATGAGGATGTCAACGTTGAAGGGACTTCTGTTGAGATTGTTGGGATGACATTTGCATATGTAGTGGCAATATCGCTTTGCTTTAATTGGATTAAAGTGTCCAATTCTTTCTCTGTCTCCTTTAACTATTCATTAAGTTTTAGGACCAAGTCCATCAACTCTTCATGTCTGGTTTGGCTCTCTAAGACCTCCTATGTTTAGGGATGTTGTAGCTAAGGTATCTTCAAATTTTTTTTCAGTGCAGCAATGTCATCATTTTTCTTCTTTATTAGTTGTTCATTGGCTTTGATATCCTTGGGATCATCTCCCAATTCAATCACTAAGTCTTCCAAAGACTTGATCCTAGTATCCTTGGCCAATGAGGAGGCCTTCTCTAATTGATATTGAGTTGAGATATTTCTCAATGAATTCTGCAGTTGATGGGCAGCTATGGATTTACCTGTGAGGGTGGAGTAAATCATTTCTCCAGCCCATTTATGAAACTCAATTTGGTCCATGGGATGAATATCCCTTGCCATTACTTCAAAATTAATTCTCTTGTAATCTACTGATGTCCTTGGCTGTTGTGTAGTTGGTTTTATGAAGGACATCTGTAATTTTCCCTCCTTGATGTCAAAAGATGACATCAACCTTGTTTGATTAGTAGGTGTGAGTTTGAAATAATGAGCATAAGTTTAGGCCTTTAGTTTCTCATTTCTCATCTTGATCTGTTTATATCTATCTTTTATCCTTATCCTTATCAACAAGCCTACTGAATGAGGATACTTCTACACTTAGCTGCCTTTCCAAAATCTGGGTCTGTGATATGGATGGCCCTTGTGTTTCCTCAGATGGAGTTGTGCCTTTACTTCTGTCCAGCTCAATATCAGTTATTTCTACTGAGCCTTCTCTGTCTTCCTGCTCTGAAACAGGATTTAGCTTAGGTCTTTTGCTCTGACTGGTCTCATATTGTATATTTGATGTGCCCAATCCTGAACTTGAGGGTTCCTACCTAGTCCTTTTGGGGTTATTTTTCTCATTCTGAGGAGTCTGTGTGATAGGAAGGGTGCTCATGGTTGGCTCTTGTTGTTCAGGTACCTGTAGAAACCAGCTCTCATCAAACTATCTTTCTAAGTCACATAAGGCATTCTCCACATCTACCTTAGTATTGTCTCTGTCCACAAGAGTATTTTCCACCCACTCAAATTGATTAGCATATCTTTCTATCTCTAGTATGGGGTGGTGAATATAAGGTCTCAACTTGACCTTCTTTCTCAATCTGGTCATAAATTCTTGAGGGTCATACCTCCACATGAAACTCTTTTGGAACTTCATTTGCTGCAAAATTTGGTCTGCCTCCTCCCCTGCCTCTCTAGAATTGCAGGTGAAGGGGCATAACTAGTTTTTTACTTTGAATTGTGATATTTTCTTGGCCGAGACAAAATTTATCTCATCAAAGTTCATTATTTTTCTATATTACTCTAGAGAAAATAACCTCATGAGGAGGTATCAAGGTAGTTTATATGGTCCAAGCTGGAAACCATAAATTCTTATCTCTATGTGGTTTTGGTAAAGATACCAATCTCCCACTTTGCTTTGTTTAGACAACCGAAGGACCCTTTTGATCTCTGGACTTATCCTGGGTAGAGGGCTTCCTGTCAGCATAGTCATGACTGGATGAACAAAAGAATCTATGAAATCTGAATAGGTATATGGCGACTCAAACTTATGGAACAATGGGGTCCAAAAAATGACAGACCTGGGTTGGCCTTTGGTATCCAGCTTCTAGAGGGGAAAAGGAAATCTGTCTGGATGATAATATAAAAACATATGGTATAGAACATATGAGTATTTAAATACTCTCTCATTATGCATCCTGGTGAACTGTTCATGCATTCTCTTAGCTATGAACTCAACATAATTGTACAAAACAGCAAGAGGTTGTCTTGGGGTATAAATTGACATGAAGGCCAGGACAAGTTCATCAACAAATTCATCATTGGAGCAACCAAGAACACATGATATCATGGTGATGATTTATTTTCCCCTTTCATAGAACATGACAGAAACATATGGGAGGTTTTTAGAATGTGCTGCTCTTCAACAATGAAATCTTAGAACAATTGGGCTAGTCTAGAGGGACTTAACTTGGAATATTGGTCTAACAAATCTCCAATTGAGAGTGGGGTTAGGCTCAGTCCTAGTTGGAGTTGCAGCATTTCGTTTATGGAATCAGCTGTAATGGTGAATAGAATCTTTTGGCCAGGGAACATAATAGCTCCCAGGCTGGGAATGTAACAGGAATGGCACTAGTGGACAATTCTAGGGAAAACATGTACCTCTGGACTCCCAAAGGCCAATATCATCAGCATGGTTGAGGTATCTGTCTCTACTTGGACAATTGATTTTAAGCAGGAGGTTTTGGCTAGATGTATCCTTAATTTGGAAATCCCTGTCAGCCAAGGGAAGGTGGTCGAGGTCCAAATGGGGAGTTGTGACAATTCTAACATCCAAGGCAATAGGGGAAGCCATAATTTAGTTCTTGTGGATTTAAATTTGACTTTACGGGTTTATTCAGAATTTTTTCATGGCAACTGGGATTTTTCATAGGGTTTGGTCGCGGGTTTTCAAATTTAAAGTATTTTTCAATTAATTTTGCTTGATGAAAATACTTCACAGGCTAAAAGTTTTACAAATTTGAAAGGGTGAGTGGTAATTCACAGTGAAATACATGGAATTGGGTGAGTTATTTGCAAATTTGGAGGCAGCTGCAGAGGTTCGAATGGATCTGGTACGAACTGAGAGGTTGAATGGGGTATCTGCAACTTCCTTCAGGAGTGAATTCGGAGTTCAAATGGTCAATTTGGCGTTTGCAGGAATCACACTGGTTCGCAAATAAAAAGAGTGCAAAGAGGTCAAAATGGGATTCTCGGCATTTTTATGGAGCAACGATTATTTTTGGCGGAAAATTTTATGAATGAACAGCAAGTGGTTTTGCGAGTTGAGTGGGGGGGTGGTTTCCTAGGCCATCGCACCACTTATGGAGGTTGGGCGGTATTTCGGAGGGGTCAACCAATCTACTCCAGAGCGTGACACGTAGCAAAGGAGGGGTTGGGAAAAACTGCTTTATCGGGCGGGTAACAGTCGACCGTTGGGTGAAGCCGATATGGCTGTGGACCGTCGAATGAGGGCATGGTTGGTGGCAAACTTGTGCAAAGGAAATGAACAGGAGTTTAGTGGGGGCCCAGGGGCCTTAATCACGGCGATTTGTGATTAACGTGGGGTTAATCACGAGGTTAGGGGATCGGGTGGGGTTTAAATGATGGGTTTTATTTATTTTGTCGGGATAAGGGGTAAACATATAGTTTTTATTAAAACTAAGGGTCTGGGGTATTTGGGATTTAATTAATATACGGGAAAAAGTATTTTGGGATTTATATAATTAAGTTAAAAATTAATATGAAAAGTGATGAGCGGAGTGACTATATCCTTAGCATAATGTAAAATATGCGCATTTTATTTCATACATTTGGCACTTAGGATAAAGTACTTTTTGTGGGTTTTTGGAATGAAAAGGGCTTTAACATGGAGTTGTTTTTACTTTTCCTAGGAAAAAGAGTTTTAACCTTAGGAAAAGGGGTTTTATTAGGGAAATGAGGGGGGGAATGGATTTTATGAAGGGGATTCTAGCACTTGATGTTCATAAGTCATTAAGCCAAGGGTCTGGTCCCTCCAAAATTCATAGAAATGCTCTGAGCCTCTTTGACTTGAAGGATTTAAAGTGATGGAGCATACTTGTGGGTAGGAAATTAGTAAGGGAAACATGAATGAGGGAAAGTTAACCATATTAACTTGCAAACCTTTGGTTTCGCTTCCATAATTGATAATATATATTGAAATATGAGTCTAAACATGATGCATGCATTTTGATCCAATTAACTTTATACTTCAGCAACCTTTCTTCTACTTACCCATTTACCCAATCTAACATTTTTTTCTTCATTTATTTGGGTGCATTTAGGCTAGCAAACCCTTATTCTGTCTTTTCTTTAATAAAACAAACTATATATTTCTAACCTTATATCATCCAAGGGCTCAGATTAAACTGATGAGCTCCTTTTATTTTCTCTACCTATCTAATGATCTGCCAAGATTAAACTATTTGGTCGGATTTTATTCTCTAACTATAAACATAAAATTCAAAGCATGATACAATCAAGATTAAACAGTTTGATTACCATGGATTGTGGCATGAATAACAAGTTGCACACAATCATTATTATGCATAAAAGTAAATAGTAGTGGCATTTAGACTTTCTCACTTTCATGGTTTCTTTTTGTTTTTTGGGGTTCATATATTTTCATTTTTTTACTTTTTTTCATTCTTTTTGTCCTTTGATTTTCTTCTAGGACATACCCTCTTTACATTTTTAAATTTTTTAATATGGAAAACATTTGCTGAAAGCAAAGGTATGTACAATATTACAAGGCTTAACCTTAGTCATTCAAAATTATGACTCCTATTGGTATATGAACCTAACAGAATCAAAGGAATACAAGTCTTTATAAGGTCTTGTAATATCATGTCCTAATTTCTCCATAATAGCTTTGGGCATTGAATTGTGGGATGCACCTTAATCTAGCATAGCATTATGGAGAATATTGTCATGAATATTCAAGCTAACATAGAATGGAGGAACTCCTCCTTCCTCTATTTTTCCCTCAACTTCCTGTCCAATTAAGAGTTCAGGTTGGTCATCATTCAGATTTACAGAGTTGGTGTTTTCCCCTATGTTTAAGGCTTTCATTACTTGGGGTATGTACATGTTTTTGTTCATTAACTCTATGAGAGGAATAGGGATTTTCAATTTAGCTAATTCATTCTCAATGTTGAACGATGTTTGAATCTTACTTAAGTTAGGAAGTTTAGATTGATCTGTGATTTGTTTATTCATAGACTCTTTTTGTTGACTGGTGGTTGGGACATCTGTTTGAGTAGTTTTAGAAACATTGTCAACAACCTTTTTGACAGGGATTTCTACTTTTTTCTTACCAAAATTATCCACAATTTTCTTAGGAAGACTATCTGTGGTTTTCCTAAGTTCATTTTTAGATGACTTTTTAGCAGGATTTTCTAAGTTTTTGGTGTTGAGAGTGTCTGGATTCTTTTTTCTCCTAAGGTTGTACTACCTATGGACTTCCATTATAGCATTTTCAAACCCTTGTTTATATTCATCTGACTCTTCGGAATCTAATTCAGTTTGGGCTAGGAGAAAAAGTTCCCGCTCCTCTTGAGTGAGGAAAATTGCTTCATCATCGCTTATCCCCATCAAATTTATTTGATTATCATCCAAATATTCAACAATATTCCCCTCATCATCTGCGTAATTTTCCTGAAAAGCAGCTGAACCTGTTGGTTTGGACCCTTTTGTTCTCTTTGTTTAATTTGGGGAACATTCCTTCTAAAGTTTTGGTTTCTATTTTGAGGGGGATTTTGGTTCTCTCTTACTTGAGTTGGGTCATTGATGTTTACTCTTTGCATCATCCAATTCACTACTCTCACTAAGTTATCAATTTTATGATCAATAGCAAAAGTAGAAGGTTCTTTTATGGTGACTATGCGTTCAGACTTTAGTTTGGCCTTCTTGGTTAGGATGTTAGCTTCAACTTTAATAGCATTTGCTTGCATTTCTTCCAAATTTGTTGGGACTCCCTCTCTCAGTTGATATTCCATGTCTACATCGAAACCATCTGGAAAATCAATCAAAGCTAGGCCATGGGAGGGCTTGATGTCTTGTGGAATGGCATTGTAAACAGTGTTAAACCGTTCATAGTATTCTTCCACACTTTCATTTGGTTTTCTTTTCAACCTTTTATATTCATTTAGGAGTTGAAGTGGATTTTTCTTGATCTCCCATCTAGCTAAAAAGGTTTGTTGGAAAGCATCAAGGTTGGCTATACTTCCTGCAGGTAAACCCCTAAACTATTTCTTGACACCACCTCCTAAACTCTGAGCAAACAATCTCATTTTAACATTAGATTCATCTACTTCTTGGAGGTCAAACACATCATTCATCCTATACATATTCTGTTGATCAGTATAAGCATGAGTGTTATCAAAGGTCGCAATTTTAGATTGGTAATCTCCAGGCATAGCATTTAGCTGGCTTGGTAACACCTAAGGTGCATACCTACCAGCCATAACTGTTCTAGAAGATTGACTTGAAGATGACCTAATGGAGGTGTAGTTTTCATAACTACAGGGATAGTGGGAATAACAGTTTGAGAGATCACATGTGAGGAAGTTGAAACTATAGAATGAGTAGGGTTGGGAGGTTGTAGATGAACATACTGGGAAGACTGACTAGACAAAGAGGTTACTGCAACTGTTAAAGTAGAAAATTCAACCGATTGTTGAATAAAAGCTTCTTCAATAGCTTGGTCCAACACTGAAACTAGACCTTGTAATTTGTCAAATTGTTGTAAGGATTCTAGATCAGGATCTACTTCAAAATGTTGGGTCTGGGGTATGTATGGTTGCAGTATGGCTTTATCAATGACAGTTTGGTCTACAAAAGCCTCATACTTTGATCTAAACAAACTATGCTAGAAAGGAAAATCAAACTCTATATCTTGTATAGTTTCAAATTTCTCTGGGAGTGAATTAGACCTTGACAAAGGAATATTCTCAGGAAGAGAATTGAATCTAGACAATGGGCTATTACTACCTTGACTCTCTACAAAAAAAAAATTCTCACTAACTTCTTAGGGTTATCTATGAATTTAGTAGGGTTGGGGTCACGGTGAGATCTAGTGAAAATTATTTTGGGAGCCAGGTCTATTAAAAATCATCACACAAATAAAAATCAAATCAATGACACTATAGAATATTTACAAAATAACAACCTCAAATCATGTATTTCATAATGATATATAAGTATGGATTTATAGAAATACTGATTATATACCAAGGACTAATAATGTTTTAGATTAAGAAGTATTATTCCCCAGTATGGTCGCCACTATGTTGTTGTTATGTATTTTTGAGGTTGAGGGAGTAAACACATTAGATAGCATCAAAACCACTTTGGAAGATGGGATCTAGCCCTTCCAGCTTTAGAGACTGATCTCTCTATTTAATTTAGCTTTGTTTTAGTGTAAGTTTTAGGCTATCTATGATTATACTTGTTTGTTCTGTTTGAAAGGTTTGGTTGATTTGAGTGTTATAATTCCATTGGGCTACGGAGTCTATAAACTAAAATGGAGTTTTGCAGCAATTTTTAGAGGAGTTATCACAGGGAAACCTAGGTTGCACTAACTAGATATTTTCAGAAATTAAATGAATTTTTGGAATAGTAGAAGTGAAAGGTTCAGTAGAAACCAAGGAGAAATTAAGAATTCCTTGATCTAACTTTAGTGGAAAACATTGAAATTATCAACAACCAAAATAGGGAGCTCTGAGTAACAAATCCTATTTATCACAGTTTTTCTTGATTAATTCAAACATTCAGAATAACATAGAAAGGAAAAACAATGTTTAAACAAATATACAAAAGAGACACATCACCATTTATTACACCACATGAATCCTGTGAAAGGTCCTTGTATTATTGATGCTCCAGTGCTTTGGATATTATAATATGCAGAAGGAAATTACATTTTGAAATCAACCCTTGATACTTCAAACAGTGAAGTATTTATAATGAAAAATTCAAAAATTCTTTACAAAATCGTTGTCAAACCGACAGTGTATTATTAGCCTAATTATAAACAATATCATCTAATCTTGGCAGAAGAATAGGCCACGTAGGTTATTGAAAAGAAAGGTGGCCCAGTTTTGATGGTTTCAGTTGCTGAGTCAACCCAAAACAGTGTTGTGATGCTGAACTAACCGTCATGATGGTTGTTGCGCTGGAAAGTTGTTTTACAGCTCCTAAGCTATGCTTCAATCCAGTAAATCAACCAATTCTTCCGATATCTTTTCATCTAGCACTATCAATTTTGTTACCTTGTGGTAAATTTCATCCACCTCCATGTATTTGGAAAAAGTTGGCTTCACAGTAAAAATGTGTTTTACCTCATTCTGTACATGGAAATCATTTGACATGGTTTCCAAAAATGCCTTTGTTGTCATACTTCCCTTAATTCAATTGAATTAAATGCTTATTTTGGCCACTTCCTTCATCTTCAGGATATAGTCTTCCTAAGTGATAGGTTTATCATTTATAACATATATACTAGGTAGTCCCTTTTGCATTAAGGCTTCAATTCTGTTTTTGAACCTGTTTACCTGCAATTCTAAGGTTTCACACCTTTCTTCCAACTTATCAATGAGATTCCTCTTTGTCAAGACTTTCTTGACTTCTAAAATGGTGGCAGTTCTATCACTGATTCCTACCTCCTCCAGCTCATACTTGGACTTTGAGTTTAAGAACTTGATTATATTAGCAACTTTTGTTGGCATCTCTCCCAACTTTTATCTTCCTTGCATAATAGCTTTTGTAGCCTTCTCTATTAGCTCTTTCTGCTCAAATATTATTTGTATAGAAGGCCATATCTCATTCATAGAGTCTAATATATTCATCTAAATAGTTTCCTTGGCTTGGACCAAGGTCTGACCAATTAAAGTGTCTCTCTCTACTTGCCGCAACTTCTCCAACAGTTTCTTGGATTTCTCCATTTCAGCAACCCGAGCAGCTTCAAGTTTAGCCTTTTTCACTTCCGAAGCTTTGAGTTGGCCCTGCAAAGTCTCAATTTCCTTTGATTGCAATGATATGTTTTGTAGTGTCTGTGTTACCTGTTCAGCACTTGGAGTCTGAGTGGAATAAGTGGTTGCAGTGGTTTCTCCTGTTGATGGGCGCTGAGAAATAGGTATGGCATCTAGGGGGACAATGGCCATCATTAGACTGTCTTCCTTCTCCTTTATCAGTTTCTCCAACTCTGCCTCCATTTGCCTAATCTGCACATTTTGTTCTATGATCAATTTCATCATATCTGGTTTTTGCACTTCACCCTCTTCAATATCCTTGGTCATTGGATCTTTTGTGGCTGGTAGCTTGAGTTGATTCCTCAATGTTGCAATGTCCACGTTCTTCTTTTTAACAATTTCTTTAGTAGAATTGAAAAATTTAGGTCATACCATATCTTAATCACCAAGTCTTCCAAAGACTTGATCCTGTTATCTTTGGCCAAGGAGGACACTTTCTCCATTTTCAGATGAGACTGGACATTTGCAAAAGAAACCTGCAATTTAGATAGTGACATTGCAGTGTTAGTTAGAGTGGAGGATATTATTTCACCAATTTTCTTGTGCATCTCCATTTGATCAATGGGATGTATGTCCTTTGTGCTGAATTCAAAGGTGGTGCTCTTGTAGTCTACTGTTGATTTTGGTTGTCGAACCTGGGCCTCAAGAAAGACCATCTACATTTTACCATGCTCTGTGTCAAAGAATGACAACAACCTACTCTGTGAGTTGGAGGTCTGCTTCTAGAATTGGTTATACGTGTTGTTTTTTAGAATTTCATTTCTGAGCTTTATCCACCTGTACCTGCCAAAAATGTCTTCTATTTTTTTGTTTGGACAGTTTGTGGTTCCAACTCAGTTTCCTTATGACCTTGTGAAGCTGAAGGTTCAAAAGGAGATGTTGTGAATTTGATAGTTGCAGGTGGTGAATCAGTGATGACGATGGCTTCCTGCTCTTTAGTTTCTTTATCCAATTCTACTATGGGAGTTACCTTTTCTCTCTTCCTATAGATGATTCTGAATTCTTTAGATTCACTCTGAGTTGTAGAAGATGATCCTTCCTCCCTTTGTCTTTTACTTGATTTTTCCAGAGGAATAGGAGTCTGCAAACTAGAAGTAGAAACAAGTTGTTCTTCAGCTTCCTGCAAAGTATTTTTTGCCCACTCCAGTTGATTGGCATACTGTAATATGTCTAGCCTTGAAGTATGAATGTAAGGAGTGTTTTTGTTTTCCACTCTGAGCTTTGAGATGATGCCACAGGGGTCATAAGACCATGTAAAGCTCAAACTGAATTTCATTTCTTTAAGTATTCTATCTGCCTCTTCACCTGTTGTTCTTGTGTTGCACACAAATGGGCCCACCTGTGTCTTTATCCTGAATTGTGCCTTCTTCTTGGCCACTACAAAGTGGATGTCATCTGAATTCAACATCTGCCTGATATACTCCAGGGAAAAATCCTCATTGGGAGGTATTTGGGGAGTTTGTAGGGGGGCAATTCACATCCATACACCCTAATTTCTGTGTAATTTTGGTATAGGTACCAATCTCTAGCCTTTGCTTGGTCTGAAAAATGTAAAATTCTCTTGATCTCCTCACTGATTCTAGGTTGTACTGCACTGTTCAAAATGTTCATGGCTGGATGAACAAAGTCTTCAATAAACTACTTATAATTGAATTCATGTTGTTCTCTCATGACCAATGAGGTCCAAAAGATCACTGGATGCTAGTTCCCTGCATCATCAAGCTTCTGCAATGCAAAACTGAATTTGTCTGCCTGATAATAGAGGAACATATAAATCAAAATAGAGGTGTAATTGAACACATGTTCTGTTGGAAACTTTATGAATTGTTCATGGATATTATCAGCCAAAAAACGACTAAAGTTGAACACTAAGGAGGGCTTGTTGTCTGTGGAAAAATATGGAAAGGAATCCTAAAATGGGCTCATATACTCATTGATCAGAATGATAACCTAAGATGTAAGAAATCATGGAAATAATCTTCTTGAACTGATCAAGAAAGATGGAATAAGGATATGGAGGATTCTTTTTGGGTAATTGGGCATTCTCTTGCAAGAAAATATCAAAAATTTTGGATCTGGTGGCAAAATCCATCTTTTGTTAAAGATGGGTAAGGGCTTCTAGGGAGAAAGGGGCAACATTTTCCATAATGGGGCCTAGTATCATTTGGTAAATGGACTAGGCTATGATGATGAAAAGAATGTCACCTGTAGGAGGCTCTTTGGGCAGGGATATAACAAGCTTGACATCTTCTAGTAAATTCTGGAGCTTGGAATGTCAAGGGGAAAATATAATGGGGGAGGTTTGACTCCCATAGCCCAATCTCATCGGTTTTATCTGTGTGCTTATCCTCTAACCAGCAATACAATTCCAGAAAATCGCAGTCACACAGAGTTTCATTTATTCTGTAATCCCTATCAGCTAAAGGTGTATGATCTAAATCTACAGAAGGGGGAATTAAAGGATTAATAGGCTTATCTTGAGTTTTAGTTTTGGGAGGCATGACTGTAAAATTCTGAGTACAGGATGAATTTGCAGAGGAGCTTACCGAACACAGCAGGATAATGGACTGTCAGGTGAAAATGGAAAGGAAATGTCAATTTCTGTCATAATCTGGCCGCGGAATCGCTCTAATAGAGATCATTGTGGGAAACTGTGAATAACATAAAAAAGCAGGAGTGAAAAGGGGTGAGAATGACAAGCTTCAAGGCATTTAAACTCTATGACGAATGTCCCGTTGGAAATGGCACAGGACCATTAGGCTGAATAGTTACATGGGAGAAATCAAAGTAAATGAAGAACGGTTTTTTTGGCCGGGACCGCATTTAATTGGTCCAACAATCATGCCATGTGGCGAGTGAAGAGTGGTGGAGGAGTGGTGGGGCACAACAGAATGGATGATGGAAAGCGGTTTCGAGAGGGGGTAGTGGGCGTTTACGGTTTTAGTGTGGGGTGCGAAATCACCACAGGGTGACATGTAAGGGATGGGGCCCAGTGGGGGAAACTGCTTTCCGGACACCACCCCCCCCCGGTCGGTAAAGAAAGAATGGAAAGGGGGGGGCGAAAACGGATGAGCTCTATGGATGAAGTGGGGGAGCAGATCCCGAGGGTAGTGAGTGGAGTTTTCTTTAACCTGAATACAACAGATAAATTTTGTCAGCTTGCGCTTTTTGACCTTTGCTTCCCGACTTAGGATAAGGGAAAATGAACAAATGAAAAATATCAACCTTAGCGCACATATTTTCCCTTTTTAACTTAGGATAAGGGATATATAATGAAACATATAAAAGGCTTTATCCCATCATGCACATTACAGCCTTTTATGATATCCTCAAAACTTAGGATAAAATTTATATATGCAAATATTTACCAAATCACCTAATCTGCCTACCCTTAGCTAAACTAGCATTTTTTATTTTTGTCTCTAGGGTGCACTTAGACTAGCAAACCCATTTTTATTTTCTTTTATGCAGAATGAAAAAATATCTAACCTATCCCTTATTTCTCCTATTGATCCAGATTAAACAGTTGGATCAATGTCATTTTCTACCTAACTAATGATTTACCCATATTAAACTGTTGGGTAAATCTTTATTCTCTATCTTAATTTATAGAAATTTAAAGGAGTTTAATCATGATTACACTGTATGATTAAACTAAAACTAATAATTGTGGCATTTTGAACAAGTTGCACACAACTTTTATTTTACAGAGGAAAAAAAAAAAAAAAAACTATCTATGAGTAGTGGCATTTAGACTTGCAACACTTTCAATATTATTCTTTTTTTTCACTTTTCTTTCTTTTGGTGGGGTTAAATATTTTATTCTTTTTCAATATTCTTGTTTTTTTCTCTTTATTTTTCTTCTTTATACCCCCTTTTCATTTTTTCATTCTTTTTCTTTTTATTTGGAAATCATTGGCAGATTGACAAGTATTTACAAAATAAGATTCTTGAGATAGAATTCTCAATTACCTTGATATCCTATAAATTTTAGAACCCTAACAGTGACATCCTGCTAAAAGCGCACTCTTGCTTGCATCGCATTTGGGTACACTGATTTGGCATCTATGTCTAGCTCGTCTAATAACAGGTGCATCATATTCTTGAGTGCAGCCGAACCAACAACATATTGATGCATAGTGCCGGCGTTAATCAACAAGTCTGCATTGGTGGCTACACACCTCAAATCATCAAAGTACATGTCTAGCTCAGTCAAAATTGGTTCTTTGACTTCGCCTCGGTGAGTGCACCAATAGATGGGATCGCATGCCTATGCACAATGACATCCATGCTTTTGAACACCCGTGCATGTGAAGCATGAGCTGCGGGAGTTCCTCATAGTTTCATATGTGAGTTTAGATGCATGCCTTCAACTCTACTGCCTTTGGCTTCACCATCTTTGGCAAGTGCAATGGGGCTCCCTTGTACCTCATTGTCCATGTTTGCATGCGATCGACAGTAGTATGCAGATTTGACAAGATGTGTGCTCTCCTAGTACAACGTTGTTGCCAACCATTGAGATGGACAATTGACTTATGCACGGTGACGAATCTGGAATACAACGTCTACATGACTTCTTCGAGAGACAATACTTCATCCAGTGTTGATCTCTTCAACTATGCTCTGGCGGATGATGTAACCTGCTCTCCTCCCTACTTGGCCGCTTGTAACTCCTTCACCATGTGCATGTTCTCTGCTATCAAGAATCGAACACTCGAGCTGGTGGCTTCGGCATATGCTCTAGTAGCATCAGTCAATGTTGTTGGATGCTTGCGCACATCGGATACGATCACTCATTCTTCAAATTATGCAGGAGATATGTGGACATCTGGAGTAGGTACTCTTCATGAGTGCACAAGTCTGTGTTGTGACTCATCAAAAGATATGTTGTGCATCTTTGCTTCCGGGTTGTCTTCAAGGATCTCTGTGTCTCCTTGATTGCTTGGGACTTGCTCTACTTCCGAATCTGGTGAAGACGGTGGGGTGACCTCTTGGTTCCGAAGCATGAGGTCAATATCTTGATCTGACTCTGGCTAAACCATATTTGTGTCCATCTACTCTAGCATCTGTTCAATCTCTTGAGCTAAGTCCTACTCCTACGACTTCTCACCCTATCTTCTTTGTGTCAGCTACTCAAATGAGTCTATAACATGTATGGGCACATTTTCATCAATCTGTGCATGTTGCGCCTCCTACTGTACCTGTTCCTATTTTGCTTCCTTCTCTCTTCTGTGCAGCTCCTGTTCTTCCTGAAGTTTCCATTTCAATTCTTGCAACTCCTTTCTTGTTTCCTCCATCCTTTGTTTCTCTCTTAGCCTTTGTGTGATCCTCTTGTCGCATTGTCGCCTCTTAGCCTCAATCTCCAAAGCTGGTTTCAACACAAGTGGATCTGCTTTGAACTTGCAGTTTTGCCCTATCTACGCACTGTCAACAACCTTTCTCTTGCCTTTGTCATGCGTAGGTATGCTACCCTCTGTTGTTGTTGATGATGCTGCTCTCTGAGATGTTGCTTCCCTCTGCTTTTCTATCCACTCTACATTTATTCCGACCGGTTCATTGAGCCTAGATGAGTGATAATAGTACCTCCATGGGTCTTCCTCAGGCCAATGACATGCCACGTGGATCTAAGGGAATTACACTCTCACATAGTGGTCCTTCACCAAGCAATGCAGGTCATATGGATTAAAACTACTGGTGTCGAAGATGAATCGCTTGAACTCCTCTGTCTTGGCCTCAGCATGCTTGAGATTTTGAATCTCATACAACTCAATCTACAAAGGAAGAGCGGGCCAAGGTGCCTTCTTCTTCCTATACAGTCTCGCTGACAACCCTGTCGAGATGTGATATGACACCTCTTGCATGACGAGCTTGTCCATGGAAAACTTCGGTAAAACATGCAGAGCCTTCTCCGCATTGTACATCCGTATGAAGGTGCCAAGAGGTGAGGCATACCAATCTCTATGTTGATCAATGCTTCCATCACCGCCTATGAGATGCAAGGTGGATCCCACTCAAATATCATTTTGTACATTGAGGTGACAAAGTGGTTTGAAAACTATATGATAACTCCATGGAAGCTGCATTCAGAGAAAAATCTACAATAAGTGTGCACAGAGGTTTCTGAAGGTGTCCATGCCCAACCCAAGCTTGGGAACTGCTAATAGGCACAGACTACATCTAGAATGTAAGTGGACATGTATATCTCTGCTTGTTGACCCTTGGGCAGGTGTCAGGCTTTTGTCACTTGTTCCTTCAACCTGAGAGCCAACATGTTGGACTAGTTGCAAGGTCTTCCTTCACTAGCTAGTTGGTCCAACATAATCATCCAACTCTGCGGGAAGGTCTTTGTGCTCTCTTGGTTGTATAAGTGGCAAGAAAATATGACCAAGTACTGATATGCCTTCTACAGTATATTCGTCTTGTAAACTTGGCTGGGTTTTGTCTTGAACTTGACTGGCTCTTTCGCCCTGCTCTTCAAGATATCTCTTGAGTTTGCATTCATGTTGGGTCTACTGAAGGGTTTCTCTATTATGATCCCTAGTTGTGGGAAGTGATACATTTCCTGAAATTCCTTCACCCTGAAGGCAACAAGATGTGTTCCACTAGCACTTCTCAACACCATTGTCTCAGGATCAGTATGCAAGATAATCCAGTGGATCATGTCCGCGCATGGAAACGTGGGATACCTGCATGAAATCCAGTACAAGGCAGACTTGTGAATGTTGACATAGACCCTGCGGTCTTCCATATTTTCCTCAAATGTGCTTGAGAATGTGTCATTGATTTCCTACCATTTTGTCTTGATATCCTTGTCTATGAACAACTTGGTGTCCTCGTAGATGGGCAATCCCATAGACACTTGTTCAACTGCATCCCTAGTTGCACTCTCAACGGTGTCCTTTGACCCTGATCTCTTGGAGGCCATTTTACTTGTAGTATTGAGAGACAGACGAACACCTGCGATACCTGGAGACATAGAAACACTCATGGAAATCAATTTGTTAGTTGAAAAGCAAAACAACTTTGAGGACAGGCATGCAACATACTCGGGTGACTAACTAGGAAGATTGTGCAATTTTCACCAGGAGGCTGGGAGACTGTTTGCCAAAAAAGCGCAAGCCACAATTCGGGTTATTAGGAGGCTGAATGACTGCTGGAACTATGCAATGCACAGTCCAGCCTGGCCTGCTGCAGAGTGAAACTACGCAATGCGCAGTTTCAGTCAACAATGACATGCAAACCTAGCAAACTGCATTGCGCAAGTTTTGGGGCCAGCAGGGCACTGCCTCCCAGAATTGCACAAAACAAGCCTAGAGGCTAGTAATGGGCCAGATTTTCACATTTTCTGGAAGGAAGGCAAAGCCTTCACTCTCAGAAATGTGCATTGCTAGTCGGGCAAGGCGAGATCCGGGCCAAGGCAACCCAGACCCGCTAACAGGTGACTGAAAATATGAAAAGTTTTGAATGCATGGTGAAGCTAAGTGTAAACAAGAGTGAATGATCATGCATGCAAAGAGTTAGTGCAGGATTCAGAAAACGGGAATACAAGCATGTGCGTTAAGCGAGTCACCGCAACGACAACCGTTAGTGCAGAAACAATGTCATGCATGCGACAACAGTGAGGTGCAATGAAAAACTGAAACAATGCTTCTACAAACTAACATGCATCAAAACGATAGCAAGCATTCAATAAAACCAAGGAAACCACATTCATACAAATTGAAATACAAAAAGACACCCAAAAGTAGCAAAATACATGAAAAGAAGACTTACCCAAAAAAGTTGAGTTGAATATGTTGAATGCTCCTAGATGTGATGTGGTATGTCAGGGTTCTAAGATCAATGTGAGGAATGAGCTCTGTAGCATCGAATAAATAAGTTTGATAAGGACGAGGCTTATGACACGTATGCCACAAATCTAGGAAAAAATGACACTTGGCAGGAAGTTTCTAAAACGGTCTTTGCATGTAACCTCCAGTTACTAAAAATAGATCCCTAAAATCTACGGATGTTTTTTGTTTTTGCTTTTTGCTTTTTTTTCCTTTTCAGGAAAAATCAGCCCATGCATGCAAATCAAGATTGGTCAGTTATGGGGGGAACTAGTGAACTTGAAAGGACATGTAGCAGTCTGCAAGCCTAGGGATGAAATTTGCACAATTTCTGGGATGAGCAAGACTGGATGTCCCTAGTGCATTACGCAATTTCTTGACTGAAGCCCTAACTGTCAGTGAGAATTGTGTAGTTTTTGAGCTGAAACCCAGCATCAGGCCAAATTGCACAATTTTCAGAGGGAAGGTTGCCTAGCAGGATTGCATTTCTAGAGCCCAGTAGGCAGGCCAGTTGGATTGTGCAATCTCTAGAGGGAAGGTTGGTTCCCCTCCAGAATTGCGCAATTTTCTAGCTAAGCCCCTCACC
Source organism: Pinus tabuliformis (assembly GCA_031772625.1). Lineage (NCBI taxonomy): Eukaryota > Viridiplantae > Streptophyta > Pinopsida > Pinales > Pinaceae > Pinus > Pinus tabuliformis. The sequence goes on from CM062804.1 coordinate 1,589,462,366, forward strand.
CAGAAAATGGTTAAGTTCGAAATGTCAACCTACTGGTGGGAGGAAAACAAGTTGACCAAACCAAGTTGGTAATCCACTTAAGCTCCATTGAAGCCTATATACTCAGACAAAGAAAGACATGCTGCTAAGGATGGTTGGTAGGGACACTGCAAAACGAAGCTAAGGTAAATTTTGGAGGGTTATTGTAGTCGCTACAACAAGCTCTCATCATGTTTTAGTTAGTAAATGAAATGTTAATGAATGTATGACCTAATAGATATTATTGCAGCTAGTATGAGATGGAATTAGACCTTCTTGATGATTCTCAAATAAGTATGAGACCCTTATGTTTAGATGTATATTTATGACCTCTAGATTTCATGTTCATCATGTGTTTGACGAAATTTTTGTCATGGTTAGGCTTGGTTAGGTCAAGTACTTGATCAAGTTTTGGGCAGCAGTCTGTATACTAGCCTTGAGAGAGCCTAGAGGCCTACAATCACATGGATGTAGGCTTGTGCATGTGACTAAGAGTTTTGTTAATGAAAAAGAAATATGACTCAGGGTTTGGGCACCTAGAAGGGTGGTTTAGCTCATGTGGGTCCTATAGCTCCTGAGGAAGCTCCGTAAGGTTTTGGTTTGTCAATTCCATTTCCTTAAGGTAATCTAGGATGCTGAGTCATATCATAGTAACTCTTCATAATATTTACCCCATGGACAGGTAAGCTTGGGTACATGTGGAAGTAGGGTGTTACAAAGAGTGATGCCATCTTTGGACATAATGAAGCCAAAATAGTCAATCGGCAGGAACACAAAAGACGCATTGAAGGGTATTGAGGTGTATGTTATACTTGTGGCATTGAAGGAAGATGGTATGCAAATCACGAAGGTGTTATGACCAAAGCTTGGAACAAGCAGTGAGATAATCTAGATACGCAAGGACAATGTGAGCCAAGTCGTGAAAACAATAGGACATGGCACACTAAAAAGTGGCCCCAACATTCTTTAAACTGAAAGACATGACCCTATAAGAAAATTTCCCCACGAACTAGTGAAGGCAGTTTTAGTTTAATCAGTATGACGAGTATGTATCTAGTTATATCTAGAGAATCCATCCATAAAGGAAATAACCTCATGCCCTGCACACTCATCAATGATTCAATCTATGAACGGTGTGGGAAAGTTGTATTTGGGACAATATTTGTGCAGCTCATGAAAGTTTGTACAGACACAAATGGTTCCTTTGTTATTTAGGACAAGAACAAGATTGGACACCCATGTGGTGTATTCAAAAGGGTAAATGAAACCAGCATGTTTGAGATTATCGATTTCAACTTTAATAACATCACTCTTGGAAGGACGAATAGGCTTTTACGTTTTCTATATAGGAATGGCATTTGGCCAAGTGTCGATGTGATGTTCAACAATGGTGGGATCAAGTCTACGCATCTAGAAATAAGACCAAGTGAAAACATCACATAATTATTTGAATAACTTAGTGTAAACATCAATTTCTTCTGGGGTGCATTGTGCCCCCAAGGTGATATTTTATTTGATCCCTAGTTTATTGGAAATGATAATTTTGATGCTAGGGGAGATGTTAGCCATATTTCCTTCTTTAAAAGCGTCTAGCACGGGAATCTGATTTTTAAACCAATCAACCTCACCATGGATGAAATCTTTGGATTCCACGGCATATTGATCATGGGTTTGTTGCGGATGGAAGTCACGTGATGGTGCATATCATCCCAAGGATAATATGGGGTGGTCATGGCTTCCATGATGTCTTCATCAGAATGAAATATGGGAAGACAGGAGGAAGAGAGACCACATGATGAACAAGAGCTACCTGAGGTATCATCATGAGAGATAAGGTTCACATGTGCATCGTAGAAAAGGGGAGACAAATGAATAGTAGATGTGACATATACCAATGTTGAAACCAAAGTGCTCGTTGACGAAGGTTCAATCAAATCACAATATAAAATGTCAAGAGAGTTACAATAGATTGATCCCATGGATGACGATAGGTAGAGAATAAGGGTGGAACTATCCATCATCTCGACATCAGGAGGGTGGGTCATAATGGTGGGTTGGGAAAGCTTTTGTTCTAGCATAACAGTGGGACCAGAACTTCTACTGGATGGTTGAGACCTAGGGGAATGGTTCTAGGTTGAAAAGCATTGGGATAGATACCAGTAGAAGGAAATGGGCCTAGAGGAATTATACCTAAAGGCTGGGTTGAGTTGGGAGAAGGAGGTTGCGGAGGGGTTGGTTATTGTGAAGGTGTACTAGACCGCTTGATGGTAGCCCGTGACACTTGAAGCATGCAAACACTTGATCCGAACTTATGCAGGAACATAACAAAATACAGATGTACACATAAACACATAGATGGAGCAGAAATAAAACTTCATTTCATTAATATCAAATAATTGAGATATGCTTACATACAGAAATGGAAATAAACTAGCACGGGCCATGTTAGCTTATCTCTAAGAAGAGATGTGGCGGCTACATTCCTATGAACTATGTTAACATTAGACTCAAAGGCCTATTTATTATCGAGAAACAATGGAAAACCCTAAACATCGAAAAACCTAACCCTAGGAGATGAAACACCAAAATTGGGGGGCTCATTTGGGTAAATTGGTACATCAACTTCCTAGGGTCATAATTTTGGCATACGATCTATGTTTGCATATCATAATACCTCGTTTCGAAGATCTCAAAGAGGAGGCCAAAAATAAATAAGTCAACAAATTTAGGACATTTTATGTCTCTTTGTTTTCCCTAAAAACATCCTTATTCCTTCAAAACGACTCTGGAAGTTTAGGACCTGAAAAATGCCAAAAATAGTAAGTTGTGCTACAATTATGGAAACTAAAAAGAAACAATAGTGGGGTTCCAAGTGGAATAGGCGGGCAGCCATCAATATCTACCTAGATCAACATTGGACGAGCTAGGATCAGAAGGGGTGGGTGGTGGGCCATAATAAGCCCCAAGTGGCATGGAATATTTATAAACTCCAAGAAATACATCAGTAAGGGAAGTGATAGTCTTATTTCCTGTCATTGATGAGATAGTGGTCTGAGGAGATGTCTAAGATTGAGGGTCATCATAAGTCAACTGATTGATAGTGATGATCTTTCCATTGTGAGAAATGCACATCTTGAGAGAGACAATAGATGTGACAACAGACATGGCATAGGTGTAAATACGACCCAAAAAGATGTTATAATCTAATGGGGAATCAATGACTTCGATATCAATCAAGACATTCTTGCAGGAAACAGTGATGGTACAGTGGCGATACAAACCGAGGGGTTGCGATGGGTGACCTTCCTAAGCACAAACAGTGATAGTGGATGGGTACAGGTTAGGGGAACCAAGTTTCTTCCAAACACTAGCATCCATCACACAAGTGGAGGCACCTTCGTCTATGATACACCGTTGGACTATGGAATTCTTTATGGAGACTAGTATTTGAAAAGAAACTAAGGAAGAAAGGGGGGATGTTCCACTTTGTCAACGTCAAAGACAATCAGACGATTGTTAGAGAGATCCATAGCACCTAAAGCAAATAGTAGATTACATTGAGATGGGCACATCTAGAGGACTTCCAAATTTTACATGGCAATAGCGGATTGCGCAAAGTCATCTACTATGCTATAGGTATGGACGGATTTAGAAGAAGTAAGATTTCAACGTAATGGTCCTTTGAGGATCTTGGAGGGAACCTCGACTTTAGGTAGAGGTATCTATAGGGAACCATTTGGTGACAACAAAGGCTTAGTGGAAACTTTAGGTTGGAAATCAGACGCTCACTTTGAAGGGGGCTTGTCATATTGGCACAACCGAGTCTAGAGGTTGATGTGTTCATTGTTGACTTCATCGGAATTCATCATGAGGATTTGGTAATTGTTCTGGCTAGATTGTGAAGGTTGAGGAGCTACATTACCTTGTGTGGATTGGGCAGCTACATATCCCTAATCGAGGAAAGGATTTGTAAGCGCAATTAGTTGTCATGAAGTAGGAGGGGGAGGAGGTGGAGAAATGGGATGAGTGTTAATTTTTCATATTGTTCTATGTTGTATCAATTAATTTAGCCCAATTTACTTCTTCCTTAACAATGCATCCAATTAATAGCATGTAACCAATCATAAACTATAACTGAAGATAGAACAATATATGGAATGACAAAGAAGACCACAACACAACCATAAGAGATACCAGATTGGTCCAAGACCAGGGAAAAAAACCCCACAAGGGGAAACCCTTCCAAATTTTCTTCTTTATTAGATCTTCAAAAAAAAAATTCAACTGAGTACAATGATCCCAATACATAAATTTGTAGTAGCGATTTACAGAAACATATTGCAGATCTACAGAAATAGAGAGAAACCCTTGATCCATCAGACCACTGAAGCCAACTAAATTCAACTATCAAACCCTAGATAAAAACTGTGGATGCTCTCAGCGAGACTGACTTCGTGCGTCTAAAACTCCCTGGATGTTCCCTCTGCCATTGTGTGAGGGCATCTATGTCTACCTGGATGCTCTCAGGAAGACTGTGTGTGTGCGTCCTGGGTCAAACTCACTCAAATTCGCTCCAAACCCCTAGACGCTTTCTTCCAGTTACTATGTGTGCGTCCAATACTGCATGGATGCTCCCTTAGCCACTGTGTGTGAGCATCCGAGGACTAATACTCTCCAATCTACCTCATAAACCCTAGACGCTCCCTTTAGGCCTTTGTGTGAGCATCTGTGACTTCCTGGACGCTCTTTTAGCCATTGTGTGTGTGTGTTAGGGAACGCAAATTCTCAGTTACTTTCCTACGTCTAAGAGACATAAACGCTAGATTCGTGTGAGCTTCACCCCCTGTGATTTTAGACCCTTGAGAGAACTTCTTCCGTCATACTTGTGCAAACCAAGACAAAAGAGGAGTAGAATATGGCTTGATAAATGTGTAGAAATGAGCTTGAGGTTTCTTATATTTATAGGCTTTCATGAGAGTCCACTTGGGGTTGAGGCCGAACTAACCAATTTCACATGTGCTATGAGCCGACCCATTCCATTATACATGAATGAATAAAATAATTGAAAAATCAACTTCTTCTTGTCCAAATAGGTGATATTTAGGTGGATTTTAGTCCTCGCAAAAAGAGGAATTCAATGAAATCATCATCTCCATCATCTAAGTTGTCCAAGGTGGAATTTGACCCTAGTTACAAAAATTAACACTCCCTCTCAACTAGGAAGAATTCCACCTACCAATATCTATTTTTTTATAATCACATCATCTTGTCATGTTGTCGCTATTTTTTGGATGTCTTTGCTCAACTCTATCAACTAAAACTTTCTTAGATCTAAAAGAAGAAGAATGAGGGAGAAATAACTAGGGGAGCACATCTTCGACCCAGGAATCTCATCTGGGAGAAATTCTCAACCCAATCCTATTTCTTACCTACCTTCCTATCAATGACCCTCAATATTCATGTGGTAGAACACCTGCATCATAATCGACTTGGGTTGTACACCCCAAGTACACTCTCAACCCATTGGGCAAACGAGGAGTGGTATTCCCAACAAGCCTTGCTTGAGGGTATGATGCCAACTGGGATATACTTTGCATAGACTAGATAGGGGTGCAACATCTCTAACCCTACGAAAATATGGGAGTAGCATCTCCAACCCTATGGGTAACAGATAGGGGAGTACCTTATTGTCTAGAGATACCTTAATCCCAGGAGCCCTTTATCTCAATTCCTCACACTGGGAGCTCAAATAGGGTGGGAAGAGTTGGCTAGGTGTCCTCGATCAACGCTACCCCATATCCAAATGGGACACATTCATCAGTCCAAGCTTCTCTCTGAAGACCAAGAACTTTCCTTTCGATAATTATTTGGTGAGAATATCTGCAATATGCTCATCTGTCAAAATGTGATGGAGTGTAACAGCTCCTCTTTGCACCATGTCTTGAATAAAGTGATATCGAATCTCAATGTGCTTGGACTTCTCATGAAACTTGGGATACTCTGCAAAACAAATCCCACTCGTATTGTCACAATATATCACTTTAGTATCTAGGACCTGCTCAAATAGCTCTCCAAAGAGCTTCCACAACTACATTGCTTCATAGTTATTCTTCTAGCACCATTTACCACTCTTGGTATTTGTGATGCTTTGTTTATGGCCTAGGGCAACCCCTCCTTCCAGACTTGGTCCAAAAATATAAAAAACAGTGTTTTATTCCCTATACATTACTTTTCCCTGAGCTAAAAGTGTGTACATGTGGGTCAGTCAATACCCAACCCACGTATATGTATTAAAACACTTAAAAATAAAAAAATCCTTAATTATGGGCAAAGTTCACGGGTTTTACCTGTTGATTACCTCCTATTTCCCGTGGCCCAACTGTTTCCCAACTAAAAAACTAATTGGGAGTGGTATAAATAAGACCTCTATGGGAAGGCCTTAAGGAGGAGAAGAAACAGAGTTATTATACTGAGATTATCCCTTACTGAGTCTGAATCCCTGTGCCTCATGCACTTCCCCAATCTTCAAGAAACCCTTGTTTCCTTGATTATAGATATTCTCCCTTTTACTTGTGATGTCATGGTGTTGGTGATGGAAGAAGATTGTTGAGGGTTGGGAACGAATCCGGAGGATGGTTTCGCTTGGAGCCAAAAGAAGAAGACTCATATGAATTCTCTCCATGTTATTTATAACTTACTGCAATAAAAGAAACGATGTCTTGTTTTCGAAATTAACTATGTTTGTGTATCAGCTTATGTTTTAATTCATTTATGAATGTTGTTTTGATGTATGATCAATCATTTTTTTATATGATATCAAGTCAATTTCGTGAATATGCTTTACTTCTATACTGCTATGTATGTTCGAATTGAATGATTTTCAGGTTTGAAGAACATCGGGAGTTGCAGAGGGTCTGAACCCTGCGGGACCTACTCAAACGAAGGAAATCTGGGTACGGTCACTCTTACGTAGTTTGATAATATAAGCATCTTGCCTGAGTTGTATGAGTATTTCTTGTTGTAGTTTGCTTCTACTCTGTTGGGGTTCTAACCCAAAGCCCTAGGGTGCTTCCGCCGAAAACAGTTATCCATGCTAGCGGCAATGTATTCTGCTTCAGCGATGCTCAATGCTACAAAATTTTGTTTCCTGCTCATCGAGGATATCATGGAAGATCCAAGGCTAAAGAAAGCTCCATATGTACTCTTTTTGTTGATAACATTTCATGCCCAATCAGCATCAATGTATCCATGAAGTTGAACATCTCCAGTAGAATATCTCAAACCAAGTGTGATCGTCCCAGGAAAATATCTCAACATGTGTTTAGCAGTGATCCAATGTGCGTGGAGGGGCTTGGTCATGAATTGAATCAATGTGTTTACTAAATAACATATGTCTCTATGGGTGTTCAAAAGGAACATCAAAGCCCCAATAACTTGTCTATACTTAGATGGATTCTCCAAATCGGGTCCTGCAGCTTCTCCACATAACTTCTTGAAGTTCATTTCCATCGATGTAGCTATGGTTTTGCATTCAGTCATTCCAAATCTTTCCTGAAACTTCACAATGTATTTTCCTTGTGAAAGGAAAATCTCACCAGGCCTTTGCCACACCTCAAGACCTAGAAAGTAGTGCATGAGACCAAGGTCCTTCATCTCGAATTCAGAGGCTAGCTCCCTCTTACACTCGATCATTAGAGGCTCACTACATGTCAAAAATAGATCGTTAACATATAAAACCAAAACCAATGGCATATGTTGGACTACCTTGAAGTAGAAGTTGGGATCGACATTGCTTCTTGTAAATCCTAGTTCCATTAAGTAACTTTCAGTATGTGCATACCATGCTCGGGGAGCTTGCTTCAAACCATACAATTCCTTCTTCAACCTGCAAACATGCGTTCTTCGATCTTCCACTTCAAATCCCTATGATTTTTCAACATATACTTCTTCCTATAACATGCCATGAAGGAATGTAGTCTTTATGTCCATCTGATGAAGGTTCTATCCTTGACTGTAAACAAGGGAAACTATCAAACAGATGGTTGTATATCGAGCCACAGGAGAAAATATGTTATCATAATCTTCTCCCTCTTTCTGAGAGAATCCTCGAGCTACGAAACTTGCACAATATTTCTCAATGATACGATTAATTCCATGTTTGATTTTGAATAGTCACTTTGAAGTCACGATAGACTTCCCATTTGGTCTTAGCACAACATCCCATATATCGTTTTTCACAATCGATTCATATTCTTCTACCATAACATCCTTCCAAACTTGTTCTTTTACAACTTCTTCGAATGAGGATGGTTTGGATTGAATCATAGTGCTCATGGCTGCAACATATCCCTAATACCTGCATGGTTGCATCCTTTCTATAAATGATCTACGAATGGGAACATTTCTTTCAACATTTTGTAGAGTATTGCGAAGCCAAAGTGGTCTCTTCCAAGTAGGAGGATCACTTGGAGGAGGATCTAGAGGATCCATAGGCTCCATGGGATCATCAACAATATATGACTCGAGCATGGAAGGACCATATAGAATATCCCAATCATCATTCTCCTTCTTGGTAGGAGGAGGCGGGGAAAGGTCGCTTGGTTCTCCAAGAGCTGAATCTTCATCGAATGTTACATCCCTGCTAATTTCAACCTTCCTTTGATCAGGAATATATATTCTATATGCTTTAGAATTTTCACAATAACCTACAAACATATATTTTCTTCCTAGAGCTTCCAACTTGTTCCTTTTATCCTCTGGCAAATGAAAATATATAGGGCATCCAATACATGAAGATGGCTAATATCGGGCTTGACACCTGTGAACATTTCTTTGGGGGTCTTGTTTTCTAATGCTTGATGAGGCACCCTGTTTTGAACATATATAGTAGCATCTATGGCTTCTTACCAAAGGAACTTTGACACCTTTTGATCATGGAGCATGGCATGGGAAGCTTCTAATATAGACTTATTCTTCCTTTTAGCTAAACCAATTTGTTTAGGAGTATATGGCACAATTGTTTCCTTCTTGATCCCTTCTTTCCTGCAAAATTATATGAATTCATTTGACATGTATTCCCCTCCATTATCATACCTGAATACTTTGATTCTCTTCCATATTTGATTTTATATCGAGGCTTTAAATTCCTTGAACATTTCAAAGGCTTCATCCTTGTTCTTAAGGTACTATATCCATGTCTTTCTTGAGAAATCGTTAATGAAGGTGATGTAGTAGAGATGGCCACCAATGGAATGCATAGGCATCAAACCACATATATCAGAATGAATGAGATGGAGGATGCCATTTGTCTTGTTCTCACTAGAAGGAATGGTCTCCTTGTTTTCTTTCCACACGCACAACTTGGACAAACTCCATCATGATGAGCTTGAACATCGGGAAAACCTGAGACTTGTTTCTTCAATTTCAGAAGAGCATCATACTGAAGATGAGCCAATCTACAGTGCCACAACTCACTTAGATGATTGGTATTATGAAACAATGCTAGAAGTGGCCTTCTAATGACTCTATAGAGTCCTTCAAATCTTGAACCTAATGGGAATGCATCTCTCATAGGTAAATCAACAGACCAAGTTAAAACTTTTCCTTTGATGAAGGAAACCCCCATCCATTTATCTTCCAATGAGGATATAGATACCAAATTATTCATTAAACCTGACACATACATAACATCATGCAACAAAATTAATTCCCCATAATTCAACTAAAATTTGACGGACCCAAATCCTTTCACAGGATGAGTGGAGTTGTCTCCAAGAATGATCTTCATCTTAGTTTCTATCTCTACTAGATTAGAGAGGACTTCCTTGTATCTGGATAAATGATGAGTGTCCCCACTATCAACCAACCAACTATCCTACGAATCCGATGGAGAAGAACTAGTAGGGGCAAAAATAAGAATGCATTTAGATTTATTTACAACATTACTTTCATACTTGGGATCTCTTGACTTCTTTTTTGGAGGATGATATTCTTCACGGTCGCTTGAGGAATCTTTTCTTCTTCTTTCATATCTTCTATTGCGGTTATTCATCGGATTGTCTTCTCTTCTTTTATTATTGTTGTTTCTTCTAGTGTTGTAACGTGGCCTCTTTCTCTTTTAAGGACAATCTCGAGCATAATGACCTTTCTTGTGCCAATTCTAGCATTCAATATGAGATAAATATTTTTCATTCCTTCCTTTTTCATTTTGAGAAGGAGGCTTCCTTGATGGACCTCCCTTTCCCTTCTTCCTTTTGTCATGAGTGACATATGCAGTGGGCTCTCCCTCTTCTTGATTTGAATCCTTCCTCTTTATTTCATCCTCAATTCTTCATGAGTAAGTGTTGTAGCGACTACAACCACCCTCCAAAATTTTTCCTAGGCTTCGTTTTGGAGCCTCCCTTCTAAACCACATCAACTCATCTTGCACTGATCCAAGTACTTGTGCATTGATTGAGCCTCATCCTTTGCATCTTGGATTGTGTTTTCTTACTTGGTTTACTTTCTAACCCACAAGTCGGTCTCTTGACTTGGTATTTTCACAGTTTCAGGCTTGCCTTAGAGAACTATGAAATCCTTGAGAGAAACTGGCCTTGCTCTCGAGAATTTCACACTCTTTATTCACAGCGGGCCTTGTGCCTAGGAATTGCGTAGAGCTAGATATCAGCTAGCCTTTAGCTAGGAAATTGCGTAGAACATGAGAGGCATCCTAGAGCCACTCATCCCAGAAATTGTGCAGAACCAACTGCTCAAAAACTACGCAATGCATGAGCCAGAGAGTTTCCCAGTCCTTCCTAAAACTATGCAATCTTTCTGTGCAATGCATGGCAAGTTCCCCCCCCACCAAGAAAAGGAAGAAACTAAAGGAAAAAAAGCATCCCTAGGAGGTAGGGATCTACTATTAGTTTCCCGAAGGTGGAACATTGCTATCTTTAGAAGCTTCTACCAAGTTTCGCTTTTGTCCTTGATCTCGGGTATATGCATCATAAATTCCAATTTGCTCAATTCTATGAAAAGGACACCTCTAGAGCTCACATGTACATTTGATCATCAAAATCTAGCATTTTCAAGGAGATCAAGGAACCTTCAGAGCATCGTCGTCACTTTTTCAAGTGCATTTTGCTTTTATCATCTTTCGCCACTTTTTCTGTCGCTTTTTGTTGCTTAGCTTGTGAGTTATATTTCACTTGTTTCTTTGAACGACTGCTAGAATTTTAATTTTTTGTAGCTTGTATAATTGTTCTTTCAAGTTATAGATTTCCTTTCCCAAGTGTCGCATCAGTTTTCCCATTTTTTCACCAAGGTTTGTTGTTGTGGCGACTCTCTTCATATGATTCGTTTTCCTTCATTTTAATCAATTACTACAGTTGTTTCACATGCATGCATCAACACTTAATCATATCTGCACCCAACATCACATCATCCTTCAGGTCTGCTTGATTTTTCAGACTCCCCATGGGAAAAATTGGGCTCCCCTTGCCTCGATCTCACAGTTCACTACATGCATTGCGCAATCTAGAAGCTCAACGCCTCTGCCTTGGCTTTTGGAATTGCGTAGATTCTGTCCTGGCCTGGCTCCAACTGCACATTGCACAGTTCCAGGATCCAATATCCCAGCTTAGCCACTAAGACTATGCAATGCACATTTTCTCCCAGGCCCTGACCCATTCCAGCCATCAAGCTTCCACACTAACTGCTGCTATTGTGCGATGCGCAGTTCCCACAATAAGTCATTCACCCCTATAACTGAAAATTGTGTAATCTCTCTCATCAAATTCCCTACTGCTTGATCATGTTGTGAAGTTAGATTTGTAAGAGCTAATGTTTGCTTGCCATGAGTTTCATTTCTGTCCCACAGGTACCACTCTCATGAAGCACTTATCTCCATAAGTAATTGTACCATGGCACCAAAGAGAGTTGCTTCAAGAGAGACCACTAAAAGAAGCATCGGGGAAGCAGTTTAGCAAGCGTTAGTTTACTCACCAATATATGCGAACACTCAACTATTCATAGAAAATGAGTCAACACTAACATGGAAGCAAGTCCAATAGCAGTGGCAGGAGGCGACAATCTAGTACAATTTTAGGGAAAGAGAAATATGCTAACATAATAAAGGGAGAACAAAGTTGTAGAGTGAATGTGGATTAAATATTCATGCATGAAGATTTAGTAGAAAAACCAAAAGGAAGCAAAGGACAAAGACAACAAAGCAGAGGAAGAGAGAAAAATAGAGTTTGCAGGTAGCAGAACTGAGATCACAACAAGCAAAACAAGAACCAGAGGAAGGACAGGAGATGAGGAGGAAAGAATAAGAGAGAAGCAAAATAAGGAAGAAGAACAAAGGTAAGGCACAATGAAAGAGAAAACAAAGCCAATATGGGTTGACGAGCTAGAACAGCGAGCAGCTGAGGAAGAGAGTGAACAAACGCAGGTTCCCTCGCCAATGCTAAACACAAGAACCAAGTCTGACTAGAGATCAATGATTACGTGGAGCAGTTAAGATGAGAAACCACTAGAGAAAACTTGGAACTGAATGCACACAACATGCAGAAGTACATCGGCAGTCCCGTCAAGGTCAACACCATGCTGCTCATGCTTCAGAATGAGTTGGATACAAGTTCCGAGACTATATACCCAGATGTTATGGAGGCAAGAGTCCTCATTCAAGAAGACACCATCAGGAAGTTTGGGGACATCATTACATAGTAGCAAGCTTGGCATCAATATGCGACCGATAAGCACCAAGTGGAAGTTGTCGAGTTGGTCTTTCCCCAAACTTCAGAGTCATAGTGTTTTTCCTTGTTAGGTTGTCTCTAGCCTATTTTGTCTTAAATGGGTACATGTGGAAAATGTAATATTATTTGTAAATATGTTGTAAGTGAAATTCCAAGTGTTATTAATGGAATGTGAAAAGTCATGATGTTATGTAATGAGTTATTTGTAAAGAAGTTGAAGAGTCATGAGGGTAGTCAAAGAGTCACAAAGGGGAATGTCAAGGGTCACCCCACCCTTTGTTATAAATAGAACCTCATAACTCATAGAACAGGCTTTTGGAAGCCAAGCGTTTGGCTAGGCTTAGGCGTAGAAAAGGCTTGGGAGTATTGTGACGAGCCTTGGCTTCTCCACAGTGTAGAACGAGTCTACTTATTTGGAGGAAAAGGTGTTCTTGATTGTAATATTCCACTATTGGGGCTAGTGCTTGTCAATGGTGTATGTATGGATGGAACTTTCACTTGTAATAATAATATCAGAGCCAACACGCTTTCATGCATATGTTTTTATTGTATTTAGACTCTTTTGGTTTCTTTAGCAATGTATGTTGTTTAACTTACACATTTGCTTATAAACTACTTTGTATGCAATTGTACAAATCTTGTTGGATGCCTGTTGTTGGATTAACCCATCACTTTAATTTGTGGATTATTCATCATTTTATCTTGTGATATCATTCCGCTCGTGTGTTTCTTTCAAGATGCGTACTATTACAGGCTCCTAAGGGGCACACTTCCTTTTCGCCTCTATGTGTTAGAACTTGACTCTCCGCAGGTTCACACACTTGCTCTCACCCAAAGTTATCTTACTTACTTTTGCACACTATTGCAATCACAACATTACACTACCACTCATTGTTGGGACTCCTACTCCAAATAGTTTGAGGTCTAGTTGGGACTTCTTATCGAGGAGATCCCCTAAATGTTAGCATATCCAACACCATTAACAATAAGCTTCCCAACAATTTCATCAAATGACGAAAGGAAATTGATGTTTATTTTGTAGAAATGAAGGTTTCCCAAATAGGAGGGAGACCTCTAAGAGTCACAACTACTAGTTCCCTGCCAGACACATTTTCTCCAACTCTCTGCAATTGATCTCTAAGGCGATAAATCCACATAATGTAGGATTGAAGAACTTCTGCTTTATTCATCTTGGTTTCCTTCAATTGATCTTTCAAGTTGATGATCTCATTCAAATTATTGATTTCATACATGATGGCTATCTTTTCATACATGTCTTTATATTTTCTTAAATTTCCAACATATGCAAGTAAATGATCTTGTAAACCATCAGCTTTAATTTTCTTTGCTTTGGAATCACCTTCCTTGTACCTATTTTTGAGGGAAGCTGAAGCATTTTCTGGAGGCTCGAGAATACTTCCTTGAATGTATTATAGCACATAATTGTTGTTTGCTATGATTTCCAAGCTGACTTTCCATGCATCAAAGTTTGATGCATCACCTAACGTTTCATGCTCCTTGAAGGTAGAGGAAGACATATTGACCTTAAATAGGAAATATTATTTCTAATAATGAGGGCTTCAATGCTTGTCTTCTTTTGGGCTTGTCCTTCACCTCAGCTCTAATACCATGTTAATTTTTCATATTGTTCTATGTTGTATCAATTACTTTAGCCCAATTTACTTCTTCATTGACAATGCATCCAATTATTAGCAATGTAACCAATCATAAACTCTAACTGAAGATAGAACAATATATGCAATGACAAATAAGACAACAACAACAAAAATAAGAGACAACAGATTGGTCCAAGACTAAGGGAAAAACCCCATAAGTGGGAAAACCCTTTCAAATATTCTTCTTTATTAGATTGTCATAAAAAGTTTTCAACCGAGAGTACAATAATCCCAATACATAAATTTGGGGTAGATATTTACAAAAAAAAATTGCATATCTACATAACAACAAAGAGAAACCATTGATCCATCAGACCACTAAAGCCAATTGAAGTCAACTGTCAAACCCTAGATCAAAACCTTGGTCGTTCTCAACAAGACTTCCTGCATGTGTTTGAAACTCCCTGGACGCTCCCTCAACCATTGTGTGAGGGCATCTGTGTCTGCCCGGATGCTCTCAGGAAGACTGTGTGCGTGTGTCTGGGGTCAAACTCACTCAGATTCACTCCAAACCCATAGATGCTCTCTTCTCGTTACTATGTGTACGTCCGACATTGCATGGACACTAATTTGACCACTCTATGCCAGCATCCAAGCACTAATACTGTCTGATCTACCTCAGAAACTCTGGACAATCCCTTCAGGCCTCTTTGTGAGTGTTGGAGACTTCCTGGATGCTCTCTTAGCCACTGTGGGCTTGCATTTGAGGATAAAAAATCTCAGTTACGTGCCTGCATCTGAGAGACAGAAACCCTAGATATGTGTGAACTTCACCCCCTGTGATTTTGGACCCTTGCATGAACTTCTTCCTTACCATTGTGAACCAAGACAAAAAAGAAGAGTAGAAGATGGCTTGATAAATGTGTAGAAATGAGCTTGAGGTTGCTTCTATTTATAAGCTTTCATGAGGGTCCACTTGGGGTTGAGGCCAACCTAACCAATTTCACATGTGCTGGGGGCCAACCCATTCCATTATACGTGAATGAATAAAATCATTTAAAAATCAACTTCTACTTGTCCAAATGGGGTGATCTTTAGGTTGATTTTGGTCCTCTTGAAAAGGGGAATTTAATGCAATGATCATCTCGGTAATTTGAGTTGTCCAAAGTGGAATTTGATCCTAGTTGCAAAAATTAACACTGAGGTCCTCTCGAAGAAGCCGCTTAAGCTTCCCATGCTTGGCGCATCTGAGGTAAAAGGGACACTCATGAGTATAATGGCCAAATACTCCACAACATGCGCAAGGTTTATTCATACAAAGAGCCTTGTTTTTCTTGGGTTGTCTTCCGTGTTGCTGGGTTGTAGGATTAGGTTTGTCACCCTAAGGGGCATTAAGTGGTGGACCATGGTTTGCCTTGGTTACCTTGAAATGGCTAGTTCCAGTTACCCTTCCCCTTATTCTTTCGCTTCGGGTTGGGGGGACTGGTTGCGCTCTGTTGAGAATACATTTGAATTTGAGGAGGTGGTTGTTGTTGTGGAAGATGTGGAGGAGGCATGGGAGGTTGGAGCACTAGTGTCAGAGGGGTTGGAGCATTTGGCAGTGCATATGAATAGAAAGGATTCACAACAACAATTGGATAATTAGGTGAAGCAACATCTGGCCCTTGCATCGACTGATGCAGATGGGGATATGAATATAACGTGCTTGTACCTTGGTAAGTGTTTCCATGTGAATGAGTGGAGGGGAATAGGTGTAAGAGGAATTGGTCCCCCCCTGTGGTTGACCATAACTCATGTGAGGTTGAAGATATGGTGGAGGTTGAGTCTGTGAGATAGATACAATGATATCGTCAGCGACATGAGATGCCCCCGGTGCATTAGCAGCATCAAGCCGAGGTAGATCAGGAAGGTCAGTATAAACATATCATGAGTATGCATATATCATGTCATATTTCAAAGCTACTTAGAGTGCTTCTTCCTCAAACTAATGGAAGTGGGAGGCGACATCTTTACCTATGGGGGAAAATCGTGTTCTATGGAACCAATCCATATAGATAAAATATTCAAACACAGGGGCTTTGCACGTGCTCCTCCTTCTGCACCATTCTTGAACATGGTCAAATAGGTGGGTTGCAGAAGTTTGACGAAAAGAGGTCAAGAGTTTGGTACAAATGTCATATCAGAGGGTTAGCTAGAAGTATAACAAAAAAACTTTGGTGAGAGTCATGAAGGTGGAATGGGAGGCAGGCGGTTGGTCCATATACCACTCGGGAGCAGCTCCAGTAAGGGTGCATTGGAAAAGGCAAATACAAATGGAGTCTTCAATGATGGAATTAGATGAACACCACATATGAAAAGAGCGAGCATGATTTGTGGGGTATTCTCCAAGATTACCTTCGAACTTGGGGATGTCAGATGGAAGCTTGGTAGGAATAGAAAGATAATTGGGGTCATGGAAAAGAGGATCATTGATGAGCTAGCTAAAATTAGAAAGGCTCAAACCAACCATATAGGGGAGAAATGGGAGGTTAGTGACCATACCGACAGAGGTTGATCCTGTGGGATTACCTTGGTTTCCCACACCCACATTGGTGTCTGACATGATGGAGGTACAAGTTTCAGAAGACATGAAATCAAAGGAAGAACTAGAAAAATCAACAAAACTAGAGTCAGAATGAGGACTCAATGGAGGGTTAGGAGGATGAACTCTAACTCGATGGGGAGGAGTAAGATTTCCTAAACGAAACTGGGGGCAAAGATCATGAAGTCTCTGTGAAAAATGCATAGGGGGCACAATGATGTAAAGGCAATGATGACTCAATAGACTAAAGGGTGATGAGAGGAGAAAAAGAGCAACAAACAAGAATCAAACAATAGTGTAGTGGTGAAAGTGCAAAATAACTATTTTAATATGTTACTCTAATTCAAGCAAACACGTCCTATAAAAGAAAAAATCACCTCTAGACTATAGGTGATCTAAATCCTTAAACAAGTCCTAGTTATATTTTTTCAAATGGCCTTCCAAAAGACTTCTCACATGATAGAATCTGATCCCCGCAAGCAGAGTTGTCTAGAGAAAGGTAGGGTAGAGAACCATTTGTTGCCCACGGCTAGTCCTATAGGGTATTTTCATATGATTGGTCACTTATATGGTTACCTTTGTCCCATGGGGGTGGTTGAGTGTTGATCTCCTTGGTGACCATCCAACACACGATATTCCCTCCCACGAGTTGGGTAGCTCCAAGGACAACCGCTCACATGATGACCTAGCCTAACCCCCTATGAATCGAGATTTTGACGCACTCTAGATTTGGACCATGGGATGGAGAAGGGTTTTAATCTCCCCAATATGTCAGATCCTATGTCTCAATGTAAGTGACCGATGGGTGTTATTGGAAGCCTATCCCACTAATCTTACACCTAACTACATAGATTGTTTGGCCCTGGTGTCTAAGTGGGCTTAATCTACGTGTGTTGAATTATTAAGTTGTAGTGTTTTAAGTCTTGGATTGGCGGTGTTAACCAAGCTCATGTTTGCTTAACGGGTGTGTGTGTGAAATAATGTGTCAAGTTGATGAGTTAATTGAGCATGTTTTATGATGTCATGTGCTGTTGAAAATAAAGTGTTGAAAAATTGTAAACAATGTTGAAAATGGACAGTAAAATTAACAGCAAATCCAAGCACACAAACCCCCACCCATGAAGGCTATCAAGAAGTTTAAAAAGAGGTGGAAAACAAGCTACTCAAAGAAACACTTATGGCCAAAAGATATAATGTTTAGGTACTAGATTCTAAAGGCCAAAAGATTGAAAATGGTGCAGGCAATCAGCAAAACTTAGAGGTGAAAATGTTGAAAATGGATAGGCAAGAAGCTCCAAAACCTAGGAATCAAAAGGGGATCCTAATGGGGGAGGAAATACCAAAATATAAAGGGAGTAAACTGATGAAGAAACCTATCCAAAAGGGCAGTAAAATAGTGGACAAAACCCTAGAAATCAAAGGTTGAAAGTGTTATACCATAGACTCCTCAAATCAACAAATTTCTTCCTAAATGATAGAGTTGTACTTTAAACCCTAGGGGGATTTTCCTTTCCTCAATGAAAAATTACTAAGAGATTCTAGGCCTAGGGGTGACACAAGAAAGAATAAAAACCCTTCCCAGTACACATGCAACATAGTAGGAAAATTTGAAAAATTTTGAAAAATGAGAGAATGCAGAAACTGACTTGAAAAGTGCATTGGAATGCAGAAAAAGACCTAAAAAATGAATTGTGGAACATAGAAAAGAGGCCAAAAAGTGCATTTTTCTCCCGCGACTCTTGCTCAGCAGATCTCACCTAGATTGTGTCATCTCTTGCTCGGTTGGTACGTGTAACATGCGAAAAGATGCAAAAAACAAACATAAACCAAAGTTTTTCTAGAAAATAGGGATCTAAAAATAAAATTTCACGAGGCTAAAAATCATTGGAAACAACATTTAAGAGCAATGAAATGAGAATCACCAAGGATTTGAATTACTACACTAGTGGAGTCGTCATTTGTTAGTATGAAAATTATTAGTATGTGTGCCAAAAATTATTCACTTAAGTCAATGGTGACAAGTGACCCTAACAACAAGATGTGGTCACTTTTATGCTTCAGATCTGCAATAAAACATGAT
Organism: Pinus tabuliformis; assembly: GCA_031772625.1. NCBI lineage: Eukaryota > Viridiplantae > Streptophyta > Pinopsida > Pinales > Pinaceae > Pinus > Pinus tabuliformis. The sequence goes on from CM062804.1 coordinate 1,589,481,395, forward strand.
AAAACCCTACAAGAAAATATCTTATGCAAGCCCAAAACATATAGCAACAGAAAAGAGAAGTGTAATAACCCAATAGAATACTTTAAATGAATTATAATTTTATTGAAACACCTGGTGAAGAAGATTTACAACATGGGTCTGTAAATCCCCCTTTGTGGGATGGGTCCTTTTGATGTCCTTGTGCTTCAACGATCTTGTTCTTCTCTCTCAAAATGCAGAAAACCCAAAAGCAAGATGGAACTCAAGTGGGAGCTCAAATTTTATGAGATGATAATGGTGATGATGATAATGATCATGGTGAAGAATGAATGGAAAACCCTCTTATTTATAACAAAGTATTGGGCTAAATTAGGAATTGGAAAATAATAAAATATTATTGACCAAATCAAAATCTAGCCACAAGGAATACTTTATTATATTTTTTGGGGAAAATATACTCAAAATGGTCAAATATATTTGTTTAGAAAATCGTTGAAGTAATTAACAAATAAAATTATTTATTAATCACTTTGTGAGAATTAAGAAAAGTGTGGATTTGAAATAATTATTAAATAATGGTTAAACAATTACTCCAAAAATAAGAAATAATAAATAAATAGTGATTTATTTAATTATTCCAAGGTGATTTAGTCAAATTTGTTATGAAATAATTATCAAAAAATGATTTAATAATTATTTCTAAAGAAAATTAATAAATAATTATTTATTCAGTGATTCTCGTGATTTTTTTTTAAACAGAAATAATTTAATAAAAATGGTTTACTAAATTATTTCCTATGGTGAAAGTGAGTTTACTATGGTAAACCCGATCATACGTGGTGTATTTCGATCCACCTAGTTAGAAATGGCTAGGTGATCATTTTTGATGTGATAACATAGGGGAATCTAGAAGAGTTAATATTGTAACTTTAGTTAAGAGTTTGAGTCAAACCTAATATCTAGTAGGCTATCAGGTTGTGTTCACAGGGGCTTCATTCAGTGAACCTATAACATAGCGCGTGTGTTCATGAAATACTAAACAATACCCTTAATTTGACTACATATTGGAAAATACCTCTAAAAATCACATTATTTAACCCCCTACCAATACGAACCCAATACACCTTCCCAATTTAAAAAACCCCTACTTTCACTAGATATTCTAGGTTTCCATTTTTTCATTAGCATTTTTTATACCCCTTTATATTTTTTCATTAACTTTGAGCTCCATTTTTTATACCAACCAATATTAAAACCCTTTACCCCCTATTATATGC